>CM060903.1:845976937-848476937 GCA_030737815.1 Allium fistulosum
TGGTGGAAGTTGGGCTTTCTCTTCCTGGAATTAGCAGAGGAGGACTGAGATACATGAGCACTGGAAGCAGCAGGACCCTTGGAAGTAGGGTTCTCATAGCGAATAGCCATATCCATGAGCTCAGTAAAAGTGCCATGAACATGCGAAATAAGACGGTCGTAGAACTCTGGGCGAGCTCCAGAAATGAACTTCTCATTCTTCTTTAGCTGAGTGTCGATAAGTACAGGACCAAATTTGGAAAGTTCATTGAACTTCCGTTCGTACTCTGAAAAAGACATGGTACCCTGCTTGAGGTCCATGAACTCACGGTAAAGCTGAGATTTCCCGGCTTCGGGCATCCATTTTGCCACAAAAGCCTCCCTGGAAAGAAGATACAGAAACTGAACTTAAGATAAATTCAAAAGGAAAGGAAATGGGGAAAATTCAAGTTAACACAAAGGATACCTGAACTGCTCCCACAAAAGATCACCTTCGTTAGTGTGAGTCGTAACAGACTCCCACCAATCTAAGGCTGACTCTTGCAGCTGCCTTGCTGCTAACTGACGCTTCTGGGCATCAGTGATCTCTAGACCAGTAAAAATTCTTTCCAAACTTCGTAGCCATTTTTGGGCTTCGATGATACTCTCTGAACCGGTGAACCTAGTGCCACCGAGCTGAGAGAATTCCTTGCAAAGAACTGTAAACTTAACGGGTGCAACAGGTGGAGGAAATAGGGCAATACCACGACCCCTACCTCTAGCATTTCCACGATTCATCCTGGAAATATCAAGAATAAATTTAGGACAAGGTACGGAGAAGACAAAGATAAATTAAGATAAGACACAATAAGATCACTAGGATGAATATCCTAATAACCAAATTCCTAACAAGGTAGATACGGAAAGAAGGAAGTTTGAAAAAAAATTTCTTCTTAAAACAAGTAACTTTATATCAAAATAATCTTTGAAAAATCATGTGAGAAATCATTTTAAAAATCATTTAATACTTTGAAAATACGTTCACTCACAAGGAAATGATTCTGAGTTAGATTTCACTCATTCTAGGGTATTTCTACCCTATCTCTAATGAGTTTTTGCTCCATAGGCTAAGGTTTGCGTAAAACCTGGCTCTGATACCAAATGTAACGACCCCCTATTTTGGACCATTCAAATCGACAATAATCCACACATGTCAGACTTGAATAATGCAAAATAACAGATTGTAATAAAATTTGGAGCAAATAAAATCATTCACAGAATCACAGACACAGAAATATCAGAATAACTCGCAGCGGAAATTAAAATAACCATAGTGGTTCATGAAGCCACCAAAATACATAGTCTCAAATCAAATACGAAATACATAGTCTGAAGCCCAATACAGTTCTGAAACATGTACAATAGAAATCCCAAATACACAAGTCTCTAATACAAAAGCTGAAATAGGACAACTGAAACTGAAATAGGTAGATAACTAGATAAGCAGAATCTCCAGCGATTCCAAGCTCCAGAAAAGTGAATCCAAAGCCGTGAATACTCAGGCTGACCCAAGCGTAAAATAAAACATAAACACTCGAGTCAGGATATACATACTTATACAATGTAAACCAACTCAAGTGAACTGTAGTAAAGGTACAAGTAACTCAGAAGATGCTTGGGACCGCCCATCCTCTAAGGATCCGTTAAAATATCTATTATGTAGTAATATTCGCTATTATAATAGTGTCTAAATAAGTAAAGTATAATCATATCGGAAAATAGCGTTAAGGGGATGGAGAACCTTAACGCGGTCGGATCTTAAAATCATAATCGTAGTAAAGCTCGATATGGTAGGTGACACGGCACAACTAGGCAATGCCAGGGTAGATATACCAATTACGCATCCGGACAAGTGGTGACGCATAGCAGCCACTACCGCCCACCTCGAACAACACTCCCAAATCAAGGGTGGCCACCAAATCAATCACAAGTAATAGAATGGTATCGAAGAAGTGTGTCCGATAAGAGGTGCTACCTCCTTGGTCCGTCAATCGCTCCTGTTTTAGCCACCTTATGCCAACTCACGGGAGTTGGGTCCACGTAACATACCTTAAGAACGTCGCCACCATCCTTGTAACAACCCTGTATTTTACAATTAATTTTAAATTGATTTTTCCATATTTAAAAGCTTTATTTATGAAAAGAATAAATTTTGTTATTGTAAATATAAAAACTTTGATTTTGTATGTGGATTTGAATTCCAAATATGACTAAATTTAATATTTCCAGAAAATGTGAATTTTGGTCAAATAGTCAAACTTCGACTTTTAACTTAAAAATTTAAAAGTTTGAAATTTATGAATTTTATCTTTTATTATAAAAATAGATTTAATAACTTGAATACTGCTTTTCGTTTCGTTGAAAACGGATTTAAATTGCAAAAGTTATACTGTTTTCAATTTTGTGTGTATATTGGGTTATTCAGCAATATTCTTTATTTTAAAATTATATAAATGACATTTTTATTTGATATATTTTATTCTAATTTGTACATTTATGTTATATAAAATATATTTTGGCTTTTAAATATTTTTAAAGTAAGGTAGGAATTTTTCCAGAGTTAGTAGTATTTTTCTTGCAAATTTCCATGCCCTGTTTGTAAATTTTAAACATTTTTCTTTAATCTTTTTTCTATTTTCTCCAATTTAATTATCTATTTTATTTTGAAAATGATAAATAAATTATTTTAATTCAAATTTTCACTTCATAATATTTTTATAATGAAGTGTATAGTTTTTCAAGACTGACAGTGATTTATTTATAATTTTTGAACACTGTTTGGTATTTTTAAGTAATTTTCTTCATTCTTTTTATATTTTTCCAAAATTTATTATTTGTTTTCTCATATTTATAATTGATTTCGGTTTGTAAAGTATTTTTCTGAATATTTTGTTTATATAAAGATTAAAAAGAAAAGAAATATGAAAGGTTGTAAAACACTTTGAAACTTAAGCCCTTTTTTGTCCAAACCCTTCATTTTCTTTAACTCCTCAAATTTTGCCCTAGCCATCTAAAACCCTAGTGTAGCCGCCACTTTTTGTTTCTCATCTTTTCACGTGAAAACAAATCAGCTCCTCATTTCTCAAGGCTTCATCCAAAAATAGGTAATGGCCTCTCCTTCTTTTTCTTCTTTTTCTCTTCTTTTTCCATTGATTTTGCCTTCCTCCTCTTCTAGCTTTGCTTGGCCTCTACCACCTTCATCTCCACCATCCTCTCCACCTTCAGCCCCACCACCATCTACAGCAGCACCAGCCCCCACTCCACCAGATCTGACCATAGCCGAACCATTTTGATGGTTAAACCCCCCAAATTTCAACCTAGATGCCTAAAAACCATGTTTATTGACCTCTACATGATCACCCACCTCAACCACCACCCAAACCACCACCATAGCCACCACCACCATCTCTGACTAGACCCTTACACACCACTCCAACCTCTGTCCAGATCTGAACTTGAATGGCCAAGCCCAAACCCCTATGGTCGAACCCTTTTGTTGACCAAAAACCATGCTAGTGTGCCTAAACCTCTTCACATACCTATGTTATAACTTCCCCATCATCTCTAGCTTGTAGCCGTGTATCCCTTGGTCCAAACCAGACCCAAACCATTTCCAAACATGAACCAGACATTCCCTAAGCCATGCTAGCAAGTGTAGGAAGCAAGGCAAAAGATTTGACATTCAAATCTCTTTTCGTTTAAAAGTTATTCCATTTCAAGTGCGTTCAAATTGTGTTTGTTTTGATGTATGTTTTGGGTTGTAATACAAGAGTTGTAGCTTTGGATCTTGCTCTCCACTCAAGTCCATAGTCTTGTCATCGTGCTTTTGTTCCATTGTGTCATTGGTTTTGATATCTCCAGCACAAACAGGTGAGTTATTCTCACCAGACAATATGTACCTATATAACTAGTAAATTGACACCCTGCGAATCTGTAAAAATATATTATCATGTTATATATGCTTATATTATTATCATATGATGTTCACACCTGTTATTACACCTGTTATATCATATGTTACTTTTATTTAATGTTATTCTGTTATTTATATCTGTTATCACCATTGCAAGTTCCCTGTAGACTAGAATCACTATGGGTTGAAATGATACATACCCGAACAGACTTTAGAATAGGGAAAAATCATTATGGGCTGAAATGATAGGCCTGAACGATTTTTATTTAATTTATTTTAACTTGGGATTGCGGGTTTGAAATGATAGAACCCGGATTTTTCTTTTTCAACTGCGGATTGAAATGATACATATCCGTATCACTTGACCTAAGTTAGAAAATTATATACAGGCCCGTGGTTATTTTATAAAGTGTTTTGGATATTTTTAAGTATTTTAAAAATTATAAATTTATGAAATTTGATTTAAATAGATTTTGAAATGTTTTAAAATAAAGAAATTATGATTTTTTCTATGTGTTAAAAATGTAATTAATGAAAGGTTTAACTGGATTTTTGAAATATAACTTAAGTTGGATATTTGGAATTTTGGTTAAAAATGATATTTAAGTTATATAAATAAAATGGATATTAAATTTTATTTGGAAATGGTAAATATGATAATTTGATTAAATTTGAATTTAAGTGATTTATTAAAGTATTATTGATTTTTCTATGAATTCAAGTGGTTAAATAAATGAATGTTTAAAAGTGATCTTTTAAAATATAACTTGACTTGGAAATGTGAAATTTGGTTTTAATTAAAAGTTTAAGTTAATTAAATATAAGTGGAAATTTAGTTAAATTTGTGAAATGGTAATTTAAATTTGAAGTGTTAAGTTTATTTGTTGAAATGTGAAGAATTGGAAGCTTTTACACTTAAACTTATTAAGTAAATTGTTGAAAATTGGATTTTATTATAAGAAATTTATTGTGAAAGAAACGTGTAAAGTTCTAATTAATGAAAGAAATATGTAGAGTTTTAATTTATGAAAGAGACATGTAAAGTTTTAATTTATGGAAGAATATGTAAAGTTTTTAATTTATGAAAGAAACATGTAAAGTCTTAATTAATGAAAGAAACATGTAAGTCTTAATCAGTGTAATATTGAATAAAATAATAAATGCCCTTTTTGTAATAAAACGTAAATTAAAACGTACATTTGATAATGTAAGTTTAATTAGTGTAATATTGATTAAATGATAAATGCTCTTTACTGTAATAGAAATGTAAGTTAAAAAGTACATTTAATATGTAAGTTTTAATTTATGTAAATGACACATTTTAATGACTAAAATAATAAAGTTTCTTTATTGTAATGATAATGTAAGTTAATAAGGTACTCTTAACTTAACATAAGAATTTCAGCATTAAATTGGATATTACAGTAACAAAGTTTATTTAACTATAAGGCTATGATAAAATGACCATGTTAAAAATTTGTAAGTATATAAACACTTTGATTATATAAAATGTTAAATTGGAAAGTATTACATTCCAAAAATGCTATGATTACTTAAGGTTACATTACCAAAATGCTATGATAATTTAAAGAAAGATTTCAAGTTTAATAAATTAAAGGAAATATTCAGTGATTTTGAAATTTGGGTTTTATTGAAATGATATATTATTGAATTGGTTTTGAAATGGAAATGATATATTTTTGAATTGGTTTTGAATAGATATGTTTTGGGTTTGAAAGTATGTATTAGTTTGAAATAAATGATATGATTTTGAAATGGTTTAAAGGATGTATTTTGATTTGAAACATAAACTATTTTTAAAAGTTATAACCACGGGTTATAATAACGATTGGTTGGCAAAGAGACCGGGATCGGATATGGACATACTCTCTGTCGATACCGAAAACCACTTTGACAACCGTGTACGCGGTGGAGATTCCAGAATGAAGTAGGATGGTGGCGACGTTCTTAAGGTATGTTACGTGGACCCAACTCCCGTGAGTTGGCATAAGGTGGCTAAAACAGGAGCGATCTCGGACCAGTGAGGTAGCACCTCTTCTCGGACACATTTCTTCGATATTATACTCTTACTTGTGATTTGACTAGATGGCCATCCTCCGATTTGGGAATGTTGTTCGAGGTGGAACGGTAGTGGCTGCTATGCGTATCCATCAGTCCGTGTGCGTAATTGGTATATCTACCCTGGCATTGCCTAGTTGTGCCGTGTCACCTACCATATCGAGCTTTACTACGATTATGATTTTAAGATCCGACCGCGTTAAGGTTCTCCATCCCCTTAACGCTATTTTCTGATATGATTATACTTTACTTATTTAGACACTATTATAATAGCGAATATTAATACATAGTAGATATTTTAACGGATCCTTAGAGGATGGGCGGTCCCAAGCATCTTCTAAGTTACTTGTACCTTTATTACAGTTCACTTGAGTTGGTTTACATTATATAAGTATATATTGTCCTGACTCGAGTGTTTTGTGTTTTGCTTTACGCTCGGGTCAGCCTGAGTTATTCACAGATTGGGATTTCCACCTTCTGGAGATTTGAATCGCTGGAGATTATCTGCTAGTCTTGTTCTATCTACTTCAGTTATGTTGCTCTGTTCAGCTTGTACTTGGTTATCTTATTGATACTTCTGTTGTACTCTATTTCTTCTGTTGTATCTTATGTAACTCTGGTATATTTACATAGTAGCTTCATGAACTACTATTTCTTTTACTTCCGCTGCATTATTTTACTCTGTGTCTGTGATCTGTGATTATATTTATTTACTGTATATTCTGAGATTTGCCAAATTTTAATTACAACGCGGTATTTTGAGCAATTCAACTCTGGCATGAGTGTCTACCTATACACTTATAATGGATGCGAATGGTTGAAAATATCGGGTCGTTACAATCCTACTTCATTCTGGAAACTCCACCGCGTACACGGTTGTCAATGTGGTTTTCGGTATCGACAGAGAGTATGTCCATATCCGATCCCGGTCTCTTTGCCAACCAATCGTTATTATAACCCGTGGTTATAGATTTAAACAATTCATCAAATATACTTCGAATTAAACCATTTAAAACAAAGTCATTATTCCTTCAAATCAAATCTTAAATTCCCAAAGTTTTAGCCTTTTCGGAGTTCATTTATTCACTTAAAACAATAGCATTAAAATTCTCAGCTTTCACAACATTTAAAAGAGTGTTGCGGTAGGTTATAATTGAAAACAATTTATTTAGAAAAGACAGCATTTATAAACTGCTATAACAGTTCAGTTTTAAACAAATCATATTTCAGCTTACTGCAACTCTTAACAAGTGCTACAGTAGCCCTTTTATTAGTTCAGGTTCAATTTTAGTTTATGCCACAACAGCACTTACCAAGTGCTATCATAGCCTTAGTTCAGTTTAGTCTTTTGATTCGTATATATAACCGCAGTACTTAACAAGTGCTGCAGATTCCACTTAGTTTAGAATAGGTTCATTTAATCTAAATCATTTAAATTTATAAAATCATAAATTTTCACATTTAAAAAGTTCATTTAAATCCTTTAACTGATTTATTTAAAAGGGAAATTTTTACAAAATAAAACCAAAACTTACAAATTCGCTTATTAAATTCAAGTGTGTAAATCCCATTTTCAATTAAACAATTCATTTCAATATTTAATCTCAAACTCCATTTTCACCATTTTACAACTTAATTTTCATTTCGATTTAATTAACTTAAGTTTCCATCTTTTCTTTTTAGTCAAATTTTCAAATCTAAGTTCCATTTTAAAATCAATATTTTTCCATTTATTTATATTTATCACATAGAAAAATCATTTCTATTCTAAATAAATCATTTAAAATTTCGATTTAAATCAATTTAATATTTTTACAATATTTAAAGGTATCCATAAATTACAGAAAAATAACCACGGGTCTGTATAATATTTTCTAGCCTAAGTCAAGTGATACGGATACTATATCATTTCAATCCGTAATTTATAAACAAAAATCCGGGTTTTATCATTTCAAACCCGCAATCCCAAGTAAATAAAATTTAATTGAAAATCGTTCAGGCCTATCATTTCAGCCCATAACGATCTTCCCTTATTCTAAAGTCCGTTCGGGTATGTATCATTTCAACCCATAGTGATTCTATTCTACAAGGAACTTGCAGTGTGATTTAACAGAAATGGAATAACAAAAAAAATAGGAACAAAATATAACAGATGATACGATATGCAGTTTTTAACAATTAACATCAACTATAAATAAATCACAGGTAATTATAACATCATTTATTTATTTCTACACATTCAGTTGCGGTCGTCTCACAATCATATAAGTATGAATATTCGTGTGAGATTTACTCACCTCTACGGAGCTGGAGATTCAGAAAGAAAGAAGTACGCTATCAGTCGAAAGCACGTGAAAAGCACGATTTGTTGTTAGCGGATTCGCCGACTAGATTCAAATCTAAAGTCAAAAGAATAAAGCGAATAAATAGACAATCAAAAAAATGCACGAATAATGAATTTTCCAATTGAAACAAACGAACGAAAAAAATATAAATCAAGTTGAAAAATTAGAAGGAAATGGCTCGACCACTTTTATTGTTCATTCCATATTCTTTTTCAAAAGCAGGGCTCAGCCGAAAAATAAAACTAACAACTTCAAAACAAAACACTTTAGTTCTCATTCTTTTTTTTTCAAAGCCAGAGACCAAAAATAAAACTAAGGTACCACCAAAATACAAAGGACGGAACATATGTTTGTTCATTTTTTTTCAAAACTAAACAGTGGAAAGAAATAGACTAAAATACAAATCACGGTGCCAAGGCCACCTTCTCATTCCCTTTCTCTGTTCGAATACAAGGCAGAGGAAAATATTTGTTCACTTTCTTATTTCCAGAACCAAGGTCAGAGGAAAAATATAGCTAAGGTATCACAAACAAAGGCCAAGGCAAAGTCTGGGTTCGTTCTGATGACGTGGTGGAGGACTCGAACTGGGTTGTGGATGGGGTACGGTGGCTGGTAGGCTGGCGAGTGGGTGGTGGCTGATCTGGTGGCGGATGGTTGGTCTCGGCCTGGAGAGGGGACGTGGCTAGGGCTCGGTCTGGTGGTGGGTCAGTGGAGGTCCGGTATGGGTCAGGGGACTGGGGTAGGCGTGGGGTGGTTCATTCGTGGGGTTCTCTGGCAGGGCGTAGTGGGGATCTGGTAGTAGACGTGGTGGAGGACTGGAAAGTGGGGTAGGCTAGGATTCAAGGTGCCTTGGTGATCGGTTGGGTGGAGGTTGGTCTCGTGGTGGGTGCTGGTTGGACTCAGTCTCATATGGGGAGGGGTGGCGAACGGTATGAAGTGGTGGTGGTGATCTCGGTCGTGAGGTGGTAGCTGGGACTCGAACAGGTTGAGCTGCCTGGGTGGAGACGTGGCTGTCATTGGGACGTGGGTGTGGGGTGGTTTCTGGCGTTGGCGACGTGGGTGTGGGGTGGTTTCTGGCGGAGCACGGCATGGGGTTAGGGACGTGGTTTCGTATGGGTTCAGGGAGTCAAGGAGTGAAACAAACAGCAAGCAGCCAAAAACTAAAAAAAAAAATATAAAAGAAGAAGGTATGCTTACCTTTGGGTGTTCACGAGATTTGAAACGAAAGCTACAGAGAAAGCTTTTGTGAAATGGAGATTTTGAACGAAACAAAATGAACAGCTGTCTATTGCTTTTTGTAGAAAGAAGGCAACGAAAAGTTTTTGAACTGTAGGCAATTAAGGTAGTAAATAAAGTTGAACGGTAGGCAATATATTAGGCAATCAATTTTATTCAATAGGTGGAACGTTTGGAATATGAAAAATATAACAAACACTAAAGATTGGAACGGTAAAGGAATGGAATAAAATTTCCAGTAAAATGATAAGGCACGAATTTTAATTCTCAAAAGCAAAGTACGGTTGAAGCAAGCATTGTCAACGCAAGAAATCAAATGGACAGACGAAAGCAGCGAACGTAAAGTGTAACGCCCAAAGTAACGTATAACCGTTATTTGTTTCTTAAAAAAAATATAACGTTTCTTTAAATAAATAACGTATCTTTTAAACCAAAAATTTAAATAGCTATTACCAAAATAAATAAAATTTGATTTTTAAATATAAGATAAAACAGATGTTAATATACGGAATGAAATGTAGAGTTTTAAATTTCTTGTTTCACACTAATTTTTACACTTTAATTTAAATCAATATTTCAAAATGTTTTATTTTTAATTAAAATTTCGTTTAAAATATCGGGTTGTTACACTCTCCCCCACTCAAAGCTTTTCGTCCTCGAAAAGGAACGAAGAACGAAAACAAAGAAAGATAAGACAGAATAGTAAAAGTACCTGAAATAAACAATTCCGGATTCGAAGCACGAATGCTCTCCTCCGTCTCCCAGGTTCAATCCCGTTCATCAGTGCTCCACTGCACTTTGACCACTTTGATAGATTTTCTTCTTAGCTGCTTCGTACCTCGATCGACGATACGAAGTGGCTTCCTCTCAACAGTCAGATTTGGCTCGATATCCAAACTATTAAGAGCAGAAGGCTGAATAATAAGAGATGGATCATGGAGATAGCGACGAAGATGAGATACATGAAAGACATTGTGTATTCCAGAAAATTTCTCGGGTAAATCCATACGATAAGCAAGAGAGCCAATTCTTTCCAAAATGCGGAAAGGACCTACAAATCTAGGAGAAAGCTTTCCTCTATGACCAAAACGAATAACATTCCTTAAGGGAGAGACCTTAAGGAAAACCAAATCACCAACAACAAACTCTAATCTCTGTCTTCGACGATCAGCGTACTTCTTCTGTCTATCTTGAGCAATCCTCATCTTCCTCTTAATCTCTTCAACTCTCTCTGAAGCTTCCAAAACTAACTCAGGACCAAGAACCAACCGATTACCGGATTCAATCCAACAAGAAGGAGATCTGCAAGGTCGTCCGTAAAGAGCAGAAAATGGAGATGTCTCAATACTGGCCTGATAACTATTGTTACAAGTGAATTCGACAAGATGGAGATGATCTTCCCAAGATCCTCCATAATCAAGCACACAAGCACGAAGAAGATCTTCTAAAATCTGATTCACCCTTTCCGTTTGACCGTCGGTCTGTGGATGGTAAGCAGTGCTCAGATTTAGATGAGTACCCAAAGAATCCTGAAAGGCCTTCCAAAACCTACTAGTAAAGATAGGATCACGATCACAAACGATACTGAGAGGAACACCATGGAGACGAACAATCTCCCTCATGTAAATCTCAGACAAACTAGAAGCTGTACGGGTAGACTTGACCGGAATGAAATGAGCTGATTTGGTCAATCTATCCACAATAACCCAGATACTCTCGTTACCCTTCCTAGTCCTCGGTAATCCATCAGTGAAATCCATAGAAACTTGTTCCCACTTCCAATTGGGAATCTCAAGAGGCTGCAATAAACCAGGGGTCTTCTGATGATCTGCCTTGACTTGCTGACAAGTCGCACATCTATTCACAAAAAGGGAAACATCTCGCTTTATACCTTTCCACCAATATAACTTCTTCATATCCTGATACATCTTGGTCACGCCTGGATGAATAGAAAGTCTGGACTGATGATTCTCCCGAAGTAACTCCTGTCTCAATCCATCAACATTCGGGACACAAATCCTATTATTGATCCTCAATACACCCTTATCGTCAATCTGAGCTCCATTACCATCAAGACTACTACTTCCAACTCTGCTTCGAACACTCTCCTTAATCAATCTAAGCATCTGATCTTCATCCTGTCTAGCCATAATACGATCCACAAGAGGTGAAGAAACAACGATCTGACACAACAAAGCTTTCTTCCTACTCAAAGCATCCGCCACAACATTAGCCTTTCCCGATGTATAGTTGATGTCGAGGTCATAAGAAGCAAGGAACTCTAACCACCTAACTTGTCTCTGATTCAAATCCTTCTGAGAGAAAATATACTTCAAAGACTGATGATCTGTGAAAAGCTCGAACTTGGTACCCAACAGATGATGTCTCCAAAGCTTCATAGCGAAAACAACAGCAAGCAACTCTAGATCATGGGCAGCATAATTTACTTCATGGGTCTTCAACTGTCTACTAGCATAAGCAATCACTCTACCATCCTGCATCAGAACAGCTCCCAAACCTTCTCGACAAGCATCGGTGTATACCGTTAATCCCTCATTTCCATTTGGAACGGTAAGAACAGGTGCGGAAGTAAGCTTGTCTTTTAACTCATTGAAGGCGGCCTTACACTCGTTACTCCAGATAAACTTAGCATTCTTCCGAGTTAAAGCAGTGAGAGGTGCAGCAATCCGAGCGAAATTCTCAATGAATCTCCGGTAATAACCGGCGAGGCCCAGAAAACTACGGATATCAGTAGGAGTCTTAGGAGTTTCCCAATCCTGTACAGAATAGGGAAAAAGAAGGATAATAGAAAAGATAGAGTAAATTGAAATGAAACAATGAAAGAGAAAGAAAGAAAGACTTACATTGATCGCAGCGATCTTGACTGGATCAACTGAAACTCCATTACTAGTAGCAATATGCCCGAGAAATCGGACTTCATCCTTCCAGAAATGGCATTTGGAAAATTTAGCTTTTAACTGATGATTGCGAAGAGTCTCAAGAACAGATTTTAAATGTGACTCATGTTCTTCTTCAGACTTAGAGAAAATGAGGATATCATCCACAAAGACTAGAAGAAATTTATTAAGCACATCACGGAAAACACGATTCATCAAGTCAACAAAGAAGGTAGGAGCATTAGTCAAACCAAAAGGCATAACTAACCTTTCAAAGAATCCATTCTCAGTACGGAAAGCAGTCTTGGGAATACTTTCCTCGGCAACTCTGAGTTGGTGAAAACCCGTGGCAAGATCAAGCTGAGAGAAAACAGTAGCACCATAAAGCTGATCAAACATGTCGTTGATACGAGGCATTGGATATCTATTTTTCATAGTGAGCTTGTTCAACTCCCTATAATCAACACACATCCGGAGAGAACCATCGGACTTGGTGACGAAAACCACCGCAGTTCCCCATTCAGAAAAACTAGGTCTGATCAGACCCTTGGAAGATATGTCCTCAATTTGTTTCCTTAACTCAACCTTCTCGCGGGGTGCCATTCTTCTAGGAGGAAGAACTACAGGTCGAGCTACAGGAATAAGATCAATGCAGAAATCAATTTCCCGCTTAGGAGGTAAAGCAGTAACTTCACCAAATACATCAGGATAGAGATTGACTACCCGAGTCGACTGAAGATCATCAGTAGAAGCATCCAGAGAAAAGATAAAGCTACCAGCATAATCATGAGGCATACGACCCTGAATAACCAAAGAGTTACCCCGATCATCCTTAAGAGAAACAATTCGGGATTTACAAGAGATATGAGCATCGTGCCCGTCAAGCCAATCACTTCCAAGCAACAAATCAAAAGCATCGAAACCTAGGACATAGGAATCTCCAGAAAATTTATGACTAGAATAGAAGAGTCTCACTTGCTTACAAATCTTATCAAGATTTGCGGGACCACCAATAGGATTTGAAACACATAGAGGAACAGAAGCATACTCAAGAGAAAGGAGAGTTTCAAACTTATTACACAAAACATCAGAAATAAAGCTATGTGAAGCCCCAGTATCAAATAAAACACGAACAGGATGATGAAATAAAGTAAAGGTGCCCTGAAGAGTACCTTGATCATCGCTAGGAGCAGGAGTAGGTGCAGCAGGTGATGAAGCAGATGTGACAGCAAATACACCAGATGGCTTTCCCTTCTGAAATAAAGGACAGTCCTTCCTAAAATGACCCGGCTGAAGACAAACATGACAAAGGTCGTTCCTGGAAACCTGAGGTGGAAGAATAGCAGCACTGGACGGATTAGGGCAACTGTTGGCATAGTGTCCCTTCTGGTCACATTTGAAGCAAGTAATGGAGGAAAGATCAATAGGGTGCCTCTGGGAAGGAGCAGATGCTGAAGATCCTAAGCCCGGATGTTTGAGCCAATTCTTCTTTTGCTGGTGGAAGTTGGGCTTTCTCTTCCTAGAATTAGCAGAGGAGGACTGAGATACATGAGCACTGGAAGCAGCAGGACCCTTGGAAGTAGGGTTCTCATAGCGAATAGCCATATCCATGAGCTCAGTAAAAGTGCCATGAACATGCGAAATAAGACGGTCGTAGAACTCTGGGCGAGCTCCAGAAATGAACTTCTCATTCTTCTTTAGCTGAGTGTCGATAAGACCAGCACCAAATTTGGAAAGTTCATTGAACTTCCGTTCGTACTCTGAAAAAGACATGGTACCCTGCTTGAGGTCCATGAACTCATGGTAAAGCTGAGATTTCCCGGCTTCGGGCATCCATTTTGCCACAAAAGCCTCCCTGGAAAGAAGATACAGAAACTGAACTTAAGATAAATTCAAAAGGAAAGGAAATGTGGAAAATTCAAGTTAACACAAAGGATACCTGAACTACTCCCACAAAAGATCACCTTCGTTAGTGTGAGTCGTAACAGACTCCCACCAATCTAAGGCTGACTCTTGCAGCTGCCATGCTGCTAACTGACGCTTCTGGGCATTAGTGATCTCTAGACCAGTAAAAATTCTTTCCAAACTTCGTAGCCATTGCTGGGCTTCGATGATACTCTCTGAACCGGTGAACCTAGTGCCACCGAGCTAAGAGAATTCCTTGCAAAGAACTGTAAACTTAACGGGTGCAACAGGTGGAGGAACTGGGGCAATACCACGACCCCTACCTCTAGCATTTCCACGATTCATCCTAGAAATATCAAGAATAAATTTAGGACAAGGTACGGAGAAGACAAAGATAAATTAAGATAAGACACGATAAGATCACTAGGATGAATATCCTAATAACCAAATTCCTAACAAGGTAGATACGGAAAGAAGGAAGTTTGAAAAAAAATTTCTTCTTAAAACAAGTAACTTTATATCAAAATAATCTTTGAAAAATCATGTGAGAAGTCATTTTAAAAATCATTTAATACTTTGAAAATACGTTCACTCACAAGGAAATGATTCTGAGTTAGATTTCACTCATTCTAGGGTATTTCTACCCTATCTCTAATGAGTTTTTGCTCCATAGGCTAAGGTTTGCCTAAAACCTGGCTCTGATACCAAATGTAACGACCCCCTATTTTGGACCATTCAAATCGACAATAATCCACACATATCAGACTTAAATAATGCAAAATAACAGATTGTAATAAAATTTGGAGCAAATAAAATCATTCACAGAATCACAGACACAGAAATATCAGAATAACTCGCAGCGGAAATTAAAATAACCATAGTGGTTCATGAAGCCACCAAAATACATAGTCTCAAATCAAATATGAAATACATAGTCTGAAGCCCAATACAGTTCTGAAACAAGTACAATAGAAATCCCAAATACACAAGTCTCTAATACAAAAGCTGAAATAGGACAACTGAAACTGAAATAGGTAGATAACTAGATAAGCAGAATCTCCAGCGATTCCGAGCTCCATAAAAGTGAATCCAAAGCTGTGAATACTCAGGCTGACCCGAGCGTAAAATAAAACATAAACACTCGAGTCAGGATATACATACTTATACAATGTAAACCAACTCAAGTGAACTGTAGTAAAGGTACAAGTAACTCAGAAGATGCTTGGGACCGCCCATCCTCTAAGGATCCGTTAAAATATCTATTATGTAGTAATATTCACTATTATAATAGTGTCTAAATAAGTTAAGTATAATCATATCGGAAAATAGCGTTAAGGGGATGGACAACCTTAACGCGGTCGGATCTTAAAATCATAATCGTAGTAAAGCTCGATATGGTAGGTGACACGGCACAACTAGGCAATGCCAGGGTAGATATACCAATTACGCATCCGGACTAGTGGTGACGCATAGCAGCCACTACCGCCCACCTCGAACAACACTCCCAAATCAAGGGTGGCCACCAAATCAATCACAAGTAATAGAATGGTATCGAAGAAGTGTGTCCGATAAGAGGTGCTACCTCCTTGGTCCGTCAATCGCTCCTGTTTTAGCCACCTTATGCCAACTCACGGGAGTTGGGTCCACGTAACATACCTTAAGAACGTCGCCACCATCCTACTTCATTCTAGAAACTCCACTGCGTACACGGTTGTCAAAGTGGTTTTCGGTATCGACAGAGAGTATGTCCATATCCGATCCCGGTCTCTTTGCCAACCAATCTTTATTATAACCCGTGGTTATAGATTTAAACAATTCATCAAATATACTTCGAATTAAACCATTTAAAACAAAGTCATTATTACTTCAAATCAAATCTTAAATTCCCAAAGTTTTAGCCTTTTCGGAGTTCATTTATTCACTTAAAACAATAGCATTAAAATTCTCAGCTTTCACAACATTTAAAAGAGTGTTGCGGTAGGTTATAATTGAAAACAATTTATTTAGAAAAGACAGCATTTATAAACTGCTATAACAGTTCAGTTTTAAACAAATCATATTTCAGCTTACTGCAACTCTTAACAAGTGCTACAATAGCCTTTTATTAGTTCAGGTTCAATTTTAGTTTATGCCACAACAGCACTTACCAAGTGCTATCATAGCCTTAGTTCAGTTTAGTCTTTTGATTCGTATATATAACCGCAGTACTTAACAAGTGCTTCATATTCCACTTAGTTTAGAATAGGTACATTTAATCTAAATCATTTAAATTTATAAAATCATAAATTTTCACATTTAAAAAGTTCATTTAAATCCTTTAACTGATTTATTTAAAAGGGAAATTTTTACAAAATAAAACCAAAACTTACAAATTCGCTTATTAAATTCAAGTGTGTAAATCCCATTTTCAATTAAACAATTCATTTCAATATTTAATCTCAAACTCCATTTTCACCATTTTACAACTTAATTTTCATTTCGATTTAATTAACTTAAGTTTCCATCTTTTCTTTTTAGTCAAATTTTCAAATCTAAGTTCCATTTTAAAATCAATATTTTTCCATTTATTTATATTTATCACATAGAAAAATCATTTCTATTCTAAATAAATCATTTAAAATTTCGATTTAAATCAATTTAATATTTTTACAATATTTAAAGGTATCCATAAATTACAGAAAAATAACCACGGGTCTGTATAATATTTTCTAGCCTAAGTCAAGTGATACGGATACTATATCATTTCAATCCGTAATTTACAAACAAAAATCCGGGTTTTATCATTTCAAACCCGCAATCCCAAGTAAATAAAATTTAATTGAAAATCGTTCAGGCCTATCATTTCAGCCCATAACGATCCTCCCTTATTCTAAAGTCCGATCGGGTATGTATCATTTCAACCCATAGTGATTCTATTCTACAGGGAACTTGCAGTGTGATTTAACAGAAATAGAATAACAAAAAAAATAGGAACAAAATATAACAGATGATACGATATGCAGTTTTAAACAATTAACATCAACTATAAATAAATCACAGGTAATTATAAAATCATTTATTTATTTATTTATTTCTACACATTCAGTTGTGGTCGTCTCACAATCATATAAGTATGAATATTCGTGTGAGATTTACTCACCTCTACGGAGCTGGAGATTCAGAAAGAAAGAAGTACGTTATCAGTCGAAAGCACGCGGAAAGCACGATTTGTTGTTAGCGGATTCGCCGACTAAATTCAAATCTAAAGTCAAAAGAACAAAGCGAATAAATAGACAATCAAAAAAATGCATGAATAACGAATTTTCCAATTGAAACAAACGAACGAAAAAAATATAAATCAAGTTGAAAAATAGAAGGAAATGGCTCGACCACTTTTATTGTTCATTCCATATTCTTTTTCAAAAGCAGGGCTCAGCCGAAAAATAAAACTAACAACTTCAAAACAAAACACTTTAGTTCTCATTTTTTTTTTCAAAGCCAGAGACCAAAAATAAAACTAAGGTACCACCAAAATACAAAGGACGGAACATATGTTTGTTCATTTTTTTTTCAAAACAAAACAGTGGAAAGAAATAGACTAAAATACAAATCACGGTGCCAAGGCCACCTTCTCATTCCCTTTCTCTGTTCGAATACAAGGCAGAGGCAAATATTTGTTCACTTTCTTATTTCTAGAACCAAGGTTAGAGGAAAAATATAACTAAGGTATCACAAACAAAGGCCAAGGCAAAGTCTGGGTTCGTTCTGATGACGTGGTGGAGGACTCGAACTGGGTTGTGGATGGGGTACGGTGGCTGGTAGGCTGGCGAGTGGGTGGTGGCTGATCTTGTAACGACCACGACTTTCTCTCCACAGAAAGTCGCATCGTTAATAAGAAAGAAAGGGGTAGAAAATAGAAAAGAAGAGAAGAAAGAAAGAAACAACAACAACGATCTCACAGCGGAACGAATAAATTATATTAATAACATAAACTATTACATAGTATACAACAATTTACAGAGTTACACAGCATATACATCACTTACTAGACAGTTATAACATCTGTCTAGACATTATAACTCAATACACTACAGAGATACAGACACAGCGGAACTACTATATATATCTACAACGCTGAAGCCTCCTGCTCCATTGCTCCTCCACAATTCGTCAAAGCTAAACCTGAATCCCTTGGCTACTCGTAAAAATTTGAGTACCCAAGAGTTTATAAAACAGAAATAAACAACTTGGGTCAGACATGGGTCTGGTGTGAGTAACAGGTTAAACTTGTTTAACTTCAAAACCTTTTGAAAGAAAAGGTATCACGTAAGACTCCCCACAAATAAACATGGGTAAGTTTTTACCTTACGCTAACCAAAACATTTGATAGGAAATCCAGTTGTATTATAATAGGG
The DNA here is from genome assembly GCA_030737815.1 of Allium fistulosum. Lineage (NCBI taxonomy): Eukaryota > Viridiplantae > Streptophyta > Magnoliopsida > Asparagales > Amaryllidaceae > Allium > Allium fistulosum. The sequence continues at coordinate 845,995,724 of CM060903.1, forward strand.
TCTAGGGTTTTCAAGTAAAATACAGAAATAGCTGAAATGCTTAATTCTCACATTCCAACATAGTTGGGCACAACTAATACGTACGGCACTTATTGGAGTTTGGATTCCATACAATGGCAGGGCTACCGGGGTACCGCCCGTCACAGTACGTGGCCTAGATCACCGTACCGAGGATCACTCCCAATCCCCTGCAACACAAGGTCGGAACATCCCTTACTGGATAATTCCCGCACAAGATACCTCACGGTTGGGATCAGCAACCGCACCACTAAGTCGAAAATAGAAAGGGACATCTAGACAGAGGTAACCTTGTCCTACTTGGGTGCTACCCACTAACCTTGCTGCACCTCCCCTGTTTTAGCCATTCCCGGTTTGTGAGGCTTGAGGTCACGATTACCTTAGAAAAGAACACATCACTTAGAATGCTCATCGTCCACCTGACGATGTTCTGAAAGCATTCAATCCATACAAGTTCGTTCCGGGTTCGAACGAAACCGAAGGCATTATCTCGTTACACTCGTTTTGGAATCACCCTCAGAGTTAACGACAATAACCCTTGCACTCTGAATCTTCATCTTCACTTGATTCACGACCTATCGTTAATTTGGATCGATGTGGTATTCGGGTCTCCAGACCTGGAAATCCGGTATACAGAAACCCGATCCCGGTCTCATCGAAATCCAAAGCGTATCTTTTAAGGCCAAGTTGTTTTAAAGTTAAAACAATTCAATTCAATTATCTTTATACACATAGAAGGATAATTCACAATAGATAATCAACATTATCAGATAATCCATATTATCATCACAATTCAACTAAACATCCATATCACACAGCATATATCTCATCAGAGATATCAATCAATGCAAAGCATTCAATATTATCATCCATTCTTAAGTAATGATTTATACCATTTCTAATTAATTTAAAATGAATTAAATTAATTACTTCATTCTATAAATCCTGCTTACTTAATCATTAATTAATTACAAATTAATTAATTATCCTTTAATTAACCTTTAATTCCATTCAGGTAATTTATCTTTAATTAATTACTTAAATTAATTATCCTTAACCACTTATAGTAATTAACCTTTAATTACTTCATTAATTAATTAACTATAATATACTTAAATTAATCAACTATAATTAATCACATTAATCCTTAATTAATTACATTAATTAATCACTTCAATTATTAATTATTACTTAATTAATCAATCTTAGTTACATCATTAATTATATTAATTTATGATCCTTAATTACAACTTAATTATTAATTACTCAATTAAATTAATTACATTAAGTAATTAATCTTTAATTAAACAACATTTATTAATCACCTTGATTAATCTTTAATCAGTAATTAACTACCCTTAATTACTTCTTAAAATAAATTAATTATTCCTTAATTAATTTCTTAATTAATCCCTAAATTAATCTTAATTAATTAATCTACTTAATTATCACAATTAATCACATTAATTAATTACTTATTTAACCCAAGTTAATGATCTACATTAACTATTCTTTAATTATCTTTCTTAAATAATTAAACATTAATTAACCATTATTAATTACAACTTAATTAATTCTAATTATCAATAAATTAATCTCTAATTACTTAATTAATTAAGTACCTAACAACAACTTAATTCATCCTTAATTACTTAATTAATTTTCCTAACCATTAATTAACCTTTAATTAATATAATTAAACCTTAATTAATCAATTTAAACCCTTAATTACTAATTTATTAACCCAATTCATAATTTAATTTAAATTGATATATTATCTTTTAATTACCTTAATAATTTATTTTATCCTAAATTATTAAATCTCAATTATCTTTATGATAACATTTTATTCTTATTAATGATTAAAATATCATTAATAAAGCACTTAAAACAATTTATCTTTATATTTACTTTTAAATTTCATTTTAAATTTAAGATTTAAAATGAAGACAAATTTAACTTTAACAAAGCTTTAAAACTATTTAAATCCTTTTTAAATTACATGTTAAAGAAATATTTATTTAATTTAAAGAAATTTAAAACTAAATTCATTTTAAATTCAAATCAATTTAAAATATACCTTAACATTCAAATTTGTTTAAAACAAATTTTAAATTTAAAAACTTCTTTTTATTTCAAAATTGAAATGCATATTAACTTTGACTCCAGATTAATCTTTAGATTTTGAAACCTATCTACAATTTAAAACTTTATCTTTAAAATTCAAACTTCTTAACCCTTTTAAAAGTAGTTAAGTCAATTCAAAATTTAAAAACTTTATCTTATTTAAAACTGAGATTTTAAATTAAACTCCAGATAATAACTAGATTTAAAACTTATTTAAACTTTACTTTTAGATTTAAACATCAGTTTTAAATTTTATTTTAAAATTTAAAAACTGGAAACAGGTTCTGTCAAAACCTGTTATACAAACATTACCCGAGTTACTCCTTCAAATCCCCGATAACTACTTCGAGTCTCCAACCAAAATTCACGAGAACAACCCGAGTTTCCCACTCCTTCTTTCCCAAACACCACATCAAATACCCAGACATATACGTGCACGTGCACAGTTCATCTACGATGCTCCGACCATCGCTGCTGACGCCTATAAGTCGACTACGATCTTCTCACTGGATTGCGACCACCCAGAGCCACGATCATGCTTGAATTCGAAAACGAGCTATTCAACTTGCCTGGAACAAAAGTCTTCGAACCACCCAAAGCCTGGAATCCAACATCGCTCTCGAGATTCTGATCATCAGATCACCTGAAAATTTAACAGCACCTTCGCCAACGTCCACACTCTTATCTCCCTAAGTCCTGTAGAACTCGATTCAATATTGGAACCGTGACGATCAAATATACCTAATCTACCCAAACTAGGGCTACAGATTTCAATCTTCCACCGCAACTACCCTGATGATGAATTCGCCTTTTTGACAATTTTTCTTGACTCTCCTATCACTTCCCCACTTCCAGGAACAATCACTACCATTCCGTCCCTTTTTTATCATCTAAAATCACTCAAAATACAAAATTGTTCAAATCTCAAACTGCTCTCTCATTCTATTTCTAAAAATCGTGATTTTAGTTTTAAAAATCAAGTCTTTGATTAAGGTTTCAGATCATATACCTGACTTAATAAATTAAGATGTTTGAATTTTTCTTTATTCTAAGTTAACTCTGTTCTTCTTAAGTTTCCAGAGACATTCAAGTTATTCTAACTTGATTAACATTTTAAACTTTACTTCATGATTTCACAAACAACTTTTGTTTGAAATCCTAATTCTAACAGAGATTAGTTTAGGAGAATTGGAATTTAGATCTAAATTTTAAACTGAGAACTTTAAACAGAGATGATCACTGGTACAATCAAACATACACATAGTATCTTCATTCATATATACATGTATCTAGATCTAAAACAAACATGCATACATAATTTCAAACATGCACCACAATTTTACTTCAGATATTTTACCACACAAATCAAATCTATCTATTTTTAAAATCTAAGTTACTCACATAAAACAAAAGGATGAACAGAGCACTTATAAACAGCATGCACACAAATGAATATACACATCAGACATTCACTTATATATACATGTAATACACATTTAAATTCATCCATACTAGCATGCAACCAATTATATTTTAAATTTTTAAAAGTTACTCACAGATTAAAGAAGACAGAGCCTCCAGATTTTTGAAACAGCCTTTAGAACTTGAATTGCTGGAAATGTCTTTAAAATTTGTAAACTGGAATGCCTTAGCAACCAAAATTGCTTTTGCTGAGTTAAACTTTATACTTGGTTTGAAAATGCAGGTTACAGATATGCTTGAAACAGAGATTACTCGATTCCAGGCTTGAAGAAGATGCAGGCTAATGTTTTGATTTGATTTTGCAATAAATTACAGGCTATTGAATTTTGAATAGATATTTGTTTGAGGAGGATGTAAATTACAGATTGAAGAATTTTGCAGGCTTTTGATTTTTCATTTCTGTTTTGAAGAGTTTCTTACTTTATTTGTTTTGAACTGAGGTTTTCTTAACTTTGAAGAGAATAGGAAAAAAATATGAAGAGAATGAAGTATATGTTTATATAAACTGAAATTATCTAAAAATAAAAATAAAAGAAAAACAAGATTAAATGACACTTGTCATTAGCCCTTACTCATTATTTAACACTTGTTTAAATGAGGTCTTAGGAAATTAACACTTGTCTTTTAAGTATTTATTCATATTTATATTTATTTTTAAATGTAAATAAAATGCCTTTTCTTATTATTTAAACACTTATCTATATATATTACTTTTTAAAGAGATACAAAAGGTAATTATATTTATAAATAAAAGTTTATACAAATATTATAATATCCAACAATTTAAATATTTATTCTTTTGAACTTCAAAACTTAAATTCAAATTCAAATTAAATTAAATCCTAAGATTCAATTTAAAAGTTAAGTTATATATATTTACATACACTATTTATTCCATTTAAAATAACAATTCCTTTTAGCATTAAAATTCATACATATTAAAAATAATACATTATACTTGTTATTTGAAAATAACATATTTGATAATTTAAATAATTCATCTAAGAGATTATATTATCAAGTAATATTTTAAAAAGAAATAAAACAAACCTTTTTGTTAAATCTTATTTATTTTTAAGCTTAAGTAAAAATATCTTAAACAATTAAAACATTTATCTAAAGTATATTTAAAACTATAAAGTTATTTATTTAAATATCTTTGAAAAGTCCAGATTAAATTAAATACAAATTTCCAATTTATCAAAGCTTTCTATTTACAATATATACAAATAAATATATATATTCAAATAGAAAATATCTTATAAATTTTTAAAAGATAAAATCACCAATTAATACTTATTTAATTAGATTATTAAATTAAACTCAAATTTTATTATCAAAGATCATCAATATCAATTTAATTATTTAACAAATTATTAAATTGATATTGCTCAAATTTCCGGGATATTACATTCCTCCCCCCTTAAAATAATTTCGTCCCCGAAATTTAAACAAAGGTAATTTAATAATCTATTTAAGATTTTAATTTTAATTCACAAGCATATACTATCATCCATATACTAGCAACCATAGCAGCCAATCCATCCAACCAAACAATTCTAACTATCTAGACTAAATTCTAGATAAAATTCCTCGAGTTTCCCCAAGTATATATATATACCGGGATACTCGCTCTACAAACAATCTAAACTACGAAGCTACAGATCTCCTACTCATCTAGATCTACAGAACTAAACAGAATATCAGACTACAGACGAGTCTGACTCAACAATCAAACCTCCAGAACTGCAGATTCCAAACCAAAGATAGATCAAACACGTACTCCCTCAGAGATACGTAAAACACAATGAATTCCAGTTATCCAAACTGACAATTTAACCAAGTAGACCAATTACTTATCCAAATCAGAACACAGACGAGATCCAAACATAACTCTACTTCACAACTATCAGTAGATTCCAAACTTACTTCTCCCATCCAGAGATACACTCCAAACTGCTTTCGCTGCTCAATTCTGATATGAGGTAGAACACAAGCACAGACTGGACAACTCATTCCAGAAATAAGGTTCATTGATCCATAAAGAAAACTCAGATACTCCAGCAAAACTTGAGTTGCTTCGCCAACTCCATCTCTAGGAAACATCCTTCCACTTAGACTGAACCACCGGTATCACTCCTGGAATCCAATCGATAAGAAAACTCAACTTCCAGATGCGGACAAATCTCTAACTTCTCTGAAGACATCCAGAAAAATTCTGACAACCCAAGAGAACACTCAGACAATCGCAAGTCACTTTTGCGATCAACCCAACCTAATTCCAAACAGACTGTTCTCTCTTTACCAATCAGAACAGCTTACACTTATTTATCCAATTTATCGAAGAAATGGATCCACTCTGCTACTTCTGATCTTCACTTCCAGAAAAACTGCTCATCTAGAAAACTTCCTGCCATCACAGAATACTCCGAGCTGCACTGCTGCCACAAATGCTCCTATCCAAAGCTCTTCGAGAAACTCGGACTCCAAACCAACAGAAACACCGTGCTGAACTCAGCGACAACACCGAAACATTCACACTTCCTTAATCTTATTCCAAAGAAAACATCTTCGGGAACATCCATCGTCACTGTATCTCATCATACAGCTACTATTACCTGAGGTATCAAGGTACCATCACTCGCTTCTGTTCAACCGACAGATCCAACTTTACTCATCCAAACTTCAAAGATAAACTCCGAACCATTACAGTTTCCTTCGGAGATCGATGAAATCCTTCACCACAGCAAAGCTTACTCGAGACGGTATTGGGTTTACAGTCTCGATATATACTTCCAACTTCAAACATTCAAACTCCAACTATTGGTAATTGTGTTACACACACTACCACCTTATCTACCTTTATAACTTATATTGGAAAACCCGAACAGGTAACCCAATAAATAGGTAGAAATACATAAATATATATTTAAAATGATATATTTTTTTATATAGAAATTATTTCTGGGTAAAATTATTTCATTTACCTCTTTAAAACAATATTGTGTCCGTTGGCCTGGTTCAAGTGTTTAGAGATCCCTATCAATAACGTTAGCTACTCGTATTGACCAGAATCCATATACCACTCAACCGATCAATTAACACAATATAAAATCATTTTTATATAACTAACAATTACGCGCTCTCAAGATAGACACCACTTCAGAGCCTAGGTATTCACTCAACCTACTGCTCTGATACCACTGTAACGACCACGACTTTCTCTCCACAGAAAGTCGCATCGTTAATAAGAAAGAAAGGGGTAGAAAATAGAAAAGAAGAGAAGAAAGAAAGAAACAACAACAACGATCTCACAGCGGAACGAATAAATTATATTAATAACATAAACTATTACATAGTATACAACAATTTACAGAGTTACACAGCATATACATCACTTACTAGACAGTTATAACATCTGTCTAGACATTATAACTCAATACACTACAGAGATACAGACACAGCGGAACTACTATATATATCTACAACGCTGAAGCCTCCTGCTCCATTGCTCCTCCACAATTCGTCAAAGCTAAACCTGAATCCCTTGGCTACTCGTAAAAATTTGAGTACCCAAGAGTTTATAAAACAGAAATAAACAACTTGGGTCAGACATGGGTCTGGTGTGAGTAACAGGTTAAACTTGTTTAACTTCAAAACCTTTTGAAAGAAAAGGTATCACGTAAGACTCCCCACAAATAAACATGGGTAAGTTTTTACCTTACGCTAACCAAAACATTTGATAGGAAATCCAGTTGTATTATAATAGGGTCTAGGGTTTTCAAGTAAAATACAGAAATAGCTGAACTGCTTACATCTCACATTCCAACATAGTTGGGCACAACTAATACGTACGGCACTTATTGGAGTTTGGATTCCATACAATGGCAGGGCTACCGGGGTACCGCCCGTCACAGTACGTGGCCTAGATCACCGTACCGAGGATCACTCCCAATCCCCTGCAACACAAGGTCGGAACATCCCTTACTGGATAATTCCCGCACAAGATACCTCACGGTTGGGATCAGCAACCGCACCACTAAGTCGAAAATAGAAAGGGACATCTAGACAGAGGTAACCTTGTCCTACTTGGGTGCTACCCACTAACCTTGCTGCACCTCCCCTGTTTTAGCCATTTCCGGTTTGTGAGGCTTGAGGTCACGATTACCTTAGAAAAGAACACATCACTTAGAATGCTCATCGTCCACCTGACGATGTTCTGAAAGCATTCAATCCATACAAGTTCGTTCCGGGTTCGAACGAAACCGAAGGCATTATCTCGTTACACTCGTTTTGGAATCACCCTCAGAGTTAACGACAATAACCCTTGCACTCTGAATCTTCATCTTCACTTGATTCACGACCTATCGTTAATTTGGATCGATGTGGTATTCGGGTCTCCAGACCTGGAAATCCGGTATACGGAAACCCGATCCCGGTCTCATCGAAATCCAAAGCGTATCTTTTAAGGCCAAGTTGTTTTAAAGTTAAAACAATTCAATTCAATTATCTTTATACACATAGAAGGATAATTCACAATAGATAATCAACATTATCAGATAATCCATATTATCATCACAATTCAACTAAACATCCATATCACACAGCATATATCTCATCAGAGATATCAATCAATGCAAAGCATTCAATATTATCATCCATTCTTAAGTAATGATTTATACCATTTCTAATTAATTTAAAATGAATTAAATTAATTACTTCATTCTATAAATCCTGCTTACTTAATCATTAATTAATTACAAATTAATTAATTATCCTTTAATTAACCTTTAATTCCATTCAGGTAATTTATCTTTAATTAATTACTTAAATTAATTATCCTTAACCACTTATAGTAATTAACCTTTAATTACTTCATTAATTAATTAACTATAATATAATTAAATTAATCAACTATAATTAATCACATTAATCCTTAATTAATTACATTAATTAATCACTTCAATTATTAATTATTACTTAATTAATCAATCTTAGTTACATCATTAATTATATTAATTTATGATCCTTAATTACAACTTAATTATTAATTACTCAATTAAATTAATTACATTAAGTAATTAATCTTTAATTAAACAACATTTATTAATCACCTTGATTAATCTTTAATCAGTAATTAACTACCCTTAATTACTTCTTAAAATAAATTAATTATTCCTTAATTAATTTCTTAATTAATCCCTAAATTAATCTTAATTAATTAATCTACTTAATTATCACAATTAATCACATTAATTAATTACTTATTTAACCCAAGTTAATGATCTACATTAACTATTCTTTAATTATCTTTCTTAAATAATTAAACATTAATTAACCATTATTAATTACAACTTAATTAATTCTAATTATCAATAAATTAATCTCTAATTACTTAATTAATTAAGTACCTAACAACAACTTAATTCATCCTTAATTACTTAATTAATTTTCCTAACCATTAATTAACCTTTAATTAATTTAATTAAACCTTAATTAATCAATTTAAACCCTTAATTACTAATTTATTAACCCAATTCATAATTTAATTTAAATTGATATATTATCTTTTAATTACCTTAATAATTTATTTTATCCTAAATTATTAAATCTCAATTATCTTTATGATAACATTTTATTCTTATTAATGATTAAAATATCATTAATAAAGCACTTAAAACAATTTATCTTTATATTTACTTTTAAATTTCATTTTAAATTTAAGATTTAAAATGAAGACAAATTTAACTTTAACAAAGCTTTAAAACTATTTAAATCCTTTTTAAATTACATGTTAAAGAAATATTTATTTAATTTAAAGAAATTTAAAACTAAATTCATTTTAAATTCAAATCAATTTAAAATATACCTTAACATTCAAATTTGTTTAAAACAAATTTTAAATTTAAAAACTTCTTTTTATTTCAAAATTGAAATGCATATTAACTTTGACTCCAGATTAATCTTTAGATTTTGAAACCTATCTACAATTTAAAACTTTATCTTTAAAATTCAAACTTCTTAACCCTTTTAAAAGTAGTTAAGTCAATTCAAAATTTAAAAACTTTATCTTATTTAAAACTGAGATTTTAAATTAAACTCCAGATAATAACTAGATTTAAAACTTATTTAAACTTTACTTTTAGATTTAAACATCAGTTTTAAATTTTATTTTAAAATTTAAAAACTGGAAACAGGTTCTGTCAAAACCTGTTATACAAACATTACCCGAGTTACTCCTTCAAATCCCCGATAACTACTTCGAGTCTCCAACCAAAATTCACGAGAACAACCCGAGTTTCCCACTCCTTCTTTCCCAAACACCACATCAAATACCCAGACATATACGTGCACGTGCACAGTTCATCTACGATGCTCCGACCATCGCTGCTGACGCCTATAAGTCGACTACGATCTTCTCACTGGATTGCGACCACCCAGAGCCACGATCATGCTTGAATTCGAAAACGAGCTATTCAACTTGCCTGGAACAAAAGTCTTCGAACCACCCAAAGCCTGGAATCCAACATCGCTCTCGAGATTCTGATCATCAGATCACCTGAAAATTTAACAGCACCTTCGCCAACGTCCACACTCTTATCTCCCTAAGTCCTGTAGAACTCGATTCAATATTGGAACCGTGACGATCAAATATACCTAATCTACCCAAACTAGGGCTACAGATTTCAATCTTCCACCGCAACTACCCTGATGATGAATTCGCCTTTTTGACAATTTTTCTTGACTCTCCTATCACTTCCCCACTTCCAGGAACAATCACTACCATTCCGTCCCTTTTTTATCATCTAAAATCACTCAAAATACAAAATTGTTCAAATCTCAAACTGCTCTCTCATTCTATTTCTAAAAATCGTGATTTTAGTTTTAAAAATCAAGTCTTTGATTAAGGTTTCAGATCATATACCTGACTTAATAAATTAAGATGTTTGAATTTTTCTTTATTCTAAGTTAACTCTGTTCTTCTTAAGTTTCCAGAGACATTCAAGTTATTCTAACTTGATTAACATTTTAAACTTTACTTCATGATTTCACAAACAACTTTTGTTTGAAATCCTAATTCTAACAGAGATTAGTTTAGGAGAATTGGAATTTAGATCTAAATTTTAAACTGAGAACTTTAAACAGAGATGATCACTGGTACAATCAAACATACACATAGTATCTTCATTCATATATACATGTATCTAGATCTAAAACAAACATGCATACATAATTTCAAACATGCACCACAATTTTACTTCAGATATTTTACCACACAAATCAAATCTATCTATTTTTAAAATCTAAGTTACTCACATAAAACAAAAGGATGAACAGAGCACTTATAAACAGCATGCACACAAATGAATATACACATCAGACATTCACTTATATATACATGTAATACACATTTAAATTCATCCATACTAGCATGCAACCAATTATATTTTAAATTTTTAAAAGTTACTCACAGATTAAAGAAGACAGAGCCTCCAGATTTTTGAAACAGCCTTTAGAACTTGAATTGCTGGAAATGTCTTTAAAATTTGTAAACTGGAATGCCTTAGCAACCAAAATTGCTTTTGCTGAGTTAAACTTTATACTTGGTTTGAAAATGCAGGTTACAGATATGCTTGAAACAGAGATTACTCGATTCCAGGCTTGAAGAAGATGCAGGCTAATGTTTTGATTTGATTTTGCAATAAATTACAGGCTATTGAATTTTGAATAGATATTTGTTTGAGGAGGATGTAAATTACAGATTGAAGAATTTTGCAGGCTTTTGATTTTTCATTTCTGTTTTGAAGAGTTTCTTACTTTATTTGTTTTGAACTGAGGTTTTCTTAACTTTGAAGAGAATAGGAAAAAAATATGAAGAGAATGAAGTATATGTTTATATAAACTGAAATTATCTAAAAATAAAAATAAAAGAAAAACAAGATTAAATGACACTTGTCATTAGCCCTTACTCATTATTTAACACTTGTTTAAATGAGGTCTTAGGAAATTAACACTTGTCTTTTAAGTATTTATTCATATTTATATTTATTTTTAAATGTAAATAAAATGCCTTTTCTTATTATTTAAACACTTATCTATATATATTACTTTTTAAAGAGATACAAAAGGTAATTATATTTATAAATAAAAGTTTATACAAATATTATAATATCCAACAATTTAAATATTTATTCTTTTGAACTTCAAAACTTAAATTCAAATTCAAATTAAATTAAATCCTAAGATTCAATTTAAAAGTTAAGTTATATATATTTACATACACTATTTATTCCATTTAAAATAACAATTCCTTTTAGCATTAAAATTCATACATATTAAAAATAATACATTATACTTGTTATTTGAAAATAACATATTTGATAATTTAAATAATTCATCTAAGAGATTATATTATCAAGTAATATTTTAAAAAGAAATAAAACAAACCTTTTTGTTAAATCTTATTTATTTTTAAGCTTAAGTAAAAATATCTTAAACAATTAAAACATTTATCTAAAGTATATTTAAAACTATAAAGTTATTTATTTAAATATCTTTGAAAAGTCCAGATTAAATTAAATACAAATTTCCAATTTATCAAAGCTTTCTATTTACAATATATACAAATAAATATATATATTCAAATAGAAAATATCTTATAAATTTTTAAAAGATAAAATCACCAATTAATACTTATTTAATTAGATTATTAAATTAAACTCAAATTTTATTATCAAAGATCATCAATATCAATTTAATTATTTAACAAATTATTAAATTGATATTGCTCAAATTTCCGGGATATTACAGATCTGGTGGCGGATGGTTGGTCTCGGCCTGGAGAGGGGATGTGGCCAGGGCTCGGTCTGGTGGTGGGTCAGTGGAGGTCCGGTATGGGTCAGGGGACTGGGGTAGGCGTGGGGTGGTTCGTTCGTGGGGTTCTCTGGCAGGGCGTAGTGGGGATCTGGTAGTAGACGTGGTGGAGGACTGGAAAGTGGGGTAGGCTGGGATTCAAGGTGCCTTGGTGATCGGTTGGGTGGAGGTTGGTCTCGTGGTGGGTGCTGGTTGGACTCGGTCTCATATGGGGAGGGGTGGCGAACGGTATGAAGTGGTGGTGGTGATCTCGATCGTGAGGTGGTAGCTGGGACTCGAACAGGTTGAGCTGCCTGGGTGGAGACGTGGCTGTCATTGGGACGTGGGTGTGGGGTGGTTTCTGGCGTTGGCGAAGTGGGTGTGGGTGGTTTCTGGCGGAGCACGGCATGGGGTTGGGGATGTGGTTTCGTATGGGTTCAGGCAGTCAAGGAGTGAAACAAACATCAAGCAGCCAAAAACTAAAAAAAATATATAAAAGAAGAAGGTATGCTTACCTTTGGGTGTTCACGAGATTTGAAACGAAAGCTACAGAGAAAGCTTTTGTGAAATGGAGATTTTGAACGAAACAAAATGAACAGCTGTCTATTGCTTTTTGTAGAAAGAAGGCAACGAAAAGTTTTTGAACTGTAGGCAATTAAGGCAGTAAATAAAGTTGAATGGTAGGCAATATATTAGGCAATCAATTTTATTCAATAGGTGGAACGTTTGGAATATGAAAAATATAACAAACACTAAAGATTGGAACGGTAAAGGAATGGAATAAAATTTCCAGTAAAATGATAAGGCACAAATTTTAATTCTCAAAAGAAAAGTACGGTTGAAGCAACCATTGTCAACGCAAGAAATCAAATGGACAGACGAAAGCAGCGAACGTAAAGTGTAACGCCCAAAGTAACGTATAACCGTTATTTGTTTCTTAAAAAAAAATAACGTTTCTTTAAATAAATAACGTATCTTTTAAACCAAAAATTTAAATAGCTATTACCAAAATAAATAAAATTTGATTTTTAAATATAAGATAAAACGGATGTTAATATACGGAATGAAATGTAGAGTTTTAAATTTCTTGTTTCACACTAATTTTTACACTTTAATTTAAATCAATATTTCAAAATGTTTTATTTTTAATTAAAATTTCGTTTAAAATATCAGGCTGTTACAATAAAGAACAGGAATTAAAATAGCATGAAATTAAATTGCATAAAAAGAAAATTACATGAAAGAAGGCTAAGAAGCCATAAAAAAGAAAGGAGAGTTTTTATTTATTTTTGAGCCTAAAACTAAACTGTAACGACCCTGAATTTTGAACGAATTAAATTGAGAATATTTAATTAATTTTAAATATTTGAACGATGATTTAATTTGAATCCCGAATATAACTTTAAATCGGCGATTAAATTTTAAAATTTAATCTGTTGATAGTCAAATAAAAATTTGAATCTACAATTTTAAGCTGAAGAAAAATATTTCGAAAGCTTTTAAAATTCGTATTGATAATACTGAAGATGATAGAAGCTTCAGAATTTAATTTCGAACTGTTTTGTTCAGTTTCGAAAATAATCACTCGAACCGATATTTATAAAATAGTCAATTTTCAAACGGTCTCGGAATTCGACGAAACCAGTTCCATTGGGTCCGTAATATTGAATTATTATCGGATTTCAAATTTCGTATTTTTCGGAATTGTTATGTGGGCATACGACACATAAACGCGTTGAATCTTTATCGAATTCAATTTGAATTCAAATTTAAATTGGTCACATCAGCTACCTTTCGTTCCATTTTATCACGCCTAAAATCACGGCTAAAATCGTGCAAGCACACGACACTTCTCTGATAAACCACGTTCCTCCCTCTCTTCCCAGTTCAAAAAATATCACAGAGAAAATAAAGGAAAAAAAGTTGTCGCCTCCTTTGCATTACAAATCAAAACCCACCCCCTTCTCAAATCAAAATCCAACCCGCCCCACTTCCCAGGAACGAAACAAAAATCACGTGGTAGGGTTTTGCAGTGGCTCGCGATAAGGGGAACTCGGCTATGGGGATATCGTGATGGTACGACTTAGGTTGGAGTGGCACTCGAGTTCGTTTGGGGCGCGCGCGGCGAATCAAGGCAGTGAGGGATCGCGTGGATTTTTGGTGGCGCGCGTGCGAGCTCAACTGGAGGCGACGATGATAGGGGATGTGGGTCGCGATTTCTAGCGATGGATATCGTGATGGTGTTCGACTTCTGGAAGGGGTGGAGGAGCAGTACTCGTCGATTCACGAGTATAGCTGGGTTCGGTGGCGATCGATTTTAGTAGCAGCGACGATCTGGAGGCTCGCGGCGACAAAGGCGAAGTCGAGTAGGCAACTCAGGCGATGACGTTGGGGTCGCGTGGGCATGACGTGAAGCTGGCAGTCGCCGTGGATGGCAGCGACGATGTCGCGATCTTCTGGAGGGATTCAGCTCGAGAAATTACAAGGTATTAAAGATAATGCCTTGTTGTTTTCTCATCTGATGTTTAATTTATTAACTTATTTAACAATTTGAAAATTTATTGAAAGTTAAAAAAAACAGAAAGATTTATTTCAGAAAATAAATGTTTACGGTTTATATGAATGGAAATAATATACATGCAAATAGATAAATAATTACTGAAGTTAAAATTGGAAAGCAGTGGATTTTAATAATGTTGATTTTGAGAAAAGAATGTGTTTGCTGCCCAGTTTTTGTTAAATTTCACAAAGTTTAATTTTATATGTAAGTACAGGAAGTTTATATAAAATGTTGGAAGAATAGAAATTTTTGGGTTTATATAAAAGTCAGATTTTTATCTACATATATTGTATAATTACATATATAGTTTCAAAAGGAAAATTATTAGTTTAAAATAAATTTCTAGTTAATTTAATTACCAAATAAAGAAAATTGGTTATTCGATTTAATTCGAATATTAACAAATTGTAAAATTTGTTTTATACAAGGTCAAAATTTCAAGAAAATAATCTGGAATGGGAATGGGTTTAAGGAATTTAATTATCGGTTTAAAATTAAATAAATCCATTAAATGGAAATTTATTATTATTATTCGATTCAGTTCAAATATTAATTAAGATCGTACAATTGTTATATAAGGTATAAATCCAGAAATCAAGTCAAGATGGAAACTGGACTGCAAAATATAAAAAGCTAAGGTGAGATTTTTCTCACTCGATCGAAAAGTGGAATTTTCAGTTATTGCTTGATTGTCTGTTTTGATTGTTGGTATTAGATATGATAGGATATATCTATATATATAGCAATATATACATATTGGCATATGTATATATTGGATTGATGATTTCCCGCCTCGTATAGCGGATGAGACCCTATTGCGCCGTTAGTAAGCGGATTTATAAAAACCCATATACCGCGATAATTCCGTACTAGAGCGGAATTGGTATTGTGCTAACATCTGTGGATGCAGGGAAACAGGTTGGAGGGATCCAACTGGATTCCTCACAGTAGTTATTTATGTACAGATATTGTGATGTATTCTGTATCATATGTTGAGATATGATATTGACTGTTGTGATTGACTAATTGATGCGTTGCATCATCGGGTTCAATTTTTAAAGTTTAAAAATAAACGATTTTTACTTTAAAAGGGATTTTTGAAGTGATTTTTGGAAAGTATACGATTTATTAAATTTTGGAATTTATTTATCTTAAATAAATGAATGTTATAAATTTAAAGTTATGAAAATTTTAAATTGTGAAATATAACCAAAGTGTGACTTTTGAAATGAAAGTCGATTTAATTTTAGAATGGGTTAAATTGAGATTTTTAAAGTATTATAAAAGATGTACAAAATCTATATTTATCAATTGAAATTATTGAAATTTTAAAACGAGTTTTCATAAGTGTTAAATTGTAAAGATATGAAACTTATAGAATTATAAACTGGCAAGATAGAAAATTGATAGAATTATAAATTGCGAAGATTTGAAGTTTATAGATTTATAAAAGTTGAAGTTTATAGATTTATAAAATGAATGAGGTTATAAAATGAATGAAGTTATAAAATGAATGAAGTTGTAGAATAAAGACTGATAAGAAATTTACTTGTAACATGGATTGTTGCCTTTAAATGGGATATTGATCGAATTATTAATAAAGAAGATTTATTTAAATTGAAGTCGTTAGAAAATAGAAATAGAATTTATAAACGTTGTTTTATAAATTCGAAATTAATTGATTGGATAAATTAAATATAGAAGGACATTAAAGAAGATATATTCGCGATTTTACATAGCGAATTTTTATTGAAATAAAATGTGTAGAAAAGACTGAAATGTGGTTAGTGAAGTATATTCACGATTTTGGACAGTGAATATATTTTTAAGTAAAATGGATATAATTTTGGAAAAGTGATATTTGAAGTGAAGTTAATTGTTTTAAAAGATGTTTTAAAACGTGTGAACTATCGAAATCATAGATTTCAACATTTATTGTTGAAATAGACGTTTTCGAGAAATAAGGAAATGGTGGACTATAACACTGTTGTTATAGTAAATGATTTCCGAAAGGAAATATTTTATATAGTATTGGGATTTATATATCTATCTTAATTCTGAATCCCTATACTAGTGATTTCGAGTCGTCGTAACGATGTTTTACGCAACATTCGTTTTGACTCAAATAAATGTGATTTAAGAATGATTTCCTTAAAGAATGAGATATATACTTAATTTTGATTTTAAGTATATCGAATATTTTCTAAGTGTTGAAAATAAATGATTTGTGAATTACTTATTTTTAAATAAGTATGGAAATGCTTTTCCAATGTGAAATGAACCGTTTGAGTTTTTATCTTTTAAAGATAAATTGAAAAGTGAATATTTGAAATTGTTTTCAAATGGTTAAGTATGGAAATTTTATATCTTATAAAGATATTTTTGAAGAATAAATAATTTGGGAAAATTATTTGGAATCTGATGATGTTGCGCATCTTTATTGATAGTTAAATAACCGACTATAAATAATTACCTTAAATAGGTATTTGTTGTGAATTGGATGAATTTGAATGCCACACTTATTTTTGAATAAGTGCTCACTATTCGGGTTAGCCGGGAAAGGACCATGGGGTCGTATAACCCATTCCGAATATGTGATACGTCGTTATGAATTGCATTCGAAGACCGGTGTTGAAGACCGGATATTTTTGAAAACGGAAGGATTACCGTCGAGTTACTCTACACCGACTGATCTTCGGTTTAGAGGTTTTATCACCCTTAGTGACGGGAAGTCCTGACATGATTGAAAATTATCCGGAAATGCAAGGGCTTCGTGAGAAGTGCCTTCGGTTCTGTTCGATCCCGGAACAAACTTGTATGGATTGTGTGTCTGACGTTACAATTTGAGATATAAAGCTGATTTCTTTCAAATACATTTCTGTTGGTGGCGGAGAATTTATTCTCTTAGCTTAACACCCTTCTCTGAGACGTACGAGCTCAGAGGTTATGTAGTTGAAATTTATCAGCGATATATCCCAATTTGGTAACGTGGCATACTGAGTGTTGCTGTGAAATGATCAGTGTTTGATCATTTGTGATATGATCATTTGTTTGATCTTATATCTTTGTGATCATAGGTTGATCATTTTGTTTGACCCGAAGCAGGGCTTTTTGTAGAAAGCGTAGCTTTGTGGACGAGACTTCGTCGAGCCTCACACCCCGGAAATGGTCGAAACAGGACGAATGCAGCAAGGTTCTAGGGAGTAGCGCCCCTTAGTGTATGTCATTCCTTCTGGATAAAGGTGGTATCATGGTATGGAGCCCAGATACTTAACCTCTGTGGTTACTGCATTATTTTTTCTATGTGGTTTGTTGCGAATCGGGGATCCTCGGGAAGATCGGTGACGATCGGGGGATGGCATACACGTGTCAGTAGTTACCTATTTTTGCAGAGGTAACCCGGCCTTGTGTTGGCAGAGATCCGGTTAGGTTCTCGGGTCGTCTATTCCAGGGACGTACCCATCGTGGATAGGAAGTTCCTTAGCCTGACCATTTGTTGGAAATCCAAAGAAACAATACGCGACTTGTACGGTATTAGTTGTAGAACCTGCCATTTAATATGGTAGCTATAGCAAGCATACTATAATGGTACCTATGCTGGCTAAGATTTATATTATACTTTCGAAATGTTTTCTACACTATGCACTAATAATAATATCAAAAAGAATTTGATTTTCGCGTAGTAAGCATCTTTGACTATCATAAGAAGAAATCTCCTCCAAGTCTGCGTTTGCATTGTGTGTGTGGCGGGAGGTCTTATGGTAGTTTCATTTCCCAAAAGCATTTCGAATTGACTTTAAAATTATCCTGTTGTTTATTTTAAAGATAAACTGTTTTACGATCTCACACCAGTCACCATGACTGACTCGGAGTTTATTGTTTCCCTTCTAAACTCTGGGTGCCCACAAATTTCCACACGGGCAGTCTAGAGTTAGATTATCAGGATATTCTGGATATTCTGGAGCTTTGGAGATAAGCTGGATGACGAGACGTAGTATTTGTATCTAATAGTATTTATTCCGCTGTGTATTCTGTATGAGGACAAGTTATATAACTGTCCATTGTTGTACTGAGTTGTATATTGACTCTGATGATTGATGTATGTATAAACTGATATAGTTCTTTGTTTTAAAAGATTAGTGATTATCTATTATATATTGTTCCGCTGCGATGTGTAAGATTCTGATACTGTTTCCTGTTCTGATGTTGTTGTTTTTCTTTCTTTTTCTTCTATCTTCTTCTTCTACCTTTTCTTCTTTCTTAAAACCATAACTTTTCGGGTTTCCGGCATTCGATGGCTCAGCAGTCGATAAAGTGAGTATCGATGTTGAATTTTCGAAAGTCGAAAATTTCGGGATGTTACAAGTGGTATCAGAGCATATGGTTAAGCGACAACCCTGCTCTGTTGGGTGTTACTCATTAGAGATAGAGTCAGTAGTACTCTAGAATGAGTTGAGTGTAATAATAGATACGAGCGCGTAATTGTTAGTGAATATAAAATTGTTTTATATTGTGATGATTGATTTGTTGAGTGGTATATGGATTCTGGTCAATACGAGTAATTAACGATCATTGATAGGGATCTCTAAACACTCGAATAGAACAATTCGGCACAGTATTGTTTTAAATAGGGTGAATGAAATAATTTTACCCAAAACTATTTTTATAGAAAAGAAATCATTTTCTATGAATTATTATAGTATATGGTTGCATGGATGTTAGGATAGTGATAATGTTGAAATGTTATCATTATATGAAATTGGATAAGAAATTGAAATTGTAACTCCAAAATTAAGAAATGAATTCGTATACAAATGAAATTGAGAATGTAGATCATAAATGTGAATTGTAAATTTAAAACGGAATTCCAGAGAAGATTTTGGAAATGTTTTAAAAAAAGAATTTGAAAATTTTGGAGATTTGAAAAGTTTAAATTCTTTTTGATTTGAAAATGAATTTCAAAGGTTTTGAAAAGTATTTTGGAAAGTTGAAAGCTCTAAACTCTTTTCGGTCGCTGGAAAATAACTTCGGAAATGACTGCAGCATTACTGATGTTCATTTTCGGGTTTCCAAAAGAGGAATTGCTGCCAAATTATTTTAAATGGAAAGTTGTTTGAAATTTGGGTTTTGTTTTGGAAATTCAAAGGATAATTTGAATTGTTTTCAAATGATTTTGAAATGTTGGTAAGATTCTGGAATACCATATGAAAATATCTATGAATATTATGAAGTTGAATTAGATAAATTGGGACTTGAATTGTGAACTAAATAAAAGAAATGAATTCATATATGAATAGAATTTGTGAATATGAAATATTAATGTGATATATAGTTTGAAATAAAGTTCCAGAAAAATATTTGAAGATAAAATTCATAAAGGAATGAAATTAGTAATATGAATGTACAAAGGACTTTATAAATCAAATTGTAAATAAGTCGAAGACTTATAAAGTATTTGAAATTCGATTGAAATGAGAATTCGAATTTAAAAATGGATAAAATTACGAATGAATAAATGAATTTGCAATAGCAAATGCAAGAAAATGAAATTTGATGTAAAAATCCATTTTGAATTGGTAAGTAAGACTGAATTGAATTTAGATTTGTGGAAAACAAAGTGAACTATTAAACTAAAAATTGGTAAGTGAAGCTAATTGAATGAAGTGAATGAGATTAAAACTGAATGTTAAACTTCTTTTGAATTTGGTAGTAAATGAAGTTGAAACCGAATTTGAATAAATAAATTGGAGTAGTAACAAATGAATTGGAATGAGAGTTCAAATTGAATAAAATAGATATATAATTTCAACAGTGAAGTAAAGATGGTATAAGTAGTTTATATCGGAAATTTTGTAATAGAATTTGCAAATTGGATTGAATGCTGTAACTAGATATTATGGCTAGTAGATATACAGGTATAAAGGAAATTGAATTTGATTTCACAGATAATTTGAATTGCTCGACAAAAGGTACGTATTTGAATTATAATATGAGTTTTTGATGATTTCTGGTCTAGCCGTTTGGCTTTTTCTTTTTCTTTTTGAAATCTGAGAGTCCGTAGGGACATTTTGTAGTCGTACCGTATTAGCCGCGCAAAGGAGACGCTGGCGAAATTTTTCGAAAATTTAGGGCGTTAGAAAATTTTTGAGAAAATTTGAAAGTTTAAATTTGAATTTAAACTTAAAATTGAATTGTTAAGAAAACAATGTTGTTTGAAATCGGTAATTGAAGTTGAAATTTAGTTAAACTAATAACGAATCTTTAGTAGAAAGATTTGTTTTGAAAATTGATAAAACTATTTGGATGTTGAAAAAGAGTGGACGAGTTAAGGATCATTTTTTCCTAACTTGTAATTTCGAGGACGAAATTCTTTTAAGGAGGGAAGTCTGTAACGACCCTGAATTTTGAACGAATTAAATTGAGAATATTTAATTAATTTTAAATATTTGAACGATGATTTAATTTGAATCCCGAATATAACTTTAAATCGGCGATTAAATTTTAAAATTTAATCTGTTGATAGTCAAATAAAAATTTGAATCTACAATTTTAAGCTGAAGAAAAATATTTCGAAAGCTTTTAAAATTCGTATTGATAATACTGAAGATGATAGAAGCTTCAGAATTTAATTTCGAACTGTTTTGTTCAGTTTTGAAAATAATCACTCGAACCGATATTTATAAAATAGTCAATTTTCAAACGGTCTCGGAATTCGACGAAACCAGTTCCATTGGGTCCGTAATATTGAATTATTACCGGATTTCAAATTTCGTATTTTTCGGAATTGTTATGTGGGCATACGACACATAAACGCGTTGAATCTTTATCGAATTCAATTTGAATTCAAATTTAAATTGGTCACATCAGCTACCTTTCGTTCCATTTTATCACGCCTAAAATCACGGCTAAAATCGTGCAAGCACACGACACTTCTCTGATAAACCACGTTCCTCCCTCTCTTCCCAGTTCAAAAAAAATCACAGAGAAAATAAAGGAAAAAAAGTTGTCGCCTCCTTTGCATTACAAATCTAAACCCCCCCCCTTCTCAAATCAAAATCCAACCCGCCCCACTTCCCAGGAACGAAACAAAAATCACGTGGTAGGGTTTTGCAGTGGCTCGCGATAAGGGGAACTCGGCTATGGGGATATCGTGATGGTACGACTTAGGTTGGAGTGGCACTCGAGTTCGTTTGGGGCGCGCGCGGCGAATCAAGGCAGTGAGGGATCGCGTGGATTTTTGGTGGCGCGCGTGCGAGCTCAACTGCAGGCGACGATGATAGGGGATGTGGGTCACGATTTCTAGCGATGGATATCGTGATGGTGTTCGACTTCTGGAAGGGGTGGAGGAGCAGTACTCGTCGATTCGCGAGTATAGCTGGGTTCGGTGGCGATCGATTTTAGTAGCAGCGACGATCTGGAGGCTCGCGGCGACAAAGGCGAAGTCGAGTAGGCAACTCAGGCGATGACGTTGGGGTCGCGTGGGCATGACGTGAAGCTGGCAGTCGCCGTGGATGGCAGCGACGATGTCGCGATCTTCTGGAGGGATTCAGCTCGAGAAATTACAAGGTATTACAGATAATGCCTTGTTGTTTTCTCATCTGATGTTTAATTTATTAACTTATTTAACAATTTGAAAATTTATTGAAAGTTAAAAAAAACAGAAAGATTTATTTCAGAAAATAAATGTTTACGGTTTATATGAATGGAAATAAATATACATGCAAATAGATAAATAATTACGGAAGTTAAAATTGGAAAGCAGTGGATTTTAATAATGTTGATTTTGAGAAAAGAATGTGTTTGCTGCCCAGTTTTTGTTAAATTTCACAAAGTTTAATTTTATATGTAAGTACAGGAAGTTTATATAAAATGTTGGAAGAATAGAAATTTTTGGGTTTATATAAAAGTCAGATTTTTATCTACATATATTGTATAATTACATATATAGTTTCAAAAGGAAAATTATTAGTTTAAAATAAATTTCTAGTTAATTTAATTACCAAATAAAGAAAATTGGTTATTCGATTTAATTCGAATATTAACAAATTGTAAAATTTGTTTTATACAAGGTCAAAATTTCAAGAAAATAATCTGGAATGGGAAATGGGTTTAAGGAATTTAATTATCAGTTTAAAATTAAATAAATCCATTAAATGGAAATTTATTATTATTATTCGATTCAGTTCAAATATTAATTAAGATCGTACAATTGTTATATAAGGTATAAATCCAGAAATCAAGTCAAGATGGAAACTGGACTGCAAAATATAAAAAGCTAAGGTGAGATTTTTCTCACTCGATCGAAAAGTGGAATTTTCAGTTATTGCTTGATTGTCTGTTTTGATTGTTGGTATTAGATATGATAGGATATATCTATATATATAGCAATATATACATATTGGCATATGTATATATTGGATTGATGATTTCCCGCCTCGTATAGCGGATGAGACCCTATTGCGCCGTTAGTAAGCGGATTTATAAAAACCCATATACCGCGATAATTCCGTACTGGAGCGGAATTGGTATTGTGCTAACATCTGTGGATGCAGGGAAACAGGTTGGAGGGATCCAACTGGATTCCTCACAGTAGTTATTTATGTACAGATATTGTGATGTATTCTGTATCATATGTTGAGATATGATATTGACTGTTGTGATTGACTAATTGATGCGTTGCATCATCGGGTTCAATTTTTAAAGTTTAAAAATAAACGATTTTTACTTTAAAAGGGATTTTTGAAGTGATTTTTGGAAAGTATACGATTTATTAAATTTTGGAATTTATTTATCTTAAATAAATGAATGTTATAAATTTAAAGTTATGAAAATTTTAAATTGTGAAATATAACCAAAGTGTGACTTTTGAAATGAAAGTCGATTTAATTTTAGAATGGGTTAAATTGAGATTTTTAAAGTATTATAAAAGATGTACAAAATCTATATTTATCAATTGAAATTATTGAAATTTTAAAACGAGTTTTCATAAGTGTTAAATTGTAAAGATATGAAACTTATAGAATTATAAACTGGCAAGATAGAAAATTGATAGAATTATAAATTGCGAAGATTTGAAGTTTATAGATTTATAAAAGTTGAAGTTTATAGATTTATAAAATGAATGAGGTTATAAAATGAATGAAGTTATAAAATGAATGAAGTTGTAGAATAAAGACTGATAAGAAATTTACTTGTAACTTGGATTGTTGCCTTTAAATGGGATATTGATCGAATTATTAATAAAGAAGATTTATTTAAATTGAAGTCGTTAGAAAATAGAAATAGAATTTATAAACGTTGTTTTATAAATTCGAAATCAATTGATTGGATAAATTAAATATAGAAGGACATTAAAGAAGATATATTCGCGATTTTAAATAGCGAATTTTTATTGAAATAAAATGTGTAGAAAAGACTGAAATGTGGTTAGTGAAGTATATTCACGATTTTGGACAGTGAATATATTTTTAAGTAAAATGGATATAATTTTGGAAAAGTGATATTTGAAGTGAAGTTAATTGTTTTAAAAGATGTTTTAAAACGTGTGAACTATCGAAATCATAGATTTCAACATTTATTGTTGAAATAGACGTTTTCGAGAAATAAGGAAATGGTGGACTATAACACTGTTGTTATAGTAAATGATTTCCGAAAGGAAATATTTTATATAGTATTGGGATTTATATATCTATCTTAATTCTGAATCCCTATACTAGTGATTTCGAGTCGTCGTAACGATGTTTTACGCAACATTCGTTTTGACTCAAATAAATGTGATTTAAGAATGATTTCCTTAAAGAATGAGATATATACTTAATTTTGATTTTAAGTATATCGAATATTTTCTAAGTGTTGAAAATAAATGATTTGTGAATTACTTATTTTTAAATAAGTATGGAAATGCTTTTCCAATGTGAAATGAACCGTTTGAGTTTTTATCTTTTAAAGATAAATTGAAAAGTGAATATTTGAAATTGTTTTCAAATGGTTAAGTGTGGAAATTTTATATCTTATAAAGATATTTTTGAAGAATAAATAATTTGGGAAAATTATTTGGAATCTGATGATGTTGCGCATCTTTATTGATAGTTAAATAACCGACTATAAATAATTACCTTAAATAGGTATTTGTTGTGAATTGGATGAATTTGAATGCCACACTTATTTTTGAATAAGCGCTCACTATTCGGGTTAGCCGGGAAAGGACCATGGGGTCGTATAACCCATTCCGAATATGTGATACGTCGTTATGAATTGCATTCGAAGACCGGTGTTGAAGACCGGATATTTTTGAAAACGGAAGGATTACCGTCGAGTTACTCTACACCGACTGATCTTCGGTTTAGAGGTTTTATCACCCTTAGTGACGGGAATTCCTGACATGATTGAAAATTATCCGGAAATGCAAGGGCTTCGTGAGAAGTGCCTTCGGTTCTGTTCGATCCCGGAACAGACTTGTATGGATTGTGTGTCTGACGTTACAATTTGAGATATAAAGCTGATTTCTTTCAAATACATTTCTGTTGGTGGCGGAGAATTTATTCTCTTAGCTTAACACCCTTCTCTGAGACGTACGAGCTCAGAGGTTATGTAGTTGAAATTTATCAGCGATATATCCCAATTTGGTAACGTGGCATACTGAGTGTTGCTGTGAAATGATCAGTGTTTGATCATTTGTGATATGATCATTTGTTTGATCTTATATCTTTGTGATCATAGGTTGATCATTTTGTTTGACCCGAAGCAGGGCTTTTTGTAGAAAGCGTAGCTTTGTGGACGAGACTTCGTCGAGCCTCACACCCCGGAAATGGTCGAAACAGGACGAATGCAGCAAGGTTCTAGGGAGTAGCGCCCCTTAGTGTATGTCATTCCTTCTGGATAAAGGTGGTATCATGGTATGGAGCCCAGATACTTAACCTCTGTGGTTACTGCATTATTTTTTCTATGTGGTTTGTTGCGAATCGGGGATCCTCGGGAAGATCGGTGACGATCGGGGGATGGCATACGCATGTCAGTAGTTACCTATTTTTGCAGAGGTAACCCGGCCTTGTGTTGGCAGAGATCCGGTTAGGTTCTCGGGTCGTCTATTCCAGGGACGTACCCATCGTGGATAGGAAGTTCCTTAGCCTGACCATTTGTTGGAAATCCAAAGAAACAATACGCGACTTGTACGGTATTAGTTGTAGAACCTGCCATTTAATATGGTAGCTATAGCAAGCATACTATAATGGTACCTATGCTGGCTAAGATTTATATTATACTTTCGAAATGTTTTCTACACTATGCACTAATAATAATATCAAAAAGAATTTGATTTTCGCGTAGTAAGCATCTTTGACTATCATAAGAAGAAATCTCCTCCAAGTCTGCGTTTGCATTGTGTGTGTGGCGGGAGGTCTTATGGTAGTTTCATTTCCCAAAAGCATTTCGAATTGACTTTAAAATTATCCTGTTGTTTATTTTAAAGATAAACTGTTTTACGATCTCACACCAGTCACCATGACTGACTCGGAGTTTATTGTTTCCCTTCTAAACTCTGGGTGCCCACAAATTTCCACACGGGCAGTCTAGAGTTAGATTATCAGGATATTCTGGATATTCTGGAGCTTTGGAGATAAGCTGGATGACGAGACGTAGTATTTGTATCTAATAGTATTTATTCCGCTGTGTATTCTGTATGAGGACAAGTTATATAACTGTCCATTGTTGTACTGAGTTGTATATTGACTCTGATGATTGATGTATGTATAAACTGATATAGTTCTTTGTTTTAAAAGACTAGTGATTATCTATTATATATTGTTCCGCTGCGATGTGTAAGATTCTGATACTGTTTCCTGTTCTGATGTTGTTGTTTTTCTTTCTTTTTCTTCTATCTTCTTCTTCTACCTTTTCTTCTTTCTTAAAACCATAACTTTTCGGGTTTCCGGCATTCGATGGCTCAGCAGTCGATAAAGTGAGTATCGATGTTGAATTTTCGAAAGTCGAAAATTTCGGGATGTTACAAGTGGTATCAGAGCATATGGTTAAGCGACAACCCTGCTCTGTTGGGTGTTACTCATTAGAGATAGAGTCAGTAGTACTCTAGAATGAGTTGAGTGTAATAATAGATACGAGCGCGTATTTGTTAGTGAATATAAAATTGTTTTATATTGTGATGATTGATTTGTTGAGTGGTATATGGATTCTGGTCAATACGAGTAATTAACGATCATTGATAGGGATCTCTAAACACTCGAATAGAACAATTCGGCACAGTATTGTTTTAAATAGGGTGAATGAAATAATTTTACCCAAAACTATTTTTATAGAAAAGAAATCATTTTCTATGAATTATTATAGTATATGGTTGCATGGATGTTAGGATAGTGATAATGTTGAAATGTTATCATTATATGAAATTGGATAAGAAATTGAAATTGTAACTCCAAAATTAAGAAATGAATTCGTATACAAATGAAATTGAGAATGTAGATCATAAATGTGAATTGTAAATTTAAAACGGAATTCCAGAGAAGATTTTGGAAATGTTTTAAAAAAAGAATTTGAAAATTTTGGAGATTTGAAAAGTTTAAATTCTTTTTGATTTGAAAATGAATTTCAAAGGTTTTGAAAAGTATTTTGGAAAGTTGAAAGCTCTAAACTCTTTTCGGTCGCTGGAAAATAACTTCGGAAATGACTGCAGCATTACTGATGTTCATTTTCGGGTTTCCAAAAGAGGAATTGCTGCCAAATTATTTTAAATGGAAAGTTGTTTGAAATTTGGGTTTTGTTTTGGAAATTCAAAGGATAATTTGAATTGTTTTCAAATGATTTTGAAATGTTGGTAAGATTCTGGAATACCATATGAAAATATCTATGAATATTATGAAGTTGAATTAGATAAATTGGGACTTGAATTGTGAACTAAATAAAAGAAATGAATTCATATATGAATAGAATTTGTGAATATGAAATATTAATGTGATATATAGTTTGAAATAAAGTTCCAGAAAAATATTTGAAGATAAAATTCATAAAGGAATGAAATTAGTAATATGAATGTACAAAGGACTTTATAAATCAAATTGTAAATAAGTCGAAGACTTATAAAGTATTTGAAATTCGATTGAAATGAGAATTCGAATTTAAAAATGGATAAAATTACGAATGAATAAATGAATTTGCAATAGCAAATGCAAGAAAATGAAATTTGATGTAAAAATCCATTTTGAATTGGTAAGTAAGACTGAATTGAATTTAGATTTATGGAAAACAAAGTGAACTATTAAACTAAAAATTGGTAAGTGAAGCTAATTGAATGAAGTGAATGAGATTAAAACTGAATGTTAAACTTCTTTTGAATTTGGTAGTAAATGAAGTTGAAACCGAATTTGAATAAATAAATTGGAGTAGTAACAAATGAATTGGAATGAGAGTTCAAATTGAATAAAATAGATATATAATTTCAACAGTGAAGTAAAGATGGTATAAGTAGTTTATATCGGAAATTTTGTAATAGAATTTGCAAATTGGATTGAATGCTGTAACTAGATATTATGGCTAGTAGATATACAGGTATAAAGGAAATTGAATTTGATTTCACAGATAATTTGAATTGCTCGACAAAAGGTACGTATTTGAATTATAATATGAGTTTTTGATGATTTCTGGTCTAGCCGTTTGGCTTTTTCTTTTTCTTTTTGAAATCTGAGAGTCCGTAGGGACATTTTGTAGTCGTACCGTATTAGCCGCGCAAAGGAGACGCTGGCGAAATTTTTCGAAAATTTAGGGCGTTAGAAAATTTTTGAGAAAATTTGAAAGTTTAAATTTGAATTTAAACTTAAAATTGAATTGTTAAGAAAACAATGTTGTTTGAAATCGGTAATTGAAGTTGAAATTTAGTTAAACTAATAACGAATCTTTAGTAGAAAGATTTGTTTTGAAAATTGATAAAACTATTTGGATGTTGAAAAAGAGTGGACGAGTTAAGGATCATTTTTTCCTAACTTGTAATTTCGAGGACGAAATTCTTTTAAGGAGGGAAGTCTGTAACGACCCTGAATTTTGAACGAATTAAATTGAGAATATTTAATTAATTTTAAATATTTGAACGATGATTTAATTTGAATCCCGAATATAACTTTAAATCGGCGATTAAATTTTAAAATTTAATCTGTTGATAGTCAAATAAAAATTTGAATCTACAATTTTAAGCTGAAGAAAAATATTTCGAAAGCTTTTAAAATTCGTATTGATAATACTGAAGATGATAGAAGCTTCAGAATTTAATTTCGAACTGTTTTGTTCAGTTTTGAAAATAATCACTCGAACCGATATTTATAAAATAGTCAATTTTCAAACGGTCTCGGAATTCGACGAAACCAGTTCCATTGGGTCCGTAATATTGAATTATTACCGGATTTCAAATTTCGTATTTTTCGGAATTGTTATGTGGGCATACGACACATAAACGCGTTGAATCTTTATCGAATTCAATTTGAATTCAAATTTAAATTGGTCACATCAGCTACCTTTCGTTCCATTTTATCACGCCTAAAATCACGGCTAAAATCGTGCAAGCACACGACACTTCTCTGATAAACCACGTTCCTCCCTCTCTTCCCAGTTCAAAAAAAATCACAGAGAAAATAAAGGAAAAAAAGTTGTCGCCTCCTTTGCATTACAAATCTAAACCCCCCCCCTTCTCAAATCAAAATCCAACCCGCCCCACTTCCCAGGAACGAAACAAAAATCACGTGGTAGGGTTTTGCAGTGGCTCGCGATAAGGGGAACTCGGCTATGGGGATATCGTGATGGTACGACTTAGGTTGGAGTGGCACTCGAGTTCGTTTGGGGCGCGCACGGCGAATCAAGGCAGTGAGGGATCGCGTGGATTTTTGGTGGCGCGCGTGCGAGCTCAACTGGAGGCGACGATGATAGGGGATGTGGGTCACGATTTCTAGCGATGGATATCGTGATGGTGTTCGACTTCTGGAAGGGGTGGAGGAGCAGTACTCGTCGATTCGCGAGTATAGCTGGGTTCGGTGGCGATCGATTTTAGTAGCAGCGACGATCTGGAGGCTCGCGGCGACAAAGGCGAAGTCGAGTAGGCAACTCAGGCGATGACGTTGGGGTCGCGTGGGCATGACGTGAAGCTGGCAGTCGCCGTGGATGGCAGCGACGATGTCGCGATCTTCTGGAGGGATTCAGCTCGAGAAATTACAAGGTATTAAAGATAATGCCTTGTTGTTTTCTCATCTGATGTTTAATTTATTAACTTATTTAACAATTTGAAAATTTATTGAAAGTTAAAAAAAACAGAAAGATTTATTTCAGAAAATAAATGTTTACGGTTTATATGAATGGAAATAAATATACATGCAAATAGATAAATAATTACGGAAGTTAAAATTGGAAAGCAGTGGATTTTAATAATGTTGATTTTGAGAAAAGAATGTGTTTGCTGCCCAGTTTTTGTTAAATTTCACAAAGTTTAATTTTATATGTAAGTACAGGAAGTTTATATAAAATGTTGGAAGAATAGAAATTTTTGGGTTTATATAAAAGTCAGATTTTTATCTACATATATTGTATAATTACATATATAGTTTCAAAAGGAAAATTATTAGTTTAAAATAAATTTCTAGTTAATTTAATTACCAAATAAAGAAAATTGGTTATTCGATTTAATTCGAATATTAACAAATTGTAAAATTTGTTTTATACAAGGTCAAAATTTCAAGAAAATAATCTGGAATGGGAAATGGGTTTAAGGAATTTAATTATCAGTTTAAATTTAAATAAATCCATTAAATGGAAATTTATTATTATTATTCGATTCAGTTCAAATATTAATTAAGATCGTACAATTGTTATATAAGGTATAAATCCAGAAATCAAGTCAAGATGGAAACTGGACTGCAAAATATAAAAAGCTAAGGTGAGATTTTTCTCACTCGATCGAAAAGTGGAATTTTCAGTTATTGCTTGATTGTCTGTTTTGATTGTTGGTATTAGATATGATAAGATATATCTATATATATAGCAATATATACATATTGGCATATGTATATATTGGATTGATGATTTCCCGCCTCGTATAGCGGATGAGACCCTATTGCGCCGTTAGTAAGCGGATTTATAAAAACCCATATACCGCGATAATTCCGTACTGGAGCGGAATTGGTATTGTGCTAACATCTGTGGATGCAGGGAAACAGGTTAGAGGGATCCAACTGGATTCCTCACAGTAGTTATTTATGTACAGATATTGTGATGTATTCTGTATCATATGTTGAGATATGATATTGACTGTTGTGATTGACTAATTGATGCGTTGCATCATCGGGTTCAATTTTTAAAGTTTAAAAATAAACGATTTTTACTTTAAAAGGGATTTTTGAAGTGATTTTTGGAAAGTATACGATTTATTAAATTTTGGAATTTATTTATCTTAAATAAATGAATGTTATAAATTTAAAGTTATGAAAATTTTAAATTGTGAAATATAACCAAAGTGTGACTTTTGAAATGAAAGTCGATTTAATTTTAGAATGGGTTAAATTGAGATTTTTAAAGTATTATAAAAGATGTACAAAATCTATATTTATCAATTGAAATTATTGAAATTTTAAAACGAGTTTTCATAAGTGTTAAATTGTAAAGATATGAAACTTATAGAATTATAAACTGGCAAGATAGAAAATTGATAGAATTATAAATTGCGAAGATTTGAAGTTTATAGATTTATAAAAGTTGAAGTTTATAGATTTATAAAATGAATGAGGTTATAAAATGAATGAAGTTATAAAATGAATGAAGTTGTAGAATAAAGACTGATAAGAAATTTACTTGTAACTTGGATTGTTGCCTTTAAATGGGATATTGATCGAATTATTAATAAAGAAGATTTATTTAAATTGAAGTCGTTAGAAAATAGAAATAGAATTTATAAACGTTGTTTTATAAATTCGAAATCAATTGATTGGATAAATTAAATATAGAAGGACATTAAAGAAGATATATTCGCGATTTTAAATAGCGAATTTTTATTGAAATAAAATGTGTAGAAAAGACTGAAATGTGGTTAGTGAAGTATATTCACGATTTTGGACAGTGAATATATTTTTAAGTAAAATGGATATAATTTTGGAAAAGTGATATTTGAAGTGAAGTTAATTGTTTTAAAAGATGTTTTAAAACGTGTGAACTATCGAAATCATAGATTTCAACATTTATTGTTGAAATAGACGTTTTCGAGAAATAAGGAAATGGTGGACTATAACACTGTTGTTATAGTAAATGATTTCCGAAAGGAAATATTTTATATAGTATTGGGATTTATATATCTATCTTAATTCTGAATCCCTATACTAGTGATTTCGAGTCGTCGTAACGATGTTTTACGCAACATTCGTTTTGACTCAAATAAATGTGATTTAAGAATGATTTCCTTAAAGAATGAGATATATACTTAATTTTGATTTTAAGTATATCGAATATTTTCTAAGTGTTGAAAATAAATGATTTGTGAATTACTTATTTTTAAATAAGTATGGAAATGCTTTTCCAATGTGAAATGAACCGTTTGAGTTTTTATCTTTTAAAGATAAATTGAAAAGTGAATATTTGAAATTGTTTTCAAATGGTTAAGTGTGGAAATTTTATATCTTATAAAGATATTTTTGAAGAATAAATAATTTGGGAAAATTATTTGGAATCTGATGATGTTGCGCATCTTTATTGATAGTTAAATAACCGACTATAAATAATTACCTTAAATAGGTATTTGTTGTGAATTGGATGAATTTGAATGCCACACTTATTTTTGAATAAGCGCTCACTATTCGGGTTAGCCGGGAAAGGACCATGGGGTCGTATAACCCATTCCGAATATGTGATACGTCGTTATGAATTGCATTCGAAGACCGGTGTTGAAGACCGGATATTTTTGAAAACGGAAGGATTACCGTCGAGTTACTCTACACCGACTGATCTTCGGTTTAGAGGTTTTATCACCCTTAGTGACGGGAAGTCCTGACATGATTGAAAATTATCCGGAAATGCAAGGGCTTCGTGAGAAGTGCCTTCGGTTCTGTTCGATCCCGGAACAGACTTGTATGGATTGTGTGTCTGACGTTACAATTTGAGATATAAAGCTGTTTTCTTTCAAATACATTTCTGTTGGTGGCGGAGAATTTATTCTCTTAGCTTAACACCCTTCTCTGAGACGTACGAGCTCAGAGGTTATGTAGTTGAAATTTATCAGCGATATATCCCAATTTGGTAACGTGGCATACTGAGTGTTGCTGTGAAATGATCAGTGTTTGATCATTTGTGATATGATCATTTGTTTGATCTTATATCTTTGTGATCATAGGTTGATCATTTTGTTTGACCCGAAGCAGGGCTTTTTGTAGAAAGCGTAGCTTTGTGGACGAGACTTCGTCGAGCCTCACACCCCGGAAATGGTCGAAACAGGACGAATGCAGCAAGGTTCTAGGGAGTAGCGCACCTTAGTGTATGTCATTCCTTCTGGATAAAGGTGGTATCATGGTATGGAGCCCAGATACTTAACCTCTGTGGTTACTGCATTATTTTTTCTATGTGGTTTGTTGCGAATCGGGGATCCTCGGGAAGATCGGTGACGATCGGGGGATGGCATACGCGTGTCAGTAGTTACCTATTTTTGCAGAGGTAACCCGGCCTTGTGTTGGCAGAGATCCGGTTAGGTTCTCGGGTCGTCTATTCCAGGGACGTACCCATCGTGGATAGGAAGTTCCTTAGCCTGACCATTTGTTGGAAATCCAAAGAAACAATACGCGACTTGTACGGTATTAGTTATAGAACCTGCCATTTAATATGGTAGCTATAGCAAGCATACTATAATGGTACCTATGCTGGCTAAGATTTATATTATACTTTCGAAATGTTTTCTACACTATGCACTAATAATAATATCAAAAAGAATTTGATTTTCGCGTAGTAAGCATCTTTGACTATCATAAGAAGAAATCTCCTCCAAGTCTGCGTTTGCATTGTGTGTGTGGCGGGAGGTCTTATGGTAGTTTCATTTCCCAAAAGCATTTCGAATTGACTTTAAAATTATCCTGTTGTTTATTTTAAAGATAAACTGTTTTACGATCTCACACCAGTCACCATGACTGACTCGGAGTTTATTGTTTCCCTTCTAAACTCTGGGTGCCCACAAATTTCCACACGGGCAGTCTAGAGTTAGATTATCAGGATATTCTGGATATTCTGGAGCTTTGGAGATAAGCTGGATGACGAGACGTAGTATTTGTATCTAATAGTATTTATTCCGCTGTGTATTCTGTATGAGGACAAGTTATATAACTGTCCATTGTTGTACTGAGTTGTATATTGACTCTGATGATTGATGTATGTATAAACTGATATAGTTCTTTGTTTTAAAAGACTAGTGATTATCTATTATATATTGTTCCGCTGCGATGTGTAAGATTCTGATACTGTTTCCTGTTCTGATGTTGTTGTTTTTCTTTCTTTTTCTTCTATCTTCTTCTTCTACCTTTTCTTCTTTCTTAAAACCATAACTTTTCGGGTTTCCGGCATTCGATGGCTCAGCAGTCGATAAAGTGAGTATCGATGTTGAATTTTCGAAAGTCGAAAATTTCGGGATGTTACATAAACTAACTAAAGAGTAGGCTAAGAGCTTCAGTACATGAAACATATGGGGTATTTATACATGTTTTGAAATCCTAATCATATTATTGTTGACTACCCAAAATACCCTTGAGGAAGTGTGGCCACCAAGTTATCATTAGCAGGTAATTAATCCACCATTAAATGTGCAGGTTCTTTTAATGGCCACTAACATGTGCATTAGCACCTAATTATAGATCATGGTAAGTGGGTAAGTGGGGTCCTCCATGTTGCATGAATTGATTTATTTCCATCTTCGTTTGCTTGTCTTCCCTTGTGCATGAATGAAAGGATTATTATTTACAAGAGATCAGAAAATATACTGTTAAAGAGTAAATGAAACGGTCTTCCAAAGACCAATTCATTTGTCTCGTCAAATATGAGAGACCTAGCTTAAGCGCGGAAAACCAAACCATAAAAGATTTCAAAGTTGAATATTGATCTGGGAAAACAAATGTCGTTTTATTAAAAATCTTGCGAGTTGTTTTATTTTCGATGATTTTCGGGGTTGATAGAACAATTGGTTGAAATTCAAGTTTATTTTCACCAAATTTAAATTCAAACTTATCACTGAAAACTTCTTCAAAATCAAACATGTGATTTAAATTTACCCCTTCAGAATTCAACAACTCATCTTCGAAAAGTCCATAAAACTTGTGTTCACTAAATTCGTCTTCCTTTGTTGAATTATCAACAACTTCATTGCATGTATCAATTTCAAAATCTAAAGTTGTCGTATTCAATTTTTCAAAATTGAAGAAAGGAAGATCGAATTTTTAATTTGGTTCTACACTCTCAAAAGAATTGAAATCCAACTCAACTACGACATTTTTAACAACTTTATTAAGATTGTCGTTTTTAATTTCAAAAGTTGTTATTTGAAAATTGTTAATTTTGGTAAAAGATGGATTATTATTTGACTCGTCACAAGTTGGGATTTGATTTTGTTTCTCACGTTGTTTCATATAAGTTTCAAACAACAAATCCGTGCGATTTTTGTGAATTTCGTCCATTTGCTTTACAAAATCATATTTCTAATTATTATTGTGAATTTTCAATTTGAAATTGTTGAGAGAAAAGTTGTCACTATAATTGAAACAACTCCCATTGCCAAAATCATTTAAACAATTGTTTTCGTTTTGATTTTGAATTTCATTTTGGAGTTCGAAATTGTATTGGCATGGGTTATACTCGAAATCATTTGAATTTTGAAGTGAATTCAAATTTTAATTATTTTGAAATCCTTGACTTGAGTTATTTCACAAACATGAATTACATAAATCATTTATCATTTGATCTTTTGTGTAGAGAGTTCAAGAAAGATGAAATCATTTCAATACTATTTTCAAGAGTTGAGGGTTGGTCATTATTTTGAAAACTTCGTGGTTCAAAATTCGAGTTATTTGTACAAAAGTTGTTGTTAAAATATCCATTAGAATTTGGAGTGAAATTATATGGATCATATTGATTTTCACAACTATTGTAAAATTCATGTGAGTAGGGAAATTCTGATATTTTCAAGAATGTTTTTTTTGTTTTTGAAAAGTATTTACCAAAGAGAATTCATTTTTCAAAAGTGAGATTTGATTTTTGTTTTTTTTGGATTTTCAAATTTTTTCTTTTTTTGTTTTTGAAAAGATTATTTATTTTATTTTTTGGATTTTTGTTTTTCTAAAAAACCAACTTAAATTTTTTTGGATTTTTGATTTTGATGGAAAATTTTCAAAGGAAAATTTTCAATTATTTTTAGCATTGGATTATGAATTTGTTTAAATATGCATGAACTAATGCAACTAAATGAATGCAAGGACTTAATTACAATTTTTTAGTAGCTCCTAACCCAAAATTGTATAATCACACTTTGTCTTAATCCAACAAGATAGTTCTTAGCCAGGTAACAAGCAGTAGTTATCGGTGCACCACGAATCACCATAGCAATGCAGTCGAAGGTTTAAGTACCTTTAGAGAAACAACCACTATAATATCTACGAATCACCGTAATATTTATAAATGGTTATTGCTCTGCCGTAGCCTAGACACCAAGAAATTAAATTGTCGAAAGAGGACAACTAGTCAATATATAATTAAGCCCTAGGAGAGCTCGTGACACCCTTAAGTTAAATGTCTAACCGTTATTATTAGCAAATTCTACGATGATATGCAGTTTGTGGGCCAAGGAAGGGGTGATGAAATTCCTTACCTTATGTGGATTTGGGTGTTGCCCTTAGAAAATAAAAATACAATGGTATGAATGCTAAACAGAAATTAAATGTGAATAACGATGCAACTACGAAAGAATTTTTTTTGTTTATGAATTTTTTTAAATGCGAGCAACCAATAATGTAAAGCAAATAAAAATAAGAGATGAGAGAATGATACGAGAGCATGTAGAATTACTAGCAAATTATTTTTAAAGTGGCAAATTTATATATATATATATATAGGAAGCAAGCAAAGCAGTTATTTAGCAAGCTATTTGTCCTTTTTCATTTTCTACAACCTGAAATTAAAAACAAGGTATATTAGTTTATATATATACATATATATATATATATATATATCAAAGAAGAAACAAAAACAAATGAAAAACAAAACAACTTAAACTAAACAATTAAAAACAAAACAATTGAAAAAAAAAAAAAAAATTCAATTGAAAAATAAAACAAAAGAACTTGCTTGCAATTTTTCCTTTTTTTAAAGAAGAGATGAAAAAAGAAAAAACTTAAAACTTAAAGCTAAATAAAAAAAGACAAAATTAAAAAATAAATGGAAAAAAAATCCTCCCCAAATAACAAAGTAAAGGATAAATAAACAACCCAGCCCGGTCCGCTAAAAAGAACTCAACCACAATTGCTTTCTCTGTTAAATAAAAATGTCGCCTTCCTTTTCAAATATAAAAAAAGAAGCAATTTCCAAAATTTGAAGTGATTCTTAATCGACGATTTTTTCTCTGTTCGATTCAGCTAGGGAGAGGAGATTCGGGGAATTATGATCGGAGGCAAGAGGTGGTTGGTGTGATGGTCAGTGAAAAGTCTCGAGCTGAGTTAGGTTGCGGTGTTGCTACTGTGGTATGGAGATGAAGTGTTTGTAGGTGAGTGTTTGCATGTGAGGCAAAGAAGTAGTGTCAGAGTTAGACAGTGGTGATATTGGGGTTACTGATTATAGGGAGAAGAAGTAAATGTGAAATAGGTAAGGTGATGTATGGCAAGTTGTGACAGCAAATTGCTGGTCAGAGGGAAGTGGAAAATGGTCAGAGGGAATGGAAGTGGTTAGATGTATGAACTGTTAGGTGATGGATGATGTTAGTGGCAATGGCTTGACAGTGATGTGGTGAGGTGTTTGGTAGTGTGGTCGATCAATAAGGGGCAGTGTAGTTGGTCAGCAGTAGTGTGTTTGGGTTTGTGCAGTTTGTGGTTATGATATGGCCAGTGATGAGGTTGTGTGGGTTGTAGTGATGGTAGCAGTTTTCAAAGTTGTTGTGAAGTGCAGGAAGGGGATATGTGCAGATGTATGCATGTGCACTGTTATGTGCACTGGTCAATAGGAATGAATGTTGGTTCGGGTGTTGATGGAAGTGCATTGGTATTGATATGTATGGGTGATGGGTTGTGTGATGTGACAGAGGAAGGAAGTAGAGGATGACACTGTGTTGATGTAGTGGTGGATGTTGTGGCCAGGAGCAAGTTAAGGTGGTAGGGATGCTGCTGTGATGAGAGTAGCACTTGATGGAGGATGGCAGTTTTGTGATAGGGGTATGTAGGTCAATAGTAAGTGTTGATTGAAATGGCGGTGTGCAGGCAAGAAGTGCAGCAGTTCAGTGGGTTGTGGTGATTGGTGGTAAGAAAGATGGTGGTTATAAAGTATGGTTATGAAGTGGGGGACAGGCGGTAGGTAAGATTTGAAGAATTATGAATAAAGGCAGAGTGGTTGTTGAAGGCAACAAAAACTTGTTGAAGGTTGGGAAGTTGAATGATTTTGTTCTATGAGGAGGTATGTGCAGTCCACTGATATGTGCAGTGCAGGAGAAATGGAAGTGGATGATCGTCAGGTTGTCAGACAGCGGTGGAAGTTTGGGGAGTTGTTGCTCTGGACTTTTTTGGGGCACTTTGAAAAGACGCTATTGTACAAAAGGCAGTAATGTTTGGGGCAACTGAGCTTGTTTGGGCAGTAATGTTTATTATGTGAGGTGTGAAGTATTGGGGTTCTGTTAGGTTTTGTGGAGTAGTGAGATGTTTTGGGTAATGCAGTGGTTAGGTAGTTGTATGAGGTTGATGGTTGAACACTTGATAGGGGAGATAAGTAGTAGATGTTGCTGCAGTGGTTGGAGAGTAGCTTGTGGTCTGCAGTGAAGTTGAACAGTGATGGTGCAGTTTTGAGGGGTTTGAACTGAATGGTAGTGTTGTTGTGACGCCCTACCTCTATACTCACACTAGCCAAGGACACTACGGGGTAATGCCGTTGCCTAGCACGAAGAATAAGGCTGTTGAGGAGCGACCATCTATGTAATTGCTTTGTGCGAGTACCGATATGTCAGATAATATAACTTACATATCATTTTAAGAGGAAATCCAACATATCAAATACAAACTCAAAGCTACCACACAGTGGCTATGTGGGCTTCGAAAACAAATATAGAAATAAACATAACACAAATCAGTCATAGATATTCATATCACAAAGGCGGAAACAGATATGAATATAACACATAAAAGTGTACATCAAAATAGTGGTCATACAAGATCCACTACATAACAAAAGAATAGGTACTAGTGCTAGCAAAAGAATATTTATACATCAAGGAGTCTCTAACTCAAATGTATAAAAGCAAAAACTACTAATCTAAAGTAGTTAGCCAAAAATCAGATGACGGTCCCAAATAAGAATTCAAGCAGAAGAACTTGAAACACCTCGGTCTAACCCGAGTATTATTTAAGAAGAAAATAATACACGGATCAGTCTAGCTATAAATATCAGATAAAATAAGATAGGATAAGAGATATAACAAAAACATATGATAACAATAATGCCATACTGTAACAAGTATACATCAAATAACAACAAAAATCATACAATATCTCAAATATTCTCAAACACTAAAAAGAATGTCATATTCTTTAAATTATTCACCAAAACACAAATATTGATAGAGCTTATCAATTCAAACCACGAAAATTGGTGAAACACAAATTCTAGAAATCAACAACTAGAAATCCAGAAATCACAAAAAGGGGAAGGCCTATCACAAACGGGAGCATGAAAACTCCCCAACATGTGTGTCACAAACGGGTCGCTGTCCCATGGTCGCTAACCATACAGCCAATGCAACGGCGTAGTGCAATAACGGTACGCCCGAGGAACCTGAAACTCAAATGAGTTGGAATAACGACGTAGTGCAATAACAGTACGCCCGATGAACCCGAAACTCAAATAATTCAGAACAACAACATAGTGCAATAACGGTACGCCC
Source organism: Allium fistulosum (assembly GCA_030737815.1). NCBI lineage: Eukaryota > Viridiplantae > Streptophyta > Magnoliopsida > Asparagales > Amaryllidaceae > Allium > Allium fistulosum. The sequence continues at coordinate 846,035,896 of CM060903.1, forward strand.
GATGAACCGAACTCCATAAAGCCCGTAGGTCGCTAGCCTATAAAAATGAGACGAAGCTCAATAGAATGGGGTACAGTCCCCCACGCGGAAAAAGAGACAACGCATATCGCTAGTCTAAATCACCAAAGGATCATCATTGATCGATAAGTGTAAATTACACTAAGCTAGTAAATAGATGAGTTTAGCTTCATGTCCCATAACCACTGGCTTAACTTAAATATTTACAAACAGATTGTACATTTCCACTCGAAAATTGTCACTAGAGTTCAATCGAACAAGTCAAAGAATTAACCGACGAAGTAAACTATAACAACCCGCGTATTTATCGATTTGATATTTAAATGTTTTATTTAAATATAACATCGTTCGTCGGATGTATGTCCAAAAAGCTACTCTTTGCAAACAGTCGAATTGGGACTCGAGACCACTTCCATTGAGTCCAAAATGCCGTTTGCGACCTTTTTGAGTATAAACTTTGATATGTTTGGAGCTAGTCAAAAATTTGACCATTTGCACTTTGGGTTTGGTTTTGGGTTCAGCCCCCTTTGCCAACTTAACCTCCAAACTGAACCATCCCTCCCCATTCATCCTCACTTCCTCCTCTTTTCAGTTCTAAAGCAACAATGGTGGAAGAGAATGGGAAATAGAAATTCAAAACCCTAGTCTTCATTAGCAAATTCAAGTTCTTGCTCCAAATTCAAAGAGAAGCTATTGGTAAGTCACCTCTTCATCTTCTCCAACCCGTTCTCCTTTCAATTTCAGAAAATTCCCTAAACCTAATTTAGGAAATGTTTCTCTTTTGAGCATAGATTCAAGCTCATTTGGGTTGTGTTGAAGAGTGGTTGATTCTCTCTTTGCTTTCAAGCTCCTTCTTCATTGTTTTTGTGAAAAGGTGAGATTTTTATCTCACATCTTAATCTATATTTATCTTCGATTGTTAGGTATGAATTCCTAACACTTATTCTTGTGCAATTGCTTTTGGTTTGGATTGATTTGGTGAATATTCCAATTTTTAGTGTTTTGAGTTCAATTCTTTGAAAATCCTAACTTTGATGTTTTGATCATGTTTTTGGTGATGAATCGAAGAGCTTATCTGGCCGGGTAGTCGATGGGCGTAAAACCTTAGAGCTGTTGCTCGACCGATTGCATTTCGGAAGTGTTTGGCATTCATTTGATTGGCATGGGAGTGCTGGAAACAGGCTCCGGTGGACCGACCTCAGAGTCCGGTCGACCGACCTGCTACTCTAGCGTCTCCCTGCCTCTGTTTGGAAGTGCAGGTTACAGGCTTCGACCGACCGATCTCAGGGTCCGGTCGACCGACCTGCTACCCGAGCACTTCTGTCTCTGGTCCGGTCAACCGACTCAGGGAGTCCGGTTGACCGACCTGCTCCTATTTGCCAGTTTTTCCTATATTGCTTATTTGTTTGAATTTCCAACTTTAATCGATTCGTGTGGTCTCCTATTTGTTGTTATCATCTCTAAGACTTTGATGACTCCTCTTTCGGGATGGTACCTCGTTAGGTTGCTCGACCCTATCTCCCTTAGGTCGTTAGACCTCATTTTATCTTCACTAGGTCGTACCGTTTTGACGGGGCGCTGCCCCGCACCCCGCCGTGGGCGCTGCCCCCTGGACCCCCGCGACCTGACCGGGCAACTCCGTACAACTCTGCGTAAGCAATCTTATCCGAAAGCCATTTAACCGAACTTCTTACTTTGATGGTTTTGAGAATTGATTTCTTTGAACTTTACTCACGTCTTCGAACGTGAATTTTTATGATTGATTATTTCTACAATCACTTCTATGATTTGTCACTTCAAAATATAAAGGTTTTCTATACTAGTATTAAATATCAAAACTCTTTCATTAAAACGATTTCAACTCTATTTTCAATATCAAAGCTCGTTTCTTAAAACCGTTTTCCAATCTATTAGTATATACAAACCTTTACCTCATTCGTATGAGAAAATCTAATTAAACGGCTTAGCAAAACAAGTGGTATGAAATGCTTGCGTTTACTTCGTCGGTTAATTTATGGACTTGTTCGATTGAAACTCTTGTGACAATTTTCTAGTGCAGATCTACAATTTGTTCGTAAATATTTGAGTTAAGCAAGTGGTTATGGGACATGAAGCTAAACTCTTATATTTACTAGCTTAGTGTAATCGACACTTCCTTATGATCATGATGATCATTCTTGTGATTTAGACTAGCGATTGAGCGATGTCTCTTTGTTTGCGAGGTTAGACTAGACACCATTTGTGTGATTTCGATTCACACATATATCTTTATCTTCAAGGTTAGTCTATACCTCATTGGTGTGATTTCGATTCACACATATTGAAACTCTTATGACAATTTACTAGTGCAGATCTACAATCTGTTCGTAAATATTTGAGTTAAGCAAGTGGTTATGGGACATGAAGCTAAACTCTTATATTTACTAGCTTAGTGTAATCGACACTTCCTTATGATCATGACGATCATTCTTGTGATTTAGACTAGCAATGTGCGATGTCTCTTTAATTCGGTCCATCGGACGTTACGCTGTACGACGTCGTTGTTCCGTTTTATCGTGATTTGGTTCATCGGACGTTACGCTGTACGACGTCGTTGTTCCATTTTACTACGTATTGGTTCATCGGATGTTACGCTGTACGACGTCGTTGTTCCTTTTCTTTTTATGGTGATTTGGTTCATCGGACGTTACGCTGTACGACGTCGTTGTTCCATTTCACTACGTGTTGGTTCATCGGATGTTACGCTGTACGACATCGTTGTTCCTATTCTTTTTTATTGTGTTTTGGTTCATCGGACGTTACGCTGTACGACGTCGTTGTTCCATTTTCCTATGCTTTGGTTCACCGGATGTTACGCTGTACGACATCGTTGTTCCTTTTATTCGTGCTTTGGTTCATCGGACGTTACGCTGTACGACGTCGTTGTTCCTATTTATTTTTGTCTCTGGATCATCGGACGTTACGCTATACGACGTCGTTGCTTCGGATTATTTGATTTCTGGATATTGATTTCTGGAAATTATGTTTCACCAGCATTTACGATGGGCATTGATATGTATGTCATTTATTGTGGCTTGGTGAATTAAATAGAGAATATGACATTCTTTTTAATCTTTGAGAAGATTCTTGTGATATTGATTAATCTCTTGTTGATTTTCAATCACGTACTTATCACAGTATGGTATTATGGTTATGATACGTTTTTGTCATACCTCTTATTCTATATCACTTTATCTGATATTTATAGCTAGACTGATCCGTTTATTATTTTCTTCTTAAATAATACTCGGGTCAGACTGAGATTTACAGGTGCTTCCTCATGACTTCTTATCTGGAGCCATCTTCTGACTTTTGGCTAACTACTCTAGTTTAGTAGTTTTTGTTTGTATACATTTGAGATTAGACTCCTTGATGTATACATATTCTTTTGGTTAGCACTTGTATCTATTCTTTTGTGTTATTGTGGATCTTATTTGACCACTACTCTGATGTACTCATTCATGTGTTATATTCATATCTATTTCCGCCTTTGTGATATGAATTGTCTGTGACTGATTTGTGTTATGTTTATTTCTATAATTTTCCGAAGATTATATATAGCCACTGTGTGATAGCTTTGAGTTTGTATCGGTATGTCGGATTTCCTCCTTAAATGATATGCATTCTATTCTATCTGACATATCGGTGCTCGCACAAAGACGTTGCATGGATAGTCGCTCCTCAACAGCCTTATTCTCCGTGCTAATTGACAGCACTACATCGTAGTGTTCTTGGTTAGCGTGGGTATAGAGGTGGGGCGTCACATAAACGCAAGCGTTTCATACCACTTGTTTTGCTAAGCCATTTAATTTGATTTCTCATACGAATGAGGTAAAGGTTTGTATATACTAATAGATTTGGAAAACGGTTTTGAAAACGAGCTTTGTATTTAAAAGTAGTGTTGAAATCGTTTTTGTGAAAGAGTTTGAGTATTTACTACTAGTATAGAAACCTTTGTATTTTAAAGTGACAAACCACAGAAATGATTGTAAAAACAATCAATCACTAAAAATTCACATACGAGAATGTGACTTAAATCCATAAAAATCGATATCAAATCCATCAAATGGATATTCCCAAAAATCCAAAGAAAGAAGTCATCAAAGTCGATAATAAGTGATAACATCTAACCGGATCAACAAAAATCGATTAAAATTGGAAGTTCACTAAAAAAAATAGGCAAATAGGCAAATCTGAACAGTTCCAGACGTCTTGTTTAGAATCTAGACGTCTGGATTTGTTTTCTGGAAATTTTCAAAAAACCTCCCAGACGTCTGAAATTTCAAGACAGACGTCTGAGACCCAATCCAGATGTCTGAACCTATATTTCAGACGTCTGGGATTAGTCTCTGCCATTTTGTTTTTTTCTGCCGTGTATATTTTTTCCTCCAGGTCTATAACCAGACTTTGGACTTGATATCCAGACGTCTGGTCACCTGGCTTGGGCAACAGTTTACCTAGGCCAAGATGGCCAAAACGTTTCGGGAGCGATCGGACGAGCAACGACGAATAGGGATTTATGCCAAGCGACAACCAAGCCTTGTAGGCTCTTCGATACACCCCAAATATCATGTCCAAATATCCATAGTAGGATTTTCATAAAATTGGACTTCTTAAGCCAAAAATTGGAAAATTCACCAAATCAATTCAAATCAAAAGCCAATGAACATGGATAAATGTTAGGAATTCATACCTAACAACAATGAAAGTTATAGGCGTAGATGTGAGTTAAAGAACTCACCTTTAAACCCAAAAACAACGAACGAGAAGCTCTAAAACAAAGGAAAGGTCAATTCCTCTTCAACTTCAACTCAAAAAGCTCCGATCTAAGCTAATAAGCAAATATTTCCTAAGTTAGGGTTTAGGAATTTCTGAAATTTAATTGAGATAGAGATGGAGAAGATGAAGAGGATGCTTACCTAAGCTTCTCCTTGATTTTGGACTTGAATTTGAGTTTCCTAATCAAAACTAGGTTTTAGGAATTTCTATTTCCCATTATTTCCTCCATTTTTCTTTAGCTTGAGTGTTAGGAAATAGAATGAGTGAATGGATGAAGAGTAGAGGAGTTAGGGTATTATGTTGGGTTAGTGGGCTGAAACCCAAACCCAAAGCCCAAAATAGAATAATAGCAAAATTCTACTCAACTCCAAACATATCGGTGTTTATGCTCAAAAAAGTTGTAAACGCCATTTTGGACTCAATGGAAGTGGTCTTGAGTACCAATTCGACTGTTTACCAAAAGTAACATTTCGGACTTTAATCCGATTAACGATGCTATATTTAAATAAAACATTTAAATATATAATCGTGAAATATGCGGGCTGTTACAGACTCCCTTCCTTAAAGAAATTGCGTCATCGCAATAATTAAGAGGAAGAAAAAAATAAAAAGTAACAACCATACTAATGCATATCAACACAAAAAGAAGAAATTTTGAAACGAGAAGTTCACCTTAATGAGCATGAGAGAGTAAGTCCAGATGTGTTCGCTCGATGAATTCTCTAGATTCCCAAGAGCAATCCTTAGGATTTGAGGACCATTGAACTTTCACAAGCGGAACATCTTTATTTCGAAGGCGTTTAACCTCCGTAGCAATGATACAAATAGGATGTTGCTCATAAGTCAAATTTGGTGAAACTTCAATTTCTTCAATTACACCGGGCTTAAGAATAGAATCGGAATCCCTAAGGCATTTCCGTAGTTGAGAAACGTGGAATACGTCATGAATAGCAGAAAATTGAGCCGCTAAGAAAAGGCGATAAGCCACGGAACCAATGCGTTTGGTGATGGTAAATGGACAAATATATCGAGGTGCTAATTTTCCCGATCGACTGAAACGCACAACACCCTTCATAGGTGAAACACGAATGAACACCAAATCCCCCACAGAAAATTCTAATTTCCATCGTCGATTATCAGCATAGGATTTTTGTCTACTTTGAGCTTCTTTCATCCTATGACGAATAAGGTCAATCTTTGCTGTGGCATCACGAATAAAATCTGGACATAAAACCAGCTTCTCACCGGCTTCAAGCCAACACGAAGGAGATCGGCACGGCCTCCCATAGAGTGCCTCAAAAGGTGCCATACCAATACTAGATTGGAAGCTAATATTATAAGAAAACCCAACAAGAGAAATATGATCTTCACAACTTCCACCAAAATCAAGAACACATGCACGAAGGATATCTTCAAGAGTTTGATTCACATGCTCGGTTTGTCCATCGGACTGAGGATGATAAGCGGTGCTAAAATTAAGCCTTGTTCCCAAAGCTTTTTGAAGACCTTTCCAAAATCCACTAGTAAATAATGGATCACGATCGCTAACAATGGAAGTAGGAACTCCATGCAATTTAACAATTTCTTTGATATAGAGTTTAGCCAAAAGAGATACGGTCCGATTGGACCGAACGGGAATAAAATGGGCGGATTTTGTAAGTCTATCTACAATCACCCATAGACTGTCATGACCCAAACGAGAACGGGGAAGACCATCAATAAAGTCCATGGAGACTTGATCCCACTTCCAAACAGGAATGTCCATAGGTTGTAATAACCCACCGGCCTTTGATGCTCGGCCCTTATGAGTTGGCAAGTCATGCAACACTTAATAAAGTTAGCAATATCAAATTTCATTCCATCCCAATAATAAAGTCGCTTATGTTCGCGTACATTTTACTATTACCGGGATGAATGGTAAATTTAGAATGATGAGAATCTTATAAAATGTCTTTTCGAAGATCACTAATATTTGGCACGATAAGTCTACCAAATTTTTGAATACCGCCACGAGCATCAATATCAAAGTCTTTCAAACCTTCAATATCAATTTTATCCCTACAACTTTGGCTAAGAAAAACCAATTCGGTATCTTGCTTTTGGCCTTCAAGAATGCGGTCTAAAAGAGAAGGATGAGCCTCAAGGCTACACAAAACAAGAGATGAACATGAATTGGATTCACCATCTTGAATCTCACAAGTGGACAAAGTCTCGAGATCATTCCATTCAGATATCATCATTGAAACAACCGCTTGTTGCTTATGACTAAGAGCATCGGCAACTCGATTACCCTTTCCAGGAGTATAGAGAATATCAAGATCATAAGATGTAAGGAACTCGAACCAACGTTGTTGATGCAAATTAAGTTACTTTTGAGAAAATAAATACTTCAAAGATTTATGATCGGTGTAGAGAACAAATTTCTCTCCCAAAAGATAATGACGCCAAATTTTAAGGGCGAAAACAATAGCTGCAAGCTCTAAATCATGAGTGGCATATCTAGTCTCGGCAGGCTTTAATTGCGTAAAAGCATAAGCGATAACACGTTCCCTTTGCATGAGAACGGCTCCCAAACCAACACGACTAGCATTGGTATAAACAATAAAATCTTAGTTCCCTTCGGGAATCACAAGAATATGAGCATCGAAAAGGAGTTCTTTTAATTTTTGAAAAGCAGCTTCACATTTGTCTGACCAAATGTATTTAACTCCCTTCTTTGTCAAACTAGTAAGAGGCATGGAAATTTTAGAAAAGTCTTTTATGAACCGACGGTAATAGCCTGCCAATCCAAGAAAGCTACGAATTTCTGTTACACTCTCCGGTCTCTTCCAATTTTGAATCGCTTCAATCTTTGAAGGATCCATGGAAATTCCGGATTCAGAAATGATATGTCCCAAAAATTTAACATGAGATTGCCAAAAGTGGCACTTGGAAATTTTTTCTTTCAATTGGTTGCTCCTAAGAGTTTCCAAGACAATCCGAAGATGTTTTTCATGCTCTTCCTCGGTTTTAGAATAAACAAGAATATCATCGATAAAGATGAGAACAAATCGATCGAGGAAGTCTTTGATAACTCAATTCATAAGGTCAACGAAATAAGCTGGAGCATTCGTCAAACCAAATGGCATAACAAGCCATTCATAAGATCCATAGCGAGTACAGAACGAGGTCAAAGGAATGCTATCCTCTTCAATACAGAGCTGATGAAAACCGGTTGCTAAGTCTAACCGTGAAAAGACTCTAGCACCACTAAGTTGATCGAATAAATCATCAATCCGAGGTAAGGGATATTTATTCTTGATGGTGAGATCATCAAGCTTGCGGTAGTCAACGCAAAGCCTAAGTGTTCCATCAGATTTCTTCACAAAAATAGCCGAAGCTCCCCATGGAGAGGAACTAGAACGAATAAACTGTTTTCCTTCCAATTCGGATAATTGTTTACGCATCTCCTCATTTTCCTTATTGGACATACGATAAGGAGGACGAGTAATAGGTAGAGCTCCAGGGATTAGATTGATTCTAAACTCAATTGCTCGCTTAGGTGGTAATCCTAAAACGGGCTCAAATATATCGGGAAATTCACGAACAATGTGAATAAGGGAAATGACATCTTCCTCATCATTATTATCGTATTCATGAGGATTTAGAGAATACAAGGATGCTCCCGAATTGGAATCTGAATCTTTAAGAACAAGAGAAATCTGCTTAACAGATTGAGGATGTCGAAGATATATAGTCCGCTCAGGACATAGGATATGGGCTTCATATTGGTTAAGCCAATCCATCCCCAAAATCATTTTGAAACCTAAGTAATGCATAACAGGCAAATCGGCTCTGAAGGAATAATCACATAAAATAATTTCGACATCTTTACAAAGTAAACTGAGTGTTGCGGATCCACCAACCGGATTCGCAGTTCTCAGTGAAGTCATCAAGCCAATAACATTCAAAAACAAAGCATCAACAAGTTCTTTTGATATAAAAGAGTGAGATGCACCCGTACCAAAAAGAACTCGAATAGGAAAATCACGAAATATAATATTGCCATTAAGGATAGAATGAGAAATACCTTGACCAAGAGAAGTGTTACTAGGGGCTTTCACAACATTTAGCTTTCCCTCTTTCTTGTTTGGAAGTTTGGGGCATGAAGATAAAAGATGACCCGAATTTTTGCAATAACGACAAAAAAGAGGTTTTGGGCACCTATTTGCATAATGGTCCTTAGAACCACAATTGTAGCATTGCCCACGACTAGAGGTAGGAGTCTTTGCTACCGAAGTTGCTTGCTTCCCTTTCTTGTTGGGATAAGGCTTGATATTAAAAGGCCTCTTCTTATTGATGTTTTGTTTGCCCCCCACAACTTCAACATCACTTTCTTTATCGGCCTCCTCGAGTCAAAGAGCGATATCAACAAGCTGATCGAAAGAAACTTCTAGTTTCAGAAGTAATGGCTTTTTGAGGTTCTTATTCAACCCATAGACAAATCTCTGATTTTTCTTCAATGGGGTATTAATATACTCGACCCCATATTTAGAGAGAGTAACAAAAGATGCGACGTAATCAGTCACAGAAGATTCACCTTGAACAAGGTCGATAAAGCTTCGAGCTAAAGGTACTTTTTCAGCTTCCGGCATAAACTTTAACTCGAACCTTTCCCGGAATTGCTCCCAAGTAAGATCCGCTCCAATAATTTCAGAAACCAAAAGGTTATACCAATCTAATGCTCTCTCCTGGAGCATGCTAGAAGCCACTTGGATTCGATGTAGATAAATAAGATTCATGCAGGAAAAGATGCGATCGCATGTTCTAAGCCAAGCTTGGACTTCTATAACGCTTTCGGAACCCTTGAAAGGCCTTCCACCCAAGTTGATGTAATCACTACACAAGCGTGCAAACCCAGATTTAGGATGAATAGGCTCTGGAATGGGTCCGACAGCTTGAGCATTCTTCACAAGATCTAATAGCTGCTGAGCAGACATAAATACTCCATCCTGAGGAGTAGCACTGGATTGACCGGCGTTGGGACAGCCTGGTCTAACCATTTCTCTTCTTTAAGAAAGAAAGCAAGAAGAGGAAAAAGGTTATTCTCAGAATGAATATCAACAAACTTGATTGATAAAACAAGGCATCATAAAAAGAAATAGGATAGAACGGTACGAAGACTCGAATTAAATCCTATGGCACGATTCCTAAGAAAGACTTAGGACAATGATCCTTGCTAGGTTATTCTACATTGTTCCAAAGTTTGGCTCTAATACCAAACCGTGATGCCCCACCTCTATACTCATACTAGCCAAGGACACTATGGGGTAATGCCATTGACAAGCACGAAGAATAAGGCTGTTGAGGAGCGACCATCTTTGTAATTGCTTTGTGCGAGTACCGATATGTCAGATAATATAACTTACATTTCATTTTAAGAGGAAATCCGACATATCAAATAAAATCTCAAAGCTACCACACAGTGGCTATGTGGGCTTCGGAAACAAATATAGAAATAAACATAACACAAATCAGTCAAAGATATTCATATCACAAAGGCGGAAACAGATATGAATATAACACATAAAAGTGTACATCAAAATAGTGGTCATACAAGATCCACTACATAACAAAAGAATAGTTACAAGTGCTAGCAAAAGAATATGTATACATCAAGGAGTCTCTAACTCAAATGTATAAAGGATAAAACTACTAATCTAAAGTAGTTAGCTAAAAATCAGATGATGGTCCCAGATAAGAAGTCAAGCAGAAGCACTTAAAACACCTCGGTCTGACCCGAGTATTATTTAAGAAGAAAATAATAAACGGATCAGTCTAGCTATAAATATCAGATAAAATGAGATAGGATAAGAGATATAATAAAAATGTAAGATAACAATAATGCCATACTGTAACAAGTATACATCAGATAACAACAAAAATCATACAATATCTCAAATATTCTCAAACACTAGAAAGAATGTCATATTCTTTAAATTATTCACCAAAACAAAAATATTGATAGAGCGTATCAATTCAAACCACGAAAATTGGTGAAACACAAATTCTAGAAATCAACAACTAGAAATCCAAAATCACAAAAAGGGGAAGGCCTATCACAAACGGGAGCATGAAAATTCCCCAACACGTGTGTCACAAACGGGTCGCTATCCCATGGTCGCTAACCATAGAGCCGGTGCAACGGTGTAGTGCAATAATGGTACGCCCAAGGAACCTGAAACTCAAATGATATGGAACAACGACGTAGTGCAATAACGGTACGCCCAATGAACCCGAAACTCAAATAATTCGGAACAACAACGTAGTGAATAACGGTACGCTCGATGAACCGAACTCCATAAAGCCCGTAGGTCGCTAGCCTATAAAAATGATACGAAGCTCAATAGAACGGGTATAGTCCCCCACGCGGACAAAGAGACATCGCATATCGCTAGTCTAAATCACCAAAGGATCATCATTGATCGATAAGTGTAAATTCCACTAAACTAGTAAATAGATGAGTTTAGCTTCATGTCCTATAACCACTGGCTTAACTTAAATATTTACGAATAGATTGTAGATTTCCACTCGAAAATTGTCACAAGAGTTCAATCGAACAAGTCCAAGAATTAACCGACGAAGTAATCACAAGCGTTTCATACCACTTGTTTTGCTAAGCCGTTTAATTAGATTTCTCATACGAATGAGGTAAAGGTTTGTATATACTAATAGATTTGGAGAATGGTTTTAAAAACGAGCTTTGTGTTTAAAAGTAGTGTTGAAATCCTTTTTGTGAAAGAGTTTGAGTATTTACTACTAGTATAGAAACCTTTGTATTTTAAAGTGACAAACCACAGAAATGATTGTAAAAACAATCAATCACTAAAAATTCACATACGAGAATGTGAATTAAATCCATAAAAATCGATATCAAATCCATCAAATGGATATTCCCAAAAATCCAAAGAAAGAAGTCATCAAAGTCGATAATAAGTGATAACATCTAACCGGATCAACAAAAATCGATTAAAATTGGAAGTTCACTAAAAAAATAGGCATATAGGCAAAACTAAACAGTTCCAGACGTCTGGTTTAGAATCCAGACGTCTGGATTTGTTTCTGGAAATTTTCAGAAAACCTCCCAGACGTCTAAAATTTCAAGACAGACGTCTGAAACCCAATCCAGACGTCTGAACCTATATTTCAGACGTTTGGGATTAGTCTCTGCCATTTTATTTTTTTCTGCCATGCATATTTTTTCCTCCATGTCTATAACCAGACGTCTGGACTTGATATCCAGACGTCTAGTCACCTGGCCTGGGCAACAGTTTGCCTATGCTAAGATGGCCAAAATGTTTCGGGAGCGATCAGACGAGCAACGACGACTAGGGATTTATGCCAAGCGACAACCCAGCCTTATAGGCTCTTTGATACACCCCAAATATCATGTCCAAACATCCATAGTATGATTTTCATAAAATTGGACTTCTCAAGCCAAAAATTGAAAAATTCACCAAATCAATTCAAATCAAAAGCCAATAAACATGAATAAATGTTAGTAATTCATACCTAACAACAATGAAAGTTATAGGCATAGATGTGAGTTAAAAAAACTCACCTTTAAACCCAAAAACAACGAACGAGAAGCTCTAAAACATAGGAAAAGCCAATTCCTCTTCAACTTCAACTCAAAAAGCTCCAATCTAAGCTAATAAGCAAATATTTCCTAAGTTAGGGTTTAGGAATTTCTGAAATTTAAGAGAGATAGAGATAGAGAAGATGAAGAGGATGCTTACCTAAGCTTCTCCTTGATTTTGGAATTGAATTTGAGTTTCCTAATCAAAACTAGGGTTTAGGAATTTCTATTTCCCATTCTTTCCTGTAACGACCCGTAAAATTTGATAATTAAATTGGGCAATTTAATAAGATTTTTGTAACTAAATTTAGGATGAAATAAAAACTTTATAACTTATAGTAAAGCAAATGTTAGAAATGAAATGTAGCTTTGGTAATTAAAATTAATTATGTAAAATTGAAGTGAAATCCCAATAATGAAATAGTGTAAATTGTTGCACTTGGTTATAAAATAGAAATAAGTAAATAAGAATAAGTATTGGATTAACCGAGGAAATAATATATTGATTAATAGTAACTGAATATAAATTAATGTAATAAGGTTTATGCAAGTTGATAAACAACTAATTTAGTGCAATATCAATTAATTGAAACAATTGTAAGGTTATATTTGATGGGAATTAGTAAATTGGGAAATAAGTTCAAAGTTATATTAATTGATGTAATAATACGTAATAAATTGCAATTTGATAGAATCAATTCTAGGTAAGTAATTATAATAACTGTTAGTTGATAATTAAGTATGAATGTGAGTAAATTAGGCAAATAGTGATAATTATTAATTGCTTACCCATTCATTTAATTTATTGAATTAGATCTAAATCAATTGCAATATTTGTTTGTTAATAAAAGCTTATAAGTGAAATTAAACGTAAATGGTAACAATTATTATAAGTAACCATTTATGTAGTATATTAAATATAAACTGGTAATCAATTGCAATAAATCTAAATTAAAAGTTATGTTAGTGAAAATTTAGGAAATAATGTCAATTCAATTTATAATATGACCATTGGTTGCACAAAAGGAATGGAGATAAAGTTTTATCAATATATTGGAATTTAAACTATAATAATTGGATCAATTGCAATTAAATGAAATTAAATATCTAATTTTTACGTTAATGAAGATTAAGATGAAATTTGAGAATATTAATGTAATAGATTATGAACCAATATTAATTTCATTTATTTGGTAATACTTTATTGAATATAGGATTTAAAATCAAATGGATGCATTTATTGGCATTTCAATTGAAAGTTAATAAATTTACCGGAATTGGAATTTAATACTAACTGCTGAATTAAGTAACTTTAAATTGATATGGAAATTGGCTATAAAGGATTATAAATTACTAAAGTAATCTAAGACGATAAAATTTATAAACTATAGAATTTGAATTTAAATGCTGATTTAATTAATTTAATATTAATTTATTTAATTAACTAGAAATTAGCCATTTTGGCCACTGACTCGGATTACGACGAAACCAGTTTCATCGGATCCATAATAGTGAATTATTATTGGATTTCAAGTTTCGTAGCGATCGGACTTGTCGTTTGGCCGTACGAGCTTGAAAAGCTATCTTCCACATACTATCGAATTAGGCCTCGGGACTAGTTTCATTGTGTTCGAAATGGGGGTAAAACATTATAAACGCCTAACCGCACGTCTCGATTGGAGTTCGGACGATTTTGGACCTAACTATATAAATACGCACGCAAATCGAGACAGTTTTATTATTATTTTATTCTGGAAACCCTAATTTTAAACCATGGCCGCCACCTATTATTCCAATGGCCAGAAATTGTCGATCTTCTCCACTCGATAACTCTCAATCCGTTCAACGGAATCCAAAACTTCCAAAAGCAAAGTTGTAGAGCTCGACGAACTCTACACATCCAACGGTTGATTTGTGCTAATACATCATGGATTCGCCCGGATCTCAATCCAAAGTCACGGCAGTTTTTGCGTGTTTCGAGGAAAATGAAGGCAGCTGGATGGATGGCATTTGAGGCGGAGGTGGAGCAAGGAGAGGCGCACGCAATGGCATCCCCGGATCAACGTCCGGTCGCTCCTAGTTGTGTGCATGCTTTAGGGTTTGGGTTGCGTTTATGGGTTTCGGTTGGAAGGAAAGCACGTACGAGAGAAGAAGATACGTATGTTAATTTTTTTTATTAATTAATTATTTTATATTAAATCATACACCTTCTAATTAGCATATCTTTTGCATACGAGCTCGGATTCACGCATGGTTTTCTACGTTGCGTTTGTACCGAAATTCCAATCATCATGGAATTAGTTTGGCTGCAATCTGAGACTGTTCAAATTTTGGGTTTAAATTGGATTTAAATTCAATTTAAATTTGAAAGGTGAGTGTTTTAACCCACTCACAACTACTAAAATTTCTTATGTGTGTTAAATTAATTGTTGATGTGATTAAAAGTTTATTTATGACTGTTTGGCATATTTTTAATCATCATCTCAGTTAAATTGAATTTATTGGATTAAGTTGTTATTTAATTTATTATTGCATTTAAACTGCCAGTTAAATTATTATTTGATTTATTATTGCATTTAAACTGCCAGTTAAATTGTTATAAAATTTATTTTTGAATATAAACTGCCAGTAAATACCTGTTATTTATTTTCTGTTCTGTATTGATGTTATTGTTGAATTGGATGATGATTGTGATAGATGGCTGATGGTTGATATTTGATGAATGGATGTTGTATTTATATTGTTATAAAGTGCAAGTTGTTATGCATTTTTATTTCATTCGGGATTGCGGTTTGAAATGATATATAACCGTATTTTTATTTTTAAAATTGCGGATTGAAATGATAAATATCCGTATCACTTGACCATAGGATAGAAAATCATATACAAACACCGTCGGTCTATATATATATATATATTTGGAATGATTTCTATGGGTTTTGGAAAATAAGGGTTTATATAACTACTAACTTTGATATTATATAAATATTATTTTATATATAGTAAAATTCTAAAATTTAAGCTATGTATAACTTGATGATGTTTTAAGTTTGATTTACGAATATTTCAAGATTGAGCTTTATTTAAGTGATATCGAATTTATTAAATAAACATTTCTAAACTAAATTATAGTAAATTGAATTAAGGTATATATTAGATTATCAGATTAGGTTGGGAATTTTGGAATATTTAAAGACTTGAAATATATTAAAATTGAAATGTTTTATTGAAATTAAGGTATTATTATTTTCAAAGTACTAGTTTTTGAAATTGTTATAACTTTGAAAGTAATATGGTTTGAAAAATGAATTTATTTGAAATAGAATTTATTTAAGAATTTTCTGTGAATATAATGATTTGAAACCTATTGAAATTGGAAATTTAGAATATGACTTCAAAATGTGGTTTATGTTTAAGATGATTTAAAAGAATATTTCAAGTTATCTAAATTAAAGAAAGATTAGTGACTGGAAATTTGGTTTTATTTAAATAAGATATTATTAAATTGTTTTGGAAATGGAAATGATATATTATTTAATTGGGTTTCGAAATTGAAATAATACATTGATAATTTGGGTTTGAAATAGCAATAATATTTTTCTTTTAAAGTATATACTATTTTGAAGTAAAGAATATGTTTAGAAATGGCAAAAATATTTTGGGTTTTAAGGTATATACTATTTTGAAGTAAAGAATATGTTTTGAAATGGAAAAAATATTTTGGTTTTAAAGTATATACTATTTTGAAGTAAAGGATATGTTTTGAAATGGCAAAAATATTTTGGGTTTTAAAGTATATAGTATTTTGAAGTAGAGGATATGTTTTGAAACGGCAAAAATATTTTGGGTTTTAAAGTATATACTATTTTGAAGTAAAGAATATGTTTTGAAATGGCAAAAATATTTTGGTTTTAAAGTATATACTATTTTGAAGTAAAGGATATGTTTTGAAATGGCAAAAATATTTTGGGTTTTAAAGTATATACTATTTTGAAGTAAAGGATATGGTTTGAAATGGCAATAATATTTTGGTTTTTGAAGTATATACTATTTTGAAATAAAGAATATGTTTTGAAAGGGCAATGATTGTGTTTTTAAAAGTATATGTATTTTCAAATGGTTACGGTGTTATAATAATGATTGGTTGTTAAAGAGACCGGGATCGGATATGGACATACTCTCTGTCAATACCGAAACCCACTTTGACAACTGTGTACGCGGTGGAGTTTCCAGAATGAAGAAGGATGGTGGCGACGATCCTAAGGTATAAACGTGGACCCAACTCCCGTGAGTTGGTATATCTACCCTGGCATTGCCTAGTTGTGCCGTGTAACTTACCATATCGAGCTTTACTACGAGTTGTGATTTCTCCCGTAGCCTGTGGAGTATCGAGGGTAGCCCCCATTTTGGGAGTATACTAATACTGGATAGACTACTGGGACTATTACGTGTTAAGGTGGAAAATGTAAAGCCTTAATGCTATTTAAAAGTATGTTTATTTTATGTTAGACATTATTATAATAGCGAATATTACTACATAGTAAATAGTTTAACGGATCCTTAGGGAATGTGAATCCCGAGCATCTCTTAAGTTACTGCACTCATGTTAAACAATGGATAGGAGATGTCAAATGGATCTTTAGGAAACAGACTTTCGTGCCTGAGAGCTTTCTCCACAAGCTTCTCAAATGGATCATCCAGATGATCCACCAACTGCTTCCCAAGATAAATGTCCAAGCCTGTCACAAACTTCTCGTTCTTCTGATATGAAGATTCAATATATGACCGGGCATACTTGGACAAAGCTTCAAACTCAGAAACATACTCAAGAACTGGTCTTCCATCTTGCTTGAGTTCTACAAACTTCTTAAACAGAACAGATTTCTGAGCTGTAGAAATGAACTTAGCTTCAAATCTGGCTTGGAATTGCTCCCAAGTAATTTCTTCCTCCGGAGTATCAATGGTGATAGAGTTCCACCAGTCAGAAGCTCTCCCTTGAAGCTGTCTTGATGCGAGCTTCCTTCTAGTTGCATCCTCGATTCCCAAATCACCAAAGATTCTTTTACAAGCATCTATCCATCTCTGGACTTCAATGGTTGACTCTGTTCCCAAGAAAATCTTCCCTCCAAGAGCAGTATAGTCTTTACATAGCTTAGCAAAATCCACCGGTCTTGGAGTTTGAACTTGAACTCCAACATCTACTGATGGCCCCGGAGCTGGCATCCTTCTCATGATCGAAGTCATCATAGCCTCGAACATAGCAGCATAATCAGCAGCCCCCTCAGTAGCACGGCCTTCCCTAGCAGCTGGTCTCCCTCTTCGACTCATTCTTAATATCTATAAAAAGGAATGATCATCACACCTTGAGAAACAACTGCATAAAGGACTCAAATTCTTCTAAGCTACTATATTATATATAGTAATCATCCATCAAAATACAATTACGTCTCTCATACGTAGTTACGTCAGCGAGCGTTGGGTAAAATCGATTAACCAAGGCTCTGATACCAAATGTGACGACCGCCCATGACTCCTGCACTAAACATAGAAATAGTGCGCTGAAGAGTGTGCCAGGCAGCCATGGATGATCGTCAGAGGTAAGTTAAAACAGTAGAATCTATCGTATTACTCACAGCGCATGGATAAAATACAATAGAGAAAAATATACATAGTGAAGCTACACAGAATAGAATCGCATCAAATAAGTCTCATAGTAGTTTGATACAAAAATATGAATAGTCAATACATCCAGCCTAACTACATATCACTCAGAGTATATACAAGCTGCGGAACATCCAGTACATATAATAAGAAAATAATATGCAAGCCTCCAGCTTGTCTTCGTCATCAGCATCGTTGGAACTATGAACAACACCTGTCACCTGCTACCTAGTCTGCCCATCCCAAAATGTATGAACAGCCCAAGGTCATAAGAGTTGAACAAAAAACCTTGAGTCATACAACAGTCTTAGTGAGCGGTAAATTAACTAACAACATACCAAAAGAGCATAAAGGTAAAAGGAATAGGAACCCAACCCTCCCACTCCACCTCTTTCTACAGTGATAGCCCCAGACACACTAAGCAGAAGTAAACATAGCAAAGCAAACATTTAAAGTAAAACAATTATCACTCGAGTCAAGGTCGATGTTTTCCAAGTACAAACCCCCAAGGCCTAAACCAAGATCAGATAAGCACCCAGAAAATATTGCTCTTGAGACCGAATGACGATACAACCAAACATCCATGACTCTGGCTATCACTGTTATCATTGCTTCGATACCACGGTTAATTGAACGACCGACACATTCTTTCAGCCGTCCGTCAAGGGCTAACGGTAACCCTGGTTCTAGACAGAACTCTGCACGTCGTCGCAGCCCGTGCCTAGGACTATCGAATCTGCCCAGAGTACTCGACCACCAACTGTAGTCTTTTGGGACTATCGAATCTGCCCAGCGTACTCTTGCTTTGAATCTGCTAGAACCTTCAACAACGATGAAATCTCAGCCTTTTAGTCATCCTCCTCGACGACTATTCTCATACTAGCTCAAGCCCCTCTCGAGCCAACCATTATCCTCCAACTCGAACCATTTCACCGAGTTAACAACATGCTTGGAATGATCCCGTCTGGATTAAACCAAGGCCATCTCACATCATACCTCGCTTCATCTCATCATAGCAAAGCCCCATCTCAACATCATCATCAAACCTATCCATATGAGCTTTATCATCCGCATCATATGCCACGAGCAGCTTTCTTATTCAAGAGCCTTTCCCTTAGCTTTTGAATCATCTTCAACCAACTTGTCCAAATCAAATCATCAATCAACTAATTTATAACAATCAATCAAGTCAATCATTAATCCAAGTAATCAAGCATTCAAACATGATCTAATAAACAATTATAACAATAATGGCAATCTTGTAAATAAAGAGTCTAAATCTAACAAGCATGAATCATGAGCAATATCTCTACAACTTGATGAATGAACTTGCATAGGTTAACATGTAGTAAAATGGATGTCAAATCATCATGAACAATAGATCTATACTTAAGTTTTAGAAAATGCATGGAAATCACTATTTTAACACATAACCAAGCCACCAATCCGATATACTCCTTTGGATCCGTGTGAGAGATAACCACCACTCACCGAATCACCTAAACAACTTAAAAGCAACACACTTCAGATCTGGACAGCGAAGGATCTAGCTCGAATCTCCAAAATTCCACATCAAATAATGAAATCTCTCTTCAATGGTTGTAGATCTTCAATCTAAGCTCTTGGTTTTCGATTTGATCTTCGATTTGGATGGAAGGAAGCACAAAGTTAAAGTGGAGAAAAGAAGTGAAGAAGTGTAGTTCTCGAGCTTTCAAAATGGCAGCACTTCGTCGCTTCAAAATCCGGATCCCAAAAAGTGAGGCAAGAACGTGTATTTATAGGCTGGAAATCCTTAGGTCGTCCGCCCCCTTAAGTCGTCCACGACCTAACTATCCCCGACCTACGACTTAACTTCATAAGCCCTTACGCGACTTGCGACCTAACACTTATAAGCGGTCTAGCGACTCAATGCTACACGACCTAACGATCTAACGCATAGCCGACCTAACGATCTAACAGGAGTACCGACCTAACACACACCTTCCCGCGACCTAACAACTTAGCCTTTACGCGACCTAACTAGGTCGTCCCACGACCTAACTACACACGACATACTTAACATAGGTCGTCTACGACCTAACTAAACACGGCATAGCGACTCAATGACCTAACACTTTACACAGGGTCTCAACGACCTATCCTTCACTCGTCCACGACCTAACTTCCTTAGGTCGTTAACTCACTCTACTCCTAGGTCGCTAAACCCCTTAAGTCGCTCCATTCCTTAGGTCGTTAACCTTCTTAGGTCGGTCAATTCCTTAAGTCGCCAACTGCTACCACTAACTTCCTTAGGTCGCTCGACCGACCTAAACTATAACACGACCTAACCCCGGACGACTTAAACTCTGGTCGACTTATCAACACTAACGACCTAATGACAACAGTTCTACAATCTTTCGATCCGTAAAAATACGGGTCGTTACATTCTCTCCCCCTTAGGAATTTCGCCCCCGAAATTCCAAACAAACAAGAGCAATCAGAAACTATTCTGCATGCCTACCATCCATAGCAATCAACAAACCATGCATCCAATTACTAGCCTAACATGCAGAATTCTAAAACTAGAACAAGTTACAATGTCGTGAGATGACACGACACCTTATGGCCATACCTTGAAGAGTTCAGGATGAGCTGCCTTCAGCCTCTCTTCCACCTCCCATGTACAGTTGTTAACATCATCACTCCATTGTACCTTGATCAACCTAACTACCTTCCTCCTAAGCTGTTTCGTGTCAGTTTCCACAACACGAAGCGGCTTACGAGGTCTTTTATCGACTGGATAAATCTCAAAATCTTCACAGCTATCAGCAGAAACCACTGTATTCGAGTCGTGCACATACTTCCGTAGATATGATATGTGAAAAACATTGTGCACACCCACCATCTTTTCTGGTAACTCCAATTTATAGGCGAGCTTTCCAATTCGCTCGATGATCGGGAATGGTCCAGCAAATCTCGGAGTCAATTTTCCTTTCCTCCCGAATCGAATAACATTCTTCAGTGGAGAAATCTTCACAAAAACCATATCACCTACGTTGAATTCCAAATCCTTACGACGCTTATCGGCATAACTTTTCTGATGGTCTTGGGCTGCTTTCATTCGTTGCTGAATGATCTCTATGCAATCCGAAGTCTGTCGAATCATTTCTGGCCCAAGTATCAACTTTTCTCCTGTTTCTAACCAACATGTCGGAGAGTTACACGGTCTTCCATACAATGCTTCATACGGTGCCATACCAATGCTTGACTGGTAACTGTTATTATATGAAAATTCCACCAAATGAAGATGATCTTCCCATGATCCTCCAAAATCTAAAACACATGCCCTGAGGAGATCATCCAAAACTCGATTGACTCTCTCGGTCTGACCATCTGTTTGGGGGGTGAAAAGCTGTACTCAAACACAACTCGGTTCCCAAAACTTCCTGGAAGCTCTTCCAAAATCTACTAGTGAACAATGGGTCTCGATCACTTACTATACTTTTCAGAATACCATGGAATCGAACTATCCACTTAACATATAGCTCAGCCAATTTCGATGCAGTCCTAGTTGATCGAACAGGAATGAATTTTGCACTCTTAGTCAGACGATCTACGATGACCCAAATCCCATCATTTCCCGTTCTTGTTCTAGGTAGCCCATCAATAAAATCCATCGATATTTGCTCCCACTTCCATGTAGGAACTTCTAATGGCTGAAGCAACCACTGGGCTTCTTTTGCTCAGCTTTTACCAACTGGCAGTTCATGCACTTGGAAATAAAATTTCCAACATCCTTCTTCATACCTTCCCAGTAATAGGTTCTCTTCATATCCTGATACATCTTATTTCCACCTGGATGAATTGTCAGCTTCGAGTGATGACTTTCCTTCAGAACTTCATTTCTTAATTCATCTATATCGGGAACAACTAGTCATCCTTGCTTCCGAAGCCAACCCTCTCGATCGACCTCGAATCCTTTATCCTTTTCTGGGTCCAATCCAGATTCCAAATCACGGATAATCTTGACAAGCTTATCGTCTCGCTTTTGGCTCTCGCCAATCCTTTCCATAAGAGTAGGTCTTATAGATAAGTTTGCCAACATCTCAGGTTCCAATTCACATCTGGGCCTGAAGTCAAATCCAGCCAAATACTCGAGACTCTTCCATTCTGAAAACATGGCTCCCAATCCTGCATGTCTTCGACTTAACGCATCTGCCACTACGTTACCCTTTCCCGGAGTATAGGCTATACCAAAATCATATGATGCCAAAAACTCTAGCCATCGTTGCTGCCTAAGATTCAAATCCTTTTGGGAGAAAAGATACTTCAACGACTTATGATCTGTAAACAACTTGAATCGAACTCCCAATAGGTAATGTCTCCACATCTTCAAAGCAAATACAATCGCCGCTAACTCCAAATCATGTGTCGGATAATTCTTTTCATGCGGCTTCAGTTGTCGACTTGCATACGCAACAACTTTACCCTTCTGCATCAGCACTGCTCCAAGTCCAGTACCACATGCGTCGGTGTAAACCACCATCTCATCATTTCCACTTGGCATATTCAAAACAGGAGCACTTGTCAATCGCTCTTTCAGGATTCTGAAAGCTTGTTCACACTTAGCATCCCATTTGAATACTTGGTTCTTTTTCGTCAATCCTGTTAATGGTGCAGCTATCTTGGAAAAGTCTTTGATAAATCGGCGATAATATCCTGCTAATCCAAGAAAACTTCTCACATCAGACGTATTCTTAGGTCTAACCCAATCTTGGATTGCTGCCACCTTAGCGGAATCAACTGCTATTCCATTTCCAGTGATAATATAGCCTAAGAACCTCACTTCACTCTTCCAGAAGTGACACTTCGAAAACTTAGCCTTCAGCTGATGTTTCCGTAAGATTTCCAAAACAATACGCAAGTGCGTCATGTGCTCTTCTTCAGTTATGGAATAAATCAAAATATCATCCACGAACACTAGTACGAACTTGTTCAACTGATCTCTGAACACTCTATTCATAAGATCCACAAAATATGCTGGCGCATTGGTCAATCCAAACGGCATTACCAGCCACTCAAAGAAACCGGATGGTGTCCTGAAAGCAGTCTTCGGCACACGATCCTTAGCCACTCTTAACTGGTGAAATCCCATTGCCAAATCCATCTGAGAGAATACCTTAGCTTCGTGAAGTTGATCGAACAAGTCATCTATTCTTGGCAATGGATACTTGTTCTTCTTAGTCACTTTATTTAGCTCACGATAATCCACACATAACCTCAACGATCCATCTGCTTTGGTTGCAAACACAACTGGTGCACCCCATTCGGACACACTACGCCGAATGAATCCTTTCTGTAAGAGATCATCAACTTGCACCTTCAACTCCTGCTGTTCCCTAGGCGCCATCCGCCTAAGAGGCATCACAACAGGTCTGGCTCCTTCAACTAGATCGATACGAAACTCGATCTCCCTATGCGGCGGTAACCCTTTGACCTCATCAAAGACATCCTCAAATCCATTAGCGATTGGCACCGATGACAGTCCATCCCGTGGAACAACCAGCGAATACATGAAGCTCATGAAGACGCCTTCCTCATGCTTACATCGTATCACAACTTCGCCCTTCCACATTCTCGACTGTCACCTCCAACCTTTCACAATCAACCTTTGTCGCATACTTCCTAAGCCAGTCCATACCCAAAATAATTCTGAACCCCGCAAAGTTCAGAACAAAACAATCACAAACAAAAGAGCAATCATGACTCGATACAACCAAACCACGGCATATCATACACAGACAGGACGAACCCCCAACTGGATTAGTCACAATCAATGGTCTATCAACGATATCTGGTTCTAAACCCAACCGCCCTACAAGTTCATTACAAACAAAAGAATGCGACGCCCCAGTATCGAATAACACTCTAACTGGAACACCACATATGGAAAGAGTACCTTGAACCACCACACTCTTTCCTTTTTCTTCAACGGTAGGAGCTTTTGAAGATGATGGAATAGCCCCCAAAGCATAAGCTTGCACAATCTGCTTGTCCTTCCGCGGTTCTGGACAATTCTTCTTAATATGCCCCGGCTTGTCCCAGTTGTGGCACTTCACCGGCATCTTTGGATTCTTGCAGTCTCTGGAGAAATGGACCTTCTGCTGACAATTGTAACAGGTCACTTCGGCCTTCGGCTTCTTCTGGCCATCCTTACCCTTGTGATGCTGCTGCTTCCTCTTCTTGTTTCCACCCTGCTGTGGTTTAGACTCTTCCTTGGTCACAGCAACAACAGATCCTTCTTTAGGAAATAGACTTTTGTGCCTGAGAGCTTTCTCCACAAGCTTCTCAAATGGATCATCCAGATGATCCACCAACCGCTTCCCAAGATAAATGTCCAAGCCTGTCACAAACTTCTCGTTCTTCTGATATGAAGATTCAACATATGACCGGGCATACTTGGACAAAGCTTCAAACTCAGAAACATACTCAAGAACTGGTCTTCCATCTTGCTTGAGCTCTACAAACTTCTTAAACAGAACAGATTTCTGAGCTGTAGAAATGAACTTAGCTTCAAATCTGGCTTGGAATTGCTCCCAAGTAATTTCTTCCTCCGGAGTATCAATGGTGATAGAGTTCCACCAGTCAGAAGCTCTCCCTTGAAGCTGTCTTGATGCGAGCTTCCTTCTAGTTGCATCCTCGATTCCCAAATCACCAAAGATTCTTTTACAAGCATCTATCCATCTCTGGACTTCAATGGTTGACTCTGTTCCCAAGAAAATCTTCCCTCCAAGAGCAGTATAGTCTTTACACAGCTTAGCAAAATCCACCGATCTTGGAGTTTGAACTTGAACTCCAACATCTACTGCTGGCCCCGGAGCTGGCATCCTTCTCATGATCGAAGTCATCATAGCCTCGAACATAGCAGCATAATTAGCAGCCCCCTCAGTAGCACGGCCTTCCCTAGCAGCTGGTCTCCCTCTTCGACTCATTCTTAATATCTATAAAAAGAATGATCATCACACCTTGAGAAACAACTGCATAAAGGACTCAAATTCTTCTAAGCTACTATATTATATATAGTAATCATCCATCAAAATACAATTACGTCTCTCATACGTAGTTACGTCAGCGAGCGTTGGGTAAAATCGATTAACCAAGGCTCTGATACAAAATGTGACGACCGCCCATGACTCCTGCACTAAACATAGAAATAGTGCGCTGAAGAGTGTGCCAGGCAGCCATGGATGATCGTCAGAGGTAAGTTAAAACAGCAGAATCTATCGTATTACTCACAGCGCATGGATAAAATACAATAGAGAAAAATATACATAGTGAAGCTAAATAGAACGGAATCACATCAAATAAGTCTCATAGTAGTTTGATACAAAAATCTGAATAGTCAATACATCCAGCCTCACTACATATCACTCAGAGTATATACAAGCAGCGGAACATCCAGTACATATAATAAGAAAATAATATGCAAGCCTCCAGCTCGTCTTCTTCATCAGCATCGTTGGAACTAAGAACAGCACCTGTCACCTGCTACCTAGTCTGCCCATCCAAAAATGGATGAACAGCCCAAGGTCATAAGAGTTGAACATAAAACCTTGAGTCAGACAACAGTCTTAGTGAGCGGTAAATTAACTAACAACATACCAAAAGAGCATAAAGGTAAAAGGAATAGGAACCCAACCCTCCCACTCCACCTCTTTCTACAGTGATAGCCCCAGACACACTAAGCGGAAGTAAACATAGCAAAGCAAACATTTAAAGTAAAACAATTATCACTCGAGTCAAGGTCGATGTTTTCCAAGTACAAACCCCCAAGGCCTAAACCAAGATTAGATAAGCACCCAGAAAATATTGCTCTTGAGACTGAATGACGATACAACCAAACATCCATGACTTTGGCTATCACTGTTATCATTGCTTCGATACCACCGTTAATTGAATGACCGGCACATTCTTTCAACCTTCCGTCAAGGGCTAACGGTAACCTCGGTTCTAGACAGAACTCCGCATGTCGTCGCAGCCCGTGCCTAGGACTATCGAATCTGCCTAGAGTACTCGACCACCAACTGTAGTCTTTTGGGACTATCAAATCTGCCCAGTGTACTCTTGCTTTGAACCAGCTAGAACCTTCAACAACGATGAAATCTCAGCCTTTTAGTCATCCTCCTCGACGACTATTCTCATACTAGCTCAAGCCCCTCTCGAGCCAACCATTATCCTCCAACTCGAACCATTTCACCGAGTTAACAACATGCTTGGAATGATCCCGTCTGGATTAAACCAAGGCCATCTCACATCACGCCTCGCTTCATCTCATCATAGCAAAGCCCCATCTCAACATCATCATCAAACCTATCCATATGAGCTTTATCATCCGCATCATATGCCACGAGCAGCTTTCTTATTCAAGAGCCTTTCCCTTAGCTTTTGAATCATCTTCAACCAACTTGTCCAAATCAAATCATCAATCAACTAATTTATACCAATCAATCAAGTCAATCATTAATCCAAGTAATCAAGCATTCAAACATGATCTAATAAACAATTATAACAATAACAATCTTGTAAATAAAGAGTCTAAATCTAACAAGCATGAATCATGAGCAATATCTCTACAACTTGATGAATGAACTTGCATAGGTTAACATGTAGTAAAATGGATGTCAAATCATCATGAACAATAGATCTATACTTAAGTTTTAGAAAATGCATGGAAATCACTATTTTAACACATAACCAAGCCACCAATCCGATATACTCCTTTGGATCCATGTGAGAGATAACCACCACTCACCGAATCACCTAAACACCTTAAAAGCAACACACTTCAGATCTGGACAGCGAAGGATCTAGCTCGATTCTCCAAAATTCCGTTTCAAACGATGAAATCTCTCTTCGATGGTTGTAGATCTTCAATCTAAGCTCTTGGATTTTCGATTTGATCTTCGATTTGGATGGAAGGAAGCACAAAGTTAAAGAGGAGAAAAGAAGTGAAGAAGTGTGGTTCTCGAGCTCTAAAAATGGCAGCACTTCGTCGCTTCAAAATCCGGATCCCAAAAAGTGAGGCAAGAACGTGTATTTATAGGCTGGAAATCCTTAGGTCGTCCGCCCCCTTAAGTCGTCCACGACCTAACTATCCCCGACCTACGACTTAACTTCAAAAGCCCTTACGCGACCTGCGACCTAACACTTATAAGCGGCCTAGCAACTCAACGCTACACGACCTAACGATCTAACGCATAGCTGACCTAACGATCTAACAGGAGTACCGACCTAACACACACCTTCCCGCGACCTAACAACTTAGCCTTTACGCGACCTAACTAGGTCGTCCCACGACCTAACTACACACGGCATACTTAACATAGGTCGTCTACGACCTAACTAAACACGGCATAGCGACTCAACGACCTAACACTTTACACAGGGTCTCAACGACCTATCCTTCACTCGTCCACGACCTAACTTCCTTAGGTCGTTAACTCACTCAACCCCTAGGTCGCTAAACCCCTTAAGTCGCTCCATTCCTTAGGTCGTTAACCATCTTAGGTCGGTCAATTCCTTAAGTCGCAACTGCTACCACTAACTTCCTTAGGTCGCTCGACCGACCTAAACTATAACACGACCTAACCCTGGACGACTTAAACTCTGGTCGACTTATCAACACTAACGACCTAATGACAACAGTTCTACAATCTTTCGATCCGTAAAAATACGGGTCGTTACAACTTTTTCTTATTTACCCCATAACAATCCGCCCTTCTGTATGGTTTAAGCCGGCACGTGTGTCTGTTTAAGCGTACAAAAAGGTGGGATGTTACATTTCCCTATTTTTCTTTAGCTTGAGTGTTAGGAAATAGAATGAGTGAATGGATGAAGAGTAGAGGAGTTAGGGTATTATGTTGGGTTAGTGGGGTGAAACCCAAACCCAAAGCCCAAAATAGAAAAATAGCAAAATTCTACTCAACTCCAAACATATCTATGTTTATACTCAAAAAACTTATAAACGCTATTTTGGACTCAATGGAAGTGGTCTCAAGTCCCAATTCGACTGTTTACAAAAAGTAACATTTCGGACTTTAATCCGATTAACGATGCTATATTTAAATAAAACATTTAAATATATAATCGTGAAATATCCGGGTTGTTACAGTTGTGAGGAGTGACTGTTGGAAAAGTAATGGCTGTAGGAGAAGTTGACAAACTGTGGTGAACTATGATGTAGTTTGTGATGTATGTATATGTGACAGTGGTGATAGTCTGTATGTATATGGAGGAGGTTGGAGATGTTGACTGAGAAGTTGTTGACAGTGGTGATATCAGTGTTAAGGAGAAGAGGCACATGGTTGGATATGGCAGGAGTGGTCAAGGAGAGATTGTGGTTTTGGACAATGGAAAGTGGTTGTTTAAAAGAGTGGCATAAATTATGATTGTATGGTTGTTTAAAGTTGTATATGTAAAAGAGATTAGTAAAACAAAGTTGTAACACAAAAAAATTGTAAATGATTAGCAAAATGAAATGGAATAAAAAAAAATTAAAAATGACTAAAATATGCAAATGCAAGTAGAAAAGCAACAAGCACACAAATCAAAATGAAAAAACAAATTGCACAAACACACAACAATTATTTTTTTCTAAATGCAAGTTAACACACACAACAAAATCAAACAAAAATAATTCTAAGAATAGAAATTAAAATCAAATTAATTCCTTGGCAATGGAACCAAAAACTTGTTTAATCGGCTAATTTTCTATTGGATTAGAAAACCACCGATAAAATTGTAATAAAAATAACCACAGGCGCACGGCGTACAATTTTAGTACGTGGCGAGTATAGATCGATCCGTAGGGAATTGAAAGTGATTTTAAAATTTCTACTCAATCAAATTAAACGAAGAATTTGAAGTTGTTTTAAGCTAAAAATTTCTAGAAACTAAAAAAACAAAAAGTGGATAAAAATATAAGAGTAGAAGGCAATTTAGAGGTAATTTCCTTCTCGTGATCACATAAATCAACAAAATGAAATTATGATCTCTCTTTTGGGCATTGTTGAATTTAGTTGATGCGTTTATCATATGTACGGAATATTTGTGCTATTAATTAGCCCAACATAAACCATCAAACTTTAACACACCCACTAAACCACCTGTTAACTCTCATGAAAATGTTAATGCTTGAAAATAAAATCTATTTTAAGCATGATCTATTCGCTATTGATTAGTAATATAGACCATCAAATTTTGACTTTAAAATTCACTTCATTACCATAATCATATGCAGATGAAGAGGTAATTTGTGTTTATGTTTGTTTAAGCATAGCCTATTTGGTTTCAACAACATAGGCTATGAAATTCAAAGTTAAACCAACAAAATATTTACCACATCAAAACTTCCATTAAGCATAAAAATATATCAAATGAAATCACTATGTTGAATTTACATGATTAAGAGAGCTTCGTTACCCCTAAATTGAAGGAGTTTAGCTTCTCATATTTGTTATCATGTCAACAAATGTAAATTGCAACATAGAACAAAAATAAGAGGAAAAAGAGAGCTAACTAATTTTGCTTGAAATAAATCTACCCTACTTGCAAGAAATAAAACTATACTAATTGCATAAAATAAAGAACAAGAATTAAAAGAGCATGAAATTAAATTGCATAAAAAGAAAATTACATGAAAGAAGGCTAAGAAGCCTTAAAAAAGAAAATGAAGTTTTTGTTTATTTTTGAGCCTAAAACTAAACGAACTAAAGAGGAGGCTAAGAGCTTCATTACATGAAACATAAGGAGTATTTATACTTGTTTTGTAACCCTAATCATATTTTTGGGGACTACCCAAAATAAATTTGAGGAAGTGTGGCCACCAAGTTATCATTAGCAAGTAATTAATCCACCATTAAATGTGCATGCGCTTTTAATGGCCTCTAACATGTGTATTAACTCCTAATTGTAGATCATGGTAAGTGGGTAGGTGGGGTCCTCCATGTTGCATGATTTGATTTATTTCCATCTTCGTTTACTTGTCTTCCCTTGTACATGCATGAATACATGAAAGCCTCTTCGTATTTCCATCCAATTTTCTTACAAATAAAAATAAAATGTGCAAATAAATATTCTCAAAATTAATATATGCACATAATTGACCATTTTGCCCCTAAATGAAGATGAATAAATGATGATTTGAAAATAATTGAAATTTTGGTTTAAACATGTTAAATACCCTATATGCTCATTTATTTAATTAAATTAGATTAAATATGAAAGTAAAAATATGCATATTTACGTGTACATCAAATACCCCCACACTTACCTTTTTATTTGTCCTCGAATAAACTAAAACTAAGATAAATCCGTTTTTGTAGGAAACACGATTGCATTGAGCGTATGCAACAAGCCGTTAAACTTCTAGATGTCCCTAGTAGGACGAGTGTTGCCTTGTGAGGGTTTTCAGCAGATGATACCCACAAAATCCAAATGCGAAATGAAAAATTCCTAAATGCAAGATTTATTTACAAAGAGATGAATGCAAGTTTTTTTAAACACTTATAAATGAAGAATTTACTTTCAAATTCACACGAATAAGTTAAATATATGTTCTGGTTTTTATCAAGAAATTTAAGTCCTTTTACTTGTCAAAATTTCGAACAAAAATTAAGTTATCATCACAATTAGACTCTAGTTTGGCTAGTTGTTTCGGTTCATAGCATAGTGCAACTATGAAATGGATCCTTAGTTGATGTTTAAAGTGGTATTTTCATTTCTTTTGTGGATTTCAATTGCTTACTCTCTCTTTATTTGAAATTTTTATTGATATTAACAGTATTTACATATGCCTAACTCAGAAAACCGAGGCCAGATATATCACCCATGCATTGCCTTTCAGGCTTACGTGAGAGGAATACAGGGCATGGCGAGTGTACACAGAATTATGTACACCTATCGACTGTAGGCATTATTAATGAAAGAATTTTTATATACATACACCTAACCCAGACAAACTGAGGCCAGATATACCGATCGTGCACTGCCTTACGGGCTTACGTGAGAAGGGTACAGAGTATGGCAAGTGTACACACTTGTGTGTGAACACATGACTCTAGGTGTTTCTTATTTTTATAAAACCATTTTTTTTAAGTTTTATATATATATACACATATTATATAGACATATTTTTCTTTTTATATATTTTCTTTTTGTTTTTTTTCTTTTTTTAAGAGAGAGATTTGCAGAATCGTCTTAGCACCATTTAACTTAGACGATCAAAAATGTTATAGTCTTTACTTTTAAATTAACCACTTTTAAAAAAAGATAACAATTAGGATATACCTCATAAGTACCACACATGAATCTTCCTATATACTAGTTAAACCATAGTTAATTGTAATCAAACTTTATTTTATTTTTGTTGAGACAGATAATTTTTCAAAAATTCAATTTAATAACCAAAACCTACACTTATCTTATAGTGTTTCTTCAAAAATAAATCAAAATGCTATAAAAAGAAAATTTGTTTTTGGGATATATTTTTTGTTTTCTAAATTTTTTTAGTTTTGGAAGGAAAATGCAAAATATAAACCATGAAAAATCGAAAATGAAGATGAGACTCCCACTCACACTTGATTTTGACTATGTCCCCACAGTCAACCCAAGTGAATGGTGAAAAAAAATATGACCTACATTAACATGAAAATGAAAGGATTATTATTTATAAGACATCAGAAAATATACTGTTAATGAGTAAATGAAATGGTCTTCCAATGACCAATTCATCTGTCTCGTCAAGTATGAGAGACCTAGCTTAAGCGCAGAAAACCAAACCACAAAAGATTTCAAAGTTGAATGTTGATTTGGGAAAATGAATGTCGTTTTATTAAAAATCGTGTGAGTTGTTTTATTTTCGATGATTTTTGGGGTTGATAGAAAAATTGGTTGAAATTCAAGTTTATTTTTACCAAATTTAAATACAAACTTATCACTGAAATATTCTTCAAAATCAAAACGGTGATTTAAATTTACCCCTTCAGAATTCAACAACTAATCTTCGAAAAGTCCAAAAAACTTGTGTTCACTAAATTCGTCTTCCTTTGTTGGATTATCAACAACTTCATTGCATGTATCAATTTCAAAATCTATAGTTTTCGTATTCAATTTTTCAAAATCGGAGAAAGGAAGATCGAATTTTAAATTTTTTCCACACTCTCAAAAGAATTGAAATCCAACTCAATTATGACATTTTTAACAACTTCATTAAGATTGTCGTTTTCAATTTCAAAAGTTGTTATTTGAAAATCGTTAATTTTGGTAAAAGGTGGATTATTATTTGACTCGTCATAAGTTGGGATTTGATTTTGTTTCTCATGTTGTCTCATATCAGTTTCAAAAAACAAATCCATGTGATCTTTGTGAATTTCGTCCATTTACTCAACAAAATCAAATTTATAATAATTAATTTGAGAATTTTCAATTTGAAATTGTTGAGAGCAAAAATTGTCACCATAATTGAAATAGGTCCCATTGCCAAAATCATGTAAACAATTGTTTCTGTTTTGATTTTGAATTTCATTTTGGAGTTTGAAATTGTATTTGCATGGGTTATACTCGGAATCATTTAAATTTTGAAGTGAATTCAAATTTTGAAGTGAATTCAAATTTTGATTATTTTGAAATCCTTGACTCAAGTTATTGCACAAATATGAATTACACAAATCATTTATCATCTAATTTTTGTGTAGAGAGTTCAAGTAAAGATGAAATCGTTTCAATACTATTTTCAAGAGTTGAGGGTTGGTCATCATTTTGAAAACTTTATGGTTCAAAATTCGAATTGTGTGTACAAAAGTTGTTGTTAAAATATCCATAAGTATTTGGAGTGAAATTATATGGATCATATTGATTTTCACCACTATTAAAAAATTCATGTGAGTAGGGAAATTCTTACATTTTCAAGAATGTTTTTTTTTTGTTTTTTTGTTTTTAAAAAGTATTACCAAAGAGAATTTATTTTTCAAATGGGAGAGTAGATTTTTATTTTGTTTTTTGGATTTTCAAATTTTTTTTTGAAATGATTATTTATTTTATTTTTTGGATTTTTGTTTTCTAAAAAAACCGACCTAAAATTTTTTTGGATTTTTGATTTTGATGGAAAAATTTCAAAGGATATTTAACAATTTTTTTTTAGTTTTGGATTTTGAATTTTTTTTTTAAATAAACATGAACTAATGCAACCAAATGAATGCAAAGGCTTAATTACAATTTTTTTCAGTAGCTCCTAACCCAAAATTGTATAATCACACTTTATCTTAATCCAACAAGATAGTTCTTAACCATGTAAGGGGCATGAGTTATCGTTGCACCACGAATCACCGTAGCAATGCAGCCGAAGGTTTAAGTACCTTCAAAGAAACAATCACTATAATATTTACGAATCATTGTAATATTATAAATGGTTATTGCTCTACCGTAGCCTAGACACCAAGAAATTAAATTGTCGAAAGATGACAACTTGTCAATATACAATTAAGCCCTAGGTGAGCTCGTGACACCCTTAAGCCAAATGTCTAACCATTATTATTAGCAAATTCTACGACGATATGTAATTTGTAGGCCAAGAAAGTGGTGATGAAATCCCCCACCTTATGTGGATTTGGCTGTCGCCCTTAGAAAATAAAAATACGATGATATGAATGCTAAACAGAAATTAAACGTGATTAACGATGCAACTACGAATGAATTTTTTTGATATTTTTTTAAACAAATGCAAGCAACCAACAATGCAAAGCAAATAAAAACAAGAGACGAGA
Organism: Allium fistulosum; assembly: GCA_030737815.1. Lineage (NCBI taxonomy): Eukaryota > Viridiplantae > Streptophyta > Magnoliopsida > Asparagales > Amaryllidaceae > Allium > Allium fistulosum. Next base: position 846,069,811 of record CM060903.1, read on the forward strand.
GTACAATACCAGAGCGTGCAGAATTATTAGCAATTTATTTTTAAAGTGTCAATTCTTTTTATATATATAGCAAGAAAGCAAAGCAGTTATTTAGCAAGTTGTTTCTCCTTTTTGATTTTTTACAACCTAAAATTAAAAACAAGATATATACAGTTTCTATATATATATATATATCAAAGAAGAAATTAAAACAAGTGAAAAACAAAAAAACTTAAACTAAATAATTAAAAACAAAACAATTGAAAATAAAACAAATTTCAATTGAAAAATAAAACAAAAGACAAAAGAACTTGCTTGTAATTTTTCTTTTTTTTGAAAGAAGAGATGAAAAAAGAAAAAACTTAAAACTTAAAGCTAAATAAAAAAAGACAAAATTAAAAAAAAGGAAAAGAAATTCTCCCCAAATAACAAAGTAAAGGATAAATAAACAACCCAGCCCGGCCCGCTAAAAAGAACTCAACCACAATTGCTTTCTTTGTTAAATAAAAATGTCGCCTTCCTTTTCAAATATAAAAAAGAAGGGACTTCCAAAATTTGAAGCGATTCTTAATCAACGAGTTTTTCTCTGTTCGATTCAGCTAGGGAGAGGAGATTCGGGGAACTTTGATCGGAGGCAAGAGGAGGTTGGTGTGATGGTCAGTGAAAAGTCTCGAGCTGAGTTCGGTTGCGATGTTGCTAATGTGGTATGGAGATGAAATGTTTGCAGGTGAGTGTTTGCAAGATAGGCAAAGAAGTGGTTGTCATAGTTTGACAGTGAGGATATTGGGATTACTGATTGTAGGGGAGAAGAAGTAAATGTGAAATAGGTACGGTGACGTATAGCAAGTTGTGATAGAAAATTGTTGGTCAGAGGGAAGGGGAAAATGGTCAAAGGGAATGGAAGTGGTCAGATGTATGAACAGTCAGGTGATGGGTGATGTTAGTGGCAATGGCTTGACAGTGATGTGGTGTGGTGTTTGGCAGTGTGGTCGATTAGTAAGCAGTAGTGTGTTTGGGTTTGTGCAGTTTGTGGTTATGATATGGCCAACGATGAGGTTGTGCATGTTGTAGTGATGGTAGTAGTTTTCAGAGTTGCTGCGAAGTGCAGGCAGGGGATATGTGAAGATGTATGCGTGTGCATTGCTATGTTTATGTCCACTGGTCAGTAGGAATGAATGTTGATTTGGGTGTTGATGGAAGTGTACTGGTATTGATATGTATGGGTGATGGGTTATGTGATGTTGCAAAGGAAGGAAGTAGAGGATGGCACTGTGTTGATGCAGTGGTGGATATTTTCGCCAGGAGGAAGTTAAGGTGGCAAGGAAGGTTTTGTGATGAAAGTAGCAGTTGATAGAGGATGGCAGTTTTGTGATAGTGGTGTGCAGGTCAGTAGTAAGTGTTGATTGAAATGGTGGTGTGCAGGGCAAGAATTGCAGCAATTCAGTGGGTTGTGGTGATTGGTGGTAAGCAAGATAGTGGTTATAAAGTATGGTTATGAAGTGGGAGACAGGCGGTAGGCAAGATGTTGAAGAATTATGAATGAAGGCAGAGTGGTTGTTGAAGGCAACAAAAACATGTTGAAGGTAGGGAAGTTGAATGATTTTGTTCTGTGAGGATGTATGTGCAGTGCGCTCATATGTGTAGTGCAGGAGAAATGGCAATGGATGATCGTCGGGTTGTCAGGCAGCGGTGAAAGTTTGGGGAGTTGTTGCTGTGGACTTGTTTGGTTCATAGTGAAAAGACACTAATTGTTTGTACCAAAATTGGGTACAACACTCTTCGGAAGTTTTTGAAGAGATAAAGAGAAGAAATTAAATGGAAAAAGAAGAATTATCTAACAAAAACTCTAAGTCTCAGATATGAAAATAATTAACATGTAGGGAGACACAAGAATTTAGAGTGGTTCGGCGTATTGCCTACATCCACTATGAACTAGTTTGCTTTATTGATCTATCTTTGACGATTACAAGTGAATTCAATGAATTACAGCGGGTAATTATGATTTGCAGCAGTGAAATTCGTTGGTAGCAGCAGCAATGGAGTTCAGATCTGGATCCGGCAGAGTCTGGGCGTTGGAGATCTCAAAAAAGAAGAAGAACCCCTTTTCTATTGGTTTTGGTGGTCTATTTATAGGTGTAGGAGGCTGGTATTTCGCTCAGATCTCGAGAGACCCTCTCTGGCACGTGACCAGGCCCGCGTGCCCAAGCTCGTGAAGTTTCGGTCCGATCCATGATCGATACGAACAGATTTCGTATCGATCAAGATTTCATCCAATGGAGTCGAAATTTGGCGTGGACATTCTTTAGCATGCACGTAGTCTTTTGTGAAAATTTCATAGCATTTGGACTTGTAGATTAGGAGATATGATTGATATGAAATGGGATTCTCGGTTGGCTATTTCGTTCGACTCGCTCTTATTCGACTCGGTTCTGTTTGACTCGATGACGTGGCGTTTATTCGTATTGACTGTTGTGCCTTGCTTCGCATTGATGGACACGAAGTGGAAGTCTTCAGATGGATGCGAAGTTGACGAAGTGGAGCGAGTCGAAATGTGGCTCTCTGATGGAGTCGAACTAGATGGAGTCGATCAGTGGTTCTACGATGGATGCGAACTGAGCGAGTCGAAGTAGGCTTTCCTGAGTGATGCGAACTAAGCGAGTCGAAGTAGGCATTTCTGAGGGATGCGAACTGAGTGAGTCAAAGTACGCATTCCTGATGGATGCGAACTGAGCGAGTCGAAGTAGGCTTTCCTGAGGGATGCGAACTGAGCGAGTCGAAGTAGGCTCCCCGATGGATTCGAACTGAGCGAGTCGAACGCGAGGCTGTTTTTATTCAATTTTGCATCGGTCATAACTTGAGTATACGAACTCGGATTGACTCGAGATTTGGAACGTTGGCTCTCATAGCTTCGCTTGTCGTGTCAAACTAGTTTTATCTCGATCCGGACTCGGACAAAATTCATCGATATCCATAGCGAGCCTTTGTATAACTGATCTCTAGGACGGACCGTCATTGGTTACTAGTCAATTCCTTGGTGTCACGGCCTTGCCAAAAGGCGGGATACCATTTGGCCCCTAAAGTACGTCTTGTGGAAACATGATGTTCTTTGGAATGCTGCAATCTTTATTCTGAATAGTTATCATCTTTTCAATGAAAGCTGTAACCTTCGACTGTTTTTCTTGATAATGTAAACTGTTGACTGTCAACTGCTGTACCCTGTATTGTTGCAACTGATTGATGTATGCTAGTGGTTAGCCGTTTGTCGTTGTAATTGTTATCAAACGAGTTTCCAATTCCTGTGAATCTGGAATATTGAATATTAGTCCGACATACCTGCATATATGTCAACCTACCTCTCGTTGACGTTTGTACGTTCACGAGTCGTTGTCAGTTTATTTTATATTTGATTCCGTATCGATCCTCTCCTGAACCGACGTGAAATTCGTTGTAACAACGCCCGATGGTTGTCTTTGAATGTTCCTTTGTAACGATCCTCTCCTGAATCGATGTGAAGGGTTGAAACATTGAAGACGATTTTCATTGAATTTTATGGATGTGAAATGAGCATTTCGAATCGATGGATGTGGGGCTCGATGGATACGAACTGCATAGGAGACGGAGTCGAAGGTGATTGATACAAAGTTTGGTTTCGTATCGATGGAGTCGAACTGGTTGCTCGTATTGCTACGCTGGAGATGGAGTCAAAGGTAAACGATACGAAGGGGAGCTTCGCATCGATGCACTGGAGACAGAGTCGAAGATAAACGATACGATGGGGAGCTTCGCATCGATGCACTGGAGACGGAGTTGAAAAGCTTGTTCGAATCGATCCTGGGGTGATGTCTCGTAACCGGTCGAATCCACCGGGATGCGAATCATTTATTCCTTTGCTTTAGAGTCCATATAAATACTCTGTACTTAGCCATTTTTTCACTTTTTACCTTTTGCATTTCTGCCTTGCTTTCGTATCGTTCAGAGACTCGAGAAAAAAAAACATTCTTGCCTTCGAAGCGATTCAGATCCTTAATCACTCGAACTAACTGCCAGTTTTAGGTAATCCTGTAACGACCCCGGATTTTTAATGAATTTAAACTGATAAATAATTGAATTTTTGAATTAAAAATTGTAAAATTAATTGTAAGTTGATTCGAGTTTCCCCGAATCCAAATAAATTCTATATAAATCATTTAAAATTTAAATGTTGTATATATATGTATATATGTGAATATATATGTATATGGGCATATATGAGTAAATTTGGATTTATATATATATACACATTGATTTGAATTTGAATCGTAAATAAATGGTTTAAAATGAAAATATATAAGATATAGAATAAAATAAATACATACATAAATTATAATAAAAATAGAAAGTAGAACATTTGCTAAAAATTTTAACAACAAATTAAAATCTAGAAATTCATCTATATTACCAAATAAAATATATATAGTTTTATATAATGTAAAATAAATATAAATCTTAATATCATGATACAAAAAAATAATAAGACTAAAGAAAAATAGAATACATTCAAGTATGTAAAAAAATCAAATTTGATGTGAATGATAATATGAAACAAGTAGTATACATTCAAATATGGAAAAAATATAAGTATAATTATGTACACTTAGCTAAAGAAAGAAAAAAAAATATCTATAAGCAAGCAAATAAAGGATAAGTATGAACAAACAATGGATAAGTATCCATCAGCCGAAATGAAGAAAAGCAAATAAGTATATTTGTACAACATCAATTAATGCAGCCTCCCAGCAAAACCAAAGCAAAGAAAAAAGCATCTGCCTATTGTACAAACAAAGGAAAATATCTCTGATTTATGTTGTACAAATAAACATCAACTTGTACAAAATAATAACTCTGTAACTTCACTTTTCATATATCAATCTCCACTTCAGTTTCGTTCCATTCCAGTTGAGAAAAGATCTGAGTAAACAACATCTTAAAACTCAAACTATAACTTAAATAAAACAACAATACAAATTCATGGAAGCCAAAGATCAAGTGAAAAGATTTCAACTTGCAATATTCAAAAGCCTATTTCATCAAGAAGCTCTGTTTCTTCTGAAAATCAGGTAAGCAAACTCTTAAACCCATTTATACTTTGGTTTGCATGTGATCAGTATTGAATGTTTGTTTGTGAAATGCGTTTACATGAGTTTAAATATGCATGTATGTGTATATATAGGTGACTGTGTGTATAGACATACACCTTTGTTTCCAAGTTACAGGTTTTAAACCCAAGTCAAGAAAATTCCAAAGTCTCTTTAAATTAATCTCTGATAGACTTTTGTATTTGAAAAAATTATGTTTGTTGAAACATAAACTAAAATCTAAAAATAGTTCAAAGTAAGCTTTGTTTATAAACTATCTGGAAATTAACAAAGACAGTGGAAATGTAAAACATATCAAATTCTCGATTTAAAGCATTCATTGTTTCAGGTATATAATATGTTTTATTACTAGAAATCATGAATTTTAGAAGTTAAATCATAAAGTTTTGTTTGGGATCGAGAGAGATACGGGTAGTTGATCGATAATTGCATTTTGGTCAACTGCCGTCGATCGGCAAGGTTTTGGTCGTCGTGGTTAATGGTGAAGGAGGCTGATGTGTTGGTGGTTGTCAGAAAAATGGTGAATAATTTTATAATTCGTCGTGGTGGTGTAGCGACGGCGAACTAGGGTTTAAAGACCAATTTTGGTCGACACTATTCTCGAGACGATTTCGTCATCGTGGTCGAACTGGAAGCGATCACACCTGGGGAAATCAGAGCAGGGAACTTTGGCGAGGGTCTGGACGCAGTGGCGAAGCTTCAGATCATCGGAGGTGGTGAAGCGTGGAAGTTTTTGAGTATCGGTTGGTTCCAGGTGGTAGTTGATCGAGCTCGATTTTGAGTTCGGGTTCAATTCAAAGTTTGGGTGGTCAGGTGCGATGAAGGAAGTCGACGACGACTTGTTAGCAACGGTGATGATGATCTAAAAGGCGGCGTTTGGTTGTGCATGTACACGAGTATCACTTGTGTGTCAGGAAGTCGTAGTGAATCGGGGAAGAAAGGGTTGCTCGGGTTTGTCTCGAGTTCGATGGTGATTTGTCTCGAAACATAGAGATGGGAAAAAAGTGGCTCGGGGTTTTACTCGGGAAGAACTCAGGTGAATCTCGAAATAGCTCGGGTTGGTGATCAAAACAGATTTTGAATTAAAAACTTAATAAAGTTAATATACTTTTAATGGTTAACTAACTTTTAAAGCTTAAAGTTAATTTACTTGTTAAAGGAAATTAATTACTGGAAGCGAATTACTTAATAAAAGTAATTAAGCTAAATTTGTTAATAATTTAAGTTTGATTAATCAAGTAATTAATGAATAGTCGATTTAAAGGATAATTAATTCCTTAAAAATAATTACTTAAATGAAAGTAATTAGGGATGGATAATTATTGATTAAAGATTGATTAATCAAGTATCTAAAGGATAATTAATTTAAAAGAAGAATTAATCAATGTGATAAATTAATTAAGATAATTAATTTGAGAATAATTAATTAATTTGAAGGTTAATTAATAAGTGAAAGTGATTAAGGGATGATTATTAATTAAGGATTAATTAATTAACTATTGTAATTTATAAAGAATAATTAATCAAAGGATTAGTTATTAATTTAAGGTTGATTAATAGAAATGGTTTGCAATTAATAATTAATTACCCAGGATTAGTGTTTGTTCATAGGTAATAAATTTGATTTAAATTAATCAGATAATTAATTAATCTTACTTATGAATGTTTGTATTCTATTGAATGCTGTGAATTGTTTGTCATCTCTGTTGTGTGAGGCTTTGTGATTAGAATTGTTTTAATTCAAGCTGTTATGAATGTAATTCATTTATTTATAATGCATTTATATTAGGGTAAGTTTGGCTCACATCCCTAACAAGTTTTAAAATAGAGAAAACATCCTTCCCAACCAACATTTACGTTTCCGCTCCCTGTTTTCAAATTCACGCACGCAAAAAGACCGAAATACCCTTTATGTTTTTAACTTTTCAAACGTGTATAACTTTATATACAAAAACCGGATCAACATAACGTTTTCACCAAAAAATCGCAAATTTTATGATCTTTAAAATGAGATCCATTGTTGATACGAAAAATTTAAATTTGTATTAAATCTGCAATTATTTCAAATATTTGCAGACAATTCAGCAAATATTGAACATTTTCGATTTTTTTTCAAATATATAAAAATTGCAAAAAATTGCAGATATTTCTGCAACTATATGATATAGTTGCAGAAATGTCTGCAACTATTGCATATAGTTGCAGAAATGCAACTATTGCAAATAGTTGCAGATGCAACTATTGCAAATAGTTGCAGAAATGTCTGCAACTATTTCATATAGTTGCAGAAATTTCTGCAACTATTGCATATAGTTGCAGAAATGCAAATAGTTGCAGATGCAACTATTGCAAATAGTTGCAGAAATGTCTGCAACTATTGCATATAGTTGTAGACATTTCTGCAACTATATGATATAGTTGCAGAAATGCAAATAGTTGCAGATGCAACTATTGCAAATAGTTGCAGAAATGTCTGCAACTATTGCATATAGTTGCAGACATTTCTGCAACTATATGCAATAGTTGCAGACATTTCTGCAACTATTTGGTATAGTTGCAGAAATGTCTGCAACTATTGCATATAGTTGGAGACATTTCTGCAACTATTGCATATAGTTGCAGACATTTCTGCAACAATTGCAAATAGTTGCAGAAAACGAACTTACTCGGTATTTCAGTAAAAATCTTTTATTGCAAACAGATAAATCATTAAGCAAAGATAATTTTATCGTTCAATATAAACCAAATAATCACAGATAGAAAAAATGGAGCACGGTATAAACGAGGGTATTTATGGAAAAGAATTAAGCCGAAACAAAAATAGGGACCAGATTTATAAAGTTTCGAACGGAAGGAGTTTTTGTGAATTACGTTTGGTTTTAGGGATGTGACCCTAATTTTCACTTTATATTATCTATCTATGATTCTGTGTATATAGATAAGCGTTAAAGGAATATACCGCTTATCGATATTGATATGCTTAAATCAGTGATGATATGATGAGGTGTAATGTTGCACTATTGTGTTAAACCCCTGGACTACACTATAAACACACAAATATGGATTTCACGTGGAAATCAGTTAAGTCATAGATTTTTAAAATAGTTTTTGAATTTGAATTTTAAATTCAAATAGGTTGGAAATGGATTGGGTTTAAAGTAAAAAGCCTTTGAAAGGGTGTTTTAAAAAATGTAAGTTATTTTGAATAACTTAATAAAGATTTGAAATTTGAATAATTTGATATAAATTGGAATTCAATATCTGAAATTGAATCCTATATTGGTATTTATGATTTATAAAGAATTATACAAGTTTATACGGGTTTTAAACCATTTTTAAAGTGTTGTTTTTGGGAATTTGAACTAACCCAAAGATTCAACTTGTATAAATAAGATGGAATTTTTTCGAAACGAAAACTATTTGTTTTCAAATAATAATAGCTTTGATTTTAAGAAAGGATTTCTAAATTGTGTTGAAAGGTTTCAAGTTTGAAATGGAATTGGAATGTTTTGAAAACTATGAAACGAGTCTTTAATTCAAAGACCGGACGAGTTAATCCAACTTGAATTGGAATTGTTTTGAAAGGCTATAAATGAATCTTTGGAAACAAATTTTAAATGCTATAAGTTAAATCTTGATTTAAGGATTTAACGAGTTAATCCAATTGAAATGGAAATCGATTTGGAAATCTATGAATAGATCTTTGTGAATGGGGTGAACTTTGTGAATTGGATCTTTTTGTTTAAAAGATTAAAAGTATGGAAATTTGTTTAAACCATTGAAGGTTGTTGAAATGAATCTTTTTGTTTAAAAGATTGGAAATGGTAATTTGTTTTAACCATTCGAATGAAAAGTTTTGGGCTTTAAGCTGTGATTTAACTGAGACCCCAGTATCCATATGATTTTTTTTTATTGCGCTCGTTATTCGGTTTAGCCGGGAGAGGACCTTTGTGTCATATAACCCATTCCGAATAGTGATACGATGATATGGATAGCATTTGAAGACCGGTGGTGAAGACCGGGTATTTGCGAGAGCGATAGGATGACCTATCGATTGTCTCTACACTGAGTAGCTACGGTATAGAGATTCCCTAAGTGATGGGAAGTCCGATCGGGATTGTGAATACCCGGATTGCAAGGGCTTCTTCGGAAGTGCCTTCGGTTCTGTTTGAACCCGGAACAGACTTGTATGGTTGTATGTCTGACATTACACTTTGAGATATAAAGCCGATTTCTTTCAAATACATTTCTGTTGGTGGCGGAGAATTTATTCACTTAGCTTAACACCCTTCTCTGAGACGTACGAGCTCAGAGGTTATGTAGTTGAAGGTTATCAGTGATATACTCCCAATTTGGTAGTGTGGCATGCTGAGTGTTGCTGTGTGTTGATGGTCATTTGCTGATCATTTGTTGATCGAAGCATGGCTTTGTGAAAAAGCATAGCTTTGTGGACGAGACTTCGTCGAGCCTCACAGACCGGTAATGGTCGAAACAGGAATGTTGCGGCAAGGTTTGTAGGGGTCGCGCCCCTAGGGTATGTCCATTTTCTTCTGGATAAAGGGTGGTATCATGGTATGGAGCCCAGATACTTAACTCGTGTGAACATTGTAAATTTATTACTGTGTGATGTTGCTTTGTGATCGAGACGTCTCGGATAAAGGTCGGTAACGACCGGGAATGGCATACTCGTGTGGTAGTTACCTAGTTACAGCTTGGTTAAAGTGTGAGGTAGCATCGGCCTTGTGTTTGCAGAGAACCGGTTAGGTTCTCGGGGCGTCTTTCCAGAGGCGTTTCCATTTCGGTGTAAGGAAGTTCCTTTGCCTGACCATTTGTTGGAAAATCCAAAGAAAAAATACGCGCCCTGTACGGTTTTAGTTGTATAACCTGCTATGGAATGTGGCGGTAACCTACTATTGAACATAGTAGCTATAGTAGGCATAGTTCGGAATGTCTATGCTGGCTAAGATTAATATTGTATTTTCGAAATGATTTTGTACACTAAGCACTAGTAATAATATCAAAAGAGTTTTCTTTGCGTAGTAAGCATTTTTGACTATCATAAGGAGAAATCTCCTCCAATTCTGCGTTTGCATTGTGTGTGTGGCGGGAGGCCTTATGGTAGTTTCATTTTCCAAAAGCATTGCGGATTTCAATGTTTAAAATTATTTTGTGGTTGTTTAAAGATAAACTGTTTTTGTTACTCACACCAGTCCCATCAAATACTCGTCTGCGGTCGATCCCCAGGCTGTTCCTGCTTATAATCCAGATCAGCCGCAGATGTCACCGGCCGCAGCGCAAGTTATTGATGCCGCTCTGCCACCTACGAGTCAAACTGAGGAAGGTACTCGGAACGTTCCATATATCTTTCTTAAGTCGAAATCTTCGATCGAGTTAAGTTCTAACAGTTCTCTTATTCTTTGTCCAGTGATCGATGTTGCACATGTCGGGCCTCCTGTTACTCAAGAATCACATCAGACACAGGAGGCTATCGTTACCAAAGCGATCACCATTACTACAACTGCCCCACTTGACGACATGCAGGGGAGTACGATTGTGTTCGATGAGCAGCTGATGGATGAACTCTTTCGCCGTCACGGCGATCCTCTTGCCGACTTGTCATCTGTCATGAGTGGAAGTGATCCTGCTACAAGTTCTTCAATGCCGACTACTGATGCCCCCAGCGGGGCTCGAGCAGTAACTGAAGAGGAGATGTTCGCTCAAATCGACGCTGAAATGGCAGCAACGGCTTATGGTGGCAGTTTTAGAGGTGGGATGGCAGCACCAGGACCTGCTCCGCTTAGAATGATATCTCCTGGTGGTACTGTTTTCATCACCAGCGCACCCATTCCACCTTCTGTGCTTGATCCTGTTCCTCCGACTCCGCCCGCAGGGAGCATTCCTATCCACTCGAGTTTGGAGGAGGATGTTGATATAATGCCCTCGCCTAGAGACCAACCACCGAAAAGCAAAGGCTCAAAGAGGAAGGATAGTGGTGGCTCTAGTGGGCCTGCACCGAAAAGGAAGCTGCGAAAGAAGAAAGATTAGACATGCTTCCTTGATGTAATTTTGACTTTCATTTTGTTAGCCGTGTATAGATGCGGGTTCAGCCCCTGCTAGTAAGAATTTTTTAGAACAAACTTGTACACGAATTTCTTTCATGAATAGTAGAAATGTAACCTTTTCTTTTTGAGCTTCTTTGTGCCTTTGTTTAAGTGTTTCAATGTTTGAAATGTACTTGTAACGTTTCAGCTTTCGAGTCAAGTTTGTTTTCTGTTCGCCAAGTTCGGAAACTGTGGACATGGTTCGCGATTTTGAAGCGAGTTGAATTTTGATGTCTCACCGTTTCAGTCAATGGTCGATGCTTAAGTCCTGCCCCCTAGTCTTAAGGGGTGAGTAGTTGAATATCGGTCAACGGTTGCTTCTCGTTTAAATCATGTCGAATCTAGTGCCCACTGAACGGATGTTTGAGCCAAGTGGAGACTGAGTGGTTTTTCCACATTTGTCTGATTGTCGATGATCATATCCGCACTCCGGGGATTCTCATTCATTTATTGGCGGTTGGTCACGTCGGCTTAAGTTTTAGTCACATGTCCGCGATCTAGGGACTTGGAATTGACATTTGTACTCCGACTCGTGCTCTGGTAGTTTGGAGTCGATATTTATGCTTCGATTCATGCTTTGGGAACTTGAAGTTGGTGTTTATGCTCCGTTTCACACTCTGGGAATCCGGAGTCGATGTTTATACTCCGACTTGCTCTCTGGGAGTTCGGAGCTGTCGTTCATACTCCAATTCGCGCTCTGGGAATTTGGAGTTGATGTTTATACTCCGCTTCACGCTCTGGGAACTCGGAGTTGATGTTTGTACTCCGACTCGCACTTTGGGAGTTCGGAGTTGTTGTTTATACTCCAATTCACGCTCTGGGAATTTGGAGTTGATGTTTATACTCCGCTTCGCACTCTGGGAACTCGGAGTTGATGTTTATACTCCGACTCGCACTCTGGGAGTTCGGAGTTGTTGTTTATACTCCAATTCGCGCTCTGGGAATTTGGAGTTGATGTTTATACTCCGACTCGCACTCTGGGAGTTCGAAGTTGTTGTTTATACTCCAATTCGTTCTCTGAGAATTTGGAGTTGATGTTGATACTCCGTTTCGCACTCTGGGAATTCGGAGTTGATGTTTATACTCTGACTCGCACTCTAGGAGTTCAGAGTTGTTGTTTATACTCCAATTCGTGCTCTGGGAATTAGGAGTTGATGTTTATACTCCGCTTCGCACTCTGGGAACTCGGAGTTGATGTTTATATTTCGACTCGCACTCTAGGAGTTCGGAGTTGATGTTTATACTCCATTTCGCACTCTGGGAATCTGGAGTTGATGTTTATACTCCGACTCGCACGCTGGGAGTTCGGAGTTGTTGTTTATACTCCAATTCGTGCTCTGGGAATTTGGAGTTGATGTTTATACTCCACTTCGCACTCTGGGAACTCGGAGTTGATGTTTATATTCCGACTCGCACTCTGGGAGTTCGGAGTTGATGTTTATACTCCGTTTCGCACTTTGGGAATCCGAAGTTGAATGAAGGATTGTCGTGTATCAATCTTTTCTTGACTTTGATGTGATGGCTGGTCCCCGAGCTTGGGTTTCACTTAGCGAGTGATTGGCTGCATCGCAGTCACTCCCTATTTGAATAAATTCCACCGTATGGTGAAACTTAGCTCTCCGTGCATAATGATGATCATATGAAGCTTTTCAAGTAAATCACAGCTCTGGCTCGAAGAGATTGCATTTTATTGCTGAAATAAGAAAATATGGCAAAGTCAGTTGCCTTATTACAAATTCTAATTTCGAAATGCAGAAAAAAATTGCAAAACGGAAAGTAAACTAAATGGATAAAGATAGCCTGTCATGTGTAATAGTGGCGAAGGCTCTCGCTAATCCAGGCTCTTGGCAGAGTAAGACCGTCAACGGTCGATAATTTGAATGTGCCATCTCCGAGCCTTCGTTCAATAACATACGGTCCTTCCCATGTCGGCTTCATATGTGAAGGAACCGGATAAATTCTTTTTAGGACGAGATCGCCTAGTTCAAAGGTTCGCGGGCAGACCTTGGTGTTGTACAATCGGGTGACTCGACTTCGATGCGCAGCTGCCCTCAAATCAGCTTCTTCATGCTTCTCATCTAGTAGATCGAGAGATTCAGCAAGTAATATGTCATTTGTCTTTGGATCATAGTATGTCACACGATGTGAAGGTACTTCTAGCTCGACTGGAATAACGGCTTCTGAACTGTAAAAGAGAGAGAATGGAGTGTGACCGGTCGTAGGCTTGTGGGTTGTTCGGTAAGCCCATAAAGCCATAGGAAGTTCATCGACCCACTTGCCACCGACCTTTTCTAGTCGTTTTTTCAGAATAGACTTTATAACTTTATTAACCGCTTCGACCTGTCTGTTTGCCTAAGGGTGTGCAACTGCGGAGAATTTCTTTTGGATGTAAAAACGTTTGTAGAAATCTTTAAATTCAGCACTGTCAAATTGGGTTCCATTGTCCATCATGATGGTGTGTGGGATACCGAATCGACAGATGATGTTGCGGACTACAAAGTTGATTACTTTCTTCGTCGTTATAGTAGCAAGAGCTTCGGATTCAGCCCACTTCGTAAAATAATCAACTACGACGATGGCGTATTTCGCACCACCTTTTGTCAGAGGTAAAGCACCAATGATGTCGATGCCCCACATTGCAAACGGCCATGGGCTGACCATTTGTGTTATCTCAGTAGGCGAGGCTCTAGGAATTCGAGCATGCTTCTGACACCTATCACATTTCTTTGCGTAATCTGACGCGTCACGATTCACGGTAGGCCAGTAATATTCGTACCGAAGTATTTTCTTGGCAAGTGCTTGCCTCCCGGTGTGATTGCCACATTCTCCCTCGTGCACATCGTGCAATACTCGTTTAATTTCATCGTGAGTGATACATCGGAGTAAAGGAACAGAGTATCCTCTTCTATACATGATCCCATTCTGAATGATGAATCGTGAGGCCTTTCGAAGAACTTGCCTCTTTTCACTTCTGCGTTCTGGCAGGGTTTCGTGCTCAATGTAATTTCTGAGTTGAGTCATCCATGAATCTTTTTCGGGGACGATCTCGCATACCCAGTTTATTTCTGCCTGTCAATGCTTGGAGAGGGTAACGTCTCTACGGGAACGAGTCCCATTTGCTGAGATTCACCAGTGCTGGCTAACTTTGCCAATGAATCGACCTTTTGGTTGCATTCCCGAGGTATACAATAGATGGTGTAATAATCAAATTGATTCAGTACTTCCTGAACTCGAGCTAAGTAAGCAGCCAGCCTTCGATCTCTTGCTTGATACTCTCCCCGTACTTAACACACAACTAATTGTGAATCGCAATAAATTTCCACGGCGATAATTCTCAAATCCTTAGCAAGTCTCAATCCAGCTAATAGGGCTTCATATTCAACTTCATTATTGGTTGCATGAAAGTAAAACTTCAAAGCATAGCATATAGATCAGCCTTCGGGGGTTTCAAGTACAACACTAGCGCCCGAACACCGGTCGTTTGATGCACCGTCGGTATAAAGCTTCCAGACGTATTCGGGGGACTTGCTGGTTTCGGGTAAGTCCTCTGGAATGGTAAATTCAGCTATGAAATCGGCTAGGACCTGTCCTTGGATCGCTCGTCTTGGAGTGTAAGTAATATCAAACTGGCTCAGTTTGATGTTCCACTTGAGTAACCTTCCAAACGTCTCAGGCCGCGAAAGGACCCGTCGTAACGGCTGGTCGGTGTAAACAATAATGGGATGTGCCTGGAAATATGGTCGGAGCTTCCTCGATGCAATACCAAGGCAATAAGCCAACTTCTCTAGCTTCGGATAATTTCTTTCAGCTCCAGTCAATCGTTTGCTGACGTAGTATACTGGCTTCTGTATCCTATCTTCTTCTCGGACTAAGGCAGCGCTGATAGTGTTTTCTGATATTGCCAAATATATATACAACTTCTCATGATCAATAGGCTTCGACAGGATAGGTGGTGTGGATAAATGCAGAACTAGTGCTTGGAAAGCGCCCTCGCACTCCGTGGTCCATTCAAAGTTGCGTTTTCCTTTTCAGATCAGATCGAAGAAGGGAATGCATTTGTCAGTGGACTTTGAAATGAACCTGCTCAATTCTGCTACTTTCCCATTGAGACTTTGTCTTTATAGTCTTTGGAGTTTCGAGATTTCTGATTGCCCAAATCTTTTAAGGATTAGCCTCGATTCCCCGAGCGTTAACGACGAACCCAAGAAATTTTCCGGATGTAACTCCAAAGTGACACTTCAGTGGGTTATGCTTCATTTTATATTCTCGAAGTATGTTGAACATAGTTTCCAGGTCTTTAACATGGTCGGTGGAGAGTCGTGACTTCACAAGCATGTCATCTACATATACTTCCATAGTTTTCCCGATATGGTTGGCAAACATCCTATTGACCAATCGTTGGTAAGTAGCCCCGGCATTCTTGAGTCCAAATGGCATAACTTTGTAGCAATAAAGTCCCAGATTGGTCATGAAGCTGGTATGCTCTTGATCAGGTAAATGCATCGGTATCTGATTGTAGCCAGAATACGCGTCTATGAAGGATAAGAGTTCATGCCCAGATGTCGAATCTACTAGCTGGTCAATTCTGGGAAGTGGGAAACTATCTTTGGGACAAGCTTTGTTCAGATCGGAATAGACGACACATGTTCTCCACTTTCCGTTCGGCTTTCGGACGAGTACGGGATTCGAAATCCATTCAGGAGATAGCGCATCTCGAATAAACCCGTTTGTTTTAAGCTTTTCTACTTCTTCTTTAAGGGCGGCAGATCTCTCTGGATTCATACCACGCCTTTTCTGTTTGACCGGGACATGCCGCGGGTCAATGTTCAGAGTGTGGCTCGTGATGTCCAGCGAGATCCCACACATATCAGAATGTCTCTAGGCAAATACGTCAAGATTTGCCCGTAGAAATTCAACCAATTCCCCTTGAGTTTGCTGGCTTAGCTGAGATCCGATCTTTACCATTTTCGAATCATCGTCATCGTCAATTGGGACATCAATCGTCAGTTCGGCCGGGGATGCTTGACTTTCTTTAGATTCTCCTTCGTCTTCAGCTTCTCTTGGGTCAAGATCCTTGAGGAATTGGCTGTGGTGCCTAGGCCTAGGCTCGGGCGTTAATTGTCACATATCGGCAAAACGGACGCAGGGAGATTCCTCTACGCCCTTTCCTTTCTCCTTTCGCTGCGCCTCCCACAGCTCAGCAACATAACAGGCTCTGGCAGCAGCCTGATCTCCTTGAATGATTCCCACTCCACGATCAGTGGGAAATTTTAAAGTCAAACACCATGGGGCAATGGCTTCCCTGAATTTGGCGAGGGCCGGTCGGCCCAAGAAAGCATTATAAGGGCAGTCCATGTCCAAAACAATGAACTGCAACATCCGTACTCTCCGACGTGCTCCAACTCCCAGCTCTACTGGCAGTTCCACCATTCCAGTGGGTATAGTAGCACTTCCGTTGAAACCGTGGACTTGGGATTGACAAGGTTTCAAGTCTGTGGCTTCCATTCTCATTTGATCATAAGCTCGCTTGAACAAAATATTCACAGAGCTTCCACTGTCAACTAAGATTCTCTTCATCCAAGTGGGTCCTACTTGAGCCGAAATGACCAGCGGATCGATATTGGGGGCTTCAATTTTGTCAGCGTCTCTGTTCCTGAACATGATGTCATCTGTCATCGTCTTCTTTTGCTTGGCCGGAGCCCCTTCATCAAAACTACTACAACATTCGAAGTCCGCATGATAGAACTGGCATACGACTCCATTTCCTTCCAACTTCGATCCACCGGTTGAGGACCAACACTTATTGTATTGATAACCAACCTTCCGCCTGTACGAGTGGGTTCCTCCTGCCTTTCCTGATTCGGCGCACGATTCTGATTTGATTGGCCCGCACCACCAGACTACGGCGCCCGTACATACTGATCCAACTTCCGTTCACGTATCAGTTTTTCAATGAGGTCATGCAAGTGATGACACTCATTGGTGTTGTGGCCATAACTCTCATGGAATCTACAAAATTTCCCTATTTGGATTTGTCTTTTAGTTGGTGGTTTCGGGGCAGGTTTCTTGTATTGCATGGTATTGCAGGTCTGCAAATACACATTTTCCAATGACGTGTTCAATGGAGTGTAATTATCGTACATGGAAGCTCTACACCGTGGACCATGATTCTGATCGCGCTTTTTTTTATTTCCATTGTCCCTCTGCTGATTCTATTTATTTTGGATGTTCAACTGGACTTTTCCAGAACTATCTCCGGACTGTTTAACAGTGATGTTACTTTGGATTCCTTCGATGTTGGGCCCCGCGTCATCCTGCTTCCTAGAATGTTTTGCATCCTCCCTTCTCAAGAATTGGGCTGCTTTGGAATAGAAACGGTCCAATGACGCGGGTGGTTTTCCAGCTAACCAATTTCCGAACTCGGAATCAGCATCAATCCCCTTAGTCAATGCCATCAGGATAGAGTTATCATTGGGATTGCTTATTTCTACGCACGTAGCATAGAATTACTCCAAGTAACGTCTAAGTGTTTCTCCGAGAGCTTGTGTTACACTAGACAGAGTGTTAACGTCTTTAGGCCTCGCCACATGCATACAGAATTGTTCAACAAACTTGGTGGCCATTTTGTCAAAGTTAGAGATAGATCGGGGTAGTAAACGTGTAAACCACATGGTAGCGATGCCCCCAGGGAAATGGGGAAACTATGGCATTTTACTGCGTCATCCGCTCTCGCTGCATTCATCAGCCATTCGTACTTTAGGATGTGTTGATTGGGATCAGAACTTCCTTCATAGACTAGCAAAGTTGTCATCCTGTAGCGTCGAGGTGGTTCATCATATAATACATCATCGGTGAAAGGGGTATGACTCCGGGAGATTCCCAAGTCATCATTAGAGAGACCCTGACTTTCGTGAATCATTTGGCGGATCATCGTTGGTATATCTGGCATACAGATACTAGGAGCATGCTGTGCCAAGGTGTGGTCGGGTTCCACAGCGCGAGTCTAGACCGGACGCGGTCGACGGTCCGTGCCTCGCCTCCTTGGTTCAACATTCTCTAGGACATAAGGCTCTGGAGTCTGCTCTCGTTGGATACATTGATGATCAGCTTGGTTTCTAGCATCACCTCCTCGTTCGGTAGTGGTGGTAGTTACAATGTTGCCTGTGACATGGTAAGGGGCAGCACCTCCTCGAGATGAAGGTTCTATACGGAGACTAACGGATAGTCCAGTTCTAGGTTGCCCAAGATTCAAAGCAGGTTGGTGTCCTGTTGCTTGGGTGTAGCTTACACTTAGTCGTAGGCGTGTGGATCTGGTTTGGCCATCAGAGGAGGATGAACTCTCTGTGGAAGAATAGGAACCTTGGCCTCTTTTGGATCTTCTTCGCCTTTGGTGATTTAGCTAGTTGGACAACTCTGTGTTGGCGCGCAGTTGTTCAGTTAGCTGTTGGCAACTCTGGGTCAATTCTTGAAGCAGCATCTGAAACTCTTGTCTGGTGACCGGGCCTGATGGATCTGAAGGTCCGGCGGCGTCTTGGTTGGATGGAGGCAATTGCACGGGATTTTGTCGGTCCCGTCCTCCTTGATCAGCAGCTGTAGAAGTGGAATGTGTACTCACCATAATGAATTGATGGAGTCCTTTCCTAGATCTGGTGCAAATCTAAATAGAATGGAAGGACTTCAAAGTTTTAGATCTGGATCTTCTTCTTGGATTTATGCAATCCGATATTGATAGGAGATCCAAAGAACATGAGAAAAATTGGGTTTTTTCTCAATGAAAGCACCAAAGTGTTTGTACCAAAATTGGGCATAACACCCTTCGGAAGTTTTTGAAGAGATAAAGTGAAGAAATTAAATGTAAAAAGAAGAATTATCTAACAAAATCTCTAAGTCTCAGATATGAAAATAATTAACATGCAGGGAGACACAAGAATTTAGAGTGGTTCGGCGTATTGCCTACGTCCACTATGAAGTAGTTTGCTTTATTGATCTATCTTTGACGATTACAAGTGAATTCAATGAATTATAGCAGGTAATTATGATTTGTAGCAATGAAATTCGTTGGTAGCAGCAGCAATGGAGTTCAGATCTGGATCCGGCAGAGTCTGGGCGTTGGAGATCTCAAAAAAGAAGAAGAACCCCTTTTCTGTTGGTTTTGGGGGTCTATTTATAGGTGTAGGAGGCTGGTATTTCGCTCAGATCTTGGAAGACCCTCTCTGGCACGTGACCAGGCCCGTGCGCCCAAGCTCGTGAAGTTTCGGTTCGATCCGTGATCGATACGAACAGATTTCATATCGATCAAGATATCATCCAATGGAGTCGAAATTTGGCATGGACATTCTTTAGCGTGCACGTAGTCTTCTGTGAAAATTTCATAGCATTTGGACTTGTAGATTAGGAGATGTGATAGATACGAAATGGGATTCTCGGTTGGCTGTTTCGTTCGACTCGCTCTTATTCGACTCGGTTCTGTTTGACTCGATGACGTGGCGTTTATTCGTATTGGCTGCTGTGCCTTGCTTCGCATTGATGGACATGAAGTGGAAGTCTTCGGATGGATGCGAAGTTGATGAAGTGGAGCAAGTCGAAATGTGGCTCTCTGATGGAGTCAAACTAGATGGAATCGATCAATGGTTCTGCGATGGATGCGAACTGAGCGAGTCGAAGTAGGCTTTCCTAAGGGATGCGAACTGAGCGAGTCGAAGTAGGCATTTCTGAGGGATGCGAACTGAGCGAGTCGAAGTAGGCATTCCTGGTGGATGCGAACTGAGCGAGTCGAAGTAGGCTTTCCTGAGGGATGCGAACTGAGCGAGTCGAAGTAGGCTCCCCGATGGATTCGAACTGAGCGAGTCGAACGCAAGGCTGTTTTTATTCAATTTTACATCGGTCGTAACTTGAGTATACGAACTCGGATTGACTCGAGATTTGGAACATTGGCTCTCATAGCTTCGCTTGTCGTGTCAAACCAGTTTTAGCTTGATCCGGACTCCGACAAAATTCGTCGATATCCATAGCGAGCCTGTGTATAACCGATCTCTAGGACGGACCGTCATTGGTTACTAGTCAATTCCTTGGTGTCACGGCCTTGCCAAAAGGTGGGATAACACTAATGTACACAAGGCAGTAATGTTTGGGGCAACTGAACTTGTTTGGGAAGTAATGTTTATTATGTGAAGTGTGAAGTATTGGGGTTCTGTAAGGTAGTGATATGTTTTAGGTAATGCAGTGGTTAGGTAGTTGTATGAGGTTGATGGCTGAACTGTTGATAGGGGAGATAAGTAGTAGATGTTGTTGCAGTGGTTGGAGAGTAGCTTGTGGTCTGCAGTGAAGTTGCACAGTGATGGTGCAGGTTTGAGGGGTTTGAACTGAATGGTAGTGTTGTGAGGAGTGACTGTAAGTGATGGCTGCAGGGGAAGTTGACAAACTGTGGTGAACTGTGGTGTAGTTTGTGATGTATGTAAATGTGACAGTGGTGATAGTCTGTATGTATATGGAGGAGGTTGGAGATGTAGACTGAGAAGTTGTTGACAGTGGTGATGTCGGTGTCAAGGAGATGAGGCACAGGGTTGGATATTGTGACGCCCCACCTCTATGCTCATGGTAGCCAAGGACACTACTGGGTAATGCTGTCGACTAGCGCGAAGAATGAGGCTGTTAAGGAGCGACCATCCGTGTAATTGCCCTGTGCGAGTACCGATATGTCAGACAGTATAACATGCATTTCATTTCAAGAGGAAATCCGACATATCGATACAAACTCAAAGCTACCACACAGTGGCTAAGTGGACCCTCGGAAACAAATATAGAAATAAGCATAACATAAATCAGTCATAGATGTTCATATCTCAAAGGCGGAAACAGATATGAATATAACACATAAAAGTGTACATCAGAGTAGTGGTCAAATAAGATCCACAATATCACAAAAGAATACATACAAGTGCTAGACAAAAGAATAATTATACATCAAGGAGTCTCTATCTCTAATGTATAATAACAAAAACTACAAAACTGTGTAGTTAGAAAAAAGTCAGAAGATGATCCCAGATAAGTTGTCAAGCAGAAGCACCTATAACATCTCGGTCTGACCCAAGTATTATTTAATAAGAAAATAATAAATGGATTAGTCTAGCTATAATTATCATTAAAGAAATGAGATATAAGCAGAGATATAATAAGAACGTATGATAACAATAATGTCATACTAGGACAAATATGGTTTAAACAACAACAAAATCATACAATATCTCAAGAATCTCAAAGCACCAAAAAGAATATCATATTCTTAATTTTATTCACCAAACTACAAATATTGACAAACATATTAATGCAATCGCAAAATTTGGTGAAACACAAATTCTAGAAATCATCAATTAGAAATCTAGAAATCACAAAGGGGGGAGGCCTATCACAAACGGGAGCATGAAAACTCACCAACACATGTATCACAAACGGAACGCTATTCCTGTTGAGTCAAGATTTTTATATAGTTTTGATTTCTGACAAAGGGATAAACCGTGATCGTCAAAAAGAAGTCATTCATTGAGACACAACGAGCTTCATACATTAGAGGTGGATTATTTGGTATGTTAGTAATATTAGTTATGTTAAAATCTATCCTCAAAATAATCATGCATCTCAAAAGAATCGATGTATAAACGTTTTGGATGACAGCGCACATTCACTGTGCAATTTAACAGCGACCGGTCGACCGGTCCAAAACCAGGCGGTCGACCGTTCCTGTGTAAATTGCACAATGAACGTGCACACATGCACATAACGTCTATATATTTGAAATTTTCGTCTACTGGTCATTTTTGACCTGTCGACCGTTTTTAAACAGAAAGCAACCTTTCCCAAAAGACACTTCTTTCTCCAATGGTTGCTTCTCTTTCCTTTCATCAATGATCACATCTGTTAATGGCTACTCTTCACAAAGAGTTACAACCATTTATTCTCTATATAAAGATATCTAAATCATTGATTGAAATACAACAATTCTTTGCTTTAAAATTCTGATCTTAAATTCTAAATACTCTTGCATTCTAAAAGCTCTCTACTTCAAATTGCTTATTGAATCATTGAAATCATTTCATATCTTTTGATTCAAATAAGTAATATACTTCCTTCAATCTTTACAAACATCATTCACATATTTTGAGGATAAGATTATAGGAAGGGTGTACTACAAGTGACAAATCGGTGTTGTTAAGAGCACAAGTTGTCAACGACAATTGTATTTATTTTTGTTGAAGTCCTCGGTGTTGTAAGAGGCACGAAATCCCGTTCGGCTGTTCGGGTGTTATAAACCTGTTCCTCCGGGTGAAGCGAGGTAGTTGGTTGTGAAAATCCAGATAGGAGTCTGGGACTGGACGTAGGACGGGAGGTCCGAACCAGTATAAAAATCCCTGGTGTGATTTTTACAGTTTACTGCATTTACTATTCTATATCTGTGAATTGCTATATAGTTAGTTTATTGAATATTTACTTGTATAGCAATTGTAAATAACATTCCGCATATATTAGTCCATATTACACGATCCGTAATTAGTGTGCACAAGCATACACACTTTCATTTGGTATCAACTTGTGCTCTTAACAACACCGATTTGTCACTTGTAGTACACCCTTCCTATAATCTTATCCTCAAAATATGTGAATGATGTTTGTAAAGATTGAAGGAAGTATATTACTTATTTGAATCAAAAGATATGAAATGATTTCAATGATTCAATAAGCAATTTGAAGTAGAGAGCTTTTAGAATGCAAGAGTATTTAGAATTTAAGATCAGAATTTTAAAGCAAAGAATTGTTGTATTTCAATCAATGATTTAGATATGTTTATATAGAGAATAAATGGTTGTAACTCTTTGTGAAGAGTAGCCATTAACAGATGTGATCATTGATGAAAGGAAAGAGAAGCAACCATTGAAGAAAGAAGTGTCTTTTGGGAAAGGTTGCTTTCTGTTTAAAAACGGTCGACAGGTCAAAAATGACCAGTAGACGAAAATTTCAAATATATAGACGTTATGTGCATGTGTGCACGTTCATTGTGCAATTCACACAGGAACGGTCAAGGATATTCTAGTTATTCAGATATATGTAGACGACATCATCTTTGGTTCAACAAATGATAAACTCTGTAAGGAATTTGCAAGTATTATGACCAAAGAATTCGAAATGTCTCATATGGGAGAACTGTCATACTTTCTTGGACTTCAAATCAAACAACTTCCGAATGGTATTTTTATTTATCAAGAAAAATACTGCGGAAATCTTATCAAGCGCTTCGGATTAGAAAATACATCTGGTAAACCAACTCCTATGAGTACAACTACACATCTTGAAAAAGATGATAATGGTAAGAGTGTTGACCAGAAATTATATCGAAGCATGATTGGTTCTCTTCTTTATCTTTCAGCTAGTCGTCCAGATATAATGATGAGTGTTTGTCTATGTGCTCGTTTTCAAGCAAATCCAAAGGAATCACATTTACAAGCAGTGAAGCGTATAATTCGTTATCTTAATAATACAAAAGATTTCGGTCTTTTTTATCCAACAGAATGTCCATTCGAATTAGTTTCATATAGTGATGCTGATTTTGGAGGTTCTCGAACGGATAGAAAGAGTACAAGTGGTACGTGCCATTTTATTGGAAAATCACTTGTCTCTTGGTTTAGTAAGAAACAGAATTGTGTTTCACTATCAACATGTGAAGCCGAATATATATCAGCGGCTCTCGCTTGTACTCAAGTATTATATATGCAACAAACACTTCAAGATTTTGATATTCATTTATCAAATTCTATTATATACTGTGATAACACGAGTGCTATAAATCTTTCTAAAAATCCAGTGAATCATTCTAGAACCAAGCACATTGATATCCGTCATCATTTCCTTAGAGATAATATTGAAAAAGGAAATATATGTCTTGAATATGTCCAAACTGATAATCAATTAGCGGACATTTTTACTAAACCCTTGCTCGAATCTAGTTTTATTAAATTACGAAGAGAGCTTGGTTTAATTTCTTTAAAAGACCTTGTCTAATAATTACTGATGTTAAACTTTTAAGTTCTTTCGTTTGATTATTTTTTTAACTATAGCTATTTTAAGCTATTTTTAAATTTGAGCCTCTAATTATTTTACACCATCAAATTCCTCTTTTTACTCTTAATCATAGGCTTATATATAAGAACTGTCTATATAAGCTGTCAAAAACATTCGTTCTATTCATCTTCCCTTATCTAATCATAAATACAAAATTTTCTATGGCACATATTTGTGATGAGTGCGCTCAAAAAACTCACATTTCCATTACAAGTTCTGAATCAGAAGAATATCTTTCTCCTGAAACACAAAAATATAAACCAAAGTGCCATCATCAATGCTCTCGTACACCTGGAAGTACGCCTAAATCAAAAAAGGCAAAGAAAGTGCTATTCTATTCTCCTCAAACCAAAGAGAAGATCGATGAAATTCATCACTATCAAAAACATCAAATAGATCTTCAACGTCAGCTTCATTATGGACAACAACAGCTCCATCATGAACAACAGCAGACTTCGGCACGATTATCTATTTTAGAAAGAATGGCATTCTTCTTCTGTGGATCAAACAAACGAGATGTTCATGAGCCAATGCCAAATGCACCTTCATCTTCTAGAACCCCAAACTCATGGGACAGAAACTATGCTCAGAATGAAGGGGCAACTGAAAAATGGTCATCTTGGAAGGCTCACATTGATGATATTAACGAAGATTCAACCGATCTTCCTTCTCCCACTCTTCATTAATTTTATTTTATTTTTTATATATATTGTATTGTTGTTTATTTTCTTTTGTAATCACTCTTTTAAAAACATCTAAATATTATAATAAGAGTGATATAAAATTTATAGGTCAAAATATATTAAAAACAGGCTGAACTGTGATACAGAACAGCACCGGTCGACAAGGTAAAATGGACCGGTCGACCGTTTTGCTCTCTGGATAAAAACGGTCGACCGCCCCATTTTCACCGGTCGACCGGTTACGTATATCCTGTTTTTAAATATACCTTCCGTTCACTTTTTTCCCCTATCTCTCTTTTTACTTCATAACCAGCCTTCTTCCCCCAAATCAAAGAAACCCTACATTCTCTTATTAAATTTCTTTCTTCAAACTTATCCCTAATGGCTCCTCAACAAAAGAAATTTAAGCAAGCTTCTACCTCAGAGACACAACCCATTGATCTCTCTATCAAGAAATGGCTTGTGGATCCAATTTCACTCAAAAGGTGGAATGAAATGAAAGATTTTACTATCCATCCGGGTTCGTTTGTTAAATTCTCATATTTCTCTAGTTATCGTATTTTAGATTTAGCAAGGGATACCGACATTGAAAACCTAATTGACTATGATCAAAACAATGTGGAAATTAACCATGTCATGATCAAGTTATTCTATGATAATCTAAATATAGAGAAAAACAAACCCGCAAATCCCAATTATTGTCTTTGGTCTGTTGTATGTGGCAAAGAAGTGTTTATCTCATGTGATAGGATGGCAAGTGTTCTTGGTTCTAGGTTTATTGGTGAAAAATTCTCAAATGACTTTTGCAATATTCATGTCCGTAATCAAATTAGTCATCAATTTACTGAAGATGACAAGGATAGCACTAAGTCTATTGGTTTAAGGCCGTCTGCAAGAATTCTTCATCATACTCTTATGCACTCCCTTTTCCCAAGAACTGGAAATTTTGATGCCGTCTATAAAGAAAATTTCAAGGCATTATACGCAATTTATGGGGGTATTCGTATAAACTGGATTGGTATGATCTTTGATGAGATCTTGAAAGTAAATGATAGCTCTAGACCTCACTTGTTTTATAACGAGTACATTATGCGACTCTTGCTCGATTGTGGCATTGAACCACCAAAGTCTTCTATTTCCAAACCAAAAGCCATCAACAAAGCTTCGATTGCAAGAATGAAGCTTCCAGCTCCATACTTCAATATTATGCCTTTTGAACAATGGAAAGACCAAGGACATAGAGAGGCTTCCTCCCGTTCATCCCGATCTAAACCTGGAGAAGTTAAACTTTTAAGATCATCTTCCTCAACAAAAGAATCACTTAACACTATTGCTCAAAATCAATTTCTTCTAGAAGCTCGACTTAAGCGCATGGACACCAAAATGGATAAACGATTTAACAAACTTAAGTCGTTCTTCAGTTCTATATGGGAAGCAATATCATGTGGAGCATCATCCTCATCCATGCCAACTCAAGACCCTGGCAAGCGCCCAGCTCCTCCTACTTTTGCTTGGACATCCTCGGAGGAGGGTACAAGCTCGGGAACGAGTCATGGACGTGGATACGGAAAATCTCAGCTTGTTGAAGAAGAAGAAGAGGAAGAAGAGGAGGGTGAGACAGATTCAGATTGAATCCTTTTAGTCTATGTCTTTATCTACTATTATGTGTAAATTATGACTTAGTTCTTGCTTTAAGACATTATCTGGCACTTGTACTAAATAGTGTCGCATTTTAATTCGTACTAGACTCTTTGGCATTATCATATTATGTGACTCTTAACTCTTGATCTATGGTAGTAGTTTTATTTTGCTTATAATCTGGATTATATAATTTATATCCTCTATTTTTATACTCCTTTTTGTCGATGACAAAGGGGGAGAAAATTGTGCTAACAGTATATATGCAGGAAAATATAGAGTTACAGGCACAATCTCAGGGGGAGATCAAATACAGGGGGAGATTCATAACTATGTTGTCATCAATCAAAAAGGGGGAGAATGTTGAGTCAAGATTTTTATATAGTTTTGATTTCTGACAAAGGGATAAACCGTGATCGTCAAAAAGAAGTCATTCATTGAGACACAACGAGCTTCATACATTAGAGGTGGATTATTTGGTATGTTAGTAATATTAGTTATGTTAAAATCTATCCTCAAAATAATCATGCATCTCAAAAGAATCGATGTATAAACGTTTTGGATGACAGCGCACATTCACTGTGCAATTTAACAGCGACCGGTCGACCGGTCCAAAACCAGGCGGTCGACCGTTCCTGTGTAAATTGCACAATGAACGTGCACACATGCACATAACGTCTATATATTTGAAATTTTCGTCTACTGGTCATTTTTGACCTGTCGACCGTTTTTAAACAGAAAGCAACCTTTCCCAAAAGACACTTCTTTCTTCAATGGTTGCTTCTCTTTCCTTTCATCAATGATCACATCTGTTAATGGCTACTCTTCACAAAGAGTTACAACCATTTATTCTCTATATAAAGATATCTAAATCATTGATTGAAATACAACAATTCTTTGCTTTAAAATTCTGATCTTAAATTCTAAATACTCTTGCATTCTAAAAGCTCTCTACTTCAAATTGCTTATTGAATCATTGAAATCATTTCATATCTTTTGATTCAAATAAGTAATATACTTCCTTCAATCTTTACAAACATCATTCACATATTTTGAGGATAAGATTATAGGAAGGGTGTACTACAAGTGACAAATCGGTGTTGTTAAGAGCACAAGTTGTCAACGACAATTGTATTTATTTTTGTTGAAGTCCTCGGTGTTGTAAGAGGCACGAAATCCCGTTCGGCTGTTCGGGTGTTATAAACCTGTTCCTCCGGGTGAAGCGAGGTAGTTGGTTGTGAAAATCCAAATAGGAGTCTGGGACTGGACGTAGGACGGGAGGTCCGAACCAGTATAAAAATCCCTGGTGTGATTTTTACAGTTTACTGCATTTACTATTCTATATCTGTGAATTGCTATATAGTTAGTTTATTGAATATTTACTTGTATAGCAATTGTAAATAACATTCCGCATATATTAGTCCATATTACACGATCCGTAATTAGTGTGCACAAGCATACACACTTTCAATTCCATGGTCGCTAATCATAAATTTTGAGCCGAAGCTCCATAAACGGCCCGAAGACCACGGGTCGCTACCCCGCCAAATTGAACCGAAGTTCCACAAACAGGGATTGTAATCCCCACACAAACAAATAGACATCGCACATCGCTAGTCTAAATCACAAAATGATCATCATCGATCAATAAAAAGTGTCAATTACACTAAGCCGGTAAATATACGAGTTTAGCTTCATGTCCCATAACCACTAGCATAACTTAAATATTTACGAACAAATTGTAGATTCCCACTCGAAAATTGTCACAAGAATTTCAATCGAACAAGTCTAAGAATTAACCGACGAAGTAAACGTAAGCGTTTCATACCACTTGTTTTACTAAGCTGTTTAATTAGATTTTCTCATACGAATGAGGTAAAGGTTTGTATATACTAATAGATTAGAAAACAGTTTTATAAACGAGCTTTGTATTAAAAATAGAGTTGAAATCATCTTTGTAAGAGTGTTTGGGTATTTACTACTTATATAGAAACCTTTGTATTTAGAAGTGACAAATCAAAAATTGATTGTAGAAACAATCAATGACCAAAATCAACATTCGAAGACGTGAATCAAATCCAAAGAAATCAATACCGAATCCATCAAAATGCATATTCTCAAAAATCCTAAAAAATAAGTCATCAAAGTCAATAACAAATGATAACAATAAATCGGATAATCACGAATCGATAAAAATTGGAACCTCAAGCAAAATAGGCAAAAACAAGTAGGTCAGTCGACTGGCCCTCTTCAGTCAGTCGACTGAAACAGAAACTAGAAAATTTCATTTCCTGCAGTCAGTCGACTTACTGCAGGGAGCCAGTCGACTGACTGTAGAAAACAGAGACTTCTGTTTTCTGCAGACAGTCCCAGATGGGCTCGGATTCTACAGCCAGTCGACTGACTACAGGATGCCAGTGATTGACTGGCACTGGGACAGTATTTCAGCCTATCCAAATGAAGAGCAAGCTCTTCCAATTTGCGATCCGACGAGAAATGGGCGCTAGGGGTTTATGCCAATCGACAACCCAGCCATATATGCTCTTCGATACACCACCAAAAGCAAGATCAAACATCAAAGCTAAGATTTTTATAGTTTTAGACTTCAAAACACCAAAAATTGAAATGTTCACCAAATCAATTCAAATCAAAAGCAAATGAATATGCACAAGTGTTAGAAATTCATACCTAACAACAAAGATAGCTATAGACATAGATGTGAGTTATAGAACTCGCCTTTAAACCCAAAAACGAAGAAGGAGAAGCTTGAAAGCAAAGGAAGATCAACTACTCTTCAACTCCAACTCTAGAAGCTTGAATCTAAGCTCAAAAGAAGAACATTTCCTAAGTTAGGTTTAGGAAATTTCTGAAATTAAAGAGAGAATGAGTTGGAGAAGATGAAGAGGATGCTTACCTTAGCTTCTCTTTGAATTTTGGAGCTAACACTTGGATTTGTAAAAGAAACTAGGGTTTTGAATTTTAATTTCCCATTCCTCTCCCCATTTTTATTGAAGCTTGAGTGTTAGGAAATTAAGAATGAAGTGAAGAGGAGAGGTAGACTGAAATAGGGTGTTAATATGGGTTAGTGGGTTGAAACCCAAACCCAAACCCAAAGTGAAAAAGTCATAATTTTTACCCAACTCCAAACATATCGATGTTTATACTCAAAAAAGCTGTAAACGCCATTTTGGACTCGATGGAGGTGGTCTCGAATCCCATTTCGACTGTTTACAAAAAGTAGCTTTTCGGACCTTAATCCGATTAACGATCCTATATTTAAATAAAACATTTAAATATTCAATCGTAAAATATGCGGGTTGTTACAGACACCCCTCCTTAAAGGAATTGCGTCCTCGCAATCTTTAAGAAATAAGTAGAGAAGTAATAACCATAAAAGCATATAAACACAAAAAGAAGAAATTTGAAATAAGAAGTTAACCTCAAGGAGCATGAGTGAGCAAGTCCGGATGTGTTCGCTCGATGAATTCTCTGGATTCCCAAGAGCAATCCACAGGATTCGAGGACCATTGAACTTTAACAAGAGGAACATCTTTATTTTGAAGGCGTTTAACCTCTGAAGCAATGATACGAGTAGGATGTTGCTCATAAGTCAAATTAGGCAAAACTTCTATTTCTTCAATAACACCGGGCTCAAGAATAGAATCGGAATCTCGAAGGTATTTTCGTAATTGAGAGACGTGGAATACGTCATGAATAGCAGAAAATTGAGTCGGTAACAAAAGGCGATAAGCCATGGAACCAATGCGTTCGGTGATGGGAAATGGCCCAATATATCGAGGCGCTAATTTTCCCGATCGACTGAAACGCACAACACCCTTCATAGGTGAAACACGAATAAACACAAAATCTCCCACAGAAAATTCTAATTTCCTTCTTCGATTATCGACATAGGATTTTTGTCTACTTTGAGCTTCTTTCATCCTGTGATGAATAAGGTCAATCTTTTCTATGGCATCACGAATAAAATTTGGACCCAAACCAGCTTCTCACCGGCTTCAAGCCAACACGAAGGAGATCGGCATGGCCTTCCGTATAGTGCCTCGAAAGGTGCCATACCAATACTAGATTGGAAGCTATTATTATAGGAAAATTCAACAAGAGAAATATGATCTTCCCAATTTCCACCAAAATCAAGAACACATGCACGAAGAAGATCTTCAAGAGTTTGATTCATGCGCTCGGTTTGTCCATCGGACTGAGGATGATAAGCGGTGCTAAAATTAAACTTTGTTCCCAAAGCTTTTTGAAGACCCTTCCAAAATCCACTAGTAAGCAATGGATCACGATCACTAACAATAGATGTAGGAACTCCATGCAGTTTAAAAATTTCCTTGACATAGAGTTTGACCAAAATAGGTACGGTCCGATTGGACCGAACGGGAAGAAAATGGGCGAATTTTGTAAGTCTATCTACTATCATCCATAGGCTATCATGGCCCGAACGAGAATGGGGAAGACCGTTAATAAAATCCATGGAAATTTGATCCCACTTCCATATTGGAATTTCCAAAGGTTGCAATAACCCACCGGGCCTTTGATGCTCGGGCTTAACAAGTTGGCAAGTCATGGAATGCTTAACAAAGTTAGCAATATCGGATTTCATTCCCTCCCAGTAATAAAGTCGCTTCATATCCGCGTACATTTTACTACTACCGGGATGAATGGTAAATTTAGAACGATGAGAATCTTCTAATATATCTTTACGAAGATCAATAATAGGCACAATAAGTCTACCAAATTTTCGAATACCGCCACGAGCATCAATATCAAAGTCTTTCAAACCTTCGATATCAATTTTATCCCTACAACTTTGGCTAAGAAGAACCAATTCGGGATCATGCTTTTGAGTTTCAAGAATGTGGTCTAAAAGAGAAGGATGAGCCTCAAGACTACACAAAACAAGAGATGAACATAAATCGGATTCACGATCTCGAATCTCACAAGTGGACAAAGTCTCGAGATCACTCCACTCGGATATCATCATAGAATCAACCGCTTGTTGCTTACGACTAAAGGCATCGGCAACATGATTTCCTTTTCTGGGTGTATAAAGAATATCAAGATCATAAGATGCAAGAAACTCGAGCCATCGTTGTTGACGCAAGTTAAGTTCCTTTTGAGAAAATAAATACTTTAAAGATTTATGATCGGTGTTGAGAACAAATTTCTCTCCCAAAAGATAATGATGCCAAATTCTAAGGGCGAAAACAATAGCCACGAGCTCCAAATCATGAGTGGCATATCTAGTCTGGCAGGCTTTAATTGCCTAGAAGCATAAGCAATAACACGTTCCCATTGCATGAGAACGGCACCCAAACCAACACGACTAGCGTCGGTATAAACAATAAAATCTTGGTTCCCATCGGGAATCACAAGAATAGGAGCATCGGAAAGGAGTTCTTTTAATTTTTGAAACGAAGCTTCACACTTGTCTGACCAAATGTATTTAACTCCCTTCTTTGTCAAACTAGTAAGAGGTACGGAAATTTTAGAAAAGTCTTTTACGAACCGACGGTAATAGCCCGCTAATCCGAGAAAGCTACGAATTTCTGTCACACTCTCCGGTCTCTTACAATTTTGAATCGCTTCAATCTTTGAAGGATCCACGAAAATTCCGGATTCAGAAATAATATGCCCCAAAAATTTCACACGAGATTGCCAAAAGTGGCATTTAGAAAATTTCGCTTTTAACTGATTTCTCCTAACAGTTTCCAACACAATCCGAAGATGTTGTTCATGCTCTTCCTCAGTTTTAGAATAAATAAGAATATCATCTATAAAGATGAGAACAAATCGATCGAGGAAGTCTTTAAAAACTCGATTCACCAGGTCAACGAAATAAGCTGGAGCATTCGTCAAACCAAATGGCATAACAAGCCATTCATAAGATCCATAACGAGTATGAAACGATGTCAAAGGAATGCTATCCTCTGCAATACGAAGCTGATGAAAACCGGTTGCTAAGTCTAACTGTGAAAAGACTTTAGAACCACTAAGCTGATCGAATAAATCATCAATCCGCGGTAAGGGATATTTATTCTTGATGGTGAGATCGTTAATCTTGCGGTAGTCAACGCAAAGCCTAAGTGTACCATCAAATTTCTTCACAAAAATAGCTGAAGCTCCCCATGGAGAGGAACTAGATTGAATAAATTGCTTCCCTTCCAATTCGGATAATTGTTTGCGCATCTCCTCATTTTCTTTATTGGACATACGATAAGGAGGATGTGATAACCCAGGATTTTGGGTATCAGGTAAATTGGTAAATTAACTGATTTTTACTATTAAGATACTGATTTTATTTAGTGGAACAAATTAATACTGATATCTGGGTGAACATTATAAATAGATATATGCAAAACTCTATAAAATTGGAATTTATAAGTTTACAGGTATATGAATGTGTGTGTGTATATATATATTATGATTTAAAGCATGGGTTTGAATCCAGTATAATAAATTTTCAAAAGTTATTTAAAGTTAACTATGTATTTTAAAACTCTAAAGATAAAAATTTATTCATTTAAAAGTATGATAGTTAAAATAAGACTTAATAAAGGATTTATTATGCTTTCTTTTAAAATTTCTTAAACTATAATGGTTTGTAAATATATATAGAAAAATGATACATAAATTTGTATAAAACATAAGAAAAGATTTAAATAAAGAATAAATACTCTTTCTTTTAAAATTACACATGAATAAGAATAATTTAAAATATGATATAAATATACATATAAAAACATAACACATAAATTAATAAATACAAATATGAATTAATATAGAAACATTAATATACATACAAAGATACAAGTGTAAGAAGAATACAACATAAATTAACAAGTGTAAACTAAGTAAATTGTAAACATAACAAGTGGCATTTATTTTCTTTAAATTAAAATAAATAAGAATGTTAGAAAATAGGCTGTATACATAATTCTTGAATCCTCTCCAAACCAGTCTTTCTCCTTTCATTTCTTCATCTTTCAAAATTTTAAAATAAAACAAACCAGAAATTTAAAGCAACAACTCTTCACAACCTGAATCATCAAGCAGATCAAAGCAAAGAAGGGCAAACAACAATCAACTTTACAAATCTCAGTTTAAAAACAAGATCATCTCAACAAGGTTTTCCAGTTTTCAAAGTACAAACTGTTTCTAGCTCTCTGTTCAAAACCAAGTGCAAGTTTTCAGATTCAATTCAACTTCAACAATTCAAAGTTTCAGATCAGCTTCAAATCAAAACAACTAGTGCAAACTTGATAAGCAAAACAAGGATTAAAACTTCAAACAAGCAAATGCAAACTCAAAACCTGCTCTCTGCTCATCACCTAAACTGTGAGTAAACTAAAGTTTTTTACAGTTTAATACCTGGTGTATGTTGTTAATCCTTGAAGAAATTTGTGATGAACGTTTTTTTTAAATGTCTGCATTATTGTTTTAAGGTGAATGCATGTGTATATGTATATAGAAAATTGTGTGCATTGTCTGTACATGAGTATAGTTTCTCTGTTCAAACAAAACTGTGAATAAACCAAGCTTAAAAACTGTTAAATGTGATGCATATGAATGATATTTAAAGAATTAATGGGTTAGTTACTTTTCATGTATGTAAGTATGTTTGTATGTGAAATGACCCTCCTATTTCTACTCTAATTTCATAAGGATTTTTTTTTAGGTAAAGATGCTATATATAAATATATAGATAGATATATCATCCATTGCAATTATAACTCTCAGGGTCAATATCTTTCTCCAATAAACCAAAATATATCCAGGATCACAATAATCAACCAATATAAGTATATCAGTACATTCACAAAGATAAGCACATACATGTGAGGATGTATATGCCTCTCTTGTTTGAATCAGAGTTCTGGAAAAACAAGAGGATATTGGATTGCTGATTTTTTTTTTTGACCAAACAATCCACTGGAAACATAAACTTTAGTCTGTTTATCCTAACTAAGAAGTGATCAAGTAATAATCAGTAGTGAACAAGCTTTTAATATAGATGATCATGTCAAAGTCTGAATAGAATCAAATTCAGTATAAAAGAAAGTGGATCCTAAGTGAACACAAGCAACATCTAGGCGTAATGGAAACGCGCCTAACTTATACACAAGAGGTCACGAGTTCGAGTACTATGCTGGTTGGTTCAAACACAATTTTGTTTTTTTTTCATTTTTCTTCTGTACAGTTTGGAACCTGTTATCTACCTATATCTGCACATATATACTTTATTTTTGCCTATATTCCATCATACAAAACAATAATTCTTGCTTAATTATTTTAAAATCCATTCCTACAACCTAGAAGGCTTCATGATTGATATGAATTAAGAGTCTGGTTCTTGGGTTTTGAGGATGATAGAAGTATTTATCATTATTCATGTTTGTATTTCTTCTTATAAGATCTGTCTGACCTTTAAAATGCATTTGGTTAAAATCTGAGTGAAATTCAGATTCCTGTTACAAGTGCAAAGGAAAAAGGTGTGTTGATATTTGCACAAAACATGTTTATGTGCATATATATCTGCAACTATTTGAATCTGGCTTCCATCTACCTTACTACAGATCCTTTCTTTATTTAAAAATAGGACATGAAACATTTGTATGGAACAAGTTAAATAAACCTTGCAGCCATATAAAAACATTCAACCTCTGTCTATTTTCTTTTGTATACATATGCCATAGCAGAAAATAAAACCATTTAATTTTCTGAGAATCAACCATCCTGATTTTCCAAAACTTAAATCCTTTTCAAAGACTCAATATTGACTAATACATTTATAAAATGTAATCATTCAATTTTAACATGGCGTTCTTGCTAAATCTACTTACAAGATTTGATTAAAATCCTTTTTAAACATAACAGATATTTAACTTAATTCATAGCTTCCAGATGCAAATCAATCTCTTAACAAATACCTAACAAAATATCCATCCAATATTCAACACTTAATACAAGTAGCAATTTAAATTGTCAATACATGCAGA
Organism: Allium fistulosum; assembly: GCA_030737815.1. Lineage (NCBI taxonomy): Eukaryota > Viridiplantae > Streptophyta > Magnoliopsida > Asparagales > Amaryllidaceae > Allium > Allium fistulosum. Next base: position 846,105,477 of record CM060903.1, read on the forward strand.
TTTCAACATTTAGGCTCTTATCTAACTAAGTTTTAGCATGCTATATCTTCTTCTCAAGGCCTTGCTCCTACTCCTACTTAGTTGCTGCAATCCCTGAAAAAGCATTTGAAACTGCCTCATTTTAAATGAGACACCCCAGATGCCATTAGCACACTAGGGTCAGACACATTTCTGGTATGAGAAAGCTCACAAAAATAAATAGTTAATTAGGTTAAAGTCAAGTAAGTACATATACATAAGGTTCTGTCCTTTGGAATCAGGTAAATACTTGTGTGCATGCTCTGTGTCACTGTGCATGTGCACACTTTAATTTTCTTTCCAGAGACTACATGTATAAACATGGCACATACACTCAAGCATACAATTCAATCATAGTCAACCAATCATTCATACCAAACAGGAAAATAACCAATATGAGTTAAATCATTTATTCAATTCTCATATTGCAAATCTGGGAAAAACTCTAGTTTTCTCATCATCTCAAATATTCCCTGGGTATATTTATCTATCCTTGGTCTCACCTGCAATATTTATGAATCAATGGACACACTGTAATGAACTAATTCACTCCATTACACAAAGATCTCAGGACTTAAACAAGCCATGTGTCAACTTATGTTACTCAAGCACACAAGTCATTCCTGCAGTGTTCTTGACCCCAATATCCTAATCAGGTTTAAGTTAATAATAACTCTTTTGATTTTTCATGGCAAAACCATTCAGTGATTCATTTCATTAGCTAAAAACATCCATAACATGGCATCTCATATTATTCATACCATACAGAGGCAAACAAGCAAACAACCATTGGTGATTACAAAATAAGGTTCTGGATATACATATATTCATCCTGGTATTTAAAAGGAGTTTAGGCAACTAATATTGGCTTCTGGTTTCTGAGAGAGTTTTTTTTTTCTTTTGCAAACATTTGTGCTTGAGTTAAACTCAGGATAACCTGGTTTCACTGAATCACAAAATTTTGTTTGCTATGCATTTTATTGAATCAGGAGCATCAACACATAGGTAACCCTATTGCACCCCTAATTCCTTTCTATTTCAAGCCTCAGCACTTATACATGAGTATATTGCAGCTCAACATTATTTACATTTTTCTGGGTTGAGCCAAAACCAAAACTACTTGCCTATTCTCAACATTTTATTTTCTGGGTATTTGTTTATATCCCTAAACATTAACATATCAGAGATCTGAGTGTATAAAACAGATATGTATACTAACAACACATAAGACTTTGTTATAATAAAACAAGTGATCAACCAAAGAAAATCAAAACATTTTCAGATTTAAATTCACAGATAAGCATTCATATATGAAAATACTCTTTTAAGAAAAATACTTTTATCTGGCTGCCTTCATTAGGACTTATTGCCTTAGATTTTTGAGTGAGTTTTCTCACCTAGCTCTCTTCTTTGTTTCCTTAATTAATTGATGAGCTTCTGCCCTTAGCCTCCAGCTCTCTTCCTTCCCTTGTCTTATGATTTCTATGGTGTTGTTTTTTTTTTCTTTTTCCAATTCTTTTCTGAGAAGAAGAGGAGGCTGCTGCATATACATGTATATATACAGGGTCTTTCTTAGGGTTTTGGGTATTGGCTAAAGCCATTTTTGCCCACCAGAAAAATCATGTTATCTGCATTTTAAACCCAAAGTTTTACCCCTTCCCGGCTTAATTTGGGTGAAGAGAAAAGTGGTTACATTTTTCTTTCCAGAAATTTTTGCTTTTCAGAAAAATACTTTTTCCTTTGTCTACAATCATGCTAAAAATGTGACTTGATTTTGTTATTTATTAAATACTCTTTTCTAATTCTGCCTATACCAAGCACTTCCCTGTTTTATCCTAATTTTCCTATTTTTAGCTTTCATGTAAATGGTATGTACTTCCTTTATTTATTTATAAGAGGATTAGTTCTTTTTATATCTTCATTCTTTTTATTTCTGCTTATATTAAAATATGTCTGTATATTTTATTTCACTAGTTTAAACTCTAGTATTTTATTAACACATATATATATATAAGTCTTACTGAAATAATTAGTATACCCACATATATATTCATACATCATCCTATAATGACACACACATGCACATGTACACTCAAAAATATCCAGTAGCATTCATATATATATATTTACTCATGTACACTACTTTTAAGAATTTAATCTACATATATATATATATATATATTTCCATACACATCAATATGTATGTATTCTTGGAGTTCAGGGTTTTAGCTTATATTCATGTGCATTTCCTGTGCACACATGTACACACACTGATACACTATCAAGCTATATCAATTCCTCCTTCAAAATTAATTTAAAAATTATTTTAAATTTATTTATATTTTCCAGAATAAATTCCTAAAATCTTGGGTCATTACATACACCCCTCCTTTTAGAAATTGTGTCCCACAATTTTCCTAAGCTTAAAATAAATTTTAAACTTAATTCAGAGAACAAGTATATTCTCTACCAAATAGATTCTTAGTTCTATACTAACTAAAAATATATTCATCCAAAATAAAGAAAACAATCAAAAATCAGAATTACCTTAATCTGAAAATAGCTTAGGATAATTCATCCTAACTTTGTCTTCTAATTCCCATGTGCAATCACTAGGATCTAGACTCCACTGTACCTTCACAAGTTTCAGAGATTTATTCCTCAACTTCTTCACATCTTTTGCCAAAATTCCCACTGGATCCTTTTCATAAATCAAATTAGGATTTATCTGCACTTGGGTTGGGGTTTCAAGAATTTCTGCCTTGTCATGGACCCATCTTCTCAATTGTGATACATGAAAAACATCATGTATACCTTGCATGTTTTCTGGTAATTCCAACTTATATGCCAAGGGACCAATTCTCTCCAGAATTTTGTATGGTCCAATATATCTTGGGGTTAATTTGCCTTGTTTTCCAAACCTCAGCACATTTTTCATGGGTGAGATTTTGATGAAAACAAAATTTCCCACCTCATATTCTACCTGCCTCCTTCTCATGTCTGCAAATTTCTTTTGCCTATCTTGAGCTGCTGTCATTCTTCTTCTTACCAACTCAATTTTCTCCTTGATTTCTTGTATGTACTCAGGTCCTAAAATAGACCTTTCTCCTGCTTCTACCCAGCAAACAGGTGACAAACAGGGTTTACCATATAAGGCTTCAAATGGAGCCATTCCTATGGTGCTTTGGTAGCTGTTGTTGTATGTAAATTCAACTAGATGAAGATAATCTTCCCAGTTGCCCCCAAAATCCAGTATACATGCCCTCAACATGTCCTCCAAAACTTTGTTTACCACCTCAGTCTGCCCATCTGATTGAGGATGGTAGGCAGTACTTAAACATAGTTCACTTCCCATTGCTTCTTGAAAGCTTCTCCAGAATTTTGAAGTGAAGATGGTATCCCTATCACTCACAATGGTTTTGGGAATGCCATGTAACTTTACCACTTCTTTTATAAAAATTTGAGCTAGTTTTGGTGCTGTTCTTTCTGACTTGACTGGGATGAAGTGTGCTACCTTGGTTAGCCTATCAACTATCACCCATATGCTTGTATTACCTTTCTTAGATCTAGGCAGTCCATCTATGAAGTCCATAGATATGTCTTCCCACTTCCACTGTGGTACACTAAGAGGTTGCATCAACCCTGATGGTCTTTGAGTTTCAGCTTTGACTTGTTGGCAAGTCATACATTTGGCAATGTACTTAGCTATATCAGATTTCATCCCTTTCCACCAGAAGTCTCTTTTCAAATTTTGATACATTTTTGTGTTACTTGGGTGAATGGAGTATTTACTTCTGTGATATTCATTCAATATTTCCTTCTTCAATTCTATGTCCTCTGGTACACACACCCTATTCTGGTATCTCACATAACCATCCTTATCAATGTGGTGATTCATTACTTCCTCCCCTCTTGAGAGGAGCATCCTCTTCTCTAATAAGTGAGCATCTTGTTCTTGCATTTTTCCTACCTTCAGAATTAAATCTGGTTGAAGTGTCATTAAGCTTAACTTCCCTTTATCTTCTTGTGTATCATGCATCTGCTCATTAGTGTGCACACAACCATTCTCCCCAATCTCTAACTCAGTTAGCAAAAATAAATTTTTAAATTCTTCTATCATCATCATAGCCAATTTAGCATGCTGTCTACTTAGAGCATCTGCGACTTTGTTTGCTTTCCCTGGTGTATAAAGTATGTCAAAGTCATAGGCAGCTAAGAACTCCACCCATCTATGTTGCCTCATGTTCAAATCTTTTTGTGAAAACAAATATTTTAGAGACTTGTGGTCAGTGTAAAGTTCAAACTTAGTGCCTAACAAATAATGTCTCCAAAGTTTTAAAGCATATATCACAGCTGCTAATTCGAGATCATGTGTGGCATACCTTACTTCATGGGGTTTAAGTTGTCTGGATGCATATGCAATGACTTGGCCTTGTTGCATCAACACTGCACCCAAGCCAAATCCACTAGCATCAGTGTATACCACTAATTCTTCATTTCCATGTGGTACCTTTAGAATTGGAGCATTCACCAATGCCTCCTTCAACTGTTCAAAAGACTTTTCACATTTTTCTGACCAAACAAAAGCTTGGTTCTTCCTGGTTAGGTTAGTGAGTGGTGTAGAAATTTTTGAAAAATCTTTTATAAACCTTCTATAATACCCTGCCATCCCCATAAATGACCTCACTTCACTCACAGTGCTTGGCCTCTTCCATGCTTGAATAGCCACTACTTTATTGGGGTTCATAGAAATTCCTTTGGCAGATATAACATGGCCAAGAAAATGTACTTCCTCCTTCCAAAACACACATTTTGAAAATTTTGCCTTTAAATCTTTTTCCCTTAGTCTAGACAAAACCAGGTGCAAATGATGCTTATGTTCTTCCACTGTCTTGGAATAAATCAAAATGTCATCTATAAAAATAAGCACAAACTTGTCCAAACAATCCCTAAAGGTTCTGTTCATTAAATCTACAAAGTAAGATGGTGCATTGGTCAAGCCAAATGGCATAACCAAAAATTCATACAACCCATACCTAGTGTTAAAGGCAGTGTACTTGATGCTTGATTCTTCCACCTTCATTTGATGAAAACCAGATGCTAAGTCTAGTCTAGAAAATTCTTTTGCCCCTGCTAATTGATCAAAAAGATCATCTATTCTTGGCAATGGGTATTTATTTTTAATAGTTACTTTGTTTAATTCTCTATAATCTATGCAGAGTCTTAAGGAGCCATCTTGCTTCTTAACAAACACCACTGGTGCTCCCCAGCAAGAATTACTTGGTCTTATAAAACCCTTTTCTTCCAATTCTTCTAACTGTTTCTTTAATTCTTTTAGTTCATTTGGCCCCATTCTAGTTGGCTTTTAAATCACTGGGCTTGCTCCTGGAACTAGATTGATCTGGAATTCTACTGGTCTATGGTGTGGAATACCCTTGACCTCACCAAACACATCCAAATATTCATTGACTATGGGAATTTCTTCAATGGTTAGTTCACTGAAATCTTTTTCTGAGTCAACTAAATGATATAGTTTTCCTTCCTTAGCTACCTCACATAAAACTGTGATTCTCTGGCCTCTAGAATTTTGCAATGATATGGTGGATGAGTCTAAATTAATCATGGCTTTAAATTGCCTTAACCAGTCTACCCCCAATATAACACCTATATTTGGGTAATTCAAAACATATAAATTGGAAATAAAAATATTTCCTCCTATGTTCAACTCCACATCCACACAAATCATATTTAAAACACTAGAACTCCCCAATGGACTGTGTATATGCAATGGGGTTTCAACTAATATGCAATTCAGTTTTAGCATTTTAACCAATTCATAAGAAATTAAAGAGTGAGTTGCCCCAGTATCATACACTACTGTTATGGGTATGGTACAAATAAGTAATGTACCTTCCACTTGGCTATGGTTTACAGTGTTACTCTCCACTGTGGCTTTGCCTTTTCCTTCCAAATTTGCCAATTTGCCTTGCTGTTTATACTCAGGACAATTCCTCTTCATATGCCCCTCTTTCCCACATAGATAGCATTTGAAAGCTCCTCCTTTCAATTCTGGACATTTTGGTTTGATATGCCCTTCCTTTCCACACTGATGGCACACAATTTTCTTCTTGTCTTCCTTAGCCTTGACATCTCCAGTGTTTTTGTTACTAGCCTCTTCTTTCTTCTTATCATAAGGGTGATACCTCCCCTTACCTTTCTTGTTATTATTGCTCTTATAATTTCTGAACTTCTCCCTTTACTTGTCATGCTGCTCCAACCTCAAAGCTAAGTCTATCACATGATCAAAAGTCTTGTCTGCATAGGGTAACATGGCTCTACTAAGTCCTGGATTCAAACCTTTTATGTACCTATCATTTTTAGATGCCTCATCTGCCACAAGCATTGCTCCATATGTGGAAAGCCCCTCAAACTTTTGAGTGTATTCTGTGACAGTCATGGTTCCTTGTCTAAGTCTAATAAATTCTTCTAACAAGGTAGTCTTTGCTGATGCTGGTACAAACCTTGCTTCCAACATCTCTTTGAATTGATTCCAAGTGATTTCATTCTCATTCCTTCCTGCAATGATTACTTCCCACCAGCCTAAAGCTACTCCTTTTAGCTGTCTTGAAGCCACTTGCCTCTTTCTTTGATCATCAAGTTGCATGTCATTGAAAATTCTTTCCAATGTTCTCAACCATGTTTGAATTTCCATGATACTCTCTGTCCCTTCAAAGCTTTTGCCTCCTAAATGAGTATAAGTCTTAAGCAATTTTGAGAGTTCTTCATAGGGATTTTCTTGCCTTTGTCCTGCCCCATCCCTAAATGCTCTCACCAAGTCTTGCAGATTGACCACTGGTGGTGCATGGGAAGATCCGGCTCCCTGATTGGGTGGTCTCCCTACCATAGTTTGCTAATAATAATTTACATAGCTGGTTAGTTTGATATTTAGTTCCTTTTAATTTTTATTTCTATCTAAGAACTTGATCCTTACTTCTACTATGTTGAATAACATAGCTCTGATACCAACTGAAATGACCCTCCTATTTCTACTCTAATTTCATAAGGATTTTTTTTTTAGGTAAAGATGCTATATATAAATATATAGATAGATATATCATCCATTGCAATTATAACTCTCAGGGTCAATATCTTTCTCCAATAAACCAAAATATATCCAGGATCACAATAATCAACCAATATAAGTATATCAGTACATTCACAAAGATAAGCACATACATGTGAGGATGTATATGCCTCTCTTGTTTGAATCAGAGTTCTGGAAAAACAAGAGGATATTGGATTGCTGATTTTTTTTTTGACCAAACAATCCACTGGAAACATAAACTTTAGTCTGTTTATCCTAACTAAGAAGTGATCAAGTAATAATCAGTAGTGAACAAGCTTTTAATATAGATGATCATGTCAAAGTCTGAATAGAATCAAATTCAGTATAAAAGAAAGTGGATCCTAAGTGAACACAAGCAACATCTAGGCGTAATGGAAACGCGCCTAACTTATACACAAGAGGTCACGAGTTCGAGTACTATGCTGGTTGGTTCAAACACAATTTTGTTTTTTTTCCATTTTTCTTCTGTACAGTTTGGAACCTGTTATCTACCTATATCTGCACATATATACTTTATTTTTGCCTATATTCCATCATACAAAACAATAATTCTTGCTTAATTATTTTAAAATCCATTCCTACAACCTAGAAGGCTTCATGATTGATATGAATTAAGAGTCTGGTTCTTGGGTTTTGAGGATGATAGAAGTATTTATCATTATTCATGTTTGTATTTCTTCTTATAAGATCTGTCTGACCTTTAAAATGCATTTGGTTAAAATCTGAGTGAAATTCAGATTCCTGTTACAAGTGCAAAGGAAAAAGGTGTGTTGATATTTGCACAAAACATGTTTATGTGCATATATATCTGCAACTATTTGAATCTGGCTTCCATCTACCTTACTACAGATCCTTTCTTTATTTAAAAATAGGACATGAAACATTTGTATGGAACAAGTTAAATAAACCTTGCAGCCATATAAAAACATTCAACCTCTGTCTATTTTCTTTTGTATACATATGCCATAGCAGAAAATAAAACCATTTAATTTTCTGAGAATCAACCATCCTGATTTTCCAAAACTTAAATCCTTTTCAAAGACTCAATATTGACTAATACATTTATAAAATGTAATCATTCAATTTTAACATGGCGTTCTTGCTAAATCTACTTACAAGATTTGATTAAAATCCTTTTTAAACATAACAGATATTTAACTTAATTCATAGCTTCCAGATGCAAATCAATCTCTTAACAAATACCTAACAAAATATCCATCCAATATTCAACACTTAATACAAGTAGCAATTTAAATTGTCAATACATGCAGATTTCAACATTTAGGCTCTTATCTAACTAAGTTTTAGCATGCTATATCTTCTTCTCAAGGCCTTGCTCCTACTCCTACTTAGTTGCTGCAATCCCTGAAAAAGCATTTGAAACTGCCTCGTTTTAAATGAGACACCCCAGATGCCATTAGCACACTAGGGTCAGACACATGTCTGGTATGAGAAAGCTCACAAAAATAAATAGTTAATTAGGTTAAAGTCAAGTAAGTACATATACATAAGGTTTTGTCCTTTGGAATCAGGTAAATACTTGTGTGCATGCTCTGTGTCATTGTGCATGTGCACACTTTAATTTTCTTTCCAGAGACTACATGTATAAACATGGCACATACACTCAAGCATACAATTCAATCATAGTCAACCAATCATTCATACCAAACAGGAAAATAACCAATATGAGTTAAATCATTTATTCAATTCTCATATTGCAAATCTGGGAAAAACTCTAGTTTTCTCATCATCTCAAATATTCCCTGGGTATATTTATCTATCCTTGGTCTCACCTGCAATATTTATGAATCAATGGACACACTGTAATGAACTAATTCACTCCATTACACAAAGATCTCAGGACTTAAACAAGCCATGTGTCAACTTATGTTACTCAAGCACACAAGTCATTCCTGCAGTGTTCTTGACCCCAATATCCTAATCAGGTTTAAGTTAATAATAACTCTTTTGATTTTTCATGGCAAAACCATTCAGTGATTCATTTCATTAGCTAAAAACATCCATAACATGGCATCTCATATTATTCATACCATACAGAGGCAAACAAGCAAACAACCATTGGTGATTACAAAATAAGGTTCTGGATATACATATATTCATCCTGGTATTTAAAAGGAGTTTAGGCAACTAATATTGGCTTCTGGTTTCTGAGAGAGTTTTTTTTTTCTTTTGCAAACATTTGTGCTTGAGTTAAACTCAGGATAACCTGGTTTCACTGAATCACAAAATTTTGTTTGCTATGCATTTTATTGAATCAGGAGCATCAGCACATAGGTAACCCTATTGCACCCCTAATTCCTTTCTATTTCAAGCCTCAGCACTTATACATGAGTATATTGCAGCTCAACATTATTTACATTTTTCTGGGTTGAGCCAAAACCAAAACTACTTGCCTATTCTCAACATTTTATTTTCTGGGTATTTGTTTATATCCCTAAACATTAACATATCAGAGATCTGAGTGTATAAAACAGATATGTATACTAACAACACATAAGACTTTGTTATAATAAAACAAGTGATCAACCAAAGAAAATCAAAACATTTTCAGATTTAAATTCACAGATAAGCATTCATATATGAAAATACTCTTTTAAGAAAAATACTTTTATCTGGCTGCCTTCATTAGGACTTATTGCCTTAGATTTTTGAGTGAGTTTTCTCACCTAGCTCTCTTCTTTGTTTCCTTAATTAATTGATGAGCTTCTGTCCTTAGCCTCCAGCTCTCTTCCTTCCCTTGTCTTATGATTTCTATGGTGTTTTTTTTTTCTTTTTCCAATTCTTTTCTGAGAAGAAGAGGAGGCTGCTGCATATACATGTATATATACAGGGTCTTTCTTAGGGTTTTGGGTATTGGCTAAAGCCATTTTTGCCCACCAGAAAAATCATGTTATCTGCATTTTAAACCCAAAGTTTTACCCCTTCCCGGCTTAATTTGGGTGAAGAGAAAAGTGGTTACATTTTTCTTTCCAGAAATTTTTGCTTTTCAGAAAAATACTTTTTCCTTTGTCTACAATCATGCTAAAAATGTGACTTGATTTTGTTATTTATTAAATACTCTTTTCTAATTCTGCCTATACCAAGCACTTCCCTGTTTTATCCTAATTTTCCTATTTTTAGCTTTCATGTAAATGGTATGTACTTCCTTTATTTATTTATAAGAGGATTAGTTCTTTTTATATCTTCATTCTTTTTATTTCTGCTTATATTAAAATATGTCTGTATATTTTATTTCACTAGTTTAAACTCTAGTATTTTATTAACACATATATATATAAGTCTTACTGAAATAATTAGTATACCCACATATATATTCATACATCATCCTATAATGACACACACATGCACATGTACACTCAAAAATATCCAGTAGCATTCATATATATATATTTACTCATGTACACTACTTTTAAGAATTTAATCTACATATATATATATATTTCCATACACATCAATATGTATGTATTCTTGGAGTTCAGGGTTTTAGCTTATATTCATGTGCATTTCCTGTGCACACATGTACACACACTGATACACTATCAAGCTATATCAATTCCTCCTTCAAAATTAATTTAAAAATTATTTTAAATTTATTTATATTTTCCAGAATAAATTCCTAAAATCTTGGGTCATTACAGTATGCTAATAAATTGAAGTTGTTAAGTATGCATGTTTGTATATACCCTCTGTTCTTATTTTACAGGGTTTAAACAAGTAGAAAATTCAAAATCTCCTCATCTAATTCTTATAGGCTTGGGAATTCAAACAAGTTGTCTTTGTTTAAATCTAAACTAAGATTTAAAATATATTTAGGTATGATTCGTTTATATATATTATCTGGAAAATCAAGAAGAACAGTGGATCTTAAAACATGTTGAAATTAAACCATCACAATTCTTTGATTTATTTTTATAATCTGAATCCCCATTAGAAATCATGATTTTTTAAAAGTTTAATCAAAATTTTTAGTTAAATTTCGAAAGAGAAATAGTAGTTAATCAGAAAAAGGGGCTTTAGGTGATTTCTGGTGATCGCGGAGGTCAGGGCCCTCGGGGTTGTGGCCAGAGAAGGGTTGTAGGCTGGAGATTCATGGAAAAATGCTGGAGGATTTTTTTAGTTGATCGTGGAATTGGATCGACGAGGTTGTAGGGTTTATGGGTGTATGTTTGTCAACGTTGTTCTCGAATTAATTCTACTGTCGATGAGTGATCGTGGGTGACCGGTCCAGAGGGAATCGAGGCTGGAGGTTGTGTCGAAGCTCTGGTCAAGTTCGCGTGAATTCCAGTGGTCAGAATAGACGGCGACAGTGGATTTTGTTATCGGTGACAGGTTATAGCATTCGATCAGGTAGCTTGATTTTGATCCTCAGGCCTATTTGTAAATCTGGATGTTTGGTTTGCTCGGTGAGGTCAAAGTCGATGTGCAGGCGACGGTGGCGATGATCAGAACGATGGCGAACTCAGGAGTACGTGCACGAGGTATCTTGGTGTCTGTTTTTTTTTATGATGGGGAAGAAGGTCTGGGTTCGGGAATGGTCTCGGGTAATTATAGTTTCGGTTCGTGTTTGTTCGGGAAAATTATCTTGTAACTCGGGTTTGTTTGTTATAAACCAGATTTTAAATTTTGAAAGGAATGTTGTTCCAGGTTTTAAAATTTAAAAGAAAACTAAAGTTTTCAAAGTTTAAAAGCAAAACAGAAACAAGTCTTCCAAGTTAAAGTATTTGTTAAGGTCTCAAGGAATAAATGTTCAAATAGAATTTAAATGATAAAATTTAAGTAGTTTAAAAAGTTTATCTTCACTTAATTAAAGTCTTGATTTATGAAATTATGGTGATTAAGTAAGATTTATTGGTTTCTCTTTTAGTTTAATTAAGGTCTTGGTTCAATATAAGAAGTAATTAATCAATGTAATTAACTTAAAGGATAAGAAACTAAGGGTTAATTACTTAATGCAATTAATTAAAGAATAATTAAGTAATTTAAGTTTAATTAATTAATAGTTAAGTGTAGATTAAAAATTTGAGATCACTTAATGTAATTAAGAGTCAATCAATTTTGTAATTAACTCAAGATAAATAAATTTATGAGATTAATCAGAGATAGTTAATTAATTAAGGACAATTACTTTGAATGGTTAAGGATAATTAATTTGTGAAATTAATTAAAGACTATTTACTTAATGTAATTAAAGTATAATTAATCAAAGATGATTAATTAAGATGGATAATTAAAGGATGGTTAATCGATTGGTTAGTAATTAATTAAGGTTAAGTAAAAGTAATCTAAGTGATTAAGGATTTGTAATTAATCTAATTAGAGATAAATTAAAATAAATTTGAAATTAGTCAATCTTGCTTATGAATTTCAATGCCTTGAATTGGTTGATATTTCTGGTATGAAATGTTTGGATGGATAGTGATAAGGTGGTTATCTATCATTGATGAATTGCTGTGTAAAAAGTGACATCGTGTATTTAAAAGTTTGAATTGTACTTCATTTGAATAAATTGGGTTAAGGTGACATTCGATTCGAAGAGACAGGAGTCGGGTATTAGTTAATACCCGAAACCACTTCGATTCTTTATAGATCGATATGTGAAGTAAGTATTGAGCATAACAAGTAATGAACTCTTAGTGAAGTATGAGTTACCCCGGGTTTTTCTTGTATGGTTTGCACTTAGTATTTCAAAATTGTATGGGTTTACTCACGCTGGTTTCCAGCCTGACCCGGGTGTTACTTTGATGTAATGCTCGGGTCAGACCGAGTATTACAGATTTCCAGGTAAGGACGTTCTGGAGCTCAGGAGGCGAACTGGATGGCAGGAACGTATGGAGTGTATTCCACTGTGATATATTATAGTTGTCCGAGACATGTTAATTCTAACTGTCTAGTATATTTGCGAATGTTGTAACTCTGATGTATAAAAATGTAATTAACAAATACAGGTTTTCTTTGTATAAATGCTATTATTTGTTATTATATTTAATCCGCTGCGAATGTGAGATGTTGTGTTTTCTGTTCTTCTTTCTTCTTTCTGTTTCTTTCTTCTATCTCTTTTCTTTTTCTCCTAACTATCTGGAATTTTCGGGTTCGAAAATTCCGGGTCGTTACAGAGGACGAGTAATAGGTAGAGCTCCGGGGATTAGATTAATTCTAAACTCAATTGCTCGCTTAGGTGGTAATCCTAAAACGGGCTCAAATATGTCAGGAAATTCACGAACAATGTGAATGAGAGAAATAACATCTTCCTTATCATCATTATCGTCATTATGAGGATTTAGAGAATAAAAGGATGCTTTCGAATTGGAATCTGAATCTTTAAGAACAAGAGAAATCTGCTTAAAAGACTGAGGATGTCGAAGATATATAGTCCGCTCAGGACATAAGGTATGGGCTTCATAACGGTTAAGCCAATCCATTCCCAAAATCATTCCGAAACCAAGGTAACGCATAACATGCAAATCAGGACGGAAAGAGTAATCACATAAAATAATTTCGACATCTTTACAAAGTAAAATGAGTGTTACGGATCCACCAACCGGATTCGCAATTCTCAAAGAAGTCATCAAGCCAATTACATTCAAAGACAAAGCATCTACAAGTTCTTTTGATATAAAAGAGTGAGATGCACCCTTATCAAAATGAACTCGAATAGGAAGATCGCGAAATATAATAATGCCATCAAGGATAGAATGAGAAGTACCTTGACCACGAGAAGTGTTTGCAGGGGCTTGTACAACGTTTAGCTTGCCATCCTACTTGCCTTGAAGTTTGGGACACGAAGATAAGGTATGACCCGAACTCTTGCAATAGCGGCAAGAAAGAGACTTCGGGCACTTGTTTGCATAGTGGTCCTTAGAACCACAATTGTAACATTCTCCACGACGAGGGGTAGGAGTATTTGCTACTGGTGTTGCTTGCTTTTCCTTCTTGTTGGGATTAGGCTTGAATTTAAAAGGTCTCTTCTTATTGATGTTTTGTTTGACCTCAGCATCACTATCTTTATCAGCCTCTTCGAGTCGAAGAGCAATATCGACAAGCTGATCAAAAGAAACTTCTAATTTCAGAAGTAATGGCCTTTTGAGATTCTTATTCAACCCATAGACAAATCTCTTATTTTTCTTCAATGGGATATTAACATACTCGACCCTATATTTAGATAGAGATTCGAAAGATGCGACGTAATCCGTCACAGAAGATTCGCCTTGAACAAGGTCTATGAAGCGTCGGGCTAAAGATACCTGTTCAGCTTCCGGCACGAATTTCAACTCGAACCTTTCCCGGAATTGCTCCTAAGTAAGGTCCGCTTCAATAATTTCAGAGATCAAAAGCTCGTACTAGTCTAATGCTCTTTCTTGGAGCATACTAGAAGCCACTTGGACACGATGAAGATCAATAAGATTCATGCGAGAAAAGATGCGGTCGCATGTTCGAAGCCAAGCCTGGACTTCTATAACACTCTCGGAACCTTTGAATGGCTTTCCACCTAAATTGGTGTACTCACTGCACAAGCGTGCAAACCCAGATTTAGGGCGAGTTGGCTCTGGAGTGGGTCCGATAGATTGAGCATTTCTCACAAGATCAAGAAGGTGCTGAGCAGACATAAATACTCCATCCTGGGGAGTAGCACTAGATTGACCGGCGCTGGGACGGCCAGGTCTAACCATTTCTCTTCTTTAAGAAAGAAAGAAAAGAAAAAAAAGGTTAATCTTAGAATGAATATCAAACAAACTTGATTGATAAAACAAGGCATCATAAAAAGAAATAGGATAGAACGGGTTCAATGACTCGAATTAAATCCTATGGCACAATTCCTAAGAAAGACTTAGGACAATGATCCTTGCTAGATTATTCTATATTGTTCCGAAGTTTGGCTCTGATACCAAGCTGTGACGCCCCACCTCTATGCTCACGCTAGCCAAGGACACTACTGGGTAATGCCATCGACTAGCGCGAAGAATGAGGCTGTTGAGGAGCGACCATCCGTGTAATTGCCCTGCACGAGTACAGATATGTCAGACGGTATAACATGCATTTCATTTCAAGAGGAAATCTGACATACCAATACACACTAGTACAAAACTGGTCATTTGTGTCGGTTGTGTAACCCCTGTTGTGTCGGTTTTACAAACCGACTCATATGAAGATGACACAAAAGACATTTTTCTGTTGTGTCGGTTGTACGACCGACACAAATATCAACCATTTGTGTCGGTTGTTATTAAAGAACCGACACAAAACTATGAACAGTTGTGTCGGTCTTTCTAAAAGGACCGACACAAATCAGCTTGTATAGTGAAGCACGCCGACGTTTATTGTGTCGGTCCTTTTAGAAAAACCGACACAACTGTTCATAGTTTTGTGTCGGTTTTTTATTAACAACCGACACAAATGATTGATATTTGTGTCGGTTATGTTTGTTTTTTCAACCGACACAATTGATATACAGTTGCATCGGTTCCCTTTGAAGTAACAACCGACACAAGTAATATCTGAAGCAAAAAAAAATATTATTACCGTTTAAGATTATAAAAACAGTATGAAATTGAATTTTATTTTTTTATAAACCAACGTTACTATGAACTGATTGAACAAAAAATATAATTATATTATCCATCAACATAATTCATATTTACAGACCAAAATAGAATATAATCTATCACAAACATAACGTACATGACAAAATACCAACGTACGTTACAAAAGATCAGCGTACACAACCAACTACATCCAATTATACATGATATAACTAGCTAAATTCTCTCGAACCTCGTCTATCTCTTATTGGTCATAAGAACCGTCTCGTACAAAGTCCTGCAATTAAGAGAATTGTTATACAAAGGACAATAATTAAGTCAGGAATACTCTGCATATATAAGAGATCAATCTGAGAGGAATGTAATTCAAACACAGGTTGAACCATAAGCTGAATATTGGAAACAAATTAAATGATAGCTACAAGGAAATTTATTTCGAGATCCCTGTTTTACAGACAGGCCCTACTTCATCACCAACTGATATCTCCTCATAACCATCAAACTAACATTACAAACCAATCCAACCAGATACAACAACACAACCTGCCACATCCCAGTACAAACTTGTCTTACTGTCGCTCTTCTACAATTCAACTCCAACCTACCATACTATACAAACCACCCTGTGCCATGGATCAACTACCAACCCTCTGCCTCAATTGCTCCACTGCCTCGCCTATACTCCCAAACTTCACTCTTGAATTGCCCCATGCACTTCAACTTCCACTTCCCCGAACCACTACTGCTCTTCCCTGTGCAACTGCGCACTACACAAAATTATTACAGACATTTCACCCAGCAACCAACACAACACTGTCATAAGCACCCATTTCATAACACCCGTTCGACATACATCTGTTGACTAATATGCCAATCACACAATCGTACAATCATACAATCATTGCATCATGTTTTATAGAAGTGTACGTTTGTTTACGTGGCTTTCCGAGGTTCATTGTTTCCAATCGAGATTTGATGATGGTTAAGCTAATGATTGTTTCCAGGATCCATAGTTTCCGAGGATGGTTGAGCTAATACCTTAGTCCCAGTTCTTGATGTTGAATTCATAATTGGAAGTTTAACAAAAAAACACAAATGAAAAACAAGCTTACAAGACAGTCTCATCTGTTTTAGACTTGCTATTAATTTACCATGAAAGACTGCCTCTTGCACTCTTCTATTTGTAGTTAAGTATGCTTATATACATATATCAGTCGAGTATTCTTTAATTAAAAATTGCCGTAGAGCATTTATTATCATCCTTAGCAACATGCCAACACATAATTCTCATCCGATTATTGATTTAGCAATATCTCGTTATTTTGATTTAATGAACTCAAAGTCCGTGATGTCTATGTTTTATATAAATTTAGTTTTCAGCAAGGTGATAAGCCTAGTTAGATGATAGAACATTATGAATAATGGGAGTATGAATGCTTAGAAAAACATGTTCACCTAGGTTGCTTGACTCTGATAATTGATCATGAGGAAGAAGGGAAACACTATGATCAGCCAGTTTCATGCTTCAATGCACTAAACTTTCTTATAGTTGTGTTTCTTGCAAAGCACATTACACCAGTCTGATTGCCAATCCAAGTGGTAGTTAAGCATGCTAGCTGATACACTCACACCCACTTCTAAAACTTGTTCCCTAAGTTCAAATCTGAGGTTGAAATAAATGATAGGTTCTCTAAGCATACACTGCATACATACCCCAATATCAAGTCACTTCTACTTGCTATCCCTACTCTCTACCTCAGCACCATCATTTCCACACATCAAAACTCACTTCAAACCACACTGCACAATAATACATACCATCATAGTTCATCTCCTCTCTTGCACACTCCTACCCAACCACATCACGAACTGCCTACCCATATTCCCCTATTCCAGCAAACATTACTTTCACAGAAACTATCAAAACATTCCATTTCACACAATCACCACTCACTGTCATTTACCACTGCAGCTCACACATCATCATTTATACTACAAACCACTACATCCCATAAACAACTACACACCACACTGCTGCAACTTACATCCCCATTCAATATACAAGTGCAACCATCTCAACTACACTTCACTTCCCCACTGTCGTACCTCTGACATCAACCCTGGCCATCTGCCGCCACTGTTGTAGCTCCTCTGTCAATCAACTTACTGCAGTGTCTCTACTCAACCACCCTTCACACTGCTATCACCTCACAACACCTCTGTTTCACCATCATCACCAATCGCACCCACGAGCATACATCACCACCAATACAAACGGTTCAACTGCCTCACCCCCTTCACTGCACATCAAATTCAAGCTAAACAACAAACTGCTGCACCACCCACCTGAGCTCTGCAAACCACTCCACTCTTCTCTTCTCATCTACAAATCCACAGCCATACAAAATTTTACATTGCCTACACTGCTTTTAAACTGCCATCACAATCTCTGTTACTTCAGTCACCACCAACTACAAGCTACACTTCATTATACTTGGTAATCCTCTTTTTAAACTACTATGCAAAATTAAAAACACCAAAATGCATCTAAAAGAATGGAACAAAGCAAGAACAAGCATACATGAGATGGTTGAACAAGCATACTTGCAATTGTTAAAAGAAACCAGGTAAAGATAACTTAGTACAGCAGTACAAAATAACTTGCTAAGTTTGGAGAGAATTACACACGTCCAGACAACTAAATGAAACAAAAATTTAAAATAAGGTGGTTGAGAGAAGGCGGCCGATGTTCAAAAAATTTCTACCCTCGTATTTCTGCCAATAAAAACAGGAAACATGTTAAGCATCTTATTGATCAAGATGGCAATGTAGTGGTTGAGCTAGTACAAATACAAAGTATTGTAATCAGGTTTTATTCAGAGTTATATAGTTCAGAAAAAAATTAAATTAGCTTCCTTGTTATCACATGTAAGAAGATTTTGTCAACACACACATCACACGCACTAGGCAAACCCAAGGTGAAAAATACACCAAAACATAGAAGAAGAAAAAAGGAATTCTGACATTTTCTTACAACTGGCAATCTCAGATGCTAATGTTTGGGTTAGAAAAATTACAAAACTAAAGAGCTAATACAACAAGTAATGTGTCTACGAAAACACAACAAAGATATTTATCAGTTCTAGGACCCTTGATTCCAACAAAGTTAAACAAGCAATATGAAAAGGAAGAACAAGATCCAAAACCGTGGAATCAACTTAAATATAGTATATACATCTGACTTGGAGTGTTTACATGAAACTAAACACTGGAATTAAAATTGATTGAATAATTGTTTTCAACATGAATTGGATATTAACATCTCTACATCCATCCTATACTCACAACAAATGCCTTCTCCATTGTCTATATTGATCTGAGGGGAAATAAGAACTAGTAGTTGGTGACAAAGCATGAATGTGGTTGTTTACTATGATAGTGAATCTTTTTGTAAAATTTGAAGAACTGTTATTATATATTATTTACTCTATGAAGAACTCATTTTATAACATTAGAAGAACTAATAAACTACCCAAGAGCATTCATGTAGAAAATGTGACAACATGATGAATTATACTAGTATAAAAAAGATATAACATAATGCATTCTACCAAAAAATGCAAAAACACAATGCATTCTTCTAAACAAACAAGTGACAACACATTGCATTCTGCCAAAAAAAGATTCGAGAATACACCGCACATATAAAATGTGACAACACATTGCCAAAATAAAATTCAACAACACCCTGCCAAAAGAAAATGCAACAAAAAATACTTGACTGTTAACAGAGCATATATAAATTATCCAGATTTTTGAATTTAAAGCTTCTCACCTTAAACATGTTGAACTTTTGAAATCTCTAGTTGAAATTTGAAATCTTTAAATCTGAATCCTGAAACTTGCTTTTTAAAATCTCCTGGTGGTTTGAATTAAACAGAGGATGATCCTATCTTCTTAAATTTCCAGACTTGGTTACAGAGTAACTTAGCTTTTTTTTAAATTTCCTGCTTGCTTACAATTTTGAACAGAGGCTATATTTTTCTTAAGTTACAGGTTTTAATTAAGACCACAACTCGAATCCAAAGCCTATATATACACAAGCTTTGCAATATCCAGATGATAGATTTGGAAAGAGATTTTTGGAGGCTGGAAATGATATTTGTTTTTGATGAGTGAAATTTAAAAAGAAAAGAAATGATCATTACAATCTTTTATCAGGTGTTTCTTTGCCAGATGTTAGTTCATTTTCTAATTTAAAATTTACTACCTGTTTACCTATTCTTTGCCAAATGCTAGATTTTTGGTCACGAGAGTACTTAAAAACATGGATATGAAATATTTTTTCCTTTTTTTGTGCAAATTTTATATTTAAACGATACTACCTCTTCCTTTTTAAGTGTAACATTTGTAATTGTTTTGGGCATGTGGACAACAAGTGCGATATGCAAAAAGAATGGGTACCAAAGCAAACAACGAATGATATTGTGGTATTTAATGCACATTAATGAAAACGACATAAATATTCTTCTGACGCTAACAAATAATATTAAGTCAGATTCAGGCAAAGTATAGTATTTAGACATAAATCAATTGAATAGAAAGAATATTAATTTTCAGTCTGGTTATACAAGTTTCAGTTCCTAAAGTAAATAGAATGGTCAGAAGTGGAAAAATTTTTGCAGTACAACAAATAATCAGGATGAAATAGAAAACACAAAAATCAATGGACAAATGAATTATGAGGAGTATGACAATCAAATCAACTTGAACTACGGGCAACGTGAGGTAAATATATAGAACCCCCAGTCCAGAATGGAAACTATATGGAGCAGAAATCAGAAATCCCTGCAAATAGCACAAATGCAAAACTGGAGTATGCACAGTAGTAGCTCTGCAGTACAACATAAGAACAATCTCATCGAAGGAAGTTAAAAATACAAAGCACACAGGCAACCAGCATTCCTTGGTACAGAGCTAGCAGGAATTTACAGCATTTTGTTTCACTGATATTCCCACTGGTAAATTATATACAATATTTGACCTCTTAATCATATATTATTTCTTTGTCATTCTAACAAATTTGGGTTTCCAATATTTTAGACTTCTCGAATGGATGATTGAAATTAGCTTTCGATTTAATTTTACTTGGATATAGCTCGTTTTGAATTGTACATATTAGTAGGAAGATTTTAAATTTTTAAAAGATCGTTTAGATGATATGAATACACGGTATATGTCAAAAATTACACCTAAACTGTAATTGGTACTGAATGATATGAATTGTACTTTTCAGATTCTCTCTTTTCAATTCCAACGGAGCAGATGTTAAACTTCAAAACAACCAAATCCTAACTACAATTCTTCTAACCGAAAAAACCCAAAATCGCAAATCGAAAAAACCCAAAATCGCAAATCGAAAAAACCAAAGTCTTCAATAATTCAATAAGGCATACCTAAAAGATCGAAAATCTTGATCCAGAAGCAGATGAAATCGCAGCGCAAACTCTTCAATCACTCGACCCTAGTACAGTGGGTAGAGCGGTAGCGTACGCGGGTAGAGAGAAGAAGGAATAAAATTTAATTTTAGCGTACGCGGGTAGAGAGAAGAAGGAATAAAACAACGAAGAAGAAAAGAAGAAACGGGTCGGGTACGTTCCTTAAAATTTAGCGTTCGCGGGAAAAGAGGGGGCGGCTGAAATGGATTTGGAGGGAAAAGTTGTGTGCCTATTGTGTTGGTTTTTGGACAACCGATGTTATTGTATTTAATTGTGTCGGTTGTTCAAACAACCGACACGAATATATCTATTGCTTCCCTTCAATTGTGTCGGTTTCTTAAGAACAACAGATGCAAATTACATTTTTAACATTTTCTTCTTACCTCATAAGTCAATAGTTTCGGTTGTTAATAAACAACCGACACAAATTACACTATTTGTGTCGGTTTTATGGACAACCGACACAAATGAGGCGAAGCAACTGATCTGTTTTGTACTAGTGACAAACTCAAAGCTACCACACAGTGGCTAAGTGGACCCTCGGAAACAAATATAGAAATAAGCATAACATAAATCATTCAAAGATGTTCATATCTCAAAGGCGGAAACAGATATGAATATAATACATAAAAGTGTAAATCAGAGTAGTGGTCAAATAAGATCCACAATATCACAAAAGAATACATACAAGTGCTAGACAAAAGAATAATTATACATCAAGGAGTCTCTATCTCTAATGTATAATAACAAAAACTACAAAACTGTGTAGTTAGACAAAAGTCAGAAGTTGATCCCAGATAAGGAGTCAAGCAGAAGCAGCTGTAACATCTCGGTCTGACTCGAGTATTATTTAATAAGAAAATAATAAACAGATCAGTCTAGCTATAATTATCATTAAAGAAATGAGATATAAGCAGAGATATAATAAGAACGTATGATAACAATAATGTCATACTAGGACAAATATGATTTAAACAACAACAAAATCATACAATATCTCAAGAATCTCAAAGCACCAAAAAGAATATCATATTCTTAATTTTATTCACCAAACTACAAATATTGACAAACATATTAATGCTAATCGCAAAAGTTGGTGAAACACAAATTCTAGAAATCATCAATTAGAAATCTAGAAATCACAAAGGGGGAGGCCTATCACAAATGGGAGCATGAAAACTCACTAACACATGTATCACAAACGGAACGCTATTCCATGGTCGCTAACCATAAATTTTGAGCCGAAGCTCCACAAACGGCTCGAAGACCACGGGTCGCTACCCCGCCAAATTAAACCAAAGTTCCACAAACGGGGATTGTAATCCCCACACAAACAAATAGACATCGCACATCGCTAGTCTAAATCACAAAATGATCATCATCGATCAATAAAAAGTGTCAATTACACTAAGCCAGTAAATATATGAGTTTAGCTTCATGTCCCATAACCACTAGCTTAACTTAAATATTTACGACAAATTGTAGATTCCCACTCGAAAATTATCACAAGAATTTCAATCGAACAAGTCCAAGAATTAACCGACGAAGTAAACGCAAGCATTTCATACCACTTGTTTTGCTAAGCCGTTTAATTAGATTTTCTCATACGAATGAGGTAAAGGTTTGTATATACTAATAGATTAGAAAATGGTTTTATAAACCAGCTTTGTATTAAAAATAGAGTTGAAATCATCTTTGTAAGAGTGTTTTGGTATTTACTACTTGTATAGAAACCTTTGTATTTAGAAGTGACAAATCACAAATTGATTGTAGAAACAATCAATCACCAAAATCAACATTCGAAGACGTGAATCAAATCCAAAGAAATCGATACCGAATCCATCAAAATGGATATTCTCAAAAATCCCGAAAAATAAGTCATCAAAGTCAATAACAAATAATAAAAATAAATTGGATAATCATGAATCGATAAAAATTGGAACCTCAAGCAAAATAGGCAAAATAGGCAAAAACAAGCAGGTCAGTCGATTGGCCCTCTGCAGTCAGTCGACTGAAACAGAAACCAAAAAATTTCATTTCCTGTAGTCAGTTGACTGACTACAGGGAGCCAGTCGACTGACTGTAGAAAATAGAGACTTCTGTTTTCTGCAGACAGTCCCAGATGGGTTCGGATTCTACAGCCAGTCCACTGACTGGAGGAGGTCAGTCAATTGACTGGCACTGGGACAGTTTTTCAGCCTATCCAAATGAAGAGCAAACTCTTCCAATTTGCGATCCGACGTAAAATGGGCGCTAGGGGTTTATGCCAATCGACAACCCAGCCCTATAGGCTCTTCGATACACCACCAAAAGCATGATCAAACATCAAAGCTAAGATTTTTAGAGTTTTAGACTTCAAAACACCAAAAATTGAAATGTTCACCAAATATTTTCAAATCAAAAGCAAATGAATATGCACAAGTGTTAGGAATTCATACCTAACAACAAAGATAGCTATAGACATAGATGTGAGTTAAAGAACTCACCTTTAAACCCAAAAAAAGAAGAAGGAGAAGCTTGAAAGCAAAGGAAGATCAACTACTCTTCAACTCCAACTATAGAAGCCTGAATCTAAGCTCAAAAAAAATTACATTTCCTAAGTTAGGTTTAGGAAATTTCTGAAATTAAAGAGAGAATGAGTTGGAGAAGATGAAGAGGATGCTTACCTTAGCTTCTCTTTGAATTTTGGAGCTAACACTTGGATTTGTCAAAGAAACTAGGGTTTTGAATTTTAATTTCCCATTCCTCTCCCCATTTTTATTGAAGCTTGATTGTTAGGAAATTAAGAAGGAAGTGAATAGGAGAGGTGGACTGAACTAGGGTGTTAAGATGGGTTAGTGGGCTGAAACCCAAACCCAAACCCAAAGTAAAAAAGTCATAATTTTTACCTAACTCCAAACATATCGATGTTTATACTCAAAAAAGTTGTAAATGCCATTTTGGACTCAATGGAGTTGGTCTTGAATCCCAATTCGACTGTTTACAAAAAGTAGCTTTTCGGACCTTAATCCGATTAACGATCCTATATTTAAATAAAACATTTAAATATTCAATCGTAAAATATGCGTGTTGTTACAAATATGGCAGGAGTGGTCAAGGAGAGATGGTGGTTTTGGATAGTGGAAAAGGTTGTTTGAAAGAGTGGTAGAGAGTATGATTGTATGGCTGTTTAAAATTGTATATGTAAATGAGATTTGTAAAAGAAAGTTGTAGCACAAAAAATTGTAAACGATTAGCAAAATGAAATGGAATAAAAAAAAATTTAAAATGAAATTGTGTATTTTTTTAAAATATGAAAATGCAAATGCAACTAGAAAAGCAACAAGCAAACAAATCAAATTGAAAACAAAAATCACACAAACACAAAACAATTTTTTTTAAATGCAAGTTAACACACAAAAAAACATAATAAAATAAAACAAAAAATAATTCTAAGAATAGAAATTAAAATCAAATTAATTTCCCGGTAATGGTGCCAAAAACTTGTTTAATCGGCTAATTTTCTGTTGGATTAGAAAACCGTCGACAAAATTGTAATAAAAATAACCACAAGCGCACGACGTACAATTTTAGTACGTGGCGAGTACGGATCGATCCGTAGGGAATTGAAAGTGATTTTAAAATTTCTACTCATCAAATTAAACCAAGAATTCGAAGTTGTGTTAAGCTAAAAATTTCTAGAAACTAACAAAACTAAAAGTGGATAAAATAATGAGAGTATAAGGCAATTTTGAGGTAATTTCCTTCTCATGATCACGTTAATCAACAAAATGAAATTATGATCTCTCTTTTGGTCATTAGTGAACTTAGTTGATGCGTTTATCATAAGTTTGGAATATTTGTGCTATTAATTAGCCCAACATAAACCATCAAACTTTAACACACCCACTAAACCACTTGTTAACTCTCATGATAATGTTAATGAACTTGAACATAAAATCTATAAGCATGATCTATTCACTATTGATTAGTAATATAGACAATCAAATTTTTATTTTAAAATTCACTTCATTACCATAATCATTTGTAGATGAAGAGGTAATTTGTGTTTATGTTTGTTTAAGCATAGCTTATTTGGTGTCAACAACATAGGCTATCAAATTCAAAGTTAAAACAAATTTTTTTTACCTAATCAAAACATCCATTAAGCACAAAAGGAGATCAAATGAAATCACTATGTTGAATTCACATGATTAAGAGAGCTTAATTACCCCTAAATTGAAAGGATTTAGCTTTTCATATTTGTTATCATGTCAACAAATGTAAATTGCAACATATAACAAAAATAGGAGGAAAAAGAGAGATAACTAATTTTGCATGAAATAAATCTACTCTACTTGAAAGAAATAAAACTACACTAATTGCATAAAATAAAGAACGAGAATTAAAAGAGCATGAAATTAAATTGCATAAAGAGAAAATTACATGAAAGACGACTAAAAAGCCATTAAAAAGAAAATGGAGTTTTTGTATATTTTTGAGTCTAAAACTAAACTAACTAAAGAGGAGGCTAAGAGCTTCATTACATGAAACATATGGAGTATTTATACATGTTTTGAAACCCTAATCATATTTTTGGGGACTACCCAAAATACCCTTGAGAAAGTATGGCCTCCAAGTTATCATTAGATAGTAATTAATCCACCATTAAATGGGCATGTGCTTTCAATGGCCACTAATATGTGCATTAGCTCCTAATTTTAGATCATGGTAAGTGGGTAGGTGGGGTCCTCCATGTTGCATGAATTGATTTATGTCCTTCTTCGTTTGCTTGTCTTCCCTTGTGCATGCATGAATATGTGAAAGCCTCTTCATATTTCCTTCCAATTTTCCTACAAATAAAAATAAAATGTACAAATAATATTCTCTAAATTAATATATGCACAAAAATGACCATTTTGCCACTAATTGAAGATGAATAAATGATGCTTTGAAAATAATTGAAAATTTGGTTTAAACATGTTAAAATACCCTATATGCTCATTTATTTAATTATTTTTGATTAAACATGAAGTAAAATTATGTACATTTACGTGTACATCATTTAACAATTTAAAACTTTGTTTTAACTTATTATTCCTCAATTTATAAGTTACAAAACTGAATTCTTATAATTTCAACAAAATACTTAGATAAAAAATTTAAAAATTTAAACACTCTATTTTATTTCAACTCTATTTTGAAATAATACATAATATAATATATATCTTTTTTGTTTAACAAATCATATTTGGGATTTAATCAAAAAAAATTTACCAATACAATTCTTCTATGGTAGCATTTCCTCTCTTGGAAACCCGAAAATGAACGTCGATGATTTTGTAGTCATCATCGAAATTATTTTCTAGCGACCGAAGTGAGTTCAGTGCTTTTATCTTCTTTAAAAATCCTCTTTAGAATAATTATATTCAAAATACTTCAAAATAATACTCTTATTATTTTCTCAAAACCTTTGAAAAATAATTTCAAAATTTTGAAAATCCATTTCCACAAACACCGGGTTTTAGTTCTCAAATCCTCAACTTAAATCACTTTATTTATAAATTACATTTGTAAATCGTATTCACACCATTCACATTTCTTATGAAAATAATTTCAAAAATGTTACTTTGTTTAAATTAAAATAAACAACCTATATTAAAATTAAATTTTTACCCTAACATTATCTTCAAATGCGTTATAGTTAAATTGTGAAACTGAATTCACAAGGCGTTTGTTTTAATGTTCCCACAATCACTGATCTACCCTCTTCTAACCTAGCACAATAGTCAATGCCCATAAAATGGTCTGGCATGATTATCTAATCAACTACAATAATCAATGCTCCTAACTTGGTGACATGACAAATCTACATAAATGATAATAACTTAATATTATCATTCTCCTAACAACCAAGCATACAATATATAACTATAATAATTTCTAAAAATTATTCGTTTATATATAAACTATAATTTTGGTAAAATTATTGCATTTACCCAATTTCAAAACAATACCGCGTTGAGTTGCCATGTTCAAGTGTTTAGGAATCCTTATCAATAACATTAGCTACTCGTATTGACTGGAATCCACAAGCCACTTAACTGACCAATCAACACAATATAAAATATTTTTATATCACTAATAAATATGCGCTCATACACACACACTCGAACTCATTTTAGGGTGCAACTGACCCTATCTATAATGAGTACCCCACCAAAGCCAATGTTCTCTCTTAACCTCGCGCTCTGATACCAAAATTGTAATGACCCAATTTTCCGTACAGTTTAAGCGGACAATCAACTACACATGACCCACTCAAATTAAATGGAAAGGCTGATAGTTAGGGAAATGAAGAAGGAAGGAAGAAGAAAACTAAATAATCACATAATCTCACAACACAACGGAATAACATGTATTAATCAAAATAATACTTTACAAAGTCATTTCAAAAATGATACATCAGAGTCATACTTATATAATTCTACCCTTGGACAGTTATAACTGCCTATCCCTACCCAACTGATACAAGATACATATAATACAGCGGAAATAAGATAATAACTAGCTAACGATGAAGCCTCCTACTCCAAGCTCTTCCAAAATGCATCCATGGGAAAACATGAACTACTTGGCTGCCCATAACAATTGAGTACCCAAGAGTTTTATGGAAAGAAAATAAAACAACGGGTCAGACATGGGACTGGTGTAAGTAAACTCAAACAACTGAATTATTATGTTTAAACCCCTTTTTAAAATCAAAGGTATCTCGTAAGACAACGTCGCACATAAACACGGATGGGTTTTTACCTTACGATAAACAAAACGTTTTTTATAGAAAATTCAGTGACATTATAATAATGTCTAGAGTACAAATACTTATTAATCATAGCCGAAATTGTTACATTAATTAAATTCCAGCATAGTAGGTTCTACAAGCAAAACCGTATAAGCACATATTGGAGATTGGATTCCATACTATGACAAGGAAAGGAACTACCTTTCGATGGTACATCTCTAGATAAAATGGACAGAGATCTGACAAGAACATCTTCTACCCTTGCCACATAGGACTGGCCTACCACTTGACTAGTAGTACAGAATATGATCACCCTACTTTAGGCCCTGAAGCATACATGAGTAGATAGTAATTGATTTAGATTTGGAATGATCATACCCTAATGGGAGCGACCCACTTGGCCCAGTTGCATGCCAGTTTTTTTTCGTTTCCCGGTTGATGAGGCTTGAGGCTACGTTTTACCTTTATTTAGCACTTCCCACTTGGAATGCTACCCTACCATCCAAGCATCAATGCAATGCTAGCATTCATTCTTGCAAGTTTGTTTTGGAACTGAACGAAACCGAAGGGACTACCTCTACTCCACCTATTTTGGAATCACCGTTAGGATTAGTAGCAAGTAGCCCTTGCACTTCAAAGAGCTTCGTCTTTAATTGCATCATCTTCAAGATGTCTTCACTTTGAAACACTTGAGATGGATCGAAGTGGTTTTCGGATAACATATCCGATCCCAGTCTCTTCGAAACAACTTTCGATAATTCTTGGTAAACTCAACCTCGGTTCTTTAGGAAATAAGCAGACAAAGATAAGAGTGGAGATCACCTCCTAACCGTTAGTGCATAGATTTCCTTATCATTTGTCCTATAAGAGAGAAATGAATTTATACGTATAGTACAGCTTCATCGGAGATGACGGTGCCATATAACTCATGTGTTTCTTCTAGATATTTCCAAAGTTACGTTTTGGGTCCGTATTTGATAGTCGATTATTTAACTATCCACAAACACACATCCAAATCAGGGATTTAATTCCGAAGGGAAAACCAACTTTGGTTAAGCACATAAGTAACCACTAGCCTCCTTAATTTATCCTTTCATTGATTAAATCCATCTTGTAAATACTTGTATCAAAATACTTTTACAAAGATCCATTCACCAACCCTTATATTTTCGATACTAAGAAAATATCCATATACTTATCTCAACGGTATAAGTATATTCGCAAGACTGAGAAAGATTTCCCCTTTTTATACAATGCAAAATCATTTATAAACTCCTTTATAAATCTCTAAAATCATTTAGTCTCTATTATAAATCTCAAAACATTTATAAACTCTTTTTATATATTCCTAAAAATCATTTATAAAGCCTTTATGAATCCATAAACTATTTATAAAACTTCTTTTATAAATCTATAAATTCATAAACTATTTATAAAACTTCTTTTATAAATCTATAAATTCATAAACTATTTATAAAACTTCTTTTATAAATCTATAAACCCGTTTATAAAATTGCTTTATAAATGTCTAATTTTTTTATTAAACTCTTCTTATATATTGTAAATAATTTTCCTTTAAGCCTCCAAACCATTTTATAAAACCCCTCTTATAAACCCAAGTCTGTTTATAAAACTCTACTTATAAATCTTGAAAACATTTATAAATAAAGTCTAATCATTTACTTCAATCACTATTATATAATAATAATTAACAACACACATTTTTAATTAATAATAATTGTTAATTTTAAAACATCTTAAAAATAATAATTAATAATTTCAAAACATCTTTAACAAAGTAATAATAATTAATCTTCTCCATTATTATAAATAGTAATAATTAATTTCCCAAAACATTATTAATAAATCATTATTATTAGATTCATACTATATTAGTTATTTAACCTTTCAAAATATTAAACTATTTGATAAATAACTTTAAAACAACATTAAATATGAATAAATAATCTTATAAAAATATTAATTATAAATATCCGATCTTTAAAAAACAATGTTAAATATAATTAAATAACTTAGAAAAGACAGATAAAAAGGTTGGAGTAAAATAGAAGTTAAATCCTTTAAAACAAAAATATTTCCGAAAACCAATTTTAGATTAAAAATTATTTCCTCATCTCAAAGATCAACTCCAACTGAATGGCAATTTATTGTATTTTAAAATACTATTTTGATGCTAATAGCTACCCAACGTTTAACCAATACTAATATTGATTTTATATCACTGTAGAGTTTAAGTTGAACATATAGCAATGTAATAATCAATAAAGCCAAAACCAGGTTTAATATCCAATAATTCATATGACGGGAATATTATTGAAATTAAAATTAACAATGGCGAGGAATCACGTTGGATCCCTTTAACTTGTTCCCCTGCATCACAGCCATATATATCATTATATATATACATATATATAAATCAACGGTGGTGATGAATCCTGCTGGATTGCTCCATCATGTTCCCCTGCATCAGAAACGTTATATAATTATATAATATGGGTCATCTGCTACTAGGCGGGTATATATGAAAGGTCATCTGCTCCAAGGGCGAGAATAAATCCAAACCAACTGATAAATAATAAGTCATCCAAACATCCAATCAATAATGTTTTATCAACTATACAACATACTGGTTAACCCAAAACACGAGTTTAACTCCCCAAAGTTCCAGTTGTCGCTTTCGCGTTTTGGTTTTTGTCTAAATCGGACGGCGTTCGATTTTAGCGCAAATTTATACAAGCTCCAAATTCCACCAATCCAATTCCAAAACGTAGATTTTGTTCTTACGAGCATAATGCAACGGACGACATTTGATTTGGACCTTGTATGAACATGTTACACAATTTATAAGATTATGATTTTAAATATAAATTAAATCACATAGTTACTTTCCCCTAATTACAAGTACCCTATTATTAAGCTAAACCATCTTCTCCCTCTCAAAAAAATTCCCGCACCTTCTTGCATCCATTCTCACCATTGTTGATGCTTTCCCTCTCCCTCCCATGCTCCATTTCCAATGAAACCCCAAATCATCGACGCTGACAAACTTCCCATCAAAACTCCATCACCTCGACCAAACATTGCACCACCATCCTAAATTGTGACATTTACCTTCCACCCCCTCTGTCTGAACGACACTGTAACAACCCTTGATTTTGTATGTTATTTAAAATTGACTTTCTTTTATTTTTAAATTATTTTAAACTTGTTATATTTCAAACATTTCCTTTTAAAAATATAAATGTTGATTATTAAGTGAATTATAGTTTCAAACTAGTATAAATTGAATATTTTATTGAAAAGTGAAATCCTGGTCAAACTGTTCAATCTTTGACTTTTAAACTTCAAATTTAAATTATATAAAATCTTAAATTGTATCTTTTATTATGAAAATAGATGTAATAACTTGAACACTGCTTTTTGTTTCGTTGAAAACGGAGTTAAACTGTAAAAGTTATGTACATTTCAATATTGTGTGTAAACTGATGTATTTAGCAATGTTGTCTATTTTAAATTATATTTTAGTTGTCATATTTTGTTCTAATATGTGTTAATACTTTTTTTA
Organism: Allium fistulosum; assembly: GCA_030737815.1. NCBI lineage: Eukaryota > Viridiplantae > Streptophyta > Magnoliopsida > Asparagales > Amaryllidaceae > Allium > Allium fistulosum. The sequence continues at coordinate 846,137,044 of CM060903.1, forward strand.
TGTATATTTTTGTCTTTTAATATTTTTAAAGTGATAATAGATTTTTTCCAAAATATGTTGCATTTATTTTCTATTTTTAAAGGCTAGGTTCCATTTTTCTGAAATTTTCTTTAATTAAATTATATTTAATTAAAATTTATTTATTCATTTTTGTGAATGCATTTTTATTTTATGTTCTTATCTTTATTTATAAATATTTTCCCAAGTCCATATAATTTTTCCAAAGTTTATTCTGTTTATTTTCAAATTTTCTAGACTAGTTTGCAATTTTGTGCTATTTTCTTATTTTAACCTTATATAATTAATAAATATTTATATATATTTTATATTTTGTTATATTTTCGAATTTGTGACTGAATTTATTATTATTTTCAGTAATATAAACTTATATAAAGAAATTAAAAGAAATTTGAAAGGTTATGACTTTTGATTTGCCTAAGGCCTTTTATCTTCCAACCTTTCACATTTGTAACTTACCTTTTCATCAATTAGCCTTTAATATCCACATCTTTCAGCTGCATACTCTATTTTCTATTCATGTACATTCATTTTCATTTCTGAAACAAAAGAATTTCGGCCATGGCTATTGAGGAAAGTTTGGGTAATGATTTTCAACTTTTTCTTATTCTTTTTCTACTTGTTTACATTGATTTTTGCACTAGCTCTCTTCTTCTAGGCTTGGCTCCTCCTCAACCAGATCTGGTCCGACCTCCACCACCCCCTTTCCCTGATCAATACCCACCCTACTACACCACCAAGGCAGGCCAAGCACATGCATGGCAAGGAGCAACACCAAAATCAACAAAAACCACCACATATTACACTAGCCGAGCCTAGATTGTTAGCACCACCTTCTACCACCATTTGCCGCCACTACCACCACCACCACCTCTGACCTGACCTCCACACTCTGCCACATCATCCACCATCACCAGCACCCACTGGCCATGACCCATGACCTCTGGCCGAACCTATCTGTGCAAAAGATGTGAGGTTATGTTGCATTGTTTAGCCTTGAACACCTAGTTTTTCCACCTAGACTTCACCACTTTGTTAACGCATGCTAGGCCGACCCTATGGAACCCAAAACCAGATCCAAACCCACCCCTTAGCCATGCATTTCAGATCTGGTGCTGAAGCATAGATGGTAGAAAGCAAGTGCAAACACTTTGGTTTTGTTTTATGCAGTTGTTCCTAACATTGTTTAGTGGCATCCTATTTTGAAACTTATGTTTTATATATTTGGTTTGTGTAATGCTTTCAAGGGGTATAGCTTTGGCTCTTCCAATCTCAAATCATTGTCGTGCTTTCATGCCTCTGGAAATCTTTGTTGTGTGTTTGTGGTTGTCGTCTCCAGCTTGAACAAGTGAGTAATTCTCACCAGACAATGTGTACTTATATAACTAGTAAACTGACACCATTTGAATCTGTAAAATTATATCATCTTGTTTAACTGTTATATTATGATCATATAATGTTTACCCCTGTATTACATATGTTATATCATCTATTACTGTTATATGATGTTATTTTGTTCATTTTATCAGTTTATCACACTGCAAGTTCCCTGTAGATTAGAAATCACTATGGGTTGAAATGATACATACCCGAATGGACTTTAGAATAGGGAAAGATCATTATGGGCTGAAATGATAAGCCTGAGCGACTTTTTATTTATTTTATTTAACTTGGGATTGTGGGTTTGAAATGATAGAACCCGGTTTTTCTTTGTAAACTGCGGATTGAAATGATACATATCCGTATCACTTGACCTAGGCTAGAAAATTTTATACAGACCCGTGGTTTATATATTTTTCTGAAAATTTTAAAATATTTTAAAAATGTAAATATTATGATATTTTGATTTAAATTTTATTAAAATGATTTCTATAAAATATTAGTGATTTTCTACAAATTAAATAAGTGAATTAAGTAAATGGTGAAGTAGAATTTGAAATATAAGCTAATTTTGGAATTTATGATTTTGTGTATAAATGGAATTTATGTAAAGTAAGAAAATATGACAAATTTGATTTAAAAGATGAATTTAAAGATTTTTTTTAAGTAATAATAAATTTTAAAAGTGTTAATGATTTTGTATAAATTAAAATATGGAATAAATGAATGTTTAAGTTGAAAATTTTGAAATATAACTTAAATTGGGAAAGTGCGAATTTTGTTAAAAGTGAAATTTTAATTAAGTAAAATAAATGGAAATAAGTTATATTTTGGAAATGTAAACTTAGTTGTTAAGTTAAGAATTTAATTAAAGAAATGAAAATTTAATTGTTATTTAATTTGATTTTTGTATGGAAATTTGACTTTATAAAATCGTAGAAATAAAGGTATTTAAATGATTGTTTTTAAAATGTGAAAATATATGATTTTATAATTTAAGATGATTTATATTAAAAGTAATTATGTGTGAAATTGTAAATAAAACTCTGAATTTGATTTGACAGCATTTTTGAAATGTAATGTAAAGATACTACAGCATTGGAAAATGCTGTAGTTGTTTTAAATGAACCTAATAGCAAATTTGAACTAAGGGTTATTATAGCACTTTGTTAGTGCTATAGTGGTTAAATTTAACTAAGATTTTAATTAAAACTAAATTAAGATATTACAGCATTTTAAATGCCGTCTTTTGTTAATGAACTGTTTTTAAACATAACATTTCGTAGCATTTTCTAAGTGCTGCGAAAGTTGAATTTTCTTTGTTTAATAAATTCAAATGAATAAATGATCTTTGAAAAAGATTAAATTTTGGAAATTAAATATTTAATTATTAAATATAATGAATTGACTTTAAACGATTTAAGTGGAATAGTTGATTTGGGAAATACAACTATTTTGAAATGTGATTAAATGGTATTTAAATTTAAATTAAATAAATAATGTTTTGAAATGATATTTTGATATTTTGAAATGAATTTGAATGATATTAAATCTTGAAATAAATAATTGAAGTTCATATTAGTATGAAAAATATTTGGTTTACTTGTAATTTGAATCTATTTAAAAGATATTGGACTGATGAAATATAGGATAATAAAGCTTTGGAATTTATTTTATAATTTGAATAGTTATTTTGTGGATTAAATCTATATTTGAAATTTATAAGATTTGAAATGGTCTAAGGAAATTTAATTGAAATAAATGATTGAATTGAATTGAAACTTTGGAAATTGATACTTGATTTGAAATATAATACTTACACTTTTAAATGGTTTAGATGAATTATTTTGATGGAAATATAAACTATTTAAAAGGTGACTTGAAATGATAATAAATGAATGATATCTTTGAATTTAAAAAGTATTTAAAGTTGAATATTTAGATTTGAACTCAAATGATATTTTGGTATATAAAATGATTCGAAATGAAGTTTTGGAAAGATATGATATTTTGATATATTGAAATGATTTGAAATGAAGTTTCAAAATGATATGACATTTTAAATATATTGAAATGGTTTGGAATTGATTTAATATTTATTTTGATAAAGATTTGGATTTGAAATGATATTCTATTTTGAAGTATAAACTGTTTTAAATTATAACCACGGGTTATAATAACGATTGGTTGTTAAAGAGACCGGGATCAGATATGGACATACTCTCTGTCGATACCGAAAACCACTTTGACAACTATGTATGCGGTGGAGTTTCCAGAATGAAGTAGGATGGTGACGACGATCCTAAGGTATATATACGTGGACCCAACTCCCGTGAGTTCGCATAAGGTGGCTAAAACAGGAGCGATCTCGGACCAGTGAGGTAGCACCTCTTTTCGGACACACTTTTTCGATACCATTCTATTACTTGTGATTGATTTGGTGCGCACCCTTGATTTGGGAGTGTTGTTCGAGGTGGAGCGGTAGTGGCTGCTATGCGTTTCCATCAGTCCGTGTGCGTAATTGGTATATCTACTCTGGCATTGCCTTGTGTGCCGTGTCGCCTACCATATCGAGCTTTACTACGAGTTTCTATTTGTGTCGTACCTATGGAGTATCTTCTCATAGCCTTGCGAGGTATGCAGGTACTGTATAGACTATTGGCACTATTTTCTGTTAAGGGCTATATGGGTAACCCCTTAACGCTATTTCTAAGTATGTTTATTTTATGATTAGACATTATTATAATAGCGAATATTACTACATAGTAGATAGTTTAACGGATCCTTAAAGAATGGGTGATCCCAAGCATTCTTTAAGTTACTTGTAACTTTATTACAGTTCACTTGAGTTGGTTTACATTGTATAAGTATGTATGTCCTGACTCGAGTGTTTGTATTTTATTTACGCTTGGGTCAGCCTGAGTATTCACAGATTTGGATTCCACTTTCTGAAGATTGGAATCGCTGGAGATTATCTGCTTGACTTGTCCTATCTATTTCAGTTCCGTTGTTCTACTCAGCTTGTACTTGGTTATTTTATTGAGACTTCTGTTGTACTCTATTTCTTCTGTTATATCTTATGTAACTCTGATATACTTATATAGTGGCTTCATGAACTACTATTTCTTTTACTTCCGCTGCATTATTTTACTCTGTGTCTGTGATCTGTGATTATATTTATTTACTGTATATTCTGAGATTTGCCAAATTTTATTTACAACGCGGTATTTTGAGCAATTCAAGTCCGACATGTGCGGATGCGAATGGTTGAAAATATCGGGTCATTACAGTTGGTATCAGAGCTTTGGCTTTGAGGCAAAACTCAGCATATGGAGTAGATTTATTTACAGAATCACTTTCGTTCGAGTTTGAATCTTTTCCTCTTGATTCAAATTTCCTTTGAATTTTTGGAACATTCCCCGCGGTTTCAAAATCCATTCTTGTTCCTCACTATTCATCTTCTTGTGATTCTGGAGTATCCCATAACTCCGCTTCGAATGAGCTTTATAGTGAATTGGCGGTCTCGCCAATACTCTAATGACTTGTAAAGGGGGAAACTCCTTTACAAATTAGCATTGATTCACCAAAGATTGATATTTATCCTTGGTTTTGATGCTAATATTTTTTTTTGTTCCAAACTCTATTTTTTGAGATCGGATGTAGATTTACCCCAGAAAATCCACATTTGATCTTATTCTTTAAGTCACGGTTGACCCGGTTAAGGTTGCCCGCGATTTATCTAAGTTTATCCATCTTCATATTTTGTCAATTAATCATCTTGTCTTGTGTGTCCAACCTATCTTCATAACATTTTTGAATTGTACTTGTAAATCTATGTTTTGTTTTATATATTGTGTTGTTTGAGTTGTTAATGTTGATTTGGGCTTCCGATCGATTCGTTTGATCAACGCTATCGATAGGATTTCTAAAACACTTTGACAGATCAAACTGACACAATATTATTTTAAAATTTGGTTAATGAAATAAATTTTGATATAAGTAAATATTATGGAACTTAATAAATTGATTTAAATTGATTATTTGAAATGATAATACTTGATTTATCATTCTATGAATGAATTTATAAATAGTTGTTTATAAATTTGATTTGGGAACTGAAATGAATTTAAATCAAGAATTTGAGAATTTAATTTCTGATGGTTTCGAACTTTGTGTTTAAAGCTTTAAAAGGATATATTATTTAAAGTATTTTTGAATAGAAATTTGTTTCCAAAGAATTTTAAAGTTTAAAAATCAGTGCTCTTCTCTTTGTCGCTGGAAAATAATTTCGGTGATGACTGCAGCATCATCGACGTTCATTTTCAAGTTTCGAAGAGAAGAAACCATTCTGTAGTTTTGCTACAGCTTTGTTTTGAGAAATTTGATTGATTTGAATTTCTAAAAGATGATTTGATTTATTATATATATAGATATATGACTTAAATTTGATTTGACAAATTATGTACATACATTTATTTATCTCTAAATGGTTTGAAAGGAATTGGAAATTTTATTCTTAAATTCTATCTTAAATAATAACTTCAAGTATAAAAAAAATCAAAATTTTGAATAAATATTCAAGCTTGAAATGATTGAATTAGAATTTTTATACTGTATATTAATTTTAGAAAGTTTTATTTGTATAATTCTCAATTGCATTCCATTATAACTTACCTTAATTTTCAGAAGTTAACAATGTAATTGGATAATATACAATATAAAAAGGTTTTATAAATAAAATTTGAGTGGTTATAATAAATGTTATACACTTAAATTTTGGTTATAAAAAGATTAACTGAGGTAAATAGAATAAAAGGTAATTGAATAATTTACAATATAAATGATGTGAAAGGAATAAAAAATAAATTAAAGCAGTTATAATAAGTGTAAGTATATTTAACATAGGTGATAAAATATATTGAGAGGGATAAATTTAATTTTAATTAGGAATAAAGAGGAATTAAATTTATTAAGTACATTATGAGTATAATAAATAATGAATTTGCAAATCCATGATTTTTGAAATTGTTAGTTTAAAAAAATTAGATGATAAGATAATGAAATTAGAGATAATTAAGGTTTATTTAACTTGTGTAAAGTTAATTATCAATTTAAGCTGAAACCATGGAAATTTCAAACCTATTATCTTATTTTGTTTTTCAAACTTATTATCTTATCTTGTTTTCAAACTGTCTTTAGTTTTTCTTATTTTCCTCATCTTGCTACAGACTGGTATAGGCATCTTTCTATAGTCTTTCTGTTTAGAAATCTTCCAATAACCCTTGATAACCTTTGATACTTATTTTAATCTGAGCATTGCTTGCCATCTCCTCCTTGTTAAACTTACCTATAACAATAGTTATTAGGTATAATTTAAACCTCTTTGTCATCTTGTCTTAATCTTATTTCACACTATCTTTTTCTATGCTTTCCCATACCTCATTCCTTTTTGGGGACGAAAAGTTTTGAGTGGGGGAGAGTGTAACAATCCTAGATTTTGTATGTTATTTAAAATTGATTTTTTTAAATTATTTTAAACTTGTTATATTTCAAACATTTCATTTTAAAAATATAAATGTTGATTATTAAGTGAATTATAGTTTCAAACTAGTATAAATTGAATATTTTATTGAAAAGTGAAATTCTGGTCAAACTGTTCAATCTTTGACTTTTAAACTTCAAATTTAAATTATATAAAATCTTAAATTTTATCTTTTATTATGAAAATAGATGTAATAACTTGAACACTGCTTTTTTGTTTCGTTGAAAACGGAGTTAAACTGTAAAAGTTATGTACATTTCAATATTGTGTGTAAACTGATGTATTTAGCAATATTGTCTATTTTAAATTATATTTTAGTTGTCATATTTTGTTCTAATATGTGTTAATACTTTTTTATGTATATTTTTGTCTTTTAATATTTTTAAAGTGATAATAGAATTTTTCCAAAATATGTTGCATTTATTTTCTATTTTTAAAGGCTAGGTTCCATTTTTCTGATATTTTCTTCAATTAAATTATATTTAATTAAAATTTATTTATTCATTTTTGTGAATGCATTTTTATTTTATGTTCTTATCTTTATTTATAAATATTTTCCCAAGTCCATATAATTTTTCCAAAGTTTATTCTGTTTATTTTCAAATTTTCTAGACTAGTTTGCAATTTTGTGCTATTTTCTTATTTTAACCTTATATAATTAATAAATATTTATATATATTTTATATTTTGTTATATTTTCGAATTTGTGACTGAATGTATTATTATTTTCAGTAATATAAACTTATATAAAGAAATTAAAAGAAATTTGAAAGGTTATGACTTTTGATTTGCCTAAGGCCTTTTATCTTCCAACCTTTCACATTTGTAACTTACCTTTTCATCAATTAGCCTTTACTATCCACATCTTTCAGCTGCATACTCTATTTTCTATTCATGTACATTCATTTTCATTTCTGAAACAAAAGAATTTCGTCCATGGCTATTGAGGAAAGTTTGGGTAATGATTTTCAACTTTTTCTTATTCTTTTTCTACTTGTTTACATTGATTTTTGCACTTGCTCTCTTCTTCTAGGCTTGGCTCCTCCTCAACCAGATCTGGTCCGACCTCCATGACCCCCTTTCTCTGATCATTACCCACCCTACTACACCACCAAGGCAGTCCAAGCACATCCATGGCAAGGAGCACCACCAAAATCAACAAAAACCACCACATATTACACTAGCCGAGCCTAGATTGTTAGCACCACCTTCTACCACCATTTTCCGCCACCACCACCACCACCACCTCTGACCTGACCTCCACACTCTGCCACATCATCCACCATCACCAGCACCCACTGGCCGTGACCCATGACCTCTGGCCGAACCTATCTGTGCAAAAGATGTGAGGTTATGTTGCATTGTTTAGCCTTGAACACCTAGTTTTTCCACCTAGACTTCACCACTTTGTTAACGCATGCTAGGCCGACCCTATGGAACCCAAAACCAGATCCAAACCCACCCCTTAGCCATGCATTTCAGATCTGGTGCTGAAGCATAGATGGTAGAAAGCAAGTGCAAACACTTTGGTTTTGTTTTATGCAGTTGTTCCTAACATTGTTTAGTGGCATCCTATTTTGAAACTTATGTTTTATATATTTGGTTTGTGTAATGCTTTCAAGGGGTATAGCTTTGGCTCTTCCAATCTCAAATCATTGTCGTGCTTTCGTGCCTCTGGAAATCTTTGTTGTGTGTTTGTGGTTGTCGTCTCCAGCTTGAACAAGTGAGTAATTCTCACCAGACAATGTGTACTTATATAACTAGTAAACTGACACCATTTGAATCTGTAAAATTATATCATCTTGTTTAACTGTTATATTATGATCATATAATGTTTACCCCTGTATTACATATGTTATATCATCTATTACTGTTATATGATGTTATTTTGTTCATTTTATCAGTTTATCACACTGCAAGTTCCCTGTAGATTAGAAATCACTATGGGTTGAAATGATACATACCCGAATGGACTTTAGAATAGGGAAAGATCATTATGGGCTGAAATGATAAGCCTGAGCGACTTTTTATTTATTTTATTTAACTTGGGATTGTGGGTTTGAAATGATAGAACCCGGTTTTTCTTTGTAAACTGCAGATTGAAATGATACATATCCGTATCACTTGACCTAGGCTAGAAAATTTTATACAGACCCGTGGTTTATATATTTTTCTGAAAATTTTAAAATATTTTAAAAATGTAAATATTATGATATTTTGATTTAAATTTTATTAAAATGATTTCTATAAAATATTAGTGATTTTCTACAAATTAAATAAGTGAATTAAGTAAATGGTGAAGTAGAATTTGAAATATAAGCTAATTTTGGAATTTATGATTTTGTGTATAAATGGAATTTATGTAAAGTAAGAAAATATGACAAATTTGATTTAAAAGATGAATTTAAAGATTTTTTTTAAGTAATAATAAATTTTAAAAGTGTTAATGATTTTGTATAAATTAAAATATGGAATAAATGAATGTTTAAGTTGAAAATTTTGAAATATAACTTAAATTGGGAAAGTGCGAATTTTGTTAAAAGTGAAATTTTAATTAAGTAAAATAAATGGAAATAAGTTATATTTTGGAAATGTAAACTTAGTTGTTAAGTTAAGAATTTAATTAAAGAAATGAAAATTTAATTGTTATTTAATTTGATTTTTGTATGGAAATTTGACTTTATAAAATCGTAGAAATAAAGGTATTTAAATGATTGTTTTTAAAATGTGAAAATATATGATTTTATAATTTAAGATGATTTATATTAAAAGTAATTATGTGTGAAATTGTAAATAAAACTCTGAATTTGATTTGACAGCATTTTTGAAATGTAATGTAAAGATATTACAGCATTGGAAAATGTTGTAGTTGTTTTAAATGAACCTAATAGCAAATTTGAACTAAGGGTTATTATAGCACTTTGTTAGTGCTATAGTGGTTAAATTTAACGAAGATTTTAATTAAAACTAAATTAAGATATTACAGCATTTTAAATGCCGTCTTTTGTTAATGAACTATTTTTAAACATAACATTTCGTAGCATTTTCTAAGTGCTGCGAAAGTTGAATTTTCTTTGTTTAATAAATTCAAATGAATAAATGATCTTTGCAAAAGATTAAATTTTGGAAATTAAATATTTAATTATTAAATATAATGAATTGACTTTAAATGATTTAAATGGAATAGTTGATTTGGGAAATACAACTATTTTGAAATGTGATTAAATGGTATTTAAATTTAAATTAAATAAATAATGTTTTGAAATGATATTTTGATATTTTGAAATGAATTTGAATGATATTAAATCTTGAAATAAATAATTGAAGTTTATATTAGTATGAAAAATATTTGGTTTACTTGTAATTTGAATCTATTTAAAAGATTTTGGACTGATGAAATATAGGATAATAAAGCTTTGGAATTTATTTTATAATTTGAATAGTTATTTTGTGGATTAAATCTATATTTGAAATTTATAAGATTTGAAATGGTCTATTGTAACAACCTGAGATTTCGTACCAATTGATTATCGTCTCTAGACGATTAATTTTCCTAGCTGTTTGTTATTTGAAGTTTTGAGTCGGTATAAAATCTCTTTTAATAAAATTGTTAAATTGTGGACTTTAAAAAATTATTGTAGCCCACGGTTGTATTGGGTTGTGTTACCTATTTAGGTAGATGCCATTCCCCTCTAAATATCAGTTCGACCCGTTTTCCCTTGGTTCATTTGCTCGATCACAACCCTAAAAACAAATAAACGAAAGAATGGCGGCCTCCTCTTGTTTTTCCCCTTTTTCAAACTAGGGTTTTCAGAAATCGAAGATGCCGTCCTTGTTGTTCGATCGAGAAAATGATTCTCGTTCCCTTGCTTCGACGATCGTTCGTCTCTTGAGGACCTCGGCTTTGACCCTTCGTCTATTCGAAAGCGCTGTCCAATTCGAGCCAGGAAAAAGGTGAGTGATCTTTTTCACTCACATCTATTCGCTCTATTGTTGAACTTAATTCGAGGTTCTTGATTTACCTCTGCCATTCGAATTGTTTTGCTATGGTTACGTGATTATTGTTCGATGTTGATGATTTCACTGCCTTTCATTCTTTTCATGTTATGGTTGTCTTCTTTGAGCTTGAGCTCGGCTTTGTTTTAACTCGAAACTGCAATTCCCTTATTTTGTATGATTTCATTTCGACTGTGACTTCTCTGCAGTTTTGTTTTCTTTGTAGCTCTATTGCTCGGCATTATGATGTTGAACTTGGATAGTGTATCAGTGATGTTACATCCCTGTTGTACTTGGTCTTATTGCTATTTCGTTTCACTTGATTAATTGAATTATAGTCGACCTTGAGCATTTTTATGTCGACATCAGTCTTGACTTTGGCCTTGACATTTACTTTACCACCTGCCACTAGTCTGGGTAGCTTATCACTGAGTTGCATTTCCATGTTCGATCACTAAGCACTTGTCATGTTGCATGTTGCACTTCACCGTTTTGTTTATCACAGTTGCTCCATTATGACCTGAACCTTGTTGCTATAACATTGTAGTTTGCATTATATTGTACCTTTACTTGTAGTTGCATCTCTGTTCATCAAGTTTTGCAAGTAAGTAAGACTCATCTTTAGTACTGGTTTAAAATGTTAGTTGAATCTAGTGATAAGTGGTTATTGATGACCTATTGTTTTGCCACAAATCACTAACATCTTCTGTGAAACTATATTTTAATTTATGGTTTTAAAATGAAGTGAAATTGAAAACATTTTGTTGGAGCTAAATATGAATTGGAAAGTACATACCTCATTGCATTCACTCCAAGTAAGTTGATTCTCTTGACAATATACATCTGTAGTTGTTTCACCTGTTGCACTGCCATTGGTGTCTGCACTTGAATTTGTTCTTGTACTTGTTCACTATAGCTGCATTTAATTTGTTACTTGATCCTCTTGAACTTGGGTCAGTGGTCTCGCTGAAGTCCCGTTTTGTAAGACTGGCGTACCATGATTTGTGAACTTGCCTTAAGTATATTTTGGAGTTAGTTTACATGATGATAATTAGTTGTTTTTGTTTGATGCTTCACTGCTGTCTGCATTTTTATAACTCATGGCTTGATTGAGTTGTTGCCATCTGTTGGCACCAACTTCTTCATGTCTGCATTTTGATAATCTAGTGGTTGTTGACCCAGTGTGCTTCGACTCGGGCCATTTGTATGTTCATCCCTGAGCGTTTGCGACATACTGGTTGCACATTGCATCATCTACATGTTGTACATGCAGAGTATTGATTGTCTGCACTATTTCCGGTATCATTTGTGTCACTTCATTTTTATGTAGTCTGGTTCATGTGCATACTGTCTATACAGGCTTTGGTCCTTCTTTAGTCCTGACTGTCTGGAGTACTTGTGAGTTGCATTTGTATTATTGTCGTCAGTAGTTCATCATGTACACTGTCTAACTGATCTTGTACATGCTTGATCAGTTTATCCCTGACCTGAAGACTGATCTGATGCTTCATGTATTCTTCTACTTTGTTCATTTCAGTTTTATTGATACATGTTTTCTAACCACTGTGATCTTCACTGTGGCCTTGCAGTTGCCACTTTGATGTTAAATCTATACTTGTAGCATCCAGTTGGGGTTTGCTTCCTTGACCTGTAGCCTTTGGGACCTAGTGGTGGCTGCATTTTCGTTGCAGTTTTACCCTTGTTCCTTGTGGTGACTTTACATTCGGTTGTGGCGAGGCAGTGCGCTTGCGTGCACTGCAGCCACCCAGAATTGACAGTTATGAGTTGATATTTCTTTTGTGTCGTGATGCATTGATCTTTTATGCTGTATTGGTGAGGCCGTACTTGCGTGCGTGTACGGCAGCCAATCGAACTTTGATGGTTTTAAAGTGACAATTTCAATTGTTTTGAATTGATTTAGTCGATTTGATAAGTTGTTTATTTATCTCTGTTGATGATCTAAATCTGCTGATTTATGGTTTAACACTGTTTAATGTTAAAATTTTCGTTATCCGATTTCTTTGTTAAAAGGATGGGATATACGAGATTTCTGTGATTGTCGTCTATTTGATTATCTGATTATTATTGCTGCTATGCACTAATAACTGAGTTTGAATTAGACTGACCCGTGTATTATTTTCTTTCGAATTTAATACTCGGGTCAGACCCGAGTTGTTTCAGGTTGTAGATTTCCTGCTTTGAGTTGCTGTTTTAGCTATGAAGACTTTTCACATCTTTTGGAGTAATCGTGTCATAGTATAGGTTGATATGTATTCATGTATATTAGTTGATAATGTACGTGTATATATAACTTCCAGAGTCGACAATTGTAGTTGTATCATATGTATTGTGTCAACTGTATTGTAACTGACATCAGTTATATATATGAGACTTTTGTTTTTATCTGTGTTCTGCATTCTTTGTGTATCTGTGTTGTTTTTATATATTGTCCTAAACCATTATGAACCATCGTAGCTTGTTTTATACTGGAATTGGGTATGTCGATGGGAGTGAATAAATAAGAGATGGAAAATTTAAAATATATACCACTCCTATCGAGGTAACCAATACTAGTGTAAGGCCAACTACGGATGGCCGCTCCTACCCTGCCTTATTCTTCATAATAACAGACATTATTTCTTTTAATACTCTTTGTTATTGTGAGTATAGAGGTGGGGCGTCACAGTTGGTATCAGAGCTTGGGGTTTATGGACATAATATAAAACATAACTTGGATGGAACATGTGTTACAACTATTTGTCGATGTTTTCTTTGTGTTTTGAGTCAAAACTAAAGATTAAAATTTTTGATGAAAGTTTTTAAATATCATTATTTACAAATAAAAAGTGAATTTGTGTTCTGATGATTTGATTGATTTGAGTACTGTTTATCAGAGTGCGCAGCGGAAACAGTGAAGCTGTCTTCGCTAAGTACAACTGATAATCTATTTGATTTAAAAAAAAAATTTGAAATATGAAATTTAAAATTTCATTGGTTGTTTACATAGCTGTAATTATTTTGTTTCTTTGAGAATTTCGAATCCGAATTGAGGATTCGAAGAAATTACAGTTATGTGATTTTTGTTGAAATTTCCGCTGGCTTTCTTTTGTACTAATCATCTATTGATTAGATTTTGCTGTTTTGAATTGTCTTCCTTGAAGATATAATCGAAAGATTTCTTTGTTCATTTTGTAGTACGTGCAAATTTGAGTTGCACGTTACTGCATTAATTTTACGTTGAACCGATGCTTGGTTATGAAACGTATTTTGTTGCCGTTACCTTTATAACGGGATTTTTACACTAGTGCTATGTTTTGAAGCACGGAGTTTAGTTGAAAATTTTAATGAATGAAAATTCACTGGTGTTACATTGTGGTGTAAATTATTTTGATGAGATTTTGACGTTTAAAAATTACTGTCGCTTTGGCTTCACTAACCGTCAAATTTTAAAAGTGGGTTTTCAAGCGGTTATACCGCAATGCATATTTGTGACCCGTTTTTATGGTATTTTGAGAAGTACAATTTCCTTATCGAAATTGTTACTAATATTGCTGCTTTAATCACGTAATTGGGAAATCGTTTTAAAATGAAAATTGTTTTATAAAAATTTCTAACAGTTTGCACTTTCAAAAGAAGAGGAAAGTAAGTGATAACCACTTATGAGATTTATGGCATTAAGACCCAAGTAAGGGCAACCAATTATTTTATATATGAAAATCATAATATGATTTTTGTTAATCTTTATTTCTCTGAATAAATATATGATGATCATGAATGGCATTTTGATTGAATTTTTGGTTGCTGTTTTGATTTGCTTTTGGCATTGACTAATTTTGTTTTAAAAATTGTTTAATCAATCATATAACCCGATTACAGAAATGAGTTTGTAACTCAGTTTTTATAAGAAAATAATTTGATTAATTTACTGAGAAATATGATATCGAATAATAATAATGGATTAGGCAGTATGAACAAAGAGGTTTATGCTCATGTCTAGTTCATTTAAAAATTGATATGAACAAAGCAATAAAAAAAATGCGATCAAGCAGAAATGACTTTGAAATGGGTTGTAAAATTTGGCATGAAAGTTGGTATGTTTAGATATGATTTTTAAGGAAATTAAATTCCCTACTTATGAAATGAAGAAAGGATTACAAGAGTATTTCCGGAGTTAAAAAGGAAAATTCCTTAAATGAATAAATATGTATGGTCTCTAAATTACCAAGTAATTTAGGAGAGGTGCCTTGATCTACTCATCATCAGGTGGATGATGGGTATGTGCATGACTTGTTCAAGTCCTGGAGGCCTCTGTGCAAAGGTTAACAGAATTGAGTCCTTTGCAATGCACACTTTGTGTTCGAAGGCAAGAGTTTGGACCATATAAAAATGTAAAATGGAACTGGAAAATAAGCTAGGCAGTGTGAACAAAGGAGGTTCATGCTTATGTCTAGATTGTTTTAAATCGGAGATGAACAATGCAATAAATTATTTATGTGCTGATTTGTTCAGATCTAAAGCTAAAATGTTTTATAGGTTTTTCTTTAAAACCTTACCCTATGTTCACAATAGAATTGAGTATAAGAATTTTTATAGAATTCTACTGGATTTGTTTAAGAGATCATGACATTCTTGAATATAGGAGATATGCAAGTGATAAAACAAATTTTGAATGAGACAACTGGAGAAATGAAATAAAGCATTATTTTCATGAATGAAAGTATGGACAGTTGAGATTTTCTGAAATAAGAAATGAGACTGGTCACTAGATTATAAAATTAATCTAGGAGAGAAGCCTTGATCTATTCATCATAAGGAGTATGATGGATATGTACATGACTTGTTTAGGTCCTATAGGCCTTTGTGCAAGGGTTAACAGAATTGAGTCCCTTGCAATGCACACATGGTGTTCATTGGCAAAGAGATATGACCAAATTAAATTGATAAATCGAGATTTAGAGCTGAGCTATGGAATTAAAATGAGTTAATTCCATAAGAGTATGTGTACATGTATACTGTATTGAACAATTGAATAATTGTTGATTTGAGATTCGATTATCATTTTTGATAATTGAATATTTGTTGATTTGAGATTCGATTATCATTTTCGATAATTGAATATTTGCTGATTTGAGATTCGATTATCGTTTTTGATAATTGAATATTTGTTGATTTGAGATTCGATTATCGTTTTTGATAATTGAATATTTGCTGATTTGAGATTCGATTATCGTTTTTGATAATTGAATATTTGTTGATTTGAGATTCGATTATCATTTTTGATAATTGAATATTTGTTGATTTGAGATTCGATTATCATTTTCGATAATTGAATATTTGCTGATTTGAGATTCGATTATCGTTTTTGATAATTGAATATTTGTTGATTTGAGATTCGATTATCGTTTTTGATAATTGAATATTTGCTGATTTGAGATTCGATTATCGTTTTTGATAATTGAATATTTGTTGATTTGAGATTCGATTATCGTTTTTGATAATTGAATACTTGTTGATTTGAGAATCGATTATTGTTTTTGATAATTGAATAATTGTTGATTTGGGATTTCTGATTATCGTTTTGATAATTTGGCAATTGCTAATTTTGCTGATTGTAAGATTTTCTAGTCTCTAATTGATTCTAGATTATGTTGATTATATTAAACTGCTGTTTTCTGTCTATCTCTGTTGATAGTTATAGTTTGCTGATTATGAAGTTCGTGTTTTCTATTTATCTGTTGGATGACTAGATATTTGCAGTTTTGCGATTTGCAAATTTTGTTTTCTAATATCTTTGTTGATAATTAGATATTGCTGTTTTGTGATTTCTGTATTCTAATTATCTAATTGATCATTGAATATTGTGGATTTGGACTGAGTTTGAGTATTGAGTTGCCTGGTCCTTGCATTTCCATTGTACAATCTCGTAGTTTCTTTGATATTGCAGTCTTCATGATTCGTAGACTTGAGTTTTACCTATCAAGTTCACTTGAACTTTGATACATTGTTTTATACAATGATGGTTACTTTCGCACTGGGCCTGGTGTCACGTCACTGACCTGATGCACTTAAGCCCTTGCCTACCTTATATATACTCTGTTTCACTTGATAGTTGTAGTGATGTATTCCATAGAGTAACTGGACTGACTTGAGTCTAGTTCACTCGAGTTGCCTTCCCTGATTTACACTGAACTTGTATACATTCATTTGGTCATTTGGGGAGTTGGTTCTGCATTTTGTTGTACCTGTACCTGTAGTTGTCCAAACCGATTCTTCTGAAGTTTCAGCTTGTAGATCTGTTGTTCGTATGTTGCATACATTGTTGTTGAGTTGCTTTGTTACATCTCTTGATATTTGTGGTATTTGCAGTTATATCACTTCGAGCTGCATGTTTAGTTGTTTATAGGTTGGCAACTGGTATTTGTAGTTCATGTTTCATTAAGTTTGATGTGCTCGTGATCACTGTAGTTTGTCCCTGCAGTCTATCTGGTCACTGTAGTTGCATTCCATTCATTTGCGGAAATCAGTGCTCGTCCCTTAGTTGTTCATCTTGTAGTTCATTATGAGTTTGTGGATGACATGAGAACTTTTGTTCAATTTGTTCCGATTGCACTCTGCTGTCAGTATCACTGCATTGTTTTAGGTTTCATATATAGTTGCTTGGTCCCTCATATTGTTTCAGGTGAACTCTGTATCACTTTTGATGTAGTTTGCATTTCAGTGTATCCTGGTGGTTACTGTTTCGTCCTGAATTTGATCATTTAAGCGTCCCAATCTCTAGTGCTCGAACTCTGCCCATACTTGCACACTGATTCACTATTCTCTGTACAGTATCTAGACCTTATTATATGCACACTTGATTCGTGACCTTTGTGCTCGAGCTTGATCTTGCAATTTCCAGTTTCATAATTGCTTCATGTAATTGGGTAGTTTGGTCTTCATTTTGCTAGTAGTATTGCTCCATGTAAATAGGGTGTGTTTGTTTCACTTGTCTGGTTGGTCGTGAGACTATAGCATGCATTATTCATGTCAATTTCTTTGGCGTTTGTATTTCCGACCTTTATTTTTCTAGCTTTACCAATTTATGTTAGAAAATTTATTGTTAGTGATGACCTTAATTATGAAAATTGCGGGGACGCAATTTCTATAAGGAGGGGAGTCTGTAACAACCTGAGATTTCGTACCAATTGATTATCGTCTCTAGACGATTAATTTTCCTAGCTGTTTGTTATTTGAAGTTTTGAGTCGGTATAAAATCTCTTTTAATAAAATTGTTAAATTGTGGACTTTAAAAAATTATTGTAGCCCACGGTTGTATTGGGTTGTGTTACCTATCTAGGTAGATGCCATTCCCCTCTAAATATTAGTTCGACCCGTTTTCCCTTGGTTCATTTGCTCGATCACAACCCTAAAAACAAATAAACGAAAGAATGGCGGCCTCCTCTTGTTTTTCCCCTTTTTCAAACTAGGGTTTTCAGAAATCGAAGATGACGTCCTTGTTGTTCGATCGAGAAAATGATTCTCATTCCCTTGCTTCGACGATCGTTCGTCTCTTGAGGACCTCGGCTTCGACCCTTCGTCTATTCGAAAGCGCTGTCCAATTCGAGCCAGGAAAAAGGTGAGTGATCTTTTTCACTCACATCTATTCGCTCTATTGTTGAACTTAATTCGAGGTTCTTGATTTACCTCTGCCATTCGAATTGTTTTGCTAGGATTACGTGATTATTGTTCGATGTTGATGATTTCACTGCCTTTCATTCTTTTCATGTTATGGTTGTCTTCTTTGAGCTTGAGCTCGGCTTTGTTTTAACTCGAAACTGCAATTCCCTGATTTTGTATGATTTCATTTCGACCGTGACTTCTCTGCAGTTTTGTTTTCTTTGTAGCTCTATTGCTCGGAATTGTGATGTTGAACTTGGATAGTGTATCAGTGATGTTACATCCCTGTTGTACTTGGTCTTATTGCTATTTCGTTTCACTTGATTAATTGAATTACAGTCGACCTTGAGCATTTTTATGTCGACATCAGTCTTGAATTTGGCCTTGACATTTACTTTACCACCTGCCACTAGTCTGGGTAGCTTATCACTGAGTTGCATTTCCATGTTCGATCACTAAGCACTTGTCATGTTGCATGTTGCACTTCACCGTTTTGTTTATCATAGTTGCTCCATTATGACCTGAACCTTGTTGCTATAACATTGTAGTTTGCATTATATTGTACCTGTACTTGTAGTTGCATCTCTGTTCATCAAGTTTTGCAAGTAAGTAAGACTCATCTTTAGTACTGGTTTAAAATGTTAGTTGAATCTAGTGATAAGTGGTTATTGATGACCTATTGTTTTGCCATAAATCACTAACATCTTCTGTGAAACTATATTTTAATTTATGGTTTTAAAATGAAGTGAAATTGAAAACATTTTGTTGGAGCTAAATATGAATTGGAAAGTACATACCTCATTGCATTCACTCCAAGTAAGTTGATTCTCTTGACAATATACATCTGTAGTTGTTTCACCTGTTGCACTGTCATTGGTGTCTGCACTTGAATTTGTTCTTGTACTTGTTCACTATAGCTGCATTTAATTTGTTACTTGATCCTTTTGAACTTGGGTCAGTGGTCTCGCTGAAGTCCCGTTTTGTAAGACCGGCGTACCATGATTTGTGAACTTGCCTTAAGTATATTTTGGAGTTAGTTTACATGATGATAATTAGTTGTTTTTGTTTGATGCTTCACTGCTGTCTGCATTTTTATAACTCATGGCTTGATTGAGTTGTTGCCATCTGTTGGCACCAACTTCTTCATGTCTGCATTTTGATAATCTAGTGGTTGTTGACCCAGCGTGCTTCGACTCGGGCCATTTGTATGTTCATCCCTGAGCGTTTGCGACATACTGGTTGCACATTGCTTCATCTACATGTTGTACATGCAGAGTATTGATTGTCTACACTATTTCCGGTATCATTTGTGTCACTTCATTTTTATGTAGTCTGGTTCATGTGCATACTGTCTATACAGGCTTTGGTCCTTCTTTAGTCCTGACTGTCTGGAGTACTTGTGAGTTGCATTTGTGTTATTGTCGTCAGTAGTTCATCATGTACACTGTCTAACTGATCTTGTACATGCTTGATCAGTTTATCCCTGACCTGAAGACTGATCTGATGCTTCATGTATTCTTCTACTTTGTTCATTTCAGTTTTATTGATACATGTTTTCTAACCACTGTGATCTTCACTGTGGCCTTGCAGTTGCCACTTTGATGTTAAATCTATACTTGTAGCATCCAGTTGGGGTTTGCTTCCTTGACCTGTAGCCTTTGGGATCTTGTGGTGGCTGCATTTTCGTTGCAGTTTTACCCTTGTTCCTTGTGGTGACTTTACATTCGGTTGTGGCGAGGCAGTGCGCTTGCGTGCACTGCAGCCACCCAGAATT
Organism: Allium fistulosum; assembly: GCA_030737815.1. Classification (NCBI taxonomy): domain Eukaryota; kingdom Viridiplantae; phylum Streptophyta; class Magnoliopsida; order Asparagales; family Amaryllidaceae; genus Allium; species Allium fistulosum. The sequence continues at coordinate 846,157,410 of CM060903.1, forward strand.
GACAGTTATGAGTTGATATTTCTTTTTTGTCGTGATGCATTGATCTTTTATGCTGTATTGGTGAGGCCGTACATGCGTGCGTGTACGGCAGCCAATCGAACTTTGATGGTTTTAAAGTGACAATTTCAATTGTTTTGAATTGATTTAGTCGATTTGATAAGTTGTTTATTTATCTCTGTTGATGATCTAAATCTGCTGATTTATGGTTTAACACTATTTAATGTTAAAATTTTCGTTATCCGATTTCTTTGTTAAAAGGATGGGATATACGAGATTTCTGTGATTGTCGTCTATTTGATTATCTGATTATTATTGCTGCTATGCACTAATAACTAAGTTTGAATTAGACTGACCCGTGTATTATTTTCTTTCGAATTTAATACTCGGGTCAGACCCGAGTTGTTTCAGGTTGTAGATTTCCTGCTTTGAGTTACTGTTTGAGCTATGAAGACTTTTCACATCTTTTGGAGTAATCGTGTCATAGTATAGGTTGATATGTATTCATGTATATTAGTTGATAATGTACGTGTATATATAACTTCCAGAGTCGACAATTGTAGTTGTATCATATGTATTGTGTCAACTGTATTGTAACTGACATCAGTTATATATATGAGACTTTTGTTTTTATCTGTGTTCCGCATTCTTTGTGTATCTGTGTTGTTTTTATATATTGTCCTAAACCATTATGAACCATCGTAGCTTGTTTTATACTGGAATTGGGTATGTCGATGGGAGTGAATAAATAAGAGATGGAAAATTTAAAATATATACCACTCCTATCGAGGTAACCAATACTAGTGTAAGGCCAACTACGGATGGCCGCTCCTACCCAGCCTTATTCTTCATAATAACAGACAGTATTTCTTTTAATACTCTTTGTTATTGTGAGTATAGAGGTGGGGCGTCACATCTATGGAAATTTAATTGAAATAAATGATTGAATTGAATTGAAACTTTGGAAATTGAATACTTGATTTGAAATATAATACTTACACTTTTAAATGGTTTAGATGAAATATTTTGATGGAAATATAAACTATTTAAAAGGTGACTTGAAATGATAATAAATGAATGATATCTTTGAATTTAAAAAGTATTTAAAGTTGAATATTTAGATTTGAACTCAAATGATATTTTGGTATATAAAAATGATTCGAAATGAAGTTTTGGAAAGATATGATATTTTGATATATTGAAATGATTTGAAATGAAGTTTTGAAATGATATGATATTTTAAATATATTGAAATGGTTTGGAATTGATTTAATCTTTATTTTGATAAAGATTTGGATTTGAAATGATATTCTATTTTGAAGTATAAACTGTTTTAAATTATAACCACGAGTTATAATAACGATTGGTTGTTAAAGAGACCGGGATCGGATATGGACATACTCTCTGTCGATACCGAAAACCACTTTGATAACTGTGTACGGGGTGGAGTTTCCAGAATGAAGTAGGATGGTGACGACGATCCTAAGGTATATATACGTGGACCCAACTCCCGTGAGTTGGCATAAGGTGGCTAAAACAAGAGCGATCTCGGACCAGTGAGGTAGCACCTCTTATCAGACACACTTCTTCGATACCATTCTATTACTTGTGATTGATTTGGTGCGCACCCTTGATTTGGGAGTGTTGTTCGAGGTGGAGCGGTAGTGGCTGCTATGCGTTTCCATCAGTCCGTGTGCGTAATTGGTATATCTACTCTAGCATTGCCTTGTGTGCCGTGTCACCTACCATATCGAGCTCTACTACGAGTTTCTATTTGTGTCGCACCTATGGAGTATCTTCTCATAGCCTTGCGAGGTATGCAGGTACTGTATGGACTATTGGCACTATTTTGTGTTAAGGGCTATATGGGTAACCCTTAATGCTATTTTTAAGTATGTTTATTTTATGATTAGACATTATTATAATAGCGAATATTACTACATAGTAGATAGTTTAATGGATCCTTAAAGAATGGGCGATCCCAAGCATTCTTTAAGTTACTTGTACCTTTATTACAGTTCACTTGAGTTGGTTTACATTGTATAAGTATGTATGTCCTGACTCGAGTGTTTGTATTTTATTTACGCTCGGGTCAGCCTGAGTATTCACAGATTTGGATTCCACTTTCTAGAGATTGGAATCGCTGGAAATTTTCTGCTTGTCTTGTCCTATCTATTTCAGTTCCGTTGTTCTACTCAGCTTGTACTTGGTTATTTTATTGAGATTTCTGTTGTACTCTATTTCTTTTGTTATATCTTATGTAACTCTGATATATTTATATAGTAGCTTCATGAACTACTATATCTTTTACTTCCGCTGCATTATTTTACTCTGTGTCTGTGATCTATGATTATTTATTTACTGTATATTATGAGATTTGCCAAATTTTATTTACAACGCGGTATTTTGAGCAATTCATGTCCGACATGTGCGGATGCGAATGGTTGAAAATATCGGGTCGTTACAGACACAAACTCTCCAAAGCCACTGCACGTCACCAAATCCAGGCCACGGACACCCGACGTCAGTACAAACTCCAATCCGTATTCACCTAATTTCGTTCATCCAAAATCACAACCAAATCGCAACCCTAGCTCATGTCAGTTCACTGCCATCTCCAAAACATTGTTGCACCATCCACCAAGCACCTCGACGTGAAGATCCCGCCAAGGAAAACCCAAGGAAATAACTTTTAGATTTTTCTGTTTAGTAATTTAATTGACGTGAGTTTTTTGAAAAATGAATAAGCTTGTTTTATGTTTACTGACATGAATTTTGAACGAGGACGAGAAGAGAACGAAAAAGGGATGAAAATGTATGCTACTATGTACATATTATGTAAGGGTTAGTTTATAAATTTAATTTCTAGATTTCGCTGCACAGTTTTTCGTTCGTGAACAGATCCCGAATCACCAAAACAAAAAATAGTCGTTCTCAGAACAACAATGCGACCCAAAAACAATAATAATATGCACTGGTTATTGGATTACGTAAAATCCTAAAAACACTGCTATTTGGCAATAAATCATCAAATGAATAATCTAAATAGTTTCCAAATTTAAAATTATGGAAAAATCAAATAATTTGAACTAAAAATATATCAATAAAAATCGAGTTGTAAAAATAAAATAAACATCTGATTATTTATTCGAACTATTTGTTACTGCAAATGAGTTTACAAATGAATTTACTATGATTGTTTATTTAATCAACAGAAGTTAAATGAAGCTATCTAATCTATTAAACTAATATTGAATTTTAAATTCAATTATTTTAAACATTATTCAAATATTTATTCACAATTCAAATATTTTAAACATTTTGCTATTTGAAATCAAGTTTAAACCATTAAAACCAATTATTCAATATTTAATATCAATTAAATATTCAAAATCAAATCACATAAATTCCGAGTCGTTATAAAATAACTACTTAAAATATTACTTAAAAATAACTAATTTAGAAATTTATCAAAAATCAATAAAAAGAAAGTTTTTATATATAAAACCCTTTACTTTAAAAATTCATAAATAATTATTAAAAATATATTTAAACTTAAAACCACTTGTAAAATACTCTAATATAAGCTATTAAACTTCCCTAAAAAGAATACAAAAATATATTTAATTCAAATATGGTTTTTAAACATTTTAAAGCTTCAAAACAACAAATAACAACACACTTTGGAAAGTGTAAAAATGGAAATGGAAACACTTTTCTGGTATTCAAGATTCAAAGATAACATTTTTAAGTGCTATCTAAAGTTCTGGACAAAGAACAATATAGAAAAAGCATGAACTTTGTGGCCGGTTTAACCACTTAAATACAAGATTTAATATCCAATTTTTTAATAATTTACTAAAGGGAACTAAGCAAACTAGCATAGTTAGAAGACCTCAAAGGAAAAGAAAGGTGCATAAGGTAAGAATGAAGTAAGGTGACCCATCCCTTTAGATTCTGATTGTGAGGCATTCAATGCACTTGATGTAGACCAAAAAGAAGAGGCTTTCCCATGGGTTGGGAGAGTAGGCACCTCTTCACTCTCCTTCAGCCGATTCAGATACCGAATCGTATGGTAAGTAGTATACTTAGATTACTTAGAAACCATTAAAAGAAACCCCTACGGATATCTTCTAAAATTATATTAAAAATTGCCAAAAACAAGATATTTTTAAAGTGATAGTGACCTCTTTGCTATAAATTTTGCCACTTCGTACGACCTGTCCTCTAACTTTTTATACCTTAATATTTTTATAGAGATAAGCACACATATTTTACTTATCAAGGAAGCAAAGAAATGCCTAAGGATATCTTCCAAATTTAACTTTAAAAACTGCCGAACATAAGGCATTTTCAAAGTGCATCCATAACGGCCTTTTTTGCTTCTAGTTTTTCAAACTTTGTTATATCATATCTGTAATTTTCCAGACCAATTCCTTACTGTAATATACTCTATTATATGTGTAGGGCAGAACCAAAACATATACTTTCACAATGTATTCACATATGACCATTTTGAACAAGTTAAACACAAGGGATATGTGAAGTGCACTTATAGGGAATATTCTCGCATCAACCACATTCAAACACACTTCAATGTCACATACAACCAAACCAAACATGTAAACACAAAGTCTAGGCTATGATTCATGTTGTAAAGGGTAATAGAAGTAACAATATATAATATAGAGTTGTCATTTGCTTTCAAAAATAGTATGGTCCAGAATTATAACTTTATTAGTTAGTGTTAACTTTATTATTTAGCATTAACTTTATATTTACACACAACAAATATATCACAACATATACAGTCAAATGGTGAGTAAACTCACCCCATAACTAAGCTAACACAAGCACAAGCCTCCAAAAACATCTAAACACTTCCTACCACCACCAAAAGCCAAAAGATTCCACCTTTAGCCTTCACATGGCCATGCTCCCCCAGCCTTATATTGCTCATGCCCTAGGAATGGTGTCCCTTTTTTTATACTTCTTCCACATTTGAGTTGCAATTCCTTGTTTCCAAGATGACCTAAGGCCTTTTCCAAAGTTTGAGAGGATTTGGAGCCGATTTGATATGATTTTAGTAAATTAAAGAGGAGAAAAAGAGTGATCATTTAAGCTTTTTCACAAAATTTTTTGCCAAATGTTTTTTTGAACACATGAAGCATCTTATGTAGGCTTTAATAATTCCCATCCCCTTCCAAACTCCTATAGCCGGCCTTGAAGTCCCCCTTATGCATTTCCCATGTGCAACTTTCCACCTCACCTTTGACCAAAATAAATATCTTTTACACTATTCACCAAAATATCTTCTTCTAATCACTCCTCTAATCTTTTTACTATTCACATTTAGTTAGCCAGAACATGTAAACTATTTTTAGTTGCTAATTAAGTACACAATAATATGTTAGGAAAGCACAAAAAATTCGAACAACTTTTACCGAGTAAAAAGCACTTTATCAATAAAAACGATGTTTGGGCACATTACCGATATTTCCTCACACTCTTTATGTTTGTAAACATTTTTGAAAAATATGTTTACCATTATTAGTTATTAATTAAAAAGGGGTTAACAAGCTTACATAATTTATTTAACCGCATTTAACTGAAGATTCAAATATTTTAAAAATTCAGATATTTAAATACGAAGTGTTCGAAATTCTTGGTCATTACATATATATACACACACATATATACATATACATACATACTTACATACATACACATACATACATACATACATATATATATATATATGAAGGTATGAAAATAACTCACGTAAAGTATATAATTGAAGTAAATGTAAATTAAAAGGGTGAAAATGGAAAGGTAATTTTTGTTGCAATAAAATCGAATCAAATCTAAATTAAAAAGGAAGTAATCATGAAGTGTAATTCTACTTTACTTTTCTTCTACAACCGCTAATTCAACAATTAATTTAATATCAAATTAAATTTCAAAAATAATTACAACAAACATCCAAACCATTGAAAAAAGGTGTTTGTGTTACATCTAATCTAAAAAGACATATAATTAACATAAAGAAAATTAAAAGTTTTACAATTTAAATTATCGATCCTAATGACATAATTTTATCTAAAACATAACATTTATATTTAGGTACACATATATAATAAACTAAAATTTAATTTTAAAATATGAAATTGAACTAATCTATAACAAATCAACTTGTTAAAATTTAGTTTAAATATTGGTTAACAATTTCATGGTATGAAGAAAAATTGATTAATATATATATATACATATGTATATGTGCATACATATGCATATGCATATCTATGTGTTTATGTATATGTACACACACACACACACATAATTTCACGATTTAATCTACTAAAATTAGATTCATAATTAAAAGAAATAAGCGTGACAACAAGAGTAATTTATTGAAACAAAGAAGATTTACAACAACACATAATAGGTTAACAAACAATAGAATTTGTTTCAAATTTCAAATGGAAGAAAGCATAAATTATTTGGTTAGACAAATCATTAAGCAGTTAACGTAGAAAGAAAATAAAATTCAACAAATCAGTTCCATAAAAATTTGTTAATTCAAATCCAATTAAATCATCAACATTCAAAACCATACACAAATAAAACTCGCAATCAATCACAATACATTGAATAATTTCAAAACTAATCTTAATAAGCGGCTACAGATATGTATATATATATGTATGTATGTATGTATGTATGTATGAAAACTCTATTTTAATCATCTGAATGAATCATAAACTTAACCAATAAATCTTGCCCTTTATCACACCTTGATTTGTGGCTTATCCTAAGATTTTAAGCAAATCACTATCCCACCTTATAAAAGAAGGATGAACTACCTTTCCTTGGTTCAATTTGAAATTGATTTGAATTTGTTTTGATTTTTTATTATTTTTGGAAGAATTTCCAGCCATGAATGATATAAAAGAGGAAGAAAAGTTATTCATTATTAAAGAAATCTTAATGTGAAATTTTCCAAATAAGTAAACCGCTTATGTAATTATTATATTATTTAAACCTTGTCTAAAAGTATATCGATATCGTATATCGATATATACAAATATAACTTTTATGTATATGAATTTGAAATATTAATAAAAACATTCCAAACAACAGATAAATTAATAATTATTTAATATTAATTAATTTAATCAATTTATAAGTTTTACAAATTAATTAAATCATGTGATTTTCAAAGAAATCACAAATGCGGTTGTGCGACTCAGAGGCATAAATTAAGTCGGTGATTAATATTGAACAATTCAAATATTAACATTCACTCATCATCTTAGCTAGTTTTCAAATAGTTTGGCCAAATTCATCGCCTATATGTCTTTTAGTAGAATTAAATTTCACAATCACTTAAGCGGTGCCCTTTAAAACTGATAATTTACACCAATTCTCTTGATCAAAACCATACCACATTAGGACTTATGGAATTTTGTTTTGGCCAAAGTTCCAACATCGTCTATATCAACTTTGTAAGTCCAAACAAAAAATCCATGATTCAATAGTAATAATTATTATTAATCATACTGCTCAAGCCAAAGACTTCGACTTTGAGTTGACTACAGTTGATGTTGATACTAACCTCATATAACTGAGAAGACTAATTCTCTATTGAATAGTGTTTCACTTCCATTGCTTCAACCAAGACCCAATTATAGTCGTTTAATAGACGTCATACTACGATTTAACTATAGTCAAAGTGGACTATCCACATTGAAGTCTCCAATTAGTCTCCAGTCATCGGAACCGTGTAATATCGTCACTTTGAGATTGTCTGAATGACCTTGCTTGTAACGATCCGTAATTTTGAGTCTTTGAATTTGAATATTTAACTTATTTATATATTTGAATTTGAATTAAAATATAATAAAATATATGTTTAAAATAATTATCCAATTTGTGGTGACGTATTTTTAATTTAATTTATAGGATTTTTCCATCATTTCTTATTTGGAAAATAACTAAATTTTCATCTGACGCATTTTGCGACAAACATCAGTATTTTTGAAATTTCACAAAATAAAATAAAATGTGTATTTTATTGTTGATTTGTGATCGTGTCGCTTTTTGGAGCATGATCTTATTTTATTTATGTCATTCGCAGTTTGTACATGGACAGAATTTTGTTTAGCGGGATACTGCGAATATTTCTTTTATAATCTTTGTTTCAAATTCAAATTTAGTCAATTTGTCTTGATGGTGATTTGAATTTTAATTTATTTGATTTGATACGTTTCTTGTAAAATTTGGATTACTTGTGATGGAAGGAAAAGAAATTGGTTTGGGTATATGGTCTAGTGCTCATTCATTTTTTTTGGTGTCTTTCCTTTTTCTTTTATTTCATGAACTATGAACAGAGAAAGGAAGAGAAAAAAGGTCTCAACAAATAAAATTTTAAAAATCAAAATATAAATCTTGGGTTCACTAAATATTACGAAAATTTATTCTTTGAATTCATAGAGCCTAGATCTACATATTAGGGTGTTCTTAGTGGGTGCAGCATTGATTTAAGGGTGTTCTGTAACGCCCCACTCCGAGACCCACTGTAACAAAGAGTATTACGGGAGTAATACTGTCTGTTAAAGCGGAGAATAGAGTATAGTGGAAGCGACCATTTATAATCAAGCTATAACTATCTACCGAATACGTCGAAAGGTGGAATCTATTTAAATTTTTCTCAATCAGGTGGTTCGACATATTCGGTAAATACTTATAACGAAATTACAAATGGCTAAAGATCTATCAGGATAAGCATAGTAATAAAATGATAAAACATCACAGAACAGAATCACATAACAGATATAAAATCCCAGAACAATACATCATCAATACAGATCCAAATACTATAAGTGGGTACAAAGCCACTGCTCACACATGTGAGTCAAAAATATGTACATATCAAAGTCTGAATAATAACAGAGTAGCGGAATAGTGGACAAATAAAAGCGCTATCTATCAGCATAGCAGATAATGTCCAAGCGGAAGCATAGAAGCTAAGTCCAGAGACCTAACCTGAAACAACTCGGTCTGACCCGAGCGAAAACACTCGGGTCAGGCTAGCTAAACAATCAGTAATAACTGAGATATATAATAATGCGGTACATAAATAAAACAATACTTATCCAAAGAGAAGTATATTATGAACCACATGAATGTAATGACGATCCCTAATCAATAAACAATAAAAATCTCCAAAGAGAAATCAACACCAAAGTGTAGAATAAATAAAATCGCCTCATATCATCGGCGTAGCCAAAGCTATAAAAAGATGCCCATAGGCAAATATCCCAAGAGTGACCAGAGTCTGTAATCAATGCCCAAGCAAAGATCGATGCTCCAAAGAGCAATGGGGATATACTGAAAAGTCAATGAAATCAAACACTGAAAAGCAGTGTCCAGAGACACTGTGAATCCACAAGGTAATCGCACTTACATCGTATGGATCCATAGAACCAACACCGAATGGCGGTACTCGAATGGATGTAAAAATCATCAAATAATACCAATATTGCACGTGCACCGACCAAAGTCGTTGTTGCCAAGTACTGTAGAGTTGTGATCGATCACTCGCACAGATGCGGAATGCGCGAGACGGCAAGATCCTTCCCAGAAGGATAAAGGCCCAGAGGCGCATGCCGAAAAATAAACTGCTCCATAGAGCAGGTGTCCAGAGACGGTTGCCCAGAGGCGTGGTGACCCAGAGGTCCAGTACTGGCCGCCCAGAGGCTAATGTGTCACTAACTTCTTGGAGAGGAACCCGTAAAGTGTTAACAATGAGTCCCATACCCCACGTTCGCACTAAACGGTTTCCTAACCAATAGCAAGCTCACACTCCAAACAATAAAAAGTCCACCTCGTATCATCGGTAAACTAGACCCAAAGGTCAAAACGATCAATCGAATAGGTCGGGGATTAACCGGAAAGAAAATACACACGGTTCCATAGGCCGGAGATTTCCTAGCCGTTTAAGCACCTTTCCACTTCGCTCGACGTTCTAAAAAGTGAGTGTGAGATTTTTATTATAGAAAATAATGGTTCTAAAGGGATTTATAATTGATTTTTGAAATCACTTTAAAACGGCTTTTGAAAACTCTCCTATTATGGAGTAATTAATTTAATAATTAAAAATAATATTATATAATAATTTCGAAAGCCATTTAGGAGTGCAAAATCTTTTGAAACCGATTCATAAAACCCGTGTACGAAATCTAGAGACAAATCTCAAAGAAATCAATAAAACCAGAAAATCACTGAAAAATATTCGTGTTTGTAAACATTCAAAAACAGCTGCGAACCCAAGTTCGGCAATTTATTTGGATCATAAAACTGTGTCCAAATGTCATGAAAATTTGCAGGCATGTAGTCCAACATCCCTACTTTATGATGCAAAAAGAATTTCTGGATTCTGAGTTGAGACGAAGTGGCAGCGGCGTCTCAAAGTTGGACCCAGAACAAGATTCACGCTGTTTACCAACAGCGACAAGAGTTCAACTTCGACACGAAATTCGAAGTAACAAACGAATACCGATGATGCCCAAATTTTATAGAGATGGAGTTCGAAACTTCACCTTTCCAACGAGACCAAAAACGTCGAATTCCGACTTCGGATGCGATCGTGGCGGCATCGCGAAGTGGAGATAAAAAAAATCTGGAACAGGGTTTTTTTTAAAAAAAATTTATTTACTTTTTTTTTTCTTTCGGGCTGCACCACATGGTGCAGCCCTGGTCCAGCCCCAGCCCGGACGGGCTGGGTGCTTCAAGGCCCCAGTCCGCCTGGGCTGGGGACCTGACCCAGCCCGGGCGGGCTGGGTCCTGCAAGGCCCCAGCCCGCCTGGGCTGGGGACCTGACCCAGCCCGGGCGGGCTGGGTCCTCCAAGGCCCCAGCCCGCCTGGGCTGGGGACCTGACCCAGCCCGGGCGGGCTGGGTCCTCCAAGGCCCCAGCCCGCCTGGGCTGGGGTCCTGACCCAGCCCGCCTGGGCTGGGGTCCTAACCCAGCCCGGGCGGGCTGGGTGGGGGGATGTGTGCCAGCCCACTAGGGGCTGGCCTGCTATTGATGTGCTTGGGTGCAACCCAGGCCTGTTTGGACCCTCAGATTTAGTTTTTCAGCCCGTTTTCAGGCTATGCAATTCCAGCCAGCAGTTTTTTTGTTTTTTAGTGATTTAGGAGTGTTTTTTTCAAGTTTTGGCATCAAATTTTCACCAAAATTAACTAGCAATTTTCACTAATAAGTATAACTAACAATAATCACTAATAGATAGTAATTACCTCAAAGAAGCAAATGATCAAGTGGTTTGTGTGCTCAATATCAAGCAAATAAGCAAACACTTCAAGTGCAACTTTCCAAAGCAAAGAGGATGGAGATTAGAGAGCTTCAAAATTAAAAAGAAAACAAAACCAAGGATTACAAAGAGATTTCACAAATTAAACTAAAGATTAGAAGGTGATTAGGCCTAGGATTGCATTACCTTGCTAGGATTAAACAAGTTTAGCCATGTAGAGAAGTAGATGGATCTTCTAAAGGGAGGCCATTAGTTACGCTTAGATTTAGGTTTAGGAATTCTGAAGAGGAGGAGGGTTAGAGTTATGAAATGGGTTTAAGATATTATATAGAAGTGGGTATGCTAATGGGTCATGGTAAGAGGTTTTAAAACCCATTAGGACTTAGTTTATTTTCTAATGTTATCATGTAAACAAAAATCCTAATAAGCATCCTAGTTTTTAATTAAAACCATGTAATTGTCTCATTTGCCAATTAAACCCATTATCCCATTAAAAATTCCCCTTTTTAATATTAAATTCCAAAATATTAATTTCCCCATTTTAAACCCAAAATACTTTAATTTGCAAACCAATTGCAAATTTAAATTCCCAAAATTTTTGTTTAGCTCCCTTTTCCACTTAAAATCATAATTTTAATTTATTATTCGGTAATTGCAATCTCAGGGTTGTTACAGACTCCCCCTTAAGAAAATTGCGTCCCCGCAATTTCCTTAAATATAGAAGTCGTCTATAACATCTAATCCATAACGTGCAGATTCGCACGGAAAGAAAATCCACAAAGATCAATATCAATATTCTCACAGAGCAACTATGGGTCGTGGATCCACGGGATTCACAATCCTTAGTGAAGAAACTATACAAGTAACATCCAAGGATAAAGCATCTACTAGCTCCTTTGATACGAATGAGTGAGAAGCACCCATATCAAAGAGAACTCTAATAGACTGATCGTGAAATAAAATAGAACCTTCGAGAACGGAAGGATGCGTACCTCAAGGCTGAGATGAAGATGCGAGTTAAGCACGATTCAAAGATAGATAATTCAAATGGAATACTACAGAATATAACTGTATTCCTAAACATATTCCTAACTTATCTATCCAATGTCATGAGGAAAGGGATTTGTAATATTCGAATCATACTAGGATGTATTGTACTAAGTGTTACTGTTCTGTGTTTATTATGCTTATTCCTGAAACCAGGCTCTGATACCAAGCTGTAACGCCCCACTCCGAGACCCACTGTAACAAAGAGTATTACGGGAGTAATACTGTCTGTTAAAGCGGAGAATAGAGTATAGTGGAAGCGACCATTTATAATCAAGCTATAACTATCTACCGAATACGTCGAAAGGTGGAATCTATTTAAATTTTTCTCAATCAGGTGGTTCGACATATTCGGTAAATACTTATAACGAAATTACAAATGGCTAAAGATCTATCAGGATAAGCATAGTAATAAAATGATAAAACATCACAGAACAGAATCACATAACAGATATAAAATCCCAGAACAATACATCATCAATACAGATCCAAATACTATAAGTGGGTACAAAGCCACTGCTCACACATGTGAGTCAAAAATATGTACATATCAAAGTCTGAATAATAACAGAGTAGCGGAATAGTGGACAAATAAAAGCGCTATCTATCAGCATAGCAGATAATGTCCAAGCGGAAGCATAGAAGCTAAGTCCAGAGACCTAACCTGAAACAACTCGGTCTGACCCGAGCAAAAACACTCGGGTCAGGCTAGCTAAACAATCAGTAATAACTGAGATATATAATAATGCGGTACATAAATAAAACAATACTTATCCAAAGAGAAGTATATTATGAACCACATGAATGTAATGACGATCCCTAATCAATAAACAATAAAAATCTCCAAAGAGAAATCAACACCAAAGTGTAGAATAAATAAAATCGCCTCATATCATCGGCGTAGCCAAAGCTATAAAAAGATGCCCATAGGCAAATATCCCAAGAGTGACCAGAGTCTGTAATCAATGCCCAAGCAAAGATCGATGCTCCAAAGAGCAATGGGGATATACTGAAAAGTCAATGAAATCAAACACTGAAAAGCAGTGTCCAGAGACACTGTGAATCCACAAGGTAATCGCACTTACATCGTATGGATCCATAGAACCAACACCGAATGGCGGTACTCGAATGGATGTAAAAATCATCAAATAATACCAATATTGCACGTGCACCGACCAAAGTCGTTGTTGCCAAGTACTGTAGAGTTGTGATCGATCACTCACACAGATGCGGAACGCGCGAGACGGCAAGATCCTTCCCAGAAGGATAAAGGCCCAGAGGCGCATGCCGAAAAATAAACTGCTCCATAGAGCAGGTGTCCAGAGACGGTTGCCCAGAGGCGTGGTGACCCAGAGGTCCAGTACTGGCCGCCCAGAGGCTAATGTGTCACTAACTTCTTGGAGAGGAACCCGTAAAGTGTTAACAATGAGTCCCATACCCCACGTTCGCACTAAACGGTTTCCTAACCAATAGCAAGCTCACACTCCAAACAATAAAAAGTCCACCTCGTATCATCGGTAAACTAGATCCAAAGGTCAAAACGATCAATCGAATAGGTCGGGGATTAACCGGAAAGAAAATACACACGGTTCCATAGGCCGGAGATTTCCTAGCCGTTTAAGCACCTTTCCACTTCGCTCGACGTTCTAAAAAGTGAGTGTGAGATTTTTATTATAGAAAATAATGGTTCTAAACGGATTTATAATTGATTTTTGAAATCACTTTAAAACGGCTTTTGAAAACTCTCCTATTATGGAGTAACTAATTTAATAATTAAAAATAATATTATATAATAATTTCGAAAGCCATTTAGGAGTGCAAAATCTTTTGAAACCGATTCATAAAACCCGTGTACGAAATCTAGAGACAAATCTCAAAGAAATCAATAAAACCAGAAAATGACTGAAAAATATTCGTGTTTGTAAACATTCAAAAACAGCTGCGAACCCAAGTTCGGCAATTTATTTGGATCATAAAACTGTGTCCAAATGTCATGAAAATTTGCAGGCATGTAGTCCAACATCCCTACTTTAAGATGCAAAAAGAATTTCTGGATTCTGAGTTGAGACGAAGTGGCAGCGACGTCTCAAAGTTGGACCCAGAACAAGATTCACGCTGTTTACCAACAGCGACAAGAGTTCAACTTCGACACGAAATTCGAAGTAACAAACGAATACCGATGATGCCCAAATTTTATAGAGATTGAGTTCGAAACTTCACCTTTCCAACGAGACCAAAAACGTCGAATTCCGACTTCGGATGCGATCGTGGCGGCATCGCGAAGTGGAGATAAAAAAAATCTGGAACAGGGTTTTTTTTAAAAAAAAATTATTTACTTTTTTTTTTCATTCGGGCTGCACCACATGGTGCAGCCCTGGTCCAGCCCCAGCCCGGACGGGCTGGGTGCTTCAAGGCCCCAGTCCGCCTGGGCTGGGGACCTGACCCAGCCCGGGCGGGCTGGGTCCTGCAAGGCCCCAGCCCGCCTGGGCTGGGGACCTGACCCAGCCCGGGCGGGCTGGGTCCTCCAAGGCCCCAGCCCGCCTGGGCTGGGGACCTGACCCAGCCCGGGCGGGCTGGGTCCTCCAAGGCCCCAGCCCGCCTGGGCTGGGGTCCTGACCCAGCCCGCCTGGGCTGGGGTCCTAACCCAGCCCGGGCGGGCTGGGTGGGGGGATGTGTGCCAGCCCACTAGGGGCTGGCCTGCTATTGATGTGCTTGGGTGCAACCCAGGCCTGTTTGGACCCTCAGATTTAGTTTTTCAGCCCGTTTTCAGGCTATGCAATTCCAGCCAGCAGTTTTTTTGTTTTTTTGTGATTTAGGAGTGTTTTTTTCAAGTTTTGGCATCAAATTTTCACCAAAATTAACTAGCAATTTTCACTAATAAGTATAACTAACAATAATCACTAATAGATAGTAATTACCTCAAAGAAGCAAATGATCAAGTGGTTTGTGTGCTCAATATCAAGCAAATAAGCAAACACTTCAAGTGCAACTTTCCAAAGCAAAGAGGATGGAGATTAGAGAGCTTCAAAATTAAAAAGAAAACAAAACCAAGGATTACAAAGAGATTTCACAAATTAAACTAAAGATTAGAAGGTGATTAGGCCTAGGATTGCATTACCTTGCTAGGATTAAACAAGTTTAGCCATGTAGAGAAGTAGATGGATCTTCTAAAGGGAGGCCATTAGTTATGCTTAGATTTAGGTTTCGGAATTATGAAGAGGAGGAGGGTTAGAGTTATGAAATGGGTTTAAGATATTATATAGAAGTGGGTATGCTAATGGGTCATGGTAAGAGGTTTTAAAACCCATTAGGACTTAGTTTATTTTCTAATGTTATCATGTAAACAAAAATCCTAATAAGCATCCTAGTTTTTAATTAAAACCATGTAATTGTCTCATTTGCCAATTAAACCCATTATCCCATTAAAAATTCCCCTTTTTAATATTAAATTCCAAAATATTAATTTCCCCATTTTAAACCCAAAATACTTTAATTTGCAAACCAATTGCAAATTTAAATTCCCAAAATTTTTGTTTAGCTCCCTTTTCCACTTAAAATCATAATTTTAATTTATTATTCGGTAATTGCAATCTCAGGGTTGTTACATGTTCAAAATAAATCGGTAAAACTAGGGTTTGTAATTTTTGGAATACTAGGCGACGAGGGATCGCAGGGTTATTGCATTAGATTTGTTGCATCGAAGAGCACCTGGTGGTTTACTTGAGTGGCGTTCGGTGCTTGGAGAGTGAATGCGACATTTCGGTGCTCACATACAGGGAGGGGCAGTCGCTTCTTTCTAGGTGCAACCAAGCTTGTTGTGTTTGGGTGTAGAGTGAAGAGTGTGGGAAAGGGAGTTCGTCGTTGGTCTCAACATTGTTTTTGGTGAGAGTTGAATGTGGATAAGGAGGAGATGCACGCGGTAGGGGTTTTGGTGTGCCAGTACATGCACAGAGGTGGGAATGTGTTTTTGGTTTAGGGGAAGATGGATGCTACTATTCATAGTGAATGGATTGCACTTTAGTCCACATTGAAGTGTTCAGTTGCATGCAAATGGGAGAAGGAGGGTGTGCTACACCGTGCTGGTTTCAGGTTGGAGTTGCTAATGGACATGGGCATCGGGCCGCATGTTATTTGGGTGAGAATTTATAATGGTTTGTTTATTTATTATGTAAGTATGTGTTATAAAATGTCATATCTCTCATATAAAATATGATTTACCCATGGATTTTGCGCTAGACTCGCATGGACGAGTACAACATTGTAGTGCAACTTGTTGATAAATTTGGGGATGTATAAATTTATGAAATAATAATAGGTTCTGAATTTAATTACGTTATTTTAAATAATAACGTTGTTAAATTAATTACACCTTATGGATGATATCTATTTGGCTAAATATAACCCCGATCCATTAAATTAAATTTAATAGATTATTTTGGACCTCTGTTTAGTAGAATAAAACACCATTCTATTAAAATCAAATTGAATAGATTGTTCTAGACACCTGTCTAGCAAAATAAATCCCCGTTCTATTGTTATATTAAATCGGACATTTATTCAGGTGCCCATTGATTAATATGTGGATTAATTAACATTGGAAAGCGATGTATTAACTATTGAGGGTTAATTATGGATTTGATTTACATATATATATATATATATATATATATATATATATATATATGTGTATATTTCTTATGTAAATATCAGTTATGTGACTTGAAAAGTCAAATTGAAATAAATGGTAACTTGATTTTGTAACATTGTGGAAGCTAAGCCCCACTCTGAATTTGTAAAGTATGGAACTGAATTAATTTTAAATTTATAACAGTTTAAGGTTAAGTGTTGTTATCCGGCACTTGGACTCGGCTATATCCGAACTAATTGGACAAGTTAGACTCGACTGTCATCAAGGCCAGTAGGCCCAGAGTGATGATTGTACGGTCCAAAAATCAGGTACAGATGGTAATATGAAGTCGTGACCAAACGAAATTGAGAGATATGCAATGCATAATGTTCAAAGTATGGAATATAATTTTTTATAGAAAAGGGTTCGGCTATCATCCCTCTCAATCATAGGGATCGGTCTACTTCAGCTAAATAAGTGCAAATCAAGGGAAAACAATCGATATCTCCAAATCCATAAGTCCAATGCATATGAAACTTTGGGAACAAGATGTGGGAAACCTAGGGGATCTACCATAGGGATCGCACTTCAAAAGGAGCAAGCAAGAGTGATCGGCCCTCTTCCCTCTAGAGGGATTGGCCAGAATCAGGTTGTAACACACTTTGCCGCAATGATCGATCAGTAACTCAACATCTACAAGTCTAATTGACATAAAACTTGGAGGCTAAGCATACTACAACATGGAGAAGCTCCCTTAAGGATCGTATCCACAAATTCCTCCAAAATATGGATCGGCCCTGATCCCTATTTCTTGGGATTTTGGTCATGCGATCCCTTCTGTGGACCTATATAGTTTTGGAGATCCTTTTGCCGAATTTTCTGAGAGATAATTCGTCGCCTTCCTCTATAAATAAAGACTTGATTGTTCATTTTCAGGATCTTTATGCTGCTTGTTTCTTTGTACTCTATTGTAATTAAGGATTTTCATATGATCCCTATTGTACTCGGTTTACAAAGTGATTAATAAATATATCTCTTCAAAGTGGACATAGGCAAACAATGCCGAGCAACTATAAATTTCCATGCCTTTGTTATTTTCTTATTTCTTATAGTTTTATTGCTATATTCTCTCTATTTACATTTTTTATTCTTTATTTATTCCTCTACAAAATCTCTATTGGGTGTTTGTGCCAACTTTTGATGCAAACATTTTGGTTCTTTCACTGAGAACAAGATTCTCAACTCTGTTTGGATCCCTTTGCTGCTACTGGATTGCATAAATCCCCGAAAGAGATCTAGAATTATCTTCAAGTAGTTTATTCGTTCTATTTATATTTGCAAAGTCTAAGGAAAACTATCAACAATGGTTAGGAACAATAGATCTACTTCTCAAAACATAAAAAAAGAGTGGTAGCATCTAGCAATGGGGCCAGAGCAATCTACTAGTAGATGTTAATGCTACCAATCTAGTGGAAGTCCAGAATCCGGTTGATTCCATCACAAGAGCCGATTTTAAGAATCTGATGAGAGAGCTCGTGGATAGTCACCGATAGTTGAACTAGCAGATTCAAGCCAATATCGATTTAATGAATCAACTTGGAGATCAACAGTGTAGGAAAACTAGGAGGGAGCCAACCCCTTATTCTGCATTAGAGAGTTTTACTTCATCAGATGATTATCACAGACGCAGACGTCGCAGAATTGATGGATATCATGCAGAAGCATCTAGGCATCAACAAACAAGCCTCCCTAGGTTACCAGGTCCGACTGTGCCCGATCCTTCAAGAGGGATCGGGGCAGATCCCTCCTCTAGAGGAGGAAGTTTGCCTTTTCTCGTTGGAGCGCAAGCAATTGATTTGGATGCTGGAGTATAGGTGGATGCAGACCAGTGTCGGAATAACGATGAAGTGAATGCACGTGATATGCTTCGAGAGGATGTTGAGCTAAGAAGGCGTTGAACAGCCCATAGACATCGACTAGACCATTCACGTGAGGTGGAGCACGACTACCGCTTGGCTCCAACTATCCAGACACTGGACTTAACAGCTATAGTCAAGCAGCTAGCAAGGGAGAGAAAAGGCTTGACCAATGATGATGGGGGAATCCAAGAAGCCATACCCCATTCACCGATAATATCCTACATGCGGAGTACCCGAGGAAGTTCAGCATGCCGTCGATGCCTGCCTATGAGGGAAAAACTGACCTCAGGCAGCACATCATAAGATATAAATGGCTAATAGATTCCGCACGAGCTGATGATGCCATAAAATGCAGATGTTTTCCTATTACTGTCTCTGGCATAACAACGATGTGATTTACGAGATTACCCTCATGGTCAATCTGTAGATTCAATGATTTGGCAACAAAATTTATGGAGCAGTTCCATTGCATGCAACTCGCCCCAAAGATGTAGTGCCCCTATCAAGTGTGATCCAGGCTCCAAGAGAATCATTGAAAGACTATTTGGAGATATTTCATACAGTCGTCATAGAAGTCAGTAATACGATTGACTATTCAATATTGATGGCGGTAACAAGAGGGATTGACCTAGTTTCCGACTTTGGCGATTGGTTAGCTGGCAAACCAGCCACAACGTTGGAGCGTTTCTATGCAAAAGTAGCTCAATATTTGTGGAAAGAGGAAGCTAGATGCTCTAGGAAGAAGAATGTTATACGACTAAGTGTAGAGGGAGTGAAGAGTAACATTGCGGTGAAACGATTCGGGGAGAGTTCCAGATAAGTTCAAGTGAATGTCCAAACTAAACCAGATCAATAGAAGAAAGGCAGTGATAGGAACCGTGAGCTGAAGAGGGATTTTGGAAGAGGAAAGTCAAGGGTTCCAAAATGTATGATACCTACACACCACTAAATACATCTCTAGAGAACGTCTACTTGTATACATGTAATACTGTGTAGTATAGGAAGCCGCTTCCGAAAGAATTGATGGAGAAGCAAAAGCGGACTGGAAAATATTGGTGGTTCTTTGAATGTTATGGTCATAACACGAATGAATGTAGGCATCTCCAAGATGTTATCGAGAAACTGATTCGGGAAAGAAAAATACAGCAGTTTGTTAAAACCCCATAGGATGGCGGGCAGGGGACATTCGACCCCAACAGGGGACAAGCACCACCCAGGGCCGAGGAGCCTACATAGACTAGTGGAAGATTAGTGATCAATATAATAGTCGGAGGATCGCAGCCAGTTGATAAGAGCTAGCACGAGATGGAGTGTTATGCTAGCACAAACAAGCATATGAATTTTGAGTGTTGTTCAAGAACATAAGATGGGGCTTCGACAAAACAGCAGCGTACAATGGCGGACGACATTGCATTCAAAAACAGAGATGTAGACAAGGTGGAGGCACCAACGATCGACCCAATGGTCATTTCGTCCATGATCGGTCCCGCCTTAGTGAGGAGGATTTTGGTTGACTATGGTAGTTCCGTGAATATAATTTTCAAAAAGGCTTATGATCCGATGAGGATGGAAGCCAAGGACGTGAAACCGGCAAAAGCCCGTATTCATAGCTTTAAGGTTGCTGCGACCGAAGCTGTCGGTTATGTCGAATTGCAGAGTTAGGAGAAGGTGGAGAGTGCGGATGTTTCCATTTGGTGTCCTAGATGTTGACTCTCCATACAATGTTTTTCTAGGCTGACCAGCCCGAGCTAAATTCCAGGCGGCTCTTGCCCCATAGTGTTTGACTTTGAAGTTCCCAACTGATAATGGCGTTGGATTTGTGCATGATGATCCGGCGACTGGACGTGCCTGCTATGTGGTTGAATTGAGAGATGCTTAATGGAAGGAGAAAGGTAAGGGTGTTGACAAGTCTCTCCACATCCAAGCCATCGAAGATTGACGACCATCGCCTGTGCCTAGGCTCGGGCGCCATAGTTGGTTCTATAAAGACATAGATTTGAGGGATGACGAGAAGGAGCCCAAAGAGACCAAGGCTGCACCGGCTGAGCTAACGATTGACATCACGGTCAGCCATGACGACCCATCATGGGTCCTAAAGATCGGATCATAGCTCAGCCCCTCGATGATGAAATTTGTGGTTTTCTATAATCGAATCTTAAAGTGTTCGCTTGGACTCATTCTGATATGTGTGGGATCTTGCCTGCCATTGCGAGCGATGCATTAAACATTGACCTGAGGCATGTCCCAGTGAAATAGAAAAGGCGTGCCATGGATCCGGAGAGATCTGCCGCCCTTAAAGAGGAGGTGGATAGGCTCAAAAGCAATGGGTTTATTAACGACACCCTCTACCCTAAATGGGTATCTAATCATGTACTTGTGAGAAAGGCAAATATAAAGTGGTGGACATATGTGGACTAGCACACGAGTTGATATCTTTCATGAATGTGTACTCCAGATATAATATAATCCTGATGCACATCCCTGACCAAGAGCACACTAGCTTTATTACCGACATAGGATTGCACTGCTATGTGGTAATTCCATTTGGATTGAAGAATACTGGAGCAACCTATTAATGCCTAGTCAACCGAATGTTTAAAGATCAATTGGAAAGACGATGGAGGTATACATGGATGATATACTCATGAAGTCAAGATGATCAAGCGACCACATTAGAGACTTAGTAGAAACGTTCCCATCCTCTGTTATTGCAAAATGAAGATCCATCCTCTAAAATGTTCTTTTGACGTTGCATCAGGAAAGTTCTTAGGTTTCATCATTAATCCTTGCAGCATCAAAGCTCATCTCAAAAAGATTCGAGCTATTCGCAACATCCAGGTGCCAGAAACTATCAAACAAGTACAGAGCCTAAATGAGAAGGTTGTTTCCTTGAGCTGGTTTATTTCCAAACCACTAATAAATATATTCCTTTCTTCGATATGATAAGAAGAGGAAAAAGGAACTTTCAATGGACACGGGACTATGAAGATGCATTCCAAGCTTTGGTGAACCACTTAGAGAGACCTCACATCTTATCAAAGCTAGTGGATCACGAAGACTTGCGTATCTACTTGGTCGTGTCAATACACACTACAAGTGCCTTACTGCTTCGCGAGGAGAATCGAATCCAGAGACTGGTTTAATATGTTAGCAAGCAATTATTAGGCGCTAAAATGAAATATCCGAAGATAGATAAGTTGGCGTAATGCTTGTTGATTGCTTCACAAAAGCTCCGCCCCTTAATTCAGGCTCATCCCATCAATTAGTACACCGATCAGCCGTTACGACAGGTCCTACATTAACCTGAGATGTCTGGTAGGTTACTCAAGTGGAACATCGAACTGAGCCAATTTGATATTACTTATCTCCCTCGGAGATCCATCCTCGAACAGGCACTGGCAGACTTTATAGCAGAATTCACTGCACGAGTTGATCTCCCAGAGAGCGTTGGAGCCCCTACCCTTCAGTGGAAAATGTATATGGATGGAGCATCAAACGATCTTTGTTCTGGAGCCAGAATCGTGCTAGTAACTCCAAAGGATCGATCGATTTGCTACGATTTGAACCTCGACTTCCCTGCAATGAACAACAAGGCTGAGCATGAAGCTCTGATTACTGGACTCAAACTTGCCAGAGATCTGGGAATAAAATCTCTTGAAATCTTTTGCGATTCCAAGTTGGTGGTATACCAAGTCAGAGGAGATTATCAGGCTGAAGGACAATGACTTGCTCCATACCTTATCCATGTTCAAGTGCTATTGACTGACTTTGAGTATTATGACATCACGCACATTCCCCAGGATTAAAACAGAAAGCCCACTCATTGGCAAAGTTTGCTAACATTGGGGATGCACAACAAATGGGCTTGGTTCTAGTCGAAGTACTAGACGTTCTGAGCATAAAACAGATGGAAATCGACTAGGTACTAGAGACGGAGCGTGAGAAGGAGTCTTGGATGACTCTGATTAAAGATTATTTGTTACAGGGAGTCTTTCTCGAATGGAGAAATGAAAGAAGACAAATCCTCTACAAAGCTTCGTGATATATCATTCAAGAAGTAGTCATGTATAGAAATGGTTTTTCCATTCTCATGCTCTGGTGTATCACTTGTAATGAAATAAAGTGAGTTCTAAAGGAAGTTCATAAAGGGGAATGTGGCGATCATACTGGGGGGAAAGCCCTAGCAAAGGAATTGTCCATTACATGTATTACTAGCCAACAGTAAACCGAGATGCTCCTGATTACCTTAAGCAATGCAACAAGTGCCAGATGTATGTAAATGTTCTGAGAGCACCGCCGATGGAAATTACACAAATGGTCAGTCCATGGCTATTTGCCGCATGAGGCATAGATATTATCGGTTCCTTACCAATCTCAAAAGGTGGCACGAATTACGCCATCGTAGCAGTTGATTACTTTACCAAATAGGCCAAAGGAGAACCTTTAGCCATGATCACAACGAAGAAAGTAATCAACTTTATTGTCCGGGACATCATCTGTCGTTGTGGCCATCTACGAACCATTGTAACTGATAATGGAACTTAGCTCGATAGCGTTGAATTCAAAGACTTCTGCCATTGACATCATATTGAAAAGAGATTTATGGCAGTTGCTCACCCTCAAGAGAAATGGACAAGTTGAAGTTGTGAATAAAATTATAAATTCCATTCTAAAGAAACGTTTCAAAAATACTAGAGGCAAGTGGGTGGAAGAACTCCTAACAGCATTATGGGCTTATAGAACCACCCACAAGTCCACGACTGGCCATACTCCATTTCATTTGCTTACGGCTCCAAAGCCATCATTCCTATTGAACTCGAAGTCCCTTCTCAATGAGTGACCTACTACGACCGCAGAATGAATAGAGATCTCCTCTTAGAATCTCTAGACTTTGTAGATGAGAAGAAGGAAGAAGCTAATTTGAGGGTAGCTGCACATCGACACCGCGTCGCCCGATACTACAACACTAATGTCTGACCTAGAACCTCTAAAATCGACGATCTCATCTTGAAATGGGTTTTTCCTGTCCCGTCACACATGAATCCTACCTAGGAAAGACCGTATGTCATTGAACAGAGGCTTGGAGAGGAAACTTTCAAGTTGGAGACATTTAGTGGCGTCACACTCCCAAGGACGTGGAATAGCGAGCATTTACGATGCTATTTCACTTAGTTTATTATTTTCATTCAGTTGTATTCAATTTTTGAATTTTCTTTAGCATTTGATTTTCTAGATATGTAATAAGGCAAATTATATCATTTCTTTCCATTTGGCAAATAAAGTTTGAAATTTGCTTCATATCTGTGATTGTTGTAGCATTGCAAATCAATTACGATACCCGACCAAACTAATATTGACATGTCCGAGTAGGTTCCCGAAATTTGGAGCTAGCCGATTACATAAGTTCACGATTTAACTAAAGAGAATGAACGTGGTCCGACCGTTCATTCGATAATTCTCGCTGACAACCCCGACGGACGGAGTACCTAGCGAGAAATGGATGTGACTTGACCATCTGATTAACAAACTAATCCCACCGAGCGATGGGACAGACAAGAATCAAAAGCGGTCATGACACGACCGATCGCTCGCTAAGTCAAACCTCGTACTTGGGGGCAAATCAATCAATTAAGAAAAGTACGGTCCGACTATTTTCCGAAATAACTCTAAGTCCCCAGAGTGTGGACTGGAGTATAAACACAAATTGGGTGTGATCCGATCACTCGCCAACTAACTCTTATCCCTAGAGTGCGGATACGAGAATAAACAAATAGATGAGTGCGGATCGACCACTCACTATTCCATAAATTATGACCTGGAACCAACGGGAGGAGTATAAACTCGCTAAGGATGGAGTTCGACTAACCACCATCTAACTCCGCTAACCCGAGACTAGAGGCAGGAGTAGAATCATTTAAACCGCTGAATCTGATGGCTCACTAGGGCTCAAGCCCAATGTTTGGTACAACTTGAGACCACGACCACATGGAGGCCTTGAGTAAAAAATTAACGGATGATTATCTGAACTAACGAGCTACGAATTACAAGTACATTGAATGGAAAAGTAATAGCTCGACTACATAAGCAAGTTCACATAAGAGTTAAACAGAAAACAAAAACTTTTATTTATGCATTAAACTTGGAAATTGTGGTACAAATTTATTCAAAAGCAGGGGCTGTACCCGCACATATGTAGCCAACAAAAAGAAAAATAGCTACACAAGCTATACACAAACTAAGCCGAAGTGACAGCTACTTCTTTTTCCTTTTCTCCCTTTTGGATTTCTTGGGAGTGGAACCACCCGAGCCTCCGCTTGTCCCTCGTTTTGATCCTTTACCACCCTTTCCAGGAGATCTTTCAAAATTGGAGGGAGTTATCCGGGAAACGACCCATGAGCAGGAATAACTCATAGTGGGACGAGATTCAGATCGTCGACGTCCACATCCACGGGTTCAGCTTTAACTTTTTTCTTCAGTAGCCCCTATCTCTCGATGCGCTACTTCAAGCTGAGATCACCAGTGTGTTCTGAGGCACCCGTGATCACAACATCATCAGATTCATCTGGTAGTGGCCGATCGTCGACCTTTTTGTCAACAAGAGCTCCAATAACGTGAGCATCGGGCCCTGGAATGTCGGTAGTCGCAGCAGCACATCTTCCTGGAGTTTGACTAGGAGCCATAAGAACTGTAGATTTGCGGGAACAAGAAAATAAGCCCATAACTATTGGACATGAGGAACGAAATCTCTCGAATAATGGAAAGTAAAGCGGGATACCTATGTCCGGATGACTTTCAGTTATTGCTGGAGTTCTCCCTTCTTGAATGGGGGCTAGCACCATTGATTTATAATCTGGTCTATCCGGATCATAGTTTGGATCTTGTCCTAGGCCAACTAAAACCAATGCTCCGGCTTTTTAAGGTGAAGAGGGACCTTTGGGATCAGACTTCGAAGCTTCAACGATGATTTTCCCTTTGCTAAAGGGTGCCAAAATATAAAAATATCGGAGCCTTGCAGCGACAAGACCTAAAGGTTCATTTCCATGAAGGATCTCCCGTACCAGTTTCTCCTCATCTAGATCATATTCAACAAGGGCTTTCTTCTCCATTTCAACGATATATTCCCAAGCCTTGGCGAGCGATTCGAGATAGCCCTCTCTAAGAAAATTCAAGTCGTGATGGATTAGGACCTTAGCGTTGTATTCAACAATCAAAGGATCTAACATGTCCTAATCTCATTTCAGCCAGCCTCTTTAGCATCTTACAACTGGGTCTCAATTTGCTCTATAACTTCATTATGAGAGGACTTCAATTTGGGCGAGTAGCTCGTCAAGTTTAGTTTTTAGCTTCCGACCCTCAACAGCCTCTTCACAATACTTTTAAGACTCCTCTTAAGCCTCATGTTTTTCTTCCTTCTCTTTCTTAAGAAGCTCTTCTAGTTCTTTAATTTGGTTGACTAGAGCATCTTTCTACTTTTGCAATGTGTCCATCTCTAGAGCAAGCACACCGTTGCGACTAACGGCAGCGTCCGGCTCCTTCCTGTGAGCCACTTCCAGACGATTAATTGCTTCGGATGTTTCTTTAGTGCTCTTCTCTACTGTAGCTAGCTTCATTGTCAACTCTATGATTTCATTATCTTGGTGTTTGATTATGTCTTTATCACCGATCGCCTCTAGCTTAAGGCAATTGATTTCATGCTGCCTTTCTGTAGACACCCCGAAGATTTTGTCAGCTAAATGCTGGAATGCTTCATGCTGCACAAAAACATCATTGGCACATGCAGGTGAGCTCGCTTTAGCACTCCCTTCGATTGTATGGATAGAAGGAAGAAACTTTAGAAAGAAGAAACTTCAGCCCAACAAAGCAGATTTTTGGGAAATTGACCTTAAGTTCGGCCAATCTTTCTGCCATAGAGGCCTTAGGAGCTATACTAGTCAAAGCTGGATCAGAAGTAACAATAAGACGTTTGCTTGACCTACGATCGCGAGGCGGTCGAGAACCAGATAAACCTAGATAATGCTTGGTGGCATGGTAGTTTAGGGAACATGGGAAGAGGTCTAATCGTCGCTATGTACAAGAGGACTGGGCTGAACTTCCTCATGAGATGATTGAGATTTCGACTTATGTTTAGGAAGAAGACTCCCTTGAACGATAACTTCTTTCATGGTTGTCATCCCTTTCTTGACGCCTGCCCGAGTCTGGACCACAACTGGATCCATACTGTATTGAGGAGCCCCTCAAGTGATCAAAGGCACGGGAATGAGACATAGCACCCGCAAACCAAAAAAGAGTGTATACGTAACCATCGAATAAAGGATAGGCAAAAATTGTGCAATGAAGTGCGTGTGATTGTGAGTGTCCTAGTGTCACCCAACGGACCAGTTATAGTGGCCTTGCTCATAAGACTGATTTCCCCTTTTCTAATGGGAGGAATTTCATCACCAGTCCTGGTGGGAGAATTAAGCTCCTCGACAATAATGTTTGGAAAGTCAAAAGTCTCGATGTCGTCTGGGATCGGTAGATTTTAGAATCCTTCCATTGAACTTTCTATAGGTTGAGAGGAAGACTCTTCTTCAACAGAGGTGATGGTGAACTCGGACTTTTTAGTAGTATTTCTACTACGGAGTTTGTAGGCTAGCCTTTTTCCTTTTCTTGTTAGCACATAAGATTGCATGCCTTGTGATGATTTGACCACAGGCGCTTTCCGTAGATCTACATCAGCATCGCCAGGTTTGTTAGCTTCATCACCTCTAATTTCCCCTTCTTCACCATCTTCCTGAGCCTCCATGACTAGGGGCATGATAGGGCTATCAGTGCCGCCTTTTGTTTCACAACATTACTTGGTGGTGCATCACTTCCCAAAAGACTGATGCTATGACCCTCTTCCAACAGCCCGAAAAGTGATAACCACTCATCAATTACAAGGGATATGATGTCCTTGTCATCAACTATGGTGGCGCAAATTGCAGAAACCGCCCTTGAATAATTATCACCTTCAAGTTGTGGATGGACACCTATAAATTTTCAAAGTATTTATTAGCTCAGGATATGGCTCGGGCTAAAGAATTTAAGAATAAAGTGAAGACAGCACTTACATCCTTCCAACCATTGCCCCATGAAGCCAAACGGACAACGAACATAGAACCATTCATGTTTAAAGACACTAAACTTGTTCCATGCATAGTCAGAACTTGACAGTTGGGAAAAGGCTCGAGGAAAGTATAAGAAAGGCTTATCGTCCATCGTTTGAAATTGTAGATAAACCTGATGTCTTCAGGAGATGGCGGGTGAAACAGAACATCCATAAATATCAAGAGAGTGCCATGAAGAAAAGCGTAGCTGTTCGGATGCAGCAGAGGAGGAGCTATTCCCAAGTAATTTAGCATCTCTTGGATAAAAGAATTAAAAGCCAGCACACATCTGGCCCAGCACATAAATTTATTGCATGCCGTATACCCCTCCGGGGGAAGATGAGCCCTATCATTCTCTAAAAGGGACTAGAACATCTCTGAACAAGATCCCATGTTTAGAGAATGACCTATAAAAAGCGGCCTCACCAATTCTTGAGGCTTGGGAATCCATCAGGTTGTCCCGATATAGCCCACCCCGAGATCATTAGTGGATGGATACGGTCCTCAGGAACTTCTTAATTCGCCTCCCGATTGCTTTCCTAGCTTACTCAAGGGCGAGCAACTCGACGTTATATCTCGCTCCTTCGGGATCGACCGAGCACGCATGTTATTGTCGGATGCGGGAGTGATGTCGTATGATCCTCCCGAAGGATATTTTGCCTACAGCAGATACCATTGCATGTGTGGTGCCATCCCGCCTCTCAACGCCTGGGTAATCAGCTTTCTCACATATCTAAAGGTAGCTCCATTCCAGCTTCAGCTCAACTCTTATGCCATTCTGGTGAGTCTCTTCGTCATCTTCCAGAGGAGATATGGGCGTCCTCCTTCCAACCGGGAGATCCGGTATTTGTACAACCTGAGAGGCTACAAGAAAGGGTCTCCCTACATCATCTTGGAATCGGCCGTAACCTTTAAGCCGGTCCTGGATTTATACTCCAAGTACAGCATGTTCAAGAAGGAATGGTTCTTTGTCAGGGATGACTCTGTTTCTATTCGGCGCTTCACCTCCGGATGTAAGTCAAAGCTTTATCTTTAATTCCCGTTCTGGTTGCAATACTCTTTCTCATGTGTTTTTATTTTTGCTAGCGACATGTGGTTTTGCGGTCGTGGAGAATGACCGCCTGGTTCAGACGGCAGCAGAAATAGAAGCTATTACTGGGAGAGATAGGTCGGCTGCCTACCTGATCAGGAACGCTACACTCTTGGAGTACAACTTGATCCTTCCACAGCAGTCTGTGGTCAAGCAGAGGGACACGGCTGAAGAGAAGGCTGCCCAAGCTAAAGAAAGGGCCGAGTTGAAGAGCAGTAAAAGGAGGCCCTTTTCGAAACACCCGGTTGCCGGGGGGAAGAAGCTCAAAAAGTCTGACGGTCCCTCTCCCAGCTCATGTCCAGATATCCCGGAGGAGGGAGACGTGGAGGAGGGGCAAGGCGAAGATGGAGGAGAAGGTGCTGGAGGTGGCGACGGTGTCGGGGCTTTGTCTTCCGGGCAAGTAGGCGAGATGCAAGAGTGGATGGATGACGCTTTCCGCCAAGCCTTCGAGGGTTTGGAGGGGACGGAGAAGCCCCATAAAGCCGATAACGTTGTGACCGGCGTCGATCTGTCTTCCGGGAGTGCCTCTACCGAAACAACTTCGGCGGTTCAAGGTGAACTTCACTTTACTTTTTTATTCTTGAGTGATGGCCCAATACATGTTGGTAACACTTGGTTTTTATATAAGGAGTAGGTAAAATGGACAAGACCTCATATCTTCGGCACAGGCTTGAACAATACAAGCTCTCCAAAGCTTCTGCCAAGCCGAAGCCTCCGACCCACCGTTCCGGGGATGTAGTCGGCTACCGTCCTCTTCTCGGGGTTATTGGAGAGGATATTCAAAAGAGAAAGAGGAGTCGCTCCCTATCCGAGCCTTCACCTGGTCCTCAGCCCCCATTTCAGCCTCTTCATGATATTACGGAGGAGGATACTGAATTCACAACCTCTCCGCACCCGTCTGAAAACCCTACCGTTACTCAGATTGATCGTCCTGGCTTGGCTCGTAATCCATTTGCGGGTCATCCTGATCTGGATCCAAGTTCTCATGATATTTCCTTCGACGAGGTTACCGGTGAGCACCTTCTTCCTCGCAACCCTATGGTAAAGGTGCTTGACAAGGCCAAATCTCTGGACCTTGATTTGCTCACTACTCGGGTTGTCGCTATGGGGAACGAAGCTAAAGCAAATATCGACCGGGTTGCTGAGGAGACCAGGAAGTTGATGGGGCATCATGCCCGACTGGTCAAGGCTGGGGAGGAGATTGGGAGTGCCAACATAAGACTGCGGTTAGTGGTTTCCGACCAGGCCAAGCAACTCGCTGATCAGGCCATCTAGATCTCTCAGCACGAGGCCTCCTCCGGACGTCTAAAGAAAACTATGGAAGAGGCCAGCCGGGCCGAACTGCAGAAAATGGAGGCTACTTGCAAGGAACGGATCGATATGGCCATTGCCACGGTGGACGAGGTTCGGAAAGCGGATCTTGAGCAGATAGAGGAGTTGTTTGGGAAGCTTGACGCTGCAGAGCTTTCTCAAGCCAAGTTGAGGGAGGAGATGGAGGCAATGCGAAAATCCCTTCAGGCTGACTGCTCGAGATACCGATTGGAGAGAGATGCCGCCGTCGTAAGGTTGTCGGATTCCGAGGCCCGGGCGAGGGAGTTTGAAGAGAACGAGGAGCTGATGGAGGGGATGCTCCAGGATATGTACTTTCGTACTTGGAGGCAGGGTAACTTGTCCTGGATGGATGATTACCCTCGGGTTATGGCTAGGATCTATCTCAGGGCTCTAGAGGAGGCCCAGGCTGAGGCAGATAAGGAGGGTGGCGTGGACTTTAGGATGGATGTTGTTACCGCCCAATTTACCAAAGAGGAGAAGGTGGCGGTGAAGGAGGGCATGCGGTTGCTTGCAGCTGATGAGACAGGTGTGCAAGCGGAGGATGATGATCAAGCTGATCAAGGAGCAGATGCTGGTAAGTCTTCCTCTCTAGTCTTTCCATTAACTTGGTTACTTATCACTAACGAATCCTTTTTCTGACCGAACAGGTGGGCAACAGGACAAGGATAAGACTCCGACGCAGCCGACTTCTTGATTAGACCTGGAAAATTCTTTTTTATGGACTTGACATGGTTGTATATGTTATTCTTAAAACAGTAGAGTAACTCTTAGGTTGTAATTTTTGCTACTTGTAATAAATAGCTCTATTCTTGACGTGTAATTCTTTAACTTAAGCTGATTTTGTCGTCTTTTGAATGTTTTTTGCTATTTTGACATGTTGTATGAGAAATATAGCTATGCATATTCTTGTAATCAAATTGTGTTTGTTGTCAGGTTCTTGTTTAAAACATAATTTCATGATTTGCAATGTTAGCGTGAGGTGTGAATAAATTATAGTCATGTGTTTACATATGAAAGAAGGAAATACCGCCCTTTATACTTTGCTTGTAGATGGCAGCTTTGAATATCCTTTGTGATCGAGTAAGGGATGCGATCCAATATCTTGCTGTGAGTATCCGCTTCTATTAGTGAGTGTCTCCTGTTCTGTGTCCTGTATTTCAGGGTTGTTACAAAGGATAGGAGAAGAGTTTCTTAAGTAAAATTGAAATATGTGAAAAAGTAAAACTTCCAATCACGGAAGGCCGTCGATGTGCTTAAGTTCGTGGCAAACGGGCTTTGTAGTCACTTTCCCTAGCTGTGGGTCTTAGAGACGTTTGTCACCCATCTTACGCCTCCGCGGGGAGTTAATTCTTTTTTACCACAGCCGCACTTAAGACACATCGGAGCCGAGATCGCGCACAGTAACTACCCGGGCCATTATGGCCCATAATCGTGGGTATTATTCGATTTACTGTGGCCGGCTAGCGTGGGTGCCGATCGTCAACCGTGAACTTCCCCTGGCTGGCCACACCTTATGTTGGGGCTTATAGTCGGTTCACAGTTGCCGGCGAGCCGAACGCCGTAATGAGCTGCCTCGGCTATAATCGGCCTTCTCGGTGGCTTATAATCGGCTCATTACAGTTGGCTTTAAGGGTCATCGCGAGCAATGAGTTAACCCGCAGCAGAGGGATGCTGGAGCAAAAGTGTCTCATTGGCGAGGGCATAGATTCGCATAGTACCTGTTAGGTCTTGTCCAGGTGAAGTTGCGTTGTGGAGTGCATTGAGTGGAAATGCTATACGCATAGGATTTTGTTCAACAGAAAAGGATAAAGTTAACAGGCAGCCAAGATATAAAGGAACAAGTTAAAAAAGAGACAAGGTTTTTTAAAGTGGTTCGGCACGAAAAGGCCTACGTCCACTAATTCTCTTTGTTAATTCACTTCATATGGGCAGTACAAGTTAAGAAAAGTATCGACGGAGGTGTTGGATGTTCCATGCCCTCTGGAACACCTCTCCGTCCACTGTTGACTAAATATAAGCTCCATTGTGGAGATCTTTATGAATTACATATGGTCCATCCCAGGTTGGGTCTAGTGCTCCGGGGCGAGGGAAGATTCGCTTGAGGACAAGATCCCCTTCTTGTAAGTTACGATGCTTGACTTTGGAGTTGTATTGTGCTGCCACTTTTTGCTTGTGGGCTGCTGCTTTAAGGATTGCATCATTTCTTCTCTCCTCAACTAGATCAAAAGACATGTGAAGGAGTTCTTCATTCTCTTCTGGGTTATAGTGGATCCTACGGTGGGAAGGCACGATGGTTTCAACTGGGAGCATAGCCTCCGATCCGTATGCCAAAGAGAAAGGAGAATGCCTTGTTGATGTTCTGAAAGATGTGCGATAGTCTCACAGTGCCGTAGGGAGTTCATCCACCCAAGCGCCCTTTGATTTTTCGAGTTTCTTTTTTATTAGAGTTTTCAGAATTTTGTTAACGGCTTCGACTTGTCCGTTTGCCTGGGGATACGCTACAGATGAGAAGCTTTTGTGAATTCCGTGCTCTTGGCACCAGTTGGCGAATTCCTCGCTGTCAAACTGAAGTCCATTGTCCGATATGATTTTGAGTGGGACTCCGTACCTGCACAGAACATTTTTGATCAAGAAGTTAATAACTTTTGCTGAAGATACTTTATTCAGAGGTTCTGCTTCCACCCATTTGGTGAAATAGTCGACTGCCACTATAGCATATTTGGCCCCGCCTCGGCCCATTGGCAGTTCGCCGATTAAGTCAATTCCCCATACTACAAAGGGCCAAGGGCTGGTCATTTGAGTAATCTCAGTTGTTGGCAGCTGGGGAATCTTAGCAAACTTCTGGCATCTGTCACACTTTTTGACGAAATCCAAGGCGTCCTTGCTTAAGGTGGGCCAGAAATATCCATATCGGAGTATCTTTTTTGCTAATGTCTGCCCTCCGGTGTGATCTCCGCAGCTTCCCTGATGAATGTTGGATAAGATTTCCTTGGCTTCCCTCCCAGCGACACACCTTAATAACGGGTTAGAGAATCCGCGACGATAGAGGATGTCTTCTTGAATTGTGTAGCGGGAAGCTTTCCTCAAGATTTTCTTGACTTCGTTATGCCCGTTGGGTAGTGTGCCGCTTTGTAGGTAGTCTCGGATGGGAATCATCCAAGTTGCTTCTTCGGTCGCAGCTATCAGATTCAGTTGCTCAAAACTTGGGGTCAGTTGCTTTGAGATGGTCACTGCTCCAAAGATGGCGATGTCTCTCATACTTGCTTGCTTTGCCAATTCGTTGGCCTCTTGGTTCTCTTCCCGAGGGATGTGTTTGACTAAGTAGTGGTCCAATCGGCTGAGAAGTAACTTGGTCTTCTTTAAATATGCTATGAGTCGTTCTTCTCGAGCTTGGAATTCTCCTAGTATTTGATTAACAATAAGTGGAGAATCGCTATGAAGACACAAAGAATTGGCTCCGATTTCTATGGTAAGTTCTAATCCAGCTATCACTGCTTCATATTCTGCATCGTTGGTGGTGGCAGCGAACTCCAACCTTATAGCATAGTGCAGCTTATTTCCTCTGGGAGTGATTATTACCACACATGCCCCCGAGCCTTGTTCGTTTGATGCACCATCCACAAAGAGATTCCACTTGATGTCTTCTGC
This sequence comes from Allium fistulosum, assembly GCA_030737815.1. Classification (NCBI taxonomy): domain Eukaryota; kingdom Viridiplantae; phylum Streptophyta; class Magnoliopsida; order Asparagales; family Amaryllidaceae; genus Allium; species Allium fistulosum. The sequence goes on from CM060903.1 coordinate 846,191,511, forward strand.
CATTCCCAGTTGCTCCTTATCTTCGTCGGTAGTGAATTCTGCAATGAAATCAGCCATGGCTTGTCCCTTGATGGCGGTGCGAGGGTGATAGGTGATATCATACTGACTTAGTTCAATGCACCACTTAAGTAATCGCCCAGAAGTGTCGGGACGGTGGAGTACCTGCCTTAGTGGTTGATCGGTCAGAATTTTGATGGAATGGGACTGGAAGTAGTGACGCAGTTTCCGTGATGTGACTAGTAAACAGTATGCTAGCTTCTCAAGTTTAGGATATCTGACTTCTGCCCCCGTAAACCTCTTACTTACGAAGTAGACTGGCCGCTGCGTGCGGTTGTCTTCCCTTACCAAGGCAGTGCTTAGGGCGTGAGATGACATGGCAAGGTATAGATATAACTCTTCGCCTTCGCTTGGAGTCGAGAGTACCAGTGGTCTCTGGAGGTGTTCGATCAAGTTAAGGAAAGCGGTTAAGCATTCGTCAGTCCATTCGAACTTTCCTTTGTCTTTCTTTAGAGCTTCGAAAAAGGGGACGCACTTGTCCGTTGCCTTGGAGATGAATCGGCTTAGGGCGGCCACTTTTCCATTCAGGCTTTGCATTTCCTTTCGAGTGGAAGGTATCTTGATATCCCTTAGCGCTCGGACTTGTTTAGGGTTTGCTTCAATCCCTCTGGCATGGACGATGAATCCTAAGAACTTTCCTGATGATACTCCGAAGGAGCATTTTAGAGGATTCAACTTCATTCCATACTGACAAAGTACTTGAAACATCTCGCCTAGGTGGCTTACGTGATCGTCGGCTTTCCTTGACTTTACCAGCATGTCATCCACGTATACTTCCATAGTTTGCCCTATTAGCCCTGCAAACATCTTGTTGACGAGGCGCTGGTAGGTGGCTCCTACATTTTTAAGTCCGAAAGGCATTACCTTATAGCAGTATAAATCCCGGTCGGTGATGAAACTAGTGTGGTCTTGGTCGGGGGCATGCATAGGAATTTGGTTATATCCTGAGTATGCGTCCATAAAAGATAAGAGCTCGTGCTCGGCTGTGCTGTCTACAAGATGGTCGATTCGGGGAAGTGGGAAACAATCATTTGGGCAGGCGTCGTTTAGGTTGGAGAAGTCAATGCATGTTCGCCACTTCCCATTGGCCTTCTTCACCAGCACCGGGTTAGTGATCCATTCCAGGTAGATGGCTTCTCGTATGAAGTCATTGGCGAGTAGATTCTTTACTTCTTCATCGAGGGCTGCTGATTGCTCTGCCCCCATACTTCTCTTTCTTTGTTTTACGGGCGCCTTGGTAGGATCAATGCTTAGTACGTGGCATGCTACGTCGGGGGAGATTCCGGTCATGTCAGCGTGTGACCATGCGAATACACCCAAGTTGTGGCGGAGAAAGTCGATGAGTTGCTCCCTCAACTCTGCTTTTAGCTGGGACCCAATTTTCAATAGTCTACTCGGGTCGTGCTTGTCTACAGATACAAACTCCATAGCCTCTACAGGCTCGGCGGCGGCCTCCTCCTCCTTGTCCCTAGGGTCTAGTTCATTGAAAGGGTCGCTGGTATATCGAAGAGGGTGGGCTTTCTTTAGTTTCTATGCTTCTAGACTTTTCATGCAGAGGGCAACCTCTACACCCTTCCCTTTATCCTTCCTGAGGTTGTTGCGAAGTTCAGTCACGTAGCAGTCTCGAGCAACGTCCTGGTCTCCTTCTACTTCCCCTACTCCATTGTCCGTTGGAAATTTCATCTTTAGGCACCATGGGGCTAGGACAATTTGGAAGTCAGACAAGGCTGGCCTTCCTAAGAAGGCATTGTAGGCCGAATGGTTTTCTATTAGCACAAACGTCTGTTTCTGTACAACGGAGCGGGGATGGCTTCCAATCTCAACAAAGAGGTCCAGTTGCCCGAGGGGCATCTTCGCATCTCCAGTGAAACCGTGTAGTGGTTTATCTCAGGGGGATACATCCTTCATTGATAGTTTCATTTTATCAAATGCATGTTTGAACAGGATATTTACTAAGCTTCCAGTGTCTACTAGGATTCGGTAAACTTCGGCGGGACCGAGCTGGGCAGAGATAACCATGGGATCCATGTGAGGGTATTGCCTTCCTTCTAGGTCAAGCTTACCGAATGTGATGTCATCACTTCCTTTCCGTTTCGGGTGGCGCTCTTCTATAACCAAATTGACACAGTCTTTATTGTCTTTAAGCGACTTTCCATATCTTTTCATCTCTTTCCAGCTTCTGTCTGCGATGTGTGGTCCTCCCGAGATGGTATGGACCACTATCTTCTCTTGACTAGAGCCGCTAGTGTTGCGGTTTCCTCTGCCGATCTCCGGTGAGGGTAGCCTTGGGCTCTCATTGGCAGGAGCCGGAGTCCTGTCCTGACCTTTTACATAGCGTTCCAGTTTCTTCCTTCTGATGTGTTCCTCAATCAAGTCCCGGAGATGATGGCATTCATTGGTATCATGCCCATGAAATTCGTGGAAGCGGCAGAACTTTCCAGACTTCTGCGCGTTATCTGATTCCTTCTTGTATGGGGGGCGTTTGTATCTAACTTCGCCTTGGGTGGCAAGGAAGATATTTTCGACGGTCTCGTTCACAGGAGTGTAAGTGTCGAATCTCGGTCCTGGCCGATATAGGCGCTTTTCTCCCTTCTTGCCCCCAGCATTGTCTCTGGAATCATTCCTTCGAACGTCCCTTGCCACAGCAGGGGCGTTGCTGTGAGTTGCCTTATTTTGCTGTCCTGACTACCCCTCAACGGCAGCATCCTCAAGCCTCATATATTTCCCGGCTTCATGGAAGAAATCGGGTAAAGTAGCTGGTTTTTCTTTTGTCAACCTTCTAGCAAATTTAGTGTCCGGATGCACACCACTACAGAGGGCCATTAGGATAAGCTTCTCATTGGCATCTTGGACTGCGGCTGCTGTGGCATTGAATCGGGTTAGGTATTGTTGCAGCTTCTCTCCAGGTTTCTGTTTGACGCTGGATAAGGAATAAGCGTCCTTAGGTTGTTCCACATGAATGCGGAACTGACTGATAAACTTTTCTTTCAACATTTCCCACGAGCTGATGGACCCCTGGGGTAGATGACAGAACCATGAGGTAGCGAGATCTGCTAAGAAGAGTGGGAAGCATTTGCACAGTACTCCCTCTGTCGCTCCACTCATGAGCATATGTTGTGTGTATCTCTGTAAGTGTACAACGGGGTCGGAGGTTCCTTTGTAAGGTTCCATTGTTGGCATCTTCCATTCTCGAGGGGTGATAGCAATTTCGATATTGCGGGCGAAAGGGCTGGTTACCCTAGCACCTATCCCTCGATCTCTTTGCTCCCGTTGGACACACTCTCTGAATAAGCGTACCATCCTTTCATCAGAATTTGGAGCAGATAGAAATGAGTTTGGTTCTGTTCTGTGGGATTGATTCCGTCCAGATGACCTGTAGGGATGGTATCGCCTATCATTCCTCATATTTTCCAGTTGCTGCCTTTGATCTTCTGGGAGCATGCTAGGGTCAGCTACAGTTGGCCCTTGCCTTAATCTTCCATTGCTGGGTTCTGATCTAAGCACTTCCTCGGGTCCAACTTCGGGCTGGACTCTAGCTCGGCCCCGTTCACTGGCATTTCCGTGGTTAGGCAGTATGATAGGCTCAGCTATAGTTGACCTTCGCCCGGTACCTCCCCCGTTGGGTTCGGTACCAAACGTTTCCTCAGGTCTAACTTCGGGCTGTGCTCGATCTCAGCTCCTACCATGGCTACTTCTGCCGTTAGCTCCTTCGAAGAAGGAAGACCTTTGTTGTCTCTGAGATCCTCCAGACTGGGACTCGCCCCATGATTCAGTGTTGCGGTTGGACTCTTCAGCATCCCTTAAGCGTGACATGAGATGGTCCACCAAGGCTTCCTGCTGGGACGTGAAGCGGTTAGTTACTTCAACTACAACCCTATCTAAATCTACCCTAGTAATTGTTGCGGGCTGTTCTGTGGCAGGAGTGGTCGGATTAGCATGTCCTTCACTTGGTATTGCTGCTGGAGGAGGACGATTTACTTGATCCATGACAGCTGGATCTGGAAGACTGGTGGATGCGATGTTCTTTCCTTTGTTAACACCTTTTCTCTGTTTGGGAGGCATGTTTTCCAAGTGGCGAACGATGCTGTTAGGAAAAATGTTAAGTGGATGAAGTTGAAGCTTCGAGCTTCCAGTTCTCAGTGAAAGCACCAAAAACGTTTGCACAAAAAATGGACAAACACCTCAAAGTCGTATGATTTAGTAGATCTTATGTTGTTCTTAGTGATTTGGGTGATTTATGCAAATATATGAAAAGCAGGGGATAAACTGTAAAAAGACATGCAGATTTATAGTGGTTCAGCCAGAATGTGCCTACGTCCAGTTTATATGTTATTTCTCTTCTCTGGTTTAGATTACAAGTACAAAGCTTTGATACAAGTAAAAGAAAGTTGTTTGAAAGTTCTCTCCGTGCTTGAGCTCTCAAACTTGTCTCAAAGCTGTACCCCTGCCCCTCTATTTATAGAGTGAGGTTGGGAGCAGGGGTCTGGGATGTATATAGCCGCTGGTGGGCCTGGGCTGATGTGATCTGGCCTGGCACGTCTCGGTTCGGTAGCATTTGGTCCGGCGATGGTTGGTCCGACATGGAGTTGGTTCATCATTGAGTTGGTCCGGCATCAAGTTGGTTCGGTATTGAGTTGGTCCGGCATCTTGGTCCGGTGGAAGAAGACGAGTGGATCGGTGTACCTTGATCTGGTGGTAGGAGTGTGGTGGTTTGGTAATGCTTCATTCGGTGGTTGAACCGGTGATGCTGGTTTGGTATTGATGTGGAGATGTTTGGTTCGGTAGGTGTTGGTTAGGCAGCCTGTAGACTTTGGTTCGGCTAGGGTTGGTCCGGTGGTGAAAATTCACCCAACATAATAATTTCGACTATGATTAATATTTATTTTACCCTGGACATTATTATAATATCATTGGATTTTATAATAAAAATGATTTGGTTATCGTAAGGTAAAAACCCGTTTGTGTTTATGTGTTGCGTGGTCTTAGGAGATGCCTTTATTTCAGAAAGGTTTTTATTACGTTATTTAATCCGATTGATTGAGTTTCTCACGCTGGTTTTACCAGACTGATCTGGACGTTATTTTTTTATAATGCTAGAGTCAGCTTGAGCATATTTTCCAGATTTAGCGGGATAATTGGAGCTGCAGGAGACGAGCTGGATGCCTCCAAGACATACTCCCATATATTTTTATCTTCCGCTGTTTGTTCTTGTTGTATTTAACAGAAATTGTAATGACAAGTTGTTATAACTGTCCAGGGTCTGATGATAGGATAATTGTACGTTGATTAATGTATGTATATAAATGTTTTCTTTTTGTAAAGATTCATTGATATATTATAGATTACGCACCACGTTGTGAGATTCTATTCTTTCCTTTTCTTTTCTTTCAACCCAACGATTTGTCTTTCCGGCACTTGGATGTTCGGCACATGAATACCGTGGATGTATTAGTGTCGACTTCTGAGGATCGAAATGGCAGGTTGTTGCATTATTTATATTAACCAACAAAGACTCTTGAGTAAGTCATTCCATAGCTATCCAATAACTATAAGTACACAACCCCTTGGTGCCCTGACAGTCATGAGTAATACACTACCAAATAATTGGAGAGCGTTAAGTACTCTAGTCTTAATGGATGAATTGGTATCCTTTCTCAAAACATCTTGACTATGACTATTTAAAATAATATGTTATTTTTAATGTGATAGATTTCTCATGATTACAAACATTGTGGTTACTAACATATAACATATGATTTAAGGATTTTCTATTGAATATACTTTAAATTAATTACTTAATTAAGTATTTGATAATATGATAAGTATAGAACAGAAAGAAAACACCTTTTATTTTGAACAGGATTGGTTATCAATTTAGATATATGTAACAAATTGCATAATTTCCACTAGGACATACCCCCAAACTCTATCGATATTAGCCAATAGAAAACTCTCGGGTAAGTCATTCCATAGTAATCAAATAACTATCAGTACGTAACCCTTTGGTGCCCCCACTAGCAATGAGTAATAATACACTGCCCAACATTTGGAGAGCATTATGTACTCTAGTCTCAACGGACGTATCAATATTCTATCTCGAAACATCTTGACTAGGAATATTTAAAGCAATATGTTATGTTATTATAATAAATTTCTTATGATTACAACATATTGTAATTCATATCACTTAACATACATTTAAGGATTTTTCAATTTAATATACTTTAAATTAATTATATCATAATATCACAAGTATACAACAGAAAGAAGACACCTTTTATTTTGAATAAGATTGGTTATCGAGTTAAATATATGTAACAAATTGTATAATTACCCCTAGGGCATAATCCTTGCTATATAGATCTCCTACTCATACTTGGGGTCAGTTATGGAATCATATTCCAAGTCCTTCGATCTATTTTCTTAATAACAAATTGAGTCAGTCCCTTAGCGAATGAGTATGGTATATTATTTTAATTATCTAATATGTCAATCAACTCTCTTCGATGCTGATAAACATCCTTTATCATATGGAACTTTTCAGAGTATATCTCTTAACATCTAGTGAGCTTTAGGTTCTCTTATGACCTGTATCGTAGCATCGTTATCGGTTAACAATGTCATAGGTTTCTTGACATTTAAAACCACCCTTAGCTCGGTTATAGACTTGTGCATTTATTTATTGTTCATTTATTCCAATTCTATTCAAGGCGATGTACTTAAGCTTTGGTTAAATCAACCACTACTTATTGTTTGGAACATTTCTAACTTAAAGTTTTTAACTTAAGGTTGAACATGAATTTGAGATTGACATACTATACTCGATATACTTATAAAGTCTTAGCCTATGCTCTCCTTCGTAAGAAGTCCGTAGTTTCTATAAGAAATTCTCTAATATTTTGAAAATAATCTAGAATACTCTAAATAATCATTTGGTAATCTTATTTCGAATTTGATACTTGCTTTATGTATAAAATACATAAGAGAAATATGATATTGTGGATAGTAGGACATGTATGATAATTCCTATTGCCAATGAATAAGGAATCCATTTTACATGCTCCACATTAACATTTAATATGATTTCTATGTATATCATTTGGGACATTCCCAACATCATTTAATATTGATTATAAAAGATGTTATTTCAAATCCAATATCGAAAACTTAAACAATCAAACTAAAATGATTTTAACACGAACATATCGTTAACAATCATAAGTTTGTTGTTTATTTGTAGTTTTAGGGATATTTTAGTACCTTTAATGTTCTTTCTTATAGACATATACTTCCTCTTCCTTTTGATTGAAATTCAAACTATTTGATTTCTTTGTTAAATACTTTCTAACTCTGATGTTTATTGAAAATACTTTCATATCATTTATTGGATCATATCCAATACTCAGAAACTCAGTTATCGCTCCCACTAACTTCAAGATATTTTGGTTGTTGTGTAGAAATAGTCTATTCTAAATCATTATTTAGAATTTTAGTTTCAACATGGATGCACTAAAACTGAAACTCAAAACGAGTGACAAACTTTGTGAGAAAAATCTGAATTAAAGTAAGTAGTTGAATAGCGAATCTGTTAAGTTAGTTTCAACAATTGAAAGTTACGATGTTATTCTATCAACGTAGCTTATATTCCAATTGCATTAGTCATCTTCTTGAAGACACATTTGCGACCGATGGATCATATCCCTTCAGGAAAAACTATTAAAATCATATATTTTTCCAAAGTACTTGGAATCCATTCTAGATTTGCACACATGTCATACAGTAGAGTCAATACTCTAATGGCTTATTGACAACTGAGAAAAATCTTTTCTTGACATTGATAAGAAAATCATAGTTTCTCTTTAATGTGTGAGAGTTCCTAGTAGACATTCTAATTAGTTGTGTTTGTTTGGTCTTATTCAATTTCATTTCATCCTTTGTAATCTAATTTATCTTTGGATTGTATTCAAATCCATTTTACAACCAATAATTTATAAATGAAACGCCTTCATCATTAAGTTGGTGTTTCTTGAAACAACAATTGTTTCTTAATGTAACATAATAGGTATTCATAAACATTTTATAATTGCTTATATATATGTATAAAACTGATTTGGTTTTAAGTTTATAGAACTTATGTTCATAACATGAATTCGTCAATCAATATTGATCGATCCCAAACTCATTTGGGGTGGTGCACACAAGGTCACTCATGAATAAGTATTATGTGCAGTCTAATGACTCATACAACCTGTCAACTCCATGGCCTATAGTATGTTGAGGTTTGTTATAAATTCTTAATTTCATGATCTGGTAAACATTATCTTAAATGAAATTAATTTTAACTTTATATGCCTACTCTCAAGTAAACACCTTATATAAAGAAGTTAACTCAACTTCACTAATCATTAATCGTACTTTACCCAACAAAGTTAGATTACTCCTTATCGATACATCATTATGTATCATAAGACAGAGTGGCATTTAAGATTGAACCTAATGGGATTTGGGTACTTTTGGAGCCCTTTTCAAAAGACACAACAATTTGATCAAACCCAATCATTTTATTTTCTCTTGCACATCATGTTATTTACTTCTATTTTATATTTTATGAGCTTACCATAGACATACTATAGGTTTATCAAGTACACATGTTCATGTTTGCGATAATTCATTGGTAAATTTAATGAAGTATGTTGAGCCATTTTAGTACCACTAGACCTACGATTGCATAAATCTTTATGTATAAATCATAAAATTTCCATAAATCATATGTCATTCCCACTAAGTTAGTGCTTTTTCCTTAATTCCATAACAATTTTAAAATTTTATATACTTCTGTATTATGTAGCTAATGCAGCAAATACCATTATTCTAATAGATTTATTTCTAACAAATAGTCAAAATATTCATAACAAAATAAAACTATAATTTTTTTAGTTAATACTGAAAAACTATCATTATTTCATTAATAATATTTAGTATATTTACTAAACAAGATTCTCATCTTGATGCTTCCGCTGATAAGTATTATATGACTGCTCCTACTATTTCCTCTATTACTATAATAATAGTGTATGAAATATGAAGCTTCATTAAACTACTTATTATGGGCTATTCATTTCTTTTTTTGGCAAAGTCAGCAGGGTTGACTATTCCCCTACTAATTTATTGAATTTCCTAGAAAAGAAACAACCAAGAATAGAAACTAAGCCAAAACCAAAACATTCTTTGGTTCGCAGAAAAAAATCAAAAAAGAACAACATAGAAACAGGAAACACAATCACAGAGAAAGATGAAGAAAAGGGAAAAAGGAAAAGTATAGATGTATTACAAAGAACAAACGAAGCAATAGTTAGTCAAAGGCAGCGCCAATAGATGGATCAGAACCATATTTCGAGCAGTCCATTCCACTCCCAATTTCAAACATAAGAAGATTCTTCAGTTGAGCATTCGATTTCCTAATTCCTTGAAAAATTATAGCATTTTTCTCAATCCATATTACCTGAATGAACACTTTTAAGATGAAAAGAAGAGTAAATGATGACATTTCAGTCCATCTGGTTGCCTTGTAGATCGGAAGCCATTCAGTCATACTCGATCTGGATACATCCATTCTACCACACGTAACCATAACAAACTGCCAGTGATTAAATACATAAGGACAGTTGAAAAAAAGGTGAAGGGTGTCTTCAACTTCCATATTGCAGAACGAACATGACATATCTATATTTATCCCCCTGCGATGCAATTTTTCTTTGGTTAATAGTGCACTTCTAAATGCTTTCCATAAAGTAAGATTATCCTTTTCACTATTGTGTTGCAACCAGATTCCCTTATGCCAACTAAATTCAAGCACTTCATCAAATTTTGCTAACCTCTTGTAAACCCTTTCAACTGTAAAACTGTTGCATTTAGAGGTCCATTTAATACAATCAGAAGAAGCATAAGAGCATTCCTTACCATGGAACCGAGTCCAAAGTTGTCTGACAATTTGGTTACTTGACTAGGAGAGAAAAATATTATCATGTTGAATGAAGTTGTATGCATTAGCATGGGAGTTTATGCTAGTTTGAACAAATTTCTACAGGGTAAGAACATCACTCAAAATGAGTCCATATTTGATCCAAGGATCATGCCAGAAGCTCACCTCACCACCAAAAGCAATTTCATACCTAATTAGGGGTAGAATGCATATCCTCATTTTCAATATGCTCCTCCGTTTCAATTACAATTTTGAGGAATAGACATATTCCAGAAATTGTTGATTACAATCAAATGTTTACATGACCATTGAACCCAAATATTATCTTTACCACAAAGCAAGTCATCAATATGTCTAGAAAAAGCAGCACTGTTCCATACCGTCATGTTCTAAATACCTAGACCACCCTTAGACTTAGGCAACTCCAGTTTAGAGAAGGAGCATGGGATTAGCTTTGTAGTGTATGTTGCCATGCCAAAAGAACCTATTCATAGCACTCCTTATCATCATAATTAGCTTGTTAGGGAGAATGAAAGTTTTCGACCAGTAAACTGTTATAGAAAATATTATAGCATTGATAAGTATTAACCTTCCTGCTTGACTAAGAACCCTATTACACCAATTTTCTAATCATGCTAAAAAAATTCATATAAAGGCATACATTATCTTTTTGTAATTCTTGATGTAGCAAGAGGGAGCCCCAAGTATGTAATAGTGTCATTTCTAAGTTGCAGAGAGGTCAGGTTGATAATGCTTTGAAGTTTAGAAGGACTTACTCCAGAAACCATCATATCATATTTTAGAAGATTAATTTTTGGACCAGTGATTGAGTGGAAGAGCTTAAGACCAGTAAGAAAGGCCAATATAAATGACAAATCTAGTTTGGTGAAAACAACAAGATCATCAGCAAACATGAGAGATGTTATTTGAGGACTTTTACATTTGGGATGAGGCTTGTACTGACCATTAGCTAATTGTTGATCAAATATTTGAGTGAGTACCTCCATCACAATAATGAAAATATATGCAGATAAGGGATCACCTTGTCTAATTCCTTGCTTGCTTTGAAAGTAACAAACATTAGAGCCATTAACAATCATAGAGAAACTAGTAGGTGAGATACAAGCATAGATCCACGCAACAATGTGTTTTGGGAAATTCATAATGGCCATGATCTTTACAACAACTTCCCAATGCAAGGAATCAAAAGCTTTTGATATATCAAATTTCGACATTGCTCTGGGGAGATTTGAGAATTGTTAACCTTTAAGCAACACATGAGACATCATAACATTTTTTAGAATATTTAGGTTTGGAAGAAAAGCTGCTTGATTGGAGGAGATGATTTTAGGCAGCTCATACTTCAGTCTGGAGGCTATGGTCTTGGAGATGCATTTATATATAGTATTGCAGCATGATATAGGTTTAAACTCATGGACATGATCAGCATTTAGCACTTTTGGAATAAGAGCAATGTTTGTGGCATTAATAGATTTTAACATCTTGCATTTACTGAAGAAATTATGTATGGCCTTGTAGAAATCCTGCTCAATTATGTCCCAATAGGAAGTGAAGAAAAATGCATTAAAACCATACAGACCCCCACATGAAGTAGGTTTTAGGGAATAAATAGCTCTCAGAATTGGAAATAGCATTGTTCAGATAATCAATGTCATGTTGGCTAACTCTAGGAAGTGGTAGGTTATCAAGAGGGTTTAGATCAAGTATAAAGTTTGAAAAATTCCCAAACAAGTCTTTGAAATAAGATAGAAACATTTCATTAATAACCTTAGGATCAGAATGCAACTCACCTTCATGATCAAAAAAAGCATTGATGTTTTCTCTGGATTGCTTTGACTTAAGTGAGGAATGAAAAAATGCTGTGTTTCTATCACAATCTTTGAGCCAATCACATCTAAGTTTTTGCATGATCATATGTGTCCCAATGATAAGTGATTCTTTGTATGTGTTGAAATGTTAGCCTCACGAGCAGCAAGCTCATGATTGTCCATGTCCTACAACTTTTGAATTTTGACAATTTCTTCTTTCAGAATTTTTGAGGCATGACACCGCTACCATACTTGTTTTTGGCCCAAAATTTAAGTGCTTGCTTGGTAACCTTGAGTTTACACTGCAAAATAAACATAGGCTTACCAAAAAATTGTTAGACCAAGCAACTTTAGTAATGTTTGTGAAATCCGGACCTTTAGTCCACACATTAAAAAATTTAAAATTTGATTTTCCTTTCACAGCTGCCTCACCAAAGGAGAGGATTTGATGGGAATGATCATAAATGCTAGGCATAGGAAGGTGATTATACAAGGTATGCTATTGGCTTAGGGAAGTTTGGTTTGAAAAAGCAAAGTCAATTTTTGAAAATGTAACGACCCGCCATTCATTCCACAGAATGACGCATCATTAATAAGAAAGAAAGGGATAGAAAAGATAGAGAAGAAAGAAGAAACAACATCAGAATCTCAACAGCGGAACAAATAAATTATATTATATCACATAAGATATTACATAGTATCATATACAACACCTATCAGAGTTACACAGCTTATACAACACATACTAGACAGTTACAAACACCTGTCTAGTTATTACAACTTCAAATACACTCAAACAAAAGACTCAGAGATCAACACAGCGAAACCACTTAAATATCTACAAACGCTGAAGCCTCCTGCTCCATTGCTCCTTCAGAATTCGTCAAAGCAAACCTGAATCCCTTGGCTACTCGTAAAAATTTGAGTACCCAAGAGTTTAGGAAAAACATAAATAAACACTTGGGTCAGACATGGGTCTGGTGTGAGTAAACGGTTAAATTTGCTTAACTTCGAAACCTTTTGAAAACAAAGGTATCACATAAGACTTCCCACACATAAACATGGAAAAGTTTTTACCTTACGCTAACCAAAACTTTGATAGGAAATCCGGTTATATTAAAATAGGGTCTAGGGTTTTCAAATAAATACTCATATAGCTGAAATTGTTACATTATTAAATTCCAGCATACTAGCCACAAAGTGGGTTATACAATCAAGTCCGATGGCTTATTGGATGTTGGATTTCCATACAATGGCAGGGCTGCTGGGGTACCGCCCATCACAGTAAGTGGCCTAGATCACCGTACCGAGGATCACTCCAGACCCCCTGCAACACAAAGCCGGAACCATCCCTTACTGGACAGCCCGAACAAGACAACCCCGCAGTTGTTTCGAACCAACTGCCACACATAGCCGAATAAAAAGGGACTTCTAGACAGGGGAAAATCTCGTCCTACTTGGGTGCTACCCACTTAGCCTTGCTGCACCTCCCCTGTTTTAGCCATTCCCGGTTGATGAGGCTTGAGGCTACGATTACCTTTAATAGAACACATCTATCTTAGAATGCTCATCGTCCACCTGACGATGTTATGAAAACATTCAATCCATACAAGTTCGTTCCGGGTTCGAACGAAACCGAAGGCATTATCTCGTTACACTCATTTTGGAATCACCCTCAGAGTTAACGACAATAACCCTTGCACTTTAAATCTTCATCTCTATTCAAAGCACTATCTCCGTTAACTCGTTTTGGAATCACCCTCAGAGTTAATGACCATAGCCTTTCTCTAATCTTCACTTGAGATGTCATGACCTATCGTTTAACTTGGATCGATGTGGTTTTCGGATAATCAAATTTGATTCCCGATCCCAGTCTCATCGAAATCCAAACGTATCTTAAAGGTCCAAGTTGTTTAAGATTTAAACAATTCAATTCAATTTAATACTTGAATTCACAGAGCATTAACATAGATAAATATCACACATTTATCACAGATATATCCAATATCACATCACAGAATATCATAGCATATCATCCAATAGATATCAACCAAATCAGACATTCTACTCAAATAATCATCCATAAGCAACCATTTATTAATCCCTATTATAATTAATTTAATCAACTTAAATTAAATTAATTACTTAAGAATTAATTCCTAATCTTGCTTAATCAACCATTAGTTAACTACAATCCATTTAATTAATTAATCATTCCTTTAAATATTAATCACTCTTGATTAATTATCCATCAATTACATAAAGTAATTATCCTTTAATTAATTTCACAAATTAATTATTCTTATCCATTTACAGTAATTAACCTTTAATTACTCTCATTAATTACAATAATTAATGATCCTTAAATTAATTTCTTTAATTAATTAACTATAATTAATTACAATATTCCTTAATTAATTACATTAATTAATAATGCATAAATTAATTTCTTTCATAAATCAACCTTAAATAACAGTAATTAAATATTCTTAATTACTTCTTAATTACTTTAATTTCTTTTATAAATCTTTTTGATTAATTACACCAATTACATCCATAATTCATTTATCAATTACTTACACTAAGTAATTACTTAACAAATCTTATTAAGTAATTATACTTAATTAATTACCATGTGACTACCCTTAATTAATTAACAAATTAATTAAATTAAATTAATCACATTCATTTCATAAATCATATCTTAGTAATTCATTTCTTAATTACTCTGTAAACAAATTAATTAATCCTTAATTACAGATTAATTATTCTTTAACTATTAATTAATAAACCTTAATTATTAATTAATATCCTTTTAATACAAAGTAATCAATCCCTAATTACTTTTATAATTAATTAATTAACCTTAATTAACTAATTAATTATCTCTTAATTAAAAACTTAAGTATTAATTAACAACCTTAATTACAAATTTAATTAATCCATAATTACCAATTTTTCAATCCTTAATGATAATTAATTAACCCTTAATAACTTAATTAATCCTTATTAATAATTAATTAAATTTAATTAATTAAACTTAAATTTCTTAATTAACTTAATTAATTTCAACTCATTAAAAATCTTAATTAACCTTGAAATAAAACATCATCATTAAAACATTTGATCTTAGTAATTAACTTACTTAATTAAATCATTAATTAAGTTTTAAAATAAATAGTCATTAATTACTTATCTCTAATTATTAATTAACAATCCTTAATTACAAGTTAATAAATCACTTGAAAACTTAATTGTTAATTTACTTATCCTTAACCATTAACTAATTTAATTAATAAGTCACTCTTTATTTATTCTATTTATTATCATACTTAAATTAAGTTTTTTAGATAAACATTTCCTTATTAATTACCTTATTACATTTCAAATTAAGTTTGAAAATAACTTAAGATTTTGATTTAATACATTTAAGTTAATCAATTCATACAACTTAATTTATTCAAATCATTCATTTCAAAGAAATGAATTTTCAAGACAATTGATTAACTTGATTATTTAAAATTCAAAACTTACTTTTATTTAAAATTTTAAAACTGGTTTAAGCATTTACTTTGGGTTTTCTCATATGTACTCGAATCAAACCAAACACATCTTCATCTTTTCTTCTTTTCAAAACAGAGTTTAATTCTAAATTTTAAAACTGTTTGGTTTTAAAAAAAAATTAAACTGTTAAAAACTTTAACAGTTATCCCTTAAATACTCGCGTATGACTCTATAACATACTCGAGGCAAAAACCCTTTTACCCGTAATCGTCTTCGAGAAAACAAACGAACCCAAAACCCAACAACACTGACAACTCCATGCCACTGTGCACCTTGCACCACCAACGATGAACTTTCGACCACCGCCAAAGCTTCCCACATATCCACTATTGCTCCAGCAACCCATCGCAAACATCAAACCACCACCACATGTCACAATTCCAAATCGAGCCATCTAATTGAAACTAGAATCCAAATCATTGTCAAAAAAAAACTCGCCAGTCCAATTCCGACCACCAGAGTTTGAATCACTTCGTCCACGCCTTGCCGAACACCTACGCCACCAAATCCCAAAGACTCGAGCCACTCGATCATCCATAGACGAAGAAATGATCACAATTTTGACACTCAACTAAACTAGGTTAAAATCCTATTTCTACCTATCGCCGCCACCATGACAAACTATTCCCACTACTACCATTTTTGCCCACTTCCCTGATCATCCATCTAGATTCGGCAACAATCTCGACCACCATATATACTCCAGTCACCAGAAATTATCCAAAAACCAAATTCTGGTCAACTAAGAACTACACCCTGAATACAATTCTAAAAATTTTAATTTTTGTTTTAAAAATCTTGTTTTTCAAAGATGGTTCAGGACATGAACTTGAATCAATAAAATTCATCATTTGATTTTACATGTTTTAAAAGATTCTACTGTTATTTCCCACATGCAAGCATATTTTAAAACATACATACTTGTTTATATTTTTATTACCTAGATTATGCTAAAACTAAACTAATTTGTCTTTAATTAAAATCCTAACAGTGAATAAATAAAAAGATATGGATTTGGTAAATTAGTTAACACTAAAATATGGAAACAGAGGCATATCAACATGCACAGTTCAATACATACAAACAGTGTACATACACATATATAAACATGCAAAGATACTTCATTCAAAAATCATATGAAAGCAAATTTAAATCCATTTTAACTTTTGAAAAAGGATGTTTACTCACCTATTCAAAAAGGCAGAGAAGTTAAAGCAGTTTTGAACAGGCTTGAAAACTGGAAACTTTGAAACTGAACTTGCTTTCAATTTGACTTCCTTGATTCCTTTTAAAAATTTGAAAGGCTCTTGAAAACTTTTGCTTTTGCCTTAGATTATCTTGCATGCATTCTTGGAAAGGGTTACAGGCTTGATTGTTTACAGAGCTTTGATTTGGTTTGAAATGTGGTTTCAGGCATTTGAACTTGAGAATTTTACTGGTTTTCTTTGATTTTTGGTTTGAGAAGATTTCAGGTTTGAGACAATTGATTTACAGATTTTTGTTTACAGGGCTTGATTTTGATCAGAGGAAGGTTTCAGGTTTGTAGATTCTTGGTTTGGAAATGAATTTCAGTTTTTTGTTTGTGGAGATTATTTCAGGTTTGAGAATTTTTTTTCTTTGGTTTTAGTTTTGAACTGAAAATGTGAGAATTAAACAAGAAAATGGAAGAGAGGGAAAGATATAGATTTATATAAATTTACTAGGATTTGTTTTAAAATTAAAGAAAATAGAAATAACTATGACACTTGTCATTACAATTCTTTATTATGTTAACACATGTATTTAACATGCTTAAAAATTTAACACTTGTCATTATTTATTTTTATATTATTTTTAAAAAGAGTTTAAAAGCTTTTATATTATATTCTTAATTAATTTTATACATTTCTTAATTAGTAAATGCTTTCCTATATTATAAATAAATTAAACCTTTAAAAGAAAATAAAATAAAAACCCATATATATTCTAATAAAATAATATATTTAATTCTTTTTTAAGTGTAAACATAAAACTTTTATATTTAATTTACAATTAAATAAATACTTACCAAATTTATATAAATAAAATTTCTTTTAAAGAAAATATTGTAAAACAAACCTTATTTTAAATAAAAGCCTTGTTCGTATATTTTATACCCAAATATATTAAAATAATTATCTTTTAAAGATTCAAATTTAAATCCAGATTCAAATTCAAATTTAACTTTTAAAATCCAATTTAAAAATCAATTCAAACATTTATATTTTTAAATAAACACAATATAATTTGCAAACAAAAATTCTATTTAAAATCCATTTATATTTATATTTAAAAACATCACATTATTATTTATTATTTGAAAACAACAATTTTACCAATTTTAAATAATTAATTTAAGAAATTATCACATTTTCAATTCCCTGAAATTCCGGGATATCACATTCCTCCCCCCTTAAAAGAATTTCATCCCCGAAATTTAAAACAAAAGATAATCCAAAGGTTTTATTTTATTTCAACCAATTTTAAAACAATTCAAGCATACTTATCAGCCATACACTATCAAACAAACAACCATTTATCCAAACAAACAATTCATTCAAACAAACAACTCTAGCTATCCGGACATAAATCCAGATAAGCTCCCTAAAATTATCCAGGGTTTCCCAGATACAGATACTGGGTTACTCGCTCTATTAAATCCAAACTGGCTATTCAATTCCGAAGCCAAAACACTTATCCTCATAAAAACTCAGAAAGATCCAATATACCTTGGAGCTGGCTTTCTAATCTTACCCAATCTTATTTGCTTCCTTTACCGAAGAAATAACAATGAAGTCTCCAACTTCGAATTCCAAATTCTCCATCTCTAATCCACAGAACTCTTCTGACGATCCTGGGCGGCCTTCATCCTTCCTGATCAACTCAACTTTTGCTGATGCTTCTTGGACAAACTAGACCAAAAACAACCCAACAAAGTGATCCTCTCAAGATCTACCGAAATCCAGAACACAAATTCTACTCCACAATCATCAGTAGATTACAACTTACTTCTCCTATCCGGAAAAGACAAAACAGATGCACCTGCCAATCTGGCCTTCCGATCCTGAAAAGCTTCCTGTAGAAACCCTCTAATCCAAACAATTCAACTTCTGGTTGCTTCCACTCTAGAACAACTACTACCAAGCTTTCGCTGCTCAACTCTGATCTGGATGTCGTCGATGAACACGAGCACAAACCAGACCAACACATTCCAGAAAATCTCTGACAACTCTATAACTCCTACATCTACTAGAGATGCCTCAAACTTAAGGAAAGGATTTCCCCACAGAATACTCAAACTATCGCAAGTCACTTTTGCGATCCTATCCAGTCCAATATCCAAAAATACTGTTCTTTCTTAATCCATCAGAACAGTCTATGCTTGACCAATCCATTTTGAAAAATGAATCTACTCTGCAGCTTCTGAACTCCACCTCTAAGAAACTGCTAAGCCAAAAGATCTTCCAGCAGGAACACAGAACACTCCGAGCTTCAATGCTGCCACAGATGCCAAAGACTCCTTATCCAAAGCTTCTAGAGAAACTCGGATCTCAGACCAAACACAAACACCCTGCTGAACTCAGCCACAACATTGAAGCAGACACACTTCCTTAAACTTGCTCCAAAGAAAACATCGTCGGAGACATCCATAGACACTACGTCTCATCACTCAGCTACTACTTCCTGAGGTAGCCAAGATACCATCACTCTCTCTGCTCAACCGATAGATCCAAACTCTCCAAAATCCGCTCACACGAGCGTGATCAAACTTATACTTCAATTTTGGACTCCGAACCTTAACAGGTTTCCTTCAGAGATTGGTGAAATCCTTACACCATATCAAAGCTCACTCGAGATGGTATTGGGTCTATAGTCTCGACAGATATATTTCCAACCTCAAACATCCAAACTCCAACCATTTGTAGTCGTGTTACACACACCACTATCGTATCTACCTTTATAACTCATATTGGAAAACTCGAACAGGTAACCCAACAAAATAGGTAGAATATATATATATATATATATATATATAAATTACAAATACGCGCTCTCAAGATAGACACCACTCTAGAGCCTAGGTATTATCTCAACCTATGCTCTGATACCACTGTAACGACCCGCCATTCATTCCACAGAATGACGCATCATTAATAAGAAAGAAAGGGATAGAAAAGAGAAAAGATAGAGAAGAAAGAAGAAAAAACATCAGAATCTCAACAGCGGAACGAATAAATTATATTATATCACATAAGATATTACATGGTATCAAATACAACAGCTATCAGAGTTACACAGCTTATAAAACACATACTAGACAGTTACAAACACCTGTCTAGTTATTACAACTTCAAATACACTCAAACAAAAGACTCAGAGATCAACACAACGAAACCACTTAAATATCTACAAACGCTGAAGCCTCCTGCTCCATTGCTCCTTCAGAATTCGTCAAAGCAAACCTGAATCCCTTGGCTACTCGTAAAAATTTGAGTACCCAAGAGTTTAGGAAAAATAGAAATAAACACTTGGGTCAAACATGGGTCTGGTGTGAGTAAACGGTTAAATTTGCTTAACTTCGAAACCTTTTGAAAACAAAGGTATCACGTAAGACTTCCCACACATAAACATGGAAAAGTTTTTACCTTACGCTAACCAAACCTTTGATAGGAAATCCGGTTATATTAAAATAGGGTCTAGGGTTTTCAAATAAATACTCATATAGCTGAAATTGTTACATTATTAAATTCCAGCATACTAGCCAAAAAGTGGGTTATACAATCAAGTCTGATGGCACTTATTGGATGTTGGATTTCCATACAATGGCAGGGCTACTGGGGTACCGCCCATCACAGTACGTGGCCTAGATCACCGTACCGAGGATCACTCCCGACCCCCTGCAACACAAAGCCGGAACCATCCCTTACTGGACAGCCCGAACAAGACAACCCCGCAGTTGTTTCGAACCAACTGCCACACATAGCCGAATAAAAAGGGACTTCTAGACAGGGGAAAATCTCGTCCTACTTGGGTGCTACCCACTTAGCCTTGCTGCGCCTCCCATGTTTTAGCCATTCCCAGTTGATGAGGCTTGAGGCTACGATTACCTTTAATAGAACACATCTATCTTAGAATGCTCATCGTCCACCTGACGATGTTCTGAAAACATTCAATCCATACAAGTTCGTTTCGGGTTCGAACGAAACCGAAGGCATTATCTCGTTACACTCAATTTGGAATCACCCTCAGAGTTAACGACAATAACCCTTGCACTTTAAATCTTCATCTCTATTCAAAGCACTATCTTCGTTAACTCGTTTTGGAATCACCCTCAGAGTTAACGACCATAGCCTTTCTCTAATCTTCACTTGAGATGTCACGACCTATCGTTTAACTTGGATCGATGTGGTTTTCGGATAATCAAATTTGATTCCCGATCCCGGTCTCATCGAAATCCAAACGTATCTTAAAGGTCCAAGTTGTTTAAGATTTAAACAATTCAATTCAATTTAATACTTGAATTCACAGAGCATTAACATAGATAAATATCACACATTTATCACAGATATATCCAATATCACATCACAGAATATCATAGCATATCATCCAATAGATATCAACCAAATCAGACATTCTACTCAAATAATCATCCATAAGCAACCATTTATTAATCCCTATTATAATTAATTTAATCAACTTAAATTAAATTAATTACTTAAGAATTAATTCCTAATCTTGCTTAATCAACCATTAGTTAACTACAATCCATTTAATTAATTAATCATTCCTTTAAATATTAATCACTCTTGATTAATTATCCATCAATTACATAAAGTAATTATCCTTTAATTAATTTCACAAATTAATTATTCTTATCCATTTACAGTAATTAACCTTTAATTACTCTCATTAATTACAATAATTAATGACCCTTAATTAATTTCTTTAATTAATTAATTAACTATAATTAATTACATTATTCCTTAATTAATTACATTAATTAATCATGCATAAATTAATTTCTTTCATAAATCAACCTTAAATAACAGTAATTAAATATTCTTAATTACTTCTTAATTACTTTAATTTCTTTTATAAATCTTTTTGATTAATTACACCAATTACATCTATAATTCATTTATCAATTACTTACACTAAGTAATTACTTAACAAATCTTATTAAGTAATTATACTTAATTAATTACCATGTGACTACCCTTAATTAATTAACAAATTAATTAAATTAAATTAATCACATTCATTTCATAAATCATATCTTAGTAATTCATTTCTTAATTACTCTTTAAACAAATTAATTAATCCTTAATTACAGATTAATTATTCTTTAACTATTAAATAATAAACCTTAATTATTAATCAATATCCTTTTAATACAAAGTAATCAATCCCTAATTACTTTTATAATTAATTAATTAACCTTAATTAACTAATTAATTATCTCTTAATTAAAAACTTAAGTATTAATTAACAACCTTAATTACAAATTTAATTAATCCATAATTACCAATTTTTCAATCCTTAATGATAATTAATTAACCCTTAATAACTTAATTAATCCTTATTAATAATTAATTAAATTTAATTAATTAAACTTAAATTTGTTAATTAACTTAATTAATTTCAACTCATTAAAAATCTTAATTAACCTTGAAATAAAACATCATCATTAAAACATTTGATCTTAGTAATTAACTTACTTAATTAAATCATTAATTAAGTTTTAAAATAAATAGTCATTAATTACTTATCTCTAATTATTAATTAACAATCCTTAATTACAAGTTAATAAATCACTTGAAAACTTAATTGTTAATTTACTTATTCTTAACCATTAACTAATTTAATTAATAAGTCACTCTTTATTTATTCTATTTATTATCAAACTTAAATTAAGTTTTTTAGATAAACATTTCCTTATTAATTACCTTATTACATTTCAAATTAAGTTTGAAAATAACTTAAGATTTTGATTTAATACATTTAAGTTAATCAATTCATACAACTTAATTTATTCAAATCATTCATTTCAAAGAAATGAATTTTCAAGACAATTGATTAACTTGATTATTTAAAATTCAAAACTTACTTTTATTTAAAATTTTAAAACTGGTTTAAGCATTTACTTTGGGTTTTCTCATATTTACTCGAATCAAACCAAACACATCTTCGTCTTTTCTTCTTTTCAAAACAGAGTTTAATTCTAAATTTTAAAATTGTTTGGTTTTAAAAAAAAATTAAACTGTTAAAAACTTTAACAGTTATCCCTTAAATACTCGCGTATGACTCTATAACATACTCGAGCCAAAAACCCTTTTACCCGTAATCGTCTTTGAGAAAACAAACGAACCCAAAACCCAACAACACTGACAACTCCATGCCACTGTGCACCTTGCACCACCAACAATGAACTTCCGACCACCGCCAAAGCTTCCTACATATCCACTATTGCTCCAGCAACCCATCGCAAACATCAAACCACCACCACATGTCACGATTCCAAATCGAGCCATCTAATTGAAACTGGAATCCAAACCATTGTCAGAAAAAAAACTCGCCAGTCCAATTCCGACCACCAGAGTTTGAATCACTTCGTCCACGCCTTGCCGAACACCTACGCCACCAAATCCCACAGCCTCGAGCCACTCGATCATCCATAGACGAAGAAATGATCATAATTTCGACACTCAACTAAACTAGGTTAAAATCCTATTTCTACCTATCGCCGCCACCACGACGAACTATTCCCACTTCTACCATTTTTGCCGACTTCCCTGATCATCCATCTAGCTTCGGCAACAATCTCGACCACCAGATATACTCCAATCACCAGAAATTATCCAAAAACCAAATTCTGGTCAACTAAGAACTGCACCCTCAATACAATTCTAAAAATTTTAATTTTTGTTTTAAAAATATTGTTTTTCAAAGATGGTTCAAGACATGAACTTGAATCAATAAAATTCATCATTTGATTTTACATGTTTTAAAAGATTCTACTGTTATTTCCCACATGCAAGCATATTTTAAAACATACATACTTGTTTATATTTTTATTACCTAGATTATGCTAAAACTAAACTAATTTGTCTTTAATTCAAATCCTAACAGTGAATAAATAAAAAGATATGGATTTGGTAAATTAGTTAACACTAAAATATGGAAACAGAGGCATATCAACATGCACAGTTCAATACATACAAACAGTGAACATACACATATATAAACATGCAAAGATACTTCATTCAAAAATCATATGAAAGCAAATTTAAATCCATTTTAACTTTTGAAAAAGGATGTTCACTCACCTATTCAAAAAGGAAGAGAAGTTAAAGCAGTTTTGAACAGGCTTGAAAACTGGAAACTTTGAAAGTAAACTTGCTTTCAATTTGACTTCCTTGATTCCTTTTAAAAATTTGAAAGGCTCTTGAAAACTTTTGCTTTTGCCTTAGATTACCTTGCATGCATTCTTGGAAAGGGTTACAGGCTTGATTGTTTACAGAGCTTTGATTTGGTTTGAAATGTGGTTTCAGGCATTTGAACTTGAGAATTTTACTGGTCTGCTTTGATTTTTGGTTTGAGAAGATTTCAGGTTTGAGACAATTGATTTACAGATTTTTGTTTACAGGGCTTGATTTTGATCAGAGGAAGGTTTCAGGTTTGTAGATTCTTGGTTTGGAAATGAATTTTAGTTTTTTGTTTGTGGAGATTATTTCAGGTTTGAGAATTTTTTTTTCTGGTTTTAGTTTTGAACTGAAAATGTGAGAATTAAACAAGAAAATGGAAGAGAGGGAAAGATATAGATTTATATAAATTTACTAGGATTTGTTTTAAAATTAAAGAAAATAGAAATAACTATGACACTTGTCATTACAATTCTTTATTATGTTAACACATGTATTTAACATGCTTAAAAATTTAACACTTGTCATTATTTATTTTTATATTATTTTTAAAAAGAGTTTAAAAGCTTTTATATTAATTTCTTAATTAATTTTATACATTTCTTAATTAGTAAATGCTTTCCTATATTATAAATAAATGAAACCTTTAAAAGAAAATAAAATAAAAACCCATTTATATTCTAATATAATAATATATTTAATTCTTTTTTAAATGTAAACATAAAAATTTTATATTTAATTTACTATTAAATAAATACTTACCAAATTTATATAAATAAAATTTCTTTTAAAAAAAATATTGTAAAAAAAATCTTATTTTAAATAAAAGCCTTGTTCATATATTTTATACCCAAATATATTAAAATAATTATCTTTTAAAGATTCAAATTTAAATCCAGATTCAAATTCAAATTTTACTTTTAAAATCCAATTTAAAAATCAATTCAAACATTTATATTTTTAAATAAACACAATATAATTTGCAAACAAAACTTCTATTTAAAATCCATTTATATTTATATTTAAAAACATCACATTATTATTTATTGTTTGAAAACAACAATTTTACCAATTTTAAATAATTAATTTAAGAAATTATCACATTTTCAATTCCCTGAAATTCCGGGATATGACAGAAAAAGTTCTAGGGGAGTTCCCACTGGAGTTGTTCCATGTGAACTGAGCTTTAAATCTTTTACTATAACTAGCTTGTAGTATAGAGTTTTTGATCAAATATCTTAAACTCGTGAAAATAACTACTGTAAGACAATTTTTATATGAAAACACAATAGTAATAGAAATAACATTTCTCATTCTATATTAGGTATCTTTTAGTATTTTATACTATTCTCATTTCTGATGTCCCTTCATGAAGCAAAAGGACAATTCACTCTCTCCATCCCAGTCGTGTCTAAGTTACATCCATTCTCGTACATTCGCTTTCCTTTCCAAAACGATCAACATGTTCAAAGGAGATTCCTATTGTAATCAATCATGTTGAATACACAATTTTGCATTATGCTTTATTTGCTTATTTAGAATGAACTAATTTCATCAAAGTTTCATACATAATGATTCACGACCATTCACCATATAACATTTAATTGAATATCGATCAAATTTCCATATTCTTGTATTGCTTAAGGGTTAAAAAGTCATAAAAAACAATGCACATCTCGGAAAGATAAACCCTTAAGAGACCAAGTTATGAATGCATTTAGTAGTTGTGTAATTTGGTTCTTGCATAGATCTTAACATGCAAAAATATTTATTGATAAATATATTTTATATTTCTACTTCAATCTTAATTCATTTTAAATGTATAATTTAATTGATAAATAGTTTATCAGTTTTGTTAGTTGCATAAATTTATCAATGTAGATTATGTTAACTATATATAGCAAATTTTCTTACAATTAGAAAGGTTAAATTTTATCATTTCGTTCATCTAATAAGGGTTCCATTATAATTTTTATGCTTCTCAAAACCCTAAGAAAAACATAGAAATCTTTTGATTTCCCAAGTGGGCGTTAGGATTCGCTTGCCATGGGATTTTGATCTTGAGTTTACTTAATGAATCACAGGTCCGCAAGCGATGGATAACACTTTGTCGATTATATCATATACAACTCCTAACCTATGGTCTTTTTCTTAATATTAATCTCGACCTTGAGTTTGCTCAACAAATATGTGCATATACCTTACCTCGTCTAACAATATATTATTAATGCTACACATAACATCTCTAGCTTGAGTTTTCTCAACAACTAGAGAGTATACGAGTAATTTATTAATATATAAATAATAGAGGATAAAAATTATATTGAACACTCATAATCCTTAATATACATTTATTTGAGTAATATCGATTTAGAGAATAATGTATTTCTTATGAAATACCTCGTGATTCAAGTATGAGACACATTTGAAATCATGACATATATATTATACATATGTATTTATTCCTTCATCTCATTTGGGTTTCTTTCTAGTTCCACTTAATTACATATATACATATATGTATGTATGTATGTGTAAGTATTAACTTATTTATAATTTTTATAATTTAATTTACTTATATAATATATACGTTTGTCTTGTTAATTAAACCTTATTCAATCAATTATATTTTTTTTAGCAAAACTAGCGGCCTTTGCTGTGGGTCGTCCATATATATATATATATATATATATATATATATATATATATATATATATATATATATATATATATATATATAAGAAATGTGTGTTCGGTTCATGCACCAGAACAACTTAGAGGAAAATAAAGGAGTTTGGCCACATTACCAAACTACTAAACCTAGAGTATCCCAAAATATAGTCCCACTCGGAAGAAGAAGAATGACTCCCCTCATCAAAGAATCATGCCCAATAATATGATAAAACCTCAAAAAAATAGTCGCTAAGGTAGGGAAAAAATCAACCGCATCTAAGTAGTAAAGGAAGTTCTTATCCCATGAATCATCTGATAAAAAAAACAATTCAAATCACCAATTTGATGAAGCACTGTGAGAGTAAGGCCTTCGCCTTCTACATGATAAAATAGTCTCCTTTCTTCTTCATCTCCACCTACATACTTATAAAAACTTCCACCCTTAGAATCATACCACATTTCAGAAGGTTCATGATCTAAGCCTGCTGTAACGACCCCAGATTTAAATTTATTTAAATTAATAATTTATTGAATTTTTGAATTAAATTGAGTAATTAAATAATATTCTGAATAAAAATTGTGAAATAACTAGATTAATTGGAGCGAGTTTCCCCGACTCAAATATGAGTGAATTGGAAAATAATAAATATATTTATATATATTCTATTTGAGTTTAAATTGTAAATATTGTATATTTGATATATGAGTAAATTTGAAATCTTATATATAAGTATATATATATATATTAATTTTTGATTTGAAGTGTAAATAAATGATGA
Organism: Allium fistulosum; assembly: GCA_030737815.1. Lineage (NCBI taxonomy): Eukaryota > Viridiplantae > Streptophyta > Magnoliopsida > Asparagales > Amaryllidaceae > Allium > Allium fistulosum. The sequence goes on from CM060903.1 coordinate 846,218,836, forward strand.
TGATAATATTACAGTAAAATAAATATTTAAGTTAAAATAAAAAAATAAATATATAACAACAAAATAATAAAATCTAACAATATAATGATAAAAGAACTTCATTTAAATTTCAAAGTATATGACCAAAGAAAACACACTACAAGTATAATTAGAAATGAAGATTTCACAAGTTCAAACCATGTAATCAAAACAGGTGAATAAAAAATAAAGAACATTAAGTAAAATATTTAACAAGTTTAACAAAGTTGTACAATAACAGAAACAAGAAAAATAGAATACAAAGCATGAACTAAACAATACATATAAACATATATATAATTGAAAAGAGGAGTAAAAGCAAGCTATTAACTTGGAAACTACTACCAGCCTAGCAAATAAAATAAGACAAATATCTTTAGCCATCAACAACAAATCATCTCTAGTATACAACATACTCACATCAGCCGAGCAAAACAAGTGTAGGTAAGATAAATAAGAAATAAAAAAAATAAAATAAACTTTGTACAAACCCATAAATGCAGCCACCACAACATACTATATCACCTCAGCCCTTAATTTAAGTATCTTCGCCCATGCTTTGTACAAAAACTAAAATATCACCCAGTACAAGTTGTAATCCCTGTACATCCTCTCCTATATACCAACTCATCTTCATCAGTTCGTTCACTTGAAAACTGAAGCAAACAAAACAATATAAATTCATCAAAACCAGAGAGTCAAGCAAGATGATATAAAGGGAGATTTAAAGCAAACAACTTCTCAGCTTCTAAAGTTCAAAGTTTTTTTATAAAAATGCTCTGTCATTTTCAAGCAAAGGTGAGCAAGCTTTTGTTTTAACCTTGCATTTGTAAATATCTGATTCAAATATGAATGTGTGTGAGTATATATGTGATAGTGAGATGGGTATGCTTATCTAAGGAAGGAGGAGTTTCTGTTTAGTAACAAGGTAGCTAAAACTCAAGAAAAAAATTCATACTACCCAAACCAATCCATGTTAAGCCTTAATCTCAGAATAAAAAGTGATTATAAGGTGCCAATATAAATTTTAAAAAAATGATCACAAGTTTAACTATTGAATACATATAGTGAAAATGGCATTTTACAGTAGAAAGGAAATCAATGGTTAAAATTCGAATATTTTAAATTGTTAATTTGATTTCATATCTTGAATAAACATCCAAAGGTAGAATTTTTAAAATAAAAATGATGATTTTTAAATAAGAAATCTAGGCGCAGTTTCAAAGAGAACCGAAAATGCTCATTTGTGAATATCTGATGATTCAATAAATATCAGATGTTGAGATTCGTTGTGAAGCTAGTATGATGATTTATGAATTCAGGAAAAATGTAAGAAAAATTATCTATTGCAAGAGTTTTGGGAACGAGGTGTAATTAGGGTTTAAGGGATCTCTCTGGTCAATGGCAGTAACGAGATGGCCGCGACGTCATTGTGGTATCGAGTGCGATCGGACCTAGTGGAGGTTGTTCGTGGGTCATCGGCGGCGAGGTGGTAGGAATTTCATGATCTCCGGAGAACCAGATTTGGCATTTGAATCTACGGCATTTTGAGTACAAGTGAAGTACGGGTGCCGATTTTCGAAGGCCAACTTTTGGGTCTTCACATTTGGTATCAGAGCTAAGATTGAACTTTAGCTCAGGAGTATAACACGTTAAGTAGCTCATTAGAGATAGAGTGAAGTAAACTCTAGAATGAGTAATCCTTAAGATATCCGTCTGAACGTCTCAGTAAATTCTCTTACTATCCACTGATAGTGAGTATGAGTGCAAGAAGAGAACGAGATAGGGGACAAAGGAATACGACTATAAATGGTCAATACCCTGTAACAGTGGAAATAACCTTCTTATCAATCTTCTTTGATTCGTTTCCAAATTCTTTGATTTGCTTCGTATCAACTATAAGAAAGAAGTTTCGGTGTGATGATGGCTCTACGGATCATTGTCGAAGATCTTTACTTTGTATCTTCATCAGTTCTTATCAGCTTTTTGATTTAAACTTTAATGAATTTGAAATTTGAAATTTGAAGTTAGAAATTTGAAATAAATTGGAAATTTTAAATGGAGTTAAATTGATTAATAGAATATGAAGGCTAAAGTTGAATTAAATCAATAAAACGATATCGTTTGAAACCAAATTTGAAATTCTATTGTAATTCCTTGTGAATACCAAAGTCCGAAGAGGGACAAATTGGTATGTGTTTTGAGATATTCCGACTTGAATTTGGAATCCGTATCTTGTGTTTGAAGGAGTTATAGGAGATCGAATCTATCTATCTCTGTCTTTGTTTCGTGCCTGCGAATTTCGAGGACGAAATTCTTTTAAGGGGGGAAGTTTGTAACGACCCCGGATTTAAATTTATTTAAATTAATAATTTATTGAATTTTTGAATTAAATTGAGTAATTAAATAATATTCTGAATAAAAATTGTGAAATAACTGGATTAATTGGAGCGAGTTTCCCCGACTCGAATATGAGTGAATTGGAAAATAATAAATATATTTATATATATTCTATTTGAGTTTAAATTGTAAATATTGTATATTTGATATATGAGTAAATTTGAAATCTTATATATAAGTATATATATATTAATTTTTGATTTGAAGTGTAAATAAATGATGATGATAATATTACAGTAAAATAAATATTTAAGTTAAAATAAAAAAATAAATATATAACAACAAAATAATAAAATCTAACAATATAATGATAAAAGAACTTCATTTAAATTTCAAAGTATATGACCAAAGAAAACACACTACAAGTATAATTAGAAATGAAGATTTCACAAGTTCAAACCATGTAATCAAAACAGGTGAATAAAAAATAAAGAACATTAAGTAAAATATTTAACAAGTTTAACAAAGTTGTACAATAACAGAAACAAGAAAAATAGAATACAAAGCATGAACTAAACAATACATATAAACATATATATAATTGAAAAGAGGAGTAAAAGCAAGCTATTAACTTGGAAACTACTACCAGCCTAGCAAATAAAATAAGACAAATATCTTTAGCCATCAACAACAAATCATCTCTAGTATACAACATACTCACATCAGCCGAGCAAAACAAGTGTAGGTAAGATAAATAAGAAATAAAAAAAATAAAATAAACTTTGTACAAACCCATAAATGCAGCCACCACAACATACTATATCACCTCAGCCCTTAATTTAAGTATCTTCGCCCATGCTTTGTACAAAAACTAAAATATCACCCAGTACAAGTTGTAATCCCTGTACATCCTCTCCTATATACCAACTCATCTTCATCAGTTCGTTCACTTGAAAACTGAAGCAAACAAAACAATATAAATTCATCAAAACCAGAGAGTCAAGCAAGATGATATAAAGGGAGATTTAAAGCAAACAACTTCTCAGCTTCTAAAGTTCAAAGTTTTTTTATAAAAATGCTCTATCATTTTCAAGCAAAGGTGAGCAAGCTTTTGTTTTAACCTTGCATTTGTAAATATCTGATTCAAATATGAATGTGTGTGAGTATATATGTGATAGTGAGATGGGTATGCTTATCTAAGGACAGAGGAGTTTCTGTTTAGTAACAGGGTAGCTAAAACTCAAGAAAAAAATTCATACTACCCAAACCAATCCATGTTAAGCCTTAATCTCAGAATAAAAAGTGATTATAAGGTGCCAATATAAATTTTAAAAAAATGATCACAAGTTTAACTATTGAATACATATAGTGAAAATGGCATTTTACAGTAGAAAAGAAATCAATGGTTAAAATTCGAATATTTTAAATTGTTAATTTGATTTCATATCTTGAATAAACATCCAAAGGTAGAATTTTAAAAATAAAAATGATGATTTTTAAATAAGAAATCTAGGCGCAGTTTCAAAGAGAACCGAAAATGCTCATTTGTGAATATCTGATGATTCAATAAATATCAGATGTTGAGATTCGTTGTGAAGCTAGTATGATGATTTATGAATTCAGGAAAAATGTAAGAAAAATTATCTATTGCAAGAGTTTTGGGAACGAGGTGTAATTAGGGTTTAAGGGATCTCTCTGGTCAATGGCAGTAACGAGATGGCCGCGACGTCATTGTGGTATCGAGTGCGATCGGACCTAGTGGAGGTTGTTCGTGGGTCATCGGCGGCGAGGTGGTAGGAATTTCATGATCTCCGGAGAACCAGATTTGGCATTTGAATCTACGGCATTTTGAGTACAAGTGAAGTACGGGTGCCGATTTTCGAAGGCCAACTTTTGGGTCTTCACACCTGCCAAGAGGAACCCCAAAAGAAATCAGTAGAGGAAGGTAGAACCACATCCGAATTAGCTTTAGAACTATCATCATTAATTTCAATAGGGGAATCAACCGGAACCGAAGGCACGATCTAGGGAGAAGGGCATACCTTTGAAATCAACTTCATGATCGAAGGAGGAGGAAATAGGATCCTATAAGAAAATGGAGCAGAGGTAATGTTAAACCTCTGTTTATAGGCATCCATAAGGGAACTAAAAGAATGACAGCATGTACACGTATCTGATTTCCAACCGTAATAGACATCAACTACTGATTCATGGCCTTCTGTAATACAGATACTTACCTTGGAGGGTAAACACTTTTAGGAGTAGTGTAACAACCCGCATATCTATCGATTTTATATTTAAATATTTTATCGTTAGTCGGTTATTAGTCCGAAAAGCTACTTTTTGCATATGGTCAAATTAGGACTCGAGACCACCCCCATTGAGTTCAAAATGACGTTTGCGATCTTTTTGAGTGTAAACTTCGATATGTTTGGAAATAGTGAAATTTTCGACACTTTTTCCCGCCTTTGACTTTGGTTTGGACTGCACCCCTTTAGTTCAGCCCAACCCTCTTCCTCACTCCATCAAAACACTTTAAGATTTGACAAAAATGGTGGTGGGAAGTCGAAATTAAAACTCCAAACACAAATTCTATTGCAAATCCGAGATTCAACATCAAATTCACGTGAAGAACATTGATTCAAGCTTGTTGGTGTTCTTGCTTTGCTCTCAAATCTCCATCTTCATCAAATTCCATGAAAAGGTGAGATTTTTGATCTCACATCTTGCCTATACTCGTCATTGGACTGTTGGGAATGATTCCTCGTCACTTTAGCATGTTTGTTGCATTCGGTTTGGATTGGATTGGCGAAAAACTCCAAATTTTAGTGATTTTGGTGAAAAACTGCTACTAGGTCGTTCTGGCCATTTTTAGCTCGTTCGGAGTTAGGTCGCTCATCCATAGGTCGTAGGTCGTATTCGACCTTAAGTCATTAGGTCGTATCGACCTTAGGTCGTTAGGTCGTATAGACCTTAGGTCGTGCACCTTCAGGTTGAAGCAGCTTTAGGTTATAGGTCGTTACCGACCTAAAATCCCCCAGGCAAACCTTAGGTCATATGGCCTTGTACCCATCTAGGTCATAGAACCTTTTAACTGTTAGGTCGAAAGACTTTTTTCCCTTAGGTCGCAAGACCTTAGGTCGCACCCAGTTAGATCGTTCGCCTATCTTAGGTCGCGAACCCAGTTAGGTTGTTCGCCTATCTTAGGTCGCGAACCCAGTTAGGTCGCGCATTCTCTCTAGGTCGTTCGACCCCTTTACCCCTTAGGTCGCTTGGCCTGCACCCAGTTAGGTTGCTGGACCTTTGACCCGTTAGGTCGCGAACCCTCTTAGGTCGTGAACCCTATAGGTCGCGCACCCTGTTCCTTCGTTAAGTCGCTCCGTCTTCCACCACTAAGTCGTAGGTCGCCTCCGACCTTACCCTTAGGTCGAATGACCTGTGACTCGCTAGGTCGCGATTTTCCTTAGGTCGTATGACCTATTTTTCCTTAGGTCGAACCCCGTATTACTCTGCGTAGGCAATCTTATATGAAAAGCATTCATCAGAACTTCCACTTTGATGCATTTTGAGCTGATTTCCTTGGATTTTATTCACGTCTTCGAATGTGAATTTTTGTGATAGATTGTTCCAACAATCGTTTTACGACTTGTCACTTTAAAGATATGAAGGTTTTAATACTAGTAGTAAATATCAAAACTCTTTCATCAAATCGATTTCAACACTATTTTTAATATCAAAAGTTTGTTTTCTCAAACCGATTTCCAATCTACTAATATATATAAGCCTTTACTTCACTCGAATGAGAAATCGACTTAAACGACTTAGTAAAACGAGTGGTATGAAACGCTTGCATTCACTTCGTCGGTTAGCTCTTGGACTTGTTCGATTGAACCCTTTTCGTGACAATTTCCTAGTGAAGATTTACAGCTTGTTCGTAAATATTTAAGTTAAGCAAGTGGTTATGGGACATGAAGCTAAACTCATATATTTACTAGCTTGGTGTGATTGACACTTCTCGCTGATCATGATGATCATTTTATGATTTAGACTAGCAATTGTGCGATGTCTCTTTGTTTGCAAGGTTAGACTAGACCGCAGTGGTGTGATTCCGACTCACACATATCTCTTTGTCCGCAAGGTTAGTCTAGACCGCAGTAGTGTGATTCCGACTCACACATATCTTTTTGTTTGCGAGGTTAGGCTAGACACCACTTGTGTGATTCCATTCACACATGCCTTTTTGCTTTTTGGTTAGCCTAGGCCTCAATCAGTGTGATTCCGACTCACACATATGGGGTAGCGCCCCATGGTCTTCGGACCATCATGTGATAGGCCTCTTTCTCTTTTTATGATTTCTGGATTTCTTGTTTTGATTTCTGGATTTTTATGTCATTGACTTGTTATGAGTACAAGTTTAGGGTATGATGCCCTCTTTGGATCTTTGAGAAGATTCTCGTGATATTGATCATTTCTCATCGGTTGATCTCCTGTTGATCATCATTTTCATACTTATAGTAGTATGTCAGTATGGATATTTTACGTTTATGCCATATCTCTTATTTTATATCATGTCATCTGATATTTATAGTTAGACTGATCCGTTTATTATTTTCTTAAATAATACTCGGGTCAGACCGAGATGTTATAGGTGCTTCTTCTTGACTTCCTTCCGGGATTTGCTACTCTGACTTTTGGCTGACTATTTAGTTTAGCAGTTTTTGTTGTATACACTTGAGATATGGACTCATAGTTGTATTCTTTTGGTATAGCATGTGTTGCTATTCTTTTGTATTATTGTGGAACTTTTTGACCACTACTATGATGTACACTTTCATGTGTTAGTTATATATTCATATCTTCTTCCGCCTTTGTGATATGGATGTCTGTGACTGCTTTGTGTTATGTTTATTTCTATGTTTGTTTCCGAAGATTATTTTATAGCCACCGTGTGATAATCAATTACATGGATGGTCGCTCCTCAACAGCCTTATTCTCCGTGCTAGTTGACAGCACTACATCGTAGTGTCCTTGGCTAGCGTGGGTATTGAGGTGGGGCGTCACAAGTAGCTTCAATAAGAGCCTTCGCATACAATGTCTTATTATGAGCAGCAGTATTAACATCCAAACATTTGAGTTCCTAACAACACTCGCTAACTAATTTGAGTCCATGTCCTGCAACACTGAAGGTATATGAGTGCAATGAGCCCAAACTAGTATAGAAAGAACTTATTCCTTAGCTTTGTCCACCGTTGGACTCCATGGGGGTAATAATGAAAGGTTTACCGACAATAATGAAAGGATCCGCCTCAAGAACATAAAGCCTATCAATAAGTTATAATTCTTATTACATAAAACATATTTAATTTATTTTATATAAAATGTCTAAATCTTTATATTGCTCATCATAAACTATTTAAGATAGTTAATCATGTAACATTTGTAGTTTGTTTATGTGTACATATCAATATATGAATACATTTTAATTAATTAACTTTTAATATATGTTAACAAAAAAAGTTTATTTAATTAAATGTTTCAATTAAACATTTTAATTTCATTTATCATAAACAAATTTAAGATAAATAAATAACTACAGCAATTATAGTTACACACACATACAGACAAACACACAGATATACTTTATAATATATATATATATATATATGTCAACATATATGTTTAAATCAACTAACTTTTAATTAAATATTTTATTTAAAATAACTAATCATATTAATCAGATTAAATGTCAAAATTAATCATTTAATTTCTCAAATCAATTTTGAAAATTTTGAAAGTTTTTTGTAACTTCTATAAAATTTACATTTTATATTTTAAACTTAACTTTTAAATTTAAACGTATAATTTTAAATTATCAAACAAAATTTGAAAATTAGCCCAAGGCCTAAAATCAATTCGAGCCTTTTTATTGGGGATATTTTTTAGGCTTACTTCATCCTTCTAGTTAGTCCAATAATAAGGTAGGGTCTACTTATAACCCAAACCCAACCTTAGACCCTACTAAATAGGTAACCTTTAATTAGTTAGCCCAAACAATGCTAATATAAAATGTATAGACCATTGGGCTCTGCTATCATTGAAGGTCTAGCATAACTCCTTTGGATTGACCCAACTAGGGACCTCACAAGTGAATTTTACATGTAGCCTTTCAACTAACATAACTATCATAGGACATGTAGGGGTAGGAGTTAATGCTTCATCATAGATCATAACGTAAGGACCCCATATTATTATAGTTGTAGGGATATCCAAAGTACAAGGTAAATTCCTAATTTAACCTCACTTGATACCATTGAAGGAACCAAGCTAGACGAAAGCATGTGAAATATGTATATTTCAAAAGGAAAAAAAATCCTATTTGGATCTATTAGGCCTATAAGTCTAAAGGATTATTAGATCCAATCTAATAAAGCATAAATAAAATCTTATCTTATTTAATTTGGTTAAAAGAAAGTATTAATTTAATATATACTGAACGTATTATAATGAGCATATCAAATACACTCACATGTATATAGTGCAAGTGCGACATAGCATATGGTATACATAGTCAATACATACATATATAGATGTTGGGATTTGTATTTGTAACTTATATACTGCCAATTTATATGTGCAATGTTTGTCACATAGCATTTTAAACTTATATATAAAAGTTTATATATATATATATAAACATATTATGCATAAATGAAATAAAAAAATAAAATACTTAAATAGATCTGACTAAAAGGATTCAAATTTGAATGGGTAGTGGCATATTTAATTAACATTAACACAAAGAGTAAAAGCCATTTAAGAGGCAGTTAACGAGAGGCAAAGAAGGAAGTCATTTGGCACTCTTTTAATCTTTCTTTATCTAGTTTCAAAATATTTTAAACTTGAATGCAAATATATGTTTGTATAGTGTTATTTCAAATTATAAAAAATAATAATTGAACATATATACACATACATACATACATATATATGTAAATTTTGACTATTTTATATGTTTTGAAATCTAAAACTAACAATTTGAAATCAAGTTTTAACTTAGGAATGAGTTTAACATTAGATATGTAATTTTACAAAAAAGTCCTATTATAAAATTGAATTAAAACAATGTATGCATATATATTTATATATGTATGTATGTATGAACACAATAATAAACTATATTTTAATTCAAAATAACCCATATTTGTAAATCTTACAATTTCGTATGTTTACAATTTAAACTCAATAACTTGAAATCAAGTTTTGACTTAGAAAGAAAATCAACTTTGGATTTGTGATTTTACACCATGTCCTTTTTAAATTTTTAATTGAGACAATGTAAATAACAACTAAAATAATTGATACTCAAAATAACTAAATTATATATGAAACTTACATACTATTTCATGAAACAATTTAATTATGATTTAGATCTAAACAATATATTCAATTTAAAATATATAATAGTCAGTTTCAAATCTGAAAAACAAATAGATTCAATTTAAATTGTATACAGCAATTAGTTTCAAATCCAAAAAATTTCCTTTTCTATTGAACTTTTATTCTAAACTAATGGCATAATAGATTGAACAACATATGCACATATAAATTCATTGTATAAGAAATAAAACCTAAACTATATTGACAAGATAAAACATATATCATGATGATATGTATACATAGGGGATCCAAATTATTCTAATATGATATAACACATATTATAACACATATTAAATAGAGATTAGATTATTACCTTAAGATGTAGCCAAAAAGATGGCACCTAGAATGAAGAAAAGAACTCCTAGATCTGATTGATTCATCTTCAGATTTTTCAATTATCTGAAGAACCACATTTATATTTATTTTATTTGATGTTTGAATTATTTTGGGAATCTTTTTTCATTCATTCAGACACGAATTTTCGACCATTGAGGGAGAGGAGGAAAGCAGGAAGAAGAATGAATTGTCAAGAGAGTAAAATGAATAAATGAAATGAATTTTCATTTTAAAGAAACAATTGAAACCTTTTTAATTCCTTTCTTAAAACCATCCCTCTTTATTCTTCATTGATTCTCAATTAATCAAATCAACTCCTCCACTTTTAGCATGTATGATCGACCATAAATAGAGTCTGTTTGAGCCCTTTAAATATCCAAAACAACTTAGTAATTAACCGATTTAGGTCAAATTTAAATGTTTGTCAATATCATATGTCGATACATAGATATATAACTTTTATATACATAGTTTATTAAATACTAATAGATTCAAACAAATAAAATAAAATTTATAAATTAATTTATAAATAGTAATGAATATTTTATAAATATTAATTGATTTAATTAATTTACAACAATTATAAATTAATTAAATCGTGTGGTTTTTTTTGGAGTATTCATCATTATAGTTGTGAGACTCAAAGGTGTAAACTATGTCGGCGATAAATATTGAACGTTTCAAATATTAATGTTCACACATCTGTTAGTGTGACATCCCAGAATTTTGAGCAATATCAATTTAATAATCTATATTAAATATTAAATTGATTTGATATATATAATTGTTAATAAGGTATGAATTGAATTAATAATTGTCTTTTAAATAAATATTTAACTGATAAATTATCTTTTAAGACTAATAAATCGTTTTCTATTTATTTATATATATATTTGTATATATTGTAAATAGTTAAAGTCTGTTTTAAATTTTAATAAATAAGAATATGTTTTCAAACTCTAATCTTTCTGGTAATTTGGAATTTGATTTATTTTAATATTAAATAAAATATCTTTAGAATGAGTTATAGTTAGACAACATTAATTTTTGTAATATCTTTAAAATGGATTTTAATAAATAGAAATTGTTATTTTAAACTTATGTTTATACTTATACACATGCTTTGGTAAACTATGATTTAAAATATAAAATGAATCTTATAAAAATTTACATAGGTTTGAAGTAATTTTAAATAAATTAAGCATTTAATAATATAAGTTTTAAAAGAAAGTAAAGGCAAGATTTTTAAATTTTTGTTAAGTATAAAATTGTGTTTATACTTGAGTTGAAACTTTATAAACAAATATAAGCTAGGCAAAATATATAAGTTAACTAAAATATGCTCATACAACAAAATGGAGATATGCTAGACCTTGTATAGTTGTAGTTTTAAAAGTAATATGTTGTTAAGCAAGTGTTTATAATAGAAATAGGCTAGGCAAAAATAGAGTATGTTGAAACCTGTAAGTAGCTAAAGCAAGTCAGACAACAAATAATATTTATAACTTGGAAGAAAAAGCATGCAGGCAAGAAAAAAAAATCATTTCAATACATACGAATGTGGCTGGATAAGTATGCTAAGTTTAAAGTCAAACAAATATAAACATAGGTAAGGTTGTAAGTACATATGAAAGTGGATTATAGGAGAAGCTTGTATACAAGAAAGTACATAGCATTTAATGTTTTCCACCTTAGCCCAACAAAGCCTGTTCGAAGTATGCTTTCAGCCCCAAAGAGATAAAAATCCCTGATTTCTCGTGTACTAGGATAATAAACTATTGTATACTTATGTATTTAGCAACCCTACCTCATTTCATTTCGTATACAAAGGGCTGAGCAACCCAGTTTCTAAAAGTTTTAAAAACAAAGCAAAGTCTCAAAACAAATATAAACTGAAATCAAATGAGAAAAGCAAGCCTTCAGTTTCAATTCAAAATTTAAAGCCTCTCAACCACAACAAGTTTCAGTTCAAACATTCAAGCATATGCAAGTTTCAAGCTGCCTGTTTTCATACAAAAAGGAACAAGCTTTCTGATTTTAAAGCTAGGTGAGTAAACTTTTTAAAACTAAACTAAAATAATCTGGAAGTCTCTGTGTTAATGTTGTTTATATGTATGTGTTTGTGCAAGTTTCAGTGCATTTATGTAAGTGTGCATATCAGTTGTTTTGAATATCTCTGATCTAGTAAAGCCACTACCTTTAAACTGTTAAACATGAGACCCTACTGTTTTGATGCCTATGACTTATGTTTAAGTAAACTCGTAATGTATCTTTGTAAATAAGTTGGTATGATGGTTTTAGGACTTTGGAAAACTTGTGTGAATGCCTAGATTATTTACAGTGATCATCTCTGTTTTAATTACAGAGTTTTAAAACTTAGTTCAACTTCAAAAATTCTTCCTACTCTAATATTCTTTAGGGCTGAGTAGTTAAAACAAAGTTGTTGTTTTAAAACTAAAGTAAGCTTTAAAAATAATTGCAAAAATATAGATAGAAAACTTTGTCTGGAAAGAAGAAAACACAGAGGAGTTAGAGTTTAGTTAAAAATCAAAACTTGTAAATTGTTGATATAATTATATAATTGGAATCGTATATAAATGATAGGATTTTTAAAATTAAATTTACAAATTTTAATGTAAGATTGATGGAGTGATATGGGTTTGTCTGGAAAATGGGTTATGGTGATTTTCTGGTGATCTCGAGGTCGAGGGTGTTCGGGGTTGTGCGAGATGGTGGAGGAGACTATGGGGGTGACCGGAAAATTGGTCGCAGGTGGCCATGGGCACGGTGGCGGAAATGGCTACGGTTCTAAGTTTTAAAACCTAGTTTTGGAGAGGGTTCTTATTTGATTCGTTCGCCCACTGTAGTGGATCGAGTGTGACCGCACTCTGGAGGATGGCAGCGAGGTGGTTGGAGAAGCCGTGGTCGAAATTTCGTGACCTCCGGTGGTCGAGGCGGCGAACACTGGGCGATGACAGGCTTTGGCGAATTCGAACTGTGGGTTTCTAGGCCTGGGAGGTAGTCGAATTTCGAGTTTGAGTTGGAGATGGGAATCTGGAGATAGGAATGGTGATGGGAGATGGTCGTTGACGTGGGGACGTCGTCGTAGTCGATCGGAGATGATCGAATTGGTGGTGCACGTGCACAATGATTTTCTGGTGTACGTGAATTCTGGTAGCAGGAAATGGTCGCGAGTTCCTCGAGTCGATTTGAGAAATGATCGAAGCTTTCTTGCTTTGGACTCGAAGTAGGTAGTGGGTGTGTTCTTTGATTTGCTACAGGTCGATGACCTGTTTGTATTCGCGTGGTAGGGTTTTCACGGCGGAAGCTCGGGTTTCCTGATATATTTCTCGAAGTAACAGGCGAGTTTTCTCGGGGCAAGCTGGGAAGTATTGGGCCATATATTGAATACCAGTTTTAAGGCCTGTAAGATTTTTAAGCTGTGATTTTAAAGCAGGATTTTAATGGAGTTAAAACAAAATTTGAAATGTGAATTCAAATTAAATTTTGTTTCCATAGTTTAAAAAACAAATATAAGTTTATAAAATAAATGTTTTACAACTTTAAGATGTTTAAAGTATATTTGAATGTGTTAAATTTTACTAAGTTAAAATTTGTAGTTATATTGAATCTAAATCTAAAATGAAATGTAAAAGTAGATTCAAAGATAAAATGTTTCAAATGCATTTGTAAGTGAGCATTTAATTTATATATAAGAAAATGTTTTATCCTTTAAACAAGTGAAGATGTATAGATTTGTAATTATTAAGTAAATTAAAATGAGTAATTTACTAATTTGATTAATTAGTGATTGAATTAGTTAATTTAGTAATTTAAAGTTAAATTAGTTAATTAAGTTTTAAGATAATAAATTTAGGATGAATAAATGGATAATTAAGAATCATTAATTAAATAAGAGTTGAATTTTAATCTATGATTATTAATTAATAAAGTAAGCAAGAATTAATTAAGTGATATTGAATACTTAATTAATTAAATAATTAAGGAGTTATTAATGAGTTATTAAAGATGAAATGTAATTGTAAATAGATAATAAATCTTAATTTAATTACTTTAAGTAAATTTAAGAAGTGTTAATGATTAATGAAGGCTATTAACTAGTATTATAAAATAATGGATTAATATGATCATTTGATAATTTATTAGGTTTATTAATTTAAGATAATAAATGGTGAATTATATAAGTATAATTTACTTAGGGAAGTAATTAAGAAATTAATTTCTCATTTTAATAAATCAAGTTTAATATGAATTTTTTAAGTTAATTAATTAAGTTTAATTAATTTAAATAACCATTTGTTGATGTGATAAGTATAATTACTTAAGGAAGTAATTAATTGTGATGATGTAATAATGAAAGTAATTTGAGTATAATTACTTTGTATAAATTAATCAAGGGATTAATTACAGAATAATTAATTATGGAGTAATTAAATTATTTGATGAAGTAATTAAGGGTAGTTAATTACTGAATGGAGTTAATCAAGGTGATTAACATTTTGTTTAATTGGAGATAAATTACTAAATGAAATAAATGTAATTAGAGATCATTAATTATTGTAATTAATGATGCAAGTTAAAATGGATTTATTTGGGAATAATTAATAAATGAAGCAATTCATTAGAGTAATTAATTAAGAAGAAATGGAATTAATTTTAGTAATTTAAAAGGTTACTTTCTATAATTGGTATGAAGTAATTAATTTGTAAAATAATTAGAGGATAATTACTTAAATATAATTTGAGATAATTAATCTAAAATGGTTAATTAAGATGGAAAAGTAGGAAATGATTAATTAATTAACTTGTAATTAATTAATGGTTATGTAAGCAAGATTAATATTGATGGGGTAATTAATTTAATTTACTTTAAATTAATTAGAGATTTGTAATTAATTTAATTCATTTTAAATTAATTATAAATGAGGTGATTATTAATCTTTGTTTATATATGATAGATGATATTGATTTCCATGATTGATTGTGATCTCAGATATATACCTATTGTGTTATGGATGTTTGGTTAAGTATGATGATATTGATTATCTGTTTGAGTAGATAATATGGATTAGCTGTTTATGATGATGATGTTATTATCCATTGTGATATTGTTATTTATCTATCTGTGTGTATATAGATAATTGAATTTAAATTGTTTTAACTTTAAAACAACTTGGCCTTAAAAGACACGGTTTGGATTTCGATGAGACCGGGATCGGGTTTCCGTATACCGGGATTCTAGGTCTGGAGACCCGAATACCACATCGATCCAAAATAACGTTAGGTCGTGATATTCAAATAGAGCAAGTGAAGACTCGAGGTATAAGAACTATACGTCAGTATAACTCTGTGGGTGATTCCGTAATGAGTTTGACGAAGATAGTACTTATAGATTCGAGATGGTGATTCAGAATGCAAGGGTTATTGTCGTTAACTCTGAGGGTGATTCCAATACGAGTGTAACGAGATAATGCCTTCGGTTTCGTTCGAACCCGGAACGAACTTGTATGGATTGAATGCTTTCAGAACATCGTCAGGTGGACGATGAGCATTCTAAGAGATGTGTTCTCTAAAGGTAATCGTGACCTCAAGCCTCATCAACCGGGAATGGCTAAAACAGGGGAGGTGCAGCAAGGTTAGTGGGTAGCACCCAAGTAGGACGAGATTACCCCTGTCTAGATGTCCCTTATTATTCGGCTTTGTGTGCGGTTGATCATGACAACCGTGGGGTATCTTGTGCGGGAATTATCCAGTAATGGATGTTCCGACCTTGTGTTGCAGGGGACTTAGGGTGGGTCCTCGGTACGGTGATCTAGGCCATGTACTGTGACTGGCGGTACCCCAGTAGCCCTGCCATTGTATGGAATCCAAAATCCAATAAGTGCTATCGGTTTTGATTGTATACCTATGTATGCTGGAATTTAATGAATGTAACAATTTCAGCTATTTCTTATTTACTTGAAAACCCTAGACCTATTATAATATCACTGAATTTCCTATCAAAGTTTTGGTTAGCGTAAGGTAAAAACATTTCCATGTTTATGTGTGGTATGTCTTACATGATACCTTTTGTTTTCAAAGAATTTTTAAAGTTAAGGAACTTTAACCGTTTACTCATACCAGACCCATGTTTGACCCGAAGTTTATTTCTGTTTTTCATAAACTCTCGGGTACCCAAATTTTTACGGGTAGCCAAGGGATTCAGGTTAGCTTTGACGAATACTGGAGGAGCAAATGGAGCAGGAGGCTTCAGCGTATAGATATATATATTGGTTCCGCTGTGTTAGTGTTTATCTGTATTTCCGCTGTGTTGTATCTCTGTGATTTGTGAGTTGTATTAACTAGACAGGTGTTTATAACTGTCTAGTATGTGATGTATAAGCTGTGTATCTATGATGTATATGATACTATGTATTCTCTTATGTGATATATTATATTTTATTCGTTCCGCTGTTGAGATTCTAATGTTGTTTCTTCTTCTTCTCTATCTTTTCTACTTTCTCACCTCTTTCTTTTTTTTAAAACGATACGTCTTCCTGGGCATAGGAAGTCGGGTCGTGACAGTTAGCTAGTGGTGTAACATTTTTGCTGTTATCGTTTACACATCCTTTTGGTGAAATCCAATTTTACTATTATAAGCAGTATTTCCCATATCAACGATTATTTACGCCAACTCTCTTCGTTAATATTATATCACATTAGGACTTCTGGATTTTGGTTTCGGTTAAAATTCCACCATCGTCCACATTGAACTTGACTAGTCCAACCACAAAATCCTTTATTCAATAATAATAATTAGTACTAATCACACTGCTCTGGCTAGAGAATTTGACTTTAAGTTGACTACAGTTGACCATGAAATTAACTTATATAATAGAGGAGACGAATTCTCTGTTGAATAGTGTTAATTCTAATGTTTAAACTCACACCCAATTGTAGTCATTTGATAGACGCCCTGCTATGATTTAACTATAATCGGTATGGAGTATCCACACTATAGTTCCATAGTATCCTCACGTCAAGGGATCACTGTGCAACATCGTCACTTCAAGATTCACTACTTGACCTTAGCTATACTAACCAATAGAAAACTCTCGAGTGAGTCATTCCATAGTTATCTGATAATTATTAGTACTAACTCTTTGGTGCCTCCATTAGCTATGAGTAATATACTATCCAGCATTTGGAGAGCGTTACGTACTTTAGTCTCAATGGATGCATCAATCTTGTATCGAAACATCTTGATGATTAATATTTAAAACAATTTGATATTTTAATATAATAAATTTTTCATGATTACAATACATTGTAATTACTATCACATAAGATATCATTTATAATATTCTATTTCAAATATTCTAAATTAGTTATTAATTAAATATATCATAATACTACAAGCATACAATAGAAAGAAAACACTTTTTATTTAGAAAAAGATTGGTCATCAGGTTGGATATATGTAACAAATTACATTATTGCCCCGAGGCATACCACTAACTCTATCAAGTTCAAGATATTTGTGTAACAACCCGAAAATTTTAATGATTTTAAATAACATAATTAACTAAATTTTTCTTGAAATTAAACAATAAGATTTTAGCAATGAAAATTTGATATTTGTTATGCGTCTATTTAAGCGTAGCAAATGGCAGATTTTCATCGGAAAATATGTAAGTTTGTTCGATTGTGAAATTTTCAATTTAAATTTAAAATCAGTTAAATTTGATGGAAGTAAAATATTTTTGAAATCTGAATATTTTTACATAATAAAAATGAAAATCATCTTCTGAGTGTGACATCATATTTCGTTTCGCCAAATTTGGACTGCTCTAGCTCCGTTTATATTATTTTCGGCGTTTTAGTAGCAGTTTTGGCAACGAATATCTAGTTTTGATAAGATGGCTGTATTGCTCATATTTGTGTACCATTATGTTTGTCTCGTTGTGCTGATCTCCACAGTATATTCACTCATGTATTTCGACGTCCAGTGTGCGGCGAAATCTGCGAAACGACTAGCCGTACCGGTTTCGCATTCGAGCTTTTTTAGTTTCCTTGTGCCTTTCTATTATCCACCGTATAAACCAAACATCCACTTGCTTTTAATTTTTCCCTGAATTCACGTATTGGCTTTCAACATTCCATTTGTTCAATATATATTTGTTGTGTCCTTTCGGTCCATCTCTTCTTCATCATGTTCTGCAAACTTAAATAAATAAATAAAAGAAAGGTTAGCATATCTGAAGCTTTCTTATATTTTTTTCAGCTTGTAGTCATATTTTATTTTGCTTCGTCGCCTGCTCGTCTCTCTCTAGGTCACAATTCTTTTGTTTCGAAAAAAAAATTGTATAACTAAGTTTCTATATAATGTTTGTTGCTTCATTTTCTCAAAAGGGACCCTGCTCGTGCCCGAGCCTTCTTCCTCCTTGACCCAAGTTTGGCTGCAACCCTCCATCCACAACCGAAGCCAAGTCTCCTTCCTCTCTCCCCTCTTTTTCACTGGCCTACTGTGACCCAGAACGTCACTCCACAGCCCAACGACACCGCGCCGTACCCAAAACGACAGCCTTCTTCCAGCCCATCCTCTTCCCATGCAGTCTGCAACCACCACTTTTCCCATCTCCATAGCAGCCTGGAGACACAGCCCCTACCATCACCAATCTCCTTCCCATATTCTCTTTGCTTCGCTCAGCCTTCATCCACCTATGAATCCACCATCCACCATTGCCGAACACCCTCCGACCCAAGCACAGTCTGAGCACTGACCTGCTTCCGCCTCCATGCACGCGGACAACAGCCGCGTCCTCTATTTGCAAAGCCTACTTGCTTTCTCTCCACCATGGCCACCCATCACTGAAAGCAGCCTCCATTTCCCCGACCACGCTGCAGCCACTTGCCACCTTTCCTCCCTGCCAGTCTCGGCCTATCCCCTAGCTTCTTCTTCTTCTATAAAAAAAAGGTAATATGTTTAAAGTATTTATTTAAATTTATGTTAATATTTTGAAATAGATTTTTTAATGACTTTAATATATATACATATATATTATGTTTAAATATTTATTTGAAGAATTTTGGAAAATATGGGTTTTAATAAATATTGATTTTTAAAAATATAATATGAAGATTTTTATTTTAAATATGTGTTTTAAATTGAATATTGATTTTAAGGAAAAAAATATAACATATATTTTATTTCCATTTATTTCATGCTAGTTTTGATTTGTTTTTTTCATTGATTCCAAGCTACCAGCTTTGCTTTGTCGGTCAAATTCGTGTTCATTGTGCTGTGCTTTGGAATTTGTGCTTAGATTCGTAGCTTGTTGTGTGTCTAATTTCTCTATCCTCGAAAGTGAGCGATCACTCACGATTAACATTCTTATGTTTAGTAAATTTATATTCACATGAAATGACGATTGAAATATGTTGTTAAATTTTGAATTGGTTAGAAATTTAGTTGTTGAATATGATATGTTAATATTTTGAATTGTTTATCTATGTAAAATGAAAATATAGACACCAATAACCTTGTTGTATATTATATATATATATATATATATTGTTAATTATGATCCATGCTGCAATTGATATACTATGTCATTTTGTGCTATTATTTTATCGTCCCCACTCTGAAAGTTCCCTGTTAGTTTAGGAATTCCCTATGGGTTGAAATGATACATACCCGAACGATATTATAGATTAGAGAAAATCATTATGGGTTGAAATGATAAACCAAGTGATTTTATTGAATTTGAAATTTTGGGATTGCGGATTGAAATGATATATATCCATAAATTTTAAATTATTGCGGATTGAAATGATAAATATCTGTATCACTTGACCATAGGATAGAAAATTATATACGGACACCGTTGGTCTATTTTTGAAAATGATTTTCAAAGTTTTGGAAGGAAATAGATGGGTTTTATTAAATATTGATTCTTAGAATATAATATAAAGATTTTTATTTTTATATATGTGTGTAAAATTTAGATTTTTAAATTATATGTTGAAAATTTTAAATTATAAGTTAAGTTTTGAAAAATGTAAATTTTAAGATTTTATTGATAATTTTATATGTTTTGTATTTTTTTAATATATAAAATATAGTTTAATATAAAATAAAATAGATTCAATAAAATCAGATTTAATTTAATAATATTTAATATAATAAAACTTAATTTAATAGAATTTAATTAGATAAGTATATTTATTGCATTTAAAATATTTATTTAAAATTTATATTAATATTTTGAAAATAGTTTTTTGTAATAACTTTAATGAAATAAAGGTTGGGAAGATAAATTAAGTTAATTTGTAACTTAATTCGTTTGACAATTGAATATAAATAAGAATTGATGGGAAACTTATTGATTTTGAGATTTTGAAAGATATGATTTTATAACTTGATTTAATTAAAGGTGATTAAATGAATATTTTCAAATTTAAATAAAATTGAATATTTAATTTTTATTTAAATTTGTAATTTGAGATTTTATTTAAATGCTTATAAAAGTGATTAGGTGAATATTTTATAATTAAATATAATTGAAGTTAGAAATTCAATTATTGGTTTGATTTAAATTTGTAATTTGAGATTTCATTTAAATGTTATGAAAAATGATTAAGTGAATATTTTCAAATATAAATAAAATTAAATTTGAATTTTAAAAAATAAATGAAATTTATCAAATTGAGTTATTGTAAATTGTTTGAGTATTTAAACTTTGAAACCTATTGAATTGGAAGTGGTTTAAATTTGTAGTTCAAACCAGGATTTGAAATCAATATGAACTAAAATGGTTTTAATGAGAATTTGAATTGAACCTTTAACCTCTTTAATTGAAATTGTTGAACTGAGATTGATTTAAATTGAAGTTTGGAACTAAAGTCGATTTGAATTGGTTTGTGAAATTGGAAGAAACAATTCTAATTTGAAACTATTTCGATATAACCTATTTTTTTTATATATAAACTATTTTTAATATATAACCTATTTTTAAATATAAACTATTTTTAATATATAAACTACTTTCAATATTCAAACTGTTTAAGTTGGAACTGTTATGATTTAGATTTAATGGATTTAAATGTGAATACTTTGATATAATGGTATGACATATTTTGTTGTTATCATTTTGAAAGTGAATTCTATTTTTGATGTAAATAATGATTTCAAAAGTAATACGATTTTGAAATGAATATGATATTTTGTTATAAAGTATGAACTGTTTGAAATGAAAATGACCACGGTGTGAAATAAGCGTTTGGTTGTTAAAGAGACCGGGATCGGATATTGTCATACTCTCTGCTAATACCAAAAACCACTTTAACAACAGTGTACGTGGTGGAGATTCCAGAACGAAGTAGGATGGTTTGGCGAACGTCTGTATAAGGTATAAACGCAGCCCTAACTCCCTCGAGTCAGCTTGATGTGGCTAAAATAGGAGCAATATCGGGCCAAGTGGGGTCGCTCCCCCTATCGGGCATATTTCTTCGATACCATATCTACTACTTTGTGACTTGATTGGTTGCACCTTTGATTTGGGAATGTGTCTCGAGGTGGGCGGTAGTAGCTGCTATGAGTTACTACTAGTCCAAGAGTGCAAAACGGTAGTATCCTACCCTGGGCATTACCTCGTGTGCCTTGTCATAAGCCTTATCGCGCCCTCTATGAGTTTGGTTTGTGTCGTACCTATGGAGTGCTCCCTAATAGCCCACCGGTTTGGTGGAATTTACAGTACTGTATAGACTACGACATTTATATAAAAATGTGTTAAGGGAGATATGGGTAACGCCTTAACGCTATTTTAATATTTTACTTTACTGTAGACATTATCTATGTAGCATATTTTACTATGTATGTAGATAGTTTAACGGATCCTTAAAGGGTGGAATCCCCAACATCCTTTAAGTTATCTGCATTTCACTTGGATATATCACTTGAGTTGATTTGCTTGCATAAGAATGTTAATCCTGACTTGAGTGTTTTGTGTTTTGCTTTATGCTCGGGTTAGATTGAGTGTCACAACATTTGAGACTCACCTTTGGAGCTTGGAGCTTTGCTTGAAGATCTGTCTTATATCTATTCAGCTTTCGGTTATTTCTAGTTTTATGTTCAGACTTGTCATTGCTTATGAATTAGAGATTCCTTTGTACTTGGGATTTTTTATTGTATTTGTTTCAGACTCTGATGTTCTGTAGTAGCTTGATGAACTACTATTTATCTATTCCGCTACATATTGTTATATTACTTTGTGCCTGTGATTGATTTATTTACTGTATATGTTAAGTTTTGCCAAATATAAATTAACAATCTTTTGTTTTGAGCGATTCAAGTCTGACATGCGTGGATTATTATCGATTTGAATGGTTCGAAATAGCAGGTCTTTACAATTTGATCGAAAACTCTATACTGTAAACTAGTTATGGTAAAAAAAATAGCCCATAACAAGTAGTTAAAGAAAGCTTTATATTTCATAAAATCTTGTGGTAATGGCGGAAAACGCCATATAATGCTCATTATGGATGCATCAAGCTACAAAAACTGTTTTCGTAAACAAACTAGATTTTATTTGTGGAATAATGACTATTTTCAGTATTGACTGAAAATAGATATAGTTGTATTCTATTATGAATATTTTGAATATTCTTTATCAAATAAATGTTTTAGGGTAACGATATTCATTGTATTAGCCACATAACACAAAAGTTTCTACAATTGCAAAAATTAATTTTAAGAATATGGATTAAGAATTATCTTGAAGAAATAATTCTTTAAATTGTATGATATTAGTGAATTGTACCTCAAAGACTAAGTGTTGGTCACCCATTCGATGGGAGCAACAAACCAGTTGGTTAACTCTTTGGATTGATGCATATAGATGTATACAATTCGAAGTCTAATAACACTAAAATGGTTCCATTTACTTCATTAAAATTCAACAATGAATTGTAACGACCGCCCTTCTTACTCCTAAAGACGAGCCATTAAAGGTAAAAGAAAACGAAAGATAAGAAGAAACTACACAATCACAGAATCTCACCATGAATCAGAACAACATATAATAGATAACATAGGATATTGCACAGTCAATTCCATGATAATAATACATCAAAGTCCTAACATTACAGCCTTCAACTGGACAGTTATAACTAACTGCCCGTACAAAAATACATAGATCATACATAAATATAGAGCGGAAATAGAAATTATTTGCTAAGGGTGAAGCCACCTGCTCCAGATCCTTCAAAATGCTTCCATAAGAAACTTGGATCACTAGATTACTTATACAAATTTGAGTACCCAAGATTTTTAGGAAAAGAAAATAAAAATCCAAGTCAGACATGGGTCTCGTGTGAGTAAACTTTAACAACTGAATTATTACTTTAAAACTATTGAAATTGAAGGGTACCTCGTAATACCACGCCGCACATAAACACGGATTGGTTTTTACCTTACGATGACCAAAACACTTATTATAGAAATCCAGTGATATTATAATAATGTCTGGGGTTTTCAAGTAAATAATTAACATAGCTGAAATTGTTACATTAATTAAATTACTAATAGGTAGACAACTAAAACCAAAGGCACTTATTAGGAAATGGATTCCATACAATGATTGGGCTACTGGGTACCACCCATCACGGTGCATCTTTAGATAAAATAACACCGAGGACCACGCCGGGATCCCCTGCCAAAATAAAATTGGCCTACCCCTTGTTGGACAGTACCGAAAAAGATCACCCCTCGGTTGGGACTCTGGATAGGAGTTGATAGTAGGGACTCTAGATAGGAGTGACCTTACACTAATGGGAGCGACCCAGTTAGCCTTGCAGCATCTCCCCTATTTTAGTCATTCGCGGTTGGTGAGGCCTAAGGCTGCATTTACCTTTAATATAGCACTACCACTTGGAATGCTAACATTACCTTCCAGATGTTGACACAATGTCAACACTCATCCATACAAGTCGTTCAAGAGATGAACAAACCGAAGACATTACTCCCACTACACCCGTTTTGGAATCAGCCTCAGGGTTAGTAGCAAATAGCCCTTGCACTTTAAAGCCTTCACCTTGGACCTTGACTTCACTATTTCCAATTCGAACGCTTATGTTGGTTCGAAGTGGTTTCCAAATAACAACTGTTATCTGATCCCGGTCTCTTCAACCAACATTCGATAATTTTAAAGGGTCAAGTTATTTATAGTGGACCATTCCACTATCAGGGTGTAAGATTTTACATATGAACATACGTTCCATATGTTTAGATTATCATAACCCGCTTATTGAAATTAACCCTCTTGTATTCATCACGTTCCTGAAGTGTGGTATTTGTCATAAGTACAAGTCGACTTGCTTTTAATAAAGCGTGTCAATGTTTTATTTCAACTACTTTAATTCATTTGACTACTTAATAGCATGGATAAGGGACCCTTTGGTTTGAAATAATTTGCTTAAACAAGAAAGTTGGTTAATAATAAATAACCAATAGAGTTTGGAAAAAACTATAAACGAATTAAACCAAAATTAAATCATAAGTTTAAAACTTAATTAAACTTTAATTAATCTTAATTAAATCAAAATTATATCATAAATAACCCACATTTATCTTAGTTAGGTCTTAGTTTATCTAACTAATAATTTACCCTTGATTAAGCTTGGTTAAGTCAAATTTAACCCTTAATTAAATTAAAATTAATTAAAAATAAAATTTTAATTTACTTAAATCAAATAACATTAATTTAAGAATTAAACCCTAATTAAGTGCATAATTAACCTTTAATTAAAAAAATTAACTAAATAATTAACTCCTAATTAAAAATTAACTAAATAATTAACTCCTAATTAATAATTAACTAAATAATTAAACCGTAATTAAGTCGATGATTAAACTTAAATCAAATATATTTTCTTATTTTAAATTTTATGAAGGGAAGCCATGGATGTTACTTTAAGCTCTTAAGAAATTTTAAAGTGAAGATGGAGGTTGTAAAATGAGAAACAAGAAATGGAAAGGGTGTATATATGCTTACGGAAAATATTTAAAAATACAAATTTCTTATAATTAAATATATGAGTGCGCATGCATCTCCACTCCTTCCCCTCTTCATTTCCATCCACCATGTACCCCTCGCCCCTTATCATGGACTATTCATGCCATATACCTCGTACTTTGTGTTGAAAATGTTATTTTATATGCATATATATACACACACTTTTCTTTATAAAATATTTTCTCTTATTCTTTATATGTACACACTTTTAAAGAGAAGTATATACATGCATGTACACATGTATTCATTATCTTAAAATAGTTTGTAATGTGTGCATGTGTGTTTAAAATAGTGCTATTACATTTTAGATGACTTTTAACCAATGAAAAATCAATACTTTGGAAAATAATTTTCGGTCACATTTTTTATTTCTCTATGAACTATATATTGGTAAATAAATTTTGAAAATGATTTTATCATCATCAATTTTTATTTAAAATATTTTTTTTGTTAATAAAAACTCATTTATTATTTGTTTAAAAATATATTAAATATTTATTTAAATAGCGAATAAATTCTGGGTCGTTACACTCTCCCCCCTTAAAAGAATTTCGTCCAGAACTTAGCAAACAAGGAGATTATTCAACTACACAAAATGCTATATATTCATATCATAAAACACGTACAAAGACATGCGCTAAGCATCCATAGCAAACAACCATACACTATACATACAACCCACGACTAGCTATCCTAACATCAACTCGAGATAGGCTTATTTCATACGATCCATGGTCTCCAAAGTGCAATATCTTGGATCCTCACTCCACCGAATTTAGACTAGTCGCACCACCTTATTACGCAACCTCTTTTCATCCTGATCCATAATATAAACTGGATGCCAAACCACTATCAAGTTCGGCTCTATCTCTAATTCCTCTTGAACCGATGGCTACACAATCAAAGATGGGTCATGAACATGTTTTCTCAAATGAGACACGTGGAACACATTATAAACACCTGTCAATCTCTCTGGCAACTCGACCCTATAAGCAAGCGATCTGATCCTCTCAAGAATTTAGAAAGGTCCAATGTACCTAGGAGCTAACTTTTCAGCTTTCCCAAATCTAATAGCTCCTCTTATTGGTGAAATCTTTACGAACACCAAGTCTCCAACCACAAACTCCAAATCTCTTTGCCTCTTACCTGCATAACTCTTTTGGCGATCTTAGGCTTCCTTCATTCTTTTCTTAACCACTACAACTTTTTCGGTAGCCACTCGGATCATGTCCAGCCCACGTACTAGTCTATCTCTGGTCTTAACCCAACATGCTGGTGGCTTGCACGGTCTTCCATATAGGGCTTCATCAGGTGCCATACCGATGCTTGCTTGAAAGCTATTGTTATAGGAGAACTCAACTAAATGCAAATGGTCCTCCCATGATCCACCAAAATCTAGAACACATGCTCTCAAGAGATCCTCTAGAATCTGATTCACTCGCTCCGTCTGTCTGTCTATTTGTGGGCAGTATACTGTACTTAGGGTCAACTTTATTCCTAGATTTGTTTGCAATGCTTCCCAAAATTGACTACTAAATATAGGGTCTTGATCACTTACGATACTCATAGGAACTCCATACAACCTAACTATCTCTCTCATAAAAAATTCAACTAAAGAAGTAGCGGTCCTTGTTTGTTTCATCGGAATAAAATATGCACTCTTCATTAGCCGATCCACGATAACCCATACTCATTCATTTCCTTTTTTGGTTCTGGGTAAACCATCGATAAAATCCATTGATATCATTTCCCATTTCCAATTAGGTACTTCCAAGGGTTTTAATAATCCAGCTCTCTTCTGATGACCACCTTTGATTTGTTGATAGCACAAACACCTATTAACATAGAATGAAATATCCTTCTTCATTCCCGGCCACCAAAATACTCTTTTCATGTCTTTATACGTCTTATGTACTCCTAAATGAATACTTACCCGAGATTTGTAGCATTGAAACAAAACTTCCTCTCTCAGCCCATCCACATCTGGAAAACATAATCGTCTGTTCATCCTTAAAGCACCTCGACTATCCATCTCAAAATTCGAACAACTACCTCCTTTGACTCCTTGAATTAATCCTTCCGGTATCTCATCCTTCCTCTGATTTCTAATAATCCTTTTCGAAAGTGTCAGGGTAACCTCCAAGAGAGTCAAAACAACATTCTTGCTTAGGGCATATGGCACCGCATTAGCCTTTCCAGGTGTATAAAGAATATCCATGTCGTAGGATGCCAGAAACTCTAACCACCTCCATTGCCTCAGGTCCAGATCCTTCTGAGTAAAAAGATACTTTAGGGATTTATGATCTGTGAAGAGCTCGAAATTTTTCACCTAATTAAGGAATGAATTTTACTCCTACAATCTCTAAAGATTAGAAAGAAACTAAGAGGAATAGAGAGATCCTTACCCAGCAAGTAGTGTCTTCGCATTTTCAATGCAAAGACAACAGCCAGCAACGCCAGGTCATGCGTAACATAGTTCTTCTCGTAAGGCTTCAACTGTCTACTTGCATATGTAATCACTCTACCATGCTGCATCAAAACAACACCTAGTCCCACTCCACAAGCATCAGTGTAAACCATGAATCCACTATTTCCATCTTGAATAGCCAAAATTGCTGCACTAGTCATTCTCTTCTACAATTCCAGAAATGCTTCTTCACACTTTGGAGTCCATAAAAACTTCTTCCCCTTCTTAGTTAGCTTAGTCTAATGGGAGTAAATCTTATAATAATCTTGAATAAATCTCCTATAGTATCCAGCCAAACCTAAGAAATTGTGAACCTCGATAGGAGTCCACGGTCGCTTCCATTCCTGAACAGCTTCCACCTTCACTGGGTCTACAGAAATACCTTCTCCTGTCATAATATGTCCTAAGAATATTACTTCTGATTGCCAAAAATGTCACTTAGAAAATTTCTCCTTCAGGACATGTCTCCTCAATGTTTCCAACACCACTTCCAAATGATGTTTATGCTCCTCCTCGGATTTTGAGTAGATTAGGATGTCGTCGATGAAAACTGACACAAATTTATTAAGAACATCTTGGAAAACACGGTTCATGAGGTCTACAAAATATGCAGGTGCATTGGTTAGCCCAAAAGGCATAACCAACCACTTAGAGCCCCTAAACGAGTTAAGGGTATACTATCTTCAGCAACCCTCAACTGATGAAATCCAGTAGCTAGATCCATCTGAGAAAATACCGTTGCTCCATGAAGTTGTTCAAAAAGATCATCGATGCAGGGTAAGAGATACTTGTTTCTAATTGTCAGCATATTCAACTCCCTATAATCCATGTACAACCATAAAGATCCATCAGACTTAGCCTCAAACTCCACAGTTGATCGCCAACTCGAATGACTGTGTCTAATCAATCCTCTCCTTAATAGGTGATGGGTCTGACTTACCAACTCCCTCTTCCTCGAAGCCATTCTTTGCTTAGGTTAACAGGCCTTGCACCAGGGACAGAATCAATGCAAAACTCTATCTCGGTGCTGGGGTAAACTTTTAACCTCTTCGAAAACATTGAGAAAATTCTTAACAACTTCAATGACCA
This sequence comes from Allium fistulosum, assembly GCA_030737815.1. Taxonomy (NCBI): domain Eukaryota; kingdom Viridiplantae; phylum Streptophyta; class Magnoliopsida; order Asparagales; family Amaryllidaceae; genus Allium; species Allium fistulosum. The sequence goes on from CM060903.1 coordinate 846,247,597, forward strand.
TATATTTTCTTGGGATTCCTCCAGAGCATACAAGAAACTACACATATGAGTTCCTCATATGGTAATTTAGCAATTCTTCCCAAATTGGTTAGTAATGATACAGTTCTTTTATTATAATAAAAAACAGCTCCATATTTCAATAACCAATCCATACCAAGAATAATGTCAAATCCTTTAAAGTCTAAGACATCCGAGTTGTAAGAAAAGTGATGAGAAAGGTAGGAAATTAGCACATTCTTACAAATCATACTCAAATGGGTTACCCTACCTATAGGGTTAGTCACACACATAGGGTTTTCTATGATATTTGGAATAAGGTGAAATTTATCTACTGATTCTAAGGAGATAAAACTATAAGAGGCACCGGTATCAAGTAATGTTCGAAAAAAATACCATTGATCAGTAAGGTACCTTCAAGGACTTCTTTCCCCTTCACATACGTTGAAGCCGACGGTTCATTCTTAATGGCGTACACCTTGGGCTACCGCGCTTTCTTCATGAATGGGTAGTCCTTTACCATATACCTGAGCTGATGGAAATTAAAAAAGAGAGTCTTTTGGACCATCGGGGAGATAGGTCCACTTTGCTACTTTGGAGCTTTACGATTTGGACAGTAACTGGAAATATGTCCTTTCTACTTGCAAATATAACAACCACTATCCTTGGGCTTGCCTCCTTGACTTTCTCCCTATTTCCCTTTTCCTTTCTTCTTCCAATTAGGATTAAACTTTTTCTTATTAGAACCATTTCCACCGGCATTCCCACTAGGTGATACAGGAGTAGGCTTCTTCTTTTCTATGGCCTCGTACCTTAGAGCCATATTAACTAAATCTACAAAATTACCCTTAAGGTAAGCAGTCATTCTTTCATGGTACTCTTCTCTTATACCCAAAACAAACATCTCATTTTATTTAACGGGGTGTTGATCAATTCCGGTCCAAAAGAAGATAACTCGTTGAACTTCATCTCATATTCTGCTACAGATAGATCCCCCTACTTCAAGTCCATGAAGTTCCTGTATATCTCGGTCCTTCCTACCGTTGCTAAGAATTGGTCCTAAAAAACTTTTTTAAATTGGACCTATGAAAACTCTTCTTTTGGAAAATTTGAAGTAAGGGAGTCCCACCAAGCTGATGCCCCCTCTTGTAGTTGCCATGCTGCTAAGAACCTTTTCTGTTCATTTGATAAAGCCAAGACCTTTAAAAATCTTGTCGTAAGATCGCAACCAGGCTTGCACTTCCATGATAGACTCAATTCCTTTAAATGGTTTCCCTCCTAGATAGGTGTAATCCTTGCATAAGGTTGTGAAATTCACTCTTGCTTGCTTTGGCGCTACCTCTTCGGCAATAGGAACTCCACCAGGATTTAGGGTTTGACCATTTGTATTCGTAGTGCTACCTGCTCCCTTACCTCGTCTGCCACTATTACTCATGTCATGTTCCCTGGACATAGTAAGGTAATTCTTAGAATACTTAGATGAGATAAATCTTGAAAGAAGGGTACTAATCAAACCTATCAAGATGATCTATCTACCAAATATATATACACTACGCCATAAATGGCCTACTGCAACGAAATTACAAGGTGTTGCTAGCTATAATGTAACGATAGGTATGCTAATTTTTGTCTATTGCAACACTCGCTTCAAGGTGTTAGCATAGGTATCAACAAGATGTTGCAGTAGCTATAGATGTATTCAAATTAAAAAATTAATAAAATTAGCAATCCGCGTGAATACGATCCAACGATCCACATTTAATCCGATTGTTAAAACGGATCACCACTGCAATTTGTCCCAAATTTTCGTTTTCCCGCCGATCCCCCTTTCAGTTTTCTGGGTAAATTATCGACTTCTCCACTTTTTCTCTCCGATGAAACGCAAAATCAAATTAAAAATGCAGATTCAAAAGGCAAGATCGGTGAAGGTACGTTGGTCGAGTATTGGAATGTTGGGATCGTGAAGCCATGGTTATTCGGTTACGCCCTCTTCTACTTCCGCCTTCGTCGACGAGATCTGGTAGGCCTTATTCTTCCAATTCTTCACTCCAGTTTGTCACTACCGCCATTTGATGTTTCTATAGTTGACTTTCCTCCGTTACGAGCTTCTCCTGCTCGCCTGCCGCCTCAGGTATCGTCTGTCCTTCTGTCGAATCCATTCCATGCCCTGGAATCCTCCTTGCAATGATTCGAAGACACTGTTCCTTATTTGGCCTGCCTGCAGATGCTCTTGGCCTTGGTTCTTATATTCCTCCTATGCTAGCATCTTGTCGTTAAGGTGGGCAGTGGCATGTTGATAATGCTAGTATTGAAATTGGAAATTTGGCTTCTGTTCATGGTACTGATAATGCGTGTGTTGACGCTGATTTTGGCAATGTGGCTGTTCACGTTGTTCCTAATCTTGTTGGAGCATTGGTGGTTGAGGATTGTTTATCAGTTGAGTGCACACAAGGTGCTTGTGTAATTGACGCTCACATTTTGCCTATCCAGATATTGCTGGGCGCATGCATAATATTGTTGAGGCGAACCAATTGCATGTTTAATGCTTGGGTCCCCTCTTTTGGTTCTGGAAATGAACAACGTGTTATGGTCATGGTTGTCGTTGGGGGTAGTCGCGTCGACGGTGGGCAACAGTCGCAAGGCAATGGTCGCGATATAGAAGGGGCCGCGATCGACTGCATCTTCATCACATTATTATGTGAGTAAATTTTACTCACCTCTGCATTTTTAACTAACGTTTCTTCACTGTTTGGTTCTTGAACTTTATGTTCTTCACTGTTGACTGTTGCTTGATAAGAATAGCATGGCCTTGGAGATGTTTTAAGTTGGAATCAAATTATGAAATTTGAATAGTTCAAATTTTGAGGTTGCTGGAAATATAAATTTCCATATGAAAGCAAATTTCTATGTATCAATGATCATTGTGTTATATGGAAGAAAACTATATTTATATATAGATCAATATTTTTATGAAATTTTTGGAAAGAAGTTAAGGTAGGAAACTTGAAAGAGTATTTATATAAAATAGAGGAAAAAGAAGAAGGGATACAAGCTTTTGAATTATATCTGTGAACTGCTTTTGAATTATATGTGTGAACTGCTTTTGAATTGTGCTAATATCTGTGAACTGCTTTTGAATTATATGTGACAGGTATTGAACACTGGACAACTGGATACAAGCTTGAAGACAGAGTCAAATCAAATGTGCGGTTAGGTCGATCCCCGCCGGGACTGCGGTGTCCCGGACCCCCGCCGGCGCTGCGCCCGGACCCGCTTCTCGGCTCGCCTTCGGCTCGGCACTCGGCTCGTCATATAATTGTCAGTGTCGGTGTCTGTATAAATTGAAACTGCATATGTAATGAGTGACCTGAGTGATGTAGTGAGGAATATCTGTATATGTGAATATCAGTGTTATATATCATTGAATTGTAAAATAGTGGAGTCAGGAATTTGTACTATTTCAAATGTTGAAATAAAATATTCATTTAAATAAATTACTGTTTGAATATCAAATTCTGTGCAATAGCATTTTATTAAATAAATATTTATTTCTATTAAAAAATCAAATATGCTCTACATTGTGGGTCCCACAAATTCAGAAAGTTAATATCTATAGCAACATTTTGGAATGTTGCTACAGACACCTATGGATGTTGCTATAGACCCAAATTGGGTTCTATTGCAACAATATTTCTTATGTTGCCTTAGATAGTCAAAATGTTGCCTTTGAGGTCTGCGGCAACGCGGCAAAATGCAACACCGAGAAAGTGTTGCCTTTGCCCTTTTTTAGCCTACATCAACATTTTTTGGCACTTCCTGCATCACTTCTTGGGTGTTGCAGTATGCAATCTATGGCGTAGTGATATTTATATATATAAATTACAAATACGCACTCTCGAAATTGACCCCAACCTAGAGCCTAGGTGGTCGCTTAACCTAAGCTCTGATACCAAAATGTAATGACCGCCTTCTTACTTCGAAAGATGAGTCATTAAAGGTAGAAGAAAAGGAAAGATAAGAAGAAAATACACAATCACACACCATGAATTAGAACAACATATAATAGATAACATAAGATTTTACATAGCCATTTTCATGATAATAATACATCATTACATTAGATCTTTCAACTGGACAGTTATAACTACATGCCCATACAAAAATTCATAGATCATACATAAATACACAATGGAAATAGAAATCATTAGCTAATGGTGAAGCCAACTGCTCCAGCTCCTTCAAAATGCTTTCGTAAGAAACCTAGATCACTAGGCTACTCATACAAATTTGAGTACCCAAGAGTTTTAAGAAAAGAAAATAAAACTCCAGGTCAGACATGGGTCTAGTGTAAGTAAACTTTAACAATTGAATTATTACTTTAAAGCTCTTGAAATTCAAGGGTACCCCGTAAGTCCATGCCGCATATATATACATGGACGGGCTTTTACCTTACGATGACCAAAATACTTATTATAGAAATCCAACGATATCATCATAATGTCTAGGGTTTTCAAGTAAATAATTAACATAGCCCAAATTGTTACATTAATTAAATTCCAGCATAATAAGTATACAATTAAGACCGAAGGCACTTATTGGAAATGTATTCCATACAATGACCGGGCTACTGGGGTACCACCTTTCACGGTGCATCTTTATATAAAATAACACCGAGGACCTCGCCAAGATCAGCTGCCAACACAATATCAGCTAATCCCTTGTTAGATAGTACCAAATAAGATCGATCTTTGGTTGGGATCAGCAATTGTACCGAAGCATAATGAGTTGATAGTGGGGACTCTAGATAGGAGTGACCTTACCCTAATGGGAGCGACCCACTTAGCCTTGCTACATCTTCCTTGTTTTAGTCATTCCCGGTTGATGAGGCCCAAGGTTACGTTTACCTTTACCATAGCACTGCCATTAGGAATGATAACATTGCCTTCCATATGTTGACATAATGTCAATACTCATCCATACAAGTCGTTCAGGAGATGAACGAACCGAAGGCACAATTCCCACTACACTCTTTTTAGACTCACCCTCGGGGTTAGTAGCAAATAGCCCTTGCACTTCAAATCCTTCACCTTGGACCTTGACTTCACTATTTCCAATTCGAATGCTTACATTGGTTCGAAGTGGTTTCCAGTCTCTTCAAACCAACATGCGATAATTTTATAGGGTCAAGTTGTTTATAGAGGACTCTTCCACTATCAGGGTGTAAGATTTTACATATGAACATATGTTCCATACGCTTAGATTATCATGACCCACTAATCGAAAGTAATCCCCTTGTATTCATCACGTTCCCGAAGTGCGGTATATGTGATAAGTACAAGTTGACTTACTTTCAATAAAACGTGCCAACGTTATTACAACTACCTTAATTCATTTGGCTACTCAATAGCATGGACAAGAGATCCTTTGGTTTAAAATAATTTGCTTAAGTAAGAAAGTTGGTTAATAATAAATAACCGATAGAGATTGAAAAAAAACTTTAAAATAATTAAACCTCAATTAAATCATAAGTTTAAAACTTAATTAAACTTTACTTAATCTTAATTAAATCAAAATTATATCATAAATAACCTTAATTTACCTTCATTAGGTCATAATTTATCCAACTAATAATGTACCGTTGATTAAGCATTGTTAAGACAAATTTAACCCTTAATTAACTTAAAATAAATTAAAAATGAAATTTTAATTGACTTAAATCAAATAGCATTCATTTAAGAATTAAACCTTAATTAAGTGGATAAATAACCTTTAATTAAATAACCAAAAAATTAACCTTTTTACTTACTTCATTAGTTTGAAATGAGTATTCAAAAACAATTCAAAAGAAATCACTTTAAAACTTGAAATCGTGAAATTTTCCGAAATGCATCCATAACAATTATAGTTATGAGTGCAGTTCGCTAGAATTGATTTCTAGGTGAAAAAAATTACTTTAACTCTAGCTACTACATGTTTTAAAACACAATGGAAGAGTTGTGAAACTTCAACAAAAGGTGAAAACTTGGAAAAACATTTACTAAATCCAAACTAGAAAAAAAAACAAGCTTTTTGTTTCAAAATGGATCTCAAGTCCTTTGTGACTTTTTAAGGTGCTACTTCATAACCATTTCATCGCATAACTTGGTTTTGTTTTCATAAACACACTGCCATCCTATCATAATCAACCATTCACATATCCATATCCAAACATATCATTTAACAACTAAATCATAAATCCAAGCTCAACCACAAACTTATAATCATATACCATCGAAACAACATGGTATTTCAGTACAACAACCACTATATTTGCATATAGTTCATCAAAATCAAGTTATTTTCTTTTCTAGAAACAATAGTTTTACTCACCGAGACTTTACCAATTCAAGGCGAACTTTGCTAAAACTGGAAAACAACTTTAGGATCTTGCAAAAATTGAAACTTTGGATCCTCGAACGCCTTAAATGGGCTCGGCCATATAGGCTTTGGGCTCGACCACGTAATGTTTAGGTTAGACCATATGGACTAGGGGGTTTTGGGTGCTTGTATTTTTGTAGTAGAGGTGTAGAATGGCTCGTAGAAGTGTTTTAGTGAACTAAAGGGGAGATTTTTAACAAAGGAAGTGATTTTTCTTATTTTAAATTTTATGAAAGGAAGCCATGGATGTTACTTCAAGCTCTTAGGGAACTTTAAAGTGAAGATGGAGGTTATAAAATGAGAAATATGAAATGGAAGTGGTATATATATGCTTAGGGAAAATATTTAAAAATACAAAGTGCTTATAATTAAATATATAAGTGTGCATGCATCTCCACCCCTTCCCTCTTCATTTCCGTCCACCAAGTACCCCCCATTATCATGAACTATTCATGCCATACACCTTGTACTTTGTGTTGAAAATGTTATTTTTATATGCATATATATACACACTTTTCTTTATAAAATATTTTCTCTTACTCTTATATATATACACTTTTAAAAAGAAGTATATACATGCATGTACACATGTATTCATTGTGTTAAAATAGTTTGTAATGTGTGCATGTGTGTTTTCAATGGTGCAATGACATTTTAGATGACTTTTAACCAATGAAAATTCGATACTTTAGAAATTAATTTCCGATCACATTTTCTATTTCTCTATGAACTATATACGTTGGTAAACAAATTTTGAAGATGATTTTATCGTCATCAGTTTTTATTCAAAATAGTTTTATTTGTTAATAAAAATTCATTTATTATTTATTTAAAAATATAATTAAATTTATTTAAACAGCGATTAAATTATGGGTCGTTACATGAATTATCATAGAAACGAACATTTGTATTTGATACATAAGTAATATGTCTATAATGAGTTCATAGAATTTAATATGGAAGTAGAAAATATAACATGCAAAGGTAATAAAAGAATTTGATTTTATCAAATAGGTGAGTATACTATAGAGGAGTTCCAAATGTACCTAAAACTAATAAGACTCAATCTCAAAAGGCACTCCTCCCTATGATACATGATGATGTATCGATAATGAGTAATCGAACTTTGTTGGACAAAGTACGATTAATGATGAATGAAGTTGAGTTAACTTCTTTCTATGAGGGTGTATACTTAAGAGTATGTACATAAGGTTAAATTTAATTTCATCTAAAACAAAGTTTACAAAATAATAAAAGACAAGAGTTGATGAAACAACCCCTATATATCTTAGGTCAAGGAGATGACAACTTATATGACTTGATGAACTGCACATAATACTTGTTTAGAAGGGATCTTGTGTGGATCATACCAAATAAGTTTGGGATCAATCAATATTGATTGACCAATTTATGTTATGAACATAAGTTTTGTAAACATAAAACCAAATCAGTTCTATACAAATATATAATTAATTCTTAATTTTTTTATAAATACTATTCCATTGCACCGAGAAACAATCATTGTTTCAAAAAATACTAACTTTATAATAAAGGAATTTCTTTTAGAAATTATTGCTAGTAAAATGGGTCTGGATGCGATCCAAAGATAAAACTGATTACAAAGGATGAAATGAAATTAACAACCTAAACTGCCATAGCTAATTAGAAATCTTGCACGTTAATAAGAATTTGTAATGTTCTTGTCGATGTCGATAAAAGAATGTCCTAAGTTGTCAATAAGTCATTAAGAGTATTAACTTTACTACATGGCATGATGTGGAAATCAGAATAGATTCCAAGTACATTAGCAACATATGATTTGATAGTTATACCAAAAGGGATATGATACATCGACCATAAATGTGTCTTCAAAGTAGACCAATGCACCTGGAATATAAGCTATGTTTATAGAATAACATCGTAAATTTTAATTCTTGAAATTAATGCAATAGATTCGTCATTCAATGTACTTAAGTTAATTTGGATTTTCTCACAATATTTATCACTCGATATGACTTTGAGTTTTGGTACATACAGGTTGAAATAGAAATGTTAAATAAAGATTTAGAATAGACTATTTTCACACAACAACCAAAATGTATCGAAGTCAATGGGAGCGATAACTGAGTTTGTAATTATTGGGTATGATCAAGAAATGATTCAAAAATATTAATCGATAAGCTTCGGAGCAAAGTAAGTATTTTGGTAGAGAAATCAAATAGTTTGGATTTCAATCAACATGAAGTGGAAGCAAATGTTTATAAGAAAGTACATTAAAGGTACTAAAATATTTATAAAACTATAAGTAAATAACAAACTTATGATTTTTACCAATGTACTCATGTTAAAATCATTTTAGTATGGTTGTTTAATTCTTAGCATTGGATTTGAGAATGCATTTTCTACAATCAGTATAAAAGGATGTTGGGAATGTCCCCAAATGATATAAATAAACACCATATTAAAATGTTTAATGTGGAATATGTAAGAAGGATTCCTTATGCATTGGCAATAGGAATTATCACGCACGTGTTTTCTATAATATCACATTTCACTTATGTATTTGATACAAAAAGAAAGCGTCTAATCTAAATTAAATCACTAAGTGACAATTTAGAGTGTTCTCGAGTATTTATGAAATACTAGAGAATTTTTTTAGAAACAATGAACATCTTATGAAGGAATGCATAGACTCGAACTTCATAAGTGATATCAAGTATAGTATGTCAATCCTAAACTCATGTTCAAACTTAAGTTAAGAACTTTAAGTTGCAAATGTTCCAAACAATAAGTAGTGGTTGATTCAACCAAATGCTAAGTACATCACCTTAAATAGCGTTGTAATATAAGAAGAATAAACAAATGTACAAAATTATAACTGAGCTAGGGTGATCCCAAATGTTGAGAGTTCTATGACATTTTTATATGATAATAATGTTGCAATACTGTTTGTAAAAGCACTTAAAGCTCACTAGAAGTCAAAAAACATGTTCCAAGGGGTTCCACATGAAAAAGGTGGTTTATCAGCATCAAACAAAGTCAATTGACAAAGTAGACAATAAAAACAATATAGCATACCCATTTACTAAGGAGTTGAGAAAATCGATCAAAGGAGTTGGAATAAGAATTCATAATTGACCCCTAGTGCAATCTAGAGATTAATAGAGTTAGGTGTATGCCCTAGGGACAATTATGTAATCTACACTATACTATTATTAGTGAGTTACATTTCAAGAGCGCACAAGCCCCTTGAATTTTAAACTCAACAGTCGCGAGTCCTTTTTTCTATCGTTCCTTTTAAATTTTTCTATCGTTCTTACAAAAGATCTTCTAATCCTTCTCCCATTCCTCTTTTCTCATCCTAACCCTAAACCTTCATTTCCTAACATATGCTAGCTGAATCAAGTCGCCTCATAATTACATTCTTTCTTCCCCTTTATCACAGATCACTGAACCCTAATCCTAAATCATGTCGCCTCTTATTTATGTACTTTCTTCCCCTTCATCACAGATTGTCGAACCCTAACCCTAAAAGCATTGCTGCTTCCGCTAAATTTCGGTAATGTCGAACAATGAATTACAATTTTACGAGGTATAATGATAGTAATCTTTGTAGATTTCATGCTCAATTTGTATGAAATTTTAATATTTTATTTGAATGTAACAAGTTCTATTCATCTTTTTCTGATTGTATTTTCAGTTTCATTGCAATTGAATTATCTGTTTATTTAATTTCACTAAATTTTATGTTATTTGTTGGAAAACTACTGATGTTTACCACCGTCGCTCTATCGCCTTATGGTTACTGATCATTCTTCCACTAGCATCGCTTAAAGGTAAGCATATCATTTTAGTTATATTTGGTTTATATGGTTTTATATGTTTAAACATGCAACTTTTTATATGTAATAAGCTATAGCTTTTGCAAAAAATAGATTATACTATTTTACAATATTTTGATACTATTATCTAAAATAGTTTGTGAGATATTCTGATAAAGACAGGAAATTATCAAACAAATTATTATCCATTTTGACCAAAATGTTTATAGCATATTCTAGATGTAGTAATTCTTTTTTTTCCTGGAAAATGATTTGATTTTATACAATGATGGATTTTAACTGTTAGATGAACTTTACAAATGTTTAGTTGATATTCTTTTCTTGGCGTATTCTTTTACACTTAATGACGATGGTTCATTTTCACTTCTGGTTATATATTTTTTCAATTATGCATCTAATATTTCTTTCAAATGGTTATATGTGTATTGGGTTTCATATGTTTCCCATTATCAACAACCACCGCATCTAGATTAGGATGGAGATAAGGTAAATATGGTAGATAGTTGTGAATATGACATTGGGAAAAGCAACAAGATGGAGGAGTATTGCATGCCAACAACTCTACTACATAGCTAATCAGTATAATGCATTCAATAGAAAAATCTAATATAATTTATTAATGAAATTTGAGTATTGCATATTGAAGGTGAATAGGCACAAAGGTTGTCAAAGTGTTAACTTGAACATCAAAAAGGAATGTGGGATGCAACAGAAGATATGTTACAAGTCTTTTTAAATGTAAAAAAGTTGATGATGGGATTCAGCTTTACATGGAGACGTTGTTAAAGGAAGAATGACAAGAATCAGCTCACTTGGAGGTATTGGCTCTTGGGTGCAATGATTGTTTGTTCTGCCATTGTATATTATTCTAAGTTCTATTTGTATTGTTTTTTCATGTTTCATAAATATAATGCAAAATTTGATATTTACAGCCCATGCAACATTTACAATTGACGACATTCGATCCTCTTACAAACCTATCCTGAAATAAAACGAAGAGCAGCAATCCATAAGCATTGGGAACAAAGCATCACAACTAAGAATCTTCCTAACCCTTAGTTTTCTTCTGCAATATCTTTTAAATACCAAAGTGTAAAAAATGCATAGTTCGAGCCTACTGCAAAATTTATTTGCTGCATACAGTATTCAAACTAAATGACATTATACAAATTTTATTTGCTGCATACAGTTTTCAAACTAAATTACATCATACTCGAAGTTTGAGCTAATTATCATCGTATCAAAAAGAGTTATGTTCTGCATTAGCCTTGATAATCGTACTTATTTGAATTAATACATGTGTAATATTATGTCTGATTTATAGCTATTTTAAGGAAACAAGATGAATATACTAAATAACACGTTATAGAGATTAATTTTGGCATGTATGATATTAATGTCTCCAGATGTAATTCATGTTGGTTTTTTGTGTGGACATATGCTGCATGAAGTAGAGCCATGAACATTTTTTAAAATATTTAATTTTCTAGATCAGTCAACCTTTATATACATATATATTCTATTTCAGACTGTATAGGCTGGTACAAACACTTTTGTACAACTTTTTGATTTTCATGTCTGCAAATTCTCAATATTGTGTAGTTACCAAAGTGAGAGTAGGTAGTTATTTTTTTAACCAGCTGTTTGTTCACATTTTGAAATACAAATTGAGTAATTGGTGGAATTCCTTTCTGAAACTATACTCGGTGGCAATAGTGGAGACAATTTCTAATTTCTATATTGATATGAATTGATTGTTGTTATTTTTAGATTCTGTGATCTTTGGATAAATTTTGTTGAATCTCTTAAACAAGTGAGCTTATAGTTTGAGTGAGATCGTGTGGATTAATCAAAATTTTATACCAGAATTATAAATAATAAAGCCATGTTCTTTATATTCTTCTGTGTTTATTTTCATAATAGTTATAGTATCTTCATAAATGTATACATTATGATTCGTCTTAAAAAGCATGTCGATGCATTAATCCATGAATAAAGTATAAATTAAAAAAAATTAAGTTTATGCATGTAGGGAAAAACATAGTTAAATTATTCTATTATGTTTCTTTTCCTTTTTGCAAAATTAGGGTTATATAAAAGTTAAATTTTCATATAAAATCTTCTTAGAAACACCAAACAGATACTATTTATAGTATTTATAGTACAAAAAACTCTGTTTCGTATATTCTAAATTCATCGAGGTAGCTACTTTGCGAAGTATTCAAATCCTTGGATAAAAAATTAATCTGTCAAAGCGATATAACAAGTCAAATAATTCAACACCTAAAATTTGAGTTGTCCAATACTGGCAAGATTTTGGATCTTAATATTAAGCATGTTTAATCAAGTTTTTTCAATATGTGTTCTAACAGCATACCTTCAAAACATGTATTACAAAATCAACTTATATTGTATGATGATATATTTCCAAGTTCTCCCGTTTTTTAGTTCTTGAAATACAATAATTTATCTCCATTTTTTTATGTATAAATGGAAAAACTAATTTGTATAGTTTGCAAATTTATACAAGTTTATTTCATCGTGTTACTCAACATGAATTAGTGGGACAATATGGTCGGTTAGAATTGCAATGATTCATTTAATGAAAAGGACATTAGTTTTCACTTTATTATTTAGTATTCTTACACTTGAATTTGACCCATCATCTTCAATCCATAGAGATGATAAATCATAATCGTTTCAACAGATATCCATATAAAATATGAAAATATAAATTAACACTATTGTTGTATAAATAAGAATGAAAACTGGTCATTTGATATCTTAGATATTTCTCTTCCGTCATATTTTAGGCGAGCTCTCTACTTCTATTTCGTCTTCTTCTCGTCAATGTCCTTTGGAACCACACAGATTTTGATTGCTACATTTTAACCGATGTTTGTTAAATTTAAGATTGTCACTTTTTATGACATTGTTTATCTAATTTTACTCTAATTGTTTTAAACAAGAATCACGTTTATATTTTGATATGTACTAAATTACAATATTGAGCAATAAATGGAAATTGTAAACTACATCGCATTATATAATAGTGATAAAAATAAACGTTGAAGAATAAATTGAAATAAAATGGGTTATTATCATCGATATTTATTATGTTCATATATACACTAGGAGTATATCGATGGACATCGTGAGAAGAGATATTAGTTAATCCTCGGCAGTTGTTATTGAGACCACTAATTTGGATAATTTAACTCTACTGTTTTGATTTTTGCAGCTTTTCTTCTAGATATTATTGAAGTTTTTAATTTCCAAAGCAACAAAAATGATAACCATAATCCTTTTGCAAAATAATATTTAAGTGCATTATTATGTATTTTGTGACATGAAACAAAAAATCATATTTGACATGAAAAAAATTTGTTATATTTATAAAGGTAAAATTATAATTTAAAATAATCGGTATAAAGTTTTGCAAGTATGGAGTATCCCAACTTTCAAGATACATGGAGTTTTAGTAGATATAAGTCTGTCACCATTAGTATGTTGCTGAAGTTTGTTGGACAGAATTTTTGTATGACCATCAAAGAAACCCCAGGTAATTCAATTTTTGTGTATTAATTATCTTAGAGAAAGGCTAAAGCTTTTTGCATAATCATGCCACCATGTTAGACATTGACTACAGAAAGCTTTTAATTAATTAGGTTGAGGCTAAAAGTTTAAACACTTTATCTTGCATGCAACATTTTGGAAGTTGAGATTTGAAAATTTATTGATCAATAATTGACTATTTTTGGTTATATGTTATAGCAAAACAATGGATTGATCATTGATGTGTAATTCAGATAGAAGTATATTGTTAGAACATTGATGTTTGTTCATAAATTAAAATTAGTAATTTACTGAATTTTCCAACTGAAGTCATTTCAAAATATATAGTTTGAAGTAATTGGTATACTAAATGATTGAAATCAATACATCACCGCTGTAACTGAAATTTGCATCATGTAATTGCTTATAGTTTGAAGTGATTGATATACTAAATAACTGAAATCAATACGTCATTGCTGTAACTAAAATTTGCATCATTTAATTGTTATTTCACAACTTAAAAATAAATTTACAAAATTTCTTGACTTCAAGCTCTAATAATTCATATCTTTGCTGTCAAATACATTAGCTGTCTAAATTTTCTCTCATATATATTTTTTTAAATGATTTAACACAATTAATTTATATTTTTGTTGTATTGCATGTTACAATCTCTGAAAAAATACGTTTTATATTGTTATCTGATTTTCATCGACAACTCACATAAATGGATTTCGATCGACTTTCAAATATGGTACCCAAATTTAGAGCTAAGATGACATTTTATATTTCAAATCTCAACTCTACATTTTTTAAGAATATGTAGATATGATTCACATTTTCTATTTCCTATAGTCTTTGTGACTGTAATATAGAGGGATGATGCTAATTCCTTTAATTAGTTTTTGAAATGTGCTGATACACATGGAATTCATCATGGTTTGGTTTGTCTGAGTAGGTTTGAGGTTTCTTCCAAAAAAAGATAATCTCTCATTCATTTTTAGAAGTACAGAATTTGCTACCGGGTAGGTTCTAGCGCTGTGCTTTTGAACAAAGTAAGTTTCTATAGGTAAGTTGATCTTGAATAGAATATTTAAGGATATGATCATTGAAGCTGCAAGGCATGCATTCTTATTTTCTAAAACTTCAAATATATAAATGGAATTTTTTTCCTTACTTTTAGTATATATTTGCTTAAATATTTGAATATATATTTCATATATGAGCTGAAAAATATTAATTTTGTTCACACGCTGTACACCATAATTCATATATCTCCTTTTCTTTTATCCTAATTGATGTATATTTTTTGTTCAGAACTCTAAATATTACCTTGATGGTATAATTATGACTTTATTTTGTAGTGCGATACAATTATGAATTTGGAGTTTGTCACTCCTTATATAACACTAAGAAAAACAATATGGCAAAACCTCATTTATTTGGGTTTTCTACTGAAGGTTGGTTTCCTTCACTCAATTTTCTTTAATTTTCCGTATTTTGATTATTATTATTATCTTCTCTTTTAGATAATTATTTTGAAGAGTCCACTAAGCTAGGCTATAGTTTTTTGTACTTTCTAGATTGCAGGTGTACAGAAAAATAAAAATTGGCTCCTGCTTTTACATATTGCTTATTTTTAGCTAAAAAATTACAGCTGCCACTGTTATTTTATGTTAGCGGAGTTGTTAAAGTATCATTACTACTACCACTATTAGTGAGTTTAACAAAATTCAATTGTAGGAACACAACAAATGAGACCAACTGACTAGAGAGAGCTTGCATCTGTAGCCAAAGAAAAATATGAAAAACAGTTTCTTCCTGCCCACTTGCTTGCTTTCGGACGTGAACATATTCCTAACGACTGCATTATTAGTATCCAAATTTTTCGTTTTGTTGTAATAATAACATAAATAAATCTTATTTGTCACTGCTAAATTCCACCTTCTTTGTTACTTTTTGATTCATTAATGTTTTAACTGTTTCTACTAATTTTGTACATTTATGCATAAATATTTTGCATCTGAATTGTTTGTAGGACAAATTACTTTTATTCTACTTTGCCTATTAACTATTGAGATATTGTTTTAATCTTCTGTGTGGTTTTCTCAGTTCTTTGTCAATGCTTATCATGTATGCCAACTGTATCATATACTTATTGTTCTGTCTATGTTATAAAAGCATTTTAAAAAAGGTTAAAACAACCAAATATATACCACGTTTTCTGTGTTGCATTAAGATAGGATTCTATTTAATGAACAATATATTTGGTAATTGAAACATTATTTTATGATACATCTTTAGTCTTATTTTGTATGACCCATGCTTTTTACTGCTTTCATATTTTACTATAGTTCTAGTTTTTTTACTACTGGCAAGTCCACTTTGACCTTTTAACTCTTTGATCTACATATATGTTTGAGAGCATTCAGTCCTATTACTATGTTGAATCAACAAGGAATCTGTACTAATTTTTATACTTATATTTGATATTGTAGTAATGTTTCTAATTCCTTTCTTTAAATAGTATATTCATATTATTTATCAAAATAATTTAATTTTCTAATTGCAACAATTTTTTTTCCATATCCATGTTCGAAGCACGGGTTCACACTAGTTTGTTATATATATCTAGCTCGATAACCAACCTTATTCATAGCTAAGGTATTTGATTTCTACAATATATTTTGTTATATTATGATTAATTAAGTAATTAATTTAAAGTATACTAGATATAAAATCCTTAAATGATATGTTATGTGATAGTAATCATAATGTATTGTAATCATGAGAATTTATTCATAAAGAATTAAAATATTTTTTTAATATTTATACTCATAATGTTTTGAGAAAAGACATCAATTCATCCTTTTATACTAGAGTACGTAACACGCTCCAATGTTGGGAAGTTTATTACTCATGTCTTCTAGTGCATCAAGGGTTAACATATTGATAGTTATTGGATGACTATGAAATGACCCAATGTGGTTAATGTAACTATGGTCAAAAAGATAATCGCGAAGTGATGATGTTACACAGTTCCCTCAACTTGAGAATACTATGGAACTTCAATGTGGATGCTCCATTATGATTATAGTTAAATCGTGGCATGATGTCCATCGAACCGCTCTAGTTGGGTCTAAGTTGAAGTATTGGAAGTGAAACACTATTCAATGGATATTCATCTCCTCGGTTATGTGAGTTCAGTATCATAACCAACTGAAGTCAATTCGAAGTCAAAGTCATTGACCTGAGCTGTACGGTTAATATTAATTGTGATTATTAAACCAAAATTTTTGTATTTGGAGTAATCAAGTTGATTCTAGACTATTTTTGAAGATTGACCAAAACCAAATTTCAGAAGTTCTAATGTGATATAGTTTTGACGAAAAGAATTTGTGTAAATAATTGTTACCCCTTATAATAGTAAAATAAGATTTTACTGAAAAGATGTCTAAGCTGTAAATTCAGCCAAAATTCCACACCACTAGCTAAGGTGATATGTGAACATTAATATTTGAATTATTCAATATTAATCGCTGACCGAATTTACACATTTGAGTCACACAATATTAATGATGAATAGTCTGAGAAACAACACGATTTAATTAATTTAAATTATTGCAAATTAACTAAATTAATTATGGAAGATTATTATTAAGTTTTACTTGATTTGTTTGAATAACATTAGTACTTATTAAAGTTCATATATAAAAGTTATATACCTGCGAATCGATGTATAATATCGATATAATATTTAAATTGGATTTAAATGGATCAATTACTAAGTGATTTTGGGAAATTTAGGCCCATATTGCCTCTTTTATGGTCAGCCATACATAATGAAGGGGTAGAGGATTTGATGTGATTAACGAGGAATTATAAAGGGAAGGTCTTAAAGGAGGGAATTAAAAGATTTCAGTAATTCATTTTAAAATTAATTTTCATTCATTTATTCCAATCCTAAAAATTCATTTTTTTCTACTCTCCTCTCTCTCTCTTATCATTGTCGAAAATCCATGGCCTCATAATCTTAAAATTTTTGAAAAAAATTAGATCAAATCAAATAAATACTAAGGTGGTGCTTTAGATCGCTGCAATTAGGAGATGATTCTCTGATCTAGGAGATTTCATGTAGCGACCCGAAAATTCGAACACTTCACTTTCGAATATATAAACTTTTTGAAATATAATTAAGTGCTATAAATATGATTTTATAACCTTGTTAGACATCCCTTAATTAATGAATAATGATAAGAAGCTTGTTTTTGAAAATTATTTACAAAAATATATTCTTCAAATAAAAATCGATAATGTAACCGGATATTGATTTATCAGTAAACGGTTTTTCAATCGATATAAGTTGTTCATACTCTTGTGCACATGTCCAATGATCAAATGAAAAAATTAGGCAACTAATTAATACACACACACACCCTTCATGGAGCATGGAACATTCTAGAAGCTTCCATTAGGATAAGAGATATTATCATGTTAAGGGTATAAGTGTAATTAGCATAAAAGAGAAGTAGTGGGAGATAAGGCTTCCTTGGCATGGTGGGGGTGAGAGCAAGCTTAAAGAGCACCCTTATTAAGGCCTGTATAAGGAGAGGCATACCATAAAAAATAAATCACAAATTCACAAAGCTTAAAGCAAGCTACTTCCATGTTTTTTTCTTCACTTATGTTCTAAAGGAAATTTTTGCAAATCTTATTCAAATCAACTTAAATTTGGAGTGTAGCCTTAGGAGAATATTACTAACCTATCCTATCAAGTTAGAAATTAAAGAAGTGAAGCCATTCTCTCTATGCAAGCTTTGGCCATGAGCAATTGGTAGGAGTAGGAGGCTCAAAGCAAGGCTAAAGCAAGGAAAAGAGGAAGAAGAAGGTGGTTGCAAGGTTGTATTTGGACTTGGTTAGCTTGGATCTTAGTTATTGTTGGGTTAAAGTTGAGTTAACACATCTTCTTGAATGAAAAATATAACATATATATATATATTATGTTTTGATTGTGTTTAAGTTGTTGAATTGTTATTGACATTGTTAAAAACATTGGTTTTGATTCTTGTTTTGAAAACAGGATGCATATGTGATCCATGTCTATGGACTTGGAACGGACTTGAACAGACTTGTGTGACTTGTGACAAGACCTTGGAATAAAGCACATGGGTTATAGATGGACTTTGATTTAGGCCAGTCTCGGATTTGAAAGTGCACTTATAGCGTTAGTCGCTATGGATGCACTTGTGAATTTCCTTGTTTTCGGTTATTTCTATGAAACTTTGTAAAGATAATGTTTTATATGTATGTTTGTTGCTATAAAAAGTTTGGATAATAAAATGTTAAGTGACATCTCGAAAAGTGACCAAAACAATACATGTGCAAAATTGCCTCATTTAGCCTTGATTTTTGGACTTTAAAGGTTTGAAAAGAGATTTAATTTAAATATTTTGTTTTATTCCTTTTACAAGTGTTTACTAACTCATATTAGAGTATTTCAAAAGTGATTTGAGATATTTATGAATTTTAATAGTAGTTGTTAGTTTTGAAAGAAGAGGATTTTATAATAAAAACTTGTTTTTCCAAGTTTTTAAGGAAATTATAAAGTTGTTATTTTCAAGTAATATTTTGAGTAAATGATTTAAAACCTATTATAAGTATTATAAAGTATTTTAAAAGCATTTTAAAGTATATATAGTTTTTAGAAAATATGTTGACTATTTTATATCTTATGTAATAAAATATCTTTGACTTGTTTATTTACATATCAAGTTTTGGTAAATAAATTAGTATACATATATATTATTTTAAAAATGGTTTTAAAGGTATAAACAAGAGGTTTAGAAAGGAGTTAGAATTGCTTAATGGCCAAATGGTTAATTGTTTAATTACTTTTTTGAAAAATAATTAACTATGCTTAACACTAAAAGCTGATGAAGTAGGCTTATCTATTTATGAGAGTTAAGATTAATGTTCGAGTAGGGATATGAGCAATATAGCTCTAACCTACTGGCTTCCCTCTTGACCGAGGAATAGTTAAGTCCGAAAATGTCAGAAACATGTTAATCATGTTGATTTCTTACTTGTTTATCGAAATCATTAAAACTATACTTAACACTAAAAGCCAGCGAGGCAGACTTATCTATTTGTGAGATTCAAGAATGAAGTGTCTAGGTAAGGCTTTGATGCAACTAATTCTCTTTACCAGGCTTCACTCTTGGGAGAGGAATGGTTAAGTTGGAATGTCGAAAATGAGTTAAGTATACAAATATTGATTTGTATAAGCAATTATTTTTGACTAAGCAGTCGAATAGTCGACTATCGAACTTAACCTAATATTTACTTAGGAAGTATCGAAATGCTTTGTAGTTTCATACAATGAGAACGCCCTGGGTGGGGTATTGGTGCTGTAACAACCCACTCCGGAACAGGCCTAAATTTTGACCAAAATAAGGCCCGTCGAAACTTAAATCCGTTCTAAGGTAAGCTGTTGGTAGAACTAAGAAAATAACAGTATAGAGCCATAATTAAACTTTCAAAAGTCACAGCGGATGGAACAAAATATAATAGCAAAGTGTACCCATCTATTTCAAAACTATAAAAATACCATAATGCTAAATTCCATAAAAACCATAATATAATATCTGTTACAACAATTGTCTAAATACATGGGTACACATAAAAGCAAGTAATAATAACACATACTACCACAAGATATGCTTCTCCATCTCTAAGCATAGTCACCACCATCACTCCATCCTTAACCTGTGTTGTAATGAGAAGGGAGTCAAAATAACAAGTGTCTGGTGATTAAAAACCTCGAGTCTTACCATTTCAGTACTTGGGCATTATATTTCAAAATAAGAATATATCTACGAACATAAAACCAATAAAATCATTTAATACTTCTTTATAAGGAAAAGAGGCAGGTCCAACCACTTAATACTTTCCATTCCAGAAGCAGGTTTTCAAAATCCCATATCCCAATCATATGTCATAAATAGTGTTATCCCACCTTTTGGTCAAGGCCGGGGTATCAACAAATTGGCTGGAAAGGATGGATATCAGGATTGGAGATCAATTGGAAACAAGGCTATGATCGATGTCATCAAAATTTTCCCAAGGTCCAATCAAGACTGGATCGATTGGGATTGACAGACAAGGGTAGGAAAGGCTACGTTTCAAATTTTAAGTTAAACAGAGTTCATTTGCCTAAGGGATTGATGGATACATGCACAAGGATGTCTCATTCGAATCGATATGAATTCATATCCATCGACCTGGATACAAACACGTCGTTTGTATCGATCAGGGAGAAGGGTACGATGTTGTTCGACTCGATGTTGTTCGACTCGATGCTGTTCGATTCGATGCTGTTCGACTCGATGTTGTTCGACTCGATGCTGTTCGACTCGATCAGGTCACATGATTGATACGAAGTAGTGGACACGAATTGGTGGATACAAATGTGACCGATATAAACAGATGGATGTGAAGCCAAAAAGTACGGAGTTCGGGTACGAACTAGAAATATGCATGATTTGAAGGAATAAGCGTTCAACACGGCCTGGAGAACGGATCAAGCCTTGAAAATAGAGCTACATCACCGGAGTGCACGTGCTTGGTATCGATATGAATAAGTATCGATACGAATTGATCGATACGGACGAAGTAGTATAACAAAAGTTCTAATCGTATCGATCATATCTTGAGATTTACAAGTCCAAATGACATGAAATTTTAACATGAGCTTACGTACAACCTAAAAAGTGTTCCTGCTCAATTTCAACTCGATTGGACAAAATCTTGATCGATACGAAATTGGTTCATATCGATTACGGATCGAGTCAGAATCGCCTGGTATCGATCGCGTGGGCCAACCCACGTGCCAAAAGAGGTCTCCCGAGATCTGAGCGAGATATTTGCAGCCTACGTCTATAAATAGCATCCGAAAGCCTACATAAAAGGGATTTTTGGCCTGCAACGTCCGGACTCTGCCAAAATCGCCATTGTATTCGAACTTCACTGTGGTACTCGGAAATTACTGCTATAATCTGCTGTAACCAGCGAGTAAAGTGAATAAAAGATTAACTTTTGAAGTGGACGTAGGGCGGAGATAGCTGAACCACTATAAATCTTGTGTCTCTGTCTATTTCTTTCCGTTTTAAGTTTGTTATTCTTCATTTTTATCCTCTACACTACTTAGATCCATGATTTGTGATCATATCCGTTGATCTGTTCATACATTGGTGCTTTCGCGATATTTGGGGTTTGTGACCAATTTTGGTGCAAACACTTTGGTGCTTTCACTGAGAACGACTAGCGCCCACTAGACCGGATTTGAAGTTCAGATTTGAAAGGCTAAAGGATCAGATCTAGAAGGAACCATGACAAAGCAATCGACAAGGAGACAAAGAGCAGAGAGAAGTCAGCATGAAGGAAGCCAGGAGACATCTTTAGGAGCTAATCAGACTTCGGCTTTCATTACCAGAGATGAGATGGAGATGATGATGGGAGCAATGCATGAAGAGTTTATAAAGAGACAGGAGGAAATGATGCAAAACCTTCTCAGACAGTTTGGACAGGCAGGAACAGCTGGAATTGCTGAAGTTCAGATCCACGGAGCTGGAACGGAAGGACTCAACCGGCAATCAGACAGAGAAGCTCAACAAGGCACAGCCCCTAATCAGCACACGACTGTTAATCGAGATGGATCCAGGCAGGGAGGCACACCACCTGGCAACGATGGACCAATTCATGGAGGAACTCCAGGTGACACCACACAACAAGATGTTGGTAGGAATGCAGGAGCGCGTGATGAAGAGTACGTACCAGAATTCCCTCGGGGACTCGGGGGGAAACCCTTGATGGACAACGCTGGGTTGGCCGAGATTATCATGCGAACTATGCGCTGAGGTTTATCAAACAGAGATATGGAAGGAGTAAACAGGAGTCTGTTTACCCATGACATCAGAATGGCTTGAAACCCACCAGATTTCAAGCTACCCATGCTGGAGGTATATAATGGCAAGTTTGATCCTACCGATCACTTGATGAGGTACACGAGACACATGGAAGTGTTGGGGGCATCGGAGGAGGTTTTGGCTTGATGTTTCCCCTTGTACTTGACAGATATAGCTGCTATGTGGTTCAGGCAGTTGGAAGAGGGATCTATCAGGACATGGACGGAATTGGTGGATAAGTTTTTAAAGCAGTTTCGGGTTCATATCAAAAGGCCAAAGAACATAATGACACTAACATCGGTGAAGCAAAGGACATGAGAATCGCTCAGAACTTTCTTAACTCGGTTCAATGCAGCGGTTGCTTCGGTGGACCAGCCGGACCCATCAATGGTTTTAATGGCAGCAGTATCAAGAGTCAGGGATAACTCGGATTTCAAAGTGTCATTGATACGGGACCCACCAATGGATCTTGGGGAATTCTTTCATGAGGCTGAGAGATTCCTTCGACAGGAGGATGCATGTTCAGATATGAAGTTGAAGGAAGTGAACGCGATAGAGGATGGAGAGCCATCCGGCGGAAGCTCAGGCAAGGATAAGGATAAAGGAAAACGGAAGTCAGGTGACAACTCTGGCCAAACAAGGAAACGTTAGGGAGAGCCAAAATTCTCCACTTACACAGGATTGAATGAAACTTTGGAGAGGATATTCATGGAAACTCGGGATCGCCTTCCCTACCGAAGGCAAGCAAGGAGAGAACCATCGGAACGTGAAAAGGCATCAGGAAGGCACTGTCTCTTTCATGATCTGGACGGACATGATACACCCAGCTATAGGCATCTAAAGGATATAATTGAGGAGCATGTAAGGAGTGGCCAGTTGCGACAATACATCAGAACTCGGAATACGGCGGTGGAACAGGAGCAGCCACCGTCTACTTCAAACGGCGATGGCGCGAGGCCCAGGAACGATGGACGATTGATTATCGACTGACAGGGATATGGAATAAATAGCAAATTCTAGGCGAGCGGCCAAGTCACTTACTCATGTACGAGGACAGAGATAGCCCCTGGGCATGCTCTGAAATGATGATAAACCGCAGCGCTATACTTTGTGAAATCTATTTTTTTCTTTTTTGGTTTGGACATATGCTTTTTTTTCTGATTTGGTTTTGAGGTTTGGTTTGAACTCCTGGTTTTGTATGTTTTATGATTTGGACTTTAGTTTGGATGCTTGTTTTCTGGTTTGGATTTCTGGTGTGGATTTCTTGTTTTCCGATTTGGTCTGGATTTTGGATTGAATTTCGATTGAATTCTTAATCTGACTTTTGGTAAATGGTCGTCGGGTATGGATTATGCCTAGCAAGGGGTAAGTTTCTTCGTCAAAGCATGGCGAATTGACTTATTCAGGTCGTCGAGTATGGACTATGCTCGGCAAGGGTCCAGAGAGACTATGATTTGGCCTAGGACTTAGGCCCTATATTATCGGTTACTATTTCAGGTCGTCGGGTATGGACTATACTTGGCAAGGGTCCGGAGCGACCAGGATTTGGCTTAGGACTTAAGCCGTGGCATTACTCAGCGTTCAGGGACACTGGACCACGAACACCAAGGCTTTGCTTAGTGTAGGTCGTCGAGTGTGGATTGCGCTTGGCAAGAACCCAGAGAGGTTATGGATTCAAATATCGGCTATGAACAGCTAAGGATTTGGATATCGACCCGGAGAGGCCCTGGATTAGATTATTGGTTATTGGATACGGATGGATTAGAACTCGGTTGTCGGGTTCAGATGGATATGAAATTGGCTGAGGATTTGATTACTAAATTCGGAATCAGACATTGACTCGGAGCAGTCGCGAATTTGGATCAGGTTATGGCTATGGCACTCGAACAGGAAGGCATGGTAATGGATTATGAATCGGATGGTATGGCTACGGATGGACTATGGACTTCAGATGTCGGAATAGGAGATTTTCAAAACACACACCTTCTTACCACAAGGCATGTTTAGGGGGGCAAATGTTATCCCACCTTTTGGTCAAAGCCGGGATATCAACAAATTGGCTGGAAAGGATGGATATCAGGATTGTAGATCGATCGGAAATAAGGCTATGCGCGATGTCATCAAAATTTTCCCGAGCTCCAATTAAGATGGGATCAATTGGGAATGATGGACAAGGCTAGGAAAGGCTACGTTTCAAATTTCAAGTTAAACAAAGTTCATTTGCCCAAGAGATTGATGGATACGTGCACAAGGATGTCTCATTCGAATCGATACGAATTCGTATCCATCGACCTGGATACGAACACGTCGTTCGTATCGATTAGGGAGAAGGTTACGATGTTGTTCGACTCGATGCTGTTAGACTCAATGTTGTTCGACCCGATTCTGTTCGACTCGATCAGGTCACATGATTGATACGAAGTAGTGGACACGAATTAGTGGATACGAATGTGACCGATATAAACAGATGGATGCGAAGCCAAAAAGTACAGAGTTCGGGTACGAACTAGAAATATGCATGATTTGAAGGAAGAAGCGTTAAACACGGCCTGGAGAACATATCAAGCCTTGAAAATAGAGCCACGTCACCGTAGCGCACATGTTTGGTATCGATACGAATAAGTATCGATACGAATTGATCGATACAGACGAAGTAGTATAACGAAAGTTCTAATTCGTATCGATCATATCTTGAGATTTACATGTCCAAATGACATGAAATTTTCACAGGAGCTTACGTACAACCTAAAAAGTGTTCTTGCTCAATTTCAACTCAATTGGACAAAATCTTGATCGATACGAAATTGGTTCGTATTGATCATGGATTGAGTCAGAATCGCCTGGTATCGATCGCGTGGGCCCGCCCACGTTCCAGAAGAGGTCTCCCGAGATCTGAGCGAGATATTTGCAACCTACGCCTATAAATAGCATCCGAAAGCCTATAGAAAAGGGATTTTTGGCCTGCAACGTCCGGACTCTGCCGAAATCGCCATTGTATTCGAACTTCACTGTTGTACTCGGAAATTACTACTGTGATCTGTTGTAACCGGTGAGTAAAGTGAATAAAAGATTAACTTTTGAAGTGGACATAGGCCAGAGATAGCCGAACCACTATAAATCTTGTGTCTCTGTCTATTTCTTTCCGTTTTAAGTTTGTTATTCTTCATTTTTATCTTTACATTACTTAGATCCGTGATTTGTGATCATATACCGCTGATCCGTGTTCATATATTGGTGCTTTCACGATATTTGGGGTTTGTGACCAATTTTGGCGCAAACAAATAGCTAATAATGTGAGAGACAGTACCCAAGCTACTTAATACCTTTTATTGGAAAACAGGCAAACTCTTGTCATTTAATACCTTAATTAAGGCAGACCCCATTATTTAAGACCTATTTCCAAGGCACGCTCCTTAATGGTGCTATCTAGCTGACATCATATGGAATCTTATAGGCCACCTAATACTTCCAAGTGGAAAATCGGAAGACTCTGGTCATTTAAGACCTATTTCCAGAAGCGAACCCATATAGAGATACCACCTAACATGTCCCATTAGCCATTTAATACTTCATCTAGGGAAAAGAGATGGGTCCAACCACTTAATACCTCAAAACCACGAAGCAGGCCCTTCGTCTTATGGCCCATACTCAAAATGACTTCTCATATTAGTCCATTATTCGTAGGAACTAATAGGTAGATTAGCTGGACAAATTCCCCTATAGAATTTGGTTCCAACCTCGCGTCATTATAAATATTTATCATAAGTATATCTCATATCAATAAAAGTGTACACAACTGCTGGTAGCCTCAAAATGAAGGACAGACTTCCGTCATGTAACCTTATTGACCTTGCATCCCTATGACATAGCCATAAATCAATTACTCTCCACATATATATATACACACACACACACGTACATACACACCCTCAGCTCACAATTTCATAAATAAAGCCTTATAAGGAGTCTTCCTTATTATACCTTAAAATAATAATTATGCCATATAAGAGTTTCCACTTATTTTCACCTAACAATCAATTACCTTCCTAATGGGAAAATAAATGAAAATAAAGGCCTAATTAACTATGCGACATACGCAGTAATTATACGTTAATTATGCAAATAGAGATAAATAAATCTTCATGCCTAATAAGTTCTAACGCATGGATTGTACGCTCTAAACTAGCATTAAATGTCAATTCCCTAACTGTTAGCACCAAAATTGGTCACTAACTTCGTTGAGAAAGATTTTGTAGAGAGATAAATGATGAAAGTAAATTTAAACAAGGAAAAATATGCTAAATTGAATGCAAAGACGAGAACACCAGATTTATAGTGGTTCGGCGTAACTGCCTACGTCCACTTTGAGGTTAATCTTTATTGCTTCACTAGATAATTGATTACAGATACAATCCGTTTTCCAACTACTTGAATACAATTGCTAAGTAAAGAGGATGAGTCTTGAAAGTGGCAGAGTCTCCCCAGTGTTCTCGAAAAAAAGGTCCATTTCACTGTGCCCCTGCCTCTCTATTTATATAAAAAGATGGGTTGGACTTCCCTGGTGGGCCTGGTAGCTGAATACCTCAGCCTAAATGGAGTGGTCTCCATATGCCGATCCATAGATGTTGAACGCTGAACGCCGAACTAGGCGTGAATGCCGAACGATCTTCTCATGCCGAACAAAAGTGAGGCCAAACACCCTGAATGCCATGGGAAGTATTTGTGTCGACCGATACTGGAGGCCGATCCAGTGTATTTGTGCTAAACGACTGAATGTCGAGCAGAACTTAGGCCGGACGATACTTTGGCCGAACGCTGTCAAGGCCGAACCATGTCTTGGCCGAACGACACTTAGGCCGAAGAATAGTTAGGCCAAACGATATTTTATGATGGACAATTCTGCCATGCCGAACGTTCGTACATGCCGAACGTTATACCATGCCGAACGTCTCTCGATGCCGAACGTTCCTTGATGCCGAGCGCTTCCGAATGCCGAGCGCTTCCGGGTTGCCGAGCGTATCATGACGCTGAACGCCATCTGGATGCCGAGCACTTCTTGGATGTCGGCCGTAGTGAGACGCTGACCGAACCAGTTGAGCCGAACGACAGAGATGCCGAGCACTAAGTTGCCTGGTCAAATCTCCAGGAAACACTTGCCCCCCAAAGTGTATCACATGACCGAACGTGATACGCTTTGAATTATTTATCCACCGTGCTTCACTTTGATCCTTAGCTTATTCCTTTCGGAGATGTATTCTTGTGATTACCAGGTGAGGTGGTGTGTGCCGAACGATATGTGAGTGTCGAACAGAACAGCTGAAGCCGAACGCGTTTTGTATGCCGAACGACTTCGGTTTGACCGGTTCTAACGGTCATCGTCTCTTCGACTTCTTCTTCTTCTTCTTCTATATAAAGGTCGGCCTACTCCATCTTCTTCTCTTTTTACACTCACTTCTTCTATCTTATACTTGAAAAACTCGCCTGTTAACAGCCTCCAAAGACTTTACAATCCTTCCCCATCCACTCGGCATTAATTAAAACCGCACCCTCAACTTTAGAATTCTCCCAAGTCTCGATCTACTAATTAGGTATTGATCCCCTTATTTAAATCCTTCCCCTGACTAAAAGTTTTAATAAGAGGCTCAAGATCGTAAATCAGAATTGTAGCCGATAGGTGTTGCGTGGATGAGAGAATCGAACTGCGATTAGGATGTTCTTTTAGGGCCAGATGATCTGGAGGAAAGTAGGAGTGGCCAATGATGAGCATACGAGGGAGTAGTTGGGAGATTTATTATGGTCCGGCATGGTTTTCTCGTGCCGACCGAGATTGGAGGGAAAGAATGGAGGAGGGGCAGGAATTGGCTAGAATGCCGAACAACATGATTCGGTATGACTCGCCGAACGATACGTCCTCGTTGTTTGGTGTGGATGGAAGAAGAAAAGAAAAATGAAAGCGTTGTTTAAGGAAGGAGTGCCTAGCGTTGGGGCTCGGCGTAACTTTTGGTTCGGCGTGATTCACCACATGCCGGACAGTGGAATGGAAGGATAGGGAGGAAGCACGAACTAGATAGGATGCCGAATGATACTTCGGCCGAATAGAACTTAGAACGAACAGCGCTTTGACCGAATGATACCCATGCCAAACAATAGTTAGGCCGAACGATAAT
Source organism: Allium fistulosum (assembly GCA_030737815.1). Taxonomy (NCBI): domain Eukaryota; kingdom Viridiplantae; phylum Streptophyta; class Magnoliopsida; order Asparagales; family Amaryllidaceae; genus Allium; species Allium fistulosum. Next base: position 846,276,538 of record CM060903.1, read on the forward strand.
TTGGCCGAGCAAGATTTAGGCCGAACGATAAATAGGCCGATCGATACTAAGGCCGAACAACGTGAATGCCGAACCATACTTAGGTCGATCAAACATAAATGTCGAACCACACTTAGTCCGAACAACACAAATGCAGAACCATATCAAGGCCGAACAATCATAAATGTCGAACCACACTTAGGCCGAACAACACAAATGTCGAACCATATCAAGGCCGAACAATAATAAATGTCGAACCAACAATTGCCTTGCCTAATCACATAACAAAACAAGGACAAGGACTCTAGCATACTAGCATATCAAACTGATCCGGACTATTAACTCCCTAGCTTCAGTAGACATAAACCTGAACTTAGATTGACATAATCGAATAACTTCTTTTAACTTTTTCTGAATCTGAAACAGTAATCACCATAAGGCAGGCTTTTGGAGACGGTCAGCGATGACAGTCTTCGAAGGCGATGATTTGAAGCTCGGTTTTATATCAGTAACCTTGTGACTTTCAAATTTTCAATGCTTATACAAGATTGATTGCACTAGTTCACACACCACGTGGGGGAAATATTCGTGTTGTTAATTCTAACGTTGAACATTTTTCAAGTATAGTTCTCACAGGTGCTTTGCCAGTTTCACTATTTATTGGAGATGTCTAAAAAATCTAGCTCCTCCACTATCTCAGATAGGCCCGGGCCGTCTTCAAAGCAAGAAGTCGCGAACACTTCAAATCCGTCGACTTCCCCCGCTCATAATTTAGCTCCTGATGCCATGGAGGCATCGATTCTCTTGGATGATCCGATCGATTCACATGCTTCGAAGATTAACGAAGTCGCGCTTCGACGAATATGCTCTATCCACGGAATCCCTTTCACCGACGTGTTGGTTCCCGCGAGGCATGATCGCCAACATCTGCCCCAAGTTGGGTGTACTGCCTGTAATAAGTTTATGTGTTGGATGGGCAGCATGCCTCCATTCAATTTATTTCTTCGAGACGTGTTGCAATACATAGACATCGCCCCATCGCAGCTGCATCCAAACGGCCACGCGTTCATATACGGGACCTACCTCCTTTTCATGGTCGTCTTCTCTAGGCCTCCAACTTCCGGCGACATCAGATATATTTATATGATTAAGAAGCGGAAAGATAGCCCCTCCTTTGTGTTCCTTAAGTCGTACCATAAATGCCAGATTTTGATCGGAGCATGTAGCAAATTTGCCCTGTACAAACAGGAATGGTTCTATGTGCGTTGCCCTCCTGGTTTCGCGAGGAGATGGGTTGAAGGCAATAAGTCTTTTCCCTGAGTCGACATTTGTGCTCTATCGGAGCTATGCTTTTTCTAACTTCTTGTTTCATCTTTTCAGGTATCAACCCACGTCCTGAGGGCCGAGGATATTCTGAGACCGTCGAAGCCATTAGACCTTTTCCTGCCGAGGAATGGGACATCTGAACCCTCATTTCAAATGAGTCATTATCGAGATTCAGACTGTTAGCAGGAGGTCGCCGGATTAGCCTTCCTGAGGGCGTCTCCATTCCCAAGCCCGCATCCGGTAAAGGGAAAAAACTAGCTGAATCGTCATCACGCCATATACCTGATGTACAGGAAGGGGAGAAAATTATAGAGAATGAAGCTCCTGAAACACAAGGCGAGAATGTGGGTCCTACTTAGGATCCGCTGGTCGAAGTGCATGATATTGAAACGTCATCTTCCCCTTCGAAGGGGAAAAAGAAATCGACGTATAAGATGGGGAAGGAAAAAGTTGGTGGAACTTCCAAAATTACCCTTGTCCCAGCGGAGAAAGAAGCTTCCACACAACATCTAGAAAGTTCTCTGAAGGGTCTGTCGAACCTCACCATCCCTGATGATCTACTCAACTACGGTTTCGACGATCCGGAGGCCCTTAAGTTTCATTCGCCCGCTAGAGGCGATACGGGAGTTCAAGCCCGAGTCCAGGGAGATAATACTCCAATCAGTAGAGATAAAGGAACTGTTCCGTCGGGGGGAACACTAAGACACACACGCACACACGCACTTCACTATACACTTCAATTTTTGCCATTACCCCGATTTTTCCTAACTCGCTATTATTTTTATTCTATGCAGATGACATGGGGCGCTCCCATGGGTTCAATCGCCTCCACGGTTCTTCTGTATTTCACCATCCTGGACGAGATTCAGGCTCCGGTAGACGTAGGGACAGAGACGACTACGAAGATCGAGACAACCGTCCCCGTGAGTGGTCTTATCGAAAGAAAACATATTCCCAGTCTTCATACTCTCGCGATCCCCCTCCTAAAACTAAGCCAGACAAAGCAAAACTTCCGCAAAAGGGGTCTCAGCCCGATGTCTCCCGAGATCAACATTCCGGTTCATCCAGCACACAGCAATCTCAGGAACATCGGAAGAGAACAGAACTTTCAAAGCCTCCTCCCCCTGTTACCGTGGCTGACCCAACGATAGTAGAGAAGATGGTCGATCTTAAAGCTAAATTTCCCAAGATCTACTTTGACGGCCTGAAATTGCTCCCTGTTATTCACCACATTCCAGGGCATGTCAAGCAGAGTGCCCTCGCCTGCAACAACGACGTCTATATTCAACATGATGCGTTTGCACATTTGGTCGAAAAAGTCTCGGAAGTATCCGTTGAGCATCAACAGGAGATTGGCCGTTTGAAGCTGGAAGCTATCTTCGACAATGACATCATCAAGAGTCAAGATGAAGAGCTTGCTTTGTATAAGTCCAAGCTTGAAGCCGCAGAGCAGAGTGCTAAGGAGACTGCGGAGGCCGTCGCTCGTCTAGAGACGACCCATAAGAAAGAACTTGACGGCGCAGTCCAACGCAGTGGGGCCCTAGCTCTAGAAAAAGATTCTATTCAAAAGGAAAGGGATACACTCGCCCTGCGGCTCAAGAAGAGTCTCAACGGTATTGTAATGAGATCGTTGATACCCGTCTCTTAAAAGCAAAGCTCGATGATGAGCTCTCTAAGGTTGAGACGATGAAAAGCGAAGCCCGTGAGGAGGGCAAGAGACTAGCTTCCAAAGTGATGGACTCCCGTCTTGAAGCAGCTGCAGAGGCTAGCAGAGAAGAGGTCAAGTGTATGTTTGACCCGCTGATTGCCGAATACAGCGCCCGCGTCGTCATGCATCGGGACTTGACTTTCTTGGGCGAGGGCTATCTTGAATCTCTAGCTGAGGCCTGGGATACTTTAATAAAGATCAGAAAGATCGAGTCGGGCACTAAGGAAGTCGATGAGGAGGCTCTAGTGAAAGAATTTCTCAGGGGGAACAAGCCATCAGACTTGTCTACAACTATGGCTCTCTATGGTAAAGGCTCTCCCCTATCAAAAGAGAAAGACGACGGAGCTGGTCCATCTGCAGCTGAGGCTGCAGCTCCTCCTTCCACTCAATCGGCCGGTCGACCAGCACTTGACCCATTTGAGCAGCATGTCGGCTATGATCCGGAAGATCCCGGTCTCGGCGTTCATGTGCTATCCCCTATTCTAGAGGGTGAAACTCTGCGCGCAGCTGATAGTCAGCCAGAAACCGGTATAAAACTCTTCTTCTAGAAGTTCAAAGATCTATCGCTTTCTGTTAGCGGTTATAGGTCCTAATGTTCGTTCTTTATGTTTTTATGCAGGCCGCTCTGATCCTGAACCAACTCCAAGGAGCGATGACGCCAAGGAGGAGGCGGGGAAAACAAGCGATGTCGCTCACGCGGGAGTAACTCCCGGCCCTGACGCTCAAGTGATCGGGGCGTTAGATGATGATAAGTTTGACACTTCATCTCCCGTTGAAGGGAGTGATGAAATAGAAATCACTGGCGCCTCAGAACATACTTCGAAGATGAGCATGAAGGAGCGACTCAGAGAAGAGAAGAAAAAGAAGGTCGAGATCAAGGTCGAGCCTCAAATACTAGAACTTACCGACCCGCTGAATAGGCCTCTGAAAATCATTCTCCCCAGCAAATCCAAACCGCTGGATGTTCCTTCTCCCACTCCTGACTCCGCTTCTTTGGCAAGCAAAAAATCCAAGAGGAAGCGTGAGGGAGAGGAGTCATCTGAGAAAACAAAGGAAGACAAGAAGAAGAAGCCGAAGAAATAGCCACTATACTCATTCAACGAGATTTTGCTTAGGTCTTGTAACTACTTTTACATTTTCGTTTCCGTGGTTTGTGTAGAAAGATTTTTGACGCCAAGTTTTGGAGGAATAGTTGTGTAACCCCATTTCGGATTATTGAATAAAGTTTAGTTTCTTTGTCACTTGAACGATTCTTTTGATTTTTTAGCTTTCTGTATAACTGTGGTCGAAACTCAAGGTCTTATGAGTTGTATAATTTCCCAATCCATTCTTACATTGTTCGAACATTCTTTGGAGTGGCATATTTCTCGTTTAACATTTTTGGGTACTTAGAATTTCTTCTAAATCCGTGCTCCGAGGATTTAGATTAATTCAGTCCGCATTCAGGGGACTCGGAGATTCGAATCGTCTATACTCTAGTCCGCACTCCGGGGACTTAGAGTACTCCGGTCCGCACTCAGGGGACTCGGAGATCGAAGTCGTTTATACTCTACTCCACGCTCCGGGGATTTAGAGTACTCCGGTCCGCACTCAGGGGACTCGGAGATTGAAGTCGTTTATACTCTAGTCTGCGCTCCGGGGATTTTGAGTACTCCGGTCCGCACTCAGGGGACTCGGAGATTGAAGTCGTTTATACTCTAGTCTGCTCTCCGAGGACTTAGAGTACTCCGGTCCGCACTCAGGGGACTCTGAGATTGAAGTCGTTTATACTCTAGTCCGCGCTCCGGGGACTTAGAGTACTCCGGTACGCACCCAGGGGACTTGGAGATTCAAGTCGTTTATACTCTAGTCCGCACTCCGGGGACTTAGAGTACTCCGGTCCGCACTCAGGGGACTCGGAGATTCAAGTCGTTTATACTCTAGTCCGCGCTCCGGGGACTTAGAGTACTCCGGTCCGCACCCAGGGGACTCGGAGATTCAAGTCGTTTATACTCTAGTCCGCGCTCCGGGGACTTAGAGTACTCCGGTCCGCACTCAGGTGACTCAGAGATTGAAGTCGTTTATGCGAGTCCGTACATCATACAGAATAATGTAACTCCAGCGGTTCATCACCAGATTATAAGTTACAGAAACATTAATAATTCGTGAAACAGACGGCTTCAAGCCTTTATTAATGAAACAAACTAAATTGTCCAATTACACACTAAAAAGGAAACTAAGAATCAGCGGAATAAAAACATACAGCAAACAATTGTACCTAAAACAGGAAAGAAACAGGCTAAATGTAATAACGTCGCAAATGTTCACTGTTCCATGCTCGGGGGAGTGTCACGCCATCAACGGTCGCTAGCTTGAAAGTTCCCTCTCCAAGCTTCCATTCAACGACATATGGACCTTCCCAGTTGGGATTCATACGTGATGGTACCGGGAAAACTCGTTTCAAAACAAGATCACCCACATTAAAGATCCTTGGGCGGACTTTGTCGTCGTAATATCGCTTGACTCGGTGCCTATGTGCTTCCGCCCTTAGTTCAGCCTCTTCACGTTTTTCATCGATGCAGTCCAGTGATTCCAACAAGAGATCCTGATTCGTCCTAGGATCATAATATGTCACTCGATGCGATGGAACTTCAAGCTCCACGGGTATAACGGCTTCCGAGCCGTAAGCCAATGCGAATGGAGTGTGGCCAATCGCGGACTTGTGGGTAGTTCTATAAGCCCATAATGTTGTTGGGAGTTCATCTACCCACTTGCCTCCGGCTTTTTCCAAACGCTTCTTCAGTATGAACTTGATTATTTTATTTCCGGCCTCAACTTGTCCGTTAGCTTTCGGATGCGCAACGGTGGAGAACTTCTTCTCAACGCCATACTTTAAACAGAAATCTTTAAACTCTCTGCTTTCAAACTTCGTTCCGTTGTCCGTAACGATGGTTCGAGGGAGACCAAAGCGGAATATAATGTTTCGTACAACAAAATTAATGACCTTCTTAGAGGTGATTGTGGCTAAAGGTTCCGTCTCGGCCCATTTTGTGAAATAGTCGACTGCAACTATCGCGTATTTTGCACCACCTTTGGATATAGGCAAAGGGCCGATTATGTCGATTCCCCAGATTGCAAATGGCCAGGGACTAACCATTTGTGTGAGTTCTGTTGGTGGAGCTCTCGGTATTTTCGCATAGCTTTGACACTTGTCACATTTTCTTTAATAATCTCCAGCATCCCGATTCACAGTTGGCTAACAGTATCCGTAACGGAGGATCTTTTTTGCTAGCGTTTGCCCCCCAGTATGGTTTCCACATTCTCCCTCATGAACCTCCTTTAAGACCCGCTTTGTCTCATCATGGGCAATGCATCGTAATAAGGGGACCGAGAACCACTTCCGATACATTACTCCATCCTGCATCACATATCGTGCGGCTTTTTGAATGACATGTCGTCTTTCGCTCCTTTTTTCCGGTAAAGTCCCGGTCATCAGGTATAGTTTGAATGGGGTCATCCATGATTCCCTCTCGATTCCCGTTTCCAACACAACATCAACTTTCATTGCGTTTATGCTTGAAGCATGCAAGGTTTCAACGGGAACCAATCCCATTTGCTGCGCATCGCCAGTGCTTGCAAATTTAGCCAATGAGTCGGCTTCTTTATTCTGTTCACGCGGGACATGCAAAATGTCATAATGTTCGAGGTTCGATAATAGTTCCCGAACCAGAACATGGTACGGAGCAAGCTTCTGTCCCCTTGCTTGGTAATCTCCCCGCACTTGGTAGACCACCAACTGTGAGTCACAAAATATTTCGACTGACCTTACCCCGAGTTCTCCAATAAGCTTTAAACCAGCAATCAATGCTTCATATTCTGCTTCATTATTCGTAGCCGGGAAATTGAGCTTCAAAGCATAACAAATCGATTGATTTTCTGGAGTCACGAGAACTACCCCATCTCCTGAGCAGCGGTCGTTTGATGCCCCATCGGTGTACAATTTCCATTCAATGGGGGGAATGACACTGTAACCGTCCGGTTCGTCAGATACAGTAAACTCAGCGATGAAATCTACTAATGCTTGCCCTTGTATGGCTCTTCGTGGCAGGTAGGTAATATTGAACTGACTTAACTCGATATTCCATTTTAACATCCTTCCAGAAAGTTCTGGTCGTTGGAGTACCTGCCGTAAGGGCTGATCGGTATAAACACTGACTGAGTGTGCTTGAAAGTATGGACGCAGCTTACGTGATGCAATCACCAAACAATAGGCCAATTTCTCAATTTTAGGGTAATTTCTTTCTGCCCCCGTTAAACGTTTGCTAACGTAATACACCGGCTTTTGGACCCGGTCCTCCTCGTGGACTAAAGCTGCACTTATAGCATGCGGGGACACTACCAAGTATACGTAGAACATCTCGTGGTCTATTGGTTTCGAAAGCACTGGAGGACTCTCCAGATGCCTCACCAGATCTCGGAATGCTTCCTCATAGTTGGATGTCCATTCGAAATTTATCTTCCCTTTCTTTATTATATCGAGGAAGGGAATGCACTTATCTGTGGCTCTGGATATAAATCGGCTCAGCGCAGCCACCTTTCCATTCAAGCTTTGCACCTGTTTTATAGTTCTGGGCACTTGCACATCTCGAATGGCTTGAATCTTTTCTGGGTTCGCTTCAATTCCCCTGGCATTAACAATGAATCCCAAAAACTTCCCCGACGCAACGCCGAAGGAACACTTCAGAGGGTTGATCTTCATCCCATAATATCTGAGTATATCGAACATCTCTGATAAGTCTCGAATGTGGTCGTTTGACTGTCGTGACTTCACGAGCATGTCATCCACATAGACTTCCATCATCCTACCAATCTGGTTTTTTAACATTCGGTTCACCAAACGCTGATAGGTCAGTCCCGCGTTTTTCAATCCGAAACGCATTACTACATAGCAATATAGCCCAACGTCTGTGACGAAACTGGTGTGTTCTTAGTCCGGAATATGCATCGGGATTTGATTGTTTCCCGAGTACGCATCCATGAATGACAATAACTCGTGTCCTGCAATGGAGTCGACCAACTGATCAATCCGAGGTAATGGAAAACTGTCCTTGGGGGACGCTTTGTTCAAATCGGAATAATCTACGCAAGTTCTCCATTTCCCGTTCGCCTTTTTCACCAGCACGGGGTTTGATACTCATTCAGGGTAGAGGGCGTCGCAGACGAACCCATTGGCTTTGAGTTTGTCCACCTCCTCTCTGAGAGCAGCGGACCTCTCCGGGTCCATCCCTCTCCTCTTTTGTTTAACCGGGACGTACTTCGGGTCTATGTTCAACATATGACTAGTAATAGCGGGAGAAATCCCACACATGTCAGAATGTGTCCAAGCAAAAACATCAAGATTCGCTTAGAGAAAATCACCAAGATCTTCAGTCATTGCGGGGCTGAGTTGTGAACCGATCTTCAGTACTCGCGATGGATCGCCTCGGCTGACTGAAATGTCAATTGTCAATTCAGCCGGTGCTTCCATTTCTTCCCAGGGTTTCTCATCGTCGTCTCTTGGATCTATGTCTCTGAAGATCCGAGAATTATGCCCGAGCCAGGGCTCGGGCATTACTTGTCAATTGTCAGTATTATGGATGCGGATGGGATTGTCCGCAACCTTTCCTTTCTCCCTCCGATGGGCCTCTCGGAGCTTAGCCACATAACAGGCACGACCAGCCGCCTGGTCGCCATGAACAACACCTACTCCTTTGTTAGTCGGAAACTTCAAAGTCAAGCACCACGGGGCTAATGCTGCCCTAAACTCAGCCAGGGCCGGTCGACCCAAGAACACATTGTATGGAGAATCCACAGCCAAAACTATGAAGGGTAGGATTCGCACCCTCCTACGCTCGCCTTGTCCCAGTTCAACTGGTAACTCAACATACCCCACTGCATCGGTTGCTATGCCATTAAAGCCATGTATACGAGCTTTAGACGATTTCAAATCCTTCGTCTCCATCTTCATCTGGTCATAAGCCTTCTTGAAGATGATATTGACAGAACTTCCACAATCAATCAAAATTCTCTTCACATAAGCCAGCCCGATTGTCGTAGATATGACCATCGGGTCGATGGTAGGAGCCTCTATTTGGTCAGCATCTCTGCTCCTGAATACTATATCGTCTGTCATCACGCGCAGCTGTTTGGCAGGGGTCCCATCCTCTACGTTGGAACAACACTCAAAATCTACGTGCTTTAGGGAACTAGCATACCGCTCCATCTCTTGCCAATTCTTATCCGCAGGGTGAGGCCCGCCGATGATCGTGTTTATGACTAGTCTGCCCACAGTCCGGGCAGGCTCCTCGGGATGACGCGGAGCTGGTGCACGACCTGGATTGGACGTTCCCTGTCCTCCTTCCTGCGGATCCTTTACAAACTCCTGTAACTTTTTCTGCCTAATCAGCTTCTCTATAGCGTCGTGTAGGTGTCTGCACTCTTCCGTATTGTGCCTATAAATCTCATGGAAGCGGCAGTATTTCCCAGTCCGCTTTTGTTCTTCAGTTGACTCCTTTGGACGTGGCTTTCTGTACTGAAAGGTATTGCAGGTTGATAGGTAAATGTTCTCAAGAGATGCATTCAGCGGGGTATACTCATTGTAGGTTGGAATTCTCGGCTTCCACTTCCCCGCTTCTCTCTTCTTCCCTTGATTTCTTCCTCCGGATTCCTTAGGTTTCCCGGGCTTGTTCTGGACATTGACTTGAACTTTTCCCGAGTTGTCTCCGGACTACTTCACAACAATGTTGCTTTTCACGGACTCCTAGACAGGCCCCGTGCCTTATCTCGCCTTACCCACCTGGCTTCCTCTCTTCTTATGAATTGATGTGCCTTTGAGTAAAAACGCTCTAGCGTAGTCGGAGGTTTTCCTGCCAGCCAGTCTCCAAACTCTGAATCCGGATCCACGCCTCGCATCACAGCCATAAGAATTGCATGATCATTGGGATTGATGACTTCAGTTGCTACAACATGGAATCTCTACAAATACTCCTTCAATGGTTCCCCAGGAGCCTGGATTACACTTGATAGAGACATCACGTCCTTTGGACGAGTAGTATGGATCCTGAACTGTTATATAAATTTCTTCACCAACTCCTCAAAACTGGATACGGATCGTGGAGTAAGTCGAGTGAACCACATGGTAGCGATCCCAAATAGAGTTATTGGAAAGCATCTACACTTGGTCGCATCATTTGCTCTAGTTGGATCCATCATCCATTCGTACCTCATGACATGCTGTCTAGGATCAGTCTTTCCTTCATATGCCGTGATAGTTGGCATACTAAACTTCCTGGGGTACGCTGCCTGTAGAACAATGTCTGTGAACGGAGTATGACTCCTTGACACTCCCCAATCATCGTTTGATAAGTCTTGATTCTCTTTCATCAATTGTCTGATCATGGCTGTCAGGTTTGGTGTTTGTATGGAAGGTGGAAGGTTGGAGTCTGTTCTACGTGATTGATCAGGCTGATGCCTCCTCTACTGGCGATCTGCCAAATTTGCATCTTGAGGTTCGACATCATTGGCATCTTGATGATCTGGGCCTCCAGCCTCCACCAGCACTCCAGCTCCTAAGTTTCCAGCTCCTGCTTGGTCACGGTCTCCAGCTGTTCGGACAGCAGCACCTGCCTGCATAGTTTCAGTCTTACGGCATCTACGCCGGGGAGGTTCATCGGACGAAGTTGAGCTGTCGGATGAAGAATAAGGAGCGGGATTGCCCCCAGCATTCTGATGCTGTTGTTGAGTGAATTGTGTAATGAGGTTGGCGTTAGCTTGCATCTGCTCTCCGAGTTGTCTCCTGCTTTCCCTGAGTTCTCTCATCAAGTCATTGAACTCTATTCTGGTGACAACCGGCATTTTGGTCTTGGGCGGTAGTCCCTGCACCTAGCATTGCCTGCTGATTGCAAGGGCCTGCTTGTTGTACGCTAGCAGTCTCGTGGGCGTCCGCATTATGAGAGGCTGATCTGGTACGTGGTCTTGCCATTGTAGAGTTATTGGTATGAACTCTGTAACGCCCCACTCTGAGACCCACTGTAACAAAGAGTATTACGGGAGTAATACTGTCTGTTAAAGCGGAGAATAGAGTATAGTGGAAGCGACCATTTGTAATCAAGCTATAACTATCTACCGAATACGTCGAAAGGTGGAATCTATTTAAATTTTTCTCAATCAGGTGGTTCGACATATTCGGTAAATACTTATAACGAAATTACAAATGGTAAAGATCTATCAGGACAAAGCATAATAACATAATGAAATAGCATCACAGAACAGAATCACATAACATATATAAAATCCCAGAACAATACATCGTCAATACAGATCCAAATACTATAAGTGGGTACAAAGCCACTGCCCACACATGTGAGTCAAAAATATGTACATATCAAAGTCTGAATAATAACAGAGTAGCGGAATAGTGGACAAATAAAAGCACTATCTATCAGCATAGCGGATAATGTCCAAGCGGAAGCACGGAAGCTAAGTCTAGAGACCTAACCTGAAACAACTCGGTCTGACCCGAGCGAAAATACTCGGGTCAGGCTAGCTATATCAGTAATAACTGAGATATATAATAATGCAGTACATAAATAAAACAGTACTTTTCCTAAGAGAAGAGTATTTTGGACCACATGAATATGATAACGGTCCTTAATCATCAATCAACAGTAAAAATCTCCAAAGAGAATATCAGCACCAAAGTGTTGAATAAATAAAATCGCCTCATATCATCGGCGTAGCCAAAGCTATAACAAGTTGCCCATAGGCAATAATCCCAAGAATGACCAGAGTCTGTAATCAATGCGCAAGCAAAGATCGATGCTCCAAAGAGCAATGGGAATATACTGAAAGGTCAATGAAATCAAACACTGAAAAACAGTGCCCAGAGACACTGTGAATCCACAAGGTAATCGCACTTACATCATATGGTTCCATAGAACCAACACCGAATGGCGGTACTCGAATGGATATAAAAATCATCAGATAATACAAGTATAGCACGTGCACCGACCGGAGTCGTTATTTCCAAGTACTGTAGAGTTGTGATCGATCACTCGCACAGATGCGGAACGCACGAGACGGCGAGATCCTTCCCAGAAGGATAAAGGCCCAGAGGCACATGCCGAAAAAGAAACTGCTCCATAGAACAGGTGTCCAGAGATGGTTTCCCAGAGGCGTGGTGACCCAGAGGTCTAGTACTGGCTGCCCAGAGGCTAATGTGTCACAAACTTCTTGGAGAGGAACCCGTAAAGTGTTAACAATGAGTCACATATCCCACGTTCGCACTAAAAGGTTTACTAACCAATAGCAAGCTCACATTCCAAATAATAAAAAAGTCCACCTCATATCATCGGTAAACTAGGCCCAAAGGTCAAAACGATCAATCGAATAGGTCGGGGATTAACCAGAAAGAAAATACACACGATTCCATAGGCCGGAGATTTCCTAACCGTTTAAGCACCTTTCCACTTCGCTCGACGTGCTAAAAGTGAGTGTGAGATTTTTATTATAGAAAATAATGGTTCGAAACAGATTTTTAATTGATTTTGAGGACACTTTAAAACGGCTTTTGAAAACTCTCCTATTATGGAGTAAATAGTTTACTAATTAAAAATAATATTATATAATAATTTCGAAAGCCATTTAGGAGTGAAAAATCTTTTGAAAATAATTCATAAAACACGTGTACGAAATCTAGAGACAAATCTCAAAGAAATCGATAAATCAGAGAATCACAGAAAACCAATATTCGTGTTGGAAAATATTCTAAATGGTCGACAATTTCTGATTCGCAATTGAAACCCAAAGGTTCATTGCATAATCAATCAATTTGAAGCGGTTGCACCAAAATGGTGCAACCCGGACTCGGTTGCATTTTCCGGCTGCACCGCATGGTGCAGCTCGTTCTGTGAACCAGGCTGCACCATGCGGTGCAGCTGGTCCAGTCCAGCCCCAGCCCGCCTGGGCTGGGAGCAAGCCCCAGCCCATGCGGGCTGGGTTCAATCAAGTCCCAGCCCGCCTGGGCTGGGAGCGGGTTGGGTTTACTTAAGTCCCAGCCCGCCTGGGCTGGGAATCAAGTCCCAGCCCATGCGGTCTGGGTTTACTTAAGTCCCAGCCTGCTTGGGCTGGGAATCAAGTCCCAGCCCATGCGGGCTGGGTTCACTTAAGTCCCAGCCCGCTTGGGCTGGGAATCAAGTCCCAGCCCACGCTGGCTGGGTTCACTTAAGTCCCAGCCCGCCTGGGCTGGGAACCAAGTCCCAGCCCATGCGGGCTGGGTTCACTTAAGTCCCAGCCCGCCTGGGCTGGGAAACAAGTCCCAGCCCACGCTGGCTGGGTTCACTTAAGTCCCAGCCCGCCTGGGCTGGGAATCAAGTCCCAGCCCATGCGGGCTGGGTTCACTTAAGTCCCAGCCCGCCTGGGCTGGGAATCAAGTCCCAGCCCATGCGGGCAGGGAAGATTAGCGGGCCGCCTAGTGCGGACCCATGCTTTTCACTACGCGCCAGCCCACTAAGGGCTGGCCTACTGCGCCTGGGCAGCAGCCTGGGTGCAACCCAGGCCTACTCTGGGCTCTCTGGACCCTGTTTCAGCCTGTTTTCAGGCTGAAACATTCCAGCCAGCAGAAAATGTTGATTTTGGTGGTTTAGGGGTGTTTTTTTCAAGATTTTGGCATCAAATTTCACCAATATCAATCACTAACTACCCTATAATGATTATTACACTATATTAAAGAAATCAAAGGGCCAAATCTTAGCATTACCTTATGAAGCAATATCACAAACACCTTATGTGCACAGCCAAAATAAAAGAAAAGATGATTAGGAGGCTATAAGATCAAAAAAACACATAAAACATGTGTTACCAAATAAATTTCAGAAATGAGAAAGATAAAAAAACGGATTTGAGGTGGATATTTGCATTACCTTTGCATAGAATGACTTGCATAAGCTAAAACTATAAGGAGATGAAGATAGAGGCCATTTTTTTTATGAAAGCTTTAGGAAATGATTAGGGTTTTGATTAGGGATGAATGAATGAGGTTAGAAGAGTTTGAGATAATTTATAGAGGAGGTTTAGGGTGGGTTATTGGGTTAGGTTTAGTAACCCAATAAGAAGAGAGTTATTTACATGTTTCCAAAAATTAGTCTAAGTGTTCATATACGTTTATAAAACTCATTTTTCTTATCCAAACCCGTTTTAAAATCTCTCCTAAAATATTTAACTTTCCAAAAATAACATTTTATCCTCATTTTAAAATCCCATATTTCCAATTTAATTAAAATAGCCTTTTTCACATAAATTTTTGTTATTCCAAATCCTTTTATGCTTCATTAAAATAAATAAAAATCCTAACTTTTATTTATTAATTGGTAATGCAAATTCTGGGTTGTTACAGACTCCCCCCTTAAGAAAATTGCGCCCCCGCAATTCCTTAAGATAGATGTCGTCTATAACGTCAAATCCACAAAAGAGGTGATAGAGATAAAATAGAGAATTTTCACCTGCAGAAGAAGATGGGAGAAAGCCAGGATAAGAGCGCTCGATAGATTCTCTGGTCTCCCAAGTGCAGTCCTTAGGATTCGGTGACCATTGAATCTTCACGAGTGGTACCTCTTTGTTGCGAAGGCGTCTAACCTCCGAATTAAGCACACGAAAAGGTTGCTGCTCCAAAGATAAATCAGGTAAGATCTCTAAATCAAGCACAGCATGCGGCTCAATGATAGAATCAGGATCGCGGACACACATGCGAAGCTGGGAAACATGGAACACATCGTGCATTCCAAAGAAGTGAGCAGGTAGAGCCACATGATAAGCCACGGGGCCAATGCGTTCCGTAATAGGAAATGGTCCAACATAGCGAGGAGCCAACTTCCCTGTAGAGCTGAAACGCACAACCCCCTTCATGGGTGAGACCCGAATAAAGACAGAATCGCCAATGGAGAACTCAAGAGGCTTCCTACGGTTGTTCGTGTAGGATTTCTGGCGGTTCTACGCCTCTTTCATTCTCTGACGAATAAGAATAATCTTCTTTGAAGATTCCCGAACTGAATCTGGACCAAGAAGAAGCTTCTCGCTGGATTCTAACCAACACGAAGGAGAACGACATGGCCTTCCGTAAAGAGCCTCGAAAGGAGCCATGCTAATACTAGACTGAAAGCTGTTGTTGTAGGAGAACTCTACAAGTGGTAAGTGATCCTCCCAACTACCTCCGAAATCCAGAATACAACAGCGTAAAAGATCCTCTAAAACACGATTCACCATCTCTGTCTAACCGTCGGTCTGAGGATGATAAGCAGTCGAGAGATTCAGCTATGAGCCCAAAGCTGACTGTAGGCACTTCCAGAAGTGACTAGTAAAGATAGTGTCTCGATCACAGACGATAGAGCTAGGAATGCCATGAAGTCTAACGACTTCCTTCACATATAGCTTGGCAAGCTGAGGAGCAGTCCGAGTGGACTTAATAGGAATGAAATGAGCTGATTTGGTCAAGCGATCGACGATGACCCAAATAGAAGTATGGCCTGACCTCGATCGAGGCAGACCATCAATAAAATCCATGGATATCTGATCCCATTTCCACAATGGAATCTCTAGCGGCTGAAGAAGACCGGATGGACGCTGGTGTTCGGCCTTGATCTGTTGACAAGTCATGCAGCTGCTCACATAACTTGCAACATCTCTCTTCAAACCCTCCCAATAATATACCCGACACATATCGGCATACATCATGCTCGAGCCGGGATGGATGGTGTACTTAGTGCGATGACACTCATCCAGAATGTCATGCCTAAGTGATAAATCAGATGGTACCAAAATACGGTTCTTCCTGCGAAGACACCGATGAGAATCAATAGAATAATCCAACAATGTCTCATCACTGGATCTCGACTCAAGTAGATGAATATATCGCAACAAGTCTGGATCCTGCCGCTGAGCATGGGCAATGCGATCCAATAGAATAGGTCGAGCTTCCAAGCTGAATAGCAAGATCTGAGGATCAGAAGACGGAGCTCGATTTCGAATATCACACATAGAAAGAGTCTCAATAATATCCCACTCGGCTATCATCATAGAAACTATTGTCGAGTGTTTGCGACTAAGTGCATCAGCCACACGATTACCCTTGCCAGGGGTATACTGAATGTCTAAGTCATATGAGGCGAGAAACTCAAGCCATCGCTGCTGCCTCATATTGAGATCCTTCTTGACTGAATAAATATTTCAGCGACTTGTGATCGGTGTAAAGAGTGAAGCGTTCGCCTAATAGAAAGTGACGCCACGTCTTCAAAGCAAAGACGATAGCTGCCAACTCAAGATCATGAGTGGGATAGCGAACCTCATTCGGACGTAGCTGCCTAGAAGCATAAGTAACTACCCGATCCTTCTGCATAAGCACAGCACTGAGGCCGCTACCACAAGCGTCGGTGTAAACAACAAGATCCTGGTTACTCTCAGGAACCACAAGGATAGGAGCATGAGTGAGAAGTTCCTTCAATCGATGGAAAGAAACTTCACACTTATCAGACCAAATAAAGCGAACCCCATTACGAGTCAGAGTCATGAGGGGAAGTGCAACACGAGAGAAATCCTTGATAAATCGACGGTAATAACCCGCCAGACCAAGGAAACTGCGAATATCATGAACGTTCTCGGGCTGCTTCCAATTCTGAATAGCTTCGATCTTGGAAGGATCGACAGAAATACCCTCAGATGATACAATATGGCCCAAGAACTTGACCTTGCTCTCCCAAAAATGGCACTTGGAGAGCTTGGCCTTAAGCTGATGCCAACGAAGAGTATCCAAGACGATCCGCAGATGATGAGCATGCTCTGCCTCGGATCTAGAATAAATAAGAATATCGTCGATGAAAACCAGAACGAATCTATCGATGTATTCCGGGAATACTTGATTCATAAGATCGACAAAGAAAGACGGAGCGTTCGTCAAGACGAACGGCATGACCAACCACTCAAAAGAACCATAACGAGTGCGAAATGCTGTAAGAGGAATGCTGTCTTCTACGACTCGTAGCTGATGGAATCCGGTGGCAAGGTCGAGCTGAGAGAAGACCTTCGCACCGCTCAACTGATCAAACATATCGTCTATCCATGGCAATGGATAACGATTTCTGATGGTCAACTCATTAAGCTTGCGATAGTCAATGCAAAGCCTAAGAGAGCCATCAGCCTTCTTAACTAAGACCACAACAGCACCCCATGGCGAAGAACTAGATCGGATGAACTGCTTCCCTTCAAGCTCAACTAACTGATTCCTGAGTTCTTCATTCTCCTTAGTAGACATTCTCGTAGGAGGACGCCCAACTGGATGAGAGCCTGGAATGAGATCGATGCGGAACTCAATAGCTCGCTTCGGTGGTAAACTAGATACTGGCTCGAAGATATCGGGGAAATCCCGAACAACTGGAATACGAGATATGTCTACCTCATCATCTCGGGAATCTAGAGAAAATAAAGTAATATCAGAAATCCCAACATCCTGAAGAGCAATAGCTAACGGAGCGGGCGAGTCAGGATGACGAAGAAATAATATCCGCTCCGAACAAATGATTTTGGCGTCGTACTGAGCGAGCCAATCCAGCAGAGTAGCCATGATTCAATGATAGATAATTAATTAAGGAATACTACGGAATATAACGGATTCCTATACATATTCCTAACTTATCTATCAATAACATAAGGAAGGGATTTGATTTAATTCGGATCTAATTAAAATGTATTGTACTAAGTGTATATGTTCTGTGTTTATTATGTTTATTCCTGAAACCAGGCTCTGATACCAAGCTGTAACGCCCCACTCTGATACCCACTGTAACAAAGAGTATTACGGGAGTAATACTGCCTGTTAAAGCGGAGAATAGAGTATAGTGGAAGCGACCATTTGTAATCAAGCTATAACTATCTACCGAATACGTCGAAAGGTGGAATCTATTTAAATTTTTCTCAATCAGGTGGTTCGACATATTCGGTAAATACTTATAACGAAATTACAAATGGCTAAAGATCTATCAGAACAAAGCATAATAACATAATGAAATAGCATCATAGAACAGAATCACATAACAGATATAAAATCCCAGAACAATACATCGTCAATACAAATCCAAATACTATAAGTGGTACAAAGCCACTGCCCACACATGTGAGTCAAAAATATTTACATATCAAAGTCTGAATAATAACAGAGTAGCGGAATAGTGGACAAATAAAAGCGCTATCTATCAGCATAGCAGATAATGTCCAAGCGGAAGCACAGAAGCTAAGTCCAGAGACCTAACCTGAAACAACTCGGTCTGACCCGAGCGAAAACACTCGGGTCAGGCTAGCTAAACAATCAGTAATAACTGAGATATATAATAATGCGGTACATAAATAAAACAGTACTTTTCCTAAGAGAAGAGTATTTTGGACCACATGAATATGATGACGGCCCTTAATCATCAATCAACAGTAAAAATCTCCAAAGACAATATCAGCACCAAAGTGTTGAATAAATAAAATTGCCTCATATCATCGGCGTAGCCAAAGCTATAACAAGTTGCCCATAGGCAATAATCCCAAGAATGACCAGAGTTTGTAATCAATGCCCAAGCAAAGATCGATGCTCCAAAGAGCAATGGGAATATACTGAAAAGTCAATGAAATCAAACACTGAAAAACAGTGCCCAGAGACACTGTGAATCCACAAGGTAATCGCACTTACATCGTATGGTTCCATATAAACAACACCGAATGGCGGTACTCGAATGGATATAAAAATCATCAGATAATACAAGTATAGCACGTGCACCGACCGGAGTCGTTATTGCCAAGTACTGTAGAGTTGTGATCGATCACTCGCACAGATGCGGAACGCGCAAGACGGCGAGATCCTTCCCAGAAGGATAAAGGCCTAGAGGCACATGCCGAAAAAGAAACTGCTCCATAGAACAGGTGTCCAGAGACGGTTGCCCAGAGGCATGGTGACCCAGAGGTCTAGTACTGGCTTCCCAGAGGCTAATGTGTCACAAACTTCTTGGAGAGGAACCCGTAAAGTGTTAACAATGAGTCCCATACCCCACGTTCGCACTAAACGGTTTACTAACCAATAGCAAGATCACATTCCAAACAATAAAAAAGTCCACCTCGTATCATCGGTAAACTAGGCCTAAAGGTCAAAACGATCAATCGAATAGGTCGGGGATTAACCGGAAAGAAAATACACACGGTTCCATAGGCCGGAGATTTCCTAACCGTTTAAGCACCTTTCCACTTCGCTCGACGTGCTAAAAGTGAGTGTGAGATTTTTATTATAGAAAATAATGGTTCGAAACCGATTTTTAATTAATTTGAGGACACTTTAAAACGGCTTTTGAAAACTCTCCTATTATGGAGTAAATAGTTTACTAATTAAAAATAATATTATATAATAATTTCGAAAGCCATTTAGGAGTGAAAAATCTTTTGAAAATAATTCATAAAACACGTGTACGAAATCTAGAGACAAATCTCAAAGAAATCGATAAATCAGAGAATCGTAGAAAACCAATATTCGTGTTGGAAAATATTCCGAATGGTTGTGAACCAAAGTTCGACAATTTCTGATTCGCAATTGAAATCCAAAGGTTCATTGCAGAATCAATTAATTTGAAGCGGTTGCACCAAAATGGTGCAACCCAGACTCGGTTGCACCAAAATGGTGCAACCGGTGGGTCGGAACCCGGCTGCACCGAATGGGTGCAGCCCATTTTTTTTCCGACTGCACCGCATGGTGCAGCCCGTTCTGTGAACCAGGCTGCACCATGCGGTGCAGCTACTCCAGTCCAGCCCCAGCCTGCCTGGGCTGGGAGCAAGCCCCAGCCCATGCGGGCTGGGTTCAATCAAGTCCCAGCCCGCCTGGGCTGGGTTCACTTAAGTCCCAGCCCGCCTGGGCTGGGAATAAAGCCCCAGCCCATGCGGGCTGGGTTTACTTAAGTCCCAGCCCGCCTGGGCTGGGAATCAAGTCCCAGCCCATGCGGGCTGGGTTCACTTAAGTCCCAGCCCGCCTGGGCTGGGAATCAAGTCCCAGCCCATGCGGGCTGGGTTCACTTAAGTCCCAGCCCGCTTGGGCTGGGAATCAAGTCCCAGCCCATGCGGGCTGGGAAGATTAGCGAGCCGCCTAGTGCGGACCCGAGCTTTTCACTACGCGCCAGCCCAATAAGGGCTGGCCTGCTGCGCCTGGGCAGCAGCCTGGGTGCAACCCAGGCCTGCTCTGGGCTCTCTGGACCCTGTTTCAGCCTGAAACATTCCAGCCAGCAGAAAATGTTGATTTTGGTGGTTTAGGGGTGTTTTTTTTCAAGTTTTTGGCATCAAATTTCACCAATATCAATCACTAACTACCCTATAATGATTATTACACTATATTAAAGAAATCAAAGGGCCAAAGCTTAGCATTACCTTATGAAGCAATATCACAAACACCTTATGTGCACACCCAAAATAAAAGCAAAGATGATTAGGAGGCTATAAGATCAAAAAAACACATAAAACATGTGTTACCAAATAAATTTCAGAAATGAGGAAGATATAAAAACGGATTTGAGGTGGGTATTTGCATTACCTTTGCATAGAATAACTTGCATAAGCTAAAACTAGAAGGAGATGAAGATAGGGGCCATTTTTGTTATAAAGCTTTAGGAAATGATTAGGGTTTTGATTAGGGATGAATGAATGAGGTTAGGAGAGTTTGAGATAATTTATAGAGGAGGTTTAGGGTGGGTTATTGGGTTAGGTTTAGTAACCCAATAAGAAGGGAGTTATTTACATGTTTCCAAAAATTAGTCTAAGTGTTCATATATGTTTATAAAACTCATTTTTCTTATCCAAACCTGTTTTAAAATCTCTCCTAAAATATTTAACTTTCCAAAAATAACATTTTATCCTCATTTTAAAATCCCATATTTCCCATTTAATTAAAATAGCCTTTTTCACATAAATTTTTGTTATTCCAAATCCTTTTATGCTTCATTAAAATAAATAAAAATCCTAACTTTTATTTATTAATTGGTAATGCAAATTCCGGGTTGTTACAAACTCTGAGTAGAATCAACGGACGTCCTATGAATGAGTCGGATCTTCTTTGGGGGATTTATTCAATCCAGTAGCTTCAAAGCAGATCCTTAAGGTCTGAGAATTCAATTCTCAGTGAAAGCACCAAAGTGTTAGCACCAAAATTGGTCACTAACCTCATTGAGAAAGATTGTGTAGAGAGATAAATGATGAATGTAAATTTAAACAAGGAAGAATATGCTAAATTGAATGCAAAGACGAGAACACCAGATTTATAGTGATTCGGCGTAACTGCCTACATCCACTTTGAGGTTAATCTTTATTGCTTTACTAGATAATTGATTACAGATACAATCTGTTTGCCAACTACTTGAATACAATTGCTAAGTAAAGAGGATGAGTCTTGAAAGCGGTAGAGTCTCCCAGTGTTCTCGAAAAAAGGTCCATTTCACTGTGCCCCTGCCTCTCTATTTATAGATAAAGATGGGTTGGACTTCCCTGGTGGGCCTGGTAGCTGAATACCTCGGCCCAAATGGAGTGGTCTCCATATGTCGATCCATAGATGCCGAACATTGAACGACGAACTAGTCGTGAATGCCGAACGATCTTCTCATGCCGAACAGAAGTGAGGCCGGACACCATGAATGCCGTGGGAAGTATTTGTGCCGATCGATAAAGGAGGCCGATCCAGTGTATTTGTGCTGAACGACTGAATGCCGAGCAGAACTTAGGCCGGACGACACTCTGGCTGAACGCTATCAAGGCCGAACCATGTCTTGGCCGAACGACACTTAGGCCGAAGTATAGTTAGGCCGAACGATATTTTATGACGGACAATTCTGCCATGCCGAACGTTCGTACATGCCGAACGTTATACCATGTCGAACATCTCTCAATGCTGAACGTTCCTTGATGCCGAGCGCATCCGAATGCCGAGCGCTTCCGGGTTGCCGAGCGTATCATGATGCCGAACGCCATCTGGATGCCGAGCACTTCTTGGATGCCGGTCGTAGCGAGACACCGACCGAACCAGTTGAGCTGAACGACAGAGATGCCGAGCACTAAGTTGCCTGGTCAAATCTCCAGGAAACACTAACCTAATATTATTACAAGTCCTTCTTTATCAAATTCCGAATATTTCATGGGATTCTAATATCCAAAACAGGGAATAAATATTCATGGGATTCAATTTATTACACTAATTCAATGGAATATCTTAAACAATAAGAATTGCAATCTAAACCACATATTCGATTCAACTACTCTCTTACAAAAAAATAGATAAGAATAAGTGGAGTAAACTACGAATATAATTCGTAATCTAAACCCCTTATTTTATTGAAGAATCTAAATTTAACTTAAAGAAGAAGGAGAAGTGGAATAAACTATGAAATTATCAAAAATTGCATAAACGAAACAAATCCCATCAAATTAATATAAATAATTAAGAATCTCAACATAGAATTGACATATTGAAACAAAAAGGAATTTTGGGGGATTTTATTTATCATATTTTCGAAATCCTAAAATCCCTAAGGTTTATTCAAATCCAAAAAGAAATATACTAAACAATTGTTGAAAAGAAATACTAAGGTATCCACTCATAGAATAGCCTTAGCTTCGCCTTCCTTGGATTTGCATGCCTTACAATCTCTTCCAGAATCTCTCTCTTTTGATATATATACACACACAATAGGGAAAAGGTATATATAGTTATTAGATTCAGAATAGGTTGGAGGAAGAAGAAATAAATAGAAAACAGATCGGATTCTTACCTGAATTCTCTATGGAGTTTTTGAATCTAATTTGGAGAGATAACAATGGCAGAGTTTCGCTATTGTTCCCAAAATATTTTTGGATAAAAGTGAAAGGTCAAGGGTCTAATTTATAGAGGTTGGAAACGCACCTGAACCGTTGAATGAGAATAGATTAAAAGCGGATAAATCTAAAACGTACAACTCATCAAAATAGACTCCACAACAAGGAAGTGGTCGACCCTCATGCTCTAAGCGGTCGACCCCTACGGTCGACCTCTTGAGGTGCTAGGTTGAATTCTTCCCTTATTGTGGGAAGGTATTTATTTTATTTTACCGTTGCTTGATTATTTATTTATTTCATACCCTAATTAACTTTTAACTTTAATTGCTAATTTTTAACGTTACTTAACCCCCAAGCTGAATCACAATTAATTTCAAATTTCAAATTAGGAAATTAATTTTTTATTTGAATCCTATTCAAAATATTTTAAATCTGAAAAATTCAAGCGCTCATAACTTCTTCGTTTGAGCTCCGTTATCAGCATATTATATATGGAAATTAATCTGCATGTCACCACGAACGCAATGGTATATCTTTCGTGGTCCAATGCCAACTTTTATAAAGTTTCCATTTTCTACCTTACCATATTTAATTTAATTTATTTCGTTTATTTATGGTTCATTTTATGAGATGTTACATTCTCCCCCCTTAAAAAGGATTTCATTCCAAAATCTTTCAAGGGACGTATAGCGTAACGTGCAATAACATCCATATTGTACAACCAAGTTATCAACTCAACCAATAGTGCAATGTGATTATGTACTACAGACATACAAAAATGAGCTCAATCCTAGTCAATCCTAGCATAAGTGTCTAACTGTGTCATGAAAGTATGTATGAAAATGCCATAAACATGCATCAAAATTTCTACGTGAGTGTAAAGTGGTTGTGAAAAAGTGTAGCAACCATCCCCTACCATCCAATCTAGCAACCAAGATGCAACCAAAATCCTAATTTTAGAGAGAAAATTTTCTAGAGAAAGGTTTAGGATGAAGAGTCCTTATGCCTCCCATCAGATTTCTCACCATTGTACTCGAACCAATCTAATTATTTGTTATGGAGCTTCCGAGTTCCATGCTCTGTGATGCATGCAATGGCATGAGATGCTATTGGCTCCATCTTAAAATCCCCCAATCGATTAGGCTCTGCAACAATTGCTATGCTATGAAGGTATTTCCTCAAATGCAAAAATGTCATGGACTCCGGCCAACATAAAAATTTTCTTGTTTTTTTCTCCATATTGGGAAAAAAGCCCAATAAATCCGATGCCTACTTTCCAACTACCCAAATTGTACGACCTTCACACACTACCTAATCAATTTTGACATTCCAAAGTCTCACGATACAAATCTGATTCGAGTAGAATTTGTCTATGGTTTCCCACCCACAATTTGACGATTTGCATGGCCTTCCAAAAAAATTGCTTCAACGGTGCCATGCTAATCGTCCATTGATGACTACCATCCTACGCAAATTCTACTATGGTTAGGCGCTACTCCTAAGGCCCTCTAAAGTCCAAGATGCAAGCTCTTAACAAATCCTCCAAGTTCCCATCTATTCCTTCAGTTTGTCCGTCGGTCTTTAGTCGGTATGCGATGCTTCCATTCAACAAAGTTCCTAAAGCTACTAGCAAACCCCTCTAAATTTGCTAGTAAACTAACTGTCCCTATCACTAATGATGCAAAGTGAACCTCGATAAAGCTGTGTTGGAGTGCTGCAGTTCCACTGTTTCTAATGGAAAATTTCTGCCACCTTCTTCTTAATCCTTGACCAATAGGAAATTCCATTTTCATTCCTTTACATTTTCTCATTTCCTTGCATGGTGCATTTTATGGGCTAAACCTGTTATGTTTCCCAAAATCTACAGTTTTGGGATTGAAACATTTACTCACTTTAGGCGGCTAACCTAATTTCCTCATTAACTTCCAATTTTACCTATGGTCTGTCGCTAGTTAAGTGTTCCTATAAAATTTCCTTATTTACTTTGCTTCCCAACGTATATCAAGTGGTTTGAATCCCATTCACAAAGTCTACACGGGAATAAAATGGAAATATATCTTCTACTACATCATCCAATATTCCAAAAACTAAGGAAGACAACTAGCGACTATAATCCAAGAACTCTAAAAGAAAATTTTACTGGAAGTGGCCATTTATTACCAATTAATATAAATGGTATTGAGGTCCTAACACTCCTTTCTAAATTAAGATGAGCTATCTTTAATATTTCATTCCCTTGCTACCCATTTTATTAATTTCCCTTTTTCTTCGGTCTTTAATAAATGTGGTCCATTTATTGCTTCAATTAATATCCATAGTAGTTGATCATTCTCCAATTAATCTTTCTTCAATCTTTTTAACCTTCTTTAGGTTTCCAAAATCCATTCTTTACTCAAATTTCTTTTTTCCACAAATGCAATATCAAGTTTCCTTAATCAGTCCCCATTAGATTACTTTTCCTCTCATTAATTAGAAATTTATTGCCCGTTAAATTTGTAATTAACATCCATAAATCCTAATCCGTCAATTACTAACTAATACACATATAGTCGTAATCTATGCTACCTATATATATTCTATTTGTTTAGTGTAGTTGTAGATATCTTCATCTAACTACTAATTATACAACTAGAATACTCATTTCCATATTTTAATTTATTGAAGCAACCCTTCCAAAAAGATTACCGTCATAAATTAACCACAACTGAGAATTTTGCTTGGTTTGAAATTATAAGGAATTATTTCTTTTCTTATTATTGAAATAGACAGTGTAAACTATGGAAAAGAATATCCATCACTTTCTTTTTTAGTGTATTCCTTGTTACTTCAAACAATTCACTTTTATATGTATTGTGGAATTGGATATTTTTTGGAAATTACACGGAAATTGCTCTAAAATTAAAATAGAAATTCATATCCTATGGGCAACCTAATTCATAACACAATTAAAGATTTGGAATATCTTTACACTTTACCAACTTCTACAAATAGAGATTTGGAACTTACTTCAAATTTACAGATCTGGTTGTACATTATATTTCTATTTTATTCATATCCTAAAAAAACACTTAGTCTATCCTACATGGGTCATGATTCGTATATACTCCATAAATTTTTTTACAAAATTATCACTTTCGCACACAAAATAAAATATGTTCATACAAGTAAATTTATTTAAAAATACGCATTTACTTCATTTCTTGCAATACTTGAAACATGAAGAACCAAATTCAATATCTTCATCTTTGGAAATTTATACTTTAATAAAAGCTTTTATCAAAGATTCAAAATTCCTTTCTTCCCAAATAGGAATAGAATAATCTCCCCTTTTTAAATTTTCCATATCAAAACTTGGTTTTCCTTAAAAATTAGACTTTCTAATTTAAGGCATTCAAAATTTTCTTGGTTTTTTGAAAAGGACCTTATTTAAAACTTTCCTTTCAATTGTTTCCTAAAATAAGGATTTACTCCATTTTGAAAATAGGATTTTTTTCACAGAAGATTCAAAACTTAATTAACTTTCCAAAATACTATGTTAGACCATTTTTGTCTCAAAGAGATTCCTAGCTATAAGAATTATCGTTTGAAAATAGTAAATTTTCCACAATTATCATTTCAAAATAACAGTTATTTCCTTCCAAAGCATACAATAATATCTATTACTTTATCACTCAAAACATATTATTATTTGATGAAATATATTGCGTAACTTTGCTCTTAAAATCTCCTGCAACACTTTTCTTTAGCAAATCTAGTATTATTATTATTCAAATAACCGTTGTATTCAAATTTGGAAAAACATACAAAATTCTCATCTTTACATAAATGCTTCTCCTATACAAAAACGTCTAACTGATTTATCAATCATCATTTAAATCCAATCGATGGTCAAAGATACCTTTTATAACTTTATACGATAGAAAAATTGATGGAGTAGACAAAGATAACTCCTATCTTATTCTATTACTCCTTTCAAAATCTCATCTACCAGAATTCACAACTCAATTATTACCTAAATTCCATCCATTATTTTCTTTATCACCTTATATGGGGATGCTCCCCTTCTTATACTATCAGACATTCCTTTATTCATATTTTCTATTTCTCTATCCCAAAATAGGTGTTATTTCTATCTATAAACCCCTAAAAAGAGTTCTAAAGAATGAACTTTTAGGTTTATTAATAAGAAAAAAATAGAAGGATCAAAGAACCAAAAATTGAAATCTTTTTAATCTAATTAAAAAGGTTAACAAATGAAAACTTTTCAAGTTGTTAATTTACAATTAAAACCATCCACCATTTAATTTTAAAGGAATTCAACGCTATTAAAAATTGCATTACCTTTCCAAAATTTTCTAAAACTAATGGTTGTATATTTCCAAAGCTACCTAAAAACATATTTATATTACCAAAAAATACCAACTTACATAGCCTCTAAGAAGTGGAAGAGGGAGGAACTTTCAAATTTGTTGTATAGGAAATATAACATAGAAAAATATAAGAATACAAAACAAGAAATTTGAAAGCTTTTCTAATCCAATCAAATTTTAAATTGAGAAATTAATAAATGGAAACACTTTTTTTTCAACTTCTCAAGTCACCAAATTTTTAAATTAAAATCACCTACCAAAAATGTTGCACCGCCCTTTTTAAATTTACATCCTCTTTTCAAACGTTTTAGAAAACAAGAGGTGTTATAATTTAAAAGTCATCTAAAATCACATTTTATCAAAAATTTCTAACTCATAAGATTTTCATTTCAAAATCATTTGAGAGGCTCTTTCAAAATTTTCAAGGGGTTTTCAAAGACACCTTTTTTCAAATTATGTCCCAAAAGGTAGGACTAAAATTTGTTCTTTCTTTTAAATCTTTGTACTCCCCCCTTTAAAAATATAATTTCATCCTTGTGGGGATAAATGTATTCCTTCTTACAGAAGTTTGCTCCTTTCCTTACTTTCGTATTTTATTAATACATAACACCTTCATTTGTTACCACCATAATTGTTAATTTGTCCGTATTAATTATCAGCTTAATGGACATTTCCTTAAGGTCATTTATTTCCTATCAACCTTTCCATCTACGATTCATATCCCTCTTACCTTAATACTTATAGAGCCTACAATGATAAGGAAGTCTAAGTCCTACAAAGAAGTATAAATTTAACTCTATTTATTTTCCAACTCATAGTTGCTTCGTCCATCCTTTTAGAATATGGTAGCAACTACTTCTAGTCGAAATTTATAAAGTTAAGCGTAAATTCAAGATAAGTATATATATAGTATGAGTTTCGGAAAATCTTTCGAAAAACCTTTTTTAAAAAGAACAAGTATACCACTCATACTTATAGTATACATTCCCCGTTGATTGGGTAACCTAGACTCTAATATCAAATGTAACAACCCAACCCAAAATAGGCCTAAATTTTGAACTAGAAAAGGCCCATCGAAACATAGATCCATTCTAAGGTAAGTTGTTGGTAGAACTAAGAAAATAACAGTATAGAGCCATAACTACACTTGCAGAACTCACAGCGGATGGAACAAAATATAATAACAAAATGTACCCATTTATTTCAAAACCATAAAAATGTCAAAATACAAAATTTCATAAAAACCGTAACATAATATCTGATACAACAATTCTCTAAATACATGGGTACACATAAAAGCAAGTAATAATAACAAATACTGCCACAAGCTAAGCTTCCCTATCTCTAAGCATCGTCACCGCCGTCACTCCATCCTTAAACTGTGTTGTAATAAGGAGAGAGTCATAGCAACAAGTGTCTGATGAATAAAAATCTAGAGTCATACATTTTCAGTACTTGGATAGTATATTTCAAATAAGAATATGTCTACGAACATAAAACCATTAAAATCATTTAATACTTCTTTATAAGGAAAGGAGGTGGGTCTAACCAATTAATACTTTCCATTCAAGAAGCAGGTTTCTAAAATCCCATATCCCAATCATACGTCATAAATAGCTAATAATGTGAGAGATGGTACCCAAGCCACTTAATACCTTTTATTGGAAAATAGGCAGACTCTGGTCATTTAATACCTTAATTAAAGTAGACCCCATTATTTAAGACTTATTTCCAAGGCGTGCCCGTCAATGGTACTATCTAACTGACATCATATGGATCTCATAGACCATTTAATACTTCCAAGTGGAAAATAGGCAGACTCTGGTCATTTAATACATTAATTAAGGCAGACCCAATTATTTAAGACTTACTTCTAGAAACAGACCCCTATAGAGATACCACATAACGTGTCCCTTTGACCATTTAATACTTCATCTTGGGAAAAGAGGCGGGTCCAACTACATAATTTGTAATGACCCAGAATTTTCAATCATTTGAGATTGGAATAATTAATTGATTTTAGTATTGGAATGTTAATTTATAGGATAAATAACTAGAATTTGAATTATAGAGATTTATTGGATAATTTAATTATTGAATTTAATAATTGAAATCGTTTAAATAATTGAATCTTGGATTTTTATTTGGATAAAAATGATTTAAAAGCTTATTAAATTTCTATTTAAAAAGAATGAAGATAATAAAACTTTTAAATTAGATTTAAAAGTGATTTAGTCGATTTTGAAAATAACTCGTTTTAATTAATGAGTGAAAATAGTGTTACGGGGCATTATCTCGGATTTCGACAAAACCAGTGTCATTGGGTCTGTAATAATAAATTATATTAAGCCATCAAATTTCGTAGCGATCAGACATATCGTTTGGGCGTCAGAGATTGAAACACATAGAATTTAATATTGAAAATTTAATATAATAATGGGGTCTAAAAAGCTATCTTCCACATACGATCGAATTAGGCCTCGGAACTAGTTACATTGGGTTCAAAAAAGGGGTAAAACATATAGAACGCCAGGCGACACATCTCGATTGGCGTCCGAAATTATATACCTAGATATTTTGAGTTTAAATAATATATATTTATACTCAGACTTGACTACACAAGCCCATACCCTAACCTCTGCAGAGTCCAGACCACACCCCGTACGTATGCTAATCCCATCATCCTTTCCTCTATTTAAAACGCTATGGTTAACAAAGAAAGAAAAAAAATCAATTCGAATTGTTGATGATAAATTGTAAAATAAAATTCCATGGGTTGCAAATGGTCATGCCTTCTTGTTGTAGAGTTTTGAAGGGTTGCGAACGAGGTTAGGGGGAGGGGAACGACTGTGACAGTGGAAGCTTGAACTAGGGTTGGATTTTTTTTGGATATTGGGCTGGAATAGGTCGAATTGGATATCGAAATCATGCTCCTGAGGTGAAGGGGAAGTGACGGCCGTAGTTTGAGGCGGTCCGGTCGTATATGGGGAATCGCGACTGTGGCTTTGGTCGCTATAGGAGGGTCAGGTCGCATTCAAGTGGGATGGTTCGGTCATTGATTCGTGGTGATGGTCGGGAAGAGATTGCGAAGAGGAGTCCATTGGAATAGACGGCATTGAATATCGTTGACCGGAGCTCCGTATCTTGGTTGGTGATGCACATCTTTGGCATTGTGTTAGCGTGTACATGAGAAAAGATTTTGGGAAGAAGAAGGAGTGGCATAGTTGTAATTATGGTGATGTTTGTGATTAGTTTATATTATTTAATTTAAAAATATCGATAACTTATAAAATTTATAACTCCTACATACGAGGTCCGATTGGAACGAAATTTTTTGCATTCTCTCATATCGACAAAAGCTTCGCAATGAAACTAGTTTGGACAGATTTGGAGACTACTGAATTTTGGGCTAAAATCGGACGTCGTTCGATTTTAGTTCCAAACCGAAACGCTTCGGGGACAACAAAAATTTTCGGTGAGTTAATCTCACCTTTTTGGTTAACTAGTACGATATATAGTTGATAATAATTATTGGATGTCTGTTTTGGATGAATTATTATATATATTAGTTGGTTTGGATATATTTCCGCCTATTGGAGTGGATGAGACCCTATTACGTTCCCGTGTAAGAGCGGATGACCCTTTGTATATGAATCCCTCCTCAAAGCGGTTGGTTTAAATTTTATGATTATCTAACATTTGTGATGCAGGGGGAAACAGGTTGGAGGGGTCCAACGGGATTCCTCGCTATTATTGAATTATATTGTTTCGGTAATATTTCTTTTATATGAATTATTGAATAATAAATATGATTGTGGACACTATGGTTATATCATCGTTATATGTTTGAAAATAAAACCCAGTAGTGATAGAAAATAAATATCGGTATTGGTTGAGTGTTCGGTGGTTATTGGCCTCAAAAATTGTATTTTGAAAATATTGTAAATTGCCAATTAAGTCGGAATTGGTTTTTGAGACAAGAAAAGATTATCAAATCCAAAATGGGGTTTCAGAGATATTTTGTTTAAGGATTACCTAATTAAATATATTAATATTATTTTTAAGTTAATTAATTATATTAATATTATTTTTAATTTAATTAATTATATTAATATTATTTTTAAGTTATTTAACTATAATATTAATTTAAGGTTATTTAATTATAATAATATTCTTTTATAAGTTATGTAAAAATATTAAAATTATTTTAAAGTTTTAATATCATATTAATATTATTTTAAAAGTTATTTAATTATTGTAATATTGTTTTAAAGTTATTTGTTATAGTGAATAGGTTTTAAGAATTTATAAACGGTTAATACATTGAAAGGTTAATTATCTCAAGGGTAATTAGGGTTTCAAAATTTATAGTTAGGATTATTAGTAAGTTTAGGAAATAGGTCATTATTATTTATAAAAATGGTAAAGATGAATTATTATTGTTTATTTACAATATTTTGGAATTATTAATTATTATTAAGATGTTTAAAGTTAATAATTTTCATTAATGCAAATGTTTAGTGTTAGTAATTACTATTATACAATAATGTTTTGAAGTACATGATTTTAATTATTTATAAATGTTTCTAAAACCTATGAATGGAGTTGAAAGATCTGGATTTTATAAAAGAGCTTATGAAATGGTTTGGAGACGTAAGGAAGATTATTTACAAGGTGAAGGGTTTTATAAATGGTTAGATATTTAAAAACGAATTTTAGAAATGGGTAAATAAATTTATAAAAGGAATTATATAAACGGTTTTTATGGCCTTATAAAGGGTTTATAAATGATTTTTGAAATGTACAAAGAGCTTATAACTGATTGGACTTTTATAAAAGGATTATAAACAGTTTTCTGAAGATCTATAAAATGGTTTATAGATGGTTTGGAGAATTGTGAGGGAGTTATAAATGATATGAGAATCGAATAAAATGAAAATCTTTCTCAATTTGGTGGATATACTTATACCATTGAGATAAGTATATGGATATTTTCTAAATTTTGAAAATATAGGGATGGGCGGATATACCCATGTAAAGGTATTTTTGTACAAGTAATTTACAAAGGTGCTTTTAAAATGAATGGAAGATTTATCAAAAGGAGCCTGATGGTTGCTTATGTACTTAACCGATGTTGTTTCACCTATGGAATAAATCTTTTTTTTAATGTTTGTTTATTTGATAGTTAAATAATTGACTATCAAATCTTAGCCTAAATATGTAATCCTTTTTAATTTTGGTGGTACAGAAATATTCCCTACTTAACACCGAAGGATTTTAACTCTGGAAATATCTAGGGGAAACACGATAATTATATGGTACAATTACCATCGGTGGTGCTATACTGTACGTATAAACTCATTTCGTTTTTCTAGGACAAATGATAAGAAGATCCATCCACTTAGACATTAGGGGGTGAACCCCGCTCTTATGTATTGTCTGATTATTTCCTAGAGAACCGGTATTGAGCATTCTGGAAATCGGCGTTGGTTTTATGGAGCACCCGAGAAACAAAAGAGTGTACTCAAAAGAGATGACTCGAACCCGTGACCACCCCGAAAACCATATACGGTTCTATGGATTAGATTCATGATATTTTGAGATGTTGGAATCCGTGTGAGATTCTGAGACCTGTTGGGTATGGGAATCCGGGTGTGATTCCAAAACTAATTAAGTTGTGGGAACCTATCTGTGGTTCCGAGACCCGTTGGGATATTGGAATCCATGTGGGATTCCGTGATCTATTTGGTGGCGGTGCGTAAGCTGGAATGCCGGACATAGCCTCATCAGTGGGAATGACTAAAACCAGAGATAGGAGGCATGGCTAGTAAGGTTGTGTGAAGACCCAAAAGTCGACCTTCGAAAATCGGCACCCGTACTTTACTTGTACTCAAAATGCCGTAGATTCAAACGCCGAATCTGGTTCTCCAGAGCTTATAACACCATTAAGTATAACAACACAGCGGAATAAAGAAACAATGATATCATATAAAACTCCAATGAATACAATATCCAGTATGATATACAACAATGATATCAATATGATACAACAATATCAGAGATAAATAATGATACAAGAAATAGCAGCGGAAAGAAAATAGATAACACCAGCAGAAATAGAATGTCTCCAATAGAATGCTCCAAGATAAGCAACGTCAGTCCGTGAACTCCAAGAGCTGAACTAGCTCCAGATAATCTACTAAACCTGAATATCTAAAAACCCCAACTCTAGACTGCTCGTGTAGAAAATTATGAGCACCCAGAGTTTAGGAAAGGAACAATAAACTCCGAGTCAATCGTGGGACTGGTGTGAGCAACAAAAACAGTTTATCTTTAAAACAAACACAAAAGAAGTAAAAGACATTCGCAATGCTTTTGGAAAATGAAACTACCATAAGGCCTCCCGCACACACACATAATGCAAACGCAGAATCGAAAGAGATTTCTCCTTATGATAGTCAAAGATGCTTACTACGCAAAATCATTGGATTATTATTATTAGTGCATAGTGTAGAAAACACTTCGAAAGTATAATATTAATCTTAGCCAGCATAGACATTCCGAACTATGCCTACTATAGCTACCATCTAAACAGTGGTGACCACCATAAGTAAATGGCAGGTTCTACAACTAAAACCGTACAAGTTCCGTATTGGGAAATGGATTTCCAACAAATGGTCAGGCTAAGGAACTTCCTTTCCTACTGCCGAATGGGATCGCCCTTGGCTAGACGTCCCGAGAGACAAACTGCTCTCTGCCAACACAAGGCCGGGTTACCCCTATAACAGGTAACTCACGAATATGCCACCTCCCGGTCCTTTGGGACCTTTATCTGAGGCCTCGGTAACCAACATCACACATAATAAATAAAGTGTGTCCACATGAGTAAGTATCTGGGCTCCATACCATGATACCACCCTTTTCCAGAAGGAAATGACATACCCTAAAGGGCGCGACCCTCATAACCTTGCCGCATATTCCTGTTTCGACCATTTCCGGGTTGTGAGGTCTGGTGAAGTCTCGTCCACAAAGCTACGCTTTGTCACAAAGCCATGCTTTGGGTCAACAGATGATCAAAGTAATGATCACAAAGATAAATGATCAAACAAATGATCATATCACAAATGATCAAATAATGATCATCACACAGCAACACTCAGCATGTCACATTACCAAATTAGGAGTATATCGCTGATAACCTTCAACTACATAACCTCTGAGTTCGTATGTCTCAGAGAAGGGTGTTAGGCTAAGAGAATAAATTCTCCGCCACCAACAGAAATGTATTTGAAAGAAATCTGCTTTATATCTCAAAGTGTAATGTCATACATGTAACTATACAAGTCTGTTCCGGGTTCGAACAGAACCGAAGGCACTTCCGAAGAAGCCCTTGCAAATCCGGATAATTTTCTAATTACGTCCGGACTTCCCATCACAAAGGGTGCTAAAATCTCTATATCGGGGACCAGTCGATGCAGAGACATTCGACGAGTTGTCCTTTCGTTTTCGAAAATATCCGGTCTTCACCACCGATCTTCAAATGCTATCCATATACGACGTATCAGTATTCGGAACAGGTTATATGACACAAAGGTCCTCTCCCGGCTAAACCGAATAACGAGCACAATCTTTAAAAACATATGGATATTGGGATGTCAATTAAGTCACAACTTATTACCCAAAAATTTTCTTTAAATGGTTTAACAAATTACCATTTCCAAATCTTTAAACAAAAAGATTCATTTTAACAACCTTCAATCGGTTTAACAATTTTCCACACTTTAATCTTTTAAACAAAAGATTCATTCACAGATTTTCCAAATTAATTTCCCTTTCAATTTGATTAACTCGTTAAATCTTTAAATCAAAGATTTAACTCATAGTTTTCAAAAAAATTCCATTTCAAATGGTTTACACAAATCATCATTTTTAAATCCGTTAAAAATAAACAGATTCAATTCATAACTTTCAAAAAGAATTTCATTCATAACTTGGAAAACCATTTTTCAATTCAAACTTGAAATTCCTTTACTTAAATTGGAATTTCATTTCTTATCTGAAAGCTTTTATCATTTGAAAACAAACAGTTTTCATTTTGGAAATCTGATTCATTTATACGAGTTAAGGTCTTTGGGTTAAATCCAAATTCTCAAAATTATGCTTTTAAATGGTTTAGATTCATACAAACACATTTATATCATCTTTAATCCCTAGTTTCAAATCATAGGATTCAATTACAAACGTGAATTCAAATTTAAATCAAATTATTTAAAATTTCAAAACTTGATTAAGTTATTCAAAATAACTTTTATCTTTGAAATTCCATTTCAAAATCTTTTCACTTTAAACCCAAATTTCCAATTTCAAAATCAATTGAAATTAAAATTTCAATTTCGAAAACATCAAATTTAAATTATCTGTGACTTAACCGATTTCCACGTGAAATCCATATTGTGTGTGTAAAGGTGTGGTCCAGGGGTTTTTCACAGTAGTGCAACACAATGAATCATCATAGATCAAAATACAGGATATAGTTGATAAGCGATATAAACTATAACGCTTATCGTTCATGCACAGACCATAGATATATAAATATCACAGATAATAAATTACATCACAAATAATTTATCACAGATCACAACATAAATCAGGGTGTATCACAAAGCATCATATATCAGGGATATCAAACAATCAAGTCATCCAATAAAATCCAAATATTCATAAGCAAGATCAGTTAATTATCTGATTTATTCAAATTAGATTAATTACTTATGAATTTCTAATCCTGGTTAATCAACATCGATAAATTACAAATTATTTTGATTAATTATTCTTCAATCATTTATTAGTTAACCTTTAATAATAAAATTAATTAACCCTTAATAATAAATTTAAAATTTATTAACCCTTAATAATAAATTTAATTAATTATTCTTAATTTTTACAATAAGTGATTATCTTTAATTACTTATCACATTTTAATTACATCGAGTAATTTTACATAAACCCCTTGATTAATTATCTTTAATTTATTAATCATTCATTAAGTAATTAAGCTTTAAGTAATCACTTTACTTTTTTTTAATGTTGTAATTTTGAAAACTAACCCGAGTGCTTCCCATGACTTACTCGAGTAAATACCCGAGTTACTCACCAACTTTCCCGAGATCGTCCTATTTAAATCTTTAAATACTTTAACAATTTAAATACCCAACTTTGAATTTCATTTTGAAATCAGGTTTCTAAACTGGTTTTAAAAATCTATGTTTTAGCTTGCTTTACACTTTGAATTTTATTTAAGTTCAAAAACTTAAATACTGTCAGGTCAAAACAATTGACCCGAGCCACTCTAACACTTGCTTCGAGTCAAACAGCTAAATTCCCCGAGCAACACACTCCCCCTCTCATACACTTCTTCTTCCCCTTTTTATTTTTTTCCAGTAAGTTAAATTTTAATTTAAACTTAAATAATAACCACAGACAACATGCTCACGAACTCGAGTTCATACTCGAGCCAAACTCCTTCCTCTTCGAGTCAAAACCCAAGATCCATTTTCTAACCCAAATTTCCAATTTCACCTGTACACGATCAATGCTCGTGCACGTGCATAGCCACTCCAACCACCTCTGACCAACACCCCGGCCATCCACAGATCATCGCTGACCCCCTCTACAAATTCCAACCACCCAATCACCACGATTGACGACAAAATCGAAAATCACCTGCTCGACCAAATTTTCTGGCGCCCAACCATTTACTAAATCGTCTCGTGACTCCTCCTTACTTCGCCAGAACTCTCGCGACTTCGCCCGGAGCTTCGCCGCGACCCCGCACACCTAGCCCCCCTTGACCGATCGCCTGAAATACTTCGACGGCGACGCGACAATATGATTCCTCAACACGACCCAAACTAGCAGTTTAAAACCTAAATTTGATTGGTTCCATCAATGTTTTCAATAGAAAAATTTTTGAACATTTTTCCTGACTTCACTATCCTACACTAGCTACGATCAAAATCTCCACCACTAGTATGCTTCCGATCGCCTGAAATTGATTGAAACTCCCATTTTGATCAACTTCAAACTGCACTTAGCTTACAAAACTAAAAATTACCATTCTTGTTTTAAAAATCATTTTGAAGCATATGGATTCAAGTCATATGCCTGGATTTGTAAACTAAGAATTTTAAAATTTGACTTATTTTGAGTTTGCTGTTGATTTGGTTCCCAGAGTCAAAATAAATATTATTCTGACTTAAATATAAATTAAAAACTAAAGATTATAGTTAAGAAAACAAGTTCCATTTGAAACTTAAATTTAAACGGAGACAAGATCGCAAGATTTTAAATTTTTAAATCAAAACTTGTATACTGGGAGATAAAAACAGAGAATACTCACAGCAGATATCATAAGGCACACATTCTTTTCAACTTGACTAGCATGTAACCAAAATTACCTATTTAAACTTTTAAAAGTGAAGTTACTCACTTTAGTCATTTCAGTTTCCAGAGCTTTTTAAATTGAAGATTGATCTTTGTTTTGAACTCTGGAATGTTGAGTTGCTTCTTGATTTTGCTTTTGATTGTTTTTCTGGAATCTTTAAAACTGTGATGATTGATTGCTTTTGATTTCCAGGCTTTAATTCTTGTTTGAGTTGAAGCTTTTGTTTATGTTTGCATGATATTACTTTAGATTTCTTTTTCTCAGCTTTGTGTAAACGAAATGGAATGGGAGATTGATGTATAAAAAAAGAAAGTTTATAGGCTGTGCTATTTTCTGTTTGTACAACAGGGATGATATTTTTTTTTCTTTTTAGTACAACAATAGGCAGTGATTTCTTCTCCTTGTAGGGTGGCTGATATGCATATTATATGGTGTACTAGAGGTAATGGCATTAAATGCCTATGTACCCTGTTTTGTTTACATATGAATTGTATATGTGCAGTTTATACTTTGTAGATATTTTCTTTCTTTTGATTTCTTGCTTATGGAGGCTGAAGAGATGTTAGGGTGTAATAAAGATATTGTATTATGGGCTGCATTACTTGCTTTATACATAAACACTTATTTCTTGCCTTGCATTTCGGCTGAGATGTATTATATTGTGTACTTTGTCTATGTTCCTTCACTTTCCTTTGCTTTGTTTCACATGTGCTAGAGATATTTGATGTCTTATGCTTTTCAATTCAGTTTGTATTTGTTCAAGTTGTATTGTTATTTTATGTGTTCATCTCATATTTAATATAGTTATAAATCTATTTGAGAAATTTGTTTAACATCAACAAAGATTTTATTTCCTTTTAAAGTTTAACCATCTACATTTAATTTCTTACTTTTATACTTTATGTACATAACATAAAGTTGTTTCAGTCATTTGTATTTGTTTATTACTTAATTTATATCCATATACTTCTATACTTGAACAATTTACAAATTTTATCTTTCTTTTATTTTAAAAAATTAACTATCAAATACTTATTATCTTATATCTCTCTATATATATAACTCAATTATATATTTTACTTTAATATTTATTGTTTTATATTAAATTTATAAATTCAAATTATTATTAACCATCAATTGTAATATTTATTATTATTTTTATTTATTATTAAACCATTCATTTAAGATTTAAATTCAAATCAAATATATACATTTCAAACCCATATGACTTTATATATTTTCTATTTGAATCGGGGAAACTCGCTTCCATTTAAAATTAATTTTACAATTTTTATTCAAAAATTCATTTAATTATCAATTTAAATTAAATTAAAATCTAGGGTCGTTACAGGTTGGTAAACCCATAGGTGTAGTCGGCTCCTCTTAGATGTCAGTTATAGCTGTTATGCATGCTGGAGCGATGCACTCGGTCTTAGCGAGACCATCTATGTTTTTCCTATGGTATATCACTAGGGATGTATGCCGCTTCGGAAGGATAGTCTGATCCTTGAGATGGAGGACCATTCCTTAAAGTACTGAGGGCACCTCCCTAGAAATCCTACACAATTAGAGAACGTGCCTTATAAATTTTCGATTATATACCTAATATTGTTGTGATGTACACTCACGAGCATCACAACTACTTGATTATTATTATTTAACCTTTAGACATTATTATAATATAAATAGATTTCTGTAGAAATGGTTTTGGTTATCATAAGGTAAAAATCCGTCTATGTTTATGTGCGGCGTGGTCTTACGAGATACCATTGATTTCGTAGATTTTTATATAACTTTAAAATCAACATGGGTGTGTTTTTCTCACGCTGTTGTCTAGACTGACTCGGGTGTTATTTTATTATAATGCTTCGGTCAGACCGAGCATATTACAGATTAGTTTGGATGCTTGGAGCTTAAGGAGACGAGTTGGAGGCCTAGAGACGTATTCACGTAGATGGTTATTTTCCATTGTATTCATTGTTGTGTTTATCAGCAATTGTGAGGACAGACTATTAAAACTATCCAGGCTAAAATAGGTTAGTATGCTCGGATTGATGTCTGTATATACATATATTACAGTTTTGTTTTTGTGTAAAGATTTATGGTATATTATATATTATTTGTTCCGCTGTAAGATACTGTGTTGTTTAGTTTTAGTCTTATCTTCTTCCTTCTTTCTTTTCCCTAACAATCAGGTTTTTCGTCATTCGATTGCTCGGAATTTGATACAATGGACGTATTAATGTCGATTTTCAAGGGTCGAAAAGCCTGGTTCGTTACATAATTAATCAAAACCTCGAAGCAGAACCTTCGTCTTATGGCCCATACTCATAATGATGTCTCACGTTAGTCTGCTATTCGTAGGAAGTGATAACCAGACCAACCTTGCGTCATTACAAATGTTTATCATAAAGATGCCTCACATCAATAAAAAAAAATACACAACTACTAGTAGCCTCAAAGTGAAGAGCATACTTCCGTCATGTAACTCTATTGGCCTCGTATCCCTATGACTTAGCCATAAATCAATTACTCTCCATATACACACACACACACACACTCACTCACTCACTCATCTCACCGTTTCATAAATAAGGCCTTTAAGGAATCTTCCTTATTACGCCTTAAAATAATAATTAAGCTATATAAGAGTTTCCTCTTATTTTCACCTAACAATCACTTACCTTCCTACTAGGAGAAATAAAGAAAAATAAATGCCTAATTAACTACGCCATATACGCAGTAATTATACGATAATTATGCAAATAGAGATAAATAAATATTCACGTCTAGTAAGTTCTAAACGTACAGATTTTATGCTCTAAACTAGCAATAAATGTCAATTCCCTAAACGAATATTATTACAAGTCCTTCTTCAAATTCCCAAGATTTCATGGGGTTCTAATATCCAAAACAGGGAATAAATACTCATAACCAAAACTGTAATAACAGACTTGTAAATAAAATAGAAACTCAATTTATTACACCAATTCAATTGAATATCTTAAACAATAAGAATTGCAATCTAAACCACATATTTTATTCAACTCCTCTTTTACAAATATATAGATTAAGTGGTGTAAACTATGAATAGAATTTGTAATCTAAACCCCTTATTTTATTGTGGAATCTCCGTTTGACCCAAAGAAGAAGGAGAGGTGGAATAAACTATGAAATTATCAAAAACTGCATAAACGAAAAAAATCCCATCAAATTAATGTAAATAATTGAGAATCTCAACATAGAATTCACATATCTAAAAAGTAATTTTAGCGGATTTTATGTATAATATTTTTGAAATCCCAAAATCCCTAAGGCATAATCAAATCCAAAAAGAAATACACTAAACAATTGGTGAAAAGAAATACTAAGGTTTCCACTCACAGAATAGCCTTAGCTTTGCCTTTCTTAAATTTGCATGCCTCACGGTCTCTTCTAGAATCTCCCTTTTGATATATATACACACAATAAGGAAGATATATATATATATATATATTAGCTTCAGAATAGTTGGAGGAGAATAGAATAATAATAATAGGTTAGAGGAAGAAGAAATAAATAGATAACATATTGGATTCTTACTTGAATTCTCTATGGAGTTTCTGAATCTAATTTGAAGAGATAACAATGGCAGAGCTTCGCTATTGTTCCTAATTTTTTTTTGATAAAAGTGAAAGTGTAGGATCTAGTTTATAGTGGTTGGAAACACTCCATACCCGTTGAATGAGAATAGATTAAAAACAGATGAATGTGGAACGTAAAACTCATCAAAATAGGCTCCACAACAAGGAAGTGGTCGACCCCCATGCTCCGAGCGGTCGACCCCTGCGGTCGACCTCTTGGTTCGAACCCTGGAGGTGTTGGGTCGACTTCTTCCCTTATTTTGGTAAGGTGTTTATTTTATTTTACCATTGCTTAATTATTTATCGATCTCATACCCTAATTAACTTTTAAGATTAATTGCTAATTTTTAACGTTACTTAACCCCCAAGTCTAATCAAAATTAATTTCAAATTTCAAATTAGGGAATTAATTATTTATTTGAATCCTATTCAAATTATTTTAAATCTAGAAACTTAAAATGCTTATAACATCTTCGTTAAAGCTCCGTTTTCAGCATATTATATACGGTAATTAATCAGAATTTCACCATGAACGCAACAGTATAAATTTTATGGTCAAATTCCATATTTAATCAAATTTCCATTTTCTACCTATCACATTTAATTTAATACTCTTAATTTATTTATGGTTATTTCTGAGAGAACCGAAATTGAGTTAACCAAAAATTCATCGATTGATTTTGGAGCATTCGGTAAGCGGTAAAGTGTACTTATATGAGATGACTCGAACCCGTAAACACTTCAAAACCATATACACTATCTATGTTCTAGAAGTGGTTGCAAGATGGAATGTTATAGAGTACTATTTATCTTAAGGTTACGTCTAATAGAAAGGTCAGTGTTAACGTTCGAATGATGCTATCGTGGAGGACTGTATATCTTAAGAAGTATTCCAAATGAGAGGACAGTGTTAGCATTTGTCGGAAGACTTATGCGAGGAACCTATGTGGAGGTTCGAGATCTGTTTGAAATGCTCGAATCCATGTAGTGATTCATGATCTATTCAAGATGAAGGAATCCAATTGGGAATTTGTGTATTGTTCGAGTAATGAAGACTTGTGTGAGAGATGCCGATCGTAGCCTCGATATCAAGAAAATGATAAAAAGCGAAGAAATGGCATGGCCAGGTGGGTTTAGCTGACCTCAATGGTATATCAACTCCATATCTAAAAATGCTTATCGCTTGTTACTAACAGGAGTTGATATGACCCGGACCACACACTGAGGATGGTCCAGTAATGTTTACCTTAGAGTATATCCTATCTAGAGAAATACGATTCTCGGAAGGTAGTTTTCGAACCTTTTCATGGAGTTTGGATGCGGCCAGACCGAAGAAATCTCCATGGAAAAATCTATACACGAAAGCACCTTAGTGGTATTAATTGTATGCCCATTATTGTTGTTTCATACGCACAACAGCTATTTTTAAATTTATGTTCTACACCCTATACATGATCTATTATA
Organism: Allium fistulosum; assembly: GCA_030737815.1. NCBI lineage: Eukaryota > Viridiplantae > Streptophyta > Magnoliopsida > Asparagales > Amaryllidaceae > Allium > Allium fistulosum. Next base: position 846,319,330 of record CM060903.1, read on the forward strand.
CCGATATATTCACTCATTGGATGGTTGGCTTCATTTGGGGAAAAACCGTTACGGTAATCCATATGGTCTCGATGGTTACTATTACTTGTTACATATTTCTTGAGTTTCTCATGCTTGTTTACCAGACTAATCCGGGTGTTATGTTCTTATAAAGCTTAGGTCATCCCATGTATATTTTTAGATTTAGCTTTGGATGCTTTGGAGCTTATGGAGAGAAGTTGGATGATTACCTACCATAGTATTATTATTTCCGCTGCATTACTGTATTGTATATATCAGCATTGTGAGGATAGGCAGCTATAACTGTCCAGGCTGATGATAGTACTTAGGTTTTGGTAACTCTAAAATTTCTGTATTTAGAGTAACCCATTGATTGTTCCTTTGATATATATACTATCATTCCGTTGTGAGATTATGATGTTGTGTTCTCTCTTTCTTATTCCATTCTTATTATCTTTTTATTTTACCTTAACTTTCTATCTTTCCAGCACTTGGGTGTTTGGCACATGAAAACCGTAGATATATTTAATGTTGACATTCAAGGTCAAAAAGTTAGGTCGTTGCATTTGGTATCAGAGCTCAAGGTTGAGCTAACATCTTGGCTTTGGTTGGGTATGGCTCATTAGAGATGCAGTAAGTGACACCCTAGAATGAGTCCAGTGTATTGTAAATATGAGAGCATATTTGTATTTTGTAAACTAAACTTTTAAATTATGCCTTAGGAATATCTCCTTTTTAGTAACTCCTTAGAAATAACTCTATCCTTTAGTTTCCTAAAGCTGCTTTGCTTTGATTAGGTAGTAAGAACTATGGATTTTAGGGCTTCTAATGCTGAGGGAAATGCAGTAGAAGAAGTGGTGCAGGTTTGACCATGGAAAAATTTTGCTTCGATATGGCATGAGTTTGAGGTGTTAGGTAAAAAGAGGTTCAATAGCACTGAGACTATCATCGATGTCCAGACTTGGATTCGTTTATGCGACATGGTATGTAAGAACATGATGGATCATATCCAGGGAGCATTTTAGGATATAATAAATATGGCTTTACGATTTGAGGGTTCAGCTCCAAAACCGTTTGTATCAGCACCAATCAGGGATAAAAAGGTCAAGTTTCGGTCGTCAAAGAATAAGTCCACCCTTAATTGCTACAAGTGTGGGAAGAAGGGCTATTTTTTCTAATAAGTGTTGATCAATGGGGGAGGACTCATGGTAAGAGCACCAATCGAAGAGGTGTAAAATCCCCCAATTGAAGGCCCAAAACCGACGGCAACAGATGCTACAGTCATCCATAGTTATTAATCCTCAGTGACTAAATACAGTAATGTTAGATACATTGATATAACATCAACACATGGATATGAAAAAAAATTAAAATCATTAAACAACTTTCACATTCCATTTCAAAACATTTCAAATTCATTACATAATCCCAAATTCGAGAACCACGTTTAGAGAAAATATAATTATTACAACATACGCCAAGAGCGACATATGCAGATGCCTCTTTGGATGATCTGAGTATATATATCTAGGCAATTAAACAATTTTGCCTTTACAAAAAAACATAGTGGAATCAAAAAGAAAAGGACTCCTACTAGCTAGCTTGCTTCCTACACGTCTTCGTAAGCTTATTTGTCTAAAGAGGTACCTGATAACCTCAACTCTCAAACTACTCAAAGTTAATTGAGCACCCGAGAGTTTATGGGGAAAACATAAACTTCGAGTCAGACATAAATCCTAGAATGAATAATAACCTACCATCTCGAACCATTTAGATATCTAGTGAGGCACGCCGCTTAGAGGAACGGGTTTAACCCTCACTAGTATCTTATCAAAAACTTATGATAACCATATATCGTGCTTCTGCATCCATAATGGTTACAAACATAGAAATTTAAAATATTATGATGATATGTAAACAAGTAAATCATTCAGGATTTCTCATTCCCATTCATTTTGACTATCAGTCACAGTTATAGTTTCTTTGGTCACTATTAAACTATTAGTTTTCATGGGCTGACTAATAACATGTTTAAAGCTTATGGACTATCTGTCTGGTTTCATAGTTTTCATAGGATCACTAAGAACCTTGGCCCATGCCAATAACTTCATTATTTCATGGGTTTTCCTTGAACCTATTGGTATCTCCAATAACTTCTCTCATATCATAGTTTTCATGGGTTGACTAAGAACCTATTGACTTCTGTCAATAACTTAATTCAGATATAGTTTTCATGGTTCACTACAAACCTATTGGCCCCTACCAATAACTCCCTTTAAACATAGTTTTCATGGGTTCACTATGAACCTGTCTAAACTGACAACTTATTAACTAGTTTTTTGGGCATCCTATATTTTGGTTTACCTGACCTTCTGGATGCAACTCTATTCATTCAGGAGTACTTAACTTATATTCACTACTGGGTCAACCTACCTGGTTGTTCTGCCCCTACTCCCCAAAGTACAGTTATGAGTCCATTACTTAATGAATATATATATATATAAAACAAGCATATACACAAAAATAATACCAACATTTGTGGTTTAATATCCTTAAAATCATTTTTCACTTGAAACATGGTTAATCCATTTAACATATTATTTTATCAAGGAAAGCTTCTTCAAAACTTCCAAATTTAAAAGCCATTTAAAAGCTCTTTTATAGTGCCATGGTTTTTACCTTTAAAAATTGAGACTGGGTTCTTTGTTTTGAAAACTAAGGCTTACGAAACCTTAGACCTTTACTTTCGAAACCATTTAAAAACCTCTTTCGAAAGCATTCAAATCTTCTTTTCAAAACACTAAGCATATGCCTTTTGAAACACTTTAAACATATCTTTCGAAAGTATTAAAGCATCACTTGCTTATTTATAAAAGCATAACTTCAAAACCAATTTCAAAGTACCCCTTTCGAAACCATTGAAATTACGCCTTTCGAAACTAATGGGTTTAATCTTAAAATAACTTTTGGGTCAAAGTGAATATAAATGAAAGTACACCTTTCAAAACCATTAACCTTTATGTAAAAGTGATTGGGGAAAACTGATGACTTTGGAACCATCCTTTCGAAAGCATTAATCATTTAAGTAAAACATTTGGAAGGATAGCTTTGAAACCACTTTCGAAGCCATTGCCTTCGAAACCTTTATATGGCTATTGGAGCCCATTTGAAAGATTTGGGAAGTGGCTTATTACATTTATAAAACAAAAGCTACCTTTCGAACATGTTGATGACTTAAATCCATTCGAAAGGCATAAAGGAGGCAACATGGTTTCGACTGGGTTCAAACTACCCTTTCAAAAGCATTGATTTTAAAAAAAGGCAACTCATTCGAAAGCTACCCTTTAAACAAAAAGGCGGCAACCTCTTCGGAAGCTATATTAAACACTTTCGAAAGCATTCTTTTAAGACAAGGCAAGCATCATTCTTTGTAAAGCAAAACAAAGGCTTCGACCCCTTCGAAAGCTTGGTTTCGACTCCATACCTGCCGCCTTTCTCCAATCCACTACGTACCAGAGCCTTGATACCTTGTGTATTGGTTTTGACTTCATTGGGGGCAAAAGTATAAGGTTGAAAGGTAGCTATTGGAAGTGGCGAAACAATGAACTTGTGCAAAACTGTTTTGATTTCCTTTTAAGTATTTTCAACTAACTTGCCTATTTGTAAAAATATGATTGGTTGCCATAAACTTTATCAAAATCTTTTCTAAAAGACTGCCGAATTATTTCAGAAATTAATTAAAGATAATTAACAAAGAAGCCCTTCCCTTTAACAAAACAATTATGACATTTAAGTCCTTCATTTTATATAATTTAATTTACATAGTAAATTACTTAGAAAAACTCCCCAAAAATCTTCAATATTCACTTTTATTATGTTATCTAACATACATAAATTTCGGTCCCAAATTCCTTTATATAATTATCGAAATTAATTTCTGAACCCAATTATTGATAATCTCCTTTGAGAATTCATAATAAAATTATCCATAACTTGGATAATTACGAAAATTTAAAGTCATCTCCAAAATCATGTTTTACATAACATATCAATTCCTCATGGCATACGAAATATAGTAAATACGATTTTTTACCTAAAACCAAACCTAATATTTATCAAACAGTCTTGTTTAAATCAAACATATCATAAAATCCATGCATATCGTCATTAAAATCATTACAAAGGTTTTAAACATAAAACGTGAAATCAAATTATCTTTAAAAACAAAAATAGAGATGGTTTTGATTATTATTCACCTTGCTTAGAATAAGGATCTTGAGATTTTATTTTTGATTAATTCCCCTTGCTTGATTGCTTAGCTTTAATTGATTTTTCCACTTTTCTTTCCCTAGGTTATGGTCGGCTTGAACTCTCATTGATTTACGTTTTTGAACAATGAATTATGAACGTGTAGAGAAATGGAAACAAGGTTTTAAGGGTAATGGGATTATGGGTGCGGCTATTACCCATAATGCCCTTGTGTTATGTTCTTACTAATTAACATATAAAATCGTTAATAAGCCCATTCTTTTAGGGTTTTATTTAATTAAGCTCGCCTCTATTGAATTTTCAAATCTCAATCCCCTTATCACACTAATATTTACATTATTCTATTTAATTTATCTAATTAAATCTTCTGAATAATGTTATTAAAAATTAGGGGTGTTACAGGCTCCCCTCTTTAAAGAATTTCATTCTCAAAATTCAGTATGGACTAAATACTAAACATAGCAATCATTTGTAACAGCTCCTAACTACCATACTAGCCTACCTCACTAGCAACAGTCTATATAAAGAAAATATAGAACATACCCTCATAGTAGATGAGGATAAGTATCTCTAATCCTGTCTTCTGTCTCCCAAGTACAGTCCTTCTCGTTGTCGCTCCACTGAACTTTCACCAACTTGATTGTCTTGTTCCTTAACCTTTTCTCATCTCTCACTACAAGCCGAACTGGTTGTCTAACAAAAGTCAAATTCAGCTCTACTATCAACTCTTCCAACTCTGTCGGAGGAATAGTAGTCTCTGGATCATACACATACTTGCGTAGATGAGACACATGAAACACATTATGGACACCTACCATACTGCTCGGCAACTCTACTATGTATGCGTGCTTTTTGATCCTTCTGATAACTTGGAATGGACCAACATATCTCAATGCTTGTTTCCCTGACTTTCTGAATCGCACCACACCCTTCATCGGTGATACCTTAATGAAAACCCTATCTCCAACTGAGAATTCTAGGTATTTACGCCTCTTATTTGCATAACTCTTTTGTCTGGACTGAGCTTCCTTCATCCTTTCTCGGATCAACTCAATCTTCTATGTCGCCTCTCTAACCAGATCTAGACCCAAGACTAATCTGTCTCCAGTTTCTAACCAACATGCTGGTGATTTGCATGGTCTTCCATACAAAGCTTCAAAAGGCGCCATTCCTATACTAGTCTGATAACTATTATTATAGGAAAACTCCACTAAAATGTAGGTGATCTTCCCAAGATCCACCAAAGTCCAATACACAAGCTCATAGAAAATCCTTGAGTAACTTATTGACTCTCTCTGTCTGCCCATCCATCTGAGGGTGAGACGCAGTACTCATCTTGATCTTGGTACCCAACACATTCTGCAGACTGTTCTAGAATTTGCTAGTAAACAAAGCATCTCTATCACTGACTATACTACTAGGAATTCCGTGTATTCTAACTATGTTCTTCATTAACAACTTAGCTAAAACAAGTGTCATTCTGGTTGACTTAACTAATGAAATGGGCACTCTTAGTCATCATGTCCCATATGACTCATATACATTCATTTCCTCAATTCGACCTTGGAAACCCGTCTATAAAATCCATGGATATCGAATCCTATTTCCAAATTGGAATCTCTAAACGTTGAAGCAATCCACTCGGCTTCTGATGTTCGGCCTTCACTTGTTGACAGTTCGCACATTTGCCTAACCCAGAAACCAACATCCTTCTTCATACCTTCCTAATAGAAGCTCCTCTTCATATCTTGATACATCTTGGTTCCTCTAGGATGAATCATAAATTTGGATCGATGAAATTCCCTAAGAACTTCTTTCATCAAGTTCCCAACATTCGAAACACACAACCATTCTTTCTTTTCAACCATCCCTTCTGTTCAAGACTAAAATCTCTTAGATCATCGATCTCCGACCCAACCTCAAGCCTTCTAATCCTTTCGGCTAATACTGGATATTCTTTCTTTTTAGAAGCAATCCTTTCGATCAACACTGGTCGAACTTCCAAACAGGACAACATGGCGGTGCTCTGACTAGAACTAGCAGTCGATCTTAACTTCACACTACAAGTAGTCAAAGCTTTTAAATCCTTCCATTCTGCCAACATAGCTAGCACCACATTTGGATGTCTTCTGCTAAGAGCATCCACTGCCTTATTTCCTTTCCCAGGTGTATACTCTATACCAAAATCATAAGCTGCTAAAAACTCCAGCCACCTTTGTTGTGTCATATTCAACTCCTTCTAAGAGAATAAATACCTTAATGACTTATGATCTATGTATAGCTCAAATCTCTCCCCTAAGAGATAATGTCTCCAAATCTTCAATGCGAAGATCACTATAGCCATCTCCAAGTCATGAGTAAGATATCTTACTTCATGTGGTGTAAGCTATCGTGAAGCGTAGGCAATGACTTTACCCTTCTGCATTAACACAACTCCTAATACAATCCCATATGCATCAGTATACACCAACAACCCTTGGTTTCTGTCTAGAACTACTAACACAGGTGCATTGGTTAACAAATGCTTTAGCTTAAGGAATGCTTCCTCACATTTGTCGGACCAGATAAACAGTTGAATCATAAGTTTTGATTCATGACAAAGAGAATTAAACAACTCAGTGAATGAGACTATATGGGCAAGCGACAAAAAGAGAAAGAAATATGCTGTTAAAACTACAAAGGAGACAAGACTTCAAAACTGAGTATAGTATGTTTATTTGTTGAAGTTTTTTAGTCTTAGAATTGTTAAAATCTATCCTCAAGTAGTCCACACAAACCAAAGTTGTTTTAAACTTCTAATTCTTTAAATTATACGTGAACTGTGCACCGACAGCCAGGTCAGTCGACTGACCAAATATAACCAGTCGACGGAACCTGCTCAGTTGCACAGATACACTCTATTTTGCACCAACTTTGAACATTCAGTTGACTGGTCGTTTTGGGTCAGTCGACTTAACTTTTCCAACAGCTATTTTTCTGAATTGACACTTCCATTTGCCAAGAGATATGATCCAATTTGAAGAGTTGTGTCTGCTTCCTTTGGTCAAAACACTTCGTGAATGGTTGCAGCTATTTATGCACTATATAAACACATAAGATTCACTTCACAAATCACCTAATTTCACTTTATTTTCTGATCATACTCTCTACTATCTCTGCATTCTAAAAACCAATCACAACTTACATATATTGCTTGAATCTCTGAATCAATTAACTTATTCTTCAATTCAAAGCAATATTCTCCTTTCTAAATCTTTACACACACATATATACTTGAAGAAAAGATTATAGGAAGGTTGTACTATCAAAGACAAATCAGTGTTATTAAGAACACAAAGTGTCAAAGCAATTTTATTGAAACTATTGAAGTCATGTTCGGTTGTTCAGGCGGGTAAAGTCCTCTTTCGGTTGTTAGAGGCGGAAAAATCCTGATTGGTTGCTTAGGTGTTGTATACCTATTCCTCCGGGTTAAGTGAGGGGTTATTATGAGAAATTCCAAAGGGAAGTCTGGGACTGGACGTAGAACGGGAAGTTCGAACAAGTATAAAAACTCTTGGTGTGCTTATTCCTATTTACTTTACTATTATTATCTGTTTCCGCATTTGGATTGTAATACATTCCATATTACACGATCCTAAGTGATATCGAGCCATACAGTATTAGCTATACGGCATAGTAGTCACCTTCATTTGGTATTAGAGCTTGGCATCTTATAACCGTTACACAGTTATTTGATATTTTTTAATATGGAAAACAACACTAGCACAAGCACTATCACTAACACTAGTTTTATTGAAAGTCAATCCACTGCACGACCACCACTATTCAATGGCATGAATTATAATTACTGGTCAACTAGAATGAGAATATATATGCAAGCTAATGGTTTTGAAACTTGGAATATTACCCAAAAAGAGTATACCATGCCAACAGAAGATTTTTCAACCTGGACTACTGCACAAAAAAATGATGCTACTTCAAATGCTAAAGCTATGAACATGTTATTCTGTGCATTAGATAAAATAAGTTTAATGTAGTCAGTATGTGTACAACTGCTTATAGGATATGGAGAACTCTAAAAGTAACTCATGAAGGAACTAACAAAGTCAAACAAAGCAAAATTTCTATGTTGAAAAATCAGTTTCAAAATTTCAAAATGAAATCAAACGAAAGTATAAATGACATGTACTCTAGATTTCAAGATATATATCACTCTCTATTGGCACTAGGAGAAAAATTTACCGACTTTGATATAGTATCAAAAATCCTAAACTCTTTAATGGATGAATGGGAAAGAAAGGTCTTAGTTATTGAAGAAGCAAATGATCTTTCCACTATGAAACCAGAAGAGTTAATAGGAAATCTAATGTCATATGAAGTGAATTTGCAAGCAAAGAAAGTCGAAGCACAGGATAAGAAGAATCTAGCATTTCAAGTAGAAGAAGATGATTCTGATTCAGATGAAGAGGATATGGCACTTATTGTTAAAATTTCAAAAAGTTTTTGAAATTCAAAAAGAATAACAAGTTTAGGAGTTACAAAAATAAATCTAGCAACAAAAATAATAGCAATAAACCATCATCTTCTATCCTAGAATGTTATGAATGTCATAAAAAGGGTCATATGAAGAAAGATTGTCCAGAGAAATAGAAAAATAAATTAAAGAAGAACAAATTCAAGAAGAAAGCATTTTCAGTAACATGGGATGATTCAGATTCTTCATCATCTGAGAGCGACAATGACAGTGACATAGAGCAAGCAAATGTATGCTTCATGGCTACAAATGATAATGTACTGATCTAAGTTTTGAAGATTTAGTTGAAATCAATTCAGAACTGGTGGACTTTGCAAAACAAACAAAAAGGAAAAATAAGGAGTTACAAGGAAAACTGAACAGATCTGAATTCGAAATTAGTATGCTAAGAGATGAAAAGAAAATTCTGGAAGAAGAACTTGAAAAATCTCAAGAATCTAATTCTAATTTAGCATCTCAACTTTCTATGATAACTCAGGAATTAGAAATTCGGAAAAATAAAAATGATGATTTATCAGTTGAAATTAATGATTTAAAATCTAACACTAAAGTATTAGAGTTAGAAAAATCTAGTCTCAAAACTAAGTTAGAAGATATTAATAAAAATATTTCTAGCTTCAATAAAGGACAAGAAAATCTTTCTACAATATTAGAAAATTCTCGGTCTACTTCAAATAAAATGGGACTAGGATATAAGAAAAATCCAAAGAAATCTGGGAAGTTTAAAAGTAAGTTTAAAAACAAAATTAAGAAAAATATTAAGAAAATAGTTTCTAAAGATTTTAAAACTATTAAAATATGGATTCCTAAAACCAACAATAATTTAATTAGGAATAATCATATCAAAACATTTATGGAAACTGTTCATAAAAATATGAATTATATTTATAAAGGGAAATCTGAACATTCTTGGGTTTGGTTTCCTAAGATCTAACTCTTAGGACCCTAAAAAGAAAAGTGGGTACCATCTTAATCTTTATTTTTTGCAGGTACCACTTAAAAAGAGAGGAAAATGGATTTTAGACAGCGGTTGCTAAAAACACATGACTGGTAATAAAGGCATGTTAACAAACATAGTCTACTCAAATGGAGGATCGGTCACTTTTGGAGATAATCCAAAAGGATGTATCATCGGCAAAGGCGATGTGAGCAATAACGGTATCTCTAACTCACCTCTCATTACTGATGTTTTATTAGTTAAAAACTTAAAACATAATTTATTAAGCATAAGTCAATTATGTGATAAAGGTTTTAATATATCTTTTTCAGAAAATAAATGTAATATTTTTGATAAAAATCAAAATTTAGTTTTTGAAGGTTTAAGAGATAGAAATATTTATATTTTAAATATGAATATAAATTATAACACAAATATGTGTTTAGTAGCTACAGAGAATGATTCTTGGCTATGGCACAAAAGATTTTGTCATATAAATATTAATACTATTAATAAAATAGCTAAAAATAAAATTGTTAAAGGACTACCTGATATGAAATTCAAAATTGATAATATTTGTGATGCATGTCAGTTAGGAAAATTAACAAAATCTTCTTTTAAATCTAAGAAAATCATATCTACAACACAACCACTTGAACTACTACATATGTACCTTTTTGGACCGACTCAAGTTCAATCTATTAATCACAATAGATATGTGTTTGTTATTGTAGATGATTTTTCAAGATATACATGGACCATTTTTATGAAACATAAAAGTGATACTTTTGAGAATTTTAAAATTTTTGTAAAAAGAATTCAAAATGTAAAGAATTTAAAAGTTAAAAATATTAGAAGTGATCATGGAGGTGAATTTGAAAATGAAGCTTTCGAACATTTTTGTAACAAGAAAGGAATTAATCATAATTTCTCCTTTCCTAGAACACCACAACAAAATGGAGTTGTAGAAAGGAAAAATAGAACATTACAAGAATGTGCATGAACTTTATTAAATGGAAGCACTTTACCTAAGCATTTTTGGGCAGAAGCTGTTGCAACTGCCTGTTATGTTTTCAATCGTGTTTCTATTCGATCATTAACAAAACATACTCCATATGAACTTTTAAATGGTAGAAAACCTAATACATCTTATTTCAAAGTTTTTGGTTCAAAATGTTTTATACTTAACACTAAAGAACAGCTTGGCAAATTTGATCCAAAATCTGATGAAGGAATATTCATAAGATATTCGAAAAGAAGCAAAGCTTATCGAGTTTTTAATACAAGAACTAAAGTAATCGAAGAAACTCTTCATGTTTCATTCGATGAAAGTGTCAAAATTTCTTCTAAAATTACAAATTTGGAAAATAATTCAAATGAAATTCTGACAAATAATTCAGAAGATGATGATATTATTTTTCAAAATAATAATCCTGATATTTCTATAGAAAATGAAAACATTGTTAATAATGATACTATAGTAAGATCTCCTCCAAGAATTCTTGTTCAAAATATAATTGGAGAAGTAAATTCAAATGTAAGAACAAGACATCAATTAAATCAAATGGGCCATATAGCTTTTCTGTCTAATATAGAACCTAAAAATATTAAGGAAGCCTCAACTAATGACTATTGGATTATAGCTATGCAAGAAGAGCTAAATCAATTTGACAGAAACGAAGTTTGGGAATTAGTTCCTAGACCAAGTGATCAATCAGTCATTGGTACAAAATGGGTTTTCAAAAACAAAGCTGATGAACTAGTAACATTACTAGAAATAAAGCTAGATTAGTAGCACAAGGTTACAATCAAGAAGAGGGAATAGACTATGAAGAAACGTTTGCTCTAGTTGCAAGACTAGAAGCTATATGTATTCTATTGGCTTTTGCATGTTTTCATAACTTTAAATTATATCAAATGGATGTTAAAAGTGCCTTTCTAAATGGATATATAAAAGAAAATGTTTTTGTTGAACAACCTCCTCTTTTTACTCATGAAAAATTTCCAGATCACGTTTATAAACTTAAGAAAGCTTTATATGGTTTAAAATAGGCACCTCGTGCTTGGTATGACCGACTTAAAAGCTATCTAATAGAATCTGTTTTTGAAATTGGAAAAGTTGATCAAACATTATTTATTAAGTAAACTAAACAAGATATTTTAATTATACAAATATATGTTGATGATATTATATTTGGTTCAACAAATGAAAAATTATGTCAGGAATTTTCGACTATCATGACAAATGAATTTGAAATGTCACACATGGGAGAACTATCATATTTTCTTGGACTTCAAATCAAGCAATTACAAAATGGCATTTTTATTAATCAAGAAAAGTATTGTAATAATCTAATTAAACGATTCGGTATGGAAAACACCTCTACCAAACCGACTCCTATGAGTACAACTATACATCTCGACAGAGATGAAAATGGTAAGAATGTCGACCAGAAACTATATCGTAGCATAATTGGATCATTACTCTACTTAACTGCTAGTCGACCTGATATTATGATGAGTGTTTGTTTATGTGCTCGATTTCAAGCAAATCCAAAAGAATCACATATGCGAGCAGTTAAACGTATAATTCGTTATCTTAGCAAAACCAATGACTTAGGATTATTTTATCCAAAAGAATGTCCTTTTGAATTAGTATCTTATAGTGATGCTGATTTTGGAGGAAGTCAGACTGATAGAAAAAGTACAAGTGGAACTTGTCATTTCATAGGACGATCCTTAGTATCTTGGTTTAGCAAGAAACAAAATTGCGTTTCACTATCGACATGTGAAGCAGAATATATATCTACAGCTTTAGCATGTGCTCAAGTAATCTACATGCAACAAACATTACAAGATTTTGATATAAAATTAAATAAATCTATAATATATTATGATAACACTAGTGCAATAAATTTATCTAAAAATCCTGTCAATCACTCACGAACTAAACATATTGACATTCGTCATCATTTTCTTCGTGATAATATTGAAAATGATATAATAAATTTAGAATTTGTAAATTCTGAAAATCAGTTAGCTGATATTTTCACTAAACCACTCAATGAAAACTGTTTTATAAAGCTAAGAAGAGAACTAGGTATAATTTCTTTAAAAGAATTGTAAAATTTCTAAAGTAATTTAAAAAAAATTTCATATATATATATATATATATATTCTGGTACTCGAACTCAGCACCTTGAGTTTGGTAAGCTTATGTCTCTACAACTTGACCATTTATTTTTTCACAACCACTTCTACTGTAGTTTACTCCTTATCTATCTTTTTATAAAAAAAATTTCAGCCACAAAATTTGTGTTTTGTTTTCATTCACTAATTCTTTCAAATTTTACGTAAATCCATCAACTTCCAACTGTTTATTCTCCTATATATATCTCAGAGTTCTGCACTCTATCCTTCCATCAAATTTTGTTTCAAAACATATTTTATCTTCTCTCTACCACAATGTCTTCACAAGAAAATTCAACAAATGGTTCCGCTTACTCTTCTGTCGATTTTTCGACACCTTCAGCTGGTTCGTCAAGCTTACCTAAACCTACACCTAATCATGAACCGGCCAGACCGTCAAACTATCACACTGGCCATACTCCCGAAAAAAAGAAAGTGCGACGTTTTTTGTTCTTTGGTTCTCCTCAAACAAAACAAAAAATTGATTATTTACATCATTACCAGAGGGAATCTATAGCAATTCAACGCGAGATGTATTATGAACAGAAAATGAATTCAAGACGCCTAAGTTTTCTGGAGCAGCTTGGATGGAAATTGTTAGCTCCAAAATTGGTCACTAACCTCGTCGAGTAAGATTGTGTAGAAATATAAGTGATGAAGATAAATTAAACAAGGAAGAATATGCTAATTTAAATGCAGAAAGTAAGAACACCGGATTTATAGTGGTTCAGCGTAATTGCCTACGTCCACTTTGAGGTTAAACTTTATTGATCTTCTTAATTATTGATTACAGATACAATTCGTAGATCAAATGTTTGAATGCAATTGCTAATTAAACAAGAAGAGTCTTGAAAATGGCAGAGTCTCCCCAGTGTTCCAGAAAAACGGTCCATTTCACTGTGCCCCTGCCCCTCTATTTATAGACAAAGATGGGTTGGACTTCCCAGGTGGGCTTGGCAGCCGAACACTTTGGCCCAAATGGAGTGGTCGTTGTATGCCGAACTAAATAGGCCGAACGGTTGGATGCCGGACCACACTCTCCATGCCGAACGAGGCGCTTGTTGCGTAGGAAGAGTAGAACGAATATCAGTCGAAGTCGAACTTGCTTCTGGCCGAACGAAGCATCTGGCCGAGCGCTACCTTTGGCCGAATGAAGCTCTTAACCGATCGATGTTTCTGGCCGAACGATGGCACTGGCCGAACGATAGCTTTTGCCGAACAATGCTTCTGGCCGAACGATAGCTCTAGCCGAACAATGCTTCTGGCCGAACGATGTCTTTGGCCGAACGAGGGCTCTGGCCGGCCATTGCCTTTAGCCGAGCAATGCCTTTGGCCGAATGATGGCTCTGGCCGAACGATAGCTTGTGACGAACAATACAACCATGCCGAGCAATTGTACACGCCGAACGTCTTCTGATGCCGAGCGCTCACAGATGTCGAGTGCTCCTGGATGCCGAGTATTATTGAATGTCGAGTACCTTGTTGCCTGGTCAGATCTCCAGGAAACACTTGCCCCCCAAAGTGTATTACGTTACTGAACGTGATACACTTTGAGTTATGTAACCTCCGCGTTTCGTTTCAAATCCTTGACTAACTTCTAATGGAGATGCCTTTTTGAGAATATCAGTAGTTGTGGTGTGCGCCTGATGTGGTGTAAATGCCGAACGATACGTTCGAAGCCGAACGTTCCTCATGTGCCGAGCAATCCTACGTTTTGAAGCCGAACGCTACGGCTTTGACTGGTTCTACCGGATATATCCCCTTCGACTTCCACTTTTTCCCCTATAAAACCAGGCACCTCCCCTCTTCTCTCCTTTTACACTTTTACTTCTGTCACTCCATAAAGAATTGCAATCCTCGCCAGTCAATCAGTCTTAAAGCCTAATCACTCCTTCCTAATCTCCGATCTACAAACTAGGTATTACCTCTTGTATGATTTAAATAGTTTCAACACGAGACAGTGGGTCGTGTAGAAAACTTTCGATTAAGTCGTTTTTGTTGCTGAACGATGCAAGGCGAGGGGGAATGACCAAGTGTGTTCGCACACATTAGATCATTGGGCGATTAGCTTCTTCGTGCCGGATCGAAGCTAAAGGAGAAGGACGAAAAGTGGAAGCGTTGGAGGTGGTAAGGATGTCGAACGGCATAACTCTGGTTTGGCGTATGTTATCGTGCGCCGGATAGTGAAATGGTAGGCTAAGGTGAAGGCGTGAATTAGTGGGATGCCGAATGACTACGAATGCCGAACAATATCTTAGCCGAACAATCGTAAATGCCGACCCATGTTAAGGCCGAACACTACTACAAATGCCGAACAATACTTAACTCCCGAACCAATATATGTCGAACAACATAAATGCCGAATAGTGCAAATGTCGAACAATACAAATGCCGACCAATATAAAAGTCAGACAAAATAAATGTCGAACCACAGTCCACCGAACGATTGTGAATGCCGAAAACTACTCTGGCCGAACAAAACTTAGCCGTAAGTGCCGAATGATACCTTCAGCCGAACATGAATTAGGCCGAACACTTATTAACCATGCATATTCGTGTGGCAAAACAAGGACCAGGACCTAAGTATACTAGCACATATGAAACTGACCCGGATCATCAACCTCCTAGCTTTAGCAAACATAAATCTGAACTTAGATTATCATACATTTTCTGAATCTGGAACTATAATCACCACAAGGCGGGCTTTTTGAGACGGTCAGCGATGACGGTCTTCGAAGGCGGCGATTCGAAGCTCATTTTCATATCTTTGTAACCTTTAGATTCTTCAATGCTTATACATGATTGCTTGCACTAGTTTTCCACACCACGTGGGGGGAATACTCATGCTGTTGATTCTAACGTTCAACATTTTTCAAGTATAGTTTTCATAGGCGCTTAGACAGATTCATTATTTATTGGGGATGTCGAAAAAGTCTAGCTCCGCCACTATATCTGATAGGCCTGGGCCATCATCAAGGCAAGAAGTCGCTAATACTTCAAATCCGTCGACTTCCCCTGCCCATAACTTAGCTCCTGATGCCCTGGAGGCAACAATTCTCTTAGACAATCCTATCGACTCACAGGCTTCGAAGATTAATGAAGTCGCACTTCGGGGAATATGCTCCATCCATGGGATCCCCTTTGCCGATGTGTTGGTCCCGTCGCGACACGATCGTCCTCACCTGCCCCCAGTCGGATACATCGCTTGTAACAAGTTCATGTGCTGGATGGGCAGCGTGCCTCCATTCAATTTATTCCTTCGGGACGTGTTGCAGTACATAGATATCGCTCCGACACAGCTGCACCCAAACGGTCACGCGTTCATATACGGGACCTACCTACTTTTCATGGCCATCTTCTTTAGGCCTCCTACTTCTGGCGACATCAAATATATTTATATGATCTAGAAGCGGAAAGATAGCCCCTCTTTCATGTTCCTCGAGCCGTACCATAAGTGCCAGATCTTAACCGGAGCATGCAGTAAATTTTCCCTGTACAAACAGGAATGGTTCTATGTGCGTTGCCCTCCTTGTTTCGCGAGGAGATGGGTCGAAGGCAGTAAGTCTCTTCGCTGAGTTATCATTCGTGTTCAATCGGAGTTATGCTTTTTCTAACTCCTTGTTTCATCTTTTCAGGTATTAACCCGCGTCCGGAGGGTCGAGTATATTCTGAGGCCGTTGAAGCCATTAGAGCTCTTCCTGTCGAGGAACGAGACATCCGAACCCTCCTTTCAAATGAATCACTATCGAGTTTCAGGCTGTTAGCAAGTGGTCGCCGGATTAGTCTCCCGGAGGGTGTTTCCATTCCCAAGCCTGCATTGGGTAAAGGAAAAAAACAAGTTGGATCATCATCATGCCATACTCCCGATGCACACGAAGAGGGTGAACACAAGGAGGATGAAGCTCCTGAGACTCAAGGCGAGAATATGGGTCCCGCTTGGAACCCGGTGGTCGAAGTGCACGATATTGAAACGTCGTCCTCCCCTTCGAAGGGAAAGAAGAAATTGATGTACAAGATACGGAAGGAGAAAGTTGGCGGAACTTCAAAAGTTACACCCATCCCGTCAGAGAAAGAGGCTTCTTCACAGCATATGGAAATTTCTTTAAAGTGTCTATCGAACCTTACATCCCCGACGATATACTCAATTATGGTTTCGACGATCCGAAAGCCCTTAAGTTTCATTCGCCGGCTAGAGGCAACGCGGGAATTCAACCCCCAGCCCAAGGAGATAATACTCCAATCAGTAAAGATAGAGGAACCGGTCTGTCGGGGGGAACACTAGGACACACACGCACACACGCACTTCACCAAACACTTCAAGTTTTTTCATTACCCCGATTTTTCTTAACCCTTTGCTATTTTTATTCTTTGCAGGTGACATGGGGTGCTCCCACGGACACGATCGCCTCCACGGCTCTTCCATATTTCATCATCCCGAATGGGATTCAGGTTCGTGTAGGCGCAGGGACATAGACGATTACGAGGATCGAGACAACCATCCTCGCGAATCGTCCTATCGAAAGAAAACATATTCTCAATCTTCACGTTCTCGTGATCCTCTTCCTCAAACTGAGAAAGATAGAGAGAAACTTTCACAGAAGGGGTCCCTACCCGATGTCTCCCAAGAACAACATTCCGGTTCATCAAGCACAAGGCAAACTCGGGAGCATCGGAAAAGAGAAGAACTTTCAAGGCCTCCTCCCCCTATTCCTGTGGCTGACCCCACTATAACAGAGAAGATGGTCGAACTTAAGGCCAAATTCCCAAAAATCTGTTTCGATGGCCTGAAATTTCTCCCAGCTATTCATCACATCCCCGGGCATGTCAAACAGAGCGCTCTTTCCTGCAACAACGACGTCTATGTTCAACATGACGCGTTTGCACATTTGGTCGAGAAAGTCTCGGACGTATCTGTTGAGCGACAACATGAAATTGATCGTTTGAAGTTGGAAGCTGGCTTTGACAAGGATATCATCAAGAGTCAAGATGAAGAGCTTGCTTCATATAAGTCGAAACTTAAAGCTGCAGAGCAGAGTGTAAAAGATACTGCCGAGGCCGTCACACGTCTAGAGGCGACCCATAAAAGGGAACTTAACGAAGCAGTTCAACACAGCGGAGCCCTTGCCTTAGAAAAATATTCTATCCAAAAAGAAAGGGACGCGCTTGCCATACAAGTCAAAGAGTTGAAAGAATTACTCTCTAAGGAGAAAGAGGATAAAATAGCTGCTCAAGAAGAGTCATAACGATATTGCGATGAAATCGTCGCTACACGGCTCTTGAAAATGAAGCTCGACGACGAACTTGCTAGGGTTGAGATAGCGAAAAACGAAGCCCGCGAGGAAGGCAAGAGAAAAGCTTCTGAGGAGATTGACTCTCGCCTCGAAGCAGCTACAGAGGCCGGCAGGGAAGAGGTCAAGTGCATGTTTGACCCGCTGATTGCTGAGTACGGCGCCCACGTCCTTATGCATCGCGACTTGACATTCCTAGGCGAGGGCTATCTTGAATCCCTAGCTGAGGCCTGGGAAACTTTAGTGAAGATCAGAAAAATCGAGTCGGGCTCTGAAGAAGTCGATGAGGATGCTCTGGTGAAGGAATTTCTTAGAGGGAACGAGCCAACGGACTTATCTGCAGCTTTGGCGCTTTATAGCAAAGGCTCTACCCTACCAAAAGAGAAAAACGATGAAGCTGGGCCATCTGGGGCTAAGACTATGGCTCCTTATACTGTTGTTCCTCCCACCGCTCAATCGGCTGGTCGGCCGACACTTGACCCATTCGAGCAGCATGCCGGCTACGATCCTGAATATCCCGGGCTTGGCGTTCATGTGCTATCCCCTATTCTAGAGGGTGAAACTCCACGCGCAACTGATAGCCAGCCAGAACCCGGTAGGAAATTCTTCTTTTAGAAGTTAAAAGATCTGTCACTTTCTAGTAGCGATTATTTGTCCTAATGTTCATTCTTTATGTTTTCATGCAGGCTGCTCTGATCCTGAGCCAACTTCGAGGAGCGACGACGCCAAGGAGGCGGCATAGAAAACAAGCGATGTTTCTCATGCAGGAGTAACTCCTGGCCCTGACGCTCAAGTGATCGGAGTGCTAGATGATGATAAGTTTGACCCTTCATCTCCCGTCGAAGGGAGTGATGAAATCGAGATCACTGGCTCCTCCGAACATACTTCGAAGATGAACATGAAAGAGCATCTCATCGAAGAGGAGAAGAAGAAAGTCGAGATCAAAGTTGAGCCTGAAATACTGGAACTTACCGACCCGCGGAACAGACCTTTGAAGATCATTCTCCCTGGCAAATCTAAACCGCTGGATGTTCCTTCTCCCACTCCTGATTCCGCTTCTTTAGCAAGCAAGAAATCCAAGAAGAAGCGTGAGGGAGAGGAATCATCTGAGAAAACAAAGGAAGACAAGAAGAAGAAACCAAAGAAATAGTCGCTATACTGGTTCAACGAGATTTTGTTTAAGTCTTGTAACTACTTTCTGTTTTTTCATTTCCGTAGTTTGTGTAGATAGATTTTTGACTCCAAGTTTCGGAGGAATTAACTGTGTAACCCCATTTTGGACTATTAAATGAAGTTTAGTTTCTTTTTCACTCGAATAATTCTTTTGCTCTTTCAGTTTGCTGACTAACTGTGGTCATAACTCAAGTTCTTATGAGTTGCATAATTTCTCGATCCATTCTTACGTCGTTCAAACGTTCTTTGGAGTGGCATATTTCTTGTTCCACATTTTTGAGTACTTATAATTTTTTCTATACCCACGCTCCAGGGATTTAGAGTAATTCGATCCGCATTCAGGGGACTCGGAGATTCGAATTGCCTATATTCCAGTCCGCATTCCGGGGACTTAGAGTATTCCGGTCCGCACTCAGGGGATTCAGAGATTGAAGTTGTTTATACTCTAATCCGCGCTCTGGGGACTTAGAGTATTCCGGTCTGCACTCAGGGGAGTCGGAGATCGAAATTGTTTATACTCTAGTCCACGCTCTGGGGACTTAGAGTACTCCGGTCCGCACTCAGGGGACTCGAAGATTGAAATTGTTTATACTCTAGTCCGCGCTCTGGGGACTTAGAGTACTCCGGTCCGCACTCAGGGGACTCGGAGATTGAAGTCGTTTAAACTCTAGTCCGCGCTCTGGGGACTTAGAGAACTCCGGTCCGCACTCAGGGGACTCGGAGATTGAAGTCGTTTATACTCTAGTCCACGCTCTGGGGACTTAGAGTACTCCGATCCGCACTCAGGGGACTCGGAGATTGAAGTCGTTTATACTTTAGTCCGCGCTCTGGGGATTTAGAGTACTTCGGTCCGCACTCAGGGGACTCGGAGATTGAAGTCGTTTATACTCTAGTCCGCGCTCTGGGGACTTAGAGTACTCCGGTCCGCACTCAGGGGACTCGGAGATTGAAGTCGTTTATACTCTAGTTCGCGCTCTGGGGACTTAGAGTACTCCGGTCCGCACTCAGGGGACTCGGAGATTGAAATTGTTGTACTCTAGTCCGCGCTCCGGGGACTTAGAGTACTCCGGTCCGCACTCAGGGGACTCGGAGATTGAAGTCGTTTATACTCTAGTCCGCGCTCTGGGGACATAGAGTACTCCGGTCCGCACTTAGTGTACTCGGAGATTGAAATTGTTATACTCTAGTCCGCGCTCCGGGGACTTAGAGTACTCCGGTCCGCACTCAGGAGACTTGGAGATTGAAGTCATTTATACTCTAGTCCGCGCTCCGGGGACTTAGAGTACTCCGGTCCGCACTCAGGGGACCCGGAGATTGAAGTCGTTTATACTCTAGTCCGCGCTCCGGGGACTTAGAGTACTCCGGTCCGCACTCAGGGGGCTCGTGGATTGAAATTGTTTATATGAGTTCGTACATCACACAGAATAATGTAACTCCAGCAATACACCAACCGACTGCGAGATATTGAAACATTAGTAATTTATGGGAAAGACGGCTTCAAGCCTTTATTAATGAAAACCAACTAAACTGCCTGACTACATGGTCAAAAGAAACTATGTGACAACGGAACGAAAACATACAGGAAATAACTGTGCCTAAAACAGGTAAGAAACATGCTAAATGTAATAATGTCGCAAATGTTCACTGTTCCACGCTCGGGTGAGTGTCACGCCATCAACGGTCGCTAGCTTGAATGTTCCCTCTCCAAGCTTCCGTTCAACGACGTATGGACCTTCCCAGTTGGGATTCATACGTGATGGTACTGGGAAAACTCGTTTCAAAACGAGATCATCCACATCAAAAATCCTTGGGCGGACTCTGCCGTAATAGTAACGCTTGACTCGGTGCCTATGTGCTACCGCCCTTAATTCGGCCTCTTCACGTTTTTCATCGATGCAGTCCAGTGATTCCAACAAGAGATCCTGATTCGTCTTGGGATCATAATATGTCACTCGATGTGATGGAACTTCAAGTTCCACGGGTATAACGGCTTCCGAGCCGTATGCCAAGGCGAATGGAGTGTGGCCGGTCGCGGACTTGTGGGTAGTTCTATAAGCCCATAATGCTGTCGGGAGTTCATCTACCCACTTGCCTCCGACTTTCTCCAAACGCTTCTTCAGTATGGACTTGATTATTTTGTTTACGGCCTCGACTTGTCCGCTAGCTTTTGGATGCGCAACGGCGGCGAATTTCTTCTCAATGCCATACATTAAACAGAACTCTTTGAACTCTCTGCTTTCAAACTGCGTCCCGTTGTCTGTAATAATTGTTCGAGGGAGACCAAAGCGGCATATAATGTTTCGTACAACGAAGTTAATGACCTTCTTAGAGGTTATTGTGGCCAAAGGTTCTGCCACAGCCCATTTTGTGAAATAGTCGACTGCAACTATCGCGTATTTCCCACCACCTTTGGATATAGGCAAAGAGCCGATTATGTCGATTCCCCAGATTGCAAATGGCCAGGGACTAACCATTTGCGTGAGTTCTGTTGGTGGAGTCCTCGGGATTTTCGCATATCTTTGACACTTGTCACATTTCTGTGCGTAGTCTGCAGCGTCCCGATTTACGGTTGGCCAATAGTATCCATAGCGGAGGATCTTTTTTGCTAGTGTTTGCCCCCAGTATGGTCACCACATTCTCCTTCGTGTACCTCCTTCAAGACTCGCTTTGTCTCATCATGTGCGATGCATCGTAATAAGGGGACCGAGAACCCCTTTCGATACATTAGTCCATCCTGCATCACATATCGCGCGGCCTTTCGAAGGACCTGTCGTCTTTCACTCCTTTTTTCAGGTAAAGTCCCGGTCGTCAGGTATAGTTTGAATGGGGTTATCCACGACTCACTCTCGATTTCTGTTTCAAACTTTCATTGCGTCTATGCTTGGAGCATGCAAGGCCTCAACGGGAAACAATCCCATTTGCTGCGCATCGCTAGTGCTTGCGAATTTTGCCAATGAGTCGGCTTCTTTGTTCTGTGCACGTGGGACATGCAAAATGTCATAATGCTCAAGGTTCGACAATAGTTCTTGAACCATAACAAGGTACGGAGCAAGCTTCTGTCCCTTTGCTTGGTAATCTCCCCGCACTTGGTTGACCACCAACTGTGAGTCACAAAAGATTTCGACTGATTTGACCCTGAGTTCTCCAATGAGTTTTAAGCCAGCAACCAGTGCTTCATATTCTGCTTCATTATTCGTGGCCGGGAAATCGAGCTTCAGAGCGTAACAAATCGATCGATTTTCCGGATTTACAAGAACTACACCAGCGCCGGAGCAACGGTCGTTTGACGCTCCATCGGTGTACAATTTCCATCGAACAGGGGGAATGACATTTTTGATTATCTAGTTCGTCGGATACAGTAAACCCAGCGATGAAATCTGCTAATGCTTACCCTTGTATGGCTCTACGTGGCAAGTAGGCGATATCGAACTGGCTCAATTCCATATTCCATTTTAACAATCTCCCAAAAGTTTCTGGTCGTTGGAGTACCTGCCGTAGGGGTTGATCGGTATAGACACTGACTGAGTGTGCTTGAAAGTATGTGCGCAGCTTACGTGATGCAATCACCAAGCAATAGGCCAATTTCTCAATCTTAGGGTAATTTCTTTCTGCCCCCGTTAAATGCTTACTAACGTAATACACCGGTTTTTGGATTCGGTCCTCCTCGCGGACCAAAGCTGCACTTATAGCATGTGGAGATACGGCCAAGTATACGTACAGCATCTCGTGGTCTACTGGTTTTGACAGCACTAGATGTGACACCCCACCTCTATACCCACGCTAACCAAGAACACTACGATGTAGTGCTGTCAATTAGCACAGAGAATAAGGCTGTGGAGGAGCGACCATCCATGTAACTTCTTTGTGCAAACACCGATATGTCAGATAGAATAGAATGCATTTCATTTAAGGAGGCAATCCGACATACCGATACAAACTCAAAGCTATCACACAGTGGCTATATATATAATCTTCGGAAACAAATATAGAAATAATCATAACATAAACCAGTCACAGACATCCATATCACAAAGGCGGAAGAAGATATGAATATATATATATAACATATGAAAGTGTACATCAGAGTAGTGGTCAGAAAGATCCATGATAATACAAAAGAATAGCAACATGTGCTATACAAAGGAATAGATACACAACATAGAGTCTATATCTCAAATGTGTACAACCAAAAACTACTAATCTAAGTAGTTAGCCAAAAGTCAGAATAATCCAGAAGAGAAGTCAAGTAGAAGCACCTGTAACATCTCGGTCTGACCCGAGTATTATTTATAAGAAAATAATAAACAGATCAGTCTAACTATAAATATCAGATGACATGATATAGAATAAGAGGTATGGCATAAACATATAATAACCATGATGGCATACTACTATAAGTATGTAAATGATAATCAACAAGGGATTAATCAATATCACAAGAATCTTCTCAAAGATCCAAACACATAAAATGATAATGACACACGAATTCACCAATACACAAAAATTGATAAAGCATATCAATGAAAACCACGAAAATTGGCGAAGCATTAAATCCAGAAATCAACACACGAAATCCAGAAATCCCTAAAATGGGGAAGTCCGAGCACACGGACGAGAAGCTATCTCATGGAAGTTATCCATTTAATTTTTTCGAACACACGAATGACCCGACGGCCTTTGACACACGAATGGCCCGAAGACCATGGGGTGCTACCCCATATATGTGATGGTGAAACATCACAAAAGCGGGGTCTAGTCTCCCTCACAGACAAAGAGACATCGCTCAATCGCTAGTCTAAATCACAAAAATGATCGTCATGATCATAAGGAAGTGTCGATCACATCAAGCTAGTAAATATATGAGTTTAGCTTCATGTCCCATAACCACTTGCTTAACTTAAATATTTACGAACAAGCTGTAAATCTTCACTAGAAAATTGTCACAAAAGGTTCAATCGAACAAGTCCAAGAATAAACCGACGAAGTGAATGCAAGCGTTTCATACCACTCGTTTTACTAAGCCGTTTAATTAGATTTCTCATCCGAGTGAAGTAAAGGCTTGTATATACTAGTAGATTGGAAAACGGTTTAAGAAAAAGAGCTTTGTAGTTAAAACAGTGTTGAAATCGCTTTGATGAAAGAGTTATGATATTTACTACTAGTATTGAAGCCTTCACATTTTTAAATTGAGAAGTCACAAAACGATTGTTGAAACAAATCGCATCACAAAATTTCACATTCGAAGACGTGAACAAAATCCAAGGAAATCAGCTCAAAATGCATCAAAGTGGAAGTTCTGTTGAATGTTTTTCATATAAGATCCCCTACGGAGGGGGGTCCAGGGGGGTGGCAACCCCCTAGGTGGGGGTGCGGGGGCAACGACCTAATGGGTCATGCGACCTACGACCTAAGTGGAAGACAGGTCGAGCGACCTAAGGGATGAGGTCCAACGACCTAATGGATATAAGGTCCAACGACCTAAGTGAAGCAAGGCCTAGCGACCTGAGGAAAATAAGGTCTAACGACCTAAGGAAATGAGACTCGCGACCTAAGGACTCGTGACCTTAAACTCACGACCTAAGGACACGCGACCTAAAACTCGCGACCTAAAGCTCGCGACCTAAAGACACGCGACCTAAAACTCGCGACCTAAAGATACAGCAAAGAGACACGCGACCTAAAGGGGTATACGACCTAAAAGGTTTCACGACCTAACGGGGTACGTGACCTAAAGGGGTACGCGACCTAAAAGGTTTCGCGACCTAACTGGGTACGCGACCTAAAGGGGTACGCGACCTAAAAGGGTTCGCGACCTAACGGAGGCGCGACCTAACTCAAACAAGCCGTGCGATATAAGGTCGGAGACGACCTACGACTTAACTCCGAGCGACCTAAGGCCAGAAGCAATAGCGAGCGACATACGACCTAACTCCGAGCGACCTAAGTCCAGGACGAAAATCTGCAGGCAGTGACTTCTAGACAGAGCGACCTAAGGCCCAGAATTTGCCAAAAACGCTGAAAAATTGAGTTTCTCACCAATTCAATCCAAACCAAAAGCAAATATACATGCTAAAGTGATAGGAATTCATTTTCAACAGTCCAATGACAGTTATAGGCAAGATGTGAGATTAAAAATCTCACTTTTTCACTAAAATGGATGAAGATGAAGCTTGAAAGTAAGGGGAAGCAATCCAAAGCTTGAATCCACTATCTTCTACTTGAATTAGGAGTTAGATGTTGAATTTGCTAATGAACTTGAGCTTGGAATTTTAATTTCCCATTCCCTCCACCATTTTTGATAAATCTTGAAGTGTTTGATGAAGTGATGAAGAGGAGATGGGGTTGGGACTGAGTTAACAAGTGCAGTCCAAACCAAAGCTCACAGCAAAAAGTGACGAAAATTCCACTATCTCCAAACATATCGAAGTTTACACTCAAAAAGATCGCAAACGTCATTTAGAACTCAATGGAAGTGGTCTCGAGTCCTAATTTGACCGTATGCAAAAAGTAGCTTTTTGGACTAACATCCGACTAACGATAAAATATTTAAATATAAAATCGATAAATATGCGGGTTGTTACACTGGAGGACTCTCCAGATGCCTCACCAGATCCCGGAATGCTTCCTCACAATTAGATGTCCATTCGAAATTCCTCTTCACTTTCTTTATTATATCAAAGAAAGGAATGCACTTGTCCGTGGCTCTGGATATGAATCGACTTAGCGCAGCCACTTTTCCATTCAAGCTTTGCACCTGTTTTATAGTTCTGGGTACTTGCACATCCCGAATAGCTTGAATCTTTTCTGGGTTGGCTTCAATTTCCGTAGCATTGACTATGAATCCCAAAAACTTTCCCGACGCAATGCCGAAGGAACACTTCAGAGGGTTGATCTTCATCCCATAATATCTGAGTATATCGAACATCTCTACCAAGTCTCGAACGTGGTCGTTTGACTGTCGTGACTTCACGAGCATGTCATCCACATAGACTTCCATCGTTCTACCGAGCTGGTCTTTGAACATTCAATTCACTAAACGCTGATAAGTTGCTCCTGCGTTTTTCAATCCGAAGGGCATTACTACATAGCAATATAGCCCAACGTCTGTGACGAAACTGGTGTGTTCTTGGTCCGGAATATGCATCGGGATTTGATTGTAGCCCGAGTATGCATTCATGAATGATAACAGCTCGTGTCCTACAGTGGAGTCAACCTATTGATCAATCCTAGGCAACGGAAAACTGTCCTTGGGGCATGCCTTGTTCAAATCGGAATAGTCTACGCAAGTTCTCCATTTTCCATTCGCTTTTTTCACCAGCACGGGTTTGATACCCATTCAGGGTAGAGGGCGTCGCGGACAAACCCATTGGTTTTGAGTTTGTCCACCTCCTCTCTGAGAGCAGCGGACCTTTCTGGGTCCATCCCTCTCCTTTTTTGTTTAACCGGGACGTATTTCGGGTCTATGTTCAACATATGACTCGTAATGGCGGGAGAAATCCCACACATATCAGAATGCGTCCAGGCGAAAACATCAAGATTTGCTCGGAGGAAATCACTAAGGTCTTTAGTCATTGCGGGACCGAGTTGCGATCCGATCTTCAGTACTCGCGATGGATCGTCTCGGCTGACTGAAATATCAACTGTTAATTCAGCTGGCGCTGCCTTTTCTTCCCTGGGTTTCTCATCGTCGTCTCTCGGATCTATGTCTCTGAAGATCCGAGAATTATGCCCGAGCCAAGGCTCGGGCACTACTTGTCAATTATCCGTATTAAGGATGCGGACGGAATTGTCCGCAGCCTTTCCTTTCTCCTTCCGATCGGCCTCTTGGAGCTCAGCCACATAATAGGCACGACCAATTGCTTGGTCGCCATGAACGACACCTACTCCTTTGTCAGTTGGGAACTTCAAAGTTAAGCACCACGGGGCCAATGCTGCCCTAAATTCCGCCAGGGCCGGTCGGCCCAAGAACACGTTGTATGGAGAATCCACATCCAAAACTACGAAGGGTAGGATTCGCACCCTCCGACGTTCGCCTTGTCCCAGTTCAACTGGTAACTCAACATACCCCACTACATCGGTCGCTGCGCCATTAAAGCCATGTATACGAGCTTTGGACGGTTTCCAGTCCTTTGTTTCCATTTTCATCTGGTCATAAGCCTTCTTGAAGATGATGTTGACAGAACTTCCACAATCAATCAGAATTTTTTTCACATAAGCCAGTCCGATCGTCGCAGATATGACCATCGGGTCGATGGTTGGAGCCTCCACTTGGTCAGCATCTCTGGTTCTGAACACTATATCGTCTGTCATCACGCGCAGCTGCTTAGCAGGGGTCCCATCCTCCATGTTGGAACAACACTCAAAATCTGCATACTTCAAGGAACTAGCATACCGCTCCATCTCCTGCCAATTCTTATCCGCAGGGTGAGGCCCGCCGATGATCGTGTTTATGACTAGTCTACCCACAGTCCGGGCAGGCTCCTCGGGATGGCGCGGAGCTGGTGCACGACCTGGGTTGGATGTTCCCTGTCCTTCTTCCTATGGATCCTTCACAATTTCCTGCAACTTTTTCTGCCTGATCAACTTCTCTATAGCGTCGTGTAGGTGTCTGCACTCTTCCGTATTGTGCCCATAAGTCTCATTGAAGCGGCAATATTTCCCAGGCCGCTTCTGTTCCTCGGTTGACTCTTTTGGACGTGGCTTTCTGTACTGAAAGGTATTGCAGGTTGATAGGTAAATGTTTTCAAGAGACGCATTCAGCGGGGTATACTCGTTGTAGCTTGGAATTCTCGGCTTCCACTTCCCCGCTTCTCTCTTCTTCCCTTGATTTCTTCCTCCGGACTCCTTAGGCTGCCCAGGCTTGTTTTAGACATTGACTTGGACTTTTCCCGAGTTGTCTCCGGACTGCTTCACAGCAATGTTGCTTTTTACGGACTCCTGGACTGGCCCCGGTGCCTTATCTCGCCTCACCCACCTGGCTTCCTCTCTTCTTATGAACTGGTGTACCTTTGAGTAAAAACGCTCTAGCGTAGTCGGAGGTTTTCCTGCCAGCCGGTCTCCGAACTCAGAATCCGGATCCACACCTCGCATCACAGCCATTAGAATTGCATGATCATTGGCATTGGGATTACTGACTTCAGTTGCCACAACATGGAATCTTTGTAAATACTCCTTTAATGACCCGCCAGGAGTCTGGATTACACTTGATAGAGACATCACATCCTTTGGACGAGTAGTGTGTATCCTGAACTGTTCTATAAACTTCTTCGTCAACTCCTCGAAACTGGATACGGTTCGCGGAGGAAGTCGGGTGAACCACATAGTAGCGATCCCAGATAGGGTAATTGGAAAGCATCTACACTTGGTTGCATCATTTGCCCTAGCTGAATCCATCATCCACTCGTACCTCATGACATGATGTTTGGGGTCAGTTCTTCCTTTATATGCCGTGATAGTTGGCATACTAAACTTTCTGGGGTATGCTGCCTGTAGTACAATGTCTGTGAACGGGGTATGACTTCTTGACACTCCCCAATCGTCATTCGATAAGCCTTGATTCTCTTTCATCAATTGCTTGACCATGGCTGTCAGATCTGGTGTTTGTATGGAAGGCGAAAGGTTAGAGTCTGCTCTACGTGACTATCCATGCTGATGCCTCCTCTCCTGGCGATCTGCCAAACGTGCATCTTGAGGTTCGACATCATGAACGTTTTGATGGTCTGGGCCTCCAGCCTCCACCTGCACTCTGGTTCCTAAGTTTCCGGCTCCGGCTTGGTCACGGTCTCCAGCTGTTCGAACAGCAGCGCCTGCTTGCGCAGTTTCAGTCTTATGGTGTCTACGCCTAGGAGGTTCATCAGAGGAAGTTGAGCTGTCGGATGTGGAATAAGGAGCGGGATTGCCCCCAGCATTCTGTTGCTGCTGTTGAGTGAGTTGTGCCATCAGGTTGGCGTTAGCTTGCATCTGCTCTCCTAGTTGTCTCCTGCTTTCCCTGAGTTCTCTCATCAAGTCATTGAACTCTATTCTGGTGACAATTGGCATTTGATCCTGGGCGGTAGTCCCTACGCCCGGATTCGCTTGCTGATTGCTAGGTCGTGCTTGTTCCACGCTAGCAGTCTCATGGGCGTCCGCATTATGAGAAGCTGACCTGGTACGTGGTCTTGCCATTGTAGAGTTATTGGTATGAACTCTGAGTAGAATCAACGGACGTCCTATCAATGAGTCGGATCTTCTTTGGGGGATTTGTTCAATCCAGTAGCTTCAAAGCAGATCCTTGAGGTCTGAGAATTCGACTCTCAGTGAAAGCACCAAAGTGTTAGCTCCAAAATTGGTCACTAACCTCGTCGAGAAAGATTGTGTAGAGATATAAGTGATGAAGATAAATTAAACAAGGAAGAATATGCTAATTTAAATGCAGAAAGTAAGAACACCGGATTTATAGTGGTTCAGCGTAATTGCCTACGTCCACTTTGAGGTTAAGCTTTATTGATCTTCTTAATGATTGATTAAAGATACAATTCGTAGATCAAACATTTGAATGCAATTGCTAAGTAAAGAAGAGGAGTCTTGAAAATGGCAGAGTCTCCCCAGTGTTCTCGAAAAAAGGTCCATTTCACTATGCCCCTGCCCCTCTATTTATAGACAAAGCTGGGTTGGACTTCCCAGGTGGGCTTGGCAGCCGAACACTTTGGCCCAAATGGAGTGGTCGTTGTATGCCGAACTAAATAGGCCGAACGGTTGAATGCCGAACCACACTCTCCATGCCGAACGAGGCGCTTGTTGCGTAGGAAGAGTAGAACGAATATCAGTCGAAGCCGAACGTGCTTCTGGCCGAACGAAGCATCTGGCCGAGCGCTACCTTTGGCCGAATGAAGCTCTTAACCGATCAATGTCTCTGGCCGAACGATGGCACCGGCCGAACGATAGCTTTAGCCGAACAATGCTTCTGGTCGAGCTCTAGCCGAAAAATGCTTCTGGCCGAACGATGTCTTTGGCCAAACGAGGGCTCTGGCCGGCCGTTGCCTTTAGCCGAGCAATGCCTTCGGCCGAATGATGGCTCTGGCCGAACGATAGCTTGTGACGAACAATACAGCCATGCCGAGCAATTGTACACGCTGAACGTCTTCTGATGCCGAGCGCTCACAGATGCCGAGTGCTCTTGGATGCCGAGTACTACTAAATGCCGAGTACCTAGTTGCCTGGTCAGATCTCCAGGAAACAGAAATTATGCGGCTCATCTTCATCTGCGGTTCATCAACCTACAACCTCTTCCTCTCGGAATCCATGGGATCAGTCACCACAACCTCCACCCGTGTCTTCGAATTCATGGGAGCGAGGAAACCGCTGGTCACCATTGAAACCATATGAGGAGAAGACGAAGAATGAACCAGACAACTCGAAGTCTCCATCCACTCCTTCATCCAAATAACTTATTTTCTTTCTATATTTTTTTAATAGATTTTATTCTTATTTGTATGCAGTATTTAAATATTGATTATATATTTTTTTACCAAAATATGCTGCAAAATACTGAGAATAAAAGTTCAGTCGACTGAACATATTCGACCAGTCGACTGAATCTGAAAACAGAAAGCTTTCAAACTATATTCAGTCGACTGTATGAATATGGCCAGTCGACTGAATCATGAAACAGAGAGTTTCAGGATACTGTTTCAGTCGACTGACCGTATACGACCAGTCGACTGAATGGCAATTCTGACCTTTTTTAACTATTTTCTCCTACCTTTTTAACCCTTTAACCCACTATCTCCTTATTCACTCTTCACTTTTACCTTCTCATTTCAGTTTTCTAAAAACCCTAACTCCCAAAAATTTTAAAATTCCCTCACTACATTGTTATTTCCCATGGCTCCATGTCAACCCAAGAGATCTAGACATGCCTCTACCTCATCCTTTGAGCCAATTGACACTCAAATTGCTCAATGGCTCTATGATTCTACAGCTCTCCAACGGTGGAACAAAATGAAAGAAGCATGCCTTTTTGACGGTTCATTTGTTGTCTTTCCCGATTTTGCTCCATATAGATTTCAAGAGCTAGCAAGAAGAAGCCGTTTAGAGTCTCTCCTAGACCACAATCAGAATAATATCAAGATAAATCACACTTTGGTAAAACTTTTCTATGAAAATTTGAATTTAGGCCATCAAAACCCACGTAATCGTGATAATTGCGTTTGGAGTTTAGTTTGTGGTCAACAAATATTTCTGTCATTAGATCGAATTGGTCATATTCTCCATACTCCAACTGATGGTATTCCATTGGAAGAATTAAATATACCTATAGGCGAGTGAGACGAAGTAAGTCATCGGTTCTTCGAAGATGACATGACAGAACTAAAGTCTATCGCCTTAAGTCCTACAGCTAGAATTGTGCATCGAGCCTTAATGCACACGGTTCTTCCTCGTACTGGCTCTTATGAGCTTGTATATCCAAACAACTTTAGGGAGTTATATGCTATTTGGGGAGATGTGCAAATAAATTGGCCTAAGACTATTCTAGATGAATTCTTATCTTTTAACCAAGGTCGTATGAACATTATTTATTATGGAAAATATATTATGCGGCTACTTATGAACCTCCAGGTTCCTATCCCGGAATCTGATACTTCCATTCCCAAAACTCTAAATGGCCGCACAATAAGTCTTATGAAATTGCCACCTAGACCTCTATCTATCATGTCTTTTCAAGAATGGCAATCACGACCTCGTCAACAAACATCTACTCCACAACAACAACAATCAAGAGATGACATTCGAACACCAACTCCATCCCAAAGCACTCGGAAATCCATTGATCTAATTGTGCAAATCAAGTCATTTTGGATTCTCGCATCAAAAATCTCGATAAAAAAATTGACAAAAGATTTGACAATGTTAAGAGCTTCTTCGGGATTTTATGGGATGCGATATCTTGTTCCTCTTCCACCACTACGGTATCTTCACACCGTGATCCGGTAAAACACCCAGCCCCTCGATTTACTTGGTCTACGTCGGAAGAACAAACAAGTTCCGACACAAACGGCAATGGGGGTGGCAGACAGTTTGTTGGAAGTTCTTCCAGAGGAAAAATTCCAATACAAGTGGAAGAAGAAGAGACAGAGTAAGAACCTGATTGATTTTGTTATTACTTGGTGATAGTAAGTTATCTTTATTTATTCCAAACATTCTACTTTTGTTTATTTTAATGAGCTTGTATAAGTAGCTCAAAACAATTCGATACATTACTTTGTGATTGTAATTTTGTTAGCTCAATGATATAATTATTGTTGTTTTCTTTTTGTCGATGACAAAGGGGGAGAAATTTCTATGACTAACCATCTCTTGCAGGATTAGATATGTCGCTAGATATTCGGGGGGAGATATATATAACTTCCGTTATATATTTCTTAAAATATAGTATCATCTGTAACAGGTTTTCATCAATCAAAAAGGGGGAGAATGTTGAATCATAAATTTTGATTCATGACAAAGAGCATTAAACAACTCAGTGAATGAGACTATATGAGAAGCGACAAAAAGAGAAAGAAATATGCTGTTAAAACTACAAAGGAGACAAGACTTCAAACCTGAGTATAGTATGTTTATTTGTTGATGTTTTTTAGTCTTAGAATTGTTAAAATCTATCCTCAAGTAGTCCACACAAATCAAAGTTGTTTTAAACTTCAAATTCTTTAAATTATATGTGAATTGTGCACTGACAGCCAGGTCAGTCGATTGACCAAATATGACCAGTCGACTAAACCTGCTCAGCTGCACAGATACACTCTATTTTGCACCAACTTTGAACATTCAGTTGACTGGTCGTTTTGGGTCAGTCGACTGAACTTTTCCAACAGCTATTTTTCTGAACATACACTTCCATTTGCCAAGAGATATGATCCAATTGAAGAGTTGTGCCTGCTTCCTTTGGTCAAAACTTTTCGTGAATGGTTGCAGCTATTTATCCACTATATAAACACATAAGATTCACTTCACAAATCACCGAATTTCACTTTATTTTCTGATCATACTCTCTACTATCTCTGCATTCTAAAAAGCAATCACAACTTACATATATTGCTTGAATCTCTTAATCAATTAATTTATTCTTCGATTCAAAGCAATATTCTCCTTTCTAAATCTTTACACACACATATATACTTGAGGAAAAGATTATAGGAAGGTTGTACTATCAAAGACAAATCAGTGTTATCAAGAACACAAAGTGTCAAAGCAATTTTATTGAAACTATTGAAGTCCTGTTCAGTTGTTCAGGCGGATAAAGTCCTCTTTCGGTTGTTAGAGGCGGAAAAATCCTGATCGGTTGCTCAGGTGTTGTATACCTATTCCTCCGGGTTAAGTGAGGGGTTATTGTGAGAAATTCCAGAGGGAAGTCTGGGACTGGACGTAGAACGGGAAGTTCGAACCAGTATAAAAACTCCTGGTGTGCTTATTCCTATTTACTTTACTATTATTATATGTTTCCGCATTTAGATTATAATACATTCCATATTACACGATCCTAAGTGATATCTAGCCACACACTATTAGCTATACGGCATAGTAGTCACCTTCATAAACTTCACGTCCTTCCTGGTTTACTTAGTCAAAGGCGCTGCTATCCATGAGAAATCCTTAATGAATATCCGATAATAGCCAACAAGTCCAAGAAAACTTCTAATCTCAGTCACCGTCTCTGGTCTCTTCCAATTATTAACATCTTTGATCTTATCTGGATCGACTGACAAACCCTTCTCTGAAACCACGTGACTAAGAAATTTAACCTCTTTCTTCTAAAAATGACACTTGGAAAACATCGCTTTCAGCTGATGCTGCCTCAATATCTCAAGCACTACTCTAAGATTATCTTCATGCTCTCTTTCATTCTTAGATTATACTAAAATGTCATCTATAAACACCGACACGAACCTATCCAAGTACTCTTGGAAAACCCGGTTCGTCGGATCCACGAAGAAAGCTGGTGCGTTCGTTAACCCAAATGGCATTACTACCATTCATAAGAACCATACTTGGTCCGAAATGCTGTCAATGGACTATCCACTGCCATTCTTAACTAATGGAAACCTATCATCAAATCCAATTGGGAAAATACACTCGCTCCACACAGCTGATCAAATAGATCGTCAATCCTCGGCAAAGGATACTTATTCTTAATCGTCTTCCCGTTCAACTTATGATAGTCGATACACATCCTCAACGACCCGTTCGGTTTCTTCACGAACACCGTGGCCGCTCCTTAAGGCGAACTGCTTGGTCTAATAAAATTTCTCCCTTCTAGATCCACTAGTTGCACCTTCGATTCCTTCATCTAGGTCGGTTTCATTCTGCTAGGTGGTCTACTTACAGGTTCGGCTCTTGGCACAAGATCTATCCAAAACACAATAGCTCGTTTCGGTGGTAGTCCTATAACCGGCTCAAAAACATATGCAAACTCTCTTGCTACCTGAACCTGACTTAACTCTTCTTCTACTTCCATAGCTCTCAACAAAACACAAGCACTTCTGTTAGAATTCTCCACTAAGAATATGATTCAGTTATGACCATCAGGGTGTCTTAATGATATTTCCCTATCCTCGCAAAATATCCTAGCCTCATATTTATCCAACCAATCCATACCTAAAATGATCCCAAAATCTACGAAATCAAAAAAATACAAACCGCATGCAAATTTATGACCTAATAGATCAAGTTCTAACTGGTCACATCTCATCCCTAGAGTTGCATACCCTCCTATCGGATTCGCAACCCTTAAGGAAGTAACAAGGTATGTGGGTTCTAAGCATAACCTATCAACCAAACACCCAGATATAAATGAATGCGATGCACCGGTATCAAATAGTATCCTAACTGGTATACTCTGAATCAAAAGCGTACATTCCATCATAGTCTTTCCCTTCTCAGCGGCAGTTGGCCTACCAGATGATGGTCTAACAGCAAAGACTTCCCCCTGTCCGCCCTGACTGGTTCTGGACACTGATTCTTATAATGCCGAACTTGGTCCCAATTAAAGCACTTCACGCTCTTCTTTTCTACGGCCTTCTTTCCCTTGCATGTCCACCATTCATGTGCATAATGACCCTTCTTATCACACTTGAAACATCAGCCTTTGCCTTCTTGGCAGCCTCTCCCTTCTGGGTTCCTTTCTTCTTAAAGAACTTCCTCTTCTTTCCCTGAGAACCTTGGGATTCAGCAGGCTTCTCCTTCCAATAAATAGCCAACATTTCCTCATGTCGGATTGCCATCTCCACAACAACATTACAAGGATCACAGAGATGTGGTAGAGTCATCTTAGCAATCTCAGGTCTCAATCCCAAATAAACTTCTCATTCCTCTTGATGACGGTGTCAATGGTAGCATACCCATATCTGGATAGCTCATCAAACATAGTAGCATACTCAATTACCGGCATCTCTCCCTGCACCAAATCCATGAACTTTCTCAACAATGCTGACTTAGCAACCTCAGACAAAAATCTCTGCTCGAATCTCCTTCGAAACTCTACCCAAGTCAACTCTTCCTCAAGAACTCCGGAAGTAACACTTTTCCACCAATGAAGCGCTACTCCCTGCAACTGTCTAGAGGCTAGTCTCATCTTTTTCTCATCATTCAATCCCAAGTTAGCGAAGATTCTCTCAGAATGCAATAGCCAATTCTCAACTTCTAGTGCATCCTCTGTTCCCACAAACGGCTTCCCACCAAGACTGTTGTAATCTCTACTCAACTTAGCATAATTGTTTCTAATTAGAGCTACGGGATTAACTCCTCCAACATTCCCAGCTACTCCAGCGGTTGCTCTTACTTGCATCAGATTGACGAAGAACTGATACATCATCCTCATATCCACTGGTAGATTTCCAACACCCACATTGGCATCTACATTTTGATTAGCATTAGCTTGTCTACCTGGGTTCCTCTTGGTGGGTCGAGCATTTCCGTTTGTTGTGGTACTTCCTCTACCGAGATTTCCTCTTTCGTTTCCTGCCTCCATATCATCTTTCTCGTAATTCTGCATACGAGCCTTAGTAAGATACAGAAGAACGGTCTAAGAGAGAGGGGAAAACGTACTTATATATATATATATATCAAATACAAGTACGTTACTATGGCGTTAATCCAAACCCCGATCTTATTTCCTGATTCATTGGATTATGTTTTTGAAAAATCCTTTAGGTTTAAATTTCTTCTAAGTTTTCATAAACTTGGCTCTAATACCAGCTTGTAGCATCCCCCA
Organism: Allium fistulosum; assembly: GCA_030737815.1. Lineage (NCBI taxonomy): Eukaryota > Viridiplantae > Streptophyta > Magnoliopsida > Asparagales > Amaryllidaceae > Allium > Allium fistulosum. The sequence goes on from CM060903.1 coordinate 846,355,965, forward strand.
CTTGGAGGCCCAAAAATAACGGCTACGGATGATGTAGTCATCCATAGTTATTAATCCTCGATGACCAAGTATGGTAATGTTAGATACATTGATATAACAGAAACACATGGATAAGAAAAAAAATTAAAATCATTAAACAACATTCACATTCCATTTCAAATTCATTACATAATCCCAGGTTTGAGAACCACGTTCAAAGAAAATATAATTATTAAAACATACGCCAAGAGCGACAAATTAAGATGCCCCCTTGGACGATCAAAGTATATATATCAAGGCAATTAAACAATTTTCCATTACAACAAAACACGGCGAATCAAAAAGAAAAGGACTCTTACTGGCTATCTTGCCTCCTGCACATCTCTGGAAGCTTATTGGTTTAAAGAGATACCTGAAAACCTCAATTCTCAAACTACTCAAAGTTAATTGAGCACCCGAGAGTTTAAGGGGAAAACATAAACTTTGAGTCAGACATAAAGCCTGGTATGAATAATAACCTACCATCTCGAATCATTTAGATATCTAGTGAGAGCATGTCGGTTAGCGGAATGGGTTTTCCCCTCACTAGTATCTTATCAAAAACTTATGATAACCATATACTGTTCTTCTGCATCCATAATGGTTAAAAACATAGCAATTTAAAATATTATAATGGTATGCAAATAAGTAAATCATTCTGGATTTGCCATCCCCATTCATTTTGACTATCTGTCTCAGTTATAGTTGTTGGGTCACTATTAACCTATTGGTTTTGATGGGTTGACTAATAAATTGTTTAAAGCTTATGGACTATCTGTTCGATTTCATAGTTTTGATAGGATCACTAAGAACCTATTGGCCCCTACCAATAGCTTCATTATTTCATGGGTTCTCCCTAAACCTATTGGTATATCCAATAACTTTTCTCATATCATAGTTTTCATGGGTTGACTAAGAATCTATTGACTTCTATCAATAACTTAATCCGGATATAGTTTTCATGGGTTCACTACAAACCTCTTGGCCCATGCCAATAACTCTCTTTAAACATTGTTTTCATGGGTTCACTATGAACCCGTCTAAACTGATAACTTCTTAATTAGTTTTTCGGCATCCTATATTCTGGTCTACCTGACCTCCTGGATGCAACTCTATTCATTCAGGAGTACTTAACTTATATTCACTACTGGGTCCACCTACCTAGTTATTCTGCCCGTACTCCACAAAGTACAGTAATGGGTCCATTACTTAGTGAATATATTTATAGAAGAAGCACATACACAAAAATAATACCAACATTTGTGGTTTAATATCCTTGAAATCATTTTTCACTTGAAACATGGTTAATCCCTTTAACATATTATTTTATCAAGGAAAGATTCTTCAAAAACTGCAAACTTAAAAGCCATTTAAAAGCTCTTTTATAATGCCATTGATTTTACCTTTAAAAACTGAGATTGGGCTCTTTGGTTTGAAAACTAAGGCTTACGAAACCTTAGACCTTTACTTTCGCAACCATTTAAAAACCTCTTTCGAAAGCATTCAATTCTATCTTTCAGAACACTAAGCATATGCCTTTCGAAACACTTTAAAACATATCTTTTGAAAGTATTAAAGCATCACTTGCTTATTTATAAAAGCATAGCATCGAAACCCATTTGAAAGTACCCCTTTCGAAATAATTGAAAGTACCCCTTTCGAAACCATTGAAAGTGCCCCTATTGAAACCATTGGGTTTAATCTTAAAATAACTTTTAGGTCAAAGTGAATATAAATGAAAGTGCCCCTTTCGAAACCATTAACCTTTAAGTAAAAGTGATTAGGGAAAACTAATGGCTTCGGAACCTTCTTTTCGAAAGCATTAATCATTTAAGTAAAACATTTGGAACGATAGCTTCGAAACCCCTTTCAAAGCCATTGTCTTCGAAACCTTTATATGGCTACTGGAGCCCTTTCGAAAGCCTTGGGAAGTGGCTTATTACATTTATAAAACAGAACCTACCTTTCGAACTCGTTGATGACTTCAATCCACTCGAAAGGCACAAAGGCGGTAGCATGGTTTCAACTGGGTTCAAACTAACCTTTCGAAAGCATTGATTTAAAAACAAGGCAACTCATTAGAAAGCTATCCTTTAAACAAAAAGGCGGAAACCTCTTCGAAAGCTATATTAAACCCTTTCGAAAGCATTCTTTTAAGACAAGGCAAGCAGAATTTAATTGTAAAGCAAAACAAAGGCTTCGACCCCTTCGAAAGCTTGGTTGCGACTCCATGCCTGCCGCCTTTCTCCAATCTACTATGTACCGAAGCCTTGATACCTTGTGTATTGGTTTCGACTTCATTAGGGGTGGAAGTATAGGGTCGAAAGGTAGCTTTGGAAGTGGCGAAACAATGAAGGTTTGATTGCCTTTTTAAGTAATACTTTTCAACTAACTTGCCTATTTGTAAATATATGATTGGTTTCCATAAACTATATCAAAATCTTTTTTAAATGACTACCGAATTATTTTAGAAATTAATTAAATATAATTAACAAAGAAGCCCTTCCCTTTAACAAAACAATTAAGACATTTAAGTCTTTCATTTTATATAATTTAATTTACCTAGTAAATTACTTAGGAAAAATTCCGAAAAATCATCAATATTCACTTTTCTTATGTTATCTAACATACATAAATTTTGGACCCAAATTCCTTTATATAATTATCAAAATTAATTTCTAAACCCAATTATCCATATTCTCCTTTGAAATTTCATAATAAAATTATCCATAGCTTAGATAATTACAAAAAAATAAACTCGTCTCCAAAATAATGTTTTACATAACAAATCAATTCCTCATGGTATATGAAATCCAGTAAATACGATTTTTACTTAAAACCGAACCAAATATTTATCAAACAATCTTTTTTGAATCAAACATATCATAAAATCGATGCATATCATCATTAAAACCATTACAAAGGTTTTAAACATAAAACCCAAAATCAAATGATCTTTAAAAATAAAAATAGTGATTGTTTTGATTATTATTCACCTTGCTTAGGATAAGGATCTTGAGATTTGATCTTTGAATAATTCCCCTTTCTTGATTGCTTAGCTTTAATTGATTTTTCCCCTTTCCTTTCCCTAGGTTATGGCCGGCTTGAACTCTCTTTGACTTACGTTTTTGAATAATGAATTATGAACGTGTAGAGAAATGGAAACAAGGTTTTAAGGGTAATGGGATTATGGATGCAGCTATTACCGATAATGCCCTTGTGTTATGTTCTCACTAATTAACATATAAAACCGTTCATAAGCCCTTATTTTAGGGTTTTATTTAATTAAGCTCACCTCTATTGAATTTTCAAATCTCAATCCCCTTATCACACTAATATTTATATTATTCTATTTAATCTATCTAATTAAATCTTCTGAATAATGTTATTAAAAATTAGGGGTGTTTCAAGAGGTTCTGAAGCTTGAGACATAGTTTGCACCGAAAGATTGTTATGGTTGCCATAAACCTAGCTATTTTATTAGAGATTCTCCCTTGCTCCAGATAAGGGTGCAGCCTAGGGTCATTGCTATTTCTTTAGCACCTTTTACTTCTGCAGCTCTCAAGGGGAAGCAGATTCTTGAGGGCATACTATCTGTTTATAGTTTACTTTTTCGTGTTTGGTTTGATATTAGTGTTTCTCATAGTTTAATATCCTGTAACGGTGATTGTTTGGTCATGCTCGGCATGTTGGAAACATTGAGTATTGTTTGTTATTGATTTGTGCTCAACCAGTTTATGACCAGTTTTACCTTTCTATATCATAGGATAGGTAGATAGTAATTATGGGTACAATGAACGAATACCTTGTGAATTAAGTTTCATGGTTTGAATATAAGGCGTTCAGTGATAATGTTGGGTTAGAAGTTAAAATTTAATAAAAGATGTTTACTATAAACAAAAGGAAAGATAGAATATTTTGGAAATAAATATTTATGAAAAGATATATATAAGAAAGTGATGTTATATAAGTATAGTTCATAAAAATATGGTTTATAAACGGAAAGGATTTAAATAGATAATTTGAGAGCGTTAGTCCTAGTATCCTTGAAAATGTTTTTCAAGATTTTGTAGAAAATAATATTAATAATTTTAAAAGTAAATATTTGGGAATTGGTTTAGATCATGATACTTTGTATTATTATACGAAGTATTTGATACAGTTTTGGAATGATTTTGGTTAAATACCAAAGGTATGGTTTGGATGTATTGGGCTCACTTATGTCTCTCGAAGACAATTTGAGTGATGACCACAGCATCATCGGCGTTCATTTTTGGGTTTTAAGTGGGGGATGCTACAAAGTTGTTTTAGTAAAATTGATTTTGATTATAATTTCAAAAGTATGATTTGATATACATATGTTATGTGTATATAATATTTCAAAATGATTTGATATACACGAGTTTAGTTCTAAAAGTTTTCTTGTTAAGTTATTTCATGGACATATGTAGCCTATGCATTAGAAAAGCATGGTATGTGCATCATGATATGATATGTTGTTTGGTAGTTTTCATTTGTTGAAATGAAACGGAATTTTCATTGGTCTTTGATAATTTGAAACTTCCGAATTGTTATAGACCTTGTAGTTAAGTGTTTTAAAAAATAATATAAAGTTGAGTTTATATAACCCTTGAATTTGAGAAGCTAGTAAGTTAAAACAAGTGTTAAATGGTTAAACATACTTGTTAAGTAAAAAAATTATGTTTTTTATATGCTTTTAGGATGTAATGGAGTATATACGAGTATGAACTTAAGTTATAAAATGTGGATAAACTTGAAGTTATGTTTTATGAAATGATTCATAAATGATTTTAGTATTGAATGACACACTATTTGGGTAAATGAATGTAATTAAAAAGGAACTATATAGTTAAAAAACCAATAGGATAAATACATAAGTTATACTTAGATTTTTTTATTCGCATGATTGTTCTTGATTCAGTATTCGAGTACATGTTTTCGAGGTGGTTTACACCGGTTCGAACAAGGATTTCTCTCTTGATTCTTGATGGCGAACACTTGATACGGATTCATGATATGATCCCGATGTTTTCTATCATAGTATATGGCTATGCAAGGAGAATAGAGGATCCTAATCAAGGAACCAAATTGGAGTCCGCACTAAAGATGTAATGACCCACATTTTTGACCGTTCAAGTCGACAATAATCCACACATGTCCAACTCAAACCGTTCAAAAAGGCAGATGGTTATTGGGGTTAAATAAGAAAAGGAAAGAAAGAACAGAAGCAAACTCAGAATCTTGCAGCGGAAGGAACAAGATATAATAATAAAATAACAGTTCATGAAGCTGTTAAATAAATAAATTTGATTATTATTATACATCATAAATCAGAGTTACATACATATCAGAGATAATACAACAATGTAGCGGAAAAATAATACAGTAGTAGAATACAAATGATGTAATACCAAACTCCGTCTTCGTCCTCCAGAATAGATCTTCAACCTTATCTGAAATGCTCAGGCTGACCCGAGCGTAATGAAAAGACAAAACACTCGAGTCAGGACTAAAATATCTCATGTAAGTCAAATCGAATAAGAAATATGAGTGTGACGGCGTCAGAGATGTTTACGGGGTTTGACATCTCCTATCTTGTGTCAACGTGAGTGCAATAACTTAAGAGATGTTACAGGATTTTTCATCTCTCAAGGATCCGTTAAACTATCTACTATGTAGTACAATACGCTATTATAATATGTCTACATTAAAGTAAAAGTATTAAAATAGCATTAAGCCATGGCCCATTCCACCCTTAACACATTTTTATTCCCAAAAGCATATACAAGACCGTAGTTTCCCCAAAACCGGAAGTCACCAGAGGGCAATTCATATACTAAAGGTACAAACCAAAACGTAGTGGTCGCGAATAGGATAATCAGTATGACAAGGTATATGAGGCGATACCAACTAGGATACTAGTAGTTGCCTAATCCGGACTGATGTTGGGCATAGCAGCTACTACCCCAACACCGCGAAACAACACTCCCAAAATCGAGGGGTGCACCCAAATCGAATCACAAAAGTAATAGACATGGTAACGAAGAAGTGTGTCCGCTAGAGGTGGCGCACCTCAATGGCCCGGCGCGGCTCCTGTTTTAGTCATGTCAGGGGTCATCCAATATCGTTCTCTTTCTTCAATCAACGCGTTCATCAAACCATCCACTTCGTTCTGGATCAACACTCCGCATATACTAGTTATTAAAGTGGTTTTCGGTATCGACAGAGAGTATGTCCATATCCGATCCCGGTCTCTTTAATAACTACGTATTATTACACCGATGGCTCTTTTACATTTTCAAAATCAATTCATAATTGATTATCAAAAATATCATATTCGCTTCAAAAATAAAAGCCTTTTCAAAATCATCATATCTACTCAAAGTATACGATTTCATTTCAAAATCATTTTCGCCTCAATATCTCATTTCAATTTCAAAATCGTCCTATCTACTCAAAATATACGATTTAATTTCAAAAATCATTTTTGCCTTACTTTTCACAAAACGATTCACATAAACTCGAATTCCAAAATTTAAAATTTAATCCAATTTCAAATCATCAATTTCAACTCGATTCAGCTTCTCAATAAACCATTTCAAATTATCAATTTCAAATACATATTTGAATCACAAAATAAAAAATTTCACTTCCAATATATTTCGAAACTTTAAATATTTCACATTTCAAAACAGCTCATATATTTATATAAAAATATAAGATTCGCTTTAAAACCATTTCGTATTCAAATTAGAATATACTTCAAATTAAACATCCGTATTAAGTAGTTTACTTAATTTCTGGAACAATTCCCATTTAATAAACTTAGATTAATATTCGGATTTCAAGAATTCATTTAAGTATTACATTCCAAATCAATTTCAGTTCAAATCCTATTCAAATCAATTTTATCTTCAAATTTAATTCAATAGTTTCAATTTAGTTCAATTCACAAATTTATTTGAATTTCAATTAAATTCCAAATTAATTAAATCTCAATTTCAAATCAATTTTCAATTCCAAACTCAACTTGAAATATCATTTCATATAAATTTTCTTAGAAATATTCAGAGTTCGATTAAAAGTCCAATCTTTTAAAACAAATCAACTTTCGAAAATTTACGCCGTATTTCGATTTTTTTTCTTAAAAATCTAAACTTCGAGTAATTAAACAATTTCATTTACCAAGTTTAAATTCCAACATCTCGAGCTTCAATTCAAAATAATTCAATTTCCATAAATTGGATTTTATTCTTAAAATCAATTTATTTAAATAATTTCAAAACAACTTTTAAAATCATTTAATTTAACCAACCCGGTGTCCGTATATAATTTTCTAACCTATGGCCAAGTGGATAATTATTTCAATTTTTAATTTCAAGGATGGATATATATCATTTCAATCCAAATAGATGTCATAGGTATATCATTTCAACCTATTTCTTAATTTATTCGAAATGATTCAGTTTACAGTTTTATATGCAATAAACAATATACATGATGATAGCATGATATATCAAAATAAATAAACAACCAATATCGACCAATAGCATCCATCACAACCAATTAACCATAAAGCCAATAACATTCACAACAATTTTATAATTATCAATATCGAGTAATATACTGCAAATTTAAATTTAAATTTATTTTGACGGTCAATTTAAATTCTATCAATTAATTCATATATCAATACAGATGATAATTAATCCTACCAAACAACAGCCAATAAATTTCATATCACTTCAGAATATAAATTTAACTAACATAAAATTATTTTAGTCAATTGTGAGCGTATAAACACTCACCTTTGATTTATCGACGATTTAAAAATCCAAATAAAGGCCCAATTTAAACAGTCTCGGAATCCAACCAAACTAGCTCCATAACGTCCGGAATTTCGATACGAACGCAACGGAGAAAACCGCGCGTCGATCCGAGCTCGTATGCAAAAGTTATTTGAGTTAGAACATTGCAGTTTAATATAAAATAATTAATTAATAAAATAAAATAAACAAACATATACCTTCTTCCTCCCGTTTACAGTAACCCACTCACGCAAACAATCATCTTCAACCGCACGCAACTCGAGACATCCGGCATTCGATCAGCGACCACTAGTGTGTGCGTCACCTTGAGAGCCACCTACGCGCTAAGTTTCGCCACCCCATTCGCCGGCATTTGCACGCAAACCAAGAAAAACCGTACATTCTTCCAAGTCAGATCTGGGCGAATCCGTGACGTAAAAGCATAGATCAACCGTATGGATTTGAAAAGCTTGCCGAGATCTACAACTTTGCTTTTGGAATTTTTTGATTTCGTTGAACGGATTGAGAGATATTAAGGAAAGAAGTTGGAGCGATTCTGGCCATTGAATAGGTGGCGGCCATGAGATAGAATTAGGGTTTCTGGATTAAAATGACAGTAAAACTATCTTGGTTTGTGTGTGTATTTATATAGGTAGGTCCAAAGTCGTCCGAACTCCAATCGAGACGTGCCGCCAGGCGTTTATAAGGTTTTACCCACGTTCCAGACGCAATGGAACTAGTCCCAAGGCCTAATTCAATCGTATGTGGAAGATAGCTTTTTGAAGTCGATTATTTTAATTAACGACGTTAAATTCCTACGCGTTTCAAGCTCGCACGACCAAACGACAAGTCTGATTTGCTACGAAAATTGAAACCTTACAATAATTCACTGTTACGGATCCGATGAAACTGGTTTCGTCGAAATCCGAGACAGTTGTAAAAATGGCTATTTCTACAGTCTAATTTCAATATAAAATTCCCAATTTTAAATTATTAACTTTTAAATCAAATTTCAATTGTTCACAAATTCATTTTTAATTTCACAGTAATTAACAATCTTTTACAATGCAGTTTTCCATTATAAATCCAGTATGAAAGATTATATTAGATTCAGCGTTCAATTATATTGTAATTCAAATTCAAGTTATTTAATTCCAAATGAATTCTTTTATTTCGATTTACACTTTCATTATTGAATCAACCATTTACTTATACATTATTATCAATAGTTTATAATTCATTTACTTTCATTTTCTTCAGCTATCATCTTATTTAAATTCACAGTAATATTCATTTACATTCATTTACGTTGATTTCCATATTATAACTTCAATATTAAATGTAACATTTATTTATTTCGTTGTTTACAATCAAATTCAATTCATTATTTACATTCACTACAAGTTAACATCCATATTTAATTTATAAATAAGTTATTTCAGAATACCGTTTTGTATTTTAACTTGTAATTCACATTTAACAACACAAAATTTTATTTCCTTCGGATTTTTATCCAAAATTTTCATTTTAATTCGTATTTTTAAAGTGTTAAAAATACGGGTCGTTACAAAAGAGGTCAAGTGATCTGTACTAGTTTGGAAAAGAAATTTATGTGATCAAGTCAGTGATCGGATCGGATATTGCATAGTCCATGTGCATCATACGGGCTTCAGTACATTTGTATATTATGTTTGTTGGCTTATGAAGACTTTAAATAATGACTCTTTGATTTATTATGAGGTAGCATGAATAATCGTCTAAGTATTAAACTGAGGCCATTAAGCGTAAGGTATGCTTATTAGATTGTTTATCGTCCTTGGGCGATAGGAGAGTTTTGAATTTGAGCGAACCATGAGCTTTGCTTGCTAGTGATGGTGAATGCTATTTAAGTATTTATGTGCTTGTTTCTTTGGTAAGGTTAGAAGTACCATGAAGCAAGGATGCTCGGGATGGTACAAAGAAGACGGAGGACAGTTTGAAGGAGACCCATCCAACATTGCTTATAGATTAGGATTCCGTCTTATCTTAATATAGTACATCTATTGTAGTGCACTTACCGCTTGAGGTGGAGTCATGTAGTATGCATTTAGTTTGTATGTTAGCTTGTATATAGTTTTAGCAGTACACTATATATGTATCTTGCTTTGTCTGTCTTCTTTGATTATCGTTCTTGTTTGAATTTCGAGGATGGAATATTCTAAGTGGAGGAGAATGTATGTGACGACCCGACTTTCCAGTCCCGGAAATTCGAACCATTTGTGTTAAAGAAGAAGAGGTAGAAGAAGAAGAAACGGAAAATCAACAACAGAATCTCACATCGCAGCGGAATAAAATATAATATATACAAAACAGATCTTTACTCAAACAGAAAAATATATCTGTTTATACAATATATTTACAGAATACATCATCAGAGTTCATCACATCAATGATATACATCCAAATACACAGCGGAACAATAAACAAATACGGAAGTACGTATCGCCATCCAGCTCGTCTCCTGAGCTCCACAGCTACAATCTGAACCTGTTTATCTCGGTCTGACCCGAGCATCATATAAACAATACCCGAGTCAGTCTGGAATACCAGCGTGAGAAAATCACACTCAAATTGATTTTTAAAGTTTCAAAATCCTTTGAAAACAAAAGCATCTCGTAAGACCACGCCACAAATAAACATGTCGGGTTTTTACCTTACGATAGCTAAAACACTTTTATAAAATCCTCTGATATTATAGTAGTGTCTATTTACAAATACTTATAAAATAGCCGAAATTGTTACATCTATTAAATTCCGGCATACTAGCCACAACGTGGGTAATACAAACAAAACTTGTACAAGGCACGTAGGGAGAATGGATTTCCAACGAATGACTAGGCACTGGGGTACCAACTGTCACAGTACGTGGCCTAGATCACAGTACCGAGGAGTACGCCCGCTCCCCTGCAACACAAGACCGGAATCACCTATGGGTAATTCCGAATATGATCACCCCATGGTTGGGATCAGCAACCGCACCACTAAGCCGAAATAAAGGGACATCTAGACAGGAATGATCATACTCTCCAGTGGGGGCTACCCACGAAGCCTTGCTGCATAACCCCTGATTTTCAGTCATTCCCGGTTGATGAGGCTTGAGGCTAAACGTTACCTTCAGAACGTTTCACTTAGAATGCCCATCGTCCTCTGACGATGTCCGAAAGCATTCATCCATACAAGTCCGTTCCAGGTCCGAACAGAACTGATAACACTATCCCCTTATCAATATTACCCTCGTTTCCCCACGAAACGTACAAACCGGATCGAAGTGGTTTTCGAGTCTCCAGACCTAGAATCCCGGTATACGGAAACCCGATCCCGGTCTCTTCGAAACGATCAGCGCATTTGGCCAATATTGATAGTCGATTGTTTAATTATCAATTAACATCCATAACAACCATCAACAATCAATAATTTCTCCAAATTATTTATATCCCTCAAAATATCTTCACAAGATATTATTTTCATTTCAATTCCCATTGGAAACAATTTCAAACTATATTCCTCTCACGGAATAATTTCCCAAATATTTATTTTCACTGGAATGCCAAGTACAAAACCATTTTAGATTTTTAAAATAATTTCAAAACACTTTATTATAAAAATACTTTATAAGAACGCCTTTTTAAACTTCTTTAATATTTAAGTTAAAATATATATTTAAAGATATTTAAAATAAAACCATTTTAAAGAATATAAACAAATTTCCTTTTAAAACATATTATCAAATCTCATTTGTATTAACTACAATAATAGATTGAAAATTACTTACTTTAGAAATTTAACATTTGGAAATAATAGATTTTTAAAACTTGACTTTTAAAAATAACAATAAATCTTTAACAAATATTTAAAATTTCTTTTTAAAACCAAATGTACTTGGCTATCCAGAAAATACTTCTCTTTCACAACCTTTAAAATAAATCTCTGTTTATTTTTAAAATAGATTCACAATCCTTTATAAATTCACACCTTGAATTTATATTAAAATCCGCTTCACTTTATAAACTCAGTTTATAGATCTCAAAATCTCATTCCTCTTTAAAATTTCCCAGTTTCAATATTTAGATCAATTCTACAATTTTATTTCAAATTTGCTTTATCTTGAAATAAAATTCCCTTATTTACCTTATTTATTTCAAATACAATTATTCGGGTTTTTAATTTTTAATTTCTAGTTAAAACCCCTTTAACTGAAAATTCCTATTTTAAATTCCCAACATTCCTTATTAACGCTTTTAATTAAATTAACTCATTGAATTAAAAATAATTTCTTTATTTCTTTAAAAACCATATCACTTGAGTTTTAAATTTTATTACTCCTTCGTAAATCTAAATTCCTTTTTCCCATATTTACTACAATTCCAATTCACTTTATTTTATCTTATTTTCAATTCACTTTTAAATTTATTCCAATTTACTTAAATTATTATTCTTTATTTTCTTCAAAAATTCAATTCCATAGATTTTTAAAATTTATTATACTAGGAATTCAATCAACCACAACATCCAATATCAGATCATCACAGGATATCAATATTCAGATCACAGAATAATAAAATAAATTTTTGAGGAATCCAATTGGATCCCTCCAACCTGTTTCCCTACATCCACAGACGTTAGCACAATACCAATTCCACTTCGAGGTGGAATATCGCGGTATATGGGATTTTAAAATAAATCATCCGCTATTATGCGGCGCATAGGGTCTCATCCGCTATAAAATGCGGGAATATCAAATCCAATATATACATATGCCAATATATATATATTGATATATACTACTATATAATATCACCACATCAATCAAATAAATCAATTCAATCAGACATCCAAATTTAACCAATTAAATTCAAATATAACTGAGTGAGATTAACTCACCTTTGATTTTTAACATGCACTCTGATCCAATCCCGATTTGTCCCCTTACGGATTTGACCTTTAATAAATATTAGATGACTCATTAATATTTGAATTGATCGACACATAATTTTCCATTTTAAATAAACAATTTCCTTCACTAACTGAACTAATTAAGTGAACCAGTTAGAAAATAATTGCCTTAATAAATGACTCTTAATATAACCTATTAAATTGAGTCTTACGTTTATTCGTTATTTCTAGCCTAGAGTAAACAATTGTCATTTTAATAATTAAATAAACAAGAGTTTAACTTAAACAAATTTTCTTTTACTAAATTACCCTAGGAACCAAAATAATTAAATAACCCAGTTAAACAAATTACTCGCCTTAATACATTGTTTAAATAAATTAGTAAAATTAGAATTTTGTATATACAAATTATTTTAAATTTCCAACCAGAACGATTATTGCATCCCACTGCAGATTAGATTCTCAAAAATATATATATACTTATTTGAATTAAATTAGATTAAATAAAGCAAAACTGATACCTTACGACCCAGAACGATCAGAACTTCTGCTCCTCACAACCACCATCTCCGAACTCGACTGCAACTCCTCCCCTGAGAACTTCCGAAATCGCATGCCTCGAAACCAACGTCGATCGCCCCAAATTACTCACAACCCACCACAGGACTTCACCCCATCTTCTAACTCGCCAGTCGAGTTTCCCCAGCCACTGTGAAAACGACGCTACGAGTCGTCCACCACCGCAAGGCCGTACCTCTCACAACGCTCGCAGGCACTTGCCACTGCTTTGGTCGCCAGTCATCACGATGCCACATCGCGTTGATCACCTCCGAGCTGTCGCTCCCCTCTGCGGCCCTCGCGACCCTCTCGCACTCGCGAATTCTATTTCAAATCGCGACCCATCTCTCTTCTTTTTTTTCGAATAGCAGAGGGAAAGGCTTTAAATTGACGGCTTCGAATTGAAAAGGGTAAGGGTCGAATCCATTTTCCCCCTTTTTTTTTCTCTGAGATTATCGGCCATGATTGCGAACGATAGATAAAAATGATTTTGAGATTTTTGTTTCGGCAGTGGTTTTATATTCCTTTCTTATTGAAAAGAAGAATTGAATTTGAGGAGGAAGACGCAATTTTTCCTTGAATCGAAAAATAAAGGGGACGCTTCCATTTTTTCTTCTGAGTTTCGATTCTATCTTTAAACGAAAAGGGTTGCGTGTTGTTGTTAAAAGGAGAAATGGCTTCTAAAGGAAGACAACAGCCTCAGATATTTCTCTACTTTGATTTGAACGATGGAAATAAAGTTTTAACGTGATATTGATTTGACTGGTTATTCAATATTAAATTTACAGCACGTTTTCCCTATCGTACGACCAAACAATTACTCCAAAAACTATGAAAATTGAGATCCGATAATAATTAAATATTACGGATCCAATGGAACTGGTTTCGTCAAATTCCGAGACTGTGCCCCAGACGACTATTTTTAATTTCAATTAAAACAAATAAAATTTGAAAACTGAACGATTTACTTTTAAATTCGATTTTAAAAGTCCTACTGCCCTTAGTATTATCAATATAGATTTTACAAACCTTTAAATTATTTTAACTGGCTCAAAACTCTCAATTTAACATTTTATCAAATTTTTTTTAATTGTTTAAATTCGATAATTAAATTCTACAATTAATTATCCAATAATATTGATATTTAGAAATTCTAGTTAATAATTTACTTTTGAATATTTAAAATAAATTAAATATCCAATTCCAAATACTCAAAAATTCCGGGTCGTCACATTCCTCCCCCCTTAAAAGAATTTCGTCCCCGAAATTACCAGTTAAGAAGAATGTTCCAATTCCCGTTTATCAATTCCCCTAAACAAAACAGTTTTATCTATTTATCATCCCAAATCTTTTATTAAAGATTATCACTTCAACTAACGGTCTACATTTTTAACCGTAGTTTCCAAACAACTAAATTTTACCTCACCATTCAAATTCAAATTTGAATCCAAATTTAAATTATTCAAAATTTCTCAAAAATTCTCTTACTCTTCAAATTCCCGAAAAAATTTTGCCAGCGTCTCCTTTGCGCGGCTAGCTCGGTACTACTACAAAATGGCTCTACGGCCTCCCATATTCAAAAAGAAAACAAAAAGCCAAGTGGCTGCATCAAAACCCAAATCAAATTTCATATTGAAATTCAAATACATACCTTTGGTCGAGCAAATTAAATTTCCTTCAAAATCGAAAATCCAATTCCATTTTCCTTTGGCTTTACAAACCCTGTATATTTTACTGAACAAAAATGTCCAAATTTACTTATTGGATTTCCCGATACCAATTTACTTAAGAATTTCATTCATTCATTTCTTACGTGCAATATAAGGGTCACATACTTCTTATATTCATTTTACTTCACTAGCAAAGTTATATATTCATTTCTATTCAACTTTGCATTTCAATTTCATTTGAATTCAATTGACAATTTCAATTCTATTTGAATTCATTTTATCTTCAAATTTTCATTCAGATTTTCATTTAGCTCGTTACACCATTGCAATTGATTATCAATTACATCAATATTCTTTTTATTCATTGTTATTCCATACACTCATCCACAATTTCCATTTTTATTCAATTTTCATTTTAATCACTTCTGCCTTTACTACTTCCCTTGGATTTAATTTATCTTCCTCTTTGAAGATATTCCATCAGTTACATTTACTAATTAATTTAAATTTCGATTAACAATTTATTCGTAAACTTCACTTCTTTAGTTCCCTCGATTTCACTTATCCTTACATTCATATTTGAATTTGATTCCAATATCCAATTTCAATTTCATTTTCTAAACAAATTTAAATCATTTGTCGTTAAATGAAAATTTTCAAAAATTTCAAAAATTTTCTAATTCCCAAAATTTACGAAATTTTTTGGCAGAGTCTCCCTTGTACGGAGGGACTTCTGCGATATCGCAGGATGCACAAAAATGTATATACATCGGCCTCAGGCCGGAAAAAGAAACAAAACAGTTCATATTTCCTATTTTGAATTTTTTTGGCGTATGCGTACCTGAATTTTTAGCAATTTAAAAGCAAAGCAGCAATTTATTTTAGCATTTAACGCAGTCAAAATCAGCCAAACGGCTTCCCTGAACCTGTACTAACTCAATTTAAACAGATAAGTGACGATATACAAAATTTAACAAGATTTAACATATTAAACTAATAACAAATGAGTTTGTTTGGTCAATGCAGGTTAAACAGCGTTTATAATCCACTCATAGGGTTCTAGTATTTATTTTAATTGTTACAATCAAATTTCCGATTCATTTCCCTCAGTTTAAGTGGGTTGCCGCTTAATTGCTTGCATTCAATTTACATTTAACCCAACATGCACATTTACTACAGTTGATTCCAAAATCAATTTTATTTCCCTTCCATCAACCAATTTTAATTTTATTTAATCTCATTTTCGTCGAACTACTAATTTTCTTTTACAATACGACGATAATTATGCAAATAGATAATCATTTCACTTTACAACTATTCAAATTATATCAATTTTATCTCATTTTTATCTTATTAACTTCCCATTACATTCCAATTCTATTTTGAATTCATTCACGATCGATTATGGAATTTATTCTATTAATAACAATGCCATTTTAATTCAATTCCCAATGGTCTACAATACAATCTCTTTCATTCAGTTTATTATTAATTCAAACAAGCTTATTTTCAATTCAATAAATTTTAAAATCGCTTGTATTACACTCCTATTAATGTATAGAAGTTATTTAAGCTTGTTTACGTCAAACGACTAATTTCCTATGCAATCGGTTTCCATTAAATTTAACAATCACCCCATGTTAACTATTTAAATTTAATTGGTATATTCACTGAATTGAATTTTATTAATATCAAGTGCACTTCAATCATTTCTACTTGAATTTATTTACAATCCAACCATTCTTTTTACAATCCAATCCCAATATTTATTCATACTTCAACTTTTATTACCAAATTTTTAAATTCTATTAGCATACTCAGTTCACTAATTTATTCCAAATTAGTATTCTCCCATTTTACAATTCGATATTTAATCTTTATTCACAAAATCACTTTTGTTAATTTTCTCGAGTTTAATCTATTATCATAACTCAAGGTTTGAATTTTATTCCATTCCGAAATAACTAACAAATTTATTTTGATCCTTATCCCACAACTCAAATACAATTACAATTAAATTTTATTTAACTTAACTTCAACCAAATCATTTTATTCTCTTAATAACATTTACATCACAATTTATTTCAATTTGATTCCAACAATCCAAATACAACTGGATTAATTTGATTCATTTTAACTCAATTTTATTCAAATACGACTGGATATCATTTTTCAACTTATTTAATTAATTTTCATCCAGTCAAAATTTTTCAATCCAAGTCAATTTCATTTTGACCTTTCCCCTTTTTAAACCCCCGGCTTTTAATTTCAAATTATTTTTGAACCTCCAACATCTCCAAATCACATTTCTCAAAATTTTAAACCAATCCTGGTTTTTAGTTCCAACAAATTTCCTTTGGAAATTTCAAAAACAACTAGCTTTTCTGAATAAATCAATTTGGTAGCAATTTGTCACTCAGAAGTTCGAAAATAAATTCTGAAGATGCGGCCGTCATCCTTCGAATTATTTTCCCGTGACTGAAGTGAATTTATTGCTATATCCCTTTCAAAAATTTATTTAAAACAATTTCCCTTCCAGAAATACTATCCAAAATAATAATATTATTATTTTCCTTCAAAACATTTGGAATAACACTTCCAAAATCTCCGGGGTTTAAATTTACCAATTTGATTAAATCAAATTTTTAGTTACAATTCATTTGTACAATTCATATTTATACAAATATCCATTGGTAATGTAAATCATTCCGATTTTACAATCTTACCATATTTTTTTCAAATTTTATTTGTTAGAATATTTTCATCCAAACATCCAAATATATAATAATTTATAGAAATATTTCTTTTATATCAAAATACATTTTTCGGGTAAAGTTATTTCATCTACCCGTTTAAAACAATATTGTGTCGAATTGTTCTATTCGAGTGTTTAGAAACCCCTTCGATACAGTTGCGCAGACTGTGCCGACGAAGGTTCATATACCACTCAATAAATCAACCAACACAATATAAAACCATTTATATTCACTAACAAGTACGCGCTCATATCTATTTATACTCTCAAAATTTCCCACCAGAGCCAAGGTTATCGCCAACCTTTGCTCTGATACCAACTGTGACGACCCGACTTTCCAGTCCCGGAAATTCGAACCATTTGTGTTAAAGAAGAAGAGGTAGAAGAAGAAGAAACAGAAAATCAACAACAGAATCTCACATCGCAGCGGAATAAAATATAATATATACAAAACAGATCTTTACTCAAACAGAAAAATATATTTGTTTATACAATATATTTACAGAATACATCATCAGAGTTCATCACATCAATGATATACATCCAAATACACAGCAGAACAATAAACAAATACGGAAGTACGTATCGCCATCCAGCTCGTCTCCTGAGCTCCACAGCTACAATCTGAACCTGTTTATCTCGGTCTGACCCGAGCATCATATAAACAATACCCGAGTCAGTCTGGAATACCAGCGTGAGAAAATCACACTCAAATTGATTTTTAAAGTTTCAAAATCCTTTGAAAACAAAAGCATCTCGTAAGACCACGCCACAAATAAACATGTCGGGTTTTTACCTTACGATAGCTAAAACACTTTTATAAAATCCTCTGATATTATAGTAGTGTCTATTTACAAATACTTATAAAATAGCCGAAATTGTTACATCTATTAAATTCCGGCATACTAGCCACAACGTGGGTAATACAAACAAAACTCGTACAAGGCACGTAGGGAGAATGGATTTCCAACGAATGACTAGGCACTGGGGTACCACCTGTCACAGTACGTGGCCTAGATCACAGTACCGAGGAGTACGCCCGCTCCCCTGCAACACAAGACCGGAATCACCTATGGGTAATTCCGAATATGATCACCCCACGGTTGGGATCAGCAACCGCACCACTAAGCCGAAATAAAGGGACATCTAGACAGGAATGATCATACTCTCCAGTGGGGGCTACCCACGAAGCCTTGCTGCATAACCCCTGATTTTCAGTCATTCCCGGTTGATGAGGCTTGAGGCTAAACGTTACCTTCAGAACGTTTCACTTAGAATGCCCATCGTCCCCTGACGATGTCCGAAAGCATTCATCCATACAAGTCCGTTCCAGGTCCGAACAGAACTGATAACACTATCCCCTTATCAATATTACCCTCGTTTCCCCACGAAACGTACAAACCGGATCGAAGTGGTTTTCGAGTCTCCAGACCTAGAATCCCGGTATACGGAAACCCGATCCCGGTCTCTTCGAAACGATCAGCGCATTTGGCCAATATTGATAGTCGATTGTTTAACTATCAATTAACATCCATAACAACCATCAACAATCAATAATTTCTCCAAATTATTTATATCCCTCAAAATATCTTCACAAGATATTATTTTCATTTCAATTCCCATTGGAAACAATTTCAAACTATATTCCTCTCACGGAATAATTTCCCAAATATTTATTTTCACTGGAATGCCAAGTACAAAACCATTTTAGATTTTTAAAATAATTTCAAAACACTTTATTATAAAAATACTTTATAAGAACGCCGTTTTAAACTTCTTTAATATTTAAGTTAAAATATATATTTAAAGATATTTAAAATAAAACCATTTTAAAGAATATAAACAAATTTCCTTTTAAAACATATTATCAAATCTCATTTGTATTAACTACAATAATAGATTGAAAATTACTTACTTTAGAAATTTAACATTTGGAAATAATAGATTTTTAAAACTTGACTTTTAAAAATAACAATAAATCTTTAACAAATATTTAAAATTTCTTTTTAAAACCAAATGTACTTGGCTATCCAGAAAATACTTCTCTTTCACAACCTTTAAAATAAATCTCTGTTTATTTTTAAAATAGATTCACAATCCTTTATAAATTCACACCTTGAATTTATATTAAAATCCGCTTCACTTTATAAACTCAGTTTATAGATCTCAAAATCTCATTCCTCTTTAAAATTTCCCAGTTTCAATATTTAGATCAATTCTACAATTTTATTTCAAATTTGCTTTATCTTGAAATAAAATTCCCTTATTTACCTTATTTATTTCAAATACAATTATTCGGGTTTTTAATTTTTAATTTCTAGTTAAAACCCCTTTAACTAAAAATTCCTATTTTAAATTCCCAACATTCCTTATTAACGCTTTTAATTAAATTAACTCATTGAATTAAAAATAATTTCTTTATTTCTTTAAAAACCATATCACTTGAGTTTTAAATTTTATTACTCCTTCGTAAATCTAAATTCCTTTTTCCCAAATTTACTACAATTCCAATTCACTTTATTTTATCTTATTTTCAATTCACTTTTAAATTTATTCCAATTTACTTAAATTATTATTCTTTATTTTCTTCAAAAATTCAATTCCATAGATTTTCAAAATTTATTATACTAGGAATTCAATCAACCACAACATCCAATATCAGATCATCACAGGATATCAATATTCAGATCACAGAATAATAAAATAAATTTTTGAGGAATCCAATTGGATCCCTCCAACCTGTTTCCCTGCATCCACAGACGTTAGCACAATACCAATTCCACTTCGAGGTGGAATATCGCGGTATATGGGATTTTAAAATAAATCATCCGCTATTATGCGGCGCATAGGGTCTCATCCGCTATAAAATGCGGGAATATCAAATCCAATATATACATATGCCAATATATATATATTGATATATACTACTATATAATATCACCACATCAATCAAATAAATCAATTCAATCAGACATCCAAATTTAACCAATTAAATTCAAATATAACTGAGTGAGATTAACTCACCTTTGATTTTTAACATGCACTCTGATCCAATCCCGATTTGTCCCCTTACGGATTTGACCTTTAATAAATATTAGATGACTCATTAATATTTGAATTGATCGACACATAATTTTCCATTTTAAATAAACAATTTCCTTCACTAACTGAACTAATTAAGTGAACCAGTTAGAAAATAATCGCCTTAATAAATGACTCTTAATATAACCTATTAAATTGAGTCTTACGTTTATTCGTTATTTCTAGCCTAGAGTAAACAATTGTCATTTTAATAATTAAATAAACAAGTGTTTAACTTAAACAAATTTTCTTTTACTAAATTACCCTAGGAACCAAAATAATAAAATAACCCAGTTAAACAAATTACTCGCCTTAATACATTGTTTAAATAAATTAGTAAAATTAGAATTTTGTATATACAGATTATTTTAAATTTCCAACCAGAACGATTATTGCATCCCAATGCAGATTAGATTCTCAAAAATATATATATACTTATTTGAATTAAATTAGATTAAATAAAGCAAAACTGATACCTTACGACCCAGAACGATCAGAACTTCTGCTCCTCACAACCACCATCTCTGAACTCGACTGCAACTCCTCCCCTGAGAACTTCCGAAATCGCATGCCTCGAAACCAACGTCGATCGCCCCAAATTACTCACAACCCACCGCAGGACTTCACCCCATCTTCTAACTCGCCAGTCGAGTTTCCCCAGCCACTGTGAAAACGACGCTACGAGTCGTCCACCACCGCAAGGCCGTACCTCTCACAACGCTCGCAGGCACTTGCCACTGCTTTGGTCGCCAGTCATCACGATGCCACATCGCGTTGATCACCCCCGAGCTGTCGCTCCCCTCTGCGGCCCTCGCGACCCTCTCGCACTCGCGAATTCTATTTCAAATCGCGACCCATCTCTCTTCTTTTTTTTCGAATAGCAGAGGGAAAGGCTTTAAATTGACGGCTTCGAATTGAAAAGGGTAAGGGTCGAATCCATTTTCCCCCTTTTTTTTTTCTCTGAGATTATCGGCCATGATTGCGAACGATAGATAAAAATGATTTTGAGATTTTTGTTTCGGCAGTGGTTTTATATTCCTTTCTTATTGAAAAGAAGAATTGAATTTGAGGAGGAAGACGCAATTTTTCCTTGAATCGAAAAATAAAGGGGACGCTTCCATTTTTTCTTTTGAGTTTCGATTCTATCTTTAAACGAAAAGGGTTGTGTGTTGTTGTTAAAAGGAGAAATGGCTTCTAAAGGAAGACAACAGCCTCAGATATTTCTCTACTTTGATTTGAACGATGGAAATAAAGTTTTAACGTGATATTGATTTGACTGGTTATTCAATATTAAATTTACAGCACGTTTTCCCTATCGTACGACCAAACGATTACTCCAAAAACTATGAAAATTGAGATCCGATAATAATTAAAAATTACGGATCCAATGGAACTGGTTTCGTCAAATTCCGAGACTGTGCCCCGGACGACTATTTTTAATTTCAATTAAAACAAATAAAATTTGAAAACTGAACGATTTACTTTTAAATTCGATTTTAAAAGTCCTACTGCCCTCAGTATTATCAATATAGATTTTACAAACCTTTAAATTATTTTAACTGGCTCAAAACTCTCAATTTAACATTTTATCAAATTTTTTTTAATTGTTTAAATTCGATAATTAAATTCTACAATTAATTATCCAATAATATTGATATTTAGAAATTCTAGTTAATAATTTACTTTTGAATATTTAAAATAAATTAAATATCCAATTCCAAATACTCAAAAATTCCGGGTCGTCACAATGTAACAATTCGAAAATTCAAACACTTTGTCTTTGGATATCAAAATGTTTTGAAATATAATTAAGTGTTATAAATATTATTTTAAACCTTTTTAGACATCATTTAATTAATGAATAATAATAAGAAACTTATTTTTGAAAATTATTTACAAAAATATATGCTTCGAAGAAAAATCGATAATGTAACTGAAAATTGGTTTATCGGTAAACAACTTCTCAATCGATATAAGTTGTTCGAACTCTTATGCACTTGTCCAATGATCAAATGAACACATTATCAACTAATTAACACACATATACCTCTTCATTAATCATGGAACGTTCTAGAAGCTTCCATTAGGATAATTGGTATTATAACGTTAAGGGTATAAAGGTAATTAGCATAAATGAGAAGTGATGGAAGGTAAGGCTTCTATGGCATGGTAGGGGGTGAGAGAAAGCTTAAAGAGCATCCTTCTTATGCCTGTATAGGGAGAGGCATATCATAGAAAATAAATCACAAATTCACAAAGCTTAAAGCAAGCCACTTCCATGTCTTCTTCTTCTCTTATGTTCTATAGGGAAATTTTGCAAATCTTATCCAAATCAACTCAAATTTGGAGTGAAGCCTTAGGAGAATATTACTAACACATCCTACCTTGTTATAAGTTGAAGAAGTGAAGCAATTCTCCCCATGCAAGCTTCAACCGTGAGCAATTGGGAGGAGGAGACTAAAAGCAAGGAAAAAACAAGGAAAGGAGGAAGAACAAGGTGGTCGCAAGGTTGGGTTTGGACTTGGTTAGTGTAACAACCCGCATATTTCACGATTATATATTTAAATTTTTTATTTAAATAGAGCATCGTTAATCAGATTAAAGTCCGAAATATTACTTTTTGTAAATAGTCGAATTGGGACTCGAGACCACTTCCATTGAGTCCAAAATGGCGTTTATAACCTTTTTGAGTATAAACATCGATATGTTTGGAGTTGAGTAGAATTTTGATATTTTCATTTAGGGCTTTGGGTTTGGGTTTCAGCCCACTAAGAGAACCCAACTGCTCTACATAACAACTCCCACTCCACTCCTCTTCATTCATTCATAACATTTCCTAACACTCTCAAGCCCTAGAAAAAATGGTGGGAAAAGGAAATTAAAATTCCCAAGCCCTAGTTTCTCTTAGGAATTCAAATTCAAGTTGTAAATCAAAGAGAAGCTTAGGTAAGCATCATCTTCATCTTCTCCATCTCAATCTCTCTCCAATTTCAGAAATTTCCTACAACCTAACTTGGGAAATATTTGCTTATGATCTTAGATTGGAGCTTCTAGAGTTGAAGTTGAAGAGTGGTTGATCTTTCCTTTGTTTTAAAGCTTCTCACTTGTTGTTTTGGGTTTAAAGGTGAGTTTTTGAACTCACATCTATGTCTATAGTTTTCATTGTTGTTAGGTAGGAATTCCTAACATCTATTCATGTTCATTTGCTTTTGATTTGAATTGACTTGGTGAATCTTCCAAATTTTGGTGTTTTGAAGTCAAAATCTTTAAAGATCCTATCTTGGATATTTGGAAGTGTTATTTGGGGTGTATCGAAGAGCCTATAGGACTGGGTTATCGCTTGGCATAAATCCCTAGCCTCCGTCGCTCGTCCAATCGCTTTCTAATCATTTTAGCCATCATTGGCCTAGGCAAATTGTTGCCCAGAAAAGGCAACCAAACGTCTGGTTGGAAGGTCCAGATGTCTGGTTAGGGCAGCAGATAAAAATAATAATATATGGCAGAAAAGAAAAAAATGGCAAGGACTTGGACCAGACGTCTGGTTAGTTTTCAGACCTCTAGTTAGAGTTCAGACGTCTGGTGGGTTTCTAGAATATTTCCAGAACCCAAGTCCAGACGTCTGGATGAACCCCCAAACGTCTAGAACTGCCAATTCTGCCAATTTTGGCTGTTTTTGATTGGATTTCCAATTTTTATCGATTTTTGTAGATCTGTTTAGTTGTTATCACTTATTATCGACTTTGAAGATGGATTTTTGGGAATATCCATTTGATGGACTTGATATCAATTTTTATGGTTTTAATTCACATCATCGAATGTGAATTTTTGGTGATAGATTGATTTTACAATCATTTATGTTATTTGTCACTTTAAAATACAAAGGATTCTATACTAGTAGTAAATACTCACTCTTTCGCAAAAATGATTTCAACGTTATTTTTAATACAAAGCTTGCTTTTAAAACCGTCTTTGAATCTATTAGTATATACAAACCTTTACCTCATTCGTATGAGAAATCTAATTAAATGGCTTAGCAAAATAAGTGGTATGAAACGCTTGCGTTTACTTCGTCGGTTAATTCTTGGACTTGTTCAATAGAAATCTTGTGACAATTTTCGAGTGGAAATCTACAATATGTTTGTAAATATTTTAAGTTCAGCCAGTGATTATGGGACATGAAGCTAAACTCATTTATTTACTAGCTTAGTGTAATTGACAATTCTTATTGATCAATGATGATCATTTTATGATTTAGACTAGCGATATGCGATGTCTTTTTGTCCGCGTGTGGGACTGCACCCCGTTCTATAGATCTTCGGCTCATTTTTATGGGTTAGCAACCCATGGTCTTTGGACCGTTCGTGGAGCAATCGGCTCGATAAGTCGGTGCATGGGGCGTATCTTTTTAGGTGCGTCGATGTTCGACTAGGCATGGGGCGTATCTTTTTAAGTGCATCGATGTTCGACTAAGCATGGGGCGTATCTTTTTAGGTACGTCGATGTTCGACTAGACATGGGGCGTATCTTTTTAGGTGCGTCGATGTTCGACTGTGCATGGGGCATATCTTTTTAGGTGCGTCGATGCTCATTTCATGGGATAGCGACCCGTTTGTGATACACGTGTTGGTGAGTTTTCATGCTCCCGTTTGTGATAGGCCTTTCCCTTTTTGCGATTTCTGGATTTCTAGTTGATGATTTCTAGAATTTGTGTTTCACCGATTTTTGCGATTGGCATTGATATTTTTGTCAATATTTGTGTTTTGGTGAATAATTTAAAGAATATGACATTCTTTTTAGTGTTTGAGTATATTTGAGATATTGTATGATTTTTTTTATTACCTGATGTATACTTGTCATAGTATGGCATTATTGTTATCATACGTTTTTGTCATATCTCTTATCCTATCTCATTTTATATGATATTTATAGCTATACTGATCCGTTTATTATTAATTTTCTTAAATAATACTCGGGTCAGATCGAGGTATTTCAGGTGCTTCTACTTGACTTCTTATCAGGGACCATCATCTGATTTTTGGCTAACTACTTTAGCTTAGTAGTTTTTGCTTTTATACATTTGAGATAGAGACTCCTTGATGTATACTTATTCTTTTGTGATGTAGTGGATCTTGTATGACCACTATTATGATGTACACTTTTATGTGTTATATTCATATCTGTTTCCGCCTTTGTGATATGAATATCTTTGTGTTATTCTTATTCCTATATTTGTTTTCGAAGGCCACATAGCCAATGTGTGGTAGCTTTGAGCTTGTATTTGATATGTCGGATTTCCTCTTGAAATGAAATGCATGTTATACTATCTGACATATCGGAACTCGCACAAAGGAATTACACAGATGGTCGCTCCACAACAGCCTTATTCTTCGTGCTAGTCAACGGTATTAGCCAGTATTGCCTTTGACTAGTGTGAGTATAGAGGTGGTGTGACGACCCAACTTTCCACTACCGGAAAATCACGCCGTTTTTAAGAAAGAAAGGGGTGAGAAATAGAAAAGATAAAGAAGAAGAAGAAGAAACAACATCAGAATCTCAACAGCGGAACGAATAAAATATAATATATCACATAAGAGAATACATAATATCATATACATCAGAGTTACACAGATAATACATCACATACTAGACAGTTATAAACACCTGTCTAGTTAATACAACTCGATACAACACAATACAACACAATACAGAGATACCAACACAGCGGAACACTATACATATTTATAACGCTGAAGCCTCCTGCTCCATTGCTCCTCCACAATTCGTCAAAGCTAACCTGAATCCCTTGGCTACCCATAAAAATTTGGGTACCCGAGAGTTTATGAAAAACAGAAATAAACTTCAGGTCAGACATGGGTCTGGTATGAGTAACAGGTTACAGTTGCTTAACTTTGAAAATCCTTTGAAAACAAAAGGTATCACGTAAGACATCCCACACATAAACTTGGAAATGTTTTTACCTTACGCTAACCAAAATATTTGATAGGAAATCCAGTTATATTATAATAGGTCTAGGGTTTTCAAGTAAATAGAAAATAGCCGAAATTGTTACATTCATTAAATTCCAGCATACTAGGTTTACAATCAAATCCGATGGCACTTATTGGATTTTGGATTCCATACAATGGCAGGGCTACTGGGGTACCGCCCGTCACAGTACGTGGCCTAGATCACCGTACCGAGAACCCACCCTAAGTTCCCTGCAACACAAGGCCGGAACCATCCCTTACTGGACAGTCCCAAACAAGACAACCCCGGCAGTTGGAGCTCAAAACTGCCCACACAGCCGAAAATAAAAGGGACATCTAGACAGGGGTATATCTCGCTCTCAAGTGTGTGCTACCCACGAAGCCTTGCTGCACCTCCCCTGTTTTAGCCATTCCCGGTTGATGAGGCTTGAGGTCACGATTACCTTGTCAGAACTCATCACTTAGAATGCTCATCGTCCGCCTGACGATGTGTTGAAAGCATTCAATCCATACAAGTTCGTTTCGGGTTCGAACGAAACCGAAGGCATTATCTCGTTACACTCATTTTGGAATCACCCTCAGAGTTAACGACAATAACCCTTGCACTCTGAATCTTCATCTTCACTTGAGATTCACGACCTATCGTTATTTTGGATCGATGTGGTATTCGGGTCTCCAGACCTAGAATCCCGGTATACGGAAACCCGATCCCGGTCTCATCGAAATCCAAACCGTGTCTTTTAAGGCCAAGTTGTTTTAAAGTTAAAACAATTCATTTTAATTATCTATATACACACAGATAGATAGTTCACAATATCACAGATAGATAATCTACAATATCACATAATGGACAATCCATATCACACAGCATTAATTATCTCCTATCAGAGAATTCAAACCATTCAAGGAAATCAATATCATCCATCAATACATAAGCAATGATTCATAAACACATCATTTAAAATTAATTTAAAATGAATTAAATTAATTTCTTATCTCTAATTAATTTAAAGTAAATTAAATTAATTTCTTCATCACTATAAATCTTGCTTACTTAACCATTGATTAATTACAAATCAATTAATTAATCATTCTCTAGATTTCCATCTTAATTAATCATCCTGGATTAATTATCTTTTAATTACATTCAAGTAATTATCTTTCAATTAATTTCACAAATTAATTATCTTTAACCAAAAACAGTAATTAACCTTTAATTACTCTTTTTATTAATTAACCATAATTAATTACATTTATTCTTAATTAATTACAATTAATTAATTACTCAAAATCACTTATTATTGATTAATTAGTTTTAATGAATCAATTCTTAATTACATCATTAATCATATACATTAATGATCCTTAATTACATTTTGATTTAATTATTCCATTTAAATTAATTACATTAAGTAGTTAATCTTTACTAAACCACATTTATTAATCAGTCTCGATTAATTCCATTCAGTAATTAACTACCCTTAATTACTTCACTTAATAAATTAATTACTCCTTAATTAATTATCTCAATTAATCCCTTGATTAATTACACAAAGTAATTTAATCCAAATTACTATCATACTAAATCATCTTCAATTAATTACATATAGTAATTACCATTAATTACTTTACTATGTATTTATACTTCATTTATTATATTTAAGCAATTACTTATCAAATCATCCAATGATAAATTTAAATTAATTAAACTAAATTAATTAACTTTAAATAATCAAATTAAACTCCATTAATTATATTAAGTAATTCATTCCTTAATTACTTCCATTAGGTAATTACTTTCAAATAATTTCACAAATGATTATCTTTAAATTTATCAATCTAATTTATTATTAAAATTAATCACATTGATTAATACTTAAAAATCTTTAGTTAATTATCTTATGGTCTAATAACATTCTTTAATCACTTTTAATTAATCTTTAATTTTAAATTAATCTAAATCATTCATTTATAAAAATAATTTATTCCTTAATTGTCTTATTAATTTAAATCACTTAATTTCCTTGATCATTTTTAAGGTGATCTATTCCTTTATTTATGACTTCATTATCATTTAAGTGTGTTTAAATCTTACACTTCTAAATTTAGATCCACTTCCATCTTGAATTTACGGTTCAAAATGATTATATAATTTATAACATTAACCAATTTAAAATATCCCTTTCTATCTTATCTTAAAATAAATGAAAGAACATTTATTATTTACATAGTAACTTATATAAGGAGAACCTTTAACAAATTCTACTTAATTTTGTTTAAAAATTTAGCCTTTAAAATACATCGCTATTTAACTTCCATTTAAACTCCTTTTAAAAAAAAGAACTTATCAAAATCAAGTTGAATTATATGTTTGGAAACAAATCTACTTTTAAATTCAAAGTTTGTTGATCTAAACTTAGAACTGGGTTTAATGCTTGCTTAAAACCATTATCACAACCTTTAAACTCATTTAATTTTTGTAAAAAATTCAAATTTATTAAAAGTAACACAAACAGTGATAAGTTTATTAAAACCTGTAACCACAACTTAATACTCGAGCAAACCACGTTCTTGCTTCGAGTCCATCCTAGATTTACTTCGAGTAAATCACGGAAAACACTCAGGAAAACGCGAGTCATTCCCTGCTTCTTCTCCTCCTCCTTTTATTATTTTTAAAACTTGCTTTGTTTAAATTTTGAAAACATTTTCCCTCGCGTACAAACCCGATAACCACTCGAGCCCATCACACCATTTTCTCGAGAATACTTCGAGACGAACTCCCCCTTTTCCAGTTATATGAACTGACACCATAACCACCACCGTGCACGTGCACAGTTCCTCCACGCCGCCGCTACCCCCGATGAATCGTCACCCACATCGGCGATCAACCTCCGACCCATCTCCAATCATCTGGACTTAATCAACGCCGCGAATTCAAAAACGAACACAGAGCTTGGACCTGGAAACGCAACAGGCCTCACCACTCAAACCCTGTCAACATCGCCTCGTCCCCGCCGTGCCGACCATCTACGTGCTCCCACCCCCGGCCTTGACTTCGACATCACCCAATCTTCTACCACCCGAAGTATCAAAACACTCGATCAACTATACTGTACGTAGTGATCGAACTTTCACTACCCCATAAAACTAGGGTTCCTGGAAGAAACCCCTTACCGCAACTTCCATGATGAAGTATACCACCATCCACCATTTTTCTGAAGTGCTACGATCACTCCTCCATCACTAGGCAGAACCCCGACCACCACAACTCCATAGATCATCAGAAATCCCCTAAAAACACTTTTCTGGTCAAACCAGAACTGCTCTCGAATCCCATCACTAAAAATTATGATTCGAGTGTTAAAAATCATATTTTGATATAAGCATTTAGTTTATATGCCTGAATCTACGAATTTTGTTAGTTGGATTTTAGCTTGTTTTAGTTGCTATGTAGTTTTTCTTATTTCCAGAGGTAACACCAAGTTGTTTTGACTTAAACAAGTTTTAAATCTAAAGTCTATGATATAACAACGAATTTTGTTCTAGACTTAGATACAAATGAAGATTTGATCATGAGTATTTGGTTTAAGAATTTATTTAGAACCTGGAATTTAAAACCAGAGAACATCTTAACCATAACAACAAAACATTGACATACATATCCACATAGTTTAAAACATATCCACAGGCCTACTTGCTTTCAGAGATAATCAAGCAATATAATTTTATACTTGCATTTTTTTTTATTAAAAATGTTACTCACCAGATTTTGAAAGTTGAAGAACAGAGCACATTTTTGAAACAAGCTTTTAAAACTGGAAAATTGCTTGAAAGTTGCTAGCTTGATTCTCCTGTAAATCTTCTTGTTTTTGTTTAAATGAAGGATGCTTCAGTTTGAAATAAAACTTCTGGTATGCTAAGTTTTTCTTTGTAACCGAAAATGAGACAAGGAAGATAGATTGATAAATATAACAATGCTTACACGATTGTTTATTTTCTTTTGTACAACCAGGTCAGAGATTTTTCTCTTTAACAATATGGCTGAGATGATTTCGACCTTGCTAGAGATAATGGCATTTAATGCCTTGGTCCTTTTGTCTACAAACCCATACTTATCTTTTTTTTTTTTTAATTTCGTATAGTACTTGTGATTTTTCTTTTGCCTGTACAAACATGAAGATATTTATTTCTTTCTCTTTTGCCTTGCAGCCTTATCTACATGATTTTTCCAGAATTATGTCAAGTGTTTACTTATGAGCTTACAGCCTTGTATCATGTGTATCCAGAATTTACTAAGTCTTCATAACTATTTATATCTTTCCTTTAGTCTTATGCTTGGAAATATAACTAAGTTTCTATTTCTTTTTAAAGCTTAAGTATCAAACATTTACTTTATATTCCTATATTATTAATATTTTTAGAGAAAATAAAACAAAGATATTTATATATATACAAGTAACAACTTTACAAATATCTTTAAAATCCAAACATTTTAAATATCTACCCTATTTAATTTTAAGACTTTTAAATTCAAACTAAATTCTAAATCCAATTTTAAAAATCAAGTTATATATATACATATAACAACATATTTACTTTAAAAATAATACTTCTATTTAAAAATCTATTTATATTTATGTATATAACAATACATTACTAAATGTTATTTGAAAACAATAATTTGTCAAATCTAATTAATTTATAAAAGAGGCTATAACTTCCTATTATTGTTTAAATGAATAAATATCTCGTATTTATTAAACCATATTTTAAAACAAACCTTTTTATTTAATTCTTGAATTAAGCTAAGATATATATTTAAATCAATTAAACATTTACCTTAACTATTTTAAAACTATATATTCTATATTAAATCCTAATTTCCAAATTACCAAAAATATATTTAGAATTAGAAAACAAGCTTTATTTATTTATTAGACTCAAACCAAAGATTTCTATCTGTAATATATACAAATATATATATATTATAAATAGAAAACAATTTATTGGCTTTTTAAAAGATCAGTTATCAGTTAAATATCATTTAAAAGAAGATTATTATATCAATTCTAAATTTATCAACAAGAATTTATCAAATCAATTTAATTTTAAATGCAGATTATTAAATTGATATTGTCAGAAATTCCGGGATGTCACATTCCTCCCCTCTTAAAAGAATTTCGTCCCCGAAATTTAAAACAAAGGTAATTTAATATCTTATTAAAGATTTAATTTTAAAACACAAGCATATATTAGTTATATGCTAACAACCATAGCAACCAACTCATCCAATCAAACAAATCTAACTATCCAGACAAAATCAGGATAGGACCATCTAGAGTTTCCCACGTAAAAATATACCGGGATACTCGCTTTACAGAATCCAACAGAACTATACTACCAATCTACATAGCTCCTACTCATCTAGGTCTACCAAACTAGACGGAATATCAGACTATAGACAAGTCTAACTCAACAACCAAAACTCCCTGAACTGCTGGCTCCACAACCAGAGATAGATCTTACACGTACTCCCTCAGAGATACGCGAAACACATCGAATTCCAGTTATCCAACTGACACTCCACTCCAGAAGACCAAACACTTACCCTCACCAGAACAAGAGAAAATCCAAGATATCTCGTAGCTAACTTCCCATTCTTACCCAATTTAAAGCTCCTGCGATCGGAGAAAACTTATCCAAAATCAAATCCCCGACTTCGAAATCCAAATTCCTCCATCTCTTATCCACAAAACTCACCTGACGATCCTGGGCTGCCTCCATCCCTACTAATCAGCTCATCCTCCGCTGATGCCTTAAAAAGCAACTCATCAAAATGATCCACTCACGATCAATCCAAGAACACAACTCTACTGTTCAAACATCAGGAGACTGACTTACTTTTCCAATCCAAAAAGATAAAACAGACGCACCTCCAAACTGCTTCCGCTGCACAACTCTGATCCGAAGAAGATGAAAAATGCTGATGATACACACGAGCACAAACTGGACAACACCTCCCAGAAATATGGTTCAACGGATCCATAAAGAAAACTCAGAAATCCAGAAAGATCTCTGACAAACCAAGAGAACACTCAACTATCGCAAATCACTTTTGCGATCAACCCAATCTAATATCCAAAGAAAACTGTTCTCTCTTTACCAATCAGAACAGCTCAAGCTTATCTAGCCAATCCATCAAAGAAAATGGATCCACTCTGCTGCTTCTGAACTTCACCTCTGGAAACTGCTGACAGATGACCTCCTTGCCTGCACACAGAACAAATCTAAACTATGACGCTGCCACCGAAGCCAAAGACTTCCTAATCCAAAACTTCTCGAGAAACTCAGGCCTCAAAGCCAAACAAAAACACTCGGCTGAATGTAGCCTCAACACCGAAACAGACACTCTTCCTTAAACTTGCTCCAAAGAACATCTTCGGAGACATCCATAGTCACTGTATCTCATCACACAGCTACTACTTCCCTAGGCATCAAGATACCATCACTAGCTTCTGCTCACTGATAGATTCAAATTCTACTCATCCAAACTCTCGAAAATCCGCTCACACGAGCGCGATCATCTTACACTTAAATGCTGGACTCCAAACCCTCACAGATATCCTTCAGAAATTGGTGAAATCCTTACACCACACAAAGATTCACTCGAGACGGTATTAGATCTACAGTCTCGGCAGAAACACTTCCATCCCCATCAGACTCCAATCATTGGTAGTCGTGTTATACACACCACTACCCTATTATACCTTTATAACTTATATTGGAAAACCCGAATAGGTAACCCAACAGATAGGTAGAAATATATAAATATATATATCAAAAATACAAGTACGCTCTCTCAAGATAGACACCACTCCAGAGCCTAGGTATTCACTCAACCTAACGCTCTGATACCACGTGTGACGACCCAACTTTCCACTACCGGAAAATCACGCCGTTTTTAAGAAAGAAAGGGGTGAGAAATAGAAAAGATAAAGAAGAAGAAGAAGAAACAACATCAGAATCTCAACAGCGGAACGAATAAAATATAATATATCACATAAGAGAATACATAATATCATATACATCAGAGTTACACAGATAATACATCACATACAAGACAGTTATAAACACCTGTCTAGTTAATACAACTCGATACAACACAATACAACACAATACAGAGATACCAACACAGCGGAACACTATACATATCTATAACGCTGAAGCCTCCTGCTCCATTGCTCCTCCACAATTCGTCAAAGCTAACCTGAATCCCTTGGCTACCCGTAAAAATTTGGGTACCCGAGAGTTTATGAAAAACAGAAATAAACTTCGGGTCAGACATGGGTCTGGTATGAGTAACAGGTTACAGTTGCTTAACTTTGAAAATCCTTTGAAAACAAAAGGTATCACGTAAGACATCCCACACATAAACATGGAAATGTTTTTACCTTACGCTAACCAAAATATTTGATAGGAAATCCAGTTATATTATAATAGGTCTAGGGTTTTCAAGTAAATAGAAAATAGCCGAAATTGTTACATTCATTAAATTCCAGCATACTAGGTTTACAATCAAATCCGATGGCACTTATTGGATTTTGGATTCCATACAATGGCAGGGCTACTGGGGTACCGCCCGTCACAGTACGTGGCCTAGATCACCGTACCGAGAACCCACCCTAAGTTCCCTGCAACACAAGGCCGGAACCATCCCTTACTGGACAGTCCCAAATAAGACAACCCCGGCAGTTGGAGCTCAAAACTGCCCACACAGCCGAAAATAAAAGGGACATCTAGACAGGAGTATATCTCGCTCTCAAGTGGGTGCTACCCACGAAGCCTTGCTGCACCTCCCCTGTTTTAGCCATTCCCGGTTGATGAGGCTTGAGGTCACGATTACCTTGTCAGAACTCATCACTTAGAATGCTCATCGTCCGCCTGACGATGTGCTGAAAGCATTCAATCCATACAAGTTCGTTCCGGGTTCGAACGAAACCGAAGGCATTATCTCGTTACACTCATTTTGGAATCACCCTCAGAGTTAACGACAATAACCCTTGCACTCTGAATCTTCATCTTCACTTGAGATTCACGACCTATCGTTATTTTGGATCGATGTGGTATTCGGGTCTCCAGACCTAGAATCTCGGTATACGGAAACCCGATCCCGGTCTCATCGAAATCCAAACCGTGTCTTTTAAGGCCAAGTTGTTTTAAAGTTAAAACAATTCATTTTAATTATCTATATACACACAGATAGATAGTTCACAATATCACAGATAGATAATCTACAATATCACATAATGGACAATCCATATCACACAGCATTAATTATCTCCTATCAGAGAATTCAAACCATTCAAGGAAATCAATATCATCCATCAATACATAAGCAATGATTCATAAACACATCATTTAAAATTAATTTAAAATGAATTAAATTAATTTCTTATCTCTAATTAATTTAAAGTAAATTAAATTAATTTCTTCATCACTATAAATCTTGCTTACTTAACCATTGATTAATTACAAATCAATTAATTAATCATTCTCTAGATTTCCATCTTAATTAATCATCCTGGATTAATTATCTTTTAATTACATTCAAGTAATTATCTTTCAATTAATTTCACAAATTAATTATCTTTAACCAAAAACAGTAATTAACCTTTAATTACTCTTTTTATTAATTAACCATAATTAATTACATTTATTCTTAATTAATTACAATTAATTAATTACTCAAAATCACTTATTATTGATTAATTAGTTTTAATGAATCAATTCTTAATTACATCATTAATCATATACATTAATGATCCTTAATTACATTTTGATTTAATTATTCCATTTAAATTAATTACATTAAG
The DNA here is from genome assembly GCA_030737815.1 of Allium fistulosum. Taxonomy (NCBI): domain Eukaryota; kingdom Viridiplantae; phylum Streptophyta; class Magnoliopsida; order Asparagales; family Amaryllidaceae; genus Allium; species Allium fistulosum. The sequence continues at coordinate 846,391,668 of CM060903.1, forward strand.
TAGTTAATCTTTACTAAACCACATTTATTAATCAGTCTCGATTAATTCCATTCAGTAATTAACTACCCTTAATTACTTCACTTAATAAATTAATTACTCCTTAATTAATTATCTCAATTAATCCCTTGATTAATTACACAAAGTAATTTAATCCAAATTACTATCATACTAAATCATCTTCAATTAATTACATATAGTAATTACCATTAATTACTTTACTATGTATTTATACTTCATTTATTATATTTAAGCAATTACTTATCAAATCATCCAATGATAAATTTAAATTAATTAAACTAAATTAATTAACTTTAAATAATCAAATTAAACTCCATTAATTATATTAAGTAATTCATTCCTTAATTACTTCCATTAGGTAATTACTTTCAAATAATTTCACAAATGATTATCTTTAAATTTATCAATCTAATTTATTATTAAAATTAATCACATTGATTAATACTTAAAAATCTTTAGTTAATTATCTTATGGTCTAATAACATTCTTTAATCACTTTTAATTAATCTTTAATTTTAAATTAATCTAAATCATTCATTTATAAAAATAATTTATTCCTTAATTGTCTTATTAATTTAAATCACTTAATTTCCTTGATCATTTTTAAGGTGATCTATTCCTTTATTTATGACTTCATTATCATTTAAGTGTGTTTAAATCTTACACTTCTAAATTTAGATCCACTTCCATCTTGAATTTACGGTTCAAAATGATTATATAATTTATAACATTAACCAATTTAAAATATCCCTTTCTATCTTATCTTAAAATAAATGAAAGAACATTTATTATTTACATAGGAACTTATATAAGGAGAACCTTTAACAAATTCTACTTAATTTTATTTAAAAATTTAGCCTTTAAAATACGTCGCTATTTAACTTCCATTTAAACTCCTTTTAAAAAAAAAGAACTTATCAAAATCAAGTTGAATTATGTGTTTGGAAACAAATCTACTTTTAAATTCAAAGTTTGTTGATCTAAACTTAGAACTGGGTTTAATGCTTGCTTAAAACCATTATCACAACCTTTAAACTCATTTAATTTTTGTAAAAAATTCAAATTTATTAAAAGTAACACAAACAGTGACAAGTTTATTAAAACCTGTAACCACAACTTAATACTCGAGCAAACCACGTTCTTGCTTCGAGTCCATCCTAGATTTACTTCGAGTAAATCACGGAAAACACTCAGGAAAACGCGAGTCATTCCCTGCTTCTTCTCCTCCTCCTTTTATTATTTTTAAAACTTGCTTTGTTTAAATTTTGAAAACATTTTCCCTCGCATACAAACCCGATAACCACTCGAGCCCATCACTCCATTTTCTCGAGAATACTTCGAGACGAACTCCCCCTTTTCCAGTTATATGAACTGACACCATAACCACCACCGTGCACGTGCACAGTTCCTCCACGCCGCCGCTACCCCCGATGAATCGTCACCCACATCGGCGATCAACCTCCGACCCATCTCCAATCATCTGGACTTAATCAATGCCGCGAATTCAAAAACGAACACAGAGCTTGGACCTGGAAACGCAACAGGCCTCACCACTCAAACCCTGTCAACATCGCCTCGTCCCCGCCGTGCCGACCATCTGCGTGCTCCCACCCCCGGCCTTGACTTCGACATCACCCAATCTTCTACCACCCGAAGTATCAAAACACTCGATCAACTATACTGTACGTAGTGATCGAACTTTCACTACCCCATAAAACTAGGGTTCCTGGAAGAAACCCCTTACCGCAACTTCCATGATGAAGTATACCACCATCCACCATTTTTCTGAAGTGCTACGATCACTCCTCCATCACTAGGCAGAACCCCGACCACCACAACTCCATAGATCATCAGAAATCCCCTAAAAACACTTTTCTGGTCAAACCAGAACTGCTCTCGAATCCCATCACTAAAAATTATGATTCGAGTGTTAAAAATCATATTTTGATATAAGCATTTAGTTTATATGCCTGAATCTACGAATTTTGTTAGTTGGATTTTAGCTTGTTTTAGTTGCTCTGTAGTTTTTCTTATTTCCAGAGGTAACACCAAGTTGTTTTGACTTAAACAAGTTTTAAATCTAAAGTCTATGATATAACAACGAATTTTGTTCTAGACTTAGATACAAATGAAGATTTGATCATGAGTATTTGGTTTAAGAATTTATTTAGAACCTGGAATTTAAAACCAGAGAACATCTTAACCATAACAACAAAACATTGACATACATATCCACATAGTTTAAAACATATCCACAGGCCTACTTGCTTTCAGAGATAATCAAGCAATATAATTTTATACTTGCATTTTTTTATATTAAAAATGTTACTCACCAGATTTTGAAAGTTGAAGAACAGAGCACATTTTTGAAACAAGCTTTTAAAACTGGAAAATTGCTTGAAAGTTGCTAGCTTGATTCTCCTGTAAATCTTCTTGTTTTTGTTTAAATGAAGGATGCTTCAGTTTGAAATAAAACTTCTGGTATGCTAAGTTTTTCTTTGTAACCGAAAATGAGACAAGGAAGATAGATTGATAAATATAACAATGCTTACACGATTGTTTATTTTCTTTTGTACAACCAGGTCAGAGATTTTTCTCTTTAACAATATGGCTGAGATGATTTCGACCTTGCTAGAGATAATGGCATTTAATGCCTTGGTCCTTTTGTCTACAAACCCATACTTATCTTTTTTTTTTTAAATTTCGTATAGTACTTGTGATTTTTCTTTTGCCTGTACAAACATGAAGATATTTATTTCTTTCTCTTTTGCCTTGCAGCCTTATCTACATGATTTTTCCAGAATTATGTCAAGTGTTTACTTATGAGCTTACAGCCTTGTATCATGTGTATCCAGAATTTACTAAGTCTTCATAACTATTTATATCTTTCCTTTAGTCTTATGCTTGGAAATATAACTAAGTTTCTATTTCTTTTTAAAGCTTAAGTATCAAACATTTACTTTATATTCCTATATTATTAATATTTTTAGAGAAAATAAAACAAAGATATTTATATATATACAAGTAACAACTTTACAAATATCTTTAAAATCCAAACATTTTAAATATCTACCCTATTTAATTTTAAGACTTTTAAATTCAAACTAAATTCTAAATCCAATTTTAAAAATCAAGTTATATATATACATATAACAACATATTTACTTTAAAAATAATACTTCTATTTAAAAATCTATTTATATTTATGTATATAATAATACATTACTAAATGTTATTTGAAAACAATAATTTGTCAAATCTAATTAATTTATAAAAGAGGCTATAACTTCCTATTATTGTTTAAATGAATAAATATCTCATATTTATTAAACCATATTTTAAAACAAACCTTTTTATTTAATTCTTGAATTAAGCTAAGATATATATTTAAATCAATTAAACATTTACCTTAACTATTTTAAAACTATATATTCTATATTAAATCCTAATTTCTAAATTACCAAAAATATATTTAGAATTAGAAAACAAGCTTTATTTATTTATTAGACTCAAACCAAAGATTTCTATCTGTAATATATACAAATATATATATATTATAAATAGAAAACAATTTATTGGCTTTTTAAAAGATCAGTTATCAGTTAAATATCATTTAAAAGAAGATTATTATATCAATTCTAAATTTATCAAATCAATTTAATTTTAAATGCAGATTATTAAATTGATATTGTCAGAAATTCCGGGATGTCACAGGTGGGGTGTCACAGCTTGGTATTGGAGCAAAAATTCGGAACAACGTAGAATAATTTAGCAAGGATCATTGTCCTAAGTCTCTCTTAGGAGTCATGCCTTAGGATTTAATTCGAGTCATAGGACCCATTTTATCCTATTTTCTTTTATGATGCCTTGTTTTATCAATCAAGTTTGTTTGATATTCGTTCTGAGAATAACCTTTTTCCTCTTCTTTCTTTCTTTCTTATAGAAGAGAAATGGTTTGATCTGGCCATCCCAGCACCGGTCAAACCAGTGCTACTCCTCAAGATGGAGTATTCATTTCTGCCCAGCAGCTTTTAGATCTTGTAAAGAATGCTCAAGCCGTCGGCCCCATTCCAGAGCCTACTCATCCTAAATCTGGGTTTGCACGCTTGTGCAGCGATTATACCAATTTGGGTGGAAGGCCATTCAAGGGTTCCGAAAGCATTATAGAAGTCCAAGCTTGGCTTAGATCGTGCGACCGCATCTTTTCTCGCATGAATCTTATTGATCTTCATCGTGTCCAAGTGGCTTCTAGCATGCTCCAAGAGAGAGCATTAGATTGTTATGAGCTTTTGATTTCAGAAATTATTGAAGCGGATCTTACTTGGGAGCAATTCTGAAAAAGGTTCGAGTTAAAGTTTGTGCCGGAAGCTGAAAAAGTAACTTTAGCTCAACGCTTTATTGACCTTGTTCAAGGTGAATCTTCTGTGACGGATTACGTCGCATCTTTTGAATCTCTCTCTAAAAATGGGGTCGAGTATATTAATACCCCATTGAAGAAAAATTAGAGGTTTGTCTATGGGTTTAATAAGAACCTCAAATAGCCTTTACTTCTAAAACTAGAAGTTTCTTTCGATCAGCTTGTAGGTATCGCTCTTCGACTTGAAGAGGCCGATAAAGAAAGTGATGTTGAAGTTGTGGGTGCCAAACAGAACTTCAACAATAACATGAAGAGGTCTATTAAGTTCAAAGGCCCTAATCCCAACAAGAAAGGGAAGCAAGAAATTGCGGTAGCAAAGACTCCTACCTCTAGTCATGGACAATGCTACAATTGTGGTTCTACGGACCACTATGCAAATGAGTGTCCGAAACCCCTTTTTTGTCGTTATTGCAAAAGTTCGGGCCATCTTATATCTACATGTCCCATACTCCAAAGTAGGAGAGAGGGAGAGTTGAATGTTGTGCAAGCCCCTAGTAACACTTCTCTTGGCCAAGGTATTTCTCATTCTATCCTTGATAGTATTATTTTGTTTCGTGATTATCCTATTCGAATTATTTTGATACGGGTGCATCTCATTCTTTTTTATCAAAAGAACTTGTTGATACTTTTTCTTTAATATTATGGGTTTGATGACTACCGAGAATTGCGAATCTGGTTAGTGGATCCGCAACACTCAGTTTACTTTTTAAAGATGTCATTCGATTTGTTCAGCTTATTTCATCCATCTTATGAATCGAGTATTCTGCGAATATCTCAATGAGACCATCCTTGTATTCATTGATTATGGATGAAAACAACAATTTAAAACTTGCAAATCTTTTTAATAAGATATTTATAAGTATGACTGGATTTTGTTCTTAAAACGAGCGAAGAATATTTGTAAAATTTTTAAGAGACATGTTTATCATATAGAAGATGATTTTGTGTTGTTTTGCCCATTGAGTGCTTTAACAATTCTGGTCGATGCGCTTGATCAATGTTATCGATAGGAATCTCCTAAACGCTATGATGAGATAGTCAAACATAGTAAATTGACTTGTAAAAACTAATTTTTTCTAAAAAGATGATTACACAAAGTTAATTATAACTTTGAAAGTCTTAGCTTTTCGGGAAAGAGGATCAATTAAAAGAACTCATTTTAGATGCTCCTATTCTTGTGATTCCCAAAGGGAATCAAGACATTATTGTTTGTACCGATGCTAGTCGTATTGGTTTGGGTGTCGTTCTCATGTAAAAAGGGAACGCGTTATCGCTTATACTTCTATATAATTAAAGCCTACCGAGACTGGATATGCCACTCATGATCTAGTGCTCGCGGCCATTGTTTCCGCCCTTAGAAATTTGGTGTTCATTAGTGTTTCCCCTGTGAAGGGTGTTGTGCGTTTCAGTCGATCGGGAAAATTAGCACCTCGATATGTTGGTCCATTTCCCATCACCAAACGTATTGGTTCCGTGGCTTATCGCATTTTATTACCGGCTCAATTTTATGCTATTCATAACGTGTTCCACGTTTCTCAACTACGGAAATGCCTTAGGGACTCCGATTCTATTCTTGAGCCCAGTGTTATTGAAGAAATTGAGGTTTCACCTAATTTGACTTATGAGCAACATCCTATTCGTATCATTGATACGAAGGTTAAACGCCTTCAAAATAAAGGTGTCCCACTTGTGAAAGTTCAATGGTCCTCAAATCCTAAAGATTGCTCTTGAGAATCTAGAGAATACATGGAGCGAACACATCCGGACTTACTCTCTCGTGCTCTTTAAGGTGAACTTCTCATTTCAAAATTTCTTCTTTTGTGTTGTTATGCTTTCGTATGATTGTTACTTTTTATTTTCTTCTTGAGTATTGCGAGGACGCAATTTCTTTAAAGAGGGGAGTCTGTAACAACCCGCATATTTCACGATTATATATTTAACTATTTTATTTAAATATAGCATTGTTAATCTGTAACAACCCGCATATTTGTCGATTTTATATTTAAATATTTTATTTAAATATTTCATCATTCGTCGGATTTTGGTCCGAAAAGCTACCTTTTGCAAACAGTCGAATTAGGGCTCGAGACCAGCTCCATTGAGTTCAAAATGTCGTTTGCGATCTTTTTGAGTATAAGCTTCGATATGTTTGGAGCTAGTCAAAAATTTGACCATTTGCACTTTGGGTTTGGTTTTGGGTTCAGCCCTTTGCCAACTTAAACCCCAAATCTGAACCACTTCTCCCCATTCTCCCTCACTTCCTCCTCATTTCAGTTCTAAAGCAAGAATGGTGGGAGAGATGGGAAATTAGAATTCCCAAGCCCTAGTTTCCTTTTGCAAATCAAGTTCTAGCTCCAAATTCAAAGAGAACCCATTGGTAAGCTTCATCTCCTTCTTCTCCAACACATTCTCTCTTTGATTTCAGAAAATTCCTAAACCTAATTTGGGAAATATTTCTCTTTTAGCTTTGATTCATGCTTCTTGTGTTGAGATTGAAGTGTGGTTGATCTTCCCTTGTCTTCAAGCTTCTTCCTCATTGATTTGGGTTCAAAGGTGAGATTTTTATCTCACATCTTAATCTATATTTATCTTCGATTGTTAGGTATGAATTCCTAACACTTATTCTTGTGTAATTGCTTTTGGTTTGGATTGATTTGGTGAATATTCCAATTTTTAGTGTTTTGAGTTCAATTCTTTAAAAATCCAAACTTTGATCTTTGATCATGATTTTTGTGATGCATTGAAGACCTTATAAGACTGGGTTGTCGTTAGGCTTAAATCCTTAGTGTCGTTGCTCACGAAAATGCAATTCGGTCGAGATTCGGCCAATGAACTTGATAAGTTGGGCAGTGCTGGAAACAGGTCTGGTCAACCGAGCTCTGTAGTCAGTCGACCGGCCTGCTTCCAAAAGTGCTAAGCACTTCTCTGTTTGGGTTTGGTCGACCGGCTGCAGAGCTTGGTCGACCGACCTGCTTCCCGAACTATTTTCCAGAACAGGGTCCGGTCGACCAAGCCCTGATGCCGGCCGACCGACCTGATGCTGTTTTGCCTATTCGCCTATTTTGTGTGATTTCCAACTTTAATCGATTCGTGTTGTCTCCTATTTGTTGTTATCATTTCTTAAGACTTTGATGACTCCTCTTTTGGGATGGTACCACGTTAGGTCGCTCGACCCTATCCCCTTTAGGTCGTTAGACTTCATTTTGTCTTCACTAGGTCGTACCGTTTTGACGGGGCGCTGCCCCGCACCCCGCCGGGGGGGCACTGCCCCCTGGACCCCCGCGACCTGACCGGGTAGGTCGAACCTCGTACTCCCCTTCGTAGGGGATCTTAGCTGAAAAACATTCAACAGAACTTCTTACTTTGATGGTTTTGGGGATTGATTTCTTTAGACTTTACTCACGTCTTCGAACGTGAATTTTATGTAATTCGATTCGTTTCAACAATCGTTTTGTGACTTGTCACTTTAAAAATATAAAGGTTTCAATACTAGTAGTAAATATCAAAACTCTTTCATCAAAACGCTTTCAACTCTATTTTCAATATCAAACTCGTTTATAAACCGTTTTCCAATCTATTAGTATATACAAACCTTTACCTCATTCGTATGAGAAAATCTAATTAAACGGCTTAGAAAAACAAGTGGTATGAAACGCTTGCGTTTACTTCGTCGGTTAATTTATGGACTTGTTCGATTGAAACTCTTGTGACAATTTTCTAGTGCAGATCTACAATCTGTTCGTAAATATTTGAGTTAAGCAAGTGGTTATGGGACATGAAGCTAAACTCTTATATTTACTAGCTTAGTGTAATCGACACTTCTTTATGATCATGATGATCATTCTTGTGATTTAGACTAGCGATTGAGCGATGTCTCTTTGTTTGCGAGGTTAGACTAGACACCATTTGTGTGACCTCGATTCACACATATCTCTTTATCTTCAAGGTTAGTCTATACCTCATTGGTGTGATTCTGATTCACACATATTGAAACTCTTGTGATAATTTTCTAGTGCAGATCTACAATCTGTTCGTAAATATTTGAGTTAAGCAAGTGGTTATGGGACATGAAGCTAAACTCTTATATTTACTAGCTTAGTGTAATCGACACTTCTTTATGATCGATGACGATCATTTTATGGTTTAAACTAGCAATGTGCGATGTCTCTTTGTCCACGTGGAGGACTGTTCCTCGTTTTATTGAGCTTCGTCTCACTTCTCGCATGGGTCGTATCTATTTAGGTGCGTCGATGTTTATTTCTCGCATGGGTCGTACCTATTTAGGTGTGTCGATGTTTATTTACTTCGTGGAGCAATCGGCTCAATAAGTCGGGGCATGGGGCGTATCTATTTAGGTGCGTCGATGTTCGTCTATGCATGGGTCGTATCTTTCTAGGTGCGTCGATGTTCGACTTTGCATGGGGTGTATCTTTCTAGGTGCATCGATGTTAGACATTACATGGGGCGTATCTTTCTAGTTGCATCGATGTTTATTTATGCATGGGGCGTATCTTTCTAGGTGCGTCAATGCTAGAGCATGGGTCGTATGTTTCTAGGTGCGTCGATGTTCGACTTTGCATGGGGTACGTCTTTCTAGGTGTATCGATGCTAGACTTTACATGGGGCGAACCTTTCTAGGTGCGTCGATGTTCAGTTTATGGGATTGGCTATCCTTTTCTTGTGATTTATGGATTTCTAATTATTGATTTCTGGGATTTATGTTTCACCACCTTTTCAGTTGGCATTGATATGTATGTCATTTATTGTGGCTTGGTGAATTAAATAAAGAATATGACATTCTTTTTAATCTTTGAGAAGATTCTTGTGATATTGATTAATCTCTTGTTGATTTTCAATCACGTACTTATCACAGTATGGTATTATGGTTATGATATGTTTTTGTCATACCTCTTATTCTATATCACTTTATCTGATATTTATAGCTAGACTGATCCGTTTATTATTTTCTTCTTAAATAATACTCGGGTCAGACTGAGATTTTACAGGTGCTTCCTCATGACTTCTTATCTGGAACCATCTTTTGACTTTTGGCTAACTACTCTAGTTTAGTAGTTTTTGTTTGTATACATTTGAGATTAGACTCCTTGATGTATACATATTCTTTTGGTTAGCACTTGTATCTATTCTTTTGTGTTATTGTGGATCTTATTTGACCACTACTCTGATGTACACTTTCATGTGTTATATTCATATCTATTTCCGCCTTTGTGATATGAACTGTCTATGATTGATTTGTGTTATGTTTATTTCTATATTTTTCCGAAGATTATATATAGCCACTGTGTGATAGCTTTGAGTTTGTATCGGTATGTCGGATTTCCTCCTTAAATGATATGCATTCTATTCTATCTGACATATCGGTGCTCGCACAAAGACGTTACATGGATGGTCGCTCCTCAACAGCCTTATTTTCCGTGTTAATTGACAGCACTACATCGTAGTGTTCTTGGTTAGCGTGGGTATAGAGGTGGGGCGTCACATAATCAGATTAAAGTCCGAAATGTTACTTTTTGTAAATAGTCGAATTGGGACTCGAGACCACTTCCATTGAGTCCAAAATTGCGTTTACAACCTTTTTGAGTATAAACATTGATATGTTTGGAGTTGTGTAGAATTTTGATATTTTCATTTGGGGCTTTGGGTTTGGGTTTCAGCCCACTAAGAGAACCCAACTCCTCTACATAACAACTCCCACTCCACTCCTCTTCATTCATTCATAACATTTCCTAACACTCTCAAGCCCTAGAAAGAATGGTGGGAAGAGGAAATTAAAATTCCTAAGCCTTAGTTTCTCTTAAGAATTCAAATTCAAGTTGTAAATCAAAGAGAAGCTTAGGTAAGCATCCTCTTCATCTTCTCCATCTCAATCTCTCTCCAATTTATGAAATTTCCTATAACCTAACTTAGGAAATATTTTCTTATGATCTTAGATTGGAGCTTCTAGAGTTGAAGTTGAAGAGTGGTTGATCATTCCTTTGTTTTAAAGCTTCTTACTTGTTGTTTTGGGTTTAAAGGTGAGTTTTTAAACTCACATCTATGTCTATAGTTTTCATTGTTGTTAGGTATGAATGCCTAACATCTATTCACGTTCATTTTCTTTCGATTTGAATTAATTAGGTGAATTTTCCAAATTTTGGTGTTTTGAAGTCAAAATCTTTAAAGATCCTACCTTGGATATTTGAACGTGTTATTTGGGGTGTATCGAAGAGCCTATAGGACTGGGTTGTCGCTTGGCATAAATCCCTAGCCTTCGCCGCTCATCCGACCGCTTCCGAATCATTTTGGCCATCATTGGCCTAGGCAAATTGTTGCCCAAAAAAGGCAACCAGACGTTTGGTTGGACGGTCCAGACGTCTGATTAGAGCAGCAGATAAAAAAAATAAACGGCAGAAAATAAAAAAAAATGGCAGAGACTTGGACCAGACTGTTAGGAACTGGAGATAGTGGTTTTGATGACAACAACCTTTGTAACTTATTTTATTATAACTTATATACTAACACTATTGTCTAGATATATATGAATGTTATTATGCAGGATATATATAAGGCAGGTACTGATTATTGAAGACTGTAAAGTATAAAGATCAAGGATGAAGAAATCAAGTTTGAAGACTCATGAGTTTCAAGATCAAGATTTCAAGATAAGTGTTTAGTTTATTGTTAAAACTTCATAATAGCACGAAAATCTTCATTCCATATTTCATTTGGGATGGAACCCATTTCTATCTTCTTAGTGGCTTACAAACCCACGACAAGTAGCTTACAAACCTACGACAAGTGGCTTACAAACCCACGAACATCCTGGTTTTGTACAAGTTCTCGAGTCCTGATGTGATGAGATTGTAACGACCCGCAAAATTTAATGGTTTTAAAAGTATATTTAACTGGAAATTTGTGGAATTTTAAACAATAAAATTTGAAATTAAAAATTTATTATTTGGAATACGCCTATTTAATCATAGCAACTGGTAAATTTTCATCTAATAATATTGAAGTTTATTTTTTTGTGTAATTTTATTTCAATTTAAATCAGTTAAATATTGGTAATAATTAAATGTTTTCCAAACTTGAATATTTTTATACAATAAATTTCTAAATCTTCTTCTGAGTGAGATGGCATCTTTCGTTTTTCCAAATTTGGACTTCTACTGCTCTGTTTATCTTAATTCTGGAAAAATAGCAGCATTTCAGGTACCGATTATCGACTTTCGATCGGATGATCGTACCACTAGTATTTGTATACTGTTTTGATCGTCACGTCATGCTGATCTCCATGGTATATTCATTTGCTTGTTTCGGCGTCCGATGGACAACGAAATCTGTAAAACAGTTCACCGCATCGGTACGTTTCGAGCCTTTTGTTAGTTGGGTCCATTCAGATTTCAAACAGCAGCCACTAGCTTTTATTTAATATTTATCTCATCACTTACTAAAATTTGACTATTTGCATCCCATACCTCTTTGAAGTGTGAACATACAAAACTGGTATACGTTTTGTATTTATTAATTTTAAACGGTTCATTTGTTACATCAGTTCATTCATTTTTTAATTTCTTTTATTCTCCTCCTCACCTTTTCATTTTCTCAGCCATTTGATATCCACACTTGATATCCACACGAAACTCATTCCCATGGCCTCCACCTTGCCACAGGAACCCTTCCTCCTCCCTCACCTAGAATGGCCACGCAATCCAATCTCGGCCTAGCACCGACCCACACGCGCCTTGGCCTCCACCCGCGTCTCCTCCTCCCTGACAGCGACCATCACCCTTCCACAGTTCCACTCACCATTTCTCACCCCATGAGCCTTCCTCCCAATCCCTTGCTTCCCTCCAGCCCCATCTATTTATAGCCGAGCCACCGCGACCTCTGGCCTGGGCAACCCACTGGTACCCGCTCCTCCACATCACCACTTCCCTTCCATTTTCCCTTCGAAAGCCATGACATCACCTCCCTTCACATGTGCTGACTACAGCACTGCCAAGTCTGGCCATAGCCCGCCTTCAAAGCACCGCTTCCCTTCCATTTTCCAGTTTAAGTTACTTTTGGCAGGTCTGTACTAGTACATCTGAGCTGTTATATATACTTTGTTTAGAATATAGGTTTGTATAATCTATTATTTTCTAGTTTTGATAATATATATGTACTAGGTGACTTTATAACATATATATACATATATATATGTTCTGAGTTATATTTTTTTTAAGTTATATAAATATATATGCTTGACTTTAATATTGGAGTTTAATCTAAACAACGATTTTGAAACACATGTATATATATATATATATATTTAATTTAATATGCGTTAAAAATTAGAATATGATTTTGTATATATATACAATTTATATGTTATATCTATATCAATTTACCTACATAACTAATCTCCATCGATCCAGTTCTGACTTGATTTCGTTAACTCCTATCTCAGCTTTGATCATCGAACCGTGTCCATCCAGCGTTGCTTTGGAATTCGTAGCCCAATCCCTCGTCAAAATCTATCTAGCCTCGAAAGGTGAGAAATCACTCACGATTAACGTTCTTATATTTATTAAATTTGATTTCAATTGAAACGACAATTGAAATATGTTGCTGTAGTTATTTAAGTTGTTATATATGTTATTGTCTGTAACTGTTCACCTGCGGGATATGACACCATATCCTGTTGTTTATATTATATTGTTATTGACGATATATGCCTGTTATTTTATTGTATTATTTGTTATCACTCTGCAAGTTCCCTGTAGTTTAGAAATCACTATGGGTTGAAATTATACATACCCGAACGGACTTTAGAATAGGAGAAAATCATTATGGGTTGAAATGATAAACCCAAACGATTTTCATTTGAATTAAAATTGGGATTACGGGTCGAAATGATATCTACCCGTATATATTTAAATTTCGGATTGAAATGATAAATATCTGTATCACTTAACCCTATGATAAAGATATATACAAACACCGTTGGTCCATATATATAAATATTTTGAAAATGAATTCTATGGTTTTGGAAAGAAATATATGGTTTTAATAAATGTTGAGCCTTAAATTATTATATATAAATGGGAATGATTGACTAAATAAATATAATATGGTTGAGTATTTAAATTTATGTTTCAAAAATAGATTTCAGTAAAAATTTGAATAAGTTAAGGTTGGGAAGATAATTTGAATTTAGTAAAGAATTTTATTTAATTAAACCGATTTAAAACTTATTGAAATTGGGATTTAAGATATGATTTATAACTTGAGTTTGATTTAAATAATTTAATGAATATTTCTTGTTTAAATAAATTTAAGGAAATATTTAGTAAAAATGAAATTTAAGGCTAGTTAAATGATATTGAATTTATTAAGTGAATATTCCCTGATTAAATAATAATAAAGTTAAATCAAGAGCTATATGAAACCGTTAAATTTAACTTTGAAAATGTTGAATATTAAAGTTTTGAAATATATTGAAAATTTAAATGGTATATTTAGAACTGAATTGAATTGATGAATTGAGCTTTGAATAAATTTGAATTCGGAATTTGAAGTTGATTTGAATCGATTTGCGAGACTTGAGAAAATTAAATGCTTTACTTTATAAATTAATTAATATATACTATCTTGGAAAATAGTTATATTTGAAATGAAATAATATTTGGGTTTTGAAGTATAAATTAAATTGAAATGACCACGGTGTTATAATGTATATTTCCACCTTGTAGATAGTTCTAAAGATCCTTAGAGGATGGTTATCCCAAACATCCTTTAAGTTACTTGTATTTCAGTTGATATTTCACTTGAGTTGGATTTATTTATATAAGAATGTTAATCCTGACTCGAGTGTTTTGTGTTTTGCTTTACGCTCGGGTCAGACCGAGTGATACAGCATTTGAGACTCACCTTTGGAGTTTGGAGCTTCCTTTGGAGATCCAACTATCGCCTCAGCTTTCAGCTCTTCTAGTTGATTTGTTCAGAGAAGTCATCTGTTGTACTGGAGACTTCACTGCATTTGAGATATTCTGTTGTATTTTATTTCTAACTCTGATGTTTATACAGTAGCTTCATGAACTACTATTTTATCTATTCCGCTGCGTATTATTGTATTACTTTGTGTTTGTGATTCTGTGATTGATTTATTTACTGTATATGTTGAGTTTTTGCCAAATTTAAATTAACAATATGATATTTTGAATTATTCAAGTCAGACATGTGTGGATTTATTGTCGATTTGAATGGTCCAAAATAACAGGTCGTTAGAGTTGGTATCAGAGCATTGGCTCTAGGCAAAACTTAGCATATATTGTAAATTTATTTACAGAATCACTTTCGTTCGAGTTTAATCTCTTCCTTTTGACTCGATTTCTTTTGAACTTTGGAACGTTCCTTGCGGTTCCAAAATTCATTCTTGTCTCTCCTTATTTGTATTCTTTTGATTCTGGAGTATCCCATAACTCCACTTCGAATGATCTCTATTAGAATAGGCGATCTCGCCAACCTTTGAATGATTTTTAAAGGGGTGTAACTCCTTTATAATTGTGATGCAGCCCAGAATAGAGAAGTCATAGGTCGTGTACGACCTATCATGTGGGTAGGTCGAGACCAACCTAAGAAGGAAGCTACCAAGTTAAGATTTGGTGAGAAATGGTGGAAAGTTGAAGTTCTAGGTCGCAACCGACCTAACAAAGGTTATAAGTCGTTCCAACGACTTAGTGAAGATCGCAGCCGACCTAACGAAGAGCTTAAGTCGTTTGAACGACCTACCGAGTCACACAGTGAAAAGGCAGAACAATGTGGTGAAGTGCTGGGTCGTGAACGACCTAACGAGTCAAGAGATAAGTCGTTATCGACCTAAGTTAAGTCGCTGAAGACCAGAGCCGTAGATTCCAAAGCCGCTTTAATCTGAGCCGTGGATTTCTGAAGCCGCTGATGGATGAAGAGTTTAAGTGATAAGTCGTCTGTTTTAGGTCGCGTACGACCTAAGTTGGGTCGCGAAGAGTTGCTAAGTCGGCAACGACTTAAGGGATGTATTTTTTTTTTCTGTTTGCATGTTACTTTTATAAGTCGTGAGTCGTTTGTAATACACATGTATGTTGAGTCGCATTTGTTTTTAAGTCGTCTGTAGCTTGTAAGTCGTGTGCTTCTGAGTCGTAGATCGGAAGGAGTCTTAAGTCGTAGGTCGGAAAGGTATTATAAGTCGGAACCGACTTAGGACTTAATGTAAATTTGTTATTTTTTTCGTGTGAGTTGTAAAATACTATAAATAGGCCGGTGGTGCCATTTGTAAAAGGTTGTTGATTTTTGAATAAAATTCTCTTTTATTAGCTTTGTGCTTTCATTCCAATTGGTAGTTGAGTGTAATCTCCTATCTCCTCTTTCGGTTAATCGAGTGCGCTCGATTCAACGATTGCAGAAGCCGATTCGCGGAATCAAGTGCGCTTGATCAATGCTTGAAGAATTTAAGATTTTTGAACCCGGTATCGTGCGCGATCAACGAGTTCGGGATAGCTAGAATTCGGTATCTTCGGATCAACGAATTTGGGCATTTCAGTATCTTTCAATCCATCGATTATTACATTCATCGATCTATATTGTTTTTTTGTAAAATCCGCTGCGTTAGTTTTTTGGTATCAGAGCTTGTTCTAGCCAATCATAGCTAGATTGAGACTTGGAGCCTAATCAGTTTGGAGTTTTGAAGAGATCAAGTGATAGCCGAGCTTGAAGTGAGAAGCCGAGCTAAGTAGAAGAGTGGGAGATCAAATTTGCATCATTTGGAGAAGTTGTGTTCATCGTGTTCATCGCAAAGTAGCAACAAAGTGGGAGTTTTCGATCCATTTCATTTTGGATCAAAGTCCGAATTGTGTTTGATTTTGAAGTGTTGAAGAGTTTTGAAATTTTTCAAGTATGCCACCAAGGAGAGCTAATCGTCACCAAAACGTTGAAGCTTTGTATCGAAGAGAAGAAGCTGACGAGATGGAGCAAAGAATCAATGAAAACTTTAGTGAAAAGCTTAACGAAGGAATTGGTCGGTTAGAGAAGATGATGGTAGAGATGAATCAAAATCGGAGAAGGGTTTCACCTGAATCTAACCATGGGGGTAGTAGAGTCTCGCCACATTCCAATCGAGACAGAAGTGTTGAAAATGATCAAGGGCGTGGGAGGAACGTGAATGATCGTGAACGGAGGAATGTAGATAGAAGGGATGATGGTGGTAGACGAGAAGGTAGTAGAGATGTGGGTGGACGAGATAGACAACGATATACATCTGATTTTGAAGAGGAGTATGATGGTGTTAGTGTTCGAGGACAAGGACGAGGACAAGGAAGAAATTACTTTGAGTATGATCACAAGTGGGAGACGGGGATGAAGACTGAAATTCCTGAATTCAAAGGTGGTATGCAAGCGGAGGAGTTTCTAGATTGGATGGCTAATGTAGAGGAGATTTTTGACTTCAAGGAAATTCCAGAACATCGTAGGGTGAAGTTGGTTGCTACAAGGTTGAGGGGTAGAGCTTTGGCGTGGTGGCAGCAAACCAAACTTACACGTGAACGAATGGGGAAGTCAAAGGTTGAATCTTGGGAGAAGATGAAGAAATTGATGAAAGCGACGTTCTTACCTTATAACTATCAGTCGCTTATGTATCAGAGGTTGCAAAACTTGAGACAAGGAACGAAATCTGTGAATGACTATGCTGACGAATTTTATCAACTGATTGCAAGGAATGATATTATGGAGACAGAAGAACAGTTGACAGCTAGATTTGTTGGAGGGTTGCGAATGCAGATTCAGGATATGGTTAACATGTTTGATCCCAGATCTGTAGCGGAAGCACACCAGAAAGCGTTGGCTTGGGAGAAACAGGGAAGACGAGGAGGTGGTATGTTTGCAAATTCCAACAATCCAGTGAAGGGAGTTAGTGGGAGTTCGAATGTTTCAAAAGCTGTTGCAAAACCAGTTGTGAATGAGGTTGGGAAAACGAAAGTCAATAATGGTTTCAAGTGTTATAATTGCTAAGAAATGGGCCACAAAAGTAATGAATGTCCAAAGCCGAAGAAAAGAGCTATGATAGCGGAGGTTGAGGATGAGGATGAAGAAGCTGAATGTTCCAATTCACCACCTGATGAGGAGGAAGAAGAAGTGACGGGAGACGAAGGTTACAATCTAATGATGAAGAGGTCTTGTTTAACACCAAAGCAAGAGGAGGATTGTAGTTGGTTAAGGAGCAATATTTTTCAGTCAACATGTACCATTCTGGGGAAGGTTTGCAAATTTGTTATTGATGCTGGAAGCTGTGATAATATAATTTCGTCAGAAGCTGTGAGGAAATTGGCATTGAAGACTGAGAAACATCCGAAGCCGTACAAGCTAGCTTGGTTGAGGAAAGGCGGGGAGGTGAAGGTTGGACGAAGGGCTTGTGTAAAGTTTTCAATTGGGAAGAAATATAAAGACAAAATCTGGTGCGATGTGGTAGATATGGACGTTTGTCATTTGTTGCTGGGGAGACCGTGGCAGTATGATAGGGCGGTGCAACATGATGGGCGTATCAACAGTTACAGTTTCATGTTTGAAGGCACAAAGATTACTCTAGTTCCAAAGAAGCGACAACAGGAGGAAAACAAGTTGGAGGAGATTGAAGAGCTCAAAACTTTGTTATCTTTGAAGGAGTTTGTGAAGGAAGTAGAGGAGGAGCCTGAAGTGTTTTTGTTGATTGGGCGAGAGAGCAGTGAGGAGGTTGAAATTCCGAAAGAAGCGAAGCCAGTTTTGAAAAAATTTTACGATGTATTTCCAGAGGAGTTACCAACGGAGTTGCCACCGTTGAGGGATATACAACATCAGATAGATCTTGTTCCAGGGGCTGTGTTGCCACACAGACCACATTATCGAATGAGTCCGAAGGAACATGAAGAGTTGCGGAGGCAGGTAGAAGAATTGCTTGAACAGGGGCGTGTGCAGGAGAGTCTCAGTCCTTGTGCTGTACCAGCTTTATTGGTAACCAAGAAGGATGGGACGTGGAGAATGTGCACTGACAGTCGAGCATTTTATAAGATTACTGTGAGATATAGATTTCCGATGCCGATGCTTGATGATTTGTTGGATCAGTTGAGCGGGGCTACTATCTTTTCGAAGATTGATTTGAAGAGCGGATATCATCAAATTCGTATCAGACCAGGTGATGAGTGGAAGATTGCTTTTAAAACCAGGGATGGTCTATACGAATGGTTGGTTATGCCATTTGGCTTATCAAATGCACCAAGTACATTCATGAGGGTGATGAACCAGATTTTTCGACCATTCATTGGGAAGTTTGTGGTGGTGTATTTCGATGATATTCTGATATATAGTGGAAGTCCTGAGGAACATTTGAATCATCTGAGGGAAGTACTGATGGTATTGCGACAAGAACAATTTTATGCTGCAACGAAGAAATGCGTGTTCATGATGCATAGCGTTTTATTTCTGGGGTATGTTGTGTCGGAAGAAGGAATACAGGTTGACCAAAGTAAAGTTGAAGCGATTAGAGATTGGCCACAGCCCAAGACGATAACGGAAGATCGTAGTTTTCATGGGTTGGCTTCATTTTATCGAAGGTTTATTCCACACTTTAGTAGTGTGATGGCGCCTGTGACTGATTGTATGAAGGGTAAACAGTTTACATGGACGGAGGAAGCAGGAGTTGCTTTTGAACGAATCAAGGAGTTGTTGACGACAGCACTAATCCTAGCATTACCTGATTTTCAGTTGTTGTTTGAATTACATACTAATGCGTCAAAGGTTGGGATTGGAGGAGTGTTGAGTCAAAGGGGTCGTCCTATTGCCTATTTCAGTGAAAAGTTGTCAGGAGCAAAGATGCGATACAGTACATATGATGTGGAGTTTTATGCTGTTGTGCAAGCTATTAAACACTGGAGACATTATCTATTCCAGAAAGAGTTTGTTCTTTACACTGATCATGAGGCGTTGAAGCATTTACAAGGGCAAGACAAGATTTCAGCGAGACATGCATCGTGGATTGCATATCTGCAACAATTTACTTTTGTTGTTAAACACAAGTCGGGGGTGACGAATCGTGTGGCTGATGCTTTGAGTAGGAGGAATCAGTTGTTGACTACACTGAAAGTTGAGGTGACAGGGTTTGATGTGTTACCGGAATTATTTGTCAATTATCCTTACTTTGCAAAGTTTGTTGATAAAGTCAAGGAGGGAAAAACGGATGAGTTCGTGATGGTAGATGGTTTTCTGTTCAAAGGAAATCGATTGTGCATACCTGATTGTAGTTTGAGAATGAAGATTGTTAAAGAGCTACATGAAGAAGGACATGTTGGGAGAGACCGTACATTACAGTTGATTTCACAATCTTACTTTTGGCCATCAATGAGGAAAGAGGTGGAGAGGTTTGTGGAGCGATGTCATATCTGTCAGATTTCGAAAGGAACTGCAACTAATGCTGGGTTATATATACCGTTACCTGTACCAATTAAACCATGGGTTGATGTGAGTATGGACTTTGTGTTGGGATTACCGAGGATACAGCGTGGTAACGATTCCATTTATGTGGTGGTTGACCGATTTTCGAAAATGGCACATTTTATTGCTTGTAAGAAGATGGTGGATGCTGTTCATGTTGCTCAATTGTTTTTCAGGGAGATCTATCGACTTCATGGATTGCCAGAATCTATTGTGTCGGATAGAGATACTCGATTTCTGAGTCTCTTTTGGTTGAGTTTGTGGAAAATGGTGGGAACGAAGCTGAAGTTTAGTAGTGCTTATCATCCGCAAACGGATGGATAGACCGAGGTTGTAAACAGATCATTGGGAAATTTGTTGAGGTGTCTTGTTCAAGACAATCTGAAGAGTTGGGATGTGAAGTTATGCCAGGCAGAGTTTGCCCATAATCATGATGTAAATCGAAGTACTGGGTTCAGTCCATTTCAGATAGTATATTCAAGCTTACCGAAGGGACCATTGGACTTGACGGTAGTGCCACAATCAAAGAAGACAGTTAAGAAAGCTGCTGATTTTGTTGAAGAGTTGACGGAATGTCATAAATTCGTTCAGGAACGATTGGAGAAAGCAAATGAGAAATATAAACAATCTGCAGATTTGAAACGAAGGAATGTTGAATTTCATGAAGGTGATTTGGTTTATGCAGTGTTGACAAAAGATCGTTTTCCGGTGGGAACGTACAATAAATTGAAAGCACGAAAGATTGGTCCAATGGAAATTATAAAGAGAATCATTGAAAATGCTTATAAATTGAAGTTGCCAGATGATGTGTATACGTCTGACGTATTCAATGTTAAACATCTCATACCATATCATGGAGACGAGTTTGTGGTGGATGCAGAAAGTACAAATTCGAGGACGAATTTTTCTCAACCTGGGGAGGATGATGCAGCCCAGAATGGAGAAGTCATAGGTCGTGTACGACCTATCATGTGGGTAGGTCGAGACAAACCTAAGAAGGAAGCTACCGAGTTAAGATTTGGTGAGAAATGGTGGAAAGTTGAAGTTCTAGGTCGCAACCGACCTAACAAAGGTTATAAGTCGTTCCAACGACTTAGTGAAGATCGCAGCCGACCTAACGAAGAGCTTAAGTCGTCTGAATGACCTACCGAGTCACACAGTGAAAAGGTAGAACAATGTGGTGAAGTGCTGGGTTGTGAACGACCTAACGAGTCAAGAGATAAGTCGTTACCGACCTAAGTTAAGTCGCTGAAGACCAGAGCCGTAGATTCCAAAGCCGCTTTAATCTGAGCTGTGGATTTCTAAAGCCGCTGATGGATGAAGAGTTTAAGTGATAAGTCGTCTGTTTTAGGTCGCGTACGACCTAAGTTGGGTCGCGAAGAGTTGCTAAGTCGGCAACGACTTAAGGGATGTATTTTTTTTTCTGTTTGCATGTTACTTTTATAAGTCGTGAGTCGTTTGTAATACACATGTATGTTGAGTCGCATTTGTTTTTAAGTCGTCTGTAGCTTGTAAGTCGTGTGCTTCTGAGTCGTAGGTCGGAAGGAGTCTTAAGTCGTAGGTCGGAAAGGTATTATAAGTCGGAACCGACTTAGGTCTTAATGTAAATTTGTTATTTTTTTCGTGTGAGTTGTAAAATACTATAAATAGGCCGGTGGTGCCATTTGTAAAAGGTTGTTGATTTTTGGATAAAATTCTCTTTTGTTAGCTTTGTGCTTTCATTCCAATTGGTAGTTGAGTGTAATCTCCTATCTCCTCTTTCGGTTAATCGAGTGCGCTAGATTCAACGATTGCAGAAGCCGATTCGAGGAATCAAGTGCGCTTGATCAACGCTTGAAGAATTGAAGATTTTTGAATCCGGTATCGTGCGCGATCAACGAGTTCGGGATAGCTAGAATTCGGTATCTTCGGATCAACGAATTTGGGCATTTCAGTATCTTTCAATCCATCGATTATTACATTCATCGATCTATATTGTTTTTTTGTAAAATCCGCTGCGTCAAATTTGCATTGATTCACCGGAGATTTATATATTCCTCGGTTTAGATGCTACTATCTCTGGTTATGCCGAATTCTATCTCTGGCGATCGAATGACGATTTGCCTTGGAATTCTGCATCGATCATATTCTTGAAGTCACGGTTGACCCGGTTAAGGTCGCCCGCGATTTATATAAGTGTATCCATCTACTGTTTTGTAATTAATTATCTCATCTTCGTTCGAGCCTATCTTCGAATCAGAATCCTATTTGATTAGAGTCCCTCTAAGTTGAATTTCTATCTTTGTTTTGAAATCCATTCTTGAACCATCCTTTGAAAAATCAGGCTTGTTTATATTTTAGAAATTGTTTTATATATCGAAATTATTATATTCTATATATAAAAGTGAAATGTTTTCGATAAATATTATAAACCCTTTTAAAATAAGAATTTGAGGTTTCGAAAGGATTTGTAATTTTGAAAAAACTATATAAGAAATTTGATTTATAACTGAAGGATTTTAAATTTGAAATTCGAGAATTGAACTCCGATATTTTGGAATTGGTTTTAAGATTTTGAAATATATAATAATAATATGAGTTAAAAATATTTTCCGAATAAGAAATGTTTCAAATGATTTTAATGAGTTTCGAAGAAATTTCAAAAGAAGTTTGAGAAAATAGAAGTCCAGAACTCACTTATGTCGCTGGAAAATAATTTCGGTGATGAGTGCACGCATCATCGACATTGATTTTCGAGTTTCAGAGTGAGGGAAAGGCCACTTTAGTAGCATTGCTACGCGAGTGATTTTTTTTGCGAAACCGATTTTGATTTCAAATTCCAAAGTATGATTTAATATTCGAAAGATATATGTATATATATATATATATATATATATATTTGAAACGATTTGAAATGAGCCGGTGTTCAGTCCTCGAGTTTTGGATTTGATATAACCCTATCTATTAAAATTGATTTACTGATTTGTTGCTGATTTCCAACTCTTGAATTTGAAAATGATTTCTTCGACTATTTTGAAGTTCGAGTACTTCCAAATCAAGGTTAACTTTTCAAAGCTAAGAAATTTTGAAAAGTATTTTGATAAAGTATATAAGTTTGTTTTGAATGTTTAAGTATGTAGTAATATGATTTAATAAGTTGAAACTGTTTTGTTAAGTAAATGAATAAGGCAATTTTAATTTTTTTCTAAATATGAAATTTCGATTTGAAATGCTTTGATAAGAATTTGGTCTTCAAAATATTTTGAATAAAATCTAGTTTAAATGTTTTAACTTAGTAACATCTTTATGAAACTATATATTCAACAAGTTGGAATAAATATATAAGTTGTACGTATGCTCTTTTATTCGCATAATTAATTTGATCCAGGTTTGAGTACACAAGTTCGAGGTGAATTACACCATTTCGTGTTAGGATTTTTCATTCGATTCTTGATGGCGAATATTTGATATGGATTTTGGGCTTGTTTCTAGAATTCTCTATCGTAGTATATGGCTATGCAAGGAGACTGATGGCTTCTAGTCGAGAAACCATATCGAAATCCGCATTAGGGAAGTCGAATGGACAATACTAGTTCGAAAGCGAACTTGTGTGATCGAGCGAGCGATCAAATGCGACTTTGTGAAATGATGACGTATGTACATCTTATATTCTAATATCATTGATATATTGTGACGCTGAAATTGAAAGCTGTCGGGTTAGAATATCTTTACTTACTAAAAGAAAATTTCCAATCTAAATTACAAAGATATATAACCCATAAAAGCACAGATATTCAATCCCATATGGCTCTTTGTACAACGAAATTTGTTTTGAAAAATTTGATCCTTATATAAGATGGACCTTACGTAAGTATAAGATGATTTTGAAAACATTTGATTTTGGAAATGAATTAGTTGACTTAAATTATATTGATTTGGAAATTTGGATTTATTTTCTAAATCTATTATTTTGGAAACTTTGAAACTAAAGATATTTAATTTGAGAAGAAATAATTTGGTGAAATTGTATATGATTTTGAAATTGAACTGATATTGAAACAAATGGAAATTTGAGAACCTTATGTTACTAAACACTTGATTTGGGAGTTGTCGAACTTATATAAAATTGATTTGTATAAGTATGAAATTGATTCGAAAACTATAGATTTGAAAAGGTACTCAATTTGAAAGTGAAATCTTATATAATTGAAGTCTATATAAGTATGATTTGATATACTATTGATTTTGGAAAATATTTGATTTGAAAATTAAATCTTATATATAATGGATTTTATATAAGTACGATATTTGAAAGTGATTTGAAAAGGTACTATATGATACATATTTTCGAAGTAAAGATATGGAAAGTGCCTTCTGCTTGATATCCGATTTGTGGCCACATCTTGGATTCATTCTATCGATATTATTCTCTCTGATTTTTGGTTTTCCGGATATGATACTCGAGTGTCCTTCGAATATCCATGGCGTTACCCATGGTCTTTTTTTCTCTCGTGACTGCATAGCGCAACTGCCTGGCTGAGTCTTGCCTAGGGGTACGGATTGTTTCCTAGGGGATCCAGGCGTAACCATTGTGTATCATGCAATCTGTGTAGGTCGCGAATAGTAGCGCAACTACTTGGCTGAGTCTTGCCTGGGGGTACGGATTGTTTTCTGGGGGATCCAGGCGTAAGCATTGTGTATCCTGCATTCTACTAGTCATCATGGCGTAACTCGCAGGGCTGAGAAAGCTTACAGATATGGATTGTTTCCTGGAGGAACCAGGCGTAACCATTGTGTATCTGCGAACCATGGTTAGACAAAGGTTTTGTTTGGATTGTACTTTCCATATATGTTTTTAAAAGTTTTTCCAGTATTTTCACTGGGTGTTGAAACAAGTCTACTAAGTACCTGGAGAATTCTAGTTTTGCGCCTGATCAACGCACTACCAGAGTCTACAGGAACAAGGATAAACTTGTTGAAACATCGAGTTATAAAAATATTTTATTTTAAAGATATTTTATTTTAAAAGTATTTCCAGCAAAGAAATTTTGTATTAATATTCGAAATAGAAATTCTAATGGTTTGAATTAATTATTCATGCCCGATACTATTCTTTTGAATCTACCTTACCTGCTCAGCTTTATTTATTTACCTATATTCTGTTTTTCCAAGTCCTCCTTCTTTTCCTTGTTGACTATATCCTTTTAAATATTGTTTATTTATATATTATATGGTATAATAGAATTTTTTTAGTGTTATGAATATTTTAAAAGTTATTAATTAAATAAAACATATTTAAAGTAAATGATTATTGATTTATTAATAATATTTGAAAAGTATTTTAGATAGAATTAATAAATTTATGAATTATGGATTTAATGTTTTCAAATAGATTCTTTGTAAATATAAGTAATAATGTAAATAATTGTTTTCAAATGGTTTACATATATTTATAAAGGTGTCATTTAAACATATAAATGGTATTTATAAAGGAAGCAAGAAATTTTACAAATGGATTTTGAAAGGTTTTAAAGTATATAAGATAATTGAATTGGAAATGAAGTTTTCAAATTTGAAGTAAAATTTATATAGTTCAAATTAATTGTTTAATCTTGACTTTCAATCTATCTTTTCTGTCTGGTTGTTTCTATTCTTTTACCTCCTTCCTTTTCGGGAACGAAAAGTTTTGAGTGGGGGAGAGTGTAATGACCCACAAAATTTAATGGTTTTAAAAGTATATTTAATTGGAAATTTTTGGAATTTTAAACAATAAAATTTGAAATTAAAAATTTATTATTTGGAATACGCCTATTTAATCATAGCAACTAGTAAATTTTCATCTGATAATATTGAAGTTTATTTTTTTGTGTAATTTTATTTCAATTTAAATCAGTTAAATATTGGTAATAATTAAATGTTTTCCAAACTTGAATATTTTTATACAATAAATTTCTAAATCTTCTTCTGAGTGAGATGTCATCTTTCGTTTTTCCAAATTTGGACTTCTACTGCTCTGTTTATCTTAATTCTGGAAAAATAGCAGCGTTTCTGGTACCGATTATCGACTTTCGATCGGATGATCGTACCACTAGTATTTGTATACCGTTTTGATCGTCACATCATGCTGATCTCCATGGTATATTCATTTGCTTGTTTCGGCGTCCGATGGACAACGGAATCTGTAAAGCAGTTCACCGCATCGGTACGTTTCGAGCCTTTTGTTAGTTGGGTCCATTCAGATTTCAAACAGCAGCCACTAGCTTTTATTTAATATTTATCTCATCACTTACTAAAATTTGACCGTTGCCATCCCATACCTCTTTGAAGTGTGAACATACAAAACTGGTATACGTTTTGTATTTATTAATTTTAAACGGTTCATTTGTTACGCCTGTTCATTCATTTTTTAATTTCTTTTATTCTCCTCCTCACCATTTCATTTTCTCAGCCATTTGATATCCACACGAAACTCATTCCCATGGCCTCCACCTTGCCACAGGAACCCTTCCTCCTCCCTCACCTAGAATGGCCATGCAATCCAATCTCGGCCTAGCACCGACCCACACGCGCCTAGGCCTCCACCCGCGTCTCCTCCGCCCTGACAGCGACCATCACCCTTCCACAGTTCCACTCACCATTTCTCACCCCATGAGCCTTCCTGCCAATCCCTTGCTTCCCTCCAGCCCCATCTATTTATAGCCGAGCCACCGCGACCTCTGGCCTGGGCAACCCACTAGTACCCGCTCCTCCACATCACCACTTCCCTTCCATTTTCCCTTCGAAAGCCATGACATCACCTCCCTTCACATGCGCTGACTACAGCACTGCCAAGTCTGGACATAGCCCGCCTTCAAAGCACCGCACAACCCTTGCTTCACCCGACAAACCATCCTCTTCAATTCGCCGAACTACCTACCATCCGCCAGTGCCTCACGTTAACCAGCAGGCCTTGTTCGAGCAGCAGCAGACCCCTGGCCGAGCCACTGTCATGGCCTTCCTCCAGTTTTTCCACTTCTCCTTTATATTAGGTAACATATATTTGGTATTATATATTGATTTTGAATTTTTTTAAAGATAGTTTATATATATGTGTGTTTAAGAGGATTTATATATATTATATTCAGATTTTAGAAATCTTACGGTAAAGATATATATAAAGGTGTTTGAAAATGAAATAAAATTGACAGTTTATATTTTATGTAGGTGTAATGCAATAATATGTATTAATATTCTATTCTAACTTGAGTAATACAGTAGTATAGGTGTTTGTATGTATGATATATATGTTTACTGTATATTGTGTATTATAAGGGAAGTGGTATATGTCATATACATAATTGTTGTTTTCTATTCAGAGCTATTCGATTTTTCTTCAAACCGTGTATATGTCAACAAAATATATATTTTCTAAGTATAGCTATATATAAGTTGATTTTTAATTTGTACGTGTGTATATATAAAGTGATTATAATATGAGAATTTTATATACACTTATACAGCTTGTGTGCATGTCTTATTATATATATATATATATATATATATATATTAGATTTTATATGATATATTGGATATAAAAAGCTTATGTAAATATTTTTAACCTGTTCTGTAGTTTTGTAGGATCTGTTGTAGATTTCTTTTATAGTTTTATATATATACACATGTCTGCTATATTAATAATGTAGTAATATATAGATAGTTATATTTGCTAAAGTATAAAATTTGTAGTGTATAAATATGTATACTTCGATATTATAGAAATAGGTAGGCATACTAGTTTCAGCAATACATATAAGCTTTAGTCTTGCCAGCTCATTTGCCTTCATTTCCAATTTGTTTTGGAATGGGTCTAGTTTAAGTTACTTTTGGCAGGTCTGTACTAGTAAATCTGAGCTGTTATATATACTTTGTTTAGAATATAGGTTTGTATAATCTATTATTTTCTAGTTTTGATAATACATATGTACTAGGTGACTTTATAACATATATATATATATGTTCTGAGTTATATTTTTTTAAGTTATATAAATATATATGCTTGACTTTAATATTGGAGTTAAATCTAAACAACGATTTTGAAACACATGTATATATATATATATTTAATTTAATATGCGTTAAAAATTAGAATATGATTTTGTATATATATACAATTTATATGTTATATCTATATCAATTTACCTACATAACTAATCTCCATCGATCCAGTTCTGACTTGATTTCGTCAACTCCTATCTCAGCTTTGATCATCGAATCGTGTCCATCCAGCGTTGCTTTGGAATTCGTTGCCCAATCCCTCGTCAAAATCTATCTAGCCTCGAAAGGTGAGCAATCACTCACGATTAACGTTCTTATATTTATTAAATTTGATTTCAATTGAAACGACAATTGAAATATGTTGCTGTAGTTATTTAAGTTGTTATATATGTTATTGTCTGTAATTGTTCACCTGCGGGATATGACACCATATCCTGTTGTTTATATTATATTGTTATTGATGATATATGCCTGTTATTTTATTGTATTATCTGTTATCACTCTGCAAGTTCCCTGTAGTTTAGAAATCACTATGGGTTGAAATGATACATACCCGAACGGACTTTAGAATAGGTGAAAATCGTTATGGGTGGAAATGATAAACCCAAACGATTTTCATTTGAATTAAAATTGGGATTACGGGTCGAAATGATATCTACCCATATATATTTAAATTTCGGATTGAAATGATAAATATCTGTATCACTTAACCCTATGATAAAGATATATACAGACACCGTTGGTCCATATATATAAATATTTTGAAAATGAATTCTATGGTTTTGGAAAGAAATATATGGTTTTAATAAATGTTGAGCCTTAAATTATTATATATAAATGGGAATGATTGACTAAATAAATATAATATGGTTGAGTTTTTAAATTTATGTTTCAAAAATAGATTTCAGTAAAAATTTGAATAAGTTAAGGTTGGGAAGATAATTTGAATTTACTAAAGAATTTTATTTAATTAAACCGATTTAAAACTTATTGAAATTGGGATTTAAGATATGATTTATAACTTGAGTTTGATTTAAATAATTTAATGAATATTTCTTGTTTAAATAAATTTAAGGAAATATTTAGTAAAAATGAAATTTAAGGCTAGTTAAATGATATTGAATTTATTAAGTGAATATTCCCTGATTAAATAATAATAAAGTTAAATCAAGAGCTATATGAAACCGTTAAATTTAACTTTGAAAATGTTGAATATTAAAGTTTTGAAATATATTGAAAATTTAAATGGTATATTTAGAACTGAATTGAATTGATGAATTGAGCTTTGAATAAATTTGAATTTGGAATTTGAAGTTGATTTGAATCGATCTGCGAGACTTGAGAAAATTAAATGCTTTACTTTATAAATTAATTAATATATACTATCTTGGAAAATAGTTATATTTGAAATGAAATAATATTTGGGTTTTGAAGTATAAATTAAATTGAAATGACCACGGTGTTATAATGTATATTTCCACCTTGTAGATAGTTCTGAAGATCCTTAGAGGATGGTTATCCCAAACATCCTTTAAGTTACTTGTATTTCAGTTGATATTTCACTTGAGTTGGATTTATTTATATAAGAATGTTAATCCTGACTCGAGTGTTTTTTGTTTTGCTTTACGCTCGGGTCAGACCGAGTGATACAACATTTGAGACTCACCTTTGGAGTTTGGAGCTTCCTTTAGAGATCCAACTATCGCCTCAGCTTTCAACTCTTCTAGTTGATTTGTTCAGAGAAGTCATCTGTTGTACTGGAGACTTCACTGCATTTGAGATATTCTGTTGTATTTTATTTCTAACTCTGATGTTTATATAGTAGCTTCATGAACTACTATTTTATCTATTCCGCTGCGTATTATTGTATTACTCTATGTCTGTGATTCTGTGATTGATTTATTTACTGTATATGCTGAGTTTTTGCCAAATTTAAATTAACAATCTGATATTTTGAATTATTCAAGTCAGACATGTGTGGATTTATTGTCGATTTGAATGGTCCAAAATAGCGGGTCGTTAGAGATATATTCTGCAGGAAGAAGTTTGCAAAACTACTTCAAAATGGTTTTTCAAAACTACTTTTCAAAATATTTTAGCCTTAAAATATTCTTTGTCTTTGTTTTTTAATAAACTCTTGTTTTAAACTTCGTTTGTTTTAAAACTATCTTCTGATTTTTAAATATTCTTTTATAATATATATAATTGAGATTTAAAATCAAATTTATATATACATTGTAAAAATATAATTTTCTACTCTTATTTGTTTTAAAACATAGGAAAATTACTTTATTTTACTCTAGAATCATTTCATCTTGTTTTCCTTTCAATACCATTTTCATAACAAATTTTACATTATTTTTAACTAAGGGATGTCGACATCATGGGATACCCCATGTCGACATGGTGACCGTTAAATTCAAAAGTTTCAATTTTCAAAAGAAGTGTCTATTCTTCTAAATCTCTTCACAAATGGTTATGACCATTACTGGTCTATAAATAGCCTTCACAAACGAATTTTTTAACTAACTATTTTTTTATTTTCTTCACTCCTTCTTCTCCAAAAATCCATATTCTAAAATTTTCATATTTTTAAGATCGTGCCAAAATTCTGCCGAATTCTCAAGTGAATCAAATTAGAATCTCATTCTTGTTTGATTCTCTGCCCTCTCTCGAAGATCAAAGTGCTGTTCAGAGTTATAGGATCAATTTGTAATCAAAAGTTTATCGAGTCTCTCTATAAGGTGTGGTTGTGCCTGGAAATCAATTAGGTAATCTTGTGGCCCTTAATTCAAGAGAGTTTGCCCCGAACTCGTGAGATAAGAGGGTACATCAAGGCCTTTAGAAACTGAGGATTGTAATCTCGACTTTGGTATAATAAAAATCTATATGAGGTGTTCTGCCTTGGTACAGGACTGGATGTAGAGTAATCCCGAACCAGTATAAAATCCGGTCTGTTATTTCCTTTTACTACTTTTTATTTACTTTCTGCATTTGTGTTTGATTTTGTGATTGTTCTGTGATTAAGTTCTTCATTTGTTTGTGCCATAATTTAATTTAGTCCATATAAGTCTTAGAATCCATTAAACACTATTCACCCCCCTCTATTGTTAAATT
Source organism: Allium fistulosum (assembly GCA_030737815.1). Taxonomy (NCBI): domain Eukaryota; kingdom Viridiplantae; phylum Streptophyta; class Magnoliopsida; order Asparagales; family Amaryllidaceae; genus Allium; species Allium fistulosum. The sequence goes on from CM060903.1 coordinate 846,422,710, forward strand.
AGCTTTAAGATCCTTAATCCGCACTCCCTTTCAATTGGTATCAGAGCATAGGTTTTCACAGTTTTCATAATCTGAAACTTGAAAAGTTGAAAATGGCATTTTTAGAAAATTTTGTTAATACTAGTTTGAATCTATGCATTTCATCAAAGTATCATAGGTCTGCATATAGTTTTTATGAAAAATCAAGTTATATACCGAATTGTTTTGTTATGCAGGAACAGTCATGTTACATGGCTTTTGAAGAATCAACAACCAATGGACAAACTGTGCAAATTGAGAAAGATAAATGGATACTTGATAGTGGCATTTCAAAGCATATGACTAGAAATTCCGAGATACTCAAAGACATTATATATCAAGATGGTGGATTGGTCAACTTTGGAGACAACTCAAAAGGAAATGTGATTGGCATTGGCAATGTCGGTAATTCTAAAACTCCTCTTATTTCTGATATTTTGCTAGTTAGGAATTTAAAACATAATCTGCTTAGTATAAGTCAACTATGTGATAAAGGATTTAAAATTAAATTTGGAAAAGATAAGTGTCGCATCGAAGATAAAAAGTCAAATATTATCTTTGAAGGAATTAGGAAGAAAAACATTTACATCCTTATTATGAAAGTTTCAAATGATAACTTATGTCTTTTGGTTAATACAAGTGACCCTTGAATTTGACATAAAAGATTTGGTCATTTAAATTTCAAACTGTTATCTAGGTTGTCAAAACTTGACTTAGTTAGAGGACTTCCCAAGTTAAACTTTAAAGTAGATAGTATATGTGATGCTTGCCAATTAGGAAAACTTAAGAAAAGTTCATTTAAATTAAAAGATATGATTTCTACTTCTAAACCTCTAGAATTACTTCATTTAGATTTATTTGGTCCATCTCAAGTTCAATCAATTAATCACAATAAATATGTTTTTGTAATTGTAGATGATTATTCTAGATATATTTGGATAATTTTTCTTAAACTTAAAAGTGATGCTTTTGAATTATTTAAAAATTTTGCTAAAAGAATTCAAAATCAATTTTCTTTAAAAATAAAAACTATTCATAGTGATCACGGTGGAGAATTTGAAAATGAAAATTTTGAGAATTTCTACAATAAAAAAGGAATCACTCATAATTTCCCTTTTCCGAGAACTCCACAACAAAACGGAGTGGTAGAACGTAAAAATAGAACGATTCAAGAGTGTGCTAGAACAATACTTTCTCATAGTAACTTACCTAAAAACTTTTGGGCTGAAGCAGTCACTACAGGTTGTTATATATTAAATAGGATTTTAATTAAACCATTAACTAATAAAACACCATATGAATTACTTTACAATAAGAAACCCATAGTAGCTTATTTTAATGTTTTTGGTAGTAAGTGTTTTATTCTTAATACAAAAGATAATTTAGATAAATTTGAACCTAAATCCGACAAAGGTATTTTTATCGGATATTCTAATAGAATTAAAGCTTTTAGAGTTTATAATTTAAGAACTAACACTACTGAAGAAACAATGCATGTATCTTTTAATGAAAATTTTAAAGATACTGTACAAATAGAAGATGAAGAAGATTTTGTAACTTTAAATAATGAACCTAATGAAACTGATTGTGAAATCATTCAACCTAATAAAAGAATTAGACTATTAAAAGATCTTCCTGTAGAAAATATACTAGGAAATATTGACTCTATAGTTAAAACATGAAATCAACTAAATAGTATGAGTAATGTAGCTTTTATATCAACTATTGAACCTAAAAATCCAAAGGAAGCATCATTTGATGATTCATGGATTCTTGCTATGCAAGAAGAATTGAATCAGTTCACCAGAAATGATGTTTGGGAACTTGTTCCTAGACCTGGGGATAAAAGTATAATTGGAACAAAATGGGTTTATAAAAATAAAATGAATGAACTCGGTGAGGTCGTGAGAAGTAAAGCTCGTTTAGTCGCGCAATGTTATTGTCAAGAAGAAGAAATTGATAATGACGAAACCTTTGCACCCGTAGCAAGACTAGAAGCTATCAGGATTCTACTTGCTTTCGCAAATTACAATAATTTCAAGTTATATCAAATGGATGTTAAAAGTGCTTTTCTAAATGATTTTGTAAAAGAAGATGTTTATGTTGAACAACCTCCACTTTTTGAAAATAATGAATTTCCAAATCATGTATATAAATTAAAGAAAGCTTTATATGGTCTGAAACAACTCCTAGAGCCTGGTATGAAAGACTAAGATCTTATTTACTACAATATGGTTTTGAAATTGGTAAAATAGATACAACTCTTTTTTATTAAAAGAAACAAAAATGATATTCATTTAGTACAAATATATGTATATGATATAATATTTGGGTCAACTAATAACATAATGAATAAAGAATTTTCAGATATAATGACTAAAAAATTTGAAATGAGTCATATGGGAGAACCAAGCTTCTTCTTAGGACTTCAAATCAAACAATTAGATAAAGTAATTTTCATTAGTCAAGAAAAATATGCTAAGGATTTAATTAATAAATTTGGATTGACCACTTCTAGTGGGAAACCAACTCCAATGACAACTAATGTAGGTTTAAGTAAAGAAGATAAATCAAAAGATGTTGATCAAAAATTATATAGGGGAATGATTGGTTCGCTGCTTTATATAACAGCAAGTCGTCCTGACATCATGCATAGTGTCTGTCTCTGTGCAAGGTACTAATCTCAACCTAAAGAAACTCACTTAAAAGCTGTTAAAAGAATTTTAAGATATGTAAAACATACTTTAGATTATGGTTTATTTTACCCTAAAAATGATGTATTTGATTTAATTTCATATTGTGATGCTGATTACGCTGGTTGTAAATAAAATCGAAAAAGTACAAGTGGAACTTGTCACTTTCTAAGACATTCTCTAGTTTCCTGGTTTATTAAGAAGTAAATCACTGTATCCTTGTCAACAACTGAAGCAGAATATACATCTGCTGCTATGGCTTGTTTTCAAGTTATATATATGTAACAAACTTAAAAGATTTTGGATTAACTATAACTAAATCACCAATTTATTGTGATAATACTAGTGCAATAAACTTATCTAAAAATCCAACTCATTATGCTAGAACAAGACATATTGATATTAGACATCATTTTCTTAGAGATAATATAAGTAAAGAAGTCATAACTCTTGAGTATATTAATACTGAAAAACAAATTGCTGATATATTAACCAAACCATTAAATGAACAAAACTTTACTAAATTTAGAAGAGAATTAGGTATATGTTCATTAAATGAAATATAAATTATACAAGTATAGTTAATAATTAATATAAAAAAAATTCAAAAATTGAACTGGGCATGTCGACATGACCCATCCCCCTATGTCGACATACAGGTCGAGATTTTCAAATTTAAATTCCCTCTAAAATTAGTTATTTGGTTATATATTTATATATTTCGACTTTTACTCCTTTTCTCTGTTCTATTCTCTATAATAAACTTCTAAAACAGTAAATTAATGGCTTCCTCTTCTAATAATGAACCTTCCTCACCCACTTCTCCTCATTCTGGCACTTTTCAATGTTCCACACACGTACGAGTCATCAAACTACAAGAGAAGATGAAAGATTTGCTTCAAATGATGATGGAAATTCAAGTAAGTCAACTGCGAATGGCTAGAGAACAAGATAGGCAAGGCAGAATTCTTAGGAATTTGCAAAAATTCCTTATGGATAACCATGCCAATCCCATTGTCATCGAAGAATCATCACAAGCCATGGATTCTGAAGAAGAAGAGCCTATGGAAGAACCACAAGAGGATCAAGAAGATGAACATCCTCTGCCGAATCCGGATGTTCATATGGATGAAGAAGATGGCGTGATTTGCGTTGGAGAGGTCCTTTTTGACGCTAATGGAAACTTGGTCGAACAACGTGGAAACTTTTGTCTCCATTATCCAAATTGTTTGGTCCATAAATCACTAATAGTTAAGGGTCCTCGTTAAGTGTTTTTTGTTTTTGTTTTTCTCTTTCTTGATTATATATTGGTTTGTTAGTTTGTATATAAAGTGTTATCTTAATTAACGTTCTTCTAAAAACAATCTTGGGTGTATAAAATCTTGAATTCCATTTAACTTAGAATGCTATATTTCACTCATACATAGTTATTATTCTTATATCATATGTTTGTTTATATCATTTTCTATTAAGTTCAAGGATTATAGGTTATTGTTTTGTTGATGACAAAGAGGGAGAAGTTATATAAAATAGTAGGCTTCGAGTAAGGGGGAGTTGTTGGTGTGAGGGGGAGTTATGGTATGATCGAAGTGGTAAGTATATTTTATAAGGTTGTCATCATCAAAAATGGGGAGATTGTTAGGAACTGGAGATAGTGGTTTTGATGACAACAACCTTTGTAACTTATTTTATTATAACTTATATACTAACACTATTGTCTAGATATATATGAATGTTATTATGCAGGATATATATAAGGCAGGTACTGATTATTGAAGACTGTACTGTATAAAGATCAAGGATGAAGAAATCAAGTTTGAAGACTCATGAGTTTCAAGATCAAGATTTCAAGATAAGTGTCTAGTTTATTGTTAAAACTTCATAATATCATGAAAATCTTCATTCCATATTTCATTTGGGATGGAACCCATTCCTATCTTCTTAGTGGCTTACAAACCCACGACAAGTAGCTTACAAACCTACGACAAGTGGCTTACAAACCCACGAACATCCTGGTTTTGTACAAGTTCTCGAGTCCTGATGAGATGAGATATTCTGCAGGAAGAAGTTTGCAAAACTACGTCAAAATGGTTTTTCAAAACTGCTTTTCAAAATATTTTAGCCTTAAAATATTCTTTGTCTTTGTTTTTAAATAAACTCTTATTTTAAACTTAGTTTGTTTTAAAACTATCTTCTGATTTTTAAATATTCTTTTATAATATATATATACTTGAGATTTTAAATTAAATTTATATATACATTCTAAAAATATATTTTTCTACTCTTCTTTATTTTAAAACATAAGAAAATTAGTTTATTTTACTCCAGAATCATTTCATCTTGTTTTCCTTTCAATACCATTTTCAAAACAAATTTTACATTGTTTTTAACTAAGGGATGTCGACATCATGGGATACCCCATGTCGACAGGGTGGCCGTTAAATTCAAAAGTTTCAATTTTCAAAAGAAGTGTCTATTCGTTTAAATCTCTTCACGAATGGTTATGACCATTGCTGGTCTATAAATAGCCTTCACAAACGAATTTTTTAACTAACTATTTTCTTATTTTCTTCACTCCTTCTTCTCCACAAATACATATTTAAAATTTTCATATTTTTAAGATCGTGCCAAATTTTTTCCGAATTCTCAAGTGAATCTAATTAGAATCTCATTCTTGTTTGATTCTCTGCCCTCTCTCAAAGATCAAATTGCTATTCAGAGTTATAGGATCAATTTGTAATCAAAAGTTCATCAAGTCTCTCTATAAGGTGTGGTTGTGCCTGGAAATCAATTGGGTAATCTTGTGGCCCGTAAATCAAGAGAGTTTGCCTGGACTTGTGAGATAGGAGGGTACCTCAAGGCCTTTAGAAACTGAGGATTGTAATCTCGACTTTGGTATAATTAAAATTTGTATGAGGTGTTCTGCCTTGGTACAGGACTGGATGTAGGGTAACTCCGAACCAGTATAAAATCCGGTGTGTTCTTTCCTTTTACTGCTTTTTATTTACTTTCTGCATCTGTGTTTGATTCTATGATTTTTCTGTGATTAAATTCTTCATTTGTTTGTGTCATAATTTTAATTTAGTCCATATAAGTCTTAGAATCCATTAAACACTATTCACCCCCCTCTAGTGTTAAATTAGCCTTAAGATCCTTAATCTGCACTCCCTTTCACAAACGTCTGGTCCAAACCTACTAGACATATGGTTAGTTTTCAGACGTATGGTTAGAGTTCAGACGTCTAGTGGGTTTCTGGAATATTTCTAGAACCCAAGTCCAGACGTCTGGATAAACCCCCAGACGTTTGGAACTGCCAATTCTGCCTATTTTGGCTGTTTTTGATTCGATTTCCAATTTTTATTGATTTTTGTTGATCGGGTTAGTTATTATCACTTATTATCGACTTCGATGACTTCTTTCTTTGGATTTTTGGGAATATCCATTTCATGGATTTGATATCGATTTTTATGGTTTTAATTCACGTCGTCGAATGTGAATTTTTGGTGATAGATTATTTTTACAATCATTTATGTGATTTGTCACTTTAAAATACAAAGGTTTCTATACTAGTAGTAAATACTCAAATTCTTTCGCAAAAATGATTTCAACGTTATTTTTAATACAAAGCTTACTTTTAAAACCGTCTTCCAGTCTATTAGTATATACAAACCTTTACCTCATTCGTATGAGAAATCTAATTAAACGGCTTAGCAAAACAAATAGTATGAAATGCTTGTATTTACTTCGTCGGTTAATTCTTGGACTTGATCAATTGAAACCTTATGACAATTTTCGAGTGGAAATCTACAATCTGTTCGTAAATATTTAAGTTAAGCCAGTGGTTATGGGACATGAAGCTAAACTCATTTATTTACTAGCTTAGTGTAATTGACACTTCTTATTGATTAATGATGATCATTTTATGATTTAGACTAGCGATATGCGATGTCTCTTTATTCGCGTGGGGGACTGCACCCCGTTCTATAGAGCTTCGGCTAATTTTTATGGGTTAGCGACCCATGGTCTTTGGACTGTTCGTGGAGCAATCGGCTCGATAAGTCGGTGCATAGGGCGTATCTTTTTAGGTGCGTCGATGTTCAACTAGGCATGGGGCGTATCTTTTTAGGTGCGTCGATGTTCGACTAGGCATGGGGCGTATCTTTTTAGGTGCGGCGATGTTCGACTAGACATGGGGTGTATCCTTTTAGGTGTGTCGATGTTCGACTGTGCATGGGGCGTATCTTTTTAGGTGCGTCGATGCTCATTTCATGGGATAGCGACCCGTTTGTGATACACGTGTTGGCGAGTTTTCATTCTCCCGTTTGTGATAGGCCTTCCCCTTTTTGTGATTTCTGGATTTCTAGTTGATGATTTCTAGAATTTGTGTTTCACCGATTTTTGCGATTGGCATTGATATGTTTTGTCAATATTTGTGTTTTGGTGAATAATTTAAAGAATATGACATTCTTTTTAGTGTTTGAGAATATTTGAGATATTGTATGATTTTTGTTATTACCTGATGTATACTTGTCATAGTATGGCATTATTGTTATCATACGTTTTTGTCATATCTCTTATCCTATCTCATTTTATATGATATTTATAGCTATACTAATCCGTTTATTATTATTTTTCTTAAATAATACTCGGGTCAGATCGAGGTATTTCAGGTGCTTCTACTTAACTTCTTATCAGGGACCATCATCTGATTTTTGGCTAACTACTTTAGCTTAGTAGTTTTTGCTTTTATACATTTGAGATAGAGACTCCTTGATGTATACTTATTCTTTTGTGATGTAGTGGATCTTGTATGACCACTATTATGATGTACACTTTTATGTGTTATATTCATATCTGTTTCCGCCTTTGTGATATGAATATCTTTGTGTTATTCTTATTCCTATATTTGTTTCCGAAGGCCACATAGCCACTGTGTGGTAGCTTTGAGCTTGTATTTGATATGTCGGATTTCCTCTTGAAATGAAATGCATGTTATACTATCTGACATATCGGAACTCGCACAAAGCAATTACAGAGATGGTCGCTCCTCAACAGCCTTATTCTTCGTGCTAGTCGATGGCATTACCCAGTAGTGTCCTTGGCTAGTGTGAGTATAGAGGTGGGGCGTCACAGCTTGGTATCGGAGCCAAACTTCGGAACAATGTAAAATAATTTAGCAAGGATCATTGTCCTAAGTCTCTCTTAGGAGTCGTGCCTTAGGATTTAATTCGAGTCATAGGACCCGTTTTATCCTATTTTCTTTTATGATGCATTGTTTTATCAATCAAGTTTGTTTGATATTCGTTCCGAGAATAACCTTTTTCCTCTTCTTTCTTTCTTTCTTAAAGAAGAGAAATGGTTAGATTTGACTATCCTAGCGCCGGTCAATCCAGTGCTACTCCTCAAGATGGAGTATTCATATCTGCCCAGCAGCTTTTAGATCTTGTAAAGAATGCTCAAGTCGTCGGCCCCATTCCAGAGCCTACTCATCCTAAATCTGGGTTTGCACGCTTGTGCAGCGATTATACCAATTTTGGTGGAAGGCCATTCAAGGGTTCCGAAAGCATTATAGAAGTCGAAGATTGGCTTAGATCGTGCGACCGCATCTTTTCTCGCATGAATCTTATTGATCTTCATCGTGTCCAAGTGGCTTCTAGCATGCTCCAAGAGAGAGCATTAGATTGGTATGAGCTTTTGATTTCGGTAATTATTGAAGCGGATCTTACTTGGGAGCAATTCCGGGAAAGGTTCGAGTTAAAGTTTGTGCCAGAAGCTGAAAAAGTAACTCTAGCTCGACGCTTTATTGACCTTGTTCAAGGTGAATCTTCTATGATGGATTGATGTTGGAGCAGGGATATGAGCACTAGAACTCTAACCTATTGACTTCCTTCTCGACCGAGGAATAGTTAAGTCGAAAATTGTCGAAAACATGTCAATCGTGTTGAATTCTTACTTGTTTATGGAAATCATTAATACAATACCTAACACTAAAAGCCGACGAGGTAGACTTATCTATTTGTGAGATTTAAGAATGAAGTATCTAGGCAAGGCTTTGATGCAACCAGTGCTCTAACATTCCTGGCTTCACTCTTGAGAAAGGAATAGTTAAGTCGGAATGTCGAAAATGAGTTAAGTATACGAATATTAATTTGTATAAGCAATTTTTTTTGACTAGGTAGTCGATTAGTTGACTATCGAACTTGACCTAATATTAACTTAGAGCGTACCAAAAGGCTTCGTGATTTTATACCAATGACAACCCTCGAAGATGAGCATTGGTGCGAAATGTTTCTAGATTTTTCTTACTTCTGATAGAATCAGAATTGAGTTAACAGAAAATTCATCAATTGATTTTGGTGCATCCGTTAAGTGGGGAAAGTGTACTTATATAAGATGACTTGAACCCGTAACCACTTCAAACCATATACACGATCTATGTTCTGGAACTGATTGTGAAGTAGAATGTTGTAGAGTTGAACTCTAAGTTTAAGTCCAAAGGAAAGGTCAGTATTAATATTTCGAATGATACTATCGTGAGGAAAAAATCTATTTTAAGGAGTATTCCAAGAGAGAGGACAGCATTAGAATTCGTCGAAGGGCTTATGTGGGGAACCTATGTGGAAGTTCGACATCTATTCGAGATGCTCGAATCCATGTAATGATTCATGATTCGTTCGAGATGAAGGAACCTAATTGGGAATTTGTGTACTATTCGAATGATGAAGACTTATGTGAGAGATGCCAAACGTAGCCTCGATATCAAGAAAATGACAAAAAGCAGAGATGGGGCATGGCAAGTGGGTTTAGCCGACCTCAGGGGTATATCAACTCCATATCTAGAGATTCTTATCGCTTGTTTGCTAGCGGGAGTTGATATGACTTGGACCGCACACCAAGGGTTGTCCACTTATGTTTACCTTAAAGTGTATCCTATCTAGAGATATATGATGCTCGGAAGGTAGTTTCTGATCCATATCATGAAGTTTGGATGTAGCCAGATCGAAGTGATCTCCATGGAAAAATTCATATATGAACACACCTTATTGGTATTAATTGTATACCTAGTATTGTTATGTCATATGCACAACAGCTATTTTCGGATTTATGTTCTACACCCTAGACATTGTCTATTATACCGATATACTCACTCATCAGATGATTGGTTACATTTGAGGGTAAAACCATTACGGTAATCTGTACGGTCTTAATGGTTACTGTTGCATGTTACATATTTCTTGAGTTTCTCATGCTGGTTTACTAGACTGATCCGGGTGTTATTTTCTACAATGCTCGGGTCATCCTGTGTATATTTCCAGATTTAGCTTTGGATGCTTTGGGGATTATGGAGAGAAGCTGGATAATTACCTTTCATAGTATTATTATTTCCGTTGTATTACTATATTGTATATATCAGCATTGTGAGGACAAGTAGTTATAACTGTCCAAGCTGATGATAGTACTTAGATTTTGGTAACTCTAAAATTTCTATATTCAGAGTAACCCTTTGTGTTATTCCTTTGATATTATATACTATCGGTCCGTTGTGAGATTCTGATGTTGTGTTCTCTCTTTCTTGTTCTATTTTTCTTTTCTTACACTAAATTTCTTTCTTTTCGCACTTGGGTGTTCGGAACACAAATACCGTGGATGTATTTGTTGTCGACATCCAAGGGTGAAAAATTCGGGTTGTTACATTTCATACATTCAAGATGTGATTTATTAGCTACATTATAAGGTATTTATCAAATCCCCTTTTGATATATGTTGCGGCATGCTAGAATTGTTTTGATCCTCTATCCATACTTTACTTTGTGATTATATGTTACATCTTCTTAATATAGTTAAAATAATGTTTATATAGCCAATTTATATATGGTCAGATCTATTACTTGGTATTGTATTAGAAATCAAAGTTTAATGAAAAAGGGAAGTGTTTTTTAAAATTTAAAACTAATTGTTGTATATTTTTAATTAAATAATTATTCTGAAGTCTTTTTGCCTAACATGGTATAAAAAGTATAGGAGAGGAGTTTAAAAAGGTTACTAAATATGTATCTAAATTAGTGAATCAAGAAGATCTAAAGCCAGTTGTTTTTAATAAATTCGATGTCCTTACTAATATTGATGGGAATTTTTATGATGATATCCAAACTTTAGATAAAAATAGTGGCTCTTTTGAAGATACAGAAAACATTATTGGGTTAGTACTCGACGAAAATTCTAGCTTAGATAATACTAAACTTTTGTGAAGTTGATAAAGGGAATCCAATGGTTGCTTCAGATTCTAATATAAAGTTGCTTGAAGTAGAAATAAATAATATGTGTATGTTTTAGAAAGATTTAATCAATTTGGGTTGTGGTTGTGGGGTCGAAGATTGCTCGGTGGATGTTGGTGATGTGATTTGAAGAGCTTGTATGATGAGGAAGGAGAGTTTAACAGGTTAAGACCCTTCGACTCAACGCAAGACAATACATGTACATGCACTATTCATGTGCATAGAGTACATGTACAAGTACATGCACAACAAACCATGTTGAATAATATTTGTACTATTCCAGTTGCTCCAGAATTTTTTCTTGAAGTACACATACTATGTCCAATAGGAAATGGACAAATTGTTCTTCATCCATATTAAATAATATTAGTATAGGATGCTCATTGGGCTAGAAGTTGAAAACCAAGAAATGTTGGCACTTGAAAATGGAATGCGACTGCTAATGAATATGAAAAGTCTCCAATAAAAAATCAAACAGCTAACTATTTTAATCAAATGGGTGAAATAGAGAAGGTTATGTACGTGGATGTTCAGAAGACTTTGCATGATGATGACATAAATTGTGGAGATCGGGTTTTGGCACATGTTGATCATATTCTAGTGCATGTATTAGTAGGATGGCACCAAAGTATCTTGTGACTCTAGCTCAGTGCATGAGGTTGATTCAAACTTTAGATGTTCTATATCGGTGAGGAGGAGTGGTCGTACCATTAAAGTTTTCGAGAACTGTAGCTCAAGTATGGATCTTATTTTAGGCAGTACCTATTATCATATGCTTTGCGTAGTTATCTACTAGTGACACGTAGCGTTTAGCTAGGAATTCTAGTTTTAAATTTGACCATATTCAGGTAGATACTGAATATGTTAAGAGTAGGGAATTAGAGCATGTTATATCAGTTGGATCATGAGATACATTAGTTAGAATGTTAAAGGTGATCTAGGGAAATGTAGTAAAATTAGGTCATTTTTAAAGATAATAACATTGATGTTGCTTTATTGCAAGAAATAAAAACAGATCACCCTAATTACATATTTTATAGGAGTTTGGGTAGACTATATATTAGGTATTGGGTTCATCTCCTTACAAGGGGTAGCTCTAAGGGATTAATGGTGGGCTAGAAAGAAAACGTAAAACTTTTGCAATCCATTGTAAAATCTCATTCGATACATTTAGTTTTTTCTGATTTCAGCGATGGCCCATTTCTAAATGTTATTAATGTTTACAGACCTAATTCTTAATAGGATCATAGGGTCCTTTGGAGTGAGTGTCTAGAGTTTAGATCACTCGCTTTTAAATCATTCGCTTTTAAATCATTCTCTTTAGGTACTTGGGTAATGGGTGGGAATTTCGAAATCACTATATTTCTAGGAGAACGAACTCCTAGAGAAGGAGATTTTTTTCTTCTATGAAAGAATTTGATCAATTTATTGTTAATACTGATTTCATTGAATTTCATTTAAGCAATAGACGGTTCACTTGGTCAAACAAAAGGGATGATCCATCGATGGCTCTTTTAGATAGATTTTTTATTAATGATGAAGTGGAAGATAAATATCATACTTATAACATGGTTGGGCTTACGAGTATTTAGCTGGACCACTGTTCAATTATTTTATCTTATAATAACCAAAAAAATCGAAAAAATATTTAGATTCGAAAAAATGTGGTTGTTAGAAAATAACTTTTTAGAATTAATTACAAATAAATGGTTTTCTCTAAGTAAGTATAATTATAAATTTTCGGGAAATACGGCTAAAATATTGGTAAATAAAATTAGAGATTTAAGAATTTTTCTTAAGAGATGGAATAAATATGTTTTTGGTAATATTAGAATTAAAAAGATAAATTATTGAATGAGATTTTAAAGCATAATAAATTAGAAGAAATCAGGAATTTAAATATTTGAGAAAAAAATGAGCTTTCAAATTTAAAAGATGAATTAAATAAAATTCTAACACGAGAAGAAGTAATATCAAAACAAAGATCTATGGTTCAATGGATGGATGAGGGTGATACGAATACTAATTTTTTCATAAAGTAGCAAATGGTAAAAAAGCGTAGTAATACCATGAACTCTACTTTGATTAATAATATTGAGATCTTTGAAAAAAAAGAATTAAACGAGGCATTTACTAACTATTATAAAGAAAGTTTTGGAACTAAAAATGAGTATAGGATTAGAGTTAATTGGGATGCATTATATCTTAATGATACTAGGATTGATTTAGATGGACTAGATTCTCCATTTACGGAAGAGGGAATTTCGAGAGCTATAAAAGATATGACAAATGACAATTCACTTGGCCTTGATGGGTTTCCATATATTATTTTATGAAAATTTTGGTGTGTTTTAATATACGATTTAATTAATATGTTTAACCAAGGTCCATTACAATTAAGTAGGTTTATTTTCTAATGTAATCTTATTATACACGAAAGTGGGTGAAAATGAGTTAAAAGATTTCATACCTATTTCATTATTAAATCGTTCTTTCGAAATTATTTCTAAGTTTTAGCTAATATGTTAAACATTAAAGTGAATTAATTGATATTACTCATACAACATTTATCAAAGGTAGAAATTTTACAGATGGAGTAGCAGTAGTTCAAAAATTTATTAATCAGTGTTGTAAAAATGATCACTTGTACACTTTTAAAACCTGATTTTGCAAAGGCTTTTGATTCAATTGATTGAGATTTTCTTAAGGATTTATTATTTGCTAGGGTTTTAGTGTTAGATGGATAGGCTGGACTATGTCTCACTTAAAATTGAAAATTCAAGTATTATGGTTAATGGTATATTAGGAAATAAAATTCAATCGAAACATGAACTTAGGCAAGATGATCAATTGTCACCTCTTTTGTTTAATTTAGCTACAGATGTTTTTGCTAGGATTATCAAACTAGCCACTAGTAACGGGATTTTAAATAATGTTGGAAATGAAATTACGAGTAATGCAATCTCTATTCTCTAGTTTGCGGATGATATCATGATTTTACATCTCATTTACTAAGACACATTATATCACTTAAGTTTATATTATATAATTTCGAGTTGATCTCAGGACTAAAGGTTAATTTTGATAAGAGTTTAGTGTTAGTATTGAATGATATAGATAAGATAGAAAATCAAGTCACTTGTACATTAAATGGTAAAATTATAAAATTTCCCATAGAATATTTAGGATTTTTAATAAGAACAACTAAACTCATACATGACGACTGGTTAATAATTATAAATAAAATTAAAAAAATTAACTAAATGGAATGGTAGATTTTTATCGAGTTACCTGTATAGTGGATATCGTTTTATTGTTTTCCAGAATGGGTGATTGACAAAATAGATAAAATTAGAAGAGATTTTTTATGGAGTGGTGATAATCCCAATAATAATTCAAAATGTTTAGTTAATTGGGAAATAATATGTAAATCTAAAGATGAGGGAGGGTTGGGTGTTATAAATTTACATAATTTAAACATATCTTTATTAGGAAAATGGATATGGAAATTTATCAAATAATGATAATTTAATTTGGAAAGAAATAATATCGCATCAGTGATATATTAGTACATGTAATCTACATCATATTTCTACTAATAAAAAAAATATTTCTTATGAAATCGATAATAAAAAATTATGATATATATAAATTAGGAATTAATAATATGGTAGATTCAGGGGGTAATACCTCTTTTTGGCATGATAGTTGGATATTTGTAATTCCACTTAAAGTGGAATTTAATGAACTTTATGTAATTTTTAATTTTAAAAAGTGTTGATTTCAGAAGTATATAAACCAAATTTAATTTTTCCATGCGAATTTAGTTTTAGTCGTACTTTAGTTGGAAATACATTATCTAAGTTTGATATACTTTGTGCTAGGTTAGAATTATCTAACATTGATAATAAAAATGACATTAAAATATGGTGTTGGGATAATAATAAAAACTATATCGCGTGCTCCTTCTATAAATTTCTTAATTTTTTGAGCATAAAGTCGAATATATTTAGATATATTTGGAAAGGTAATATTCCACCCAAAGCTAAAGTACATATGTGGTTAACTGTACATGGAAAATTAAATACTATAGAACTATTCAAAATGAAAAATATAGTTATTGCTAATAAATGGTTTTTCTGTAATATGGAAATGGAAAATATTTTACATTTATACTTTGAGTGTCATATCACGAATGTATTGTTTAAATCTAAGCCATCCTTGAAATTATTTTATGGAATTGAAGTAAGTTTCATATATATATATATAGTATTTTGATTATCAATTGTTTTTTTTGTTATTTGCATTATTTCAATTAAATATTAAAAGGACTATAGTGTAAAACTACAAATCTAATAAAGAATTCCTTTTCTAATCAAAAATAGATTTCAAGTTATTGATTTTAAATAGTAAAACATATAAAATTGCAAGTTTTACATATGTATGTTATTTTGAATTTAAATATAGTTTGTAGTTATTTTTGTATGTTTATATATATAGTTCCAATTCAGAATTTATAAAAGGACTTTTATGTAAAATTAAAAATCTGATGTTGAACTCTTTCCCAAGATAAGATTTGATTTCAAATTATTAGTTTTAGATTTCAAAACATGTAAAATAGTATTAAAAAAATTAATATATGTGTATATATATAAATACAATTTTCACTTTATGTAATTCAAAATTGTTGAATATGCTAGTATATGATTTTTGTTTGATGATAATAAACATATATATATTCAATTAAATGTATTTGTTAATGTACTATTTTATTTTTCACATAATTAAATAAATATTTGCTGAATATAATAAATGACACAGAATTTAAATTCAAACATATATTTTATTCAAACAAATATTTTATTACAATTTTGAATAGTACAAAGTTGTGCTCTCACTTTATATACACAATTTCAATTACAATACAATCTCAATTACATTGCAATTACATATGCACCTCGCTACATATCACACGTTCGCTCGATTTTATCTTCAACTCTATTTCAGATTGAATCCAGCATCTGAGCGATCTGCAAAATAAACACTGAAGCAGTAAAATTGAAAAAGAAATAATTTTTGCAGTGTAAACAAAAATTAAATGAGTATTTGTGAAAATATTATTTGCCTTAGTTATTTTGGCTGTTCGTCATCATTTAATTTTGAATTCATCAAACATGAACAACTTGTGACATGCATAGTGTATCACTGTACATGCCACAAGGCCGTGCACACCGATATACACTTGATAAAATTACAGGGACAGGTGAGAACAAGGTCAAACCCAATCAAAAGCCGGGTTCAACTCAAGTAAAATACAAATAAAGTCACGATATTAGCACAAGGTCAAACCCGAGCTATAAGCTGGATTCAACACAAGTGCAGACCAAATTCAAGTGCCAACAGACCACCACTGACCACATACAAGTCAAAGAAACAATACTACAGAGACCAGAGAACCAAGCACATATGCACTTACAACACAACATCAATGTAACATGTTCATTGAACTGGTCAGAGCAACCGCATACCAGAACTGGAAACAAGTCGAGGCAAACAACATGAATGATCAAACAGTGGTGAACCAACAGACTCAAAGCCATATGCAATGACCAGAGGTAGTAGACAGTGCAAAGTGGTGAATGCAAATACAGCATACCAAGTAAAACTACACATGACTCAAACCAGACTAAAATGGCACCAAGACAACAGTTCTACTTGCAACAGAAAGTGGTGCACATGTAACCAGAACCAAGGCAGGAGAACCAGACCAACAGAAACCAAGTACACACAAAAATGTACACATGGAAGGGATGCAATCTATACCAGACTACAAAGAGACAAGGCTACGACTTCAAGTACAAATGCACATCAAACACAACACCATATGACAAAACAATGTATCAAGACTTCAAGCATGCATACAACTCAACAGTAAGTACAATAAGATATATATATATAGCTCAAGTCCAAAATCACATTCGAGTGAAGACTACAATGAAATCAGGCCAGAGGATCAAGTGAACTATACAAGCAAATGCAGACAATAGGAAGTTCAATGCAATGGTCATGACATTCAGACTCATGAAGACTACAATATCAATGCAACTAGACACAAATCGGATCCAGTTCAGAGAATCATACACACACATAAAAGAAGCAGTTTTTATTTCACAAAATTGATCAAGCCGAAGAAGTTAGAGAGTAATACAGGTGAACAATGCATTCAAGCATCTTGTAGAAAACGTTACAGGCATAAACACACAAGAAATACATATATGCAGCAGTTCAAATGTCGCAGGAAGGTCAAGTTTAAATGCCAGAAAAGAATCGAACTTCTATCTGACATTATTAAATATACACGTGAAATCAAATTTGCAGTTTCATACCAAAGTCAAAGCCGGATGAACAGTGATCAAGCATCAAGGTCGAAAATGCTACAGAGCATTTAACAAGTATAACAAAGTCAAGGCCGATGTCAACAGCATAAAAAACAGGAAATATCAAAAATCAATCAAATGATAAAATGTTCCAGGTCGAACATTTTTTGCAGGTAGCAGTTTCAAAATAACCAAGTCAAGATCAAATACCAGAAAATCAAAGCCATGGTAACCAAGGCAAGTTCAAACAAATCAAAATCAATGCCGGATGGTAACACGTAATCAAAGACCAAACAAGCCATGATAATTAAGTAAGGAATTATTCAAAATTGAAAAGTCAGAGAAATCACCAACATTCAAGAATAATCGAATGGTCGAGCAAAATTATCAGACGAATTCGAATAATATATTCGAACGAAATTATAGGGAATCGAACACTATATAAACCCTTAAACATCATCGGCAATAATTCATTTGATTTAAAAATAATTTCACAGAGAAAAATTTCATATCAATAACTCGAATCATCATTCGAGTTCAAGAAACAACAGAGAAGAGTAAATCAATAACTCGAATTGAATAGAGTTCAAAGCATATCAACGTGAGGAATAAAGAAATTACATACCAGGATTATCCAAATCGAACTTAAATTGAAGTTGCCGTGAACATATAAATCGATCGAAGAAGGTTTCGAATCATTCAATCAACAATTGTAATCGGTAGCTTCGAATTTCGAAGCCCTAATTATTGATAGAGGAACGAGCGAGTAAAGGAATAAGGCCGTCATTTTTTACAGAGCAAAGCAGGCCAAAGAAATATAAGAAAGGGGAACAATTTATTTTTTACATCAATATATTTGGGCCGGCTTTGTTTTGGGTTTATAATTATATAAGGCTTTAGTTTATAAATTAGGGATTCATTGTCTTTTAAATTGTTTTTATTTGTAATTTACTTTTAAACTTTTGTAATTTCTAGTCGCGTGACTAGGGGACGAACTACGATGGTGTAGTTCGAGAATTCGCAACTCAATGGCTGAGTTGTGGCAGGGTTTGAGCATAGAGTTAGGTTAGTCGATAGCGGGTGTCGTGATTTTATGTGTGTAAGCGTTTGAATACTTAATTTCTAATAGAAACCTTGGAGGCAGCACGTAGGCAGGGTTTTACCGAAGCTGGGTAAATCTATGTGTTCTATTTTCTGCTTTTTAATATTCTGCTATTATTCGACTATTATTTGTGCTGAAATTATTTTATATACTTCCGCATTAAATTTTTATAATTAATAGTTTCACCTTATTAACGCCCCCTCCCCCCCGCTTTAGGGTGAAATCGATCCTACAAGTGGTATCAGAGCTAGGAATAAAAGCCATTTTTGTTTTAAAAATTTGATTTTTCAAAAACAAATTTTTGTTTTACAAATTTGAATTGTTAAAATGGCTTCTTTTAATAATTCTTTTGCTGAGGGTCGGTCCAGTATTGTTCCTCCTATTTTTGATGGAACGGATTTTTTGAACTGGAAATTAAAAATGGAATTTTATTTAAAATCTGTTAATGTTAAATGTTGGGATATTATTGAAAATGGGTGTGATATAATAGATGAGAAAAATACTTTGATTAATGCTTTTGTTATGCATATATTATATTTTCATGTTAATCAAGATAATTTTAACTTTATCTCTCATTGTGAAAATGCACAAGAAATTTGGAATACTTTTGATGTAATATATGGTGCAAAAGTCAACAACCGTGAGAGATCCCTCATAATTGACTCAGAAACGTGCTTGATAGGACTGGCAAAATGCAGCAGTGAAGAAGATTCAATAGCCAATGAGATAAGTGATTTTCCAATCAATGATTTAGTTCTCTTGTGCCAAAAATTAATTGAGAATAATAAAGCTTATGAGTTGAAAAATAATAAGTTGGAAAGGGAATAAGTTAAACTTCATCAGAAAAATAATGATTTGGAAAATGAGCTTAAAAATATTAATAAAAATAAAAATTCTAATTGCAAAAGGTGTTTGAATCATGAAAAGAATTTTCCCATCTTCATGAAAACTTTCAAAAGTTAGAAAACAAAATTTTAATTCGAGAGAAAAATAAAACAGAGTTGATTTGTAAAAATAATATTTTGCAAAAAGAGGTGGTTTGCTTTAAGAAGTCAGAAATTTCGAAATGTACGAGTTTTGAAAAGAAATTAAATAAGATCAACGAGAATTTCAAAACCCTTGAAAAAGAAAACGTGAATTTGAGCAAATATGAAATTATTCGATTAAGTCACGAGTTTGAAAAGGAAATTGAAAAAATCAAGGATTTTGGAAAAATTGAATTAAAAATCTCCAATTCTTTGAAACTGAGATGCTTGAAATTGAGAATAAAATTAGAGAGCTTCAAAATGAAAATATGCGATTGAAAACGAATAGTTTTGAAAAGAGAGAAAGTAGCATTAGTTGTTGTTCGAAGCTAATAAATGAAAATAAACTTTTAAAATCCAAAATTAATAAACATGAGTTGGTTACTCGGAAATTTTTCACTAGAGATAAATCATTTAATATACTCTTAGAAAATCAACTCTTCGAGAATAAAAGGAATGCATTTGGATTTTCAAAAGTGTCAAAATATGGACAAACAACTAATAACACTGTTAAAGTGAAAGGTGTGATACCCAAACACGTGAAAACCATACCAATTTGGGTTCCAAAAGGCAAGAATATAAAATCCATTAAAGTCAAACAAATCTGGGTGCCGAAAGGAACATATATAAATAGTTTTGGGTCTCCACAAACTTATTTTTCAAAATCTTTTGCCACTAACAACCATGGACCTATAAAAACAAATAGGTCACAAAAATCTTCTTTCGTGTAGGTATGTTGGCAGGCTAAGGAACAACAACAGTGTTACCTAGATTCTGGCTGTTCCAGGGACACAACGGGAGATAAGTTAAAGTTCCTTAGCCTAGTTTAAAGGTGGCAGAATCACAATGGGCAACAACGAAAAATTATCGTAAAGGTAAAATAGGTAACGGTAAATCTATCTTGAACGATATATTAAATGTGATAATCTGCACCATAATCTGAATTTAAATCAGCCAGTTATGTGATAGAGACATAAATGTTGATTATGATTCTGGCTTATAAAAATTGTCAGCCAATTATATTTTTATGCCGAGAACACTATAAGAATCTCTATACTAGTTCATATAGATTTGTTTGAACTAATGATGTTTTTTATTGATTATTGATTACTCATAATACAAGTGGTTATATTTGTTTATCTTATCTGACACTCTGGTCACTGTTTATAAATTTGCACGATTTCAATTCAAATTCAAGAGAATTTCATTTAAAAGCTGTTAAAAATGATTTTAAGGAAATTTGTTGCAACTTCACGTCCGGTCTATAACATTTAACTAATGATAATCTTGAGTCTAAGAGAAATTCAGATGTAGATTACACTGGTAATCTAGTTGATAGAAAAATTACTAGTGGAACGTGATTTATGTTGAGACATTCAGTAGCTGCATTGTTTTTCAAAGAAAATATCTGCATATTTTTCACTTGAAATAATTTTCAAAGAACAGACATTTTTCTAAAAGCCCTTCCAAAAAATCATTTTATGTTGACCTTGTTTCAGATTAGTCACTTTAGAAAATTTAATTATTTGTGGACTTGATCTTAAATGACTACATTAAATAATCTGACTCCCTACTGATTATCGAAAAGATAAATAGTGATTGAAAAAGTGATGAGTGTTGATATTAATCATATATTATAACTTGAGACAGTATAATTAGTAAATTTCTTTAGAAATTTAAACAAGAGTTTTAAAAGCTTTGTTGTTGGTAAAAATTCCATGACTATTTCTATTTCTATCAACCATTACTCATCAAAATCCAATATAGTATGTCAATATGTGGTATTTTAAACAGGAAATTATGCGCTTTCATTTCATTATATTTTTAGCAATAAAAACGTCCGAAGTATTCACTCTCATTTAAAAGTCCTCACGGTTATGCATGGGTGAATTACTTGGAATTTTTGATTACGTGCTTCCATGCTCATTTAAAAGTCCTTATGGTTATGCATGTATGGAACACATACCAAAATTAATTGATTAAATAGACAAGTTGATTCTAATCCCATTTAAAAGTCCTTACGGTTATGCGTGGTTAGAAGATGCTTAAAATTCATTTTTTTTAAATTTGGAATACTACTAATCTTATTTAAAAGTCCTAACGGTTATGCATGGTTAGTAGATATTTAAATTCCCGATATAAATATACCACAAATAGACACAACTATATGGTTTTATATGATGACATCATCACTATCATTCTAAAGTGGAATATGCGTCAAACAGAGTATTTATGATTTTTGTTTGATTTTTTATTGAAATTTAATATTTATACTCGATTGAGTATTAATATTGTTTTAATGTCTATCACTTTATCTCTATTTTTCTAACACCATTAATCTTTTGCTGATAACAAAAGGGGGAGAGAAAAGTTAAGATTTTGGCAAATAAAGGCCAAATATTTTCTATTTGCATCTAGGCTCATTTGAATATATTTTTTCATGCATATATGAAGGGGGAGCTTTGTGTAGAGAGGAAGCATTCAAAATAGGGGGAGCAAATTGAATAATCAAATACATTTAATAAATTTGAAATCTTAAATATATGTTTGTTATCATCAAATGAGGGAGATTGTTGAATATGCTAGTATATGATTTTTGTTTGATGATAATAAACATATATATATATTCAATTGAATGTATTTTTTAATGTACTATTTTATTTTTCACATAATTAAATAAATATTTGCTGAATAAAATAAATGACACAGAATTTAAATTCAAACGGCAAACAAATATTTTATTACAATTTTGAATAGTACAAAGTTGTGCTCTCACTTTATATACACAATTTCAATTACAATAAAATCTCAATTACATTTCAATTACATATGCACCTCACTACATATCACCCATTCACTCAATTTTATCTTCAACTCTATTGCAGATTGAATCCAGCATCTGAGCGATCTGCAAAATAAACACTGAAGCGGTAAAATTGAAAAAGAAATAATTTTTGAAGTGTAGACCAAAATTAAATGAGTATTTTTGAAAATATTATTTGCCTCAGTTATTTGGATTGTTCGTCATTATTTAATTTTGAATTCATCAAACACGAACAACCTATGACATGCACAGTGTATCACTATACATGCCACAAGGCCGTGCACACCAATATACACTTGATAAAATTACTGGTACAGGTGAGCATAAGGTCAAACCCAATCAAAAGCTGGGTTCAGCTCAAGTGAAATACAAATAAAGTCACGATATTAGCACAAGGTCAAACCTGAGCTATAAGCTGGATTCAACACAAGTGCAGACCAAATTTGTTATCCCGCCTTGTGGCAAGGCCGTGATACCAAGAACTTAACTGGAAACCAAGGAAAGTCCATCCCGAAGATCGGTTATATGCAGGCTCACTATGGATATCGATGAATTTTGTCCGAGACCAGATCGAGGTAAAATTGACAAGACATGAGAAGCAAAGCTATGAAAGCCAACGTTCCAAATTTCAAGTCAATCCGAGTTCGTACGCTCAAGATATGATCGATACAAGTCAAGGAATTCAACACAATCGCATCCATCTATTCATGACCATCAAGTCTCGGCGTCATCTATTGTTCGTATCCATCAGTGAGTATCTCTTCGTATCCATCAAGGTGCACTACTTTGTATCCATCGAGAGAATCATCCTTATTCGTATCGATCCTGTTCGAATCCATCGGCGTACAAGCGCACTTCATATCGATCAGCAGCCAGAGAGAGTCTACTTCGTATCCATCAGAACCCTCCTACTTCGTATCCATCAACTACGACACGAATATACATTTCGTATCGATCGAGCTTCAGACATGCTTCATATCGATCGACCATGGATCAATACGAAATCAAGGCTTCCCACCGATACGAGGTGCAATGCAATCGATCGATACGAACAAGAACAGCGCAGTCGATCGATACGAACAAAGCAATGCGGTGGATCGATACGAACAGAACAACTGAGATCGACACGAACAGGGCCGAAATAGATCGATACGAACAAGTCTTAGACGTTGGATACGATGAAGGAAGCAGTCAACATGGCACAAAAATTGGATCGATCCTAGAAACTAGCGCCACGTCAACTCGAAGGCACATGCTCAGACCGATGCCAACAGATCGATACGAAGGGTATCGATACGAACGAAACAGCCTGCCGAAAAATCGAATTTGCATCGATCATAACTCACAACCTACAAGTCCAAATACCACCAAATTTTCACAGGAGCTTACGTACAACCTAAAGAATATTCATGCCCAATTTCGACTCGATTGGACCACATCTTGATCGATACGAAATTCGTTCGTATCGATCATGGACCGAGTGCAAATCACGTGGGATCGATCACGTGGGCCCACCCAAGTGCTAGAAGAGGTCTCCCGAGATCTGAGTGAGATATTTGCAACCTACGCCTATAAATAGCATTCCAGAGCCTACAGAAAAGGGATCTTTTTGCTCTCTAACGTCCAGACTCTGCCGAATTCACCATTGTACTCGAATTTCACTGTTGTACTCGAGATATACTGTTGTAATCCACTATAACCAGCAAGCAAAAGTTAATAAAGATCAATCATTCCATAGTGGACGTAGGAAATACGACGAACCACTCTAAATCTCTGCGTTCTTTTGCTGTTTTTCTGATTATTGTGTGAAGTGTTTGTTAGATAATCCTCTTTTTACATTTATTTCTTCGTTTTATCTCTTCAAACCCTTCCAAAGAGCGTTGTGCCCAATTTTGGTATAAACACTTTGGTGCTTTCACCGAGAAAACACAGTTTTTCTCCTGCTCGTTGGATCTACTATCGATATCGGATTGCACAAATCAAAGAAGAAGATCCAGATCTCAAAAATTAAAGTTCTTCCATCCTATTCAGATTTGCATCAAGTCTAGGAAAGAGCTTCGCTATCCATCATGGTTAACACAAGGACTACTTCTACAGCCGCAGATCTAGAACGACGGGACAGACAGAATCCCGTACAACCGCTTCCAGCCGACCAGAATGCTTCCGGACCATCAGATCTACAAGGCCCTGTTACCATTGAAGAATTCTAGATGCTAATGCAAGAACAGACTCAGAGCTGCCAATAGCTCACTCAACAGCTACGTGCTAATGCGGAATTGACCAACTAGCTAAACCGTCAAAGACGAAGGAGATCTAGAAGGGATCAGGCTTCCTATTCGTCCACCGAAAGTTCAGCCTCTTCTGATTACCATCATATATCCACGTGCCCGCAACTGGATGGAAGTTACATGCAGGCCACTGGGCATCAGAATACATTGAGTCTTGGGCAACCGAGAGTTGGCCCATCAACCAGCCATCAGACTGGACCCTCCTCCCGAGGAGGCACTACCCCCACACCATATTACTAATAACCGTACTACCACAGCTACCGATTTGGGAGTTGACGCTCGGAACCGAATGGATCCGACCCACCGCCAATGTAGTCACACTCCCGAACCTTACGTCCCCGAAGACATAGAAACAAGGATGCGAGACAAGGACCGTCGACAGCGACCGACCCCTCCTCGCATTGTGGAACCCGACCACACCTTGGCCTAACCTGCTCAAAATGTCCAGATGCCCGACCTTCCGACGATGATCCGTCAAATGATCTGTGAAAGTCAGGGTCTTAGCAATGACGAATATGGAATCTCCCAGAGTCATACCCCTTTTACTGATGAGATACTCTATGCTGAACCACCTCGGTGATTCAGGATGCCGACTTTACCCGTTTATAAAGGGAGCTCAGATCCTAATCAATATATCTTGAAATATGAATGGTTGATGAATGCTGCACGAGCTGATGACACGGTTAAGTGCCGAAGCTTCCCGATCTCTCTAGGGGGCATAGCGATTATGTGGTTTACCCAACTGCCACCTCGACCTATCTCATGTTTTGATCAGTTGGAAACAAAGTTTATTGAGCAATTTCGTTTGCATGTCGCAAGACCGAAGGATCTTAATACTTTATCTAGTGTCACTCAAGCTCCTGGAGAGACACTCAGGCATTATTTAGAGAGATTTCATGCTGCATGCGCTGAGATCAGCAACACAAATGATAACTCTATTTTTATGGCACTGGCTAAGGGGATTGACCCCGATTCTGAGTTCGGCAACTGGTTGGCCGGAAAACCCCCTGCATCATTGGATCGTTTCTATTCCAAGGCAGCCCAATTCTTGAGAAGAGAGGATGCAAAACAATCTAGGAAGAAGGATGATGCGGGGCCTAGTATGGAAGGAATTCAGAGCAATATTGCTGTTAAACAAACCGGGGAGAGCTCCGGGAAAGTACAATTGAACATTCAGAATAAACAAAATCAGCAGAAAGGCAATGGTAATCAAAATATAAAATGGGATCAGAACCGTGGTCCGTGGCGTAGGGCTCCTATGTTTGATAATTATACACCTCTGAATACGTCATGGGAGAATGTGTATTTACAAACCTGCAATACCATTCAGTATAAAAAACCTACTACGAAACAGTCATTTGAGAAACAGATTCAGACTGGAAATTTTTGTAGATTCCATGAAAGCTACGGCCATAACATAGATGAGTGCCATCATTTCCAGGATCTCATTGAAAAGTTGATACGTGAAAGGAAGTTGGAACAGTTTGTGCGGGTGCCGTAGTCTGGAGGTGCGGGCTCATCGAATCAGAGTAATATACCGAATCAGGCAAGATAGGAGGAACCCGCTCGTACTGGAGGGAGGTTGGTGATAAATACCATTAGTGGTGGTCCTCATCCAGCAGACCAAAGCTGGAAAGAAATGGAGTCGTATGCCCGTTCTATCAAGCATGCGAGCTTCGAGTGTTGTAGTAGTTTGGAAGATGGGGCTCCGGCCAAGCAACAAAAGATGATAACTGACGACATCGTCTTCCGAGACAGAGATGCTGATAGGATCGAAGCCCCAACCATCGATCCACTTGTCATATCAGCTCAAGTATGTTCTGCTTGGATGAAGAGGATCTTGGTAGACAGTGGAAGTTCCGTTAATATATTGTTCAAGTAAGCCTATGACCAGATGAAAATGGAGACCAAAGTTTTGAAACCTTGTCATTGCCGTATCCATGGCTTCAATGGGAGTGCAACTATACCCACTGGAGTGGTGGAATTGCCAGTGGAGTTAGGTATTGGAGAACGCCGTAGAGTCCGGATACCGCAGTTTGTTGTTTTGAATACAGACTAGCCATATAATGCTTTCTTGGGCCGACCGACCCTAGCTGAGTTCAGGGCTGCTATTGCCCCGTGGTGTTTGACTCTAAAGTTCCCCATCGATCGTGGAGTCGGAGTCGTTCAAGGAGATAAGGCTACTGAACGAGCATGTTATGTTGCTGAACTACGCGAGGTGCAACGAAAGGATAAATGAAAGGGCGTAGAGGAATCTCTCTGCGTCCGTTTTGTTCAAAATTGACAATTGACGCCTGGGCCTAGGCCTGGGCACCCCAACCAATTCCAAAGAGATCTTGACCCGAGAGACATCGAAAATGAAGACAAAAATAATGATAGTCAAGCTTCTCCGGCCGAACTGACGATCGATGTTTCGATCGATGATAGTGATGATTCTAGAATGATAAAGATTGGATCTCAGTTAAGCCAACAAATGCAAGAGGAATTGGTTGAATTTCTCCGGGCAAACCTTGACGTGTTTGCTTTGACACATTCTAACATGTGTGGAATCTCGCCGGACGTCGCAAGCCACGCATTGAACATTGACATGCGGCAAGTCTTGGTCAAACAAAAAAGGAAACGGAGAATGTGCATCGATTACTCTGATCTAAATAAAGCCTGCCCTAAAGACAGTTTTCCACTTTCTCGAATTGATCAACTCGTAGATTCAACGGCCGGGCATGAACTCTTTTCCTTCATGGATGCGTATTCCGGCTACAATCAAATACCAACGCACTTACCTGACCAGGAGCATACCAGCTTTGTAATCAATATGGGACTTTATTGCTACAAGGTTATGCCTTTTAGACTCAAGAATACTGGTGCAACTTATCAACGATTAGTTAATCGAATGTTCGCCAATCAGATTGGGAAAACCATGGAGGTATACGTGTACGACATGCTAGTCAAGTCGTGATTCTCCACTGATCACATCAAAGATCTGGATTCAATGTTTAATATTCTCCGAGAATACAGAATGAAGCTTAATCCATTGAAATGTCATTTTGGGGTCACATCAGGAAAATTCCTTGGGTTTATCGCCAACGCTCAAGGAATCGAAGCCAATACTGAAAAGATCTGGGCGATTAGAAACCTTGAAACTCCAAAAACTATAAAGCAAGTCCAGAGTCTCAACGGGAAAGTAGCAGCATTGAGCAGGTTTATTTCAAAGTCTACTGACAAATGCATTCCCTACTTCGATCTGATCCGAAAAGGAAAACGAAACTTTGAATGGACTACGGAATGTGAGGGCTCATTCCGAGCACTAATTCAACATCTCTCCACACCTCCAATTTTGTCAAAGCCTATCGATCATGAGAAATTGTACATTTACTTGGTGTTATCAGAAAACACAATCAGTGCTGCCCTAATTCGGGAGGAAGACCGAATACAAAAACCGGTCTACTATATTACCAAATGGCTAACCGGAGCTGAGAGAAATTATCCGAAGATAGAGAAATTGGCTTACTGTCTTGTTATTGCCTCGAGGAAGCTCCGTCCGTATTTCCAGGCTCACCCAATCACCGTTTTCACCGACCAGTTGTTACGACAGGTCCTTACGCGGCCTGCGACGTCTAGTAGGTTACTCAAATGGAATATCGAGTTAAGTCAGTTTGACATTACCTACATTCCAAGGCGAGCCATTCAAGGACAAGTCCTAGCAGATTTCATAGCTGAATTTACCATCCTAGAGGACTTGCCCGAAACTAGTGAATCTCCCTAGTATATCTGGAAGCTGCATACCGATGGTGCATCAAATGACCTTTGCTCAAGTGCAGGGGTTGCGCTTGAAACTCCTAAAGGTTGATCTATATGTTATGCTTTAAAGTTTGATTTTCACGCGACTAACAATGAAGCTGAGTATGAAGCCTTACTTTCCGGATTGAGGCTTGCCATAGATTTGAAAATCATTGCTATGGAGATTTATTGTGATTCACAATTGGTCGTGTGTCAAGTTCGGGGGGAATACCAGGCCAAGGACTGAAGACTGGCTGCTTACCTTGCTCGGGTTCAAGAAATATTAAATCAGTTCGATTATTACGCCATATACTGCATACCCCGAGAGCACAATCAAAAATCTGATTCATTAGCGAAGTTAGCCAGCACAGGTGAGGCACAACAAATGGGACTTGTTCCCATGGAGACATTAGTTTCCCCGAGCATCGACCGAATGGAGACAGATTGGATATTTGAAGTTGTTTGCGAAAAGGAGTCATGGATGACTCCGTTCAGAAATTATCTCGAGCATGGTACCCTGCGGAGCGCAGGAGTGAAAAGAGACAGATTCTTCAAAAAGCTTCACGGTCCACAATTCAAAATGGAGTTCTGTATAGAAGTGGGTACTTTGTTCCTTTACTCCAGTGTATCTCTCATGATGAAATCGAACGAGTGTTGCATGATGTGCATAAAGGAGAATGTGGCGATTAGACTAGGGGGCAAGCGCTTTCCAAGAAAGTGCTCAGATATGGATACTATTGGCCAACCGTAAATCGCGATGCATCAGATTACGCCAGAAAGTGCGACAAATGCCAGAAGCATGCTTGGATTCCAAGGGACCCACTTATCGAAATAACTCAAATGGTCAGTCCATGGCCGTTTGCAGTATGGGGCATTGACATTATTGGCTCTCTGCCTCTAGCCAAGGGTGGTGCGAAGTACGCCATCGTAGCAGTTGATTACTTTACTAAGTGGGCGGAAGCTGAACCCCTTGCAACAATTACAACAAAGAAGGTGATCAACTTTGTAGTACGCAACATCATCTGCCAATTTGGTCTCCCACACACTATCATCACTGATAACGGGACCCAATTCGACAGTGCTGAATTTAAAGACTTCTGTCAACGATTCCACATTCAGAAGAAATTCTCCGCAGTCACACACCCTCAAGCGAATGGAAAAGTCGAAGCTGTTAATAAAGTTATAAAGTCTATTATGAAGAAATGACTGGAAAAGGCCGGGAGCAAATGGGTCGATGAACATCCTATGGCTTTATAGGCATACCGAACAACCCACAAGTCCGC
The DNA here is from genome assembly GCA_030737815.1 of Allium fistulosum. NCBI lineage: Eukaryota > Viridiplantae > Streptophyta > Magnoliopsida > Asparagales > Amaryllidaceae > Allium > Allium fistulosum. The sequence goes on from CM060903.1 coordinate 846,452,373, forward strand.
AACCGGCCACACTCCGTTTTCTCTTTCTTATGGTTCAGAAGCCGTTATTCCAGTCGAATTAGAAGTGTCTTTTCATCGTGTGACATACTATGATCCGAAGACAAATGCTATATTGCTTGCTGAATCCCTGGATTTATTGGATGAGAAGCATGAAGAGGTTGATTTGAGGGCAGCCGCATACCGAAGTCGAGTCGCCCGACTATACAATGCTAAGGTCCAACCTCGAACCTTTGAACTCGGCGATCTCGTCCTTAAGAGTATTTACCCGATCCCTTTGCATATGAAGCCAACTTGGGAAGGGTCGTATGTTATTGAACGAAAGCTCGGAGATGGCACATTCAAATTATCGACCGTTGATGGTCTCACTCTTCCAAGAGCCTGGAACAGCGAAAGTCTTCGTCGCTACTACACATGACAGGCTCTGTCTATTTATTAAGTCTACTTTTCATTTGCAATTTGTTTCAGCATTTCGAAATTTGAATTAGTAATAAGGCAACTGATTTTGCCGTATTTTCTTATTTCAGCAATAAAATGCAATTTCTTTGAGCTAGAGCTGTGATTTATTGAATGCGTCATACAACTATCACTATGCACAAAGAGCTAAATTCCACCCAACAGTGGAATTTATTTAAATAGGGAGTGACTGTGATACGACCGGTTACTCGCTAGATGATACCCGAGCTCGGGGGCAAGTCATCACACTGAAGTCAAAAAGGGATTGATACACGACAATCCTTTAACCAACTCCAGATTCCCAGAGTGTGAACTGAAGTATAAACGTACAAATACAGTTTCAAAGAGGGTGGATTCGTCCACCTAACGACTTCGCTCGTACAAGTTTGAGGAAAATGGATCCATCCATCTAACGACCTTGCTTGTTAAATCAGAGTGGATGTGAACCGACCATCCACGATCCTGGTAAATTCATCATTCTCGAAGTGTGAACGAAATCCTAAAGCCTGAACAGATGTGACTGACCATCTTTCGGTTAACTCTAATTTCCCAGAGTGTGAACTGGAGTATAAACATTAACTAACTCCAAGTTCCTGGAGCGTGAACTGGAGTATAAACACTAACTAACTCTGGATTCCCAAAGTGTGAACCGGAGTGTCAACATAAACACCAACTCCAAATTCCCAGAGCATGAATTGGAGTATAAACGTTGACTCGAAATCCCCAGAGCATGGATGCAATTGCCAATGGATGAACGAGTGCAATTCGACCACTCGAATTTCTTTATTTCAGCATCAATTCGACGACGTTAAGCTCGATGAGTTGAAAGCGGAGTACAATTGCTACTCGATCTTACAATTCGCCCATGAAACTGAGGGCAGAAATTTAGCGACGATTGCTAATTGAGACAGTGCAGCATCGGAGTCCAGTTTAACATTCGGTCATCACTCATAGTCATGATTGCAGGACTTAATGATTAAACTTGGGTCCAATCCGAAGGTCGAAACTCCACAAGTACACTGGACTGGAGTTCAAATGCCGGAACACTTAAGCAAATAAACGAAAATTGAGTTAAAGACAAAATGGAATTTCATTTCAACTGTTTGTAGAAGGAAACTAAGTACAAGTTTATCCAAAAAATTCTACTAGCAAGGGCCAAACCCGCATCTATACACGGCTAGCAAAAACAACAAAATAAATTCCTATCTACTCAAAAACGAGACAAAGAGGCGTGTCTATTCTTTTTTCTTCTTCGGTTTCCTCTTCGGTGTGGACCCGCTGGAGCTCTCACTCGGTTTTCTTTTTGAACCCTTGCTCTTCGACGATCGATCTCCAGTCAGAGTCATTATATCAACATCCTCCTCCGAACTCAAATGTATTGGAACGCTTCCTGCAGCCGGAGTCGGAGGGACAAGATCAACAAAAGGAGGTAGGGCAGGCGTGCTCGTCTCAATGACCGTTCCTCCCAAAGATATCATCTGCAAAGGGGTTGGACCGGGTCTAGCCATTCCACCGCCAAAATCACTGCCCCGCGCGGTTGCCTCCATTTTACCATTGATTTCTGCTATGATTTCCTCCTCATGAAGCGTTTGTGCATCGTCAGGAACTCCCGCAGTTGGAGCCGAAGAGCTTGTCATTGGAACGCTTCCACCCATAGTGAACGACAAGTCTGCAAAGGGGTCACTGTGATGACCGAGGAGTTCCTCCATCATCTGCTCATCAAAAATAAGTTTGCTCCCATGTGCTCCCTCGGTCGGTGCCGTGGTCGTTGTGGTGGTCGCTTCTGTTATAATGGCCTCCTGCATACGATGTGGTTCTTGAGTTGCAGGAGGCACAGCTAGTGTAGCTTCGATCACTGGCTAAAAGAAAATGAAGAACTGTTAATAATTACTTCAAGTGATGCTCCCGATTTCGGATAAACATAGAGAATGTTCGGAGTACCTTCCTCAACTTGGCTCGCGGGTGGCGGAACTGCCTCAGAGACTTGCTCGCGAGCTAGAGACATCTGCGGTTGATCCGGATTATAAGCAGGAACGGGCTGAGGATCAACCGCAGGTGTGGATTCGGGTTGAGTCGGCATGGGAGCTTGAGAACTTATATCATGATGCTCGATGCCAGAACCTTCTCCAACTTCCAAATACTGAGCGCCAAGCTTCTCCTTCTCATATTAAATCATGGAATCGTGGAGAACTTTTCGCTCGTCTACGCTCAACACTCGGTTTTCGAGCTTGAACTCATTAATCGATTCAGCTTGGTGGGCAGTCTTTTCATCTCCCACTAATCTGCCCCAAGTGTTGTATAGATGTGTCAGATAATGATCGAGCCAAGTTAGATTTCTATGCTTCAAGACGTTAGCATTATAAACAATGAGGAGATCTTCAATATCAGCTTCTAGCCTAGACTCCGCTCTTTGGACTTCCTCCTCGACCTTAGTCTCCACCTCCCGACCTTAGCCGTTGCCGCATCCCATTCACTCCGAAGCACTACTGCCTGTTCACATGCCTCCTTGGATGCTTTGTTTGCATATTCCTTTTCTTTGATGATTTCCGAAAATTTGGCTTTTAGCTCGTTGAGTTCTTTTAAAGCAGCGTCTCGTTCGGTTGTGACGGTGGTGTTCCGGTGGCCCATCTCTTCCACCAAAGCGAAGTGTGTATGCCTCATCCTCTCCATAGCCAAGTTCGCCTCATCAGCCTTTTGAGTGGCCTCTATTTCTGATTTCCGAGAGGATTCGGCTTTATCCTTAAGCACTTGGATAATCTGGTCCTTCTGAGCGAGTTCAGTTTCTAGTTTCTCAATTGCCTTTGCCCACTCAAAGGCCACCTTTGATGCTTTTTCTACGGCTTTCGCCCACACTTTGTACTGGGTATAGATGTCGTAAATGTAATCATGCATTGTGTTCTCCGTTTCTGAGGGAATCTTCTTGAAATGAGGGGGGAAGATGTAGCCATCAAAACTTATATTTGGAAAATCTTTCTTCAACTGGGAAATTCTGATAGCCCCTTCCCCAGTGGGCTCAGTTATGGCTTGTTCAGCATCAATTGGAGGTTCGGCCTCAGTTCTGTGATGTTGCAACTCAGACCATGGAGCGTGAGAAGATGATTTTTGGTGTGGAGGCTCTGGGGGATGTGAGCTGTGAATAGAAAGTTGAGTATGGAGTCGGGGAGGTTGAGAACGCGATCGGGATCGATATCTCTGTTTTCTACAATCTCTGTCTATATCCCTCTCGTAACGTTCCTAACTAGAATAACCGTGATCACAGTTTCTATCATCCTCTCTCCGACGGGACTCATAATACGAGCTCGATGATTGGCATATTGAATGGAGACAGTCGAGCATATACTCTCGCCTATTCATCGTATCTGTAAAATAAAAGAAGAACAGAGTTAGTGAATTCTCGAAGCAGGAAACTTAAGGCTGGAAACTGTGTAGTGCCGTTAAGTGTATATGTGTGTGCAACCCCACGACCAACCGGTAATGTCGGCCGCACTAATGGGTAGAGACTCGCTTAAATCTAGAGCACTTTGAAGCCCTTCCAATCTGGTGTCGTGCTGAAGTGACACATAGTCCGGAATCGGAATATCAGCAAGTCCTTCAAAAGGATTCTCTACTGGCGAGGGAGGAGCCTCCAAAATTCTAACACCGGAGGCTGGCAGGGATACAATTACAGATTTCCATCTCGAAGATTTATGACATTTGTGTGCAACTGCCTTTCCTTTTCTCTTTCCCTCTGAACCCTGAAGACTGTCAGAAGGCCCGGCCACGGGTTCGTCGTTTGTAGGCGTGTGTTATTCATCACCTTCCTCAACAATTACGACCCTGGGTGCTTTGCGCTTTACCCGCTTCGTCGGGCAACCCTCAGCGTTCTTTCAAGCCTTATGCTTTGGTGTCGTTCAATAAGCCCAACGGTTCTCAAGTTTCGGTCTGTCAGCACCGAGTCTATGTCTCTCATTTCGCTTGGCACTTCTTGAACGACCCACGCAATTTCTTTAAAATGCTCGCCCTTAGGTCATGGGATTACAGCTGTAAAGGAAATAAGACATTAGTTTTAATATTAGCTACGATTATCTCGTTAACTACTAGAAAAGATTGCATCACTTACGTCTGACTAACCATCGTTTACCAAATCCTGGAGGGCATCGGACATAGAACCACTCGGTTTTAAAGTAACTCAGTCTGGTCCAAGAGCCAGTCACGACTTGACAATTCTTGACTTCCTCTAGGAATGTGAATGAGGGACTATCTCCTCGACTCATAACGTTGAATAAGTATCTAATTTCGATCGGGATCGGAAGTCGGAAAAGATGCTCCATAAATACAATGAACATGCTGTTGAGCAGAGCATATCCGTTCAGGTGTAACTGTGATGGGGCGATTCCAAAAAAAGACAGCACTTCTCTAATTACCTGATTAAATGGAGGAAGTGTTCCCGTTGTACATGCATGGCGATTAAAGGCCGTAAACCCCTCTGGGGGAGCATGCGGTCTATCAATCGTTCCTGGTAATAATACATCGTCCAACGGTAGACAATGCCTTAGACATATTCGTCCCAGCATATCTTCGGAGACGTTAGACGGCACATAATCTTGTGGATTCATGATAAACCTGGCACTAGGCAGCTCGTCCGGAGCTGGATATATAACTTCGGCCGCGATGGCCGGTATCTCTAGGACAAAAGAGGATGAATTCTGAAGCTCCTGCTGTTGAGAACTTATGGATTCCATAGCTAATCAACTTATTAAAAACCATCATTAAATGATAATAAGCCCGTGTGTTCCCCAATGTGAAGTGCGTGAATGTGTTGTGTAGTGCAGTGCTACATAATGCTTTAAATTTCTTCAAGTTCTAAAGATGTTAAAATGACAAGACTTATTGATTCAACCAGAGTGACCGTCATCGCTGACAGTCACAACTGTGCCATCCAAACTTTGGAGATCAATTCAAGTTGAGGGTAATTAAATGTTGTCAAGTTATAGTTCCATCGACGAGCTATAAATGGTAGTCAAATATACAGTGAAACAGTTAAGTCCGATTATGCAAGGCAGAAGCTCGTCGGAGTCAAGTATTTAAGTATGCGATAGAGTTTACGTCGATTGAATATTTGAATTCGAATCGATCACTGAAATTCCCTTTTTATCGATCCAGACACCATCGATTTGTATTGATCATAGTGCAACAGTTCGTATCGATCACACCGGGTCATTTCGTATCGATCAAAATTTCTTACTTTGTATCGATACGAAACAAGAATTTCCCATCGATACGAGCGCGCTGTACCAGGATCGATACGAACTTCCTTGTGTCATCCATCAGTTCCAGAATCGATACGAATCCTTCGTCCCAGATCGATATGGGAGTATTTCTTCTTTCCTTCTCCCAATCGATGTGAGATCAAGGCGGAGCATCTCTTCCGTGAATACTTCGTATCCATCCATACTTTTCCTTCTCCAATCTACACAAACGCCATTACCATTCCATTAACCTCACTCTAACTCAATTCTGGCATCGACGACACTGGAACCGACCACCATCGTGGATGGGGTGACATCAAGTTTCAAGCCTAGTCATTTTAAGATGGATTTGGTTAGTTAGTTACCTAGTTCGAATGGTTTGAGTTAAAGACTAAGCGCTGAATGCTTTAGGACAAAGGCAGTTATTGTTTCTCTTTTGCTCAGACCGATACAAAGGCAGAAAACAGAATGGAAGCAAGTGGAAAATTTAGCTAAGTCCAAAACGTATTTATATGATCTCGTATCCAAGGAAGAAAACGATTCGCCTCCCAGTAATAGAAACCGATTGAAACGGTCACGAGTTCTATCGACACGAAGAGAATCATTCGCATCCATCAGTCTGGAAAAATACAACGGTTAACACTTCGTATCCATCAACAAGTTACCCCTAGCTTTGTAACCCTCAATTCAAGTTTCATCGATACGAAACTCCCAACAAGATCTTGCTTGAGTCACTGGATTTCTTCGATACAAAGCGCTATTTCAAATCCATAAGTTTGGAGGCCTAAGCTTCGTATCATCGATACGAAGTGACAACTTCGCATCCATCGTTTTGGGGACCGTCTGAATTCGTATCCATTGATACGAAATGAGTCAAAGAACCGACTAACTCGTATCGATTGGCATCGATACGATGAACAACTTTTTTAACTAATCAGATCGATCCAGGAGAGGATCGATATGAAGGGACACTCCAAAACAACCGTCAAGCGTTGTTACAAATCGAATTTCACGTTGATTCAGGAGAGGGTCAATACGAAATTCGATACAAAAAAAAATGAAAAACTGGCAATGACTCGTGAACGTGCGAACGTTAACGGGAGTCAGGCAAGCATATATTCATGTATAATCGACTAACATCCAATTTTTAAAATTCACAGGAATTGAATACTCGTCTGGTGACGATTACAACAACAGACAATAGATCACTATCATACAACACTCGATTACCACAGTACACAGTACAACAATTGGTAGTCTACAGTTCATGATTCATGTTTCTGTGAATCAATCAAAGATCACAACTTTCAGCGAAAAGACGGTAACTGTTTAACAAGTCAGATGGAACTTTTTAGAATGGAGATTGCAGCTTTTCAAAGCACGTCGTGTTTTCACAAGACTTACTTTAGGGGGCAAATGTTATCCCGCCTTTTGGCAAGGTTGTGATACCAAGAACTTAACTGGAAACCAAGGAAAGTCTGTCCCGAAGATCGGTTATATGCAGGCTCACTATGAATATCGATGAATTTTGTCCGAGAACGGATCGAGCTAAAATTGATAAGACATTACAAGCAAAGCTATGAAAGCCAACATTCCAAATTTCAAGTCAATCCGAGTTCATATGCTCAAAATATGATCGATACAAGTCAAGGAATTCAACATAATCGCATCCATATATTCATGTCTAACAAGTCTCGGCGTCATCTGTTGTTCGTATCCATCAACGAGTATCTCTTCGTATCCATCAAGGTGCACTACTTTGTATCCATTGAGAGAATCAGCCTTATTCGTATCGATCCTGTTCAAATCCATCAGCGTACAAGCGCACTTCGTATCGATCAACAGCAAGAGAGAGTCTATTTCGTATCCATCAAGACCCTCCTACTTCGTATCCATCGACTGCGACACGAATATACATTTCGTATCGATCAAGCTTTAGACATGCTTCGTATTGATCCATGCGATCGATACGAACAAGAACAGTGCAATCGATCGATACGAACAAAGCAATGCGATGGATCGATACGAACAGAACAACTAAGATCGACACAAACATGGCCGAAATAGATCGATACGAACAAGGCTTAGACGTTGGATACGATGAAGGAAGCAGTCAACACGGCACGAAAAGTGGATCGATCATAGAAACTAGCGCCACGTCAACTCGAAGGCACATGCTCAGACCGATGCGAACAGATCCATACGAACGAAACAGCCTGTCGAAAACTCGAATTTGCATCGATCATAACTCACAACCTAGAAGTCCAAATGCCACCAAATTTTCACAGGAGCTTATGTACAACCTAAAGAATATTCATGCCCAATTTCGACTCGATTGGACCAAATCTTGATCGATACGAAATTTGTTCGTATCGATCACGGACCGAGTGCAAATCAAGTGGGATCGATCACGAGGGCCCACCCACATGCCAGAAGAGGTCTCCCGAGATCTGAGCGAGATATTTGCAGCCTAAGCCTATAAATAGCATTCCAAAGCCTACAGAAAAGGGATCTTTTTGCTCTCTGACGTCCAGACTCTGCCGAGTTCACAATTGTACTCGAATTTCACTGTTGTACTCAAGATTTACTGTTGTAATCCGTTGTAACCAGCAAGCAAAAGTTAATAAAGATCGATCATTCCATAGTGGACGTAGGCAATACGTCGAACCACTCTAAATCTCTGCGTTCTTTTGCTGTTTTTCTGATTATTGTGTGAAGTGTTTGTTAGATAATCCTCTTTTTACATTTATTTCTTCGTTTTATCTCTTTAAACCCTTCTGAAGAGTGTTGTGCCCAATTTTGGTACAAACAAAATTCAAGTGCCAATAGACCACCACTAACCACATACAAGTCAAAGAAACAATGCTATAGAGACCAGAGAACCAATCACATATGCACTTACAACACAACATCAATGTAACATGTTCATCGAACTGGTCAGAGCAACCATATACCAGAACTGTAAACAAGTCGAGGCAAACAACATGAATGATCAAACAGTGATGAACCAACAAACTCAAAGCCATATGCAATGACCAAAGTCAGTAGACAGTGCAAAGTAGTGAATGCAAATACAACATACTAAGTGAAACTACACATGACTCAAACTAGACTAAAATGGCACCAAGACAACAGCTCAACTTGCAACAGAAAGTGGTGCACATGTAATCAGAACAAGGCAGGAGAACCAAACCAACGGAAACCAAGTACACACACAAATGTACACATGGAAGGGATGCAACCTATTCCAGACTACAAAGAGACAAGGCTACGACTTTAAGTACAGATGCACATCAAACACAACACCAGATGATAAAACAATGTATCAAGACTTCAGGCATGCATACAACTCAACAGTAAGTACAACAAGATATATATATAGAGAGAGAGAGAGAGCTCAAGTCCAAAATCACATTCGAGTGAAGACTATAATGAAATCAGGCCATAGGATCAAGTGAAGTATACAAGCAAATGCAGACAACATGAAGTTCAATGCAATGGGCACGACATTCAGACTCATGAAGATTACAATATCAATGCAACCAGACACAAACCGGATCCAATTCAGAGAATCATACACACACATAAAAGCAGCAGTTTTTATTTCATAAAATTGATCAAGCCGAAGAAGTCAGAGAGTAATACAGGTGAACAATGAATTCAAGCATCAGGTTGAAAACGTTACAGGCATGAACACACAAGAAATACATATATGCAGGCAAGTTCGAACAAATCAGAATCAATGCCGGATGGAAGGTCAAGTTTAAATGCCAGAAAAGAATCGATCTTCTATCTGACATTATCAAATATACACGTGAAATCAAATTTGCAGTTTCATACCAAAGTCAAAGCCGGATGAACAGTGATCAAGCATCAAGGTAGAAAATACTACAGAGCATTTAACAAGTATAACAAAGTCAAGGGAAATGTCAACAGCATAAAAAATAGAAAATATCAAAAATCAATCAAATGATAAAGGTCGAACATTTTTTGCAGGTAGCAGTTTCAAAATAACCAAGTCAAGCTCAAATACCAGAAAATCAAAGCCGTGGTAACCAAGGCAAGTTCGAACAAATCAGAATCAATGCCGGATGGTAACACGTAATCAAAGACCAAACAAGCTGTGATAATCAAGTAAGGAATTATTCGAAATTGAAAAAGTCAGAGAAATCACCATCATTCAAGAATAATTGAATGGTCGAGCAAAATTATCAGACGAATTCGAATAATATATTCGAACGAAATTATAGGGAATCGAACCTTATATAAACCCTTAAACATCATCAGTAATAATTCATTCGAGTTCAAAACAATTTCACAAAGCAAAATTTCATACTGATAACTCGAATCATCATTCGAGTTCAAGAAACAACAAAGAAGTGTAAATCAATAGCTCGAATCGAATAGAGTTCAAAGCATATCAACGTGAGGAACAAATAAATTACATTCCAGGATTATCCAAATCGAACTCAAATTGAAGTTGTCGTGAACATATAAATCGATCGAAGAAGGTTTCAAATCATTCAATCAACAACTGTAATCGGCAGCTTTGAATTTTCGAAGCCCTAATTATTGAAAGAGGAACGGGCGAGTAAAGGAATGAGGCCGTCATTTTTTACAGAGCAAAGCAGGCCGAAGAAATATAAGAAAGGGGAACAGTTTATTTTTTACATCAATATATTTGGGCCGGCTTTGTTTTGGGTTTATAATTATATAAGGCTTTAGTTTATAAATTAGGGTTTCATTGTCTTTTAAATTGTTTTTATTTGTAATTTACTTTTAAACTTTTGTAATTTCTAGTCGTGTGACTAGTGGACGAACTACGGTGGTGTAGTTCGAGAATTCGCAACTCGGTGGCTGAGTTGTGGCAGGGTTTTGAGCGTAGAGTTAGGTTAGTCGATAGCGGGTGTCACAAGTTTACGTGTGTAAGCGTCTGACTACTTAATTTCTAGTAGAAACCTTGAGGGCAGCATGTAGGCAGGGTTTTGCCGAAACTGGGTAAATCCGTGTGTTCTATTTTCTGCTTTTTAATATTCTACTATTATTTGTGCTACTATTATTCGACTATTATCTGTGCTGAAATTATTTTTATATACTTCCACATTAAATTTTTATAATTAATAGTATCACCCTATTCACCTCCCCTCTATGGTGAAATCGATCCGACAAAAATAATACTATGGATAACAACGACATATATAAATGGTGAATGTGTCCATTGCGATGCAAGTCCCAACTACTATGAACGTACACATTAATCATGTACACTGTTTGTATGTTGAACTTACACATTTTTCATTGGAGTATATTTGGATATACTCACAATACATTCCAAGTATAAATTTGATGGTATTGTCATTTAATAAATCAACTAGTTTAATTATAGAGAGAGATATTAATGTTTCTCCCTATAAATAAACATAACCTTCCCTTAATTAATTAAATAAGTTTCACAAAGAAAAACAAAAGGTTTCTCTAAATTAAATTCAACAAGTAACTACTTTACATACATGTACACAAGAATATATTTGACATACTCCAATTTATACAAGGCTCAAATTTATGAAACGCCTTTTAACAATTTAAATAAAATGAAATTTTGTTTAAAATAATATGTAACGACCCACAAATTCAACACTTCGAAAAAAAATTAAAATATTCAAATATAAGGTTTTTTACATAAATGATAATGTTTTGAACCATAAATAATATTTGTAATCATATTTTGAACAAATATTTGCAAAGGTGTACACCTTGGAAAATATCGATAAAATGACTGAAAACCATTTGATAAATAAACAGCTTTTAGACCATCCGACATCATGCACGGAGCTGGATACCTATACTTATTTATCTATATGAGTGAGAATATGTAATAAAAAATTTTATTTTATTTTTGAAATTTAATGACATCATTAATGATATCAATCTTTTGGAATAAATGATTTTTGAATTTAAATTGGGTTGAAATGATTTAATAATTATTTTAAATAAGCCCTTTTAATTATTATATAATGATAGAAATATTATTATCAAACTTTGTTTACAAATAGATATATATATATATATGTATATGTATATATATATATATTTGTTTGCACCAAATATGGTCACAAACACCCAATCGTAGATGAAAGCACCAATTCACAGTCACAGATCACAAATAGAATATATGAAGAGGATATAAATATGAAGAACAACAAAAATTAAAAAGGAAGAAGTAAAAAGATGAGATTTATAGTTGTTCGGCTAACTCCGGCCTAAGTCCACTCCAGAAAATTCCTTTTTATTGCTAGAGAATTGATTACAATTACAATCCAGAGTTTTTAAAACAGTAATGGCAGAGTAGCCATTAGGTAGAAGGCGAAGGAAAAAGAACGAGAATCCCTTTTCTGAAGCCCCATCTGTTGTATTTATAAACAAAATACTGGCAATTGCGCTTCCTGAGTGGTACGGGCCCACAAGAACCATAGTCGAGTCCATATTGTCTACCACTACGTTCCTGGAGTATACAACATGCTAACCCCAAGAAACCCGAGTAATGACCTGAAGCAGCTCCATCCCTAATCCGAAGTAAATTTGCATGTGATCGGAAGTAGACCTTGCCTTTTCCAATGCCGACCCCATGTTTATCTTACCACAGCTGACCCGAGCTTTCTCTAAGGCCGATTCGAGTCCCAATTCCGATCCCATAGCTTAGTTGATCCTAGAGAAGAGTACCGAACTGACCTAATGCCGACCCGGAGAAAGAACACTGCCGACCCGAAGCACTTGTAAAGTGCCGATCCCAAGTCTAAACTGCCGAATCCACGATTCATGCCGACCCGAAGAAATGTAGCTGCCGACCCGAAGTATATAGTTTTCATCGACTTTGCCTAATCCAGGCCTCACAATCATGTTTATCATCCGTGATTGATCGTCTATCCATCATCTAAACCAATATCGTCATATTCCACCCTCGATAACCGAGCAGTCATTTGAGTTAAATCCGCCTGTTTACGGCCTTGCCAAAAGGCGGGTTAACAACATATATATATATATATATGTATATATATTAAATAAGAAGTGAACTATGACCGAAATTGGAATCCATAATGATTCAATGTAGAAATGTTATGCAATGTTGTGAATCATTTGAGACATACATATGCACACATACATGTACACATACATAAACACATTCACATGCACATGAATATACATACATACACACACACATATATATATATATAATAAAAGATAAAAGGAAAATATCATGATATTTCTTTAAATCCAAAGTCAACCTCTTACAACCAAAGTACAAGCACTTGGGTGCACACATGAGGGAAAGCGTACTTCGATCATAAGTGATGAGGTAGGAAGAGGGAGTGGTGGTGAGGAAATAGTGATGTGTGTGCACACAAATAACTTTTTATCATTTTTTTGCCTATAAATACCACCATCCATCTTTACTTCATTTGCTCATAAATTCCTAAGCTTTCTTCACTTCTCCTCTCCACTTTAATGGCTTCCTACCTTAGGAAATTAATAAAGAAAATTATGAAAAAAGTAACTAAAATTATATAGTGTGTGTGTGTATTAAACAAATACCTCCAAACCAAATCAAGTCTCCTCCTTCTCCCCCTCTAAACCCACAGCCACACCATCCACCACCCAAAGGCCAAGCCTTTCCTATCTTCTAACCAAAATCGTGAGCACCCAAGCACAAAAGGCCAAGGTCGAGGCCATCTAGGAGCTTTAGTATAAGCTTAGCAAGCTAAATTTTCCAGATAGCGGAGCTGTAGTCGTTTTAATGTTAGTTCGATTGAATCTAAAGTGAGAAACTCTATTTATATTATGATATTTTGGATGATATATACATATATATATATGCATGTATGTATGTATATGTTTTTCTATGCTTGGTTGTGATGATTGTGAATCATGTTTGGATATGATAATATGTTTGTTTGGATGTGTAAACAATTCACGTTTAATATACGTCGAATATCACAAAGGGAATCACTTTCCTTTATTAAATGAAATGGTGTATATGAGATTGATAAACCTCTTTAAAATGGTTTTAAATGATTTGGAAATGTTTTATAAATATTTAAAAGTGTTTCGATAAAGTTTGGAAAGGATATGGAAAATAGTTAAAATAGGTGCGTCGCGTAACGATATTGACGATTTCACACCACAGAAAGTTAAACCCATTTATAGAATAGGATCGGAGTCGGAATTATTTGGAATAAGAATTTTCCAAACTCTTATAATCATAGTTTCAAACAAAAGAAAACAATCGAGGTTTCATTTAGTTTATTTTGAAATATGAGCAAATCAAGTTTTCAAAATAATCGTGCTTTGGCAGTTTAGAAACCAAAGTGATAAATTCTTTAAAATTGATATTTTTAATTCTTTAAAAATATGGAATAAATTCTATTAATGTTTTAAATATGTTAAAAGGATTTGAGTTATAAAAATGAATTTTTAAATGATTGAAAAGTTGTTTTGATCAAATAAGCTCATAAAACACTATTCGCAGCGCTTTTTGCAGCAGTTTATAATAATTTTTTAAAATATGGGTTTAAACTTAAGTACTCTTTCCTAAATATCTTATAAACATTTTCAAATAAATAATTAAGTATTTTAAAGATAATGTGGAGGTTTTATAATTTATTTTATAGAGTTTAAATAAATGATTTAAAGAAAAGCTATTATAATTAAGTGATTTAATCTTGGCTCTAAAAAACGATGAGTAGACTGGATTTTTCTATTCATGAGATCCGGATGTGAGGTGCTTAAAATAAGGAGATGTTCAGGAGCAACCAGTGCCCTACTCACCTAGCCTCTTTCCTGGGCTAGATAAATTCGAAATGTCGAAAACGAGGCAAGTATAAATGATTTAACTTCTCCAAATTTAATACAACTTGAATTATATAGAAATAATCTTCTTATACTTCGTAATAAATTCTAAGGAGGGAATCCATACTATCCACGTGAATTTAAAAGGTGATTTCACCGTCATTCAATGGATAGTAAAGGTTGAATACGGAATTTGATGTTGAGTAGAATTAGTATAATTTCTATAGACTTTTTTTACTCAATAATCTTTTCCAATATGACTTATTAAAATGATTTAGTATTTCCTAAGTTAAAGATAAGCTTATTGATTCCATATATACTGAAAAGAAATGTTTTAAAGATATATATCTCTAGAAGATATTTTTTGATAAAGAGAAAGTAATTAATCAAATGATAATTATCTATTTACTTAACATCTTTTTATCCATAATTGGTTCGAAGGAACCGGGATCAGATTTGGGTGATTCCTATCTGCAAACCACTTCGAACCAATTTACGCATTTGAAGGTGAAGACAGGGAATGAAAATAAATTATAAGATGGAATGTAGGGCTGCTTGTCACTAACGCTCGGGGGAGACTTCCCATATCATATATATGTGGCAGTAGTATCTTCATTTGATCTTTGATGCAAGCGCTGCTCACTACTAATCCTAGGGCTGATTCCCGACAGGATGTAGTAGGAGAGTTCCTTCGGTTTGTCCTGTTTCTGGACAACTTGAATGGACGAATGTCTGACATTTCATTTCTAATATACACATGCATTGATTTTTACAAACGTACATCTGTGTGCTGGTGTAGGAAGTAACTCTCTTACACTTAACACCCTTCTCTGAGACGTACGGGCTCAGATGTTGTACATTTGTGGAAACCAACAGTGTGTCAGAGAATTGGCAATGTGGCATTCAAAGTGGAATGTGCTATGAGAAAGGTAATCATTACCTCGGGCCTCATCACCGGGAAATGGCTTAAAAAGGGGATGTTGTAAGGCTTTGTGGTTCGCAACCAATAGGGTATGGTCATCACCTTTCCTGATTACTCTCTATATGTCGAGTATGTTGTGTATGCTATGGGATCCCGGATAGGTCGGTTATGACCGGGGTGATGTCGTATTCGGTTCTTTCCGCCACTTGGTGGGTATGTAGGTAGACTGGTCTTGCTAGGTGCAGAGGTTTCGAGGATGTCGATCCTTGGCACATTCCTCTAAAGATGTACTGTACGGAAAGTAGTCCATTACCTTGCCATTGTATAGAATCTGTTCTCCAATAAGTGCCTTCGGACTTGATTCTAGAGCCTAGTGTGCTGGAATTTAATAATGTAACAATTTGAGCTAAGATTACGTATAATTACCTAAATTTTGTTTTTAAAAGAATGTTTTTAAAAATAATATACTGGATTTTGTGTAGTAACGATTTTGGCTATCATAAGGTAAAAAATCGTTTTGTGTTTATGTGTGGCGTGGTTTTATGAGAGACCCTTTGTTTTCAAATATCTGTATTTTGAGTTTCTCACACCAGTGCCATGACTGATCCGAAGTTTATTTCCCTTTTCCTTTAAACTCTGAGTGCCCTATGTTTTCAGGCAGCCAAGTAGTTAGGTAGCATGGAGCATTTTTAGAAGGATCATGGAGCATTTTGGGTCATTTGTAGAAAGATGTCTATTAATTCCACTGTATTATATATGAGGTATCTACCAACACTTGTAAGGATAGGCACTTGTAACTATCCTGGCTGGATTAATACTTACCAGAACTCTGATGGAGAAATTTGGAGTAATTGCATGTACTACTTATATGTATAATTAAATGTTGAATACGACATGAGATTCTATTTTGTTTGTCTTCTACCTTTATTATCTTTTACCCAATGATAATCTACCTCTCCAGCACTTGTATTTATGGCATGTGAATACCGAGGATGTATTAATGTCGATTTCTTTGGGTCAAGGAGGTGGGTTGCCACATTTTGTATCAGAGATTATGGTTGAGAAAATACCTAAGCCTTGATGGGGTTAACACATTAGAGATAAGGTAAGTAATGCCTTAGAATGAGTTTAGTCGGAGTGGGTGCGGTACTAATGCAACATGGGAAGGTTATCGCACATGCTAGTAGGCAGTTAAAGGCGCATGAGTGAAATTCTACAACACACGACTTAGAACTATTAGCTATTGTGTTCGCACTAAAGATGACTTAGAACTATTAGCTATTGTGTTCGCACTAAAGATGACTTAGAACTATTAGCTATTGTGTTCGCACTAAAGATTTGGGGACATTATTTACTGGGTGAGAATTTCTCATAGTTTATTTTGATAAACTTTGTTTGACCATGGTAAAAAATAATCCTTCTTTAAATAGGTGAAAAGTTCGAACTCTTCACAGATCACAAATCTTTGAAATATCTTTTCATTCAGAAGGACTTGAATACGAGACAGCAACATTGGCTAGAATTTCTCACGTCATATGATTTAGATATCCTATATACGCCCAGAAAAGCGAATGTGGTAGTGGATGCATTAAGTAGAAAGCATGTCATTATAGCTTATTTAATAGTACATCCCACTATGATTAACCATATAAAAGAGAACCAACTCAGAGATCCGTTTATTCGAAACATGGTCAAAGCAGTAGAGAAAAACACAGTGCCACGAAGATGGATAGGATTCAAGATGGATGATCAAGGAATATTAAGGATGAATGGAAGAGTATGCATCCCAAATATTCGATGAGATAAGGAAAGAAGTTTTAACAGAATGTCACAATTCTCGACTTTCAGTACATCCTAGAGTTACCAAAATGTATCGAGAAATGAAGAAGACTTTTTGGTAGGATGATATGAAGAGGGACATCTCTCTCAATATTAGCAGATGTTCAAATTTGTTTGATGTGATTTTTTGTTTGATGATAACAAATATATATATATATATATATATATAAAGTTATATATGTGTTTGCAGATTGTACTATACACATATAGGAATAAATATTCATATTGAATAATAATACTATTGCACAAAATTTATATAATTCAATCTGTATTTTTTATTCAACATAATATTATATTTCAACACTTTTACAGTACAAAGTTTTCAGCTCTCTCTATATACATACACTAGTTTCATACATTTCACATTCACATTTTTTCTCACTACAACACTCAACACTCATTTTTTCACTCTGTCTGCACATCTGCATCTATCTACATTGTCCAGCTCCAGTTCTTGTCCCGTCTTCTGTGTACCTGTATAATTAGCAACTACAGCAGTAATCTGAAAATAAACAAAATTTGAATTTGCAAAAATATAAATTTGTTTTTAGTGGTGCCTCAGATATATGGGTTATTGTCATCACTTTTCGTTTGTGTAATATCTATGCATATCAGTATTTTTATCAGAGACAGGTAATCATGAGTGGCTGCAATATACACATGTACATTTATACACATGTGCACTGCCTCGCCAACTCGTGTGCACAGTCAACAAAAGCCACTGCAACCATGACTCAACTCAAATGCAATACCAAACCAACATAACAGCAACCAAAACTTACTTGAACCAATGGCCATATCCAAGCAATAGTGCACAAGGGCAGTTGTACCAAAACAAGTAGATGCAAACATTCATGAACACACATATATGGTTTGAAAGTCCAAAACAGCTATCAAGTACAAGTGACTTGATGAATATGAAACAGTCCATCAACCAAACTCAATGCAACCACTTCACAAAGTCAACAAAGGCATATACATATATGCACAGGTTCAAAAACAGTGATCAAGTCATGTACATGAAGACAACTACACAAAAGACTCAAGTGCACAGCAACAAACCATTGCTCAAAGACACAAGACACAAGTAGCATGATCAGATCAGTGAGCAGTAGTCCACATCAAGTATACATGAGCAAACGAGTGCAACAAGATAACAATATCACATTCAAGTGCAGTGAAGACCAACAGCAACATGAACCAAACAATGCGTATAAGTATATACATGTATGTATGAAATGCACAGGTACAGACTGCAACAAAATGCACAAGACAGAATGAATACATGAAGACCATATTCAAGTGCATCGAACCATCGAGCAAGTGCAACCAGACAGTAAACAAGCAAACAATTCGAGCAGAACAAAGATCAAAGAAATGATGATGGCCGAAGTCATGAATATGTATTTATCACAGCAGTTATAAAAAGGAACATGTCGAGTATGCTACAGAGAGTCGAAGCCGTGAGCACCAGGAAGCCAGGAAATCACAAAATCAAAAATTTACAAATTCAACTGCAGTTTCAAATCGAAGTCAACACCGTGATGACCAAGTGGTTGAAGCCATGAGCAACTTGAAGCCAGAAGAAATGTAAATGTAGACCAAAGAATCAACATCGTCAAATGAAATCAAGTGTGTGTACAATTTGAAAAAGTCAAAAATAAAAGAGGAAAGTTTCTGCCGTATCGATCAAGGGAAGATCGAACACTTAAAAACCCAAGCCGTGATTATCACGTAATAGAAAAGCAAAATATACACATAAGAAAAGGTCAGAAAACATCTCAAGAATCCAAGCATCATCGATCGGCCAAGGAAAATAAAGTGATGAATTCAAACGAATTTGGACGAACAAAATTATAGGAACTAGACTCCTATATAAACCAATCATCATTGGCACTTTTAATTATCGAATTCAAGCAATCAATCCAGAAAGAAAAAGGAACAAATAACATACCAGAGAAAAGTCAAATTCGATCAACTCGAAGCAACCAGCCGAGCTTTAATAGCAACGAACAAATAAATCAATCATCTCGAGGCAAGCAACCGATCATTAGAGGAGCAAATCAATCGACAGAGCAACAAAATCGATCGGCATCATCAAAATATCAGAAGCCCTAATTTCAGTTGCAAAGAGGAACGAGAACCGCCACTATCTCAAGAAGGAACGGACTAGAGAAAATAGAAAGGGCCGACCTTGTTAAATAAAGGGCTTTAGCTTTTATTTTTTGTTTAAGGGCAAAAAACAATTTTACTCAAGTTTATTTATTTTTTGCTCTTGCTTTTTATTTTTAAATCTGTATTTTTTTAAATAAAATCTTGGTAAATCACCACCTAGGACTTAGGTTGTGTCAGATTGTCTAGTTAGGATTAGTTCAGTGAGCAGGGTTTGCGAGTTTGCAAAACTCTATAGGCGATAGCAGGGTTTGCGAGTCTGTTAGAGTGTTTATAAGCGGGAGACTGTTTAATTCTAATAGAAATCTGGGAATGCAGCAGTAGGTAGGGTTTGCCGAAGCTGGGTAAATTTTGTGTGTGATTTACTTTACAGCATATTCACTTTTCTACAGTTTGTTTAAATTCGAGAAAATTTGCTATAACCCTATTCACCCCCCCTCTAGGGTTAATCTAGATCCTACAAGTGGTATCAGAGCCCGGTATTTTTCTTTAACTCTAGAGTCATGAATCCACCAAATAATGCTTTTTCTGAGGGGCAATCTATTGCTAGGCCACCCATATTTAATGGGAATGATTATGCTTATTGGAAAGTTAGGATGGGTATTTATCTTAGTTCTGTTGATTATGATGTTTGGGACATTATTGAAACTGGCTATAAATCTCCTACTATAACTGTTGGTGATACTGAGATTCCTAAACCTAAGGATAGGTGGGACGTTAACGATAAGAAATTTAAAACTACAAATGCTAAAGCCATGAATGCTTTGATCTGTGCTCTTGATAAGAATGAATTTAATAGAATTTCTCATTATAAAACTGCGCAGGAAATTTGGCATACCTTGGAGGTGACACATGAAGGAACTTCTCAAGTCAAGGAGTCTCGTCTAGCCCTATTC
Source organism: Allium fistulosum (assembly GCA_030737815.1). NCBI lineage: Eukaryota > Viridiplantae > Streptophyta > Magnoliopsida > Asparagales > Amaryllidaceae > Allium > Allium fistulosum. The sequence goes on from CM060903.1 coordinate 846,472,727, forward strand.
AGCAATGAATACGTGAACTTTGTGATGGGCAAAGGCGAGAGCATAAAGGACATGTTTGGATGCTTTTCAACTTTGGTGTACAATGCTAGAGCGCTTGGGAAGATATTCACTGAGGTAGAGCTTGTGAGGAAGGTGCTACGAGTCTTACCCGATGAACTTTGAGGCAAAAGTCACGGCAATACAAGAATCGAAAGATCTGAGTAAACTAAGCATGGAGGAGTTGATTGGCAACTTGATGACATATGAGCTTGAGCTAAAAACAAAGGAGGAACGCAACAACTCTGAATCAAAGTAGAAGATGATTGCCTTAAAGAGCAAAGAAGAGAGCGATGAAGAAGAAGAAGATCCAATTTAAGAGTTGCAATGGCTATCAATAATCTTAGAAAGTGGTCAAGATTCAGGCCACGCTAGAAGAAAACAAGTGGTGATAGGTCAAAAGATTCTGACAATTCCGATAATGAATTGACTTGTTATAACTGCAAGAAGCCTGGCCACTTCAAAAAAAAATGCCCACTTCTCAAAAACAACAAAGGAAAGAAAAAGAAGAAGAAGGCCTTTGCAGCGACTTGGGATGATGAAGAAGGAGAGGAAGTTTCGAATAATAGCTCAGAGGAGGCTAATTTGTGTCTTATGGCAAAATAAGATTCAGAAGCAAACTCAGAGGAATCTAGTGAGGTAAGTGACTATTCTTATAAAGAACTTGTTTTGATGTGTTGTGATCTTACTAAAACAATTGATACTCTTGATTCTAAAATTGAAAAACTGAAATCTGATAGGAGAGAACTTGTCCATGAAAATTCTAGGTTAGAAACTGAACTTGAAAATATTCAAAACCTAGACTGTAAAAAATGTAAAATTTTAGATTCGGAATTATCAAAACTTAAGAATAGTTTTGAGAATCTTGAAAAAGAAAACTTGAGTCTTAAGGAAACCATTGACACTAGGAAAAAGGATTTTATAAATAGATGCACCTCACTTGTGACTGAAAACACAACACTAAAAACCAAAATCCAAAATCTTGAGAAAACTCTGAATAACTTTTCAAGAGGAGAAAAATCATTCAACATGTTATTGGGAAATCAACTTTTTGCTAAGAACAGAAAAGGACTAGGTTTTGGGAAAACCCAAGTTGATGATAGTGCAAAAGGTAAGAGTGTCTTTGCTAGATGTGGAATAATTGAACATCGTGCTGAAAATTATAGTCATAGGAACAAGAACACAAAATTTATACTAGTTTGGGTTCCTAAGAATTCTACAAACAAATTTCATGTCTATTGGAACAAGAATGAAAGGACAAAACAAGTTTGGGTTCCAAAGGGATTGTTTATTCACAATGCTTCAGTCACTAATATCATTGGACCTAAGAGTTTCTCTAGGTCATCTTCCTCTCTCTCTCTCTCTATGTAGGTTTGTTGGCGGGCTAAGGAGCAACAAGAATGGTATCTAGATTCAGGTTGTTCTAGACATATGACAGGTGACAAATCAAAGTTCCTTAGCCTAGAGAATTTTAAAGGTGGAAATGTGATCATGGGAGACAATAGCAAGTGTAAGATTTTTGGTAAAGGTGAAGTAGGTAACGGTACTTTTTCCTTGACTAATGTATTATACATCGATAATTTGCATCACAATCTCATTTCTATTAGCCAACTATGTGACAAAGGTATGAATGTGGTTTTTGATAGTGATACTTGCAAAATCATTGATAAATCTTCTAATAACATTGTTTTTATGGGCAAAAGAAAAGGAAATGTTTACACGCTTTCTTTTGATAATCTAAATCTTTCTAGACGCTTGGTAGCCATTGACGAAGAGGCATCCTTATGGCATAAGAGACTTGGACATGCTAGCATGGGCCTCTTGGAAAAACTTGAAACAAAAGAATTAGTCAGAGGGTTACCACATCAGAAATTTAAAAATAATAAAGTGTGTAAAGCATGTTTCTTGGGCAAGCTTAGTCGATCATCATTTTGCCCTAAAAACATTGTTAGCACATCAAGGGTCCTTGAATTAATTCACATGGACTTATTTGGACCAAATGAAATTGCAAGCTTGAATGGAAAACGTTATTGTTATGTATTGGTTGATGATTATTCTAGATTTACATGGGTTTATTTCTTAGCCAAAAAGTCTGAATCTTTTAATTTATTTTCAAAATTTGCAAAACTTGTTCAAAATGAAAAAGGAGTTTCAATTAAAACTTTGAGAAGTCATCATGGAGGCGAATTTGAAAATTTGGATTTTGAAAGCTTTTGTGAAGAAAATGGTTTAAAACATGATTTTTCTGCTCCACGAACACCTCAACAAAATGGGGTGGTTGAAAGGAAAAATCGTACATTGCAAGAATTGGCTAGATCCATGTTGAGTGAGTATGAACTACCTCTAACCTTTTGGGCAGAAGCAGTGAATACTTCATGCTATGTAATGAATAGAGTGATGATTAGACCAATACTTGGCAAAACGTCTTATGAATTATGGCATGAAAGAAAACCTAACATTTCTTATTTTCGTGTTTTTGGATGTCCTTGTTTCATTCTTAACACAGGTGATCAACTTGGAAAATTCGAATCAAAGGCTGATGAGGGAATTTTCATGGGCTATTCAACAAGGAGCAAGGCTTACATGATATACAACAAACGAACAAAAACAATTGTTGAATCAATCAATGTGAAATTCGATGAATCCGACATGGAAAGGACGATTGAAAAGGCGGTTGACGATGGGGTAGATCATGAAGGCATTGAAGAAGGGACATCTAGTGAGAAAGCTGAAAGTAGGACTGTTGATGCTGATAGATTGAAGTTCTAATCCAATCATCCTCCTTAATTGGTTATAGGTAATCCTACGGAAGGTATACGCACTCGCTATTCATTTGATAAATATTTGTGTGCGTTTTGTTGTCACAGTGGTTTTATTTCTGAGATTGAACCTGATTCTGTTGAAATGGCTCTTAATGATGAAAGTTGGGTTTTAGCAATGCAAGATGAACTTAATCAATTTGAGAGAAATAAAGTTTGGAAATTAGTTCCTAGGCCTAATGACTATCCAATTGTTGGAACTAAATGGGTATTCAAAAATAAACTTGATGAAGCAGGAAATGTAATTAGAAACAAAGCTAGGTTGGTCGCAAAAGGATATTACCAAATAGAAGGCATAGATTTTGATGAAACATTTGCTCCAGTTGCTAAGTTAGAAGCCATTAGGATTTTGCTAAGTTTTGCATGTTATAAGGGTTTCAAACTTAAACAAAAGGATGTAAAAAGTGCCTTTCTAAATGGTGATTTGAAAGAAGAAGTTTTTGTTGAACAACCCCCCGGTTTTGAAAATCATGATTTTCCAAATCATGTGTATAAACTAGAAAAAGCATTATATGGTCTTAAGCAAGCTCCTAGAGCTTGGTATGACTGCCTTTGTACATATCTTTTGGAAAATAGTTTTAAAAAGGGGAGTGCTGACACGACATTGTTTCTATTACATAAAGAAAGTGATTTTTTGTTTGTTCAGATTTATGTGGATGATATCATTTATGGTGCTACTAATGAACTCTTGTGCGAGAAATTTGAACAAGTCATGCAGGCTAAATTTGAGATGAGCTTGGTTGGAGAATTGAAATTTTTCCTTGGATTTCAAATCAAGCAAAGTAGTGATGGTATTTTCATTTCACAATCCAAGTATGTGTTGGAACTGTTGAAGAAATTTGGAGTTGAGAACTCCAAACCATTGAGAACTCCTATGAGCCCATCAACAAAGTTGGACAAAGACGAGAAAGGAGTTGCTGTTGATCAGAAGAAATATCGAGGGATAATTGGTCCACTTCTCTATCTTACTGCTTCTAGACCTGATATTATGTTTTCTGTGTGTTTGTGTGCACGTTTTCAATCTAATCCTAAAGAATCTCATTTGAAAGCCACAAAACGAATTTTGAGATATCTTTCACACACACACAAATTTGGACTATGGTACCCTCTTGTGAAAATTTTGATTTAGTTGGTTATTCTAATGCTGATTATGCTGGTTCATTGGTTGACAGGAAAAGCACTAGTGGGACATGTTTCATGTTAGGACATTCATTAGTTTCATGGTCAAGTCGAAAACAAAATTGTGTTGCATTATCCACCACTGAAGCAGAATATATTGCTTTAGGAAGTTGTTGTGCTCAAATTTTATGGATGATGCAAACTCTTTCTGATTTTGGCTTAGTTTACAAACAAGTTCCATTAAAATGTGATAGTAAAAGTGCAATAGACTTGTCAAATAATCTTGTTCATCATTCACGCACAAAACACATTGATGTGAGACACCACTTTCTTAGAGATCACATTGCTAAGGAAGACATTTGCATTGAACATATTTCAACTGAAATTCAACTTGTTGATATTTTCACAAAACCCCTCCCCGAAGACAGATTTTCCAGATTACGTTTGGATTTTGGGATTATAGGAATTGACTAATCATTTTCCATTTTTTGGTTGAAATATTCTTGGATATTTATTTTCAACTTCAATTTCTAGAATTCAAACCAGTTTTGGCTATTATTCAAAGATTGATTCGAATATGGTATTCAGTAGTGGAAATATGTTTTGTTTTATTTATTTTCAAAATTAAAAAAAAAATATAATAATATTTCATAATATAATTAACTTGGTAACTTATTCCACGATCATTTCTATTTCTACCACCTTTCTATCATTCATAATGGTTTTGATAAATGAGAAGAGTGATTTCTTTTAAAATTTTAAAAAAAAATTCATGCCTCCATTCTCATTTAAAAGTCCTTATGGTTATGCATGGATGGAGCATGTGAGTGAATTATTTTATCATTATTCCATTCTCATTTAAAAGTCCTTATGGTTATGCATGGATGGAGTATGATAGCTAAGTATTTTCCGGATGCTTAGACTAATAAGTAACTGCTAATCCCATTTAAAAGTCCTTATGGTAATGCGTGGTTAGTAAGTGCTTATTTTTGTGCTTAAATGTCAAATTATTTTTCAAATTTCTCTCTTCTCATTATATAAAAACCGAATCATCGATCCATTCTCTACAATGTGGAACTTGTCAACTCATTATGATATATTATGATATTTTCTTTGTTTTGCAATTGTTTTTACTTTAAAAAAAAAGTTCTTTTTCCACTACTGTTCCATTATTTTTTTGTCAGTCTTTTGATGATAACAAAAAGGGGAGAAGAACAAGATTTTGATAAGGAAGTAAATATTTTTGGAATACTTCAACAAATTTGTTAAATGTTGTTAGTTAATTTTCTTTAGTTCTTTTATTCTTCTGTAATTTTCGAAATCTTCTAAATAGGGAGTGGTCTCAGTTGTAGGGGGAGCATTCATATAGGAGGAGCTAAATATTTCATGCTCAAACACATTTACTAGAATTTCAAAATCATTAATATATATGTTTGTCATCATCAAAAGAGGGAGATTGTTTGATGTGATTTTTTGTTTGATGATAACAAATATATATATCAAGTTATATATGTGTTTGCAGATTGTACTATACACATATAGGAATAAATATTCATATTGAATAATAATACTATTGCACAGAATTTATATAATTCAATCAGTATTTTTTATTCAACATAATATTTTATATCAACACTTTTACCGTACAAAGTTTTCAGCTCTCTCTATATACATACACTAGTTTCATACATTTCACATTCACATTTTTTCTCACTACAACACTCAACACTCAGTTTTTCACTCTGTCTGCACATCTGCATCTATCTACATTGTCCAGCTCCAGTTCTTGTCCTGTCTTCTATGTACCTATATAATTAGCAACTACAGCAGTAATCTGAAAATAAACAAAATTTGAATTTGCAAAAATATAAATTTGTTTTTAGTGGTGCCTCAGATATATGGGTTATTGTCATCACTTTTCGTTTGTGTAATATCTGTGCATATCAGTATTTTTATCAGGGACAGGTAATCATGAGTGGCTGCAATACACACGTGTACATTTATACACATGTGCACTGCCTCGCCAACTCGTGTGCACAGTCAACAAAAGCCACTGAAACCATGACTCAACTCAAATGCAATACCAAACCAACATAACAGCAACCAAAACTTACTTGAACCAATGGCCATATCCAAGCAATAGTGCACAAGGGCAGTTGTACCAAAACAAGTAGATGCAAACATTCATGAACACACATATATGGTTTGAAAGTCCAAAACAGCTATCAAGTACAAGTGACTTGATGAATATGAAACAGTCCATCAACCAAACTCAATGCAACCACTTCACAAAGTCAACAAAGGCATATACATATATGCACAGGTTCAAAAACAGTGATCAAGTCATGTACATGAAGACAACTACACAAAAGACTCAAGTGCACAGCAACAAACCATTGCTCAAAGACACAAGACACAAGTAGCATGATCAGATCAGTGAGCAGTAGTCCACATCAAGTATACATGAGCAAACGAGTGCAACAAGATAACAATATCACATTCAAGTGCAGTGAAGACCAACAGCAACATGAACCAAACAATGCGTATAAGTATACACATGTATGTATGAAATGCACAGGTACAGACTGCAATAAAATGCACAAGACAGAATGAATACATGAAGACCATATTCAAGTGCATCGAACCATCGAGCAAGTGCAACCAGACAGTAAACAAGCAAACAATTCGAGCAGAACAAAGATCAAAGAAATGATGATGGCCGAAGTCATGAATATGTATTTATCACAGCAGTTATAAAAAGGAACATGTCGAGTATGCTACAGAGAGTCGAAGCCGTGAGCACCAGGAAGCCAGGAAATCACAAAATCAAAAATTTACAAAGTCAACTGCAGTTTCAAATCGAAGTCAACACCATGATGACCAAGTGGTCGAAGCCGTGAGCAACTTGACGCCAGAAGAAATGTAAATGCAGACCAAAGAATCAACGTCGTCAAATGAAATCAAGTGTGTGTACAATTTGAAAAAGTCAAAAATAAAAGAGGAAAGTTTCTACCGTATCGATCAAGGAAAGATCGAACGGTTCAAAACCCAAGCCGTGATTATCACGTAATAGAAAAGCAAAATATATGCATAAGAAAAGGTCAGAAAACATCTCAAGCATCCAAGCATCATCGATCGGCCAAGGAAAATAAAGTGACGAATTCAAACGAATTTGGACGAACGAAATTATAGGAACTAGACTCCTATATAAACCAATCATCATCGGCACTTTTAATTATCGAATTCAAGCAATCAATCCAGAAAGCAAAAGGAACAAATAACATACCAGAGAAAAGTCGAATTCGATCAACTCAAAGCAACCAGCCGAGCTTTATTAGCAACGAACAAATAAATCAATCATCTCGAGGCAAGCAACCGATCATTAGTGGAGCAAATCAATCGACAGAGCAACAAAATCGATCGGCATCATCAAAATATCAAAAGCCCTAATTTCAGTTGCAAAGAGGAACGAGAGCCGCCACTATCTCAAGAAGGAACGGACTAGAGAAAATAGAAAGGGCCGGCCTTGTTAAATAAAGGGCTTTAGCTTTTATTTTTTGTTTAAGGGCAAAAAGCAATTTTACTCAAGTTTATTTATTTTTTGCTCTTGATTTTTATTTTTAAATTTGTATTTTTTAAATAAAATCTTGGTAAATCACCACCTAGGACTTAGGTTGTGTCAGATTGTCTAGTTAGGATTAGTTCAGTGAGCAGGGTTTGCGAGTTTGCAAAACTCTATAGGCGGTAGCTGGGTTTGCGAGTCTGTTAGAGTGTTTTTAAGCGGGAGACTGTTTAATTCTAATAGAAATCTGGGAATGCAGCAGTAGGCAGGGGTTGCCGAAGCTGGGTAAATTTTGTGTGTGATTTACTTTACAGCATATTCACTTTTCTACAGTTTGTTTAAATTTGAGAAAATTTGCTATAACCCTATTCACCCCCCCCCCCTCTAGGGTTAATCTAGATCCTACAAAATTGTCAACAGATCAAAAGAGATCAGCAAAAGACTACTGGATTACTCCAACCTCTTGAAATTCCGACTTTGAAATAGGACCAAATATGAATAGATTTCGTCGATGGCTTACCTCGATCAAGAAAAGGGAATAAAGGCATCTGGGTTATCATAGATTGATGGACCGAAAGCACACATTTTATACCAGTAAAGCCAATGAGAACTACTGCAAGTCATGCAGAAATATACATGAGGGAAATTATTTGATTGCATGGTGCCCCAAGCAGCATAGTCAGTGGTCGAGACCTTATATTTACTAGTAAGTTCTTCGGGGCATTACAAACAGCTTTGGGAACGAAGCTGAGTATAAGCACCGCATCATCCCCAGTCTAATGGGCAAACTAAAAGGATAAATCGAGTATTGGAAGATCTTCTGAGAGCTTGTATCTTAGATTTTGGAGGTTCATGAGAAAATTTTCTTCATCTGGTGAAATTCTACTACAACAAAGTTATTAGGCAAGTATTGGCAGGGCACCATATGAAGCTTTATATGGTCGTTCATGTAGATCCCCAACATGTTGGATCGAAATCGTAGATCGGTAAGTACTTGGTCCCCATATTCGAGAAGCTTCTAAAAAGGTAGACATGATCAGAAAGAAGTTGAAAGAAGCCCAGAGCAGGTAGAAAAGTTATGCTGATCAAAGGCGTAGGAATTTGGAATTCTCGGTTGGAGATTTTGTATTCTTAAAAGTGAGAGGAGTGGTAAGATTTGGACGGGCATGGAAGTTAGCACCTTGATTTATTGGACCTTTTCCCATTCTTGAGCGGATTGGCACATTAGCTTATGGTGTGGAATTGCTCGAAAGGTTTTCTGGTGTGCATAATGTCTTTCATGTATCCCATCTATGGAAATATGTGCATGATCAGGATGAGAAGTGATTGAGGAGGAAGGTTGTAAGGTTGGTTAAAGTTTAATGGAGTGGTGATGCCGAAGACTGCACCTGGGAAACAGAAGGTAGAATGAGGAAAGCTTAATCTAAGTTTAGGATTGATGTATAGTTTGCATGTCGTATCAAGCTAGTGTACTTACCGCCTTTGGTGTGGACACTTATCATATCTTGTATATATTTCCCCTTGTCAAATATATATTCCTTTTCGAGTCATTTTCTACTTATCCTTAATTTCGAGGGCAAAATTCTTTTAAGGGGGTAAGTATGTAACGACCCGCAAATTCATCACTTTGGAAAAAATTTAAAATATTCAAATATAAGATTTTTTTTTTACATAAATGATAATGTTTTGAACAACAAATAATATTGCTAATCTTATTTTGATAAATATTTACAAAGGTATACACCTTGGAAAATATCAATAAAATGACCAAAAACCATTTTATCAATAAACAGCTCTTAGACCATCCGACGTCGTGCATAGAGCTGGATACATACACTCATTTGTCTAATGAGTAATAATATGTAATAAAATTATTTATTTTATTTTTGAAATTTAATGACATCATCAATGATATCACTATTTCAAAATAATTGATTTTTGAATTTAAATTGAGTTTAAATGATTTAATAATTAATTTAACTATTAAATAAGCCATTTTAATTATTATATAAGGATAGAAATATTATTATCAAAATTTATTTACAAATATATATATATATATATATATATATATAAAATAAGAAGTGAAAATATGACCGAAAATCAAAATCGGAATTAGTAACGATTCAACGTAGAAAAGTTATGCAACGTTGTTAATCAATTGAGATATACATATGCACACATACATGCACATATACATGAACACATTCACATGCACATGAATATACATACATATACATATATATATATATACACACACACACAAATAAATATCATGATATTTATTTAAACCCAAAGTCAACCTCTTACACCCAAAGTATAAGCACATGGGTACACACATGGAGGAGAGGGGTACTTCGCCACGAGTGATGAGGTAGGAGGAGGGAGTGGTGGTGAGGAAATGGTGATGTGTGTGCACATAAATAACTTTTTACCACTTCTTTGTCTATAAATACCACCATCCATCTTCACTTCATTTGCTCATAAATTCCTAGGCTTTCTTTACTTCTCCTGTCCACTTTAATGGCTTCCTACCTTAGGAAATTAATGAATAAAATTGTGGCAAAAAGTAACCAGAATTATATGCTATATATATATTATACAAACACCGCCAAACCAAAGAAAATCTCCTCCTTCTCCCCCTCTAAACCCATGGCCAAACATCCACTACCCAAAGGCCGAGCCTTTCCTCTCTTAAAAGCAAGGCCGTGAGCACCCAAACACCAAAGACCAAGGCCGAGCCCATCTAGGAGCTTTAGTGCAAGCTTAGCAAGCTAAATTTTCCGAATAGCGGAGCTATAGTCGTTTTAAAATTAGTTCGATTGAATCTAAGGTGAGAAACTCTATTTATATTATGATATTTTAGATGATATATATGTTTGGCTATGCTTGGTTGTGATGATTTGTAACCAAGTTCGAATATGATAATATATTTGTTTGGATGTGTAAACAATTCACGTTTAATACACGTCGAATATCATAAAGAAATCACTTTCCTTTAATAAATGAAATGATGTATATGAGATTGATAGGCCTCTTTCAAATAGTTAAAAATGATTTAGAAATATTTTATAAACATTTAAAAGTGTTTCGACAAAGTTTGGTAAGGATATGGAAAATTAGTTAAAATAGGCGTAGTGCTATCGGTAGTTCGCGATTTCGCGCCATAGAAGTTAAACCCATTTATAAAATGGAATCGGAGTCGGATTTTTTGGAATAAGAATTTTTCAAACTCTTATAATCAAGTTTTAAAAAAAAAGAAAAATATCAAGATTTCATTTAATATATTTTGAAATATGAGCAAATTAAGTTTTCAAAATAATTGTGCTTTATCAATTCGGAAACCAAAGCGATAAATTCTTTAAAATTGATATTTTTAATTCTTTATAAATATGGAATAAATTCTATAAATGTTTTAAAAAGGATTTGAGTTATAAAATAGAATTTCTAAATGATTGAAAAGTCGTTTTGATCAAATAAGCTTTTAAAACTATTTGTAGCACTTTTTGCAGTAGTTTTTAATACCATTTGAAATATGGCTTTAAACTTAAGTATTCATTCCCAAATCTTTTATAAATGTTTTGAAAAAAATAAATAAGTATTTTAAAGATGATGTGGAGGTTATAATTTACTTTAAAGAGTTTAAATAAATGATTTAAAGAAAAGCTGTTATAATTAAGTGATTTAATCTTGGCTCTAAAAGTCCATGAGTAGATTGGATTTTTCTATTCATGAGGTCCGGATGCAAGATGCTTAAACTAAGGAGATGTTCAGGACCAACTAGTTCCCGGCTCACCTGGCCTCTTTCTTGGTAAGGGATAGATAAGGTCGAAATGTCAAAAACGAGACAAGTATAAAAGATTTAATTTTTTATAATTTAATACAACTTGGATTGTATAGAAATAATCTTCTTATCCTTGGTATTAAATTCCAAGTAAGGAATTCGTACTATCCATGTGAATTTAAAAGGTGATTTCACCGTTATTCGACTGATAGTAAAGGTTGATTAGGGAATTTTATATTGAGTAGAATTATTATAATTTCTATTGACCTTTTTATATTTAATAATGGTTTCCAATATGACTTATGAAAATGATTTGGTATTTCCAAAGTTAAAGAGATGTTTAATGATTCTGTATATACTTGGAAAGAAATGTTTTAAAGATATGTATCTCTAAAAGATATTTTTTGATAAAGAGAAAGTAATCAATCAAATGATAATTACCTATTTACTTAACATTGTTTTATCGATGATTGGTTCGAACGAACTGGGATAGGATTTTGGTGATTCCTATCCAAAAACCACTTCGGACCAATTTACGCATTCGAAGGTGAAGACATGGAATGGTAATAAATTAGAAGATGGAATGTAGGGTTGCTTGTTAGTGACCCTCGGAGAAATTTCACATATCATATATATATGGCAGTATTATCTTCATTTGATATTCGATGCAAGGGCTGCTCGCAACAAATCCTAGGGGTGATTCCTTACAGGATGTATTAGGATAGTTCCTCTAGTTTGTCCTGTTCCTGGACAAATCATATGGACGAATGTCTGACATTGCATTTCTAACATACACGTACATTGTTTTTTTACAAACGTACATCTATTTGGTGCTATAAGAAGTAACTCTCTTACACTTAAAACCATTCTATAAGACGTACGAGCTTAGAGATTGTACATTTGTGGAAATCAATAGTGTGTAATGGAATTGGCGATGTGGCATTCAAAGTGGAATGTGATATGAGAAAGGTAATCCTTACCTCGGGTCTCATCACCCGGAAATGGCATAAATAGGGAATGACGTAAGGTTATGTGGTTCGCAACCATTAGGGCATGGTCATTACCTTTATAGATTACTCTCTATACACTACTACAAAACAGGTCATTTGCATCGGTTGTTTACCCCCCTTTTGCATCAGTTCAGCAACCGATGCATATGCAACCGATGGAACAGGCTTAACACTTTTGTATCAGTTCTGAAACCGATGCAAAAAGGTCCTTTTTGCATCAGTTGTTGCTAACAACAGATGCAAACTAATCCCTCTATTGCATCGGTTTTTTATAACAACCGATGCAAACTAATCCTTCTATTGCATCAGCTATTTATACTTGATGCAAAAAAGTCATTCTTAGAAACCATTATTACAGTACTCAAATAGACTATATATATATATATTATTGATTATAACAAACAATTATTGCATGCAATATTAAAATCATTCAAAATTAAATTTGATGACAAATACAAACTGAATAACATAATACCAAAATAAACATATATCATCAATTATAGTGTTAATAATCTATACAAAATAATGGTTCATACATTCATTTTAGCAGCATAATTTAGATTTTTAGTACAACAGCTGCCACTTCTACAACTCCTACCACACTGCACCATTTTGACCACCATCCTCTGCCAATATTCGATCACAACTGCTCTTACCATATCCACCTATTGCTGCACTGTCCTGTACCTCATCACACACTGTCAAGCTTCTCCACAAACCAAAGTTCACCACTTCTATTACCAATCAGACCATCAACTCCACTGCAGCAGTTTATCAACCAATACAGTGGTTAATTACAATCACAATACCACAATCACAATCACAATACCACAACCACAATCACAATCAACTCCACTGCAGCAGTTCATATGGAATCCAAGTATTACATCAGTTCACTTAGTAAATATGACAAATGCAAATCATTTTGGAAAATTTGTTACAAAAAATGTTTAAAAGCTCCTTAGTACTTGCCAAATTATTCCGTTTTGCAAATTTATTGTGAAAAAATGGTTCTATAGACATTGTAAAAAGGTAATTATGTAGCAATACAATGAAATGATTATTTTTTGTGCATTTTGTGCAAGGATGATCATAAGATAATGGACCAATATTACTAATAAAATATTGTTTACTAACTGCTTACAGTGTCTAAAGTTATAAAAGTAGATTGTTTAAGTTTAAACATCTCAACTATCAGATGCATCTCTGTATATTTTTCCCATGTGACGATACTACCAAATATCAGTTGTGTTAGTTTTCGGATAGTTTGAAATAAATTATGTTTCAAGACAAAATGTTTAAATAATCAGATACGGGTTTTATATGAGTATATACAATTTTTATAAAAGAAAATGCAAAGAATTTGAGTGGAACTGTATTTGCCTTATGCCTTATAAACACCAATTAAGCCTTATAAAGTAGCATGGTTGAGTACTGTATTTGCCTTATGCTAATGAATAGGCATACCTGTAATGCTAAATGTAAAAGCAGGTTTCCACCAAGATTTAAATGCTAAAGCTATCGAAGAGCTGCATGGACCAATTTCCCCCTGCAAATAATAGAAAAATATAGATTGACAGAAATATGCTCGACTATAATAATCCATATAAAATTGAACTCTAAACCTCACCTTTATCAGAAAGTTCTTGTTGGCTTGCCGTGCTGCAACTATTTGAAAAGAAGAATCATCAACTGCCAGGAAGGTATGAAACGACGGTAAGATCAATGCATGTTTTATGTATACATGCATTCATTCTAGTCTTTCCAGTTTGCAGAAATAAAAACTGCTACTTAATGAAAATCTTCAAGTGAAAATTAATATCGAAAAAAAGCATTCATGACGACCGGTTATAGTGATAAGAATGAATGCAACCAATATTTGCATTTGAAATTCAATTCTTTTTTGCATTACCATTGAGAGTGAACAGGAAGATGATCCAGTCTTTTTTCGAAGGCTGAAAGTGGAAGAACAAGACATCCTAGAATTTCGTCTTTGTTATTACTCATTTTGTCTTCGACGGCAAGAAAAGGTTGCTCTTCAAACGGTTCAGCAGCTACAAATACAAGGTCCTCATTCCTTAGAGGGTTTAGACCTCTCGTGTTAGGCACACCTTTAATTTCATAACTTGGTTCCCTACCTAGAAAATAAGTCATCGACTACAATGAAAAATCGTAGGAAAATATGTGTTATATGTATATATGTATGCATGTACACACACCTAAATATACTAATCTTTCTATTCAATCAAACTCCCAGGTCATCTAAAGAACAGAAACTTGACTCACGTGTTTGTCCAGTTAAACATAGTTTTGTTAAGCTAAGTATAATTCTCTGTGTAAGTGTTAATTGTTACATTATAGTGTCAGAGTCTATTTTAATCAAACTGCTGCACTATAGACGGTTAAGCGTAGACAGGAGAGGAGTACACACTAGTCCATAACCTATCATACTGACGTCAGATGAATTTATGAACACAACACCTGTAACTCTGTAAGGAATATGTCATGTATCCTAATCATGAAACGTAACACTGGAATAGACATATAATTAGTATTCAGACATAATTGTAGGTGAATCCTACAGTTCTTTTATCCATGTAGTAGATTGAGAACTTATACTGGTAAGGAAATGAAATGGAGAATCCTGTGCCTCAATCACATTAACTCTGAGATGCCAAAGCTTAGGGGTGACGTAGACCTTGGACCTGATATTATAAATGCCTTCTCCCTGAACTAAAGTTGCATCTGCATGCCATGCTTCTGGAAATGCTTCATCTACTTGAGTTCCCATCCAGACAACAAGCATTATCTCCCCTCTGCCTGGGTATTATCAGTTTATAGTTTAAACAAGCATTGGATTGATTTAATTAGAACTGTAGGTGATTTATGCTGCTTCCCTATTTTTCAAGTTTCTAAAATATACTCCATAGCTTCACGAATTATTCTATATATTCCTAGTTTCACCTTACTGTGACATTTTTACTTTCCAGCCTGCATTAGACTTGGCTCTTACATATGCTCTGCATACATCAACTCTCTATTAAACTATATGTAAATCATGCATACATAAAAAAGAAAATCTTAGATTATTTCGTACGTTTATACAAGTATTTTATTCCAAACTTAACTCTTTTTAATGGCCAATTATTTTCTGATATGACAAAATATGAAATCTGATATTTCTTTTTTATTAGAACAAGTAATGGCAGCGTCAGCAGCAACAACAACAACTATATCATGGAGGCATGGAAGAGATTCTAGTCTCCTATTTACAAAGAAAATAACAATCTTGATTAAAATGGTGAGAAAGCTTGGATCTGAACTAGTAATAGAGTCAGAAAAAAAAATACCCAAAGACATTTTCACACTCCAACAGTGATACTATTGCAAGTTCACTGCCATTAACCTGGACAAGTAACATAGAAAACACTTTACATGCGAACCATCATATAATATGAAATAATTATTTTACGCACTAATTATGCAACAAGTATGTTGTTAAGTTCAAGTATACAAATGAAAAAGGCCATATATATTTGGTAGATGCCAAGAAAGCCATGATATTATTTATTACAATAGTGATAAGCCTAACAGAGCATCCTAATTTAACCAGTGTTATCAATGCTATTTTATGCTCAAGCATCCTAATTTAACCAGTGTTATCAATGCTATTTTATGTTCATATTAGAACCAATCAACAAGCTAAGAAAACATTATTAAATAAAAAGAAACAGTTACGAGAAAAAATATTAACAATGTAATCAACCCGTTAGCATAAGAGATCATAGTTTTTTCCATGCTGGTTTTAAAGCTCCATCTTAAAATTCACATCAGGAAATTTTCTGCTAAAACTTCCTAGTCAGGAAGTAACTCATAGGATGAAAAAATAATTATACATTGAAGTTGCATTAGGAATTGTGCAGAACTGGAAAAAAGAATTAATAGAAAAAAAGATAAAGTATTCTTCACCTCATCTCTATATGTCATGTTTCATAAAGTAACAGTATTACACACGTTCCTTCTACTTTGCATTTACATAGGAAAACAGAACAAGCATGAAAATGTAAAGTCATAGTACAGTTAATTTGACTCATTTCTCCTCTCTATTCAACCAATATAATATTAAATTTCTAAAAAACTGATATTATCACTTGTCTAAACTGATATTGCCAATAATAAACTTTTTTCAATGCCTTTATAGGATATATTTTTTTGTAATACACAAATTAATAGCCTAAGTATGTACTTTTTTTTGCAACCTTTATTCTTTCCTTCCTTTCTAATTCCACCTAAAAGAACTTATTCCAATTTATATAACTATGCTTATTCACCATGAACCAAACGTAGAACCAGAAAACCATGTCGTCCTCCAAATTCCAATCCCCCTTACAAACCCAACCACTCCAGACCTGTGCCCACCACTCGCATACCCGTTACTACGCCCACCAATTTTATATTCATGTATATCGCATATTTAAAATGGATGAAAACATGAAAGTGTAGAAGACCTACTCAAAATGCTCCAACGATGAGAGCTCTACTGGTTTTCCATTTAATTCACAGTTCAAGTCTTTTATCATCGACCAAAAGGATATAAAACTGATCAACGCTCAAATTTAAGCAAGACTTTGGATACAAATCTTAGCATAATAGTAAAAGGTGACAATTAGCAAAAACAGAAACATTTTCATCATTTACTTACAAAGCATTTGCAAAAACAAATAAAATGGTGTTCTACGGTGAACTGAGTTGCTTATTTCTGCTTATATTGCATTGAATTATGTGAATCGGACAATTCAGCATTCACTAAAAGATAATATTTTTTAAAACCTCTATCATTTGAATCAGAAAACAAAAATAGACTATCAGCAAAAAATGAAATAAAATAAATTAGATGACTGATAAAAGGGTAATGCTCACCTCTGTTTTTATTCCTAATATCAGGAAAACAGTAGCAGCTACCATAAGAATGATAGGGTTAGTTCTTTACAAGCTTCCCATAAGAAAAACCTATAAAGCATTACAAATAATGTTAAAGATAGAATGTCATTACTCATCCTATATTAGGAAAAAAGAATTCATGTCAAGGCTAACACCATATTAGGTAAAAAGAATTCTAAGTGAACATAAAACGATCATACCAAAAATGTTTTTCCTTTCTTTTGCGGGTACGTGTTAGACCAAATTCATTTTTTCTATGCAAAAAATCAACTTAATCCACTAATCCCATTATCAGCATCCGTCGTCAGTATCTTCGTTATTCCATAAGGTTGACATAAGGTGTGGATGGAGTACATAAGGTTGACAGCAACAGTACCTGTTCCGGTTCGTAATCCAGCAAAT
This sequence comes from Allium fistulosum, assembly GCA_030737815.1. Classification (NCBI taxonomy): domain Eukaryota; kingdom Viridiplantae; phylum Streptophyta; class Magnoliopsida; order Asparagales; family Amaryllidaceae; genus Allium; species Allium fistulosum. Next base: position 846,490,400 of record CM060903.1, read on the forward strand.
TCGCCCAGCGAACTCGAAACTCCAAATCAATCAGCAAAATCGAAACTCGACACTCGAATTATTTGAAGCACGCGAAATATTTGAAGCACGCGATTTATTTGAAGCACTCCAAATCAATCCAGTAGTAGGGTTTTTTTTTTCTTTGAAAACGCGAATTATTTGGGGAATAGAATGGGACGGCGGAAAAATAACTGGGAACGTGGGATGTAACCAAATTTTGAAATTGCATCGCGTACGAGAGGGAACCGATGCCAAAAGTATTACGTTGGACGTAGTTGCATGGGTTGACTTTAAAACCGATGCGACTAAAACTATTTGCACCGACGTATTTGCATCAGTTGTTGGTGATAACTGATGCAAATTTGACTTTTTTACTATCTACTGCTTTCCGCGTACCAATTGCATCGGATATTAAGACAGAACTGATGCAAATAGTTCTATTTGCATCAGTTTTTACTTAAACCGATTCAAATGAGGCGAAGCAATATGCATTTTTTGTACTAGTGATATGTCGAGTATGTTGTGTATGCTATGGGATCCCGGATATGTAGTTTACGACCGAGGTGATGTCATATTCGGTTCTATCCACCACCAGGTGGGTTTGCGGGTGGACCAGTCTTGCCCGGTGTAGAGGTTTCGAAGATGTCGATCCTCAATACATTCCTCTAGAGAAGTACTGTATGAAGGTAGTCCCTTACCTTGCCATTGTGTGGAATCTATTCTCCAATAGGTGCCTTCGGACTTGATTGTAGAGCCTAGTATGCTCGAATTTAATAACGTAACAATTTCGTCAAAGATTATGTATATTTACCTTAAAGTTATTTTCAAAAGAATGTCATTAAAAATAATATTACCAGATTTTGCATGGTAAAGATTTTGATTATCATAAGGTAAAAACCAATTCCGTGTTTATGTGCGGCGTGGCCTTATGAGATGCCCTTTGGTTTCAAATATCCGTATTTTGAGTTTCTCACACCAGTCCCATGACTGACCCAATGTTTATTTTCTTTTCCCTTAAACTCTGGGTGCCCTATTTTTTAGGCAGCCATGTAATTAGGTAGCATGGAGCATTTTGAGAAGGAGCATGGAGCATTTTGGGTCCTTTGTAAAAAGTTGTCTATTAATTCCATTGTATTATGTGTGATGTATCTACCAACACTGTGAGGATAGGCAGTTATTACTATCCTGGTTGGATTAGTACTTACTAGAACTCTGATGGAGCAATTTGGAGTAATTGCATGTACTACTCATATGTATAATTAAATGTTGAATACGATGTGATATTCTATTTTTTGTCTTCTACCTTTATTTTTTTTACCCCATGATAATCTGCCTCTCCAGCACTTGGATTTGCGACACGTGAATACTGAGAATGTATTGGTTTTGATTTCTGAGGTCGTGGAGGTGGGTCATTACATAATATTAGATTGGATCTAAACCCTTCCGGACTTCATAGGCCCAATAGATCTAAAATATGAATTTTTTGAAATCTACCTATTTCATCCGCTTTGGATTGACTCGGTTCCTTCACATATATCCAATGGCACTTCGATGACAGATGCAAGGTAGTGTGATGGTTGCTATATTTGTTGTGTGCTTAACGAGGATGTCCTATTGTTGTGTTGTATACCCTAACACCCAATATTGTACTTAGTGTAGTACACCCTTTTCGATGGTAGTTTAGTATATACTCTATTTATGTGCTAACTTGTTGGATGCAGGGATAGGTCGGGTATGATTCTACATACCCTATGTCTTTATTACTATATATGGTTTTATATCTATTTTGAGATGATACATTACTCTTACCAGACTATTATCTGACTCGAGGTTTTGTGCTTTGCTTCTTATGATCTCAGGTACTCTTAAATGAGTATATTATGGATACAGGTCTAGCTAGGATAATGTATGGAGCTATTTGGAGTACAAGTAGGAGATTACGCTTTCGCATATCTATGTTTTAAAGTTTTCTATTGCTTATATTCTACTGTGCGATGCTATTGAGCTATGTCAGTACTTGTATTATTATTATAGATGATTATTGGAGTTTATTTCGATATTGGGATGTATAAATTCTTTTACTTCTATTTTGTATAGTCTTGTCAACCTATTGCATTTGATTATATACAGTCTCGCCTATTTTATACCAATGTTGAATATTATATTTTATCTTATGCGTGTGAGATATATAACATGTTCTTTGGTTATTTTTGTTAATTCACTCTTAATAATCGCTCTACATTGACTGGGTACTACTACAACACATTATGTGTGCTATATTGGTTATCGAACGTGTAGAGAGGTCATCACATGTGATATTAAAACATAGGTTGCACAGTCGATCTAACTGATACATGGATCCATTAGAGATAGAAAATACGTTTTCACCCTAAAAGGGATCGAGAGATATATGAGAGAGCGTACTTGTTGTATATTTTGATTTTAGAACTTTATATGATAGTATACATATAGTATTAAGTTGCATTGCATACATGGACACCACTTATTCCTTTTTGAGAGATTGATCATTCTTATTATAGCCTATAAGAATATGCCGGCAAGAAGTAAAGCAGCTAGGACTTATTTCTCTGGCATAGAGCAAGGAGTGAGCAATGGGGCAATTGTGAACCACGATATGCAGGCTCTGTTCAACAATATGATGAGGATAATGCCACAGAATGCCTAAGGTGTTGCTCCAACTATTATGGGTAGAGGTGCTCATGTGCAGGTGTCGAAGGCTAACTTTTCTAAGTTAAACAAAGACTACTCTAGTCTTAGTGAAAAAATGATTCTTGGAACAAAATCTTTCGTCGAAGTGCAGGATTTATTAGACACCTGGAAGTGCATTTTTATGGACCTGGAGTTGGAAGATGCAATCAAAAGAAAGTTGGCCTCTAGGAAACTTCAAGGTGAAGAAATGAACTGGTATAATGCCATTAAGATTGGTATTCTTAAGGATGATTTTAATTGGGAGGAATTCAAAGCCAGATGCAAACCTAAATTTATACCAACAGCTCAAAAGTCGGTACTTTTTGGGAAATTTGTTGATTTAAAACAAGGAGGCATATCCATCTCAAAGTACGTAACTGATTTTTATATTCTTTCAAAGTATCGGATGTCTTTTACTGGCACTCCATTGAAGAAGAATAAGAAGTTCATTGCTGGACTGAGTGACTAACTTGGTAAATGGATGATCAACCATATTGGTGAGACCTTCGAGAAGGTAATGGAGAGAGTTTTGAGGCATAAAAGTCTTTACCTAAAGCTAAAAGAATTTCGTTTTCCAAAGGAAGAGTCCAAAGCACGAGGTAGTGGTGAAAATGGAACAACAAAGGAAAAAATAGTAATGCAAGGATGGCCAGAAAAAGGGCTAATGGGACCCTACATGTTATAAGTGTAGAGAGAAAGGTTATCTTTCCAATAACTGTAAGAGTAAAGAGAGGAAGTGCTACAACTACAACAAGATTGGATGTTTGAAGAAGGACTGTCCATAACCATTAAAGAATAAGCAGGTGGTGTCAGCATATGCTTTGAATGCCATTCCTACTTCATCGAATGCTCCATCGGTGAAGGGGAAGTGGAAGAAGGACATCACTATTTAGGGTATGATTTCTATTTTTGATATACTAGTATGTGTTCTGTTGAATATTGGGGCTACATATTTCCTTATATCTAGTAGCTTGGTAGATAGATTAGGATTGGGACCCGAGATTGTAGTTAGACCGTTGATTGTATCGAATCGCATAGGAGGTTCGTCTAGTTTATCTTTGACTTGTCATGATATAGTCTGTCAAGTCATGGATGTCTGTTTGCTTGTGATTGTCTGTACTTGAGTTCGTGGGGTTCGGTATTATATTAGATATGAACTGCTTCAGAGGTATAGAGTCATGGTGGACTGTGAGAGATTGATGGTGACGATTGGGATGAATAATGAGTAGAGGGTAGTGGTAGGCTTCCTACCAGATGATGAGATGATGGTTACCTTTTTATATTCGCTTGAGGTACTGCATGATGAGTTGTCATGAATACCAATAGTGAAGGAGTATCCGAACATATTTGAGGAGGTGATCGATTTACCGCCACATAGAGAAATCGAGTTTCAGATTGAACTGGTGAAGGATGTTAGACCAGTATATATGCCATTGAGACGTATGGCGCCCAAAGAGCAAAAGAAACTAGAGGTTCAAGTGAATAACCTATTAAAGAAGGGGTATATTCGTAGGAGTATATTTAAGGGGAATGCATCTATAGTATTTTCCATGACGGAGAATGACCCTTTGAGAATTAGTGTAGAGTATCATGAGTTGAATAAGGTGAAGAAACAACAAGTATCCACTCCTGCATATTTATGACTTGTTCGATTAGCTCTATAGTGCAAAGGTGTTCTCTCAATTGGACCTTGCGATGGGGTACCACTAACTAAGAGTGGCGAGAGAGAGTGTCTTAATTACCACATTCTGTATGCCGTCATGATTTATGAGTGGTTGGTTATGCCATTCTGACTAACCAATGCATCAACATACTTTGTGGATCTCAAAAAACAAATATTTAGGGATTGACTGAATAAGTTAGCACTTGTGTTCGTAGATGATATCCTTGTATATTCGAGAATAGACGAAGAACACAAGGAGCACGAGAAGATTGTGCTGGAGGTGTTGAGGAAGCACTGACTGAAGGTGGAGTTTTTGATGTGTCGCTCCTGGAGGAGGGAAGTGCAATTTTTAAGTCATGTTATTTCTGAGCAAGGCATTACTATAGACTATGCAAAAGTGGCAGCAGTTCAAGATTGGGCTATACCCAAGAGTGCTATAGATATGAGTAATTTCGTTAGATTAGCGGGATACTATAGGTGATTTATCAAGGACTTCTATAAGGTTGCAACACCACCGGCTAATTTGACAAAGAAGAATCAGACTTTTGCGAGGGACGTGAAGTGCGAACACGCATTTGTGAGTCTGAAAGAGAGATTGACGAGTGCACTGATGTTAGTCATTTCAAGTGGGAATGATAGTTAACAGTATACACAGATGCCTATAGTACTAGAGTAGGCGCAGTGTTGATGCAGAGGGGAAAGGTTGTCGTATATGCTATTAGACAACTGAAACAACATGAGAGGAAGTATTTGACTCTTGATTTGGAGTCGGAAGCGATAGGTTTACGCTGAAGTTTTGGAGACACTATCTATTAGGAGAGAGGTTTGATTTTTTCACTAAATATAAATCATTGGAATACATCTTCTCGCAAAAGGATCTTAATCTTCGTCAACAGTGACGATTAGAGTTCTTTACCTCCTACGACTTTGACATTTCCTATACGCCTAATAAGGGAAATGCAGTTGTCGATGCATTGAATAGAAGAGATGCTAGTTTGGGAGTGATGTTCCTAGAGTGGACATAGCTTAAGTTTATCGTTGGTTATGACTTCAAACCCCATTGTGACCTAGAGCCGGAGATGTCGGCTAGTTTGACTATCAGACCTACTTTGATTAAGAAGCTTGGTAATAATAAGAGGCATGACAGTAGACTAGAAGGGATCTTTGCTAAGATTGAGAGTGGAGTGGAGTATGATGAGATGAAGCTGTATGGACTCGACTGTGACGGTTGGCTCAGTAAGGACGGAGGATTGTTTGAACCTTATGTCGATAGGTTGAAGAATGAGGTGCTATTAGAGTGTGATCGTTCAATATTTACTATACATCCCAGAGGAAATAAATGTATTGTGATATGAAGCAAACATTTTATTTGGAAAGGATGAAGGACATCAAGACATTCATCTTGAAAAGTATAAACTTTCAGCTAGTTAAGGCCAAGTAGAAGAAGCCAAGTGGTTTGTTGTAACCATTTGAAGTTCCCTAGTGGAAGTAGGAAAAAATATTAATGGACTTCATTAATGGATTATCAAGCACCATAGGAGGGTACGATAGCGTCTGGGTCATAGTACATAGATTGACCAAGAGGGCTTGATTAATACTCATAAAGTCAAATAGAACAACACCCAAATTCTTCAAATTGTATATGAAGTGGATAGTGCGATTACACAGTGTGCCAAAGAGCATTGTAAGTGACCGAGACCCATTGTTCACTTCACTAGTGTGTTTTGAAAGAGCTTACAAGAGGCATTGGGGATGGAGCTACATCTGAGTATAGTTTATCACCCATAAACTGATGGGTAGACTGAGATGGTGAATTATATTTTGGAGGATTTCTTCTAAGCTTGTATTGTCAACTGTGAGGCTTATAGGACGATTACCTACATATTAGTGAGTTTTTGTACAATAATTGTTATTGGTATAGCATTGGTGTGCCATCATTTGAGGCATTATATGGCCGACCGTGCAATGCTTCTTCGTTCAACAGAGAAGATCAAGATAAGTCAACAAAAAATGAAAGTTGCTCAAGATAATTAGAAGCGCTATGCTAATAAGAGAAGATGTGATTTAGAGTTTTCTATAGGTGATATCGTGTTTTTCAGGATCTCCCTATAGAAGAATGTAGTTCGATTTGGTAATAAGGGGAAGTTGGCATCGAGATTTATAAGTCCTTTTTCGATACTTGAGAGGATTGGGAACCTAGCTTATAGAATAGACGTACCTCAGAAGATGGTATGTGTGTACAATGTGTTCCAAGTTTCTCATTATTGGGAGTATGTACATGGCTTAGGTTTGACTATTACATCGGATTAACTTAATGATATCAAGATTGAACCAAAAGCTTCGAGACCTTGTAGGCCTATCCTATATTTGGACATGATAAGAAGCAGCTTTGGAGAAAAACGGTGAAGTTTGTAAAGGTTCAGTGGGGTGAAAGCAAGAGCGATTGCATTTGGGAAACTAAGGAAAGCATGATGATTGCTTATCCAGAGCTCTTTAATTGGTGAGAATTTTAGTTTGTCACATTTAGTTTCACTTTCGACATCATATAGGATAGTTACTACCTTGCATGCTATGGTAGACAGAGGTTGTATTTACTTTCTTATATGTGCATGTTTCATTTTTATTGTTTGATTATTAGGCATATGGGGTAACTATTTTGTTTGGTTATGCTTGCTTAGGTGGAGTTTTAGGGGGGAATTTTCTCAAGTGGGAAGAATGTAACGACCCATATTTTCCTTATGTTTTTATGTATCGATGGACGGTAAAAATATTAGTTTTGTACCAAATGAATTCCAAATAGGCTAAAACTTTAGGGGCTGTTGAGTTTTGATATTTTTGACCTTTCGTAAAATTATGGATGATTTTACCCATGCAAAATTGCGATGGTTATAACTTTTAATAGGAGCCGAATCAGGTCATGAAGCTACTTTCAAATGAAAGATATGATAGTTTCTCTTTCCTTAGAGTGGTCATAATAGATTTTTGGACTTACAGTTTGGGAGATATGACTTTCTGAAGTTTGACAGTTTTTAGACATCTTTTAAGGGTAATTAGCTTAACCCATGGTAAGACCAATGACACATCTTTGGTTTAGAGCTAATACCAAATTGCCATAGCCTTCCCCAAATCATTTCCTAATTTTCCAAAGTAGATCTAAATCTCAATTAAATTTCTCCTTAGAAAACCACTTCTAGTCTCTTCCAAATCATGCTAAATCTATAGATTAAGGGTAGATTAGCAAGGGATTTTCAAATCCACATTTTTAGAAGAGAAGTTTTAGGGTTTGCTATCTATTCTCGAATTTGCCTCATTTTTCATGCAAATCATTGATTTTTTTGGTATTTGATGAGTGCTTTATCAATTCACAACCAATTATATATGTATGTATATGTTTTGACATATTTTGGTTCCATTTTTAAAGTCAAAAATATGTTTTGATGTTGTTTTTAAAATTAAACCTAAAACAAAATGAATTTAAAACACTTTAATTTGATTTAATTATGTTGTTTGGATGTGTGGTTGATCCTATAGGTGTTAAGACTATGTTAGAGATGTTTTTTGAGACGGATTTCCATGTTTTGATGTATGGTTTGATGTTTGGATGATGTTAGAATGTTGTTGATGTTTGTTTAGATGTTGTTTGTACGTTTGAATGGTTGTAAATTCCCATCGAAGTGAAATAGAAGTGGTGATCAATGTTATAATCATAGGTCTCCATGTTAAAGTGGTAGCAATATGCTCTTCGATTCGATACAAAAGGATATGAGATTCATATAGAATTAGACTTCGATGAATTGGCTATAGAGTGTTTGGAGTCATAATTATGCATTGGGGGCGCATGTGGGTCGAAGTAACAAGTGGAGCGATCGAATTAGTGCAAAAATTAAGGTGCATAGGTTTTCTATTCGACACGGGCTGCCCGGTGGTGAACTTCGAGCTGGGGATGGCACGGCGTGGAATTGGCTTTGGTCCAGTGATGTGTGGTGTGTGTATCGAGCAAGGATTTTGGTTCTGGTGTCACTTCAGTGGCTTCGACATAGAGGTGATTCGGTGATGGGTACCATACATAATTTCTTTTCTGGGTTTTATGCTTTGATTCGGTTGTTCACCTACTTCTAGTCGGTCGTGAAATAACTGGGCAAAGCATAGGTGATGGGGTCTTGGCCATTGACTTGGGATTTCTCAAGGGAAACTCTAGAATATTATAGGGATGCTTGAGGACTTTTGTGAGTTAACATAGAGCAAGTGTTGATGACTCCAGAATGACTAAAGTTGTGTGTTTGACAACAAATAAAGTGCAGTGGCTTTGATGACTTGACTTGTAAATTGACTATGGCATCTGATGATAAACCGAGCAGACAAGTCTATGTGATAGTTTGTGGAGAAGAACAAGTGGTGGTTATACTATCGGTATGCATGCTAAGGGATCAAATGGATAACTCTAAGGTAATGATGGTCATTATATCAGGATAGGCTGGTCTGCGTACCATAGTCTATGTGTAACGTTGTTTTTATATGTCTATATGTATAAAGTCCCTGGCCATCTTCGTGGGTAATAAGAGGTATCGTATATTCAACGACACTATAGTGAGAGATGCAAGATTGTGTGATGGTTGTTATATTTGTTGTGTCTTTGACATGGATGCCATATTGTTGTGTTGTATACCCTGACACCCTTCATTGTACTTAGTGTAGTACACTCATATGTTATAGTAGTTTAGCATGTATTGTATTTATGTGCTAACTTTTTGGATGCAGGGAGATATGATTCTACATACCCTATGTCCATACGGTTTAATATATATTTATGAGACAATAGATTGCTCACACCAGATTGTTGTTTGACTCGAGCTTTTATGCTTTAGTTCTTATCATCTCGGGTACTCTTAAATGAGATGATTAGGGATACAGATCTAGCATAGCAGATAGAGTTTTACGAATTATGAGTAGGAGGCTACGCTTTCGTATATCTATATTTTGGAACTTACCATCACTTATATTCCATTGTGCAGCATTGTGGAGCTATGTCAGTACTTGTATTATTATTAGAGACAGCTACTGAAGTTTATTTTGGTATTGGGATGTGTAAACTCTATTATTTCTGTTTTGTATAATTCTGTGAACATGTTGCACTCATTATTTATGGTTCATTTAATTATGTATTGTCTCGCATGTTTTATATCTTTATTGAATATTATATTTTATCATATGCACTCTGAGCTATATAATAGGTAATGTGATTGTTTTAATTGCTTTACCCTTGGCTATTACTCTACATCAGTCAAGTACCACTATAACGCACTCTACTGATTATATTGGGTACCGGAGTTGTAGAGCGGTCATCACAATTACTATCTACACACACAAAATTAACACCTCTAACTCATTTATCCTCTTACCCAACAAATTAATCCACTCACCCACATTATTAATTTTATTCCACGTGCATCAAACAAACCCACCTTTTCTCTTCTTCAAATTCACTATCACTTCGCTCAGAAAACTACATCATTTGATCTTCTCACCTCGTCGCGAATCCATCCTCACTTATTACATATTACTTAAATTGTATGATTTGAGAAAAAACGCATTATTACTTATTTCATCTTAAAATTATGTATACACAGCCGTACTTCTACAACCTAAAGCTTAATTGGAAGCATTTCCTTGAAGTACATATTGAAAAAAGAAAAAAAAAGGTTAGCAAACTAATTTTTCATTAAGACATTAACTAAACATTACATTTCATAAATTAGTCGACTGTTATAGGACAATTCACTTGCATATTTTATTTTCGTAACCATCAACTTATCATATTTTTAGTACCATCTAAATTTCTAATTTTTTAATATTCTTCACAGTGTAACCTTTTGGATTTCCACTAATCCTTATTCAATCCACAATGGTAAAATCATATCTTATTAGTTCCATGCAAACACAAATGAATTTCGATAATTTTATGGCTTTAAAAGCCTCCACTTTTTTAATTATTCAACTAGCATAATGAGCTACAATTTTGATCAAGTAGTTGAATACGTTGATAGTGTACCCGCATGCATACATGGCTTAATCTTATAGGTACATGTACACATAAGTATATAAGAGAAAGTTTGATTCAAAAACAATTCATTATTAATGACTTAAAACTTGTCACTATGCATTTACCAAATGTGTTAATCTTGTTGACAGAGTTGGATCAAGTTCATTCCTTATACGATGTATGAGTTTGACACTATGAATAGTAATTGGCTCAGGAGTATGAAATATGTAAAACTTAGGAAGCCTTGATAAAGAGGTACTACAATTGAAGCTCTTAAGAAAGTTTTGAATTTCAATAGAAAAAGGTTGATTAAGTATGAAATAATCTAAAATTACAACTAAAGTACAGAGTTAAATCCGAAAATAACAAATAAAGAAATGGAATTAAAACAACCTATTGTAAACATCACAAACTCATTTCTTAGAAAAAGGGGCAACCACTTACAATCAGACCTGCAAACATTTAAAATAATGCACATCTATTCTATTATAATTTGTATATGGTAATAACCAATGAAAAAGAATTAGATTGTTGCATTCCTTTAAGAATCATGTGTCGGTAACCTATTGCAAAGTTATATACATCCAACATATAAGCAAAAGGTTTATCCTCTATATAAAACCATCAAATACCATGTAATCTTATGTGTTATTATAATATAGAAAAACCATCATATGTTAGTGACGTTGCCTTCTTATACAGCACTAAACTAAAAATAGTAAATTAGGTACTAATTACATTATTAATTTTAATATCCATTTCCATTAGCTAATGATATGACAAGCTGTTATTATGTTTGGTAATTAGGGCTTAGGTTGTTTTATATGCATCTTTTGTTTTTGCATAACTAAATGACTGTTATTTCACTTGGTTTTGCATAACCGGATGATTATTATTTCGCTCGAATTTGCTAACTGACCAAAGGGTATGTTTATAATAGCCTTTCTGATTTAGTTTTAAATTTTTTTAAGTGGTGCTAATAATAGGTATAATATGTGTCGATAGTAACACCCTAGAAATAAACGTGAAAAATTCAACTGAACTATTCATCTGTTGTTTTGAGCATCGGGTAAGTGCTGCCATCGGATAGCTATTTGTTGATATCTATTAACACGTTTTGTAGGTTTAATATCAAATGCAACCCTTATGTAACGACCCAGAAATTTATCACTTTGGAAAATATATATAATTTTAAAATATTCAGATATAAGATTTTATAACACAAATAATAATGTTTTGAACAATAATAAATGATGGAAAACTTGTTTTAAAATTATATTAACAAATATAGATATTTCGGAATTCCGTTAGAAAAGCGACGAAAATCAGTTTTCGGTAAAATTGAGATTTTCTCAATATTAGAGGATGTGAAACTAGATACATACACTTATTTCTCCATTTAAGCAAGAATATGTAATAAAATTATTTATTTTATTTTTTGAAATAAAATTTCTTTATGACATTATCAATGATGTCATCATTTTTAAATAATTGATTTTTGAATTTAAATTGAGTTTAAATGATTTAATAATAGTTTTAAAATCAAATAAGGCCCTTTTAATAATAAAATAATACTAGAAATGTTATTTTTACATTTTGTTTACATACATACATACATATATATATATATATATATATATATTAATTAAGAAATAAAAATGTGACTGGAAATCCGATTCTGTATTCGTAATGGTTTGACAAGAGAAAGTTGTGCAACGTTATGTGTTATATGTGACATACATGTGTACATATACATACATACATATATATATATATATATACATCCATGTACACATATACATGTTATAATTATATTTACGTCCCAAAATTACTAATGGTAAATTAAACAACATATCATGATATTTATTAATGGAAATCAATGATAATGATGACATATCTCTGCCTTAGTCCACATTCTCATCCAAGTGCATGCCTTAAGAGATAAGGTAAGTAATGGAGATGATGTAAGGGGGTGGGAGAGCACGGTCGAACCACATGGAGGGGAGTGGTGGTGTTGAGGTGGAAAGTGGTGATTTGATTTGTATTAATGTTGTTTAGATATTTTACCAAATCTCTGCCTGTAACGACCCACTATTTTGGACCATTCAAGTCGACAATAATCCACACATGTCAGACTTGAATAATGCAAAATAACATATGGTAATAAAATTTGGAGCAAATAAAACCAATCACAGAATCACAGACACAAAATATCAGAATAACTCGTAGTGGAAAATAAAATAAATAGTGGTTCATGAAGCCACTAAAATACAAAGTCTCAAAACAGATTCAAAATACATAGTCAGAAAAACAGATACAGCAGAAGTCTGAATACAAAAGCATAAAAGAAATCCCAAATACATATGTCTCTAATACAAAGCTGACATAGAAATACTGAATGGAAATAGATAGCAACTAGATAAAAGATGATCTCCAACAGTCCTAGCTCCGGAAGGTGAGATCCAAAGCTGATACTCAGGCTAACCCGAGCGTAAATAAAACACAAACACTCGAGTCAGGACATACATACTTATATAATGTAAACCAACTCAAGTGAACTGTAATAAAAGGTACAAGTAACTTAAAGATTGCTTGGGATCGCCCATTCTTTAAGGATCCGTTAAACTATCTACTATGTAGTAATATTCGCTATTATAATAATGTCTAATTATAAAATAAACATACTTTTTAATAGCGTCAAGGGGTTACCCTTATAGCCCTTAACACGTAATAGTCCCAGTAGTCTATTCAGTATTAGCATTCTCCCAAATCGGGGGCTACCCTCAATACTCCACAGGCTACGGGAGAAATCCAAACTCGTAGTAAAGCTCGATATGGTAGATGACATGGCTCAACAAGGCAATGCCAGGGTAGATATACCAATTACGCATTCAGGCTGGTGGAAACGCATAGCAGCCACTACCGCCCACCTCGAGCCACACTCCCAAATCAAGGGGTGCACCTAATCAATCACAAGAGTAATAGAATGGTATCGAAGAAGTGTGTCCGATCAGAGGTGCTACCTCATTGGCCCGAGAATCGCTCCTGTTTTAGCCACCTTATACCAACTCACGGGAGTTGGGTCCATGTTAATATACCTTTAGGATCGTCGCCACGATCCTACTTCATTCTGGAAACTCCACCGCGTACATAGTTGTTAAAGTGGTTTTCGGTATCGAAAGAGAGTATGTCCATATCTGATCTCGGTCTCTTTATCAACCAATCGTTATTATAACCCGTGGTTATAGATTTCAAAATAGTTTATATTTCAAATCATATACTTCATTTAAACCATTTAAAAGTGAAGTCATTTATACCTTTAAATCAAATATTCAATTCCTAAAATTTTAACCTTTTCTGAGCTCATTTATTCACTTAAATACATTAAAACATTAAAATTCCAGCTTTCACAGCACTTAGAAAGTGCTGCGGTAAGTTACATTTGAAAACAATTCAATTCAGTGAAGACAACATTTATAAACTGCTGTAGTAGTTCAGTTTCATTTGAAAACAAGTAAAATTCAGAAAAGACAGCTTTTATAAACTGATGTAGTAATTCAGGTTAAATTGAAAAATCTCAATTCAGCAAACTGCAGCACTTATCCAGTGCTACCGTAGCTCTTTTATTAGTTTCAAGTTTTAGTTTAATTCAGCAACCACGACACTTACCAAGTGTTGCAGTAGCCCTTAGTTAATTTAGCATATAGTTCATTTGCATCAACCACAACACTTACAAAGTGCTGCAGTATCATTTACTTCAGATTTTAAGTTAAATTCAGAAATGATAGCATTTCTAAAGTGCTACTAATTCAATTTCCAAATTTAATAATAAAATTCCAGAAACAATTAAACTCCAATTTTAACCATTTTAACTTATAAAAATCATATTTTCTTACTACACTCGCAGGTTTCGAGCTACTTGGCTAGCTGCGTAAGAGCTTCATGGCTTAGGGTCAACTTAGTCTCGGCTCGGATCGTTTGTTCCACATCAAAAATGTTCATTTAAATATCCTTTAACTTATGATTTTTATAAAGAAAAATTTTACAATAAAAATCAAATTTTCCAAAATTTCTCTTATTAAATTCAAGTGTATCATTTTCCCATTCATTTCATTTTTTTACAATTTACTTTAACACTTAAATTTAAATTTCCATTTCATAAATAAAACTTAATTCCACTTTTATTTAATTAACTTAAACTTCCATTTAAAAATCAAATCACAAATTTCCAAATTAAGTTATGTTTCAAATCACTATTTTTCCATTTATTTATTTAACATTTTTAATACATAGAAAAATCATTAACCCTTTATTAAATCATTTAAATTCAATTTAAATCAAATTACCATATTTTTACATTTTGAAATATTTAAAAATTTCCAAAAAACTATATAAAATAATCACGGGTTTGTATAATATATTTTTTTAGCCTAAGTTAAGTGATACGAATAATATATCATTTCAATCCGTAATTTACAAAGAAAAATCCGGGTTCTATCATTTCAAACCCGCAATCCCAAGTTAATAAAATAAACAAAAATCACTCAGGCTTATCATTTCAGCCCATAATGATTTTATTTCAACCCATAATGATTCTATTCTACAAGGAACTTGCAGTGTGAGAAACAGTGTAAAATAAGCAATATAACAGAATATAACATAACAGATGATGTGACAAGTTTATAACAGAGTTTAACATCATATAATTTACATCACAGGCAGGTATAACATAATATAACAGTTTCTATACATTCACTTGTTGTCACTTCACAAATTATATAAGTATAAATGTCATGCGTGAATACTCACCTTTTTACGCTTGAGTTAGCAAATCAAACACACAAACAAAAATCCAGAAAGCACGATAGCACGACTTTTGATTTGAGTGGAGAGAGAGCCAAGATATTAATCTTGTATACAAAATAAAACAAAGCAATATAAATATATATTTTTTAACATAAAGATTATATTGAAACAAAATGGAATCAAAATAACAAAAGACATAACCAAGCTTTTAAATCAATTTTGCTTGACCACTAACAACTTTTGCTCGACCATACATGCTTATGGCTCAGCCATGACATGTTTTCATGATGGAAAGGCTCGGGTTTGGACTCAAAATGGCATGGTTAGGCAAGAATGTGAAGGGGTAGGAGTTTGCAAGCAAGGAAGGCAAAGAGACAAGGCTAACAAGTGGAGTTTTGGTGCATCTAGGCTCGGCCTATGGGTCAATATGGCTTGACCAGGGGCTGCTACAGGTTAGGTGATGGACTGATGTGATGGCCAGAGGTGGTGTACTTGCTGGTGGTGGTGGCTAAGGGTGTGGCTGTGGTCAAAAATGAAGGGGATGGTGAACTATGGGCTCGGCTATGCATTGTTTTTGGGTTTAGCAAAGTTTTTGTGGTGTTTTGATCATATGGAGGTCACGGCACTTGCTGGTCAGAGGAGATGGCGGTTGTTTGAAGCCGTGGATGATGAGGAGGAAGGTGATGTGGTGGTCGGTGGAGATGGTGGAGGGTTATGCCGGGCAACATATGGAAGAGATCAAGCAAAACAATGGAAAAAAAAGAAAAATGGAAAAATGGAAGAAGCCATTACCTAAAATATTTCAGAAATGCTTTGGCCATGAGAAATGAAAGTGAATGAGAAAGTTTCACGTGAAAAACAAATAAAACTCACGGCTATAATAGATGCTTTGAACGGCCAAAGCATGTGAAAGGACTAGGCATTGAAAAGTCACAAGTTAAAGCCTTTTGTCTCTTTGAATTTCCACTTTCTTTTTAATTCAATATAAACAAATAAAAATCAGTAAATAAAAATAAAAGACAAACAAAAATAAAGTGAAAATGAAAATAAACAATCATTCTTAGGAAAAATAACAGTAAATAAGGAAAATAGTTTATTATATTGAAACTAGAATTAAAAATTGTAAACAAAATACAATTAACTTTGGAAAATTATAACTATGCTTTTAAAATGTTTTAAAAATAAAAATATTTGAAATAAAATTTAATTAAAAATAATTGCAAAAATATTGGGATGTTACACTACCTATAAAATGGGAGGCATACCCTCTTATTTATTCACACTTTCCTTCATAAATTCTTAAGCTTTCTTATTCTTCTTCATGGTCCATTAATGGCTTCCATGACTTCTTAAAAATATTTCAAAGTCAAGTTTAAGTACTACCGAAATAGATCATAATATATAGAGAGATATACCACCTTAGTTTGAAATTAAAGCAAGTGGTCTTCTCCTCTTCTCTTCTTGCTTGGCCGAGCTCACCTAGGCACCTCCATCCTCCCATGTTCAAAGCCAAGCACACCCTAGGGTCCCGAGATAGATATCATAAGCTTCGGTGCGGGATAGCAAAGCTATAGTCAATTTCGTAATGCTAAAAGAAGGATAGCTATATACATGAGAAACTTTACTAGTTTATTTTATAAATCATGTGTTGATATGATATGTTTGCTATGAGTGTTTTTCTATGTTTGATCATCATGTTTTGGATGTGATAATATGTTTGCTTGGTTATGGAAATAATTCATGATAAATACACTTCGAATTTACACAAAGAAAACACTTTCTCTTATGAATTATAAAAGTGTTATGGCATAGTTAAACCTCTTTAAACATGAATAAAAATGGTTTATAAATGTTTTCTAAACATTAAAACTCATTTCAGCAACGGTTCGAAAAGAAATGAAATTAGAGTCAAAATAGGCGGGTCGTGTAACAATAGTTTGCGATTTCATGTCATTAAAGTTAAATCAATATGTAGAGTGGAATATAGCTCGGAATTATTCAAAATATATAACTATACATTCCAAATGAAGGAAAAAAAATCAATATTTCATTTTGTAAAATTTGAGATATGTCCAAATCAAGTTTTTAAAATCATCGTGTTTTGGCAGTTCGTAAAATATGGATTTCAATTCTTAAAAATAGATATTTTTAAATCTTTAAAAATATGAGATAAATTCTAAAAGTATGTTAAAATATTTTAAAAGAGTTTTAAATGGAAAAATTGGATATATAAAAGGTTTAAATGGGATTAGTGATACGAAGTCCTTAAAAGCACTATTCATCGGCAATTTAATAAAGGAATTTGAAATTTTTTGAAATAAGATTTAAACTTGGGTTTTCTTCCCGAATCCTCTATAAATTTTTTCAAATAATAAATCAAGTACTTTAAAGGGTTTAGAGTTGATCAAATAACTTGACCGCCTTATGGGTGACTTTAAAAGGTGATTTCATCGTTATTCGATGAAAAGTTCGGGTTTTGAACACAGAAATTAGTATTGGGTATAATTAGTATAATTTCTATGGATTCCGTTTTACTCAATTATGTTTTCCTATGTAATTAAAGAGAATGATTTGGTATTTCCAAAATTAGAAAGAGGTTTAATATTCCCGTATATGCTGAAAAAGAAAATGGTTTAAAGACATCTATCTTTAAGAAGATATTTTACATGGATAAAAGATATTAATTAATTGAATAATAATCAATCGCATACTTGACATCTTTTATTGTTAATTGGTTCGGAGAAACCGGCATCGGATTTGGGTGATTCCTATCTGAAAACCACTTCAAACCAATATTCGCGTTCGAAAGTGAAGACATGTTAAAGGCAATGATTTTGAAGAGGGAAATCATCATAATGTAAAGTTGCTTGCCACTAACCTCTAGGGAAATTCCCGTATCATATATATGGTGGTAGTGATATCTTCATTTTGAAATCTTCGATTCAAGGACTACTCGCTACTATTTCTGGGGGTGATTCCCAAACAGGATGTAGTAGGAGGAGTGCCTTTGGTATATCATGTTCCTAGATAACTTGTATGGTTGAGTGTTTGACAATGCATTTCTAAGACCACATATACTGATTTTTACAAATATACATTTGTTTCCTGGTGTAGGAGGTAACCCCTCTTACACTTATTACCCTTCCTAGAGGCGTATGTACTCGGGGGGTTGTACTTTTGTGGAAACCAATGGTGTGTTAATAGAAATGGAAATGTGGCATTCAAAGTGGGATTTTTTTGTAAAAGGTAACACGTTACCTCAGGCCTCACACCTGAAAATGGGTAAAATAGGGTATACCGCAAGGCTATGTGAGTCGCACCTATTAGGGTATGGTCATCACCTTTTTAGATTACTCTCTATATGTCGAGTATGTGGTGTATGCTATGGGATCCGGTAAAGGTTGGTAACAACCGGGGTGATGTCATATTTAGTACTATAGAGGATCATTGTGTTGGTCACCGAAAAGGTGTAGGCCGGTCTTGCCAGATGTAGAGGATCATATGTGGGTCCTCGGTACATTCCTCTAGAAATGTATTGTACGGAAGGTAACCCCTTACCTTGTAATAGTATGGAATCCATTCTTCAATAAGTACCTTCGGACATAGTTGTATACATATTATGCTGGAATTTAATTAATGTAACAATTTCGGCTATGGTTAGTATGTATTTGTAATCTAGACACCATTATAGTATCACTGGATTTTAGATAACAATGTTTTGGTTATCATAAGGTAAAACACATCCGCGTTTTTTTGCGACGTGGTCTTATGAGACACCCTTTGTTTTTAAAAATATCCATATCTTGTGTTTTCTCACACCAGTCCCATGACTGGCCTGGAGTTTATTTTCTTACCCTTAAATTCTAGATGCCCTATTTTTCCGGGCGGCCAAGTAGTCCAGCTCTAGCTTGGAGCTTTTTGGAGTAGCTTGGAGTACGAGCTGGAGTTTACTCTATAGATAGTTATCCATTTCTATTTCCGCTATATTATGTATAAATATCTACCATCACCTGTAGAGATAGGCAGTTACAACTGTCCTTGGCTGGGTTAGTACTTTCTGTGACTTTGATATTTCATTTTGAGAGTGATTGTATGTACTATCTGTATGGTCATTATATGTGATATCCCGGGTTTTTGGGAAAAATAAATTTAATAATCAGTATTGATAATTTAATTGATTTGATAATTTTCTTTATAATTTAAAATTAAAATAGGTTAATTTAATATTTTAAAGGTTAATAAATTATAATCTGGAAATTGATAAGATTTGTTTGTCAAAGCTAATAAAATTTTATTCTATTTATAATATATATATTTGATATATATTGTGAATGGAAATATCTTTTGTTTTAAATAAAAGATGAATTTTCAAACTGTAATATATATGTATGTATATGTTATAATTTGGATTGTTATGAATTTAATTTAATCTATTAATAATATATATAGTATGAATATATTGTGATTTAAGCTTTGTTTTAAATTTAATATCTTTCAAAAGTTAAAGATTAATTCATTTGTTTTCAAAATATAAGATAATTGTTTGTTTTAAATATGATAGTTTAAATAAAGTTTTATTTTGTATTCTTTAAAGTGTTTAAATTTAAAAGGTTATAAAAAATACATGTATAAGAATTTGTTTGTATTATAATTGGTTTTATAATATTTTCTCTAAAGTAATTTATATACATATATACTAAGATAAGTGTTTATTAATTAGTAAATTAAGTATAAAAGCTTTATATTAACATTTAAATTAAATAAAAAATTTATTTAAAATACTTAGGACATGTGTTAATATCTTAACATATGGTAATAACATGTGGAAGCCTTGTATAATCCAATTTAACAAGTTGGACATTTGTCTAATGTATGAAAAATACAAGTGGCAAGGTTATATTTTCTCTAAAAATTAGTTAATATAATGTGGTATAGAGAAACCTGGTTTTCATTTCTCAGTTAAAAATATTTTTTCTTCCTCTAAAACTAGAAACAAATCAAAACAGAAATCTGAAAACAAATCCTCAAAATAAAACTCTGTAAAATTCTCAATACAAATGAAGTTAGAAATCTGGAATTCAAACATGCATTTCAAATGAAGATCAGCAGCAGTTTAAATCATCAACATTAAACAAGCATGCAAAGTATCACAACAACAATCAAGTTAAAGACTCAAATATTTACAAGCATGCAGTAGGATTTCAAATTCAACATTTTCCAGATCAAATTTTAGAAGCCTGGAAAACTGCTCTGTTTGTTCTCTGCTTCTTTAAATATAAGGTGAGTAAATTATTTTAAAAACAGTTGATCTTAGATTTCTTCATGATTTTGTGATGATATAACAATGTTATATGCAATATTTGTTTTAAATTGAATGCATGTTGAATTGAATGCTTTGAATTTCCTGTAGAGTAAAGGATTGTTACTGTGTTTATAAACAGTTTTCAAATCTGAGAAAAATTTCAATATCTTGATTTTGAATACGAACTGGACTTTGATTTGTAAATGAAGGTTGTTTGTAATCATGTAAATTATCATCTAAAAATAATTCTAGGATTTTATAATTTGAAATTTCCCTCGAATTGAAGAAAATACAGTGAAATTAAAATATAAGTTAAAAATCAATTGCTCTAAATTCTAAGTTGAATTATATATATGAAATCGTACTGGAAAATCATGAATTTAGGGATGCATATCAAAAATTTTAGTTTGGAAATTCGAACGTAATTTGGGTTTGTTCGAATTTGGGTTGATCGGCGATTAGTGGTGATCTGCATGTTGGAGTTGAACGATTTTTGGTATGGAGGAGGGTTGATTGATTGTGATCATGGGAAAAATACAATCGAATTTTTCAAATGTTTGAATTGTTCGAATTCGAACGATTTAGGGTTTTAGCTGGTTTGGTTTCGATTTGAATGTCGTGACTGTCGCGACTTGGAGATTCGACCGGAGTCGATCGCATTTGGGGAAAGTTGGAACTCGTGGACGTGGCGTTTCGATGGTAGGGACGGCGAGGTCTAACGGCGTCGTGGTGATCGGCCGTGGGTGGTTTTGGGGGAAGTGACAGCTGCAATTTTCGAGCTGAAGGTCGAATTTTGATTCGAATGAGGTTTGTTCGATCTGGGTTTGTATTTGTGCTCGCGTGCGATCGTGTGATCGTCGAAGATGGATGCGATGGTCTATGGTGGCCGGAGGCGATGGGGCATGTGCACGTGCACGTATGCACGTTTGAGTGTCTGGGTATGTTGGCTTTGGGGAAGAAGAAGTTATCTCGGGGAAGTCTCGTGAAATTTCGTGGTCGACTCGAAGCTGATGGTTTTCGCGTGGACTAGGGAAAAACTCGGGGAAAAACGTGTTTGGCTCGGGTTATTTAATTCCAGTAACCTGGTTTTGGAATTTTTTTAAAGTAAATCATATCTTAGTTTTTTTAAAATTAAAGCATGAACAAGTTTTTAAGTATTAAAAACAAGTTTTAGATAAATAATTGTTTAATTGGATTAAACATGTTTGAAATGTTTTTGTTTCAAAGATTTTAAAGTATATTAAAATTAAATGTTTGAATTGTTTTGTTTAAAATAAATTTTATTTCAAAATTGATTTCTAAATTTGCTTTTAATGAAGTAATGATTTGAGTAAATATTTAATATAAATGTAAAGTTTATTCTTAATTAGTTAATTAGAGATTAATTAAGAACAATTAATTAATAAATAAATTTAAGCTTAATTAATGTTTGTAATTACGAATAATTACTTAATAAAGTATTTAGTGGATAGTTAATGAATTAATTAGAAATTAAGAAATGATTAATTAGTTAATTAATTAATGTAATTAATTTTAGATTAATTAATTAGTCTAATTAATTAAGATAATCAATTATGATTAATTAATTGAATTACTTAGTAAAGTAATTAATGGATAAGTACTAAATGTAATTAAGAATAATTACTTATGGAAGTAATTAGTGGATAATTATTAATGGAAGTAATTAAGTAGAAGTGATTAAGGGTTAAATTACTTGTTGTAATCAATTAAGGAATTAATTAAGTTAATTGTTTAAAGTTAATTAATTATGGAATAATTAAATTAAATAATTAAGAATTATTTAATGATGGGATTAATTAATTGTTAAGGTAATTAGTTAAGAGAGATCATTTAATGAAGTAATTAGAAGATAATTACTTATGTAAGTAATTAAGAGTTAACTACTTAATTATTTTAGTTAATTAATTAATGTGATTAATTAAATGTGTTTAATTTAAGATTAATTAATAAGTGTAGTTAATTAAAAAGAAATTAATTAATAAGTAATTAATTAAGGATTATTTGTTAATATAATTGATAAATAATTACTTAATGAAGTAATTAAAGATTAATTAATTAGATTAATTAATCAAGGTTAATAAAATTAATTAAGAAGAAATTAATTAAGATAAGTAATTACAAATTGTTAATTACTGTGTATGATTAATTAAGGCTAATTAATGAATGAAGTGGTTGATTAAAATTTATTATTTAATTAATTAAAAGGTTAATTAATTAATAAGGATTATTTAATTAATGAATTAATCAAGGTTGATTAATAAAAGCAATTAATTTAAGTATGATTAATTAATTGTAATTAATTGAGGATTAATATAATTAATTATAGTTAATTAATTAATAAAGGTTCATTAATTATTGTAATTAATGATAGTAATTAAATGTTAATTACTGTATATGGTTAAGGATAATTACTTGAATGTAATTAAAATATAATTAATCAAAGGAGATTAATTAAGGAAGATCATTAAGAGATGATTAATTAATTAATTTGAAATTAATTAATGATAGTAAGCAGGGTTAAGATAATCTAAGTGATTAAAGGATAGTAATTAATTTAATTAAAGGTTAATTAAATTGATTAAGAGTTAATCAAACCTGCTTATAGATGATTGATTGATATTGGGTGATTGGTTGATATTGGATGATTTGGATATCTATGATATATGTGATATGCTGCTTTGTGAGATAAATGTTGATATGAATTATCTATTGTAATAATGTGATTTATCTATCTGTTTATATCATCCTGAATATAAGTTTAAATGATTAAAACCTTTAAACAACTTGGCCTTAAAAGATACGTTTTGGATTTCGATGAGACCGGGATCGGGTTTCCGTATACCGGTATTCCAGGTCTGGAGACCCGAAAACCACATCGATCCAAATTAACGATAGGTCGTGAATCTCAAGTGAAGATGAAGATTCAGAGTGCAAGGGTTATTGTCGTTAACTCTGAGGGTGATTCCAAAACGAGTGTAACGAGATAATGCCTTCGGTTTCGTTCGAACCCGGAACGAACTTGTATGGATTGAATGCTTTCAGTACATCGTCAGGCGGACGATGAGCATTCTAAGTGATATGTTCTGATTAAAGGTAATCGTAACCTCAAGCCTCATCAACCGGGAATGGCTAAAACAGGGGAGGTGCAGCAAGGCTTCGTGGGTAGCACCCACTGAGAGCAAGATAGATCCCTGTCTAGAGGTCCCTTTTCTTTTATTCGGCTTAGTGTGTGGTTGGTCGCGCCAACTACGGGATTATCTTGTTCGGAATTATCCAGTAAGGGATGGTTCCGGCTTTGTGTTGCAGGGGAGCGGGCGTACTCCTCGGTACGGTGATCTAGGCCACGTACTGTGACGGGCGGTACCCCAGTAGCCCTGCCATTGTATGGAATCCAAACTCCAATAAGTGCCGTACGTATTAGTTGTGCCCAACTATGTTGGAATGCGAGATGTAAGCATTTCAGCTATTTCCGTATTTTACTTGAAAACCCTAGACCCTATTATAATATAACTGGATTTCCTATCAAATGATTTGGTTAGCGTAAGGTAAAAACTTTTCCATGTTTATGTGTGGGAAGTCTTACGTGATACCTTTGTTTTCAAAAGGTTTTGAAGTTAAACAATTTTAACCCGTTTACTCACACCAGACCCATGTCTGACCCAAGTGTTTATTTTCTGTTTTATTAAACCTTGGGTACTCAATTTTTACGAGTAGCCAAGGGATTCAGGTTAGCTTTGACGAATCTATGGAGGAGATATGGAGCAGGAGGCTTCAGCATTCGTAGATAGATAGTATTCCGCTGTGTTGGTTGATCTGAGTCTTTTGTTTGAATTGTATCTTGAGTTGTATAATAGACAGAAATTATAACTGTCTATTTTGTTGTATAAGTTGTGTAACTCTGATTATGTAAAGACTATGTAATAGTTATGTGATATATTATATTTTGTTTCGTTCCGCTGTGAGATTCTGATATTGTTTAGTTCTTTCTTTATCTTCTTTTCTCTTTTCTATCCCTTTCTTTCTTATTAGCGATACGACTTTCTGTGGAGAGAAAGTCGGGGTCGTTACAGTGGTATCAGAGCAGTAGGTTGAGTGAATACCTAGGCTCTGAAGTGGTGTCTATCTTGAGAGCGCGTAATTGTTAGTTATATAAAAATGGTTTTATATTGTGTTAATTGATCGGTTGAGTGGTATATGGATTCTGGTCAATACGAGTAGCTAACGTTATTGATAGGGATCTCTAAACACTTGAACCAGGCCAACGGACACAATATTGTTTTAAAGAGGTAGATGAAATAATTTTACCCAAAAATAATTTCTATATAAAAAAAAATATATATCATTTTAAAATATATATATTTCTACCTATTTATTGGGTTACCTGTTCGGGTTTTCCAATATAAGTTATAAAGGTAGATAAGGTGGTAGTGTGTGTAACACAATTACCAATAGTTGGAGTTTGAATGTTTGAGGTTGGAAGTATATATCGAGACTGTAAACCCAATATCGTCTCGAGTAAGCTGGCAGTATGGTGTAAGAATTTCTCGGATCTCTGAAGGAAATCTTTTTCAAGATTCGGAGTCCATTATTGAAGTGTAAGCTTGTTTGTGCTCGGGTGAGCAGATTTTCTAGAGTTGAATCTATCAGTTGTGCAGAAGTAAGTGATGGTAGCCTGGCGACTTCAGGAAGGAGCAGTTGTGTGATAAGACGCAGTATCTATGGATGTTCCCGAAGGAGATTTTCTTTTGGAACAAGATTAAGAAGGTATTGGAGGAACAGTTGATGTCTACCGCAGGAAAGACTCGACTGTATAGGAATTCTCTGATATCAAGTAAGAGAGTTTTGTCTATTTTGAAGTATGGGACTAAGGTCGATTAGTTGTTCTTCGGACATGGTCTCATTGTTCCCTTAAGAAGAGTAAGTTATTGGCGATTGGTTTGGAGCCCGAGTTTCTTTCGGATGTCTGCCATCTCGGAGATTCGTTGAGAGGTTTGTTGATGGTTTTAGTTTTGAGAAGCCTTTGGATTAGAAGTTCTTGGTTAGCTGTGATAGCAGTGCAGCTCAGAGTGTTCGGTGTGCTGTCGAGATAGAGTTTGGAAGCAGCAGTGTGGTTCGTTTCTTCGATGGTACCGGAATCTTTGTGATTCTTCTATCAGCAGTCCGGGAAGATGGTGAATGTTTTCTTGAAGGGTTAACCTTGTTTGGAAAAGTTTAAGGCTGTTTTAATTAGTAAAGAGAGAACAGTTTCTTTGGAATCCGAACTAGGTAGGATCGCAAAAGTGAATTGCGATTATTTTGAGAGTTCATCTTGAGTAATCTTTTGTATGAAATTGAGACATCTCAAGAGGAAGTAAAAGTTATCGAAGAGGTCAAAGATTTAGTTTATATCGATTTGGTTCCTAGAGAAGGATTTGGTGAAGTATCTTAGAATTTTATGGAGTATCTGTGTTTTCTCTTCTACTTCTAGTTTCGAGTTTTCCTCTAGCCAAGGATAGCTGAAGACAGTACCCTTGACCGAGGACTCGTCTATTCTTTGAGAAGTTGGTTATGTCTTTAAGATAACCAATGTTTCCGCTTGTTTGTGGATCTAGTTTGTGCTCGAGTTCATCGACATTCTCATCTATTTCAAATCAGAGTTGTGCAGCGAAAGCAAAGGTAGTAGCTGTGCAAGAAAGGAAGTAACCTCAGATTTCTACAAGAAGTTTATGTGAATTTCTAAGTGTGTATAGAATTTTCTGGAATCTGGAAGAAGGAAGTTCAGTCTTCTATTGCTTGTGGAGTAGAGTTTGTGGATTTCAGTAGATTTTGGAATATCATCTTGTTGATAGGATTTGGAAATCATTTTGTTCTTGGTCCAGTTGTTTCAAGAAGCATCAGCAAAAGTTAAGTTGATCAGGAAGAGATGAGGTAGCTCGGGATCGTCTGGTGAGCTATGCAGATATGAGTCAGAGTTTGGAATTCGGAGTTGGAAATTGGAAGTTGTTTAAGTTTTTCTCCGATTAAAGAACTAATAAGATTTGGTAAGTCTGGAAAGTTAGCTCCAAAAGTATTTTGAAATTTTCTTGTGTTCTTGAGAGGAGTAGTTCTTTGATCTATAGGATTGAATGGCCAGTTTGGATGGCTGGGATTCATTGTATTTCAAGTATCTCTGAGGGAGTACGTGTATGATTCATCGCTGGTTGTGGGATCTGCAGTTCAGTTGGATTTGGAGTTGAGCTGGACTTGGGTGTGATCTGATATTCTATTCAGATTGGTGGATCTAGAGATGAGAAGAGCTCTGGATTATAGTGGTGTTGTTTTAGCTTCTGTAGAGCGAGTCTCCTTGTAATTTATACTTGGGAAACTCTAGATAGTATTATAAAGATCTATCCTGATTTGTATCAGAATAGTTAGTTAGGTTTGTTTGTTTGTTTGATTGATTGCTATGGTTGTTAGAAACTGGATGATAGGTATGTGGTTGCTGTTTTAAAAATCTTTGCTGGATTATTAAATTAACTTTGTTTTAAATTTCGAGGACGAAATTATTTTAAGGGGGGAGGAATGTGATATCTCGGGTTTTTGGGCAAAATAAATTTAATAATCAGTATTGATAATTTAATTGATTTGATAATTTTCTTTATAATTTAAAATTAAAATAGGTTAATTTAATATTTTAAAGGTTAATAAATTATAATCTGGAAATTGATAAGATTTGTTTGTCAAAGCTAATAAAATTTTATTCTATTTATAATATATATATTTGATATATATTGTGAATGGAAATATCTTTTGTTTTAAATAAAAGATGAATTTTCAAACTGTAATATATATGTATGTATATGTTATAATTTGGATTGTTATGAATTTAATTTAATCTATTAATAATATATATAGTATGAATATATTGTGATTTAAGCTTTGTTTTAAATTTAATATCTTTCAAAAGTTAAAGATTAATTCATTTGTTTTCAAAATATAAGATAATTGTTTGTTTTAAATATGATAGTTTAAATAAAGTTTTATTTTGTATTCTTTAAAGTGTTTAAATTTAAAAGGTTATAAAAAATACATGTATAAGAATTTGTTTGTATTATAATTGGTTTTATAATATTTTCTCTAAAGTAATTTATATACATATATACTAAGATAAGTGTTTATTAATTAGTAAATTAAGTATAAAAGCTTTATATTAACATTTAAATTAAATAAAAAATTTATTTAAAATACTTAGGACATGTGTTAATATCTTAACATATGGTAATAACATGTGGAAGCCTTGTATAATCCAATTTAACAAGTTGGACATTTGTCTAATGTATGAAAAATACAAGTGGCAAGGTTATATTTTCTCTAAAAATTAGTTAATATAATGTGGTATAGAGAAACCTGGTTTTCATTTCTCGGTTAAAAATATTTTTTCTTCCTCTAAAACTAAAAACAAATCAAAACAGAAATCTGAAAACAAATCCTCAAAATAAAACTCTGTAAAATTCTCAATACAAATGAAGTTAGAAATCTGGAATTCAAACATGCATTTCAAATGAAGATCAGCAGCAGTTTAAATCATCAACATTAAACAAGCATGCAAAGTATCACAACAACAATCAAGTTAAAGACTCAAATATTTACAAGCATGCAGTAGGATTTCAAATTCAACATTTTCCAGATCAAATTTTAGAAGCCTGGAAAACTGCTCTGTTTGTTCTCTGCTTCTTTAAATATAAGGTGAGTAAATTATTTTAAAAACAGTTGATCTTAGATTTCTTCGTGATTTTGTGATGATATAACAATGTTATATGCAATATTTGTTTTAAATTGAATGCATGTTGAATTGAATGCTTTGAATTTCCTGTAGAGTAAAGGATTGTTACTGTGTTTATAAACAGTTTTCAAATCTGAGAAAAATTTCAATATCTTGATTTTGAATACGAACTGGACTTTGATTTGTAAATGAAGGTTGTTTGTAATCATGTAAATTATCATCTAAAAATAATTCTAGGATTTTATAATTTGAAATTTCCCTCGAATTGAAGAAAATACAGTGAAATTAAAATATAAGTTAAAAATCAATTGCTCTAAATTCTAAGTTGAATTATATATATGAAATCGTACTGGAAAATCATGAATTTAGGGATGCATATCAAAAATTTTAGTTTGGAAATTCGAACGTAATTTGGGTTTGTTCGAATTTGGGTTGATCGGCGATTAGTGGTGATCTGCATGTTGGAGTTGAACGATTTTTGGTATGGAGGAGGGTTGATTGATTATGATCATGGGAAAAATACAATCGAATTTTTCAAATGTTTGAATTGTTCGAATTCGAACGATTTAGGGTTTTAGCTGGTTTGGTTTCGATTTGAATGTCGTGACTGTCGCGACTTGGAGATTCGACCGGAGTCGATCGCATTTGGGGAAAGTTGGAACTCGTGGACGTGGCGTTTCGATGGTAGGGACGGCGAGGTCTAACGGCGTCGTGGTGATCGGCCGTGGGTGGTTTTGGGGGAAGTGACAGCTGCAATTTTCGAGCTGAAGGTCGAATTTTGATTCGAATGAGGTTTGTTCGATCTGGGTTTGTATTTGTGCTCGCGTGCGATCGTGTGATCGTCGAAGATGGATGCGATGGTCTATGGTGGCCGGAGGCGATGGGGCATGTGCACGTGCACGTATGCACGTTTGAGTGTCTGGGTATGTTGGCTTTGGGGAAGAAGAAGTTATCTCGGGGAAGTCTCATGAAATTTCGTGGTCGACTCGAAGCTGATGGTTTTCGCGTGGACTAGGGAAAAACTCGGGGGAAAACGTGTTTGGCTCGGGTTATTTAATTCCAGTAACCTGGTTTTGGAATTTTTTTAAAGTAAATCATATCTTAGTTTTTTTAAAATTAAAGCATGAACAAGTTTTTAAGTATTAAAAACAAGTTTTAGATAAATAATTGTTTAATTGGATTAAACATGTTTGAAATGTTTTTGTTTCAAAGATTTTAAAGTATATTAAAATTAAATGTTTGAATTGTTTTGTTTAAAATAAATTTTATTTCAAAATTGATTTCTAAATTTGCTTTTAATGAAGTAATGATTTGAGTAAATATTTAATATAAATGTAAAGTTTATTCTTAATTAGTTAATTAGAGATTAATTAAGAACAATTAATTAATAAATAAATTTAAGCTTAATTAATGTTTGT
The DNA here is from genome assembly GCA_030737815.1 of Allium fistulosum. NCBI lineage: Eukaryota > Viridiplantae > Streptophyta > Magnoliopsida > Asparagales > Amaryllidaceae > Allium > Allium fistulosum. The sequence continues at coordinate 846,520,100 of CM060903.1, forward strand.
AATTACGAATAATTACTTAATAAAGTATTTAGTGGATAGTTAATGAATTAATTAGAAATTAAGAAATGATTAATTAGTTAATTAATTAATGTAATTAATTTTAGATTAATTAATTAGTCTAATTAATTAAGATAATCAATTATGATTAATTAATTGAATTACTTAGTAAAGTAATTAATGGATAAGTACTAAATGTAATTAAGAATAATTACTTATGGAAGTAATTAGTGGATAATTATTAATGGAAGTAATTAAGTAGAAGTGATTAAGGGTTAAATCACTTGTTGTAATCAATTAAGGAATTAATTAAGTTAATTGTTTAAAGTTAATTAATTATGGAATAATTAAATTAAAGAATTAAGAATTATTTAATGATGGGATTAATTAATTGTTAAGGTAATTAGTTAAGAGAGATCATTTAATGAAGTAATTAGAAGATAATTACTTATGTAAGTAATTGAGAGTTAACTACTTAATTATTTTAGTTAATTAATTAATGTGATTAATTAAATGTGTTTAATTTAAGATTAATTAATAAGTGTAGTTAATTAAAAAGAAATTAATTAATAAGTAATTAATTAAGGATTATTTGTTAATATAATTGATAAATAATTACTTAATGAAGTAATTAAAGATTAATTAATTAGATTAATTAATCAAGGTTAATAAAATTAATTAAGAAGAAATTAATTAAGATAAGTAATTACAAATTGTTAATTACCGTGTATGATTAATTAAGGCTAATTAATGAATGAAGTGGTTGATTAAAATTTATTATTTAATTAATTAAAAGGTTAATTAATTAATAAGGATTATTTAATTAATGAATTAATCAAGGTTGATTAATAAAAGCAATTAATTTAAGTATGATTAATTAATTGTAATTAATTGAGGATTAATATAATTAATTATAGTTAATTAATTAATAAAGGTTCATTAATTATTGTAATTAATGATAGTAATTAAATGTTAATTACTATATATGGTTAAGGATAATTACTTGAATGTAATTAAAATATAATTAATCAAAGGAGATTAATTAAGGAAGATCATTAAGAGATGATTAATTAATTAATTTGAAATTAATTAATGATAGTAAGCAGGGTTAAGATAATCTAAGTGATTAAAGGATAGTAATTAATTTAATTAAAGGTTAATTAAATTGATTAAGAGTTAATCAAACCTGCTTATAGATGATTGATTGATATTGGGTGATTGGTTGATATTGGATGATTTGGATATCTATGATATATGTGATATGCTGCTTTGTGAGATAAATGTTGATATGAATTATCTATTGTAATAATGTGATTTATCTATCTGTTTATATCATCCTGAATATAAGTTTAAATGATTAAAACCTTTAAACAACTTGGCCTTAAAAGATACGTTTTGGATTTCGATGAGACCGGGATCGGGTTTCCGTATACCGGTATTCCAGGTCTGGAGACCCGAATACCACATCGATCCAAATTAACGATAGGTCGTGAATCTCAAGTGAAGATGAAGATTCAGAGTGCAAGGGTTATTGTCGTTAACTCTGAGGGTGATTCCAAAACGAGTGTAACGAGATAATGCCTTCGGTTTCGTTCGAACCCGGAACGAACTTGTATGGATTGAATGCTTTCAGTACATCGTCAGGCGGACGATGAGCATTCTAAGTGATATGTTCTGATTAAAGGTAATCGTAACCTCAAGCCTCATCAACCGGGAATGGCTAAAACAGGGGAGGTGCAGCAAGGCTTCGTGGGTAGCACCCACTGAGAGCAAGATAGATCCCTGTCTAGAGGTCCCTTTTCTTTTATTCGGCTTAGTGTGTGGTTGGTCGCGCCAACTACGGGATTATCTTGTTCGGAATTATCCAGTAAGGGATGGTTCCGGCTTTGTGTTGCAGGGGAGCGGGCGTACTCCTCGGTACGGTGATCTAGGCCACGTACTGTGACGGGCGGTACCCCAGTAGCCCTGCCATTGTATGGAATCCAAACTCCAATAAGTGCCGTACGTATTAGTTGTGCCCAACTATGTTGGAATGTGAGATGTAAGCATTTCAGCTATTTCCGTATTTTACTTGAAAACCCTAGACCCTATTATAATATAACTGGATTTCCTATCAAATGATTTGGTTAGCGTAAGGTAAAAACTTTTCCATGTTTATGTGTGGGAAGTCTTACGTGATACCTTTGTTTTCAAAAGGTTTTGAAGTTAAACAATTTTAACCCGTTTACTCACACCAGACCCATGTCTGACCCAAGTGTTTATTTTCTGTTTTATTAAACCTTGGGTACTCAATTTTTACGAGTAGCCAAGGGATTCAGGTTAGCTTTGACGAATCTATGGAGGAGATATGGAGCAGGAGGCTTCAGCATTCGTAGATAGATAGTATTCCGCTGTGTTGGTTGATCTGAGTCTTTTGTTTGAATTGTATCTTGAGTTGTATAATAGACAGAAATTATAACTGTCTATTTTGTTGTATAAGTTGTGTAACTCTGATTATGTAAAGACTATGTAATAGTTATGTGATATATTATATTTTGTTTCGTTCCGCTGTGAGATTCTAATATTGTTTAGTTCTTTCTTTATCTTCTTTTCTCTTTTCTATCCCTTTCTTTCTTATTAGCGATACGACTTTCTGTGGAGAGAAAGTCGGGGTCGTTACATTATAAGTTATTAAATACGGTGTGAGAATCTAATTTTTTCTATCTTCTGTCTTTATTTTCTTTTACCCTATGATTCTCTGTATTTCTGACACCTGGATTTGCAGCACGTGAATACTGTAGATGTATTAGTGTCGACTTTTCAGGGTCAAAAAGGTGGGTTGTCACACTTGGTATCATAGCTTAGGTTGAGCAAACACCAAAGCCTTAATGGGGTCGAATCAATAGAGACAGGGTTAGTAGTGCCTTAGAATGAGTTTAGTCAATGAGAGTGCGTATTTGTAATTTTTATCCGAATAAAAATGTTCGATGTTTTATACGGATCTCCTAAGATAATCTATCTATGTATTCTAAACCTGTGACATCCCGGAATTTCGAGCAATAATCAATTTAATAATTTATATTAAATATTAAATTGATTTTGAATTATAAGATTTGGATTGATATTTTCTTCGGATAAATATCGGATGGATGATTTTATTCTGTAAAATCCAATCAATTATTTTCTATTTATTTATATATAGGTATATATCGTAGATAGGAAAACTCGGTTTTAAATTTAACTGATAAATTTGTTTTCAAGTTTCTAATATATATATATATATATATATATATATATATATATATATATTGGTGATTTGGAAAATTATTATTTATTTAGGAATATACTTTTAAGGCTATTTAAATATGTAGATAGATGTTTAAATTACTTTGAGTTATTTCTAACTTTGGTTTAAATTTATAATTATGAACAAAAGGATTTTATTTCTTTTCTTTGAACATATAGCTTGTTAAATTTTAGTTTGAATATATATATATAAGTTTTAAATTCAGTTTTGTCCAATATTTACTTTAACGTATATTATAAAATAAGTAGTTGGTAATATAGAGATAATTTCTTTGTTTAACTATTTTAAATTTGATAAACGAACTTTTATAATATTGATAAAAATATAAATTCTTTTTGTAAATCGTTTCAAATTTATAGATGTATAAATGATATCTATAAATAAAAATAGTATAAAATATTCATCTCGAAATACAATACAATAATACAAATAACAAATCTACATATTAAAATAGCGAGCTAACAACAATACAAATGAAACAAGTAAAATTTATAAATTATAAAACAACATACTAAAATATCTAAGTAGACATTCTACACATCTAAACAATATCCAATATATTAGTTAATCAAATAACATATTGGATGGCAAACAACATACTAGAACAATGTTTATACTACATCACAATTTAAAAGAAGATTTCCCAGCTTTAAATTACTCTGCATAGCCAATTGAACCTAGTAGAGCAACATATTACAATAACAATATCCATTACATTGCATTATCAGATAAGAGATATGCCAACTCCAACATATTTTGCATAGTTAAAATAATAACAATCACTTATATTTAAACCAGTAAAATATGCATAGCAAATGGAACAAGGGAAGAATCAAAGGCAAAGCAAAATTTGCATAAGTATGGAAATGATGGTTCGAGAATGATATGCAAGCAAATCTGAGAACAAAAGAATCAAAACAAAGTAAAATTATATAAGTTGATAGCTTGCAAATGAAGCCAGGTGATATAAAAGAATATAGATAATTGTACAACATGAGAACAACAAAGTACAAATATTTATTGCCTTCATTTATTAGCAGCCATACAACATCTGTTCGAAGTGTATTTCAGTCACCATATTGTAAAAATATCTCTGACCATTTTAGAATAAGAAAAGAAAAATATACAAACACTGTAAAATGGTTTAAAACTTAAAACTGAAAGCAACCTTCTTTTATCATTTTCCAATGCCAGTTCGAGCTCAACAAAACTAAAGTAAAAAGAAACTTAATTAAAACTTAAACAACATTCAATAATCATCAAACAACTCAGAGGTAGAGAGCAAGATGATTTGGAAGAATGATCAAAATGGAAACCTGTTTCCAGTTTTCAAGTTCAAAACAGATTTTCAAAAATAAAGCCTCTGTTCTTCCTCTTCAAAGTTGGTGAGTAACATCTTACTTAAAACTTATAACCTAAGCTAATATGATATGTTTCCATCAGGGATGTTATGTACTTGTATATTTATAATAGTGCAAAATCTATGTATGTTTGTTCCTCTGATATCTGTTATTATGTTCATGCTATGGTAGATAGGAAAATCAACCTCCATCCTTTGATCTATCAACTAGTAGAGCTTAAGTTGTAAACAAAAGTAGATTGTTTAACTAAAATCTAAGTATTAAAATGTATTTAAGATTTAATTATCTTGTATTTATCTCTGGGAACTAAGAAACAAATCTCAACTGCAGATAAGTTTAAAATCAAACTTCTAGTTTAAGGAAACCAGGAGTATAGGGTGAAACATCATACTAAAATAGGATTTTTAAAACAAGTTTCACAAATTTTAAGCATGGGGTTGACGAGCAGATATGCCTCAACTGTTTTTAGCATTTTTAGTTGCCGTGGATGATCTAGCTCACCGAAGATGTCGTGATTTGGTCGAGAGGTAGAGGGGCGACCAGGGGTTCGTGGAAAAATGGTGAACTGGACGGAAGATCAACGGGGAGGCGATGGCGATGATTTCTCGTGTGTAAACCTAGTTTTGAGTGTTGTGATGTTTTGTCTCGTTCAAAGCCAGAGATTGATCGAGTGCTTTGAATTTCCAAGAGATGGTAGTTGGAGCTTCGATGTACTCGTGACTAGAGTTGCAGTCGTCACGATGGTCGGAATGGGTTGGCGTTGATGGTGATAGTGTTCCTGTATTTTCCAGGAAATGGGTTGAGGAACTCAAATTTGATTTCGAGTGGATGTGGAGTTTTGGGTGGTCGCGCTGTGTTCCAGGGATGAGCGACGACTTGCTCGTTGGCTGGGTAATGGCCGGAGGTGGCCAGAACCACTGTGCATATGCACGGTGAAGAAATGGTGTCAGGAGTATCTGGTTGGGAAGGCAGAGTGGACTCGAGATTTGCTCGAGTAAATCGTGTTTTGGCTCGGGTAATTCCATATTTTACTCGAAGTGAATATAGGGGTCTCAGGTCATCTGTTTCTAGGTTGAAATAGTACCAGTTTTTAAACAACATTTAAATTGTTAAGTTTTTAAATCTGTAACTAATGTCAAACTGAGTTTAATTTAGTGTTTAAAATTCCAGATTTTTGTAATGAAGAAAAAGTTTAAAATTTAAATACTTTTAAATAAAATTAAATATTTGAATTTAAGTGAATTTGATTTAAAATTCCTTTATAACTAAGTATAGTTTTAATTTATAAATTAAAGATTTTTTTTCAAAAAGTCAGATTGTAAAGTGACCAAAATTTAAATTAGTATCAGTTGAACCTGGGAGTTAAATGAAAGTTTAAAGAAAGTGAAATAAATGTTTTAAACATTTTAAAAACGAATTTTTAATTGAAATGGAAATGAGTTACTTTAAGAAATAAAGATTTAGTTTTAACTCATTAATTATTAAAAGAATTAAATGATAATGGAATTGTATTGATTAAATTAGAAATTGAAATTAAATGAATCAATGCAAGTATTATAAATGAATTAAGTAATTTATTTAAAATTAAGGTTTAATGTATTAATGGAAGTTTTCAAATGAATTAAGTAATTTATATGTTATTAAAATTATGGATTAGACTTTAATAAATTTATAAATGGAAAATTTAACTCATAATCATTAATACAAGTTAATTACTTTAGTATAGAAATTAATGAAGGTTAATGAAGACTGTTAACTGGATTATTTTATAATTTATAATTTATCAATACAATTGATTATTAATTGTTGATCGGATTAATTCAACATTTTTAAATGTTTAAGTAAATTAATTGGATGGGAAGTAATTAAGAAAATTAATTACTCATTTCGATTTATTGAGTAAATTTGATTTATTTGGGGTTAATTAATTTATTTAATTAACCTGGATTTAATAGTTTGATGATTTGAAGATAAAATTACTTAGAGAAGTAATTAATGTTTAAATTACAGGATGTAATTATGGGATGATGTTCGTTAATAAAGTAATTTGAGTAAATTACTTTATATAATTAATCAAAAGGGATTAATTAGAGATAATTGATTATCGAGTAATTAATTTGTTTATGAAGTAATTAAGGAAGTTAATTACTAGATGTGACTAATCAGAGTGATTAATATTGTGGGTAAATATAAAGATTAATTACTTTGATGTAATTAATTTAAATTGTAATTATAATGTGAGATCATTAATTTTATAATTAATGTTGAAATTAAAATGGATTTATCTGGAATATAATGGATAAATGAAGAGATTTATTAATATAAATAACTAAGCAAAGTAATTAACTTTGGTTAATTAATAAATGAAGTAATATAAAGATTAATTTCTATATTTGATTAAAATAATCCAAGAAATAATTCGAGGATAATTACTTAAATGTAATTAAAAGTAATTCATCGGGATGATTAATTAAAAAGGAATAACGGGACGATGTTTTAAGCAAGTTTAATAACAACAGAGTAATTAATTTAATTAACTTTAAATTAATTAAGAATAAGGTAATTGATTTAATTCATTTTAAATTAATTATCAATAGTGTGATTTATTATCCTTGCTTATGTATGATGATTGATATTGATATCCCATTGATTGATTGTGATCTCAAATATGAGATGAGTGATATTGTTGTGATATGGATGCTTGATGATAGTTTGATGATATAGATTATCCATTTATGCTGATATGTGATCATCTATCTGTGATATTGTGATTTATCTATCTGTTGATATAGATAATTGAATTTGAATTGTTTTAAACCTCTAAAACAACTTGGCCTTAAAAGACACGTTTTGGATTTCGATGAGACCGGGATCGGGTTTCCGTATACCAGGATTCCAGGTCTGGAGACCCGAATACCACATCGATCCAAAATAACGTTAGGTCGTGAAATTCAAATGGAGCAAGTGAAGACTCGAGGTATAAGAACTATACGTCAGTATAACTCTGTGGGTGATTCCGTAATGAGTTTGACGAAGATAGTACTTATAGATTCGAGATGGTGATTCAGAATGCAAGGGTTATTGTCGTTAACTCTAAGGGTGATTCCAAAATGAGTGTAACGAGATAATGCCTTCGGTTTCGTTCGAACCTGGAACGAACTTGTATGGATTGAATGCTTTCAGCACATCGTCAGGTGGACGATGAGCATTCTAAGTGATGAGTTCTATTCAGGTAATCGTGACCTCAAGCCTCATCAACCGGGAATGGCTAAAACAGGGGAGGTGCAGCAAGGCTTCGTGGGTAGCACCCACTTGAGAGCGAGATATACCCCTGTCTAGAGTCCCTTTTTATTCGATTGTGTGGGCGGTTGAATAGCTACAACCGCCGGGGTTGTCTTGTTTGGGACTGTCCAGTAAGGGATGGTTCCAGCCTTGTGTTGCAGGGGAGCGGGCGTACTCCTCGGTACGGTGATCTAGGCCACGTACTGTGACGGGCGGTACCCCAGTAGCCCAGCCATTGTTGGAAATCCAATTTCCCTACGAGACCTTACGGTTTTGATTGTATTACCCACATTGTGGCTAGTATGCTGGAATTTAATAGATGTAACAATTTCAGCTATTTCTTATTTACTTGAAAACCCTAGACACTATTATAATATCACTAGACTTTCTATCAAATGTTTTGGTTAGCGTAAGGTAAAAACTTTTCCATGTTTATGTGTGGGAAGTCTTACGTGATACCTTTTGTTTACAAATGATTTTCAAAGTTAAACAACTTTAACCTGTTACTCATACCAGACCCATGTCTGACCCGAAGTTTATTTCTGTTTTTCATAAACTCTTGGGTACCCAAATTTTTTACGGGTAGTCAAGGGATTCAGGTTTAGCTTTGACGAATGCTGGAGGAGCAATGGAGCAGGAGGCTTCAGCGTATATATATATAGTGGTTTCGCTGTGTTAGTGATTATTTTGTATTTCCGCTGTGTTGTATCTCTGTGCTGTGTGAGTTGTATTAACTAGACAGGTGTTTATAACTGTCTAGTATGTGTTGTATATTCTATGTGACTCTGATGTATATGATACTATGTATTTATTTATGTGTTATATTATATTTTATTCGTTCCGCTGTTGAGATTCTGTTGTTGTTTCTTCTTCTTCTCTATCTTTTCTATTTTCTCACCTCTTTCTTTTCTTCAAAACGATACGACTTTCTGGGCATAGGAAGCCGGGTCGTTACAAAACCGATACCTTACTATATTCAGATAGTAGAAAATGAGTGATAGAAGAGGACATAGAGAGGGAAATAACAGCACAACGGTCACCGATGGTCGAACTCCAAATGTTGCGTAGGTGAAAAAGTAGTAATTCATGTGTATCAGGTTAACTTTGGCGCATTATGCATAGATTATACTAGCTTGGGATGAAAGCCATTTAATGGCACGTAATCTATTATTAAAGTTCAAGCTTGGCTCCAATCATGTGAGAAAATCTTTAAAGGATTAATCATCGATGATGATCGAAAAAGGTTCCTAGCCTCCTGGAAATTAAAGGACGGGGCTCTAGCTTGGTGGAAGTCCATTACACTTAATGAATCAGAAGATAATTTCTCTTGGGCAAGGTTTAGAGAAGTTTTTAAAGAACAATACATGCCCCACTGCTGGAAAGTCCCACCTCTATAGTAGTTTCATGAATTTGAAGCAAGGAGAAATGTCCGTAGAAGAATATTTAAGCAAGTTCAGTGAATTATATCACTTTGGGCCTGGACTGGCAGATACTCCTCTAAAGAAAAATGAGATGTTTATCTATGGGATAAAGGTGCAATATCATGATAGGTTCACCGCTCATGTAAAGGGAATCTTTGTAGATCTGGTAGATATGATTAGGAAGAAGCTAAAGGAAGCTCAAAGTAGGCAGAAAAGTTACGCCAATAAGAGGCATAGGAATTTAGAACTCTCGATTAAGGATTTTGTATTTTTGAAATTCTCTCGGATGAGCGGAGCAATAAGATTTGGAAGGACTAAAAAGTTAGCACATCGTTATATTTGACCTTTCCCCATTCTTAAGTGGATTGGCCCAATAGCCAATCAAGTAGAATTACCAGAAAGGTTATCAAGTGTACACAATGTTTTTCACGTATCTCATCTGCAAAAGTATGTGTAGGACCCGGAATAAATTATAGAGACAGCTGCCCAGGAAGATTTATAGGTAGAGCCAAACTTGACTATCATTAGGAAACCTAATCGAATCATGGATCATGATGAGAAGCGATTGAGAAGAAAGGTTGTGAGATTAGTTAAAGTTCAATGGAGTGTTATGGATCATGATAAGAAGCGATTGAGAAGAAAGGTTGTGAGATTGGTTAAAGTTCAATGGAGTGTTGATGCTGAAGACAGCACTTGGGAAACGAAGGATAGAATGAAAAAGAGATATCCTAAGTTTAGGATGGATGTATAGTCTGTATATATATTGTCTCGATGTAGCGTACTCACAGCTTGTGGTTTAGTCACTTATCATATCTATGTATATATTTCATCGTATCTGAAAGTATGTTATGGATCATGTAATATGGAAATACGATAAAGTATACTGATGGTAGTTATATAGTAAATAATGCGAAATATAAATGTAGTAAAATAAAAGATAACACCAGAGATTTTTATATTGGTTCGGAGCACCGTCCTACGTCCAGTCCCAGACTCCTTCTGGAATTTCACTATTAACCCTCACTTAACCCAGAGGAACAGTTATATACAACCCCTGAGCAGCCGAACAGGGACCTGAGCAGCGGAACAGGATTTCGCCTCAGCAGCCGAAGAGGACTTCACACGCCTGAGCAGTAGAACAGGACTTCAACAAATACAAAAGATTTTTTTGACTATGTGTGTTCTAATAACACAGATTTGTCACTAGTAGTACACCCTTCCTATAATCTTCTCCTCGAGTATAAATATATATATTTGAAGTTTATGAAGAATAGAAAGGTATAATATTGCTTTATTGTAGAATAATTGAAAGTATTATAGCAAATAGATTCCAGAGAGATAGATTAGAAAGATAAGAAAATTCGGTTGTAACTCAGTGATTTAGAATCAAGTTGAAGTGTGTATTTATAAGGGTTAGAAAGCAGCGACTGTTGGTGAAGAGTTTCGATTGAAGTGTTGCGTCCAAATCTTTTCGTAGACGTTCGTAACTCTTCACAAAAAGTCTTGTCCATTCAAAAAGTAGCTGTTGTAGTAATTCAGTCAACTGAGCCTTTGGGTCAGTCGACTGAATATTCTAACGAATTTTTAAATATATATCTGTATATCTGTGCATATGTGCATGTTGTACAGATTTTCCTGGGTCAGTCGACTGACCTGGTAAAATCTGTGCAATATGCACAGTTTATACAGGTATAGAAATATATATATAACTTTAAACACTTTTATAATTTAATATATGCTTATATATGTATAAAATATTTGGGAATAGAATGATTAAATATATAAGCTAATATATACGTAACCGAGGAGAGATTTTAACAACATTGACCTAAGACTCAAAACAAAATAATATAAAAGTTGATGCATCGATTTTGATGTCTTGTCTCCATGTAGTATATATTCTCTTTTTGTCGTAACAGTCGTCGAATCTGTATGTTGTAGTGATAGCTTCGTGTCATGAATCAAAACCAAGTCTCAACATTCTCTCCCTTTTTGATTGAAGACAATCTGTAAATAGATATAGATTTCGACTGTATATAATATAATATGAATACTTACTCCCCTTGAATCTTTGACGATATATATCCTGCATTCGTAATGTTAGTGATAACTTTTCTCCCCCTTTGTCATTGACAAAAAGGAATAAAGAGCATGAATAATAGTATGATGTATTCATAGATATTCAAAAGAAACGAACATTCATACAGTACAATATCACAAACAAGATTTTTGAAATAATACGAAAACATTGGCTATTTAGTACAAGCCATGTTGTAATGTTATGAAATACAAGACTAATGTTTTTAGAACATAAGAGAAGCAACAACATACTCTATTATACGCTTACCCTTTAATCTGTGCTTGCATCGTTTATTCCTACAAATAGTGTTAGAACAATATCTTTCTCCCCCTTTGTCATCGACAAAAAGGAGAGTTTATATGATGACATAAATTATATTCTACATAAGTGTTAACATAGAACAACAAAATAACTACTACTTATAATGTAAGGTATCAAAAAATTCAACATTTAAAGCATGTGATACCAAAGGTTCTTATAATTTCCTAATTTTTTAGAAACCATACCCATTTTGGTGTGGTTGAACCTTTAAAAATATAATTTTTATTATTTACTACCATATCAAAATAATCATCAATGTATTTTGCTCTATTTTTCCAGTTAACAGGAACCCAAATACTTAGATAATTTTTATTCATATTTCCTGTCAATGATATTGTACTTTTAGAGAAATTATAAACATTATTGGTCATAAGAGTATTTGAATTTCTATAAAAATTGGAATTAGACTTTACTCAAAATTTAGTACTAGCACTAACATTTTTACTATACATGAAAGCGTATCTAGTGCTATTTCTACGATTTGTTTTATTATATCCTAAACCACTTTTATCATGTAAAGGTCTAGAACTAGATAAAATCATGTTTAAATCGTTTTGACCTTTATTAAATTTTGTGACTTCAGTGTTAAGTTTATCAAATTTAGCTTTAAAGTCACAATTATTATTTTCAAAAGAAATATTATTAGTATTCAAAATATCAATTTTCCCATTTAATTCAGAATTCTCGTTTTTTAACGTACAGTTCTCATTTTTGAGAAGGAAATTTTGAGATTCTGAATTATCTAAAGAGGATTGTAATAAATCATTTTGTCTTTTCAAATCAAAATTTTCTTTTGAAAATTTTTCTCTCTCTTTTTCAAATATGGTGTTTTGTTCATCTAGAAAATCTTTAAAAGTTATAAAATTATTCTTTAAATCACCAAGTTGATTTTCTAAATTTAACTTCTCGTTTTTCAATTTCTCATTTTCAAGTTTAACAGATTTCATCTTTTCTAAAATAATAAAATTAAGCTTTGAAATCTTATTGCTTACACTGACTAATTCATTATTATCTTTTACTGAAATTTGTAAATCAGAAAGTACCTTTTTGTAGTCCTCACTAGTGGCTTTGACAGGGATTTTGCCTGTTGTATTTCGACTGGATTGTTTTCTGGCCATTATTCTATGATGTTGTGACGATCGATAGAATTCCAGGCTCTGATACCAAATGAAAGTATGCTATGGATCGTGAAATATGGAAATACGATAGAGTATACTGATGATAGTTATATAGTAAATAATGCGAAATATAAATGCAGTAAAATAAAAGATAACACTAGAGATTTTTATACTGGTTCGGAGCACCGTCCTACGTCCAGTCCCAGACTCCTTCTGGAATTTCACTATTAGCCCACACTTAACCTGGAGGAACAGGTATATACAACCCCTGAGCAGTCGAACAGGGACCTCAGCAGCGGAACAGGATTTCGTCTCAGCAGCCGAAGAGGACTTCACACGCCTGAGCAGTAGAACAGGACTTCAACAAATACAAAAGATTGTTTTGACTTTGTGTGTTCTAGTAATACGAATTTGTCACTTGTAGTACACCCTTTCTATAATCTTCTCCTCGAGTATAAATATATATATTTGAAGTTTATGAAGAATAGAAAGGTATAATATTGCTTTATTGCAGAATAATTGAAAGTATTATGGCAAATAGATTCCAGAGAGAGATTAGAAAGATAAGAAAATTCGGTTGTAATTCAGTGATTTGGAATCAAGTTGAAGTGTGTATTTATAAGGGTTAGAAAGCAGCGTCTGTTGGCGAAGAGTTTCGATTGAAGTGTTGCGTCCAAATCTCTTCGTAGAGGTTCATAACTCTTCACAAAAAGTCGTGTCCTTTCAAAAAGTAGCTGTTGTAGAAATTCAGTCAACTGAGCCTCTGGGTCAGTCGACTGAATATTCAAACGAATTTTTAAAAATATTTCCGTATATATGTGCACATGTGCATGTTGTACAGATTTTCCAGTGTCAGTTGACTAAACCTCTGGGTCAGTCGACTAACCTGGTAAAATCTGTGCAATATGCACAGTTTGTACAGGTATAGAAATATATATATATATAACTTTAAACACTTTTATAATTTAATATATACTTACATATGTATAAAATATTTTGGAATAGAATGATTAAATATATAAGCTAATATATACGTAACCGAGGAGAGATTTTAACAACATTGACCTAAGACTCAAAACAAAATAATATAAAAGTTGATGCACCGATTTTGATGTCTTGTCTCCATGTAGTATATATTCTCTTTTTGTCGTAACAGTCGTCGAATATGTATGTTGTATTGATAGCTTCGTGTCATGAATCAAAACCAAGTCTCAACAGTATCTAATATATACCTTTTCAAGTTATCTTCTTCTTATCTTAAATTTCGGGGATGAAATTCTATTAAGGACGGGAGAATGTAACAACCCGGAAATTTATCACTTCAGAAAATATATATAATTTTAAATTAATTAAATAATAAAATTTTATAACCCAAATTATAATGTTTTGAACAATAACAAATGATGGTAAAAAAAATTTAAAATTATATTAACAAATATAAATATTTAGGATTTCGATTAGAAAAGCGATGAAAATCAGTTTTCGGTAAAATTGAGATTTTCTCAACACTGGAGGATGTGAAACTGGATACATACACTTATTCAACATTTAAGCAAGAATATGTAATAAAATTATTTATTTTATTTTTGAAAATAAAATGTCTTTATGACATCGTCAATGATGTCATTATTTTTAAATAATTGACATTTGAATTTAAATTGAGTTTAAATAATTTAATAATTCTTTTAAAATCAAATGAGGTCGTTTTAATTATTAAATAATAATAGAAATGTCATTTTTAAATTTTGTTTACATACATCCATGCATACATATATGTATGTATGTATGTTAACTAAGAAGTAAAAATGTGACTGGAAATCTGATTCTAGATTCGTAATGGTTTGACAAGAAGAAGTTGTGCAACGTTATGTGTTATATGTGACATACATGTGCACATATACATACATACATACATATATACACACACACATATACATACATACATATATATATATATCCATGTACACATACATACACATTAGAATTACATTTACATCTCAAAATTACTAATGGTAAATTAAACAAAATATCATGATATTTATTAAAGGAAATCTAAGCTAATGACGACATATCGCCGCCTTAGTCCACATTCTCATCCAAGTGCTGCCTTAAGAGATAAGGGAAGTGATGGATATGAATTAAGGGGGGTGGGAGAGCATGGCCGAAGCACATAGAGGGGGAGTGATAGTGTTGAGGTGGAAAGCGGTGATGTGATTCATAACGATTTTGTTTTATATATTTTACACATATTTGCCTATAAAAGGAGAGGCATACCCTCTCATTTATTCATATTTCCCTTCACAAATTCTTAAGCTTTCTTCATCTTCTTCAAGAGTCTATTAATGGCTTCCATGACCTCTTAATAATATTCTAAAATCAAGTCGAAGTTCTGTCGAAGTAGATCATAATATATAGAGAGATATACCACCTTAGTTTGAAATTAAAGCAAGTGATCTTCTCTTATTCTCTTCTTACTTGGCCAAGCTCATCTAGGCACCTCCACCCTTCCAAGTTCAAAATCGAGCACACCCTATGGTCCCGAGACAGATATCATAAGCTTTGGTGCGGGAATACCGAAGCTATAGTCAATTTCGTAACGCTAAGAGAAAGATAGCTATATACGTGAGAAACTCTACTTGTTTATTTTAAAAATCATGTGATGTTATGATATTTTTGCTATAATCATTTTCTATGTTTGAACATCATGTTTTGGTTGCGATAATATGTTTGCTTGGTTATGGAAATAATTCACGGTAAATACACGTCGAATTTACACAAAGAAAACACTCTCTCTTATGAATTATAAAAGTGTTACGGCATAATTACACCTCTTTAAATAGGAATGAAAATGGTTTAAAATGATTAATGAATGTTTTTTAAACATTAAAATTCATTTCGGAAAAGTTTTGAAAAGATATGAAATTAGAGTCAAAATAGGCGCGTCATGTAACGGCAGTTTGCAATTTCGCGCCATAAAAGTTAAATTAATGTGTAAAGTGGAATATAGCTCGAATTATTCGTAATACAAATTTTCCAAACTCTTATAACTATAGTTTCAAATGAAGGAGAAAAATCAAGATTTCATTTTTTTTAATTTGAGATATGTCTAAATCAAGTTTTTAAAATCATCGCGTTTTGGCGGTTCGTAAAATATGGATTTTAACTCATAAAAATAGATATTTTTAAATCTTTAAAAATATGAGATAAATTCTAAAAACATGTTAAAATATTTTAAACAAGTTTTAAAGGTAAAATTGGACATATAAAAGGTTTAGGTGGGATTTGTCATATGAAGCCCTTAAAAGTACTATTCATTGGCAATTTAACAAAGGAATTTGGAAATTTTTGAAATAAGATTTAAACTTGGGTTTTCTTTCCAAATCCTTTATAAATGTTTTTCACATAATAAATCAAGTACTTTAAAGGGCTTAGAGTTAATCAAATAACTTGACTGCCTTGTGGGTGACAGAGAGATGGTCTCTAGGCTTGGGTTTGGAAAACCAGTTTCCTGCTCTTCCTAGCTATCCAGACTGGCATGATGGAGGGGATGGTAAATTTGATTTACTCGGGCTACAAATTCCAAAGATAAAAGAAAATGAGATTTGGAGTTTTCCAAAGGTTAAACCAGATTTTAAAATAATAAGATGTTCAATGATATAGGTAACATTCTGGTTAAATTTGGTATTAAATTCCAAGGAGGGAACTTATACTATCCCTGTGAATTTAAAAGGTGATTTCACCGTTATTCGACAAATAGTACGGGCTGAATACGGAAATTAGTATTGAGTATAATTAGTATAATTTCTATGGATCTCTTTTTACTCAATAATATTTTCCTATTAATTAAAGATAAATGATTTGGTATCTCCAAAATTAGAAAGAGGTTTAATAATCCTATATATGCCGAATAAGAAGATGATTTAAAGACATATATCTCTAAGGAGATATTTGACTTGGATTAAAGATATTATTAATTGAATAATAATCACCCACATACTTGACATCTTTTATGGATAACTGTTTCGGATGAACCGGGATTGGATTTAGGTGATTCCTATCCAAAAACCACTGAGAACCAATATACGCGTTCGAAAGTGAAGACATGTTGAAGACAGTGATTTTAAAGACAGATATCTTCACAATGTAGGGCTACTTGCCACTAACCTCTAGGGTAATTCCCATATCATATATATGTCAGTAGTGGTATCTTCATTTTAAAATCTTCGATGCAAGGAGTGCTCGCTACTAATCCTACGGGTGATTCCCAAACAGGAAGTAGCAGGAGGAGTGCCTTCGGTTTGTCATGTTCCTGGACAACTTGTATGGACTAGTGTTTGACATTTCATTCCTAAGACCACGTATATTGATTTTTACAAACTTACATCTGTTTGGTAGTGTAGAAGGTAACCCCTCTTACACTTAACACCCTTCCCTGAGGCGTATGAACTTGAGGGCTGTACTTTTGTGGAAATCAATAGTGTGTTATTAGAAATGGCAATGTGGCATTTAAAGTGGGATTTGTTCTGTAAAAGTAATACATTACCTCAGGCCTCACACTCATAAATGGCTAGAACAGGGTATGTCGCAAGGATATGTGGGTCGCACCCATTAGGGTATGGTCATCACCTTTGTAGATTACTCTCTATATGTCGAGAATGTGGTGTATGTTATGGCATCCCGGTAAAGGTTGGTAACAACTGGGGTGATGTCACATTCGATACTATCCAAGATCATTGTGTTGGTCACCCAAAAGGGGTCCTCGATAAATTCCTCTAAAAATGTACTTTACGGAAGGTGGTCCCTTACCTTGTCGTTGTATGGAATCCATTCTCTAATAAGTGCCTTCGGACATAGTTGTATACTTATTATGCTCAAATTTAAGTAATGTAACAATTTCTGCTATGATTAATATGTATTTGTACTCTAGACACTATTATGATATCACAGGATTTTACATAGCCATGTTTTGGTTATAATAAGGTAAAAAATCCATCCGTGTTTATGTGCAGCTTGGTCTTGTGAGATGCCTTTTGTGTTCAAAAATATCAATTTTTTTACTTTTCTCATACCAGTCCCATGACTGACCCGGGTTTTTTTATTTTCCCTTAAACTCAAGGTGCCCTATTTTTATTGGCAGCCAAGTAGTTTAGGTCTAGCTTGGAGCATTTTGGAGGAGCTTGGAGCTGGAGCTGGAGTTTCCTCTATAGATAGTTATCCATTTCTATTTCTATTGTATTATGTATAAGTATCTACCATAACCTATTGGGATAGGCGGTTATAACTGTCCTTGGCTGGGTTAGTACTTATTGTGACCCTTATATCTCATTTTGAGAGTGATTGTATGTATTATCTATATGTATAATTATAAGTTTTCAAATACAATGTGAGAATCTATTTTTCAAAATCTTCTACCTTTATTTTCTTTTACCACATGATTCTCCCTCTTTCCGGCACTTGAATTTATGGCATGTGAATACCGTGGATGTATTAGTGTCAATTTTCGAGGGTCGGAAAGGTGGTTCGTCACACCTTATGTAGGTACATTCGACTTTTGAGTATTAATTCTCAAATAATACTTATATTAGTGTGCTTTTAATGTTCTTTATGTACCATTTGTCTCTTTCATTGGCAGATTTGGTATTTCTATTTGTGTGATTTGTGTATTACTCGGTGGACACTTAAATCTCATGATTGTATGCATCAATGATGCGACCACCTATTTCAAGAATCTTAGCATTGCAACTATCATCACAATTGAAAGATGCATATTTCCTTTTGTTAGTTGTTGATTGTGGTTTAAATTATTTTTGGTGGTTAATGAACAACTTCAACATATTTTCTTCTTCGTCAAATGTGCTTACATATATTCATTTAGCTAAAATTAATAAATTAACAAGTTAGTATGCTCGTGCTCATTACAAATATATATATTAATTATCTGATTCTTTTCATTTGACTATTTTATATAATTTATGTCTATCAATGATGCTAAACAAAAGTGCCATTTTCTTATATTTATGATGATCAACACTCAACTTTAATATCTATAATATTTTATAGTTTAATCTCAACACACTGGTCAAATTATATTGCAATATAATTTTTAAGATGGTTGTCATGTAAAGACCTTAGAGAAATTATGATAGAGTTCAAATGCTCTATTCCTAAAAGTCATGTTCCCACGGTCCCCATCAAATCATAACCTTTTATTCCATCAAATTGATTAGTTGATTAAATTAATTAGTCAATAATAAAGCATGAAGATTGGACAGGAACTGGGGGCACGTGAGATTGGGATAAAGGAATTAGTTCCTTTAGTTCAGTTTTTTAATAATAATCACATGATGAATTTGTAAGCCTGTATGAAAATTATAGTTATAAAAATAAGCATTTCAAATGTGTTATAAAATATGTATTACATAAAGAATGGGTATATTCAACTATATTAAAGAATATTATATTTTTCCTTTTAGAAAAAGGGTGATATTTAATTTAAGTAGAGCACTTATTTTGATGTCTTGGGGTTCATACCCACGATTTCTAGAACCTCGGTTTAGAGTATCATATCGTTTTCCACTTGAGCTAGTAATTCTTGACTTAAAAGTACTATATTATAAATCGCTTTCACTTTTATCCTATAATAAATTCAAGTACTATATATATAGACATCGACAATAACTAACTTCTCCTTCTCTTTCTAATGTATTCTTTAATAAATTTTATTACAACATATTATGAGCATGAATCTAAGCTGCATATATTTTGATATTCAATCGACCTAACTTTTTATTAGAAATTATGTTAAATGTTGTAAAATAACATATTAAAATTTCAGAACCGATCAATTTACTTATTGGAAATGATTTTTCCAATATTATATCGGCTTGTTGAAAAAAATAATGTTCTGTTGTTAAAACCCAGACTGCTCTGGTGGAAAAAGCATCATTAAATGTAGTAATATATCTTTACTTTGTTGCTATTTTAAAATTGTCTTTTATGAAAATAACCATCAAAATACAAACTTATCTCATTTATAAAAAAAATTATATGAGGTAAAAATCAGTGAATGGTGAACTTTGTGATTATTCTTCCAATGCAAAGGACTTCGTGCTTACATCTTTGACTTAAAAAGCTTTATTGCTTCATCATTTAAATGTTGCTTGAGTATGGAAACAAAACTATAAAGTCTTAATCCTTGTAAGAGGGTATATTTAAGAACAGCTTCCAAAGCAACAGACAAAGGAATTGACCTGCTAAAGCAGTGACACACCCATAATTCAAAAATCGATTTTGTAAGAAGCTTCTGCATCTTCACCAAAATGGTATCCTATATTATGAAGTAATAGAAGATATAATATTTATTCTAAAGGCACAAAGTATACAAGTCACATAGTATAAATGTAACGACCCATTATTTTGGACCATTCAAATCGACAATAAATCCACACATGTCGGACTTGAATAATTCAAAACAATAGATTGTTAATCTAAATTTGGCAAACTCAGCATATATAGTAAATAAATCAATCACAAAATCACAGACACAGAGTAATACAATAATACGCAGCGGAATAGATAAAATAGTAGTTCATGAAGCTACTATATAAACATCAGAGTTACAAATAAAAATATAACAGAATATCTCGAATACAGTGAAGTCTTCAGTACGAATAGACGACCTCTCTGAACAAATCAACTGGAAAGCTGAAAGCTGAATCGATGGTTGGATCTCCAAACGAAGCTCCAAACTCCAAAGGTGAGTCTCAATTGCTGTATCACTCGGTCTGACCCGAGCGTAAAGCAAAACACAAAACACTCGAGTCAGGATTAACATTCTTATATCAATAAATCCAACTCAAGTGAAATATCAACTGAAATACAAGTAACTTAAAGGATGTTTGGGATAACCATCCTCTAAGGATCCGTGGAACTATCTAAAATGTAGAAATATACACTCTAACACCGTGGTCATTTCAAATTTATTTATACTTCAAAACCAAAATATCATTTTCATTTCAAATATATCTATTTTCCAAAATAGTATATATAGATTAAATAATTTATAAAGTAAAGTATTTATAATTTCCTCAAGTCTCACAAATCAACTCAAATTCCAAATCCAAATTTATTCAAAGCTCAAATCATCAATTCAATTCAGTTCTCAATAGACCATTTAAATTTTCAATATTTTTCAGGCTTTAATATTCAATATTTTCAAAATTAAATTTAACAGTTTCATATAGCTCTTGATTTAACTTCATTATTATTTAATCAGGGAATATTCACTTAATAAATTCAATATCATTCAACTAGCCTTAAATTACATTTTTTCTAAATATTTCCTTAAATTTATTTAAACAAGAAATATTCATTTAATTACTTAAATCAAACCTAAGTTATAAATCATATCTTAAATCTCAATTTCAATAAGTTTCAAATCGGTTTAATTAAATAAATTCTTTATTGAATACAATTTCAACTAAATTCAAATTATCTTCCCAACCTTAACTTATTCAAATTATTACCAAAATCTATTTTGAAATATAATTTTAAACACTTAACCATATTATATGTATTAAATCAATCTTAATTAAATTAAATATTGTTATTAAATCTATATATATCATTACCATATATAATAATTTAAGAATCAACATTTATTAAAACCATATATTTCTTTCCAAAACCATGGAATTTATTTTCAAAATATTTATATATGGACCAACGGTGTCTGTATATAATTTCCTATCCTATGGTCAAGTGATACGGATATTTATCATTTCAATCCGTAATTTAAATATATACGGGTAGATATCATTTCGACCCGTAATCCCAAATTCAATCAAATGAAAATCGCTTGGGTCTATCAATTCAACCCATAACGATTTTCTCCTATTCTAAAGTCCGTTCGGGTATGTATCATTTCAACCCATAGTGAATTCTATATTAACAGGGAACTTGCAGAGTGGTAACAGATATGATAATAACATAGCAGGCATATATCATTAATATAAATAACAGATAATGGTGTCGGATGTCACAGGTGAACAGATACAGATAATAGCATATATAACAATGTAAATAACTAACAACAACATATTTCAATTGTCGTTTCAATTGAAATCAAATTTAATAAATATAAGAACGTTAATCGTGAGTAATTGCTCACCTTTCGAGGCTAGAGGATAGACAAAGAAACGAGCTACGAATTCCAAAGCAACGCTAGATGGACACAATTCGATGAAGAAGCAGGCATGACGGACAAAGCTGATAATAGGAATTCGATGAGAACTAATCAGAATCAGTTTGATAGAAATAGACTATGTGACGACCCGGAATTTTTGAGCATTTGAAATTGGAATATTTAATTAATTTTAAATATTCAGAGGTTAATTATAAACTTAAATTTCAAATATCACTGTTTATTGGATGATTTAATTATTAAATTAAATTATTTGAAGTTGGATAAAATAGTAAATCTGGTATTCTAAGTTAATTAAAAATATTTTGAAAACTCGTAAAATTCATATTAATAATACTGAAGGTGATAGAACTTTTAAATTTGAATTTAAAAGTGTTTTGTTCAGTTTTTAAAATATATCGTTTAAATTGAATTTAAAAATGGCCTTCCGAGGCACAGTCTCGGAATTCGACGAAACCAGTTCCATTGGGTCCGTAATATTGTATTATTACCGGATTTCAAATTTCATAGTGATCAGAAGTGTTGTGTGAGCGTACGATATGTAAACGCGTTGGAATTTATTCGAGAATTCAAAATATAATCTGTATTGTTGACTGGTCTAGATTTCTTCACATTAGAGCCTTCCTGATCCTTCTCCAATACGCTTCTTCGTTTAATAATTTAAAAAGGGGTAGATATTTTTCTTCGTTCAGAAAACAAAACGAAGCTTCCGCGAGAATCCAAATCTCGTTCGTTCCTTAATATGTAAGAAAATCATGGTTGCTATTCAAAATCAAACCGCTATTCAAGTACCCGACCTTATCTCTTTCTTTCTTCATTCTCAAGCCAGATAACGAAAGAAAATTTTAGAACACGTGTTCACCTAGTAGAACACGCGTCCCCCTTAAAAGTAAACAACCGAACACGAAACGAAAAGGGAAAAGAAATGAAATAATTCATGGCCGAACTTTAATTCAGAGGCTCCATTCGTTATCCGCTACTCCTATTTCTTTTTCTCTCAAATCAAACGAGTCAAATTAGTCTCGTTCGAAACAAAAGGGGAAAATGGCCGATGATGTCAAGGCTGGTGGGCGATCGCAAGAAGGCGTGGTGGTTCGTTCGAATTGAATGTTGAGGTCGCTGAGTAGATTCGTGCTCGAGGGTGTGAGGCACAGGTTCTGGCGATGACAAAAGGGGGCTAGGAACATCTCGAGTGATGTTTTGGGAGACTTCTGGCATGACCGTGCTGCAGCGTTTGTTCGCAGTGACGTTGGAGGTGGGTGCGTTCGTTGATGAGAGGGAGCTACGACCATCGCCAACTGGTCTCGAACATAGAGTTTGGATCCGCGAGATGAGCGACTTCGAGGGTTTTCAACGTTCGACTTCAACAGTGGCGTTCGTAAGGGGGTTGGCAGCAACCTGGTGGTCATTCTCGAGTAAGGTTATAAAACGGGAAACCCAGATGGAAATTGGAGTGGATTGCAAATGAAAGGCAAAGGTGAGTTAATCTCACTCAGTTGAATTTTATTTTAAATTTAAATGGTTAAATTTAAATAATTGATTGGATGATTGCATTGATTGAATATGCTATATTATATATATAGTAGTATATAGCAATATATACATATTGGCATATGTATATATTTGAGTTGTTGATATTCCCGCATTTATATAGCGGATGAGACCCTATGCGCCGCATAATAGCGGATGATTTTATATAAATCCCATATACCGCGATATTCCACTTTGAAGTGGAATTGGTATTGTGCTAACGTTTGTGGATGCAGGGAAACAGGTTGGAGGGATCCAACTGGATTCCTCAAAATTATTTAGATTATTTGATATTCTGTTCTATGAATATTGATATCCTGAGATGATTTTATTGATGATTGAAATATTGGATGATATGGTTGGATTGAATATTTCAATAAAAGGAGTTATCAAAATATATTGAATTGAATTTTGAAAGAAATAAAAGAGTAAAATTTAAGTAAATAATTCAAGTTAATTGGAATAAGGGAATTTCGAAATAACAAGGGAAATATTAACTTTAAACTAAAGTGATATTAAATTTAAAGAATAAAGGATTTATTTTGAATGTAAGGATTAAATTTAATTAAAGGCTAAAGAAGGAATTTTGGAAGTTTAAAATTGGTATTTTCAGTTAAAAAGGGTTTTAACTCAAATAAAGGAATAAATCTAAAAGTTAATGTATTTTGAAATAAATGAAGTAGTAAAGGAAATTTATTTCAAAGTAAAGTAAAGTAAATTGGAAAATCAATTGGAAATTGATTTAGTTATTTAAAATTGGAATTTTAAAAGAGAAGTGAGATTTTGGAGATATAAACTGGGTTTATAAAGTGAAATAAAATATAGTGGATATTTGAATATAAATTCAAGATGGGAATTTATAAAAAGATATGGTTTGGTTTAAAAATAAATGTTGATTTATTTTTAAAAGATGGAAATGAGAAGTATATTTCTCTGGACAGCCAAGTACGTTTTCAAAGCAATTTTAAATATAAGTGAAAAGTTTTAAGTATGTTTTAAAAAGCATGTTTTAGAAAATTGATTATTTCTAAATGTTAATTTTCAAAGTAGGTATATTTTAAAAATCTATATTGTAGTAATTATATAAAAGTGATTTGCTATTCTGTTTTAAAAAGAGAAATTTAGTTTATATTTATAAAGTGGTTTAATTTAAAGTATATATTTTTAATAAAGTATTAAAGTAGTTTGATTTCAATGTTATAAAATATATTTTAAAATAAAGTGTTTTTAAATTATTTTAAAATCTAAAAGTGTTTTGTACTTGGTGTTTCAGAGAAATAAATATTTGGAAATGTATTCCGTAAGCGGAAATTGTTTGAAATTGTTTTCAAAAGGAGTTTGAAAATTTGGAAATATATCTTGGAAAGATATTTGGGCAAATAAATGTGGGAAATTATTTATTGTGTGATGGTTGCTTGTGGATGTTAATTGATAGTTAAATAACCGACTATCAATATTGGCCAATGCGCTGATCGTTTCGAAGAGACCGGGATCGAGTTTCCGTATACCGGGATTCTAGGTCTGGAGACTCGAATACCACTTCGATTCGGTTTGTACGTTTCGTGTAACGTGTTCAGAGTCGAAGATGGAGCAGTGAAGTGCAAGGGCTAGTCGCTACTAATCCTGAGGATATTTCCAAATGGATGTAGTAGGAGTAGTGCCTTCGGTTCCGTTCGAACCCGGGACGGACTTGTATGGACGAATGCTTGCGAAACATCGTCAGCGGACGATGGGCATTCTAAGGGATATGTTCTGAAAAGGTATCGTTTAGCCTCGAACCTCATCAACCGGGAATGACTGAAAATCAGGGGTTATGCAGCAAGGCTTCGTGGGTAGCTCCCACTGGAGGGTAAGGTCATCCCTGTCTAGATGTCCCTTTTTATTTCGGCTTAGTGGTGCGGTTGCTGATCCCAACCGTGGGGTGATTTTATTCGGGATCATCCAGTAAGGGATGGTTCCGGCCTTGTGTTGCAGGGGAGCGGGCGTACTCCTCGGTACTGTGATCTAGGCCACGTACTGTGACAGGTGGTACCCCAGTGCCTAGTCATTCGTTGGAAATCCATTCTCCCTACGTGCCTTGTACGGTTTTGATTGTGCCCAACTATTGTTGAAATGTGAGATGCAAGCATTTCAGCTAGATTATATTTTACTTTCTGTAGACACTATTATAATATCAGAGGATTTTAATATAAAGTGTTTTAGCTATCGTAAGGTAAAAACCCGACATGTTTATTTGTGGCGTGGTCTTACGAGATGCTTTTGTTTTCAAAGGATTTTGAAACTTTAATAATCAATTTGAGTGTGATTTTCTCACGCTGGTTTTCCAGACTGACTCGGGTATTGTTTTATATGATGCTCGGGTCAGACCGAGTATTATAAATTACAGGAAATGATGCTGTGGAGCTGGATGGCGATACGTACTTTCGTATTTGAGTTATATATTCCGCTGTGTTTTCAGATTTTGAGGACAAGTTATGATTACTGTCCAGTTGTGTGATATTGATGTGATGTACTCTGATGATGTATTGGGATGATGTATATATAAACAGATATAGATTTCTTTTTGTGTAAAGATCTGTTATTACCTATTATAGTTTATTCCGCTGCGTATGTGAGATTCTGTTGTTGTTTTCTATTTTCTTCTTCTTCTACCTCTTCTTCTTAACTCAAATGGTCCGGTTTTTCGTGTAGGAAAAACTCGGGTTGTTACAGTGGTATCAGAGCTTAGGCTAGCGATAACCTTGGCTCTGTTGGGGATTTTGAGAGTATTAATAGATATGAGCGCGTATTTGTTAGTGAATATAAAATGGTTTTATATTGTGTTGGTTGATTTATTGAGTGGCATATGAACCTTCGTCGGCACAGTCTGCGCAACTGTATCGAAGGGGTTTCTAAACACTCGAATAGAACAATTCGACACAATATTGTTTTGAAACGGGTAGATGAAATAATTTTACCCGGAAAATGTATTTTGATATAAAAGAAATATTTCTTTAAATTATTATATATTTGGATGTTTGGATGAAAATATTCTGACAAATTAAAATTGGAAAAAATATGGTAAGATTGTAAAATCGGAATGATTTACTTAACCAATGGATATTTGTATAAATATGAATTGTACAAATGAATTATAACTAAAAATTTGATTTAATCAAACGGTAAATTTAAACCCTGGATATTTGGAAATGTTTTCAAAGTGTTTTGAAGATAAACACAAGCATTATTATTTTGGAAAGTATTTCTGAAAGGAAAATTGTTTCAAATAAATTTTTGAAAGGGATATAGCAATAAATTCATTTCAGTTGCTGGAAATAATTCGGAGGATGACGGCCGCATCTTCAGAATTTATTTTCGAACTCCTGAGTGACGAATTGCTGCCAAATTGATTTATTCAGAAAAGCTAGTTGTTTTTGAAATTTAAAAAGGAAATTTGTTTTGTTTTTGAAATTTCAAATGAAATTTGTAGGGAATAAAAATCCAGAATTGGCTTAAAAACGTGAGAAGTGTGATTTTGGAATAAGTGGAGATTTCAAAATGATTTGAAACTAAAAGCCGGGTACATAAGAATTCTAAATCTTTATTTGAATCAGATGGAGAAATAAAATTAAGTTGAGACAAATGAGCTTAAACTAAGTTTAATTTTGAGTTGGATTTGAAGCAAACTGAGAAAATAAATCCAGTTGTATTTGGATTGTTGGGATCAAATTGAAATAAATTGTGATGGAAATGATATTAAGAGAATAATATGATTTGACTGAAGTTAAGTTAAATAAAATTAAATTGTAATGAAATTCAGTTGAATTATAAATAATATTGAGTGAAATTAAAATCCTTACATTAACAAGTAAGAGTAAGATGAATAAGAGATGTGCAGTTTGGAATAGAGATTTGGGTTAAATTAAATTTAGCTTGGATAATGGTAAAGGAATTAAATTTATTGGAAAATTAAATTAATGGTGGCTTGAATGGGAAGTTATAGCTAAGTAAATAAATTTGTTTGGTATTTTGGGAATGAATAATGGAGTTGAAGTATAATAGTGATAATTTGAATTGTAAATAAATTGCAAGTAAGTAGAAATGGATTGAAGTAGACTTGTTAGTAATAAAATACAATTCAGAAATAAATTATCAAATGCGGATTAGAATTTATATTGGATTCAGTGAATTTACCAATTAAATTATAAGTGTAATGGAAAAAAATAAATTGAATTGGAATCAATTCAAATTGGTTGTAAAACCCAAATAATCATTTATTCATATGGATATGGACGAGGCTGCATTAAATAAAGCGTCGTTTGACGTAAACAAGGAAGTTAAAATTCTATAAGTTGATAGAAGTTAAATAGATTGATTTTGGGATCAACTGAATTAAATATGAGTTTGTTTTGCTAAAATGAATCGAATGTGAGAATTGAGTTGTAAACAATTTAAATTAATGGTGGAACCCTATAAATTGTTTATAAGTGTTGATTAACTTGCATTGCTTATTAAAAACGCTTATGTTGCTAGTTAAATATGAAAAATGTTGTTAAGTTGCATGATTTTGGCACTTACATCTTTAAATTAAGTAAGTACAGGTTCGGGGAAGCCGTATAGCTGATTTTGGGTTGCACTAATTGCTAAATAATAAGCCGCTTGCTTTAAAATGCTAAAAATGAGGTACGCTTACGCAAAAGAATTCAAAATAGGAAATATGAACTGTTTATATTGATATATTGTGATTTCCGGCCTGAGGCCGATGTATATATACATATTTGTGCATCCTGCGATATCGCAGAAGTCCCTCCGTACAAGGGAGACTTTGCCGAAATTTTCCGTAAATTTTGGGAGTTAGAAAATTTTTGAGATTTTTGAAATTTTTCATTAACGATAAATAATCTAAATTGGTTAGCAAATGAAATTGGAACTAGATATTGGAATCTAATTCAAATGTAAATGTAAGGATAAGTGAAATTGAGGGAACTAAAGAAGTGAAGTTTGCGAATAAACTGTTAA
Organism: Allium fistulosum; assembly: GCA_030737815.1. Lineage (NCBI taxonomy): Eukaryota > Viridiplantae > Streptophyta > Magnoliopsida > Asparagales > Amaryllidaceae > Allium > Allium fistulosum. The sequence continues at coordinate 846,548,696 of CM060903.1, forward strand.
TTGAAATTTAAATTAATTAGTAAGTGCAACTAATTAAATATTCGGGTGAAAGCCAAATTGAAATCAAATGGAATAAGTATTTATATTTGAAATGAAGTGGTAAATTGAAGTAAATCGAAATTCATATGAAATTGGAATTCGATTTGAATATATACACTTCAGTGGTGAAGAAGTAGATAAATATAAGAAAATTTATATTGAACTTAAAAAATTGAAGAATGAAATTCTTAAGAAAATTGGTATTGGAAATATACTTAGTAATTTTGGAATGGAAAAATATATATACTAAGTGAATAGTTGAATGAAGACTAAAACTGAAGTTTTGAAATGGGATAGTTGTGAATAAGGGGATAACAATCAAAAGGAATGTGAATAAAAGAAAATTGATATAATTGGTAATCAATTGGGCTAATTACGTAAGGTGTACGTATATTATTTTATTCGCATAGCTATTTGGTCCAGATGTCGAACACAGAATTTCGAGATAGATATATCGATCCGAGTTGGAATTTTTCACTCGATTTTCGACGGCGAACCTGGATATGGATTGTTGATTGATTCTGGATATTCTCTATCATAGTTTGTGGCTATGCAAGGAGAATGACGGTTTCTGATCAAGGAACCAGATCTGAGTCCGCACTAGGAAGTCGGGTGGACGATACTAGTTCGGAAGTGAAATTGTGTAATCGAGTGAGCGATCAAATTTGATTTTGCGTACGGATGATATATGTGCGTCGTACGAGCTTAAGTAAGACCAATATTGAAATTTGTACATGAACGTATAAAATGGTTTTGGAACTGCAACTGAATATTATTGCTTAGTAGGATATACAGGTGTATAAAAGCAATGGATAAATTGGGATTTTTGATTTTAGAAGATAAAATTTAATGGCCCGACAAAAAGGTATGTATTTGAATTTCTATATGAAATTTGATTGGGTTTTGGATCCAGCCACTTGGCTTTTTGTTTTCTTTTTGAGATTGGGAGGCCGTAGAGCCATTTTGTAGTAGTACCGAGCTAGCCGCGCAAAGGAGACGCTGGCGAAATTTTTCGGAAATTTAGGGAGTTAGAAAAATTTTGGAAAATTTTGATAAATTAAAATTTGAATTCAAAATTAAATTTGAATGGATAAGCAGGTGGTATGGGTTGAACTTATGAATAAGTTTGGGAAGTTAAAGGATGATTAGTGTATCATTAATAAAAGAATTGTTATGGAAAGTTGTTAAAACTATTTGGATTGGGAAAAAGAACGGGTATCGAATCATTTTTCTTAACTGGTAATTTCGGGGACGAAATTCTTTTAAGGGGGAGGAATGTGACGACCCGGAATTTTTGAGCATTTGAAATTGGAATGTTTAATTAATTTTAAATATTCAGAGGTTAATTATAAACTTAAATTTCAAATATCACTGTTTATTGGATGATTTAATTATTAAATTAAATTATTTGAAGTTGGATAAAATAGTAAATCTGGTATTCTAAGTTAATTAAAAATATTTTGAAAACTCGTAAAATTCATATTAATAATACTGAAGGTGATAGAACTTTTAAATTTGAATTTAAAAGTGTTTTGTTCAGTTTTTAAAATATATCGTTTAAATTGAATTTAAAAATGGCCTTCCGAGGCACAGTCTCGGAATTCGACGAAACCAGTTCCATTGGGTCCGTAATATTGTATTATTACCGGATTTCAAATTTCATAGTGATCAGAAGTGTTGTGTGAGCGTACGATATGTAAACGCGTTGGAATTTATTCGAGAATTCAAAATATAATCTGTATTGTTGACTGGTCTAGATTTCTTCACATTAGAGCCTTCCTGATCCTTCTCCAATACGCTTCTTCGTTTAATAATTTAAAAAGGGGTAGATATTTTTCTTCGTTCAGAAAACAAAACGAAGCTTCCGCGAGAATCCAAATCTCGTTCGTTCCTTAATATGTAAGAAAATCATGGTTGCTATTCAAAATCAAACCGCTATTCAAGTACCCGACCTTATCTCTTTCTTTCTTCATTCTCAAGCCAGATAACGAAAGAAAATTTTAGAACACGTGTTCACCTAGTAGAACACGCGTCCCCCTTAAAAGTAAACAACCGAACACGAAACGAAAAGGGAAAAGAAATGAAACAATTCATGGCCGAACTTTAATTCAGAGGCTCCATTCGTTATCCGCTACTCCTATTTCTTTTTCTCTCAAATCAAACGAGTCAAATTAGTCTCGTTCGAAACAAAAGGGGAAAATGGCCGATGATGTCAAGGCTGGTGGGCGATCGCAAGAAGGCGTGGTGGTTCGTTCGAATTGAATGTTGAGGTCGCTGAGTAGATTCGTGCTCGAGGGTGTGAGGCACAGGTTCTGGCGATGACAAAAGGGGGCTAGGAACATCTCGAGTGATGTTTTGGGAGACTTCTGGCATGACCGTGCTGCAGCGTTTGTTCGCAGTGACGTTGGAGGTGGGTGCGTTCGTTGATGAGAGGGAGCTGCGACCATCGCCAACTGGTCTCGAACATAGGGTTTGGATCCACGAGATGAGCGACTTCGAGGGTTTTCAGCGTTCGACTTCAACAGTGGCGTTCGTAAGGGGGTTGGCAGCAACCTGGTGGTCATTCTCGAGTAAGGTTATAAAACGGGAAACCCAGATGGAAATTGGAGTGGATTGCAAATGAAAGGCAAAGGTGAGTTAATCTCACTCAGTTGAATTTTATTTTAAATTTAAATGGTTAAATTTAAATAATTGATTGGATGATTGCATTGATTGAATATGCTATATTATATATATATAGTAGTATATAGCAATATATACATATTGGCATATGTATATATTTGAGTTGTTGATATTCCCGCATTTATATAGCGGATGAGACCCTATGCGCCGCATAATAGCGGATGATTTTATATAAATCCCATATACCGCGATATTCCACTTTGAAGTGGAATTGGTATTGTGCTAACGTTTGTGGATGCAGGGAAACAGGTTGGAGGGATCCAACTGGATTCCTCAAAATTATTTAGATTATTTGATATTCTGTTCTATGAATATTGATATCCTGAGATGATTTTATTGATGATTGAAATATTGGATGATATGGTTGGATTGAATATTTCAATAAAAGGAGTTATCAAAATATATTGAATTGAATTTTGAAAGAAATAAAAGAGTAAAATTTAAGTAAATAATTCAAGTTAATTGGAATAAGGGAATTTCGAAATAACAAGGGAAATATTAACTTTAAACTAAAGTGATATTAAATTTAAAGAATAAAGGATTTATTTTGAATGTAAGGATTAAATTTAATTAAAGGCTAAAGAAGGAATTTTGGAAGTTTAAAATTGGTATTTTCGGTTAAAAAGGGTTTTAACTCAAATAAAGGAATAAATCTAAAAGTTAATGTATTTTGAAATAAATGAAGTAGTAAAGGAAATTTATTTCAAAGTAAAGTAAAGTAAATTGGAAAATCAATTGGAAATTGATTTAGTTATTTAAAATTGGAATTTTAAAAGAGAAGTGAGATTTTGGAGATATAAACTGGGTTTATAAAGTGAAATAAAATATAGTGGATATTTGAATATAAATTCAAGATGGGAATTTATAAAAAGATATGGTTTGGTTTAAAAATAAATGTTGATTTATTTTTAAAAGATGGAAATGAGAAGTATATTTCTCTGGACAGCCAAGTACGTTTTCAAAGCAATTTTAAATATAAGTTAAAAGTTTTAAGTATGTTTTAAAAAGCATGTTTTAGAAAATTGATTATTTCTAAATGTTAATTTTCAAAGTAGGTATATTTTAAAAATCTATTATTGTAGTAATTATATAAAAGTGATTTGCTATTCTGTTTTAAAAAGAGAAATTTAGTTTATATTTATAAAGTGGTTTAATTTAAAGTATATATTTTTAATAAAGTATTAAAGTAGTTTGATTTCAATGTTATAAAATATATTTTAAAATAAAGTGTTTTTAAATTATTTTAAAATCTAAAAGTGTTTTGTACTTGGTGTTTCAGAGAAATAAATATTTGGAAATGTATTCCGTAAGCGGAAATTGTTTGAAATTGTTTTCAAAAGGAGTTTGAAAATTTGGAAATATATCTTGGAAAGATATTTGGGCAAATAAATGTGGGAAATTATTTATTGTGTGATGGTTGCTTGTGGATGTTAATTGATAGTTAAATAACCGACTATCAATATTGGCCAATGCGCTGATCGTTTCGAAGAGACCGGGATCGAGTTTCCGTATACCGGGATTCTAGGTCTGGAGACTCGAATACCACTTCGATTCGGTTTGTACGTTTCGTGTAACGTGTTCAGAGTCGAAGATGGAGCAGTGAAGTGCAAGGGCTAGTCGCTACTAATCCTGAGGATATTTCCAAATGGATGTAGTAGGAGTAGTGCCTTCGGTTCCGTTCGAACCCGGGACGGACTTGTATGGACGAATGCTTGCGAAACATCGTCAGCGGACGATGGGCATTCTAAGGGATATGTTCTGAAAAGGTATCGTTTAGCCTCGAACCTCATCAACCGGGAATGACTGAAAATCAGGGGTTATGCAGCAAGGCTTCGTGGGTAGCTCCCACTGGAGGGTAAGGTCATCCCTGTCTAGATGTCCCTTTTTATTTCGGCTTAGTGGTGCGGTTGCTGATCCCAACCGTGGGGTGATTTTATTCGGGATCATCCAGTAAGGGATGGTTCCGGCCTTGTGTTGCAGGGGAGCGGGCGTACTCCTCGGTACTGTGATCTAGGCCACGTACTGTGACAGGTGGTACCCCAGTGCTGGAAATCCATTCTCCCTACGTGCCTTGTACGGTTTTGATTGTGCCCAACTATTGTTGAAATGTGAGATGCAAGCATTTCAGCTAGATTATATTTTACTTTCTGTAGACACTATTATAATATCAGAGGATTTTAATATAAAGTGTTTTAGCTATCGTAAGGTAAAAACCCGACATGTTTATTTGTGGCGTGGTCTTACGAGATGCTTTTGTTTTCAAAGGATTTTGAAACTTTAATAATCAATTTGAGTGTGATTTTCTCACGCTGGTTTTCCAGACTGACTCGGGTATTGTTTTATATGATGCTCGGGTCAGACCGAGTATTATAAATTACAGGAAATGATGCTGTGGAGCTGGATGGCGATACGTACTTTCGTATTTGAGTTATATATTCCGCTGTGTTTTCAGATTTTGAGGACAAGTTATGATTACTGTCCAGTTGTGTGATATTGATGTGATGTACTCTGATGATGTATTGGGATGATGTATATATAAACAGATATAGATTTCTTTTTGTGTAAAGATCTGTTATTGCCTATTATAGTTTATTCCGCTGCGTATGTGAGATTCTGTTGTTGTTTTCTATTTTCTTCTTCTTCTACCTCTTCTTCTTAACTCAAATGGTCCGGTTTTTCATGTAGGAAAAACTCGGGTTGTTACAGAATATATATATATTATTATTTTTAAAAAATTGATATTTTTAACTTTAACACCTATAAAATAAAATCTATATATAAATGTATATTGGGAAGCCAAACTCCAGTAACTTATATATATATGAGCTAATATATGAACCTATTATAATTTAAGATAAATGTTTATAACAAAAACAATATAACATATCATATTATCATACATGCACAACTCAACAGCCTACATGTGTTATATCTAAAAATCCAGACTTAAATAATAAATTTAAACTTAACTTGTTAATATATATATATCCTATAGTCTTAAGATACAGGTCATACAAAGCTTATCTAAACTTATATACATAAACGAATAGGTTACATAAACTTATATAAATTCATATATGTATAGACAGAGTCACATTACAAAATAACATATAGTATCAGGTAAAACAAGGTTATGCAGACTTGGCTTTATAGTATGTATACAATTTAAAAAAAACAAAACTTACAAAACAATTATTGTCCTTCGAAAACTTCATATAGTATGCAGACCAAAACAAAAAAATAACTATATATATACTCATGGACTAGAACCAACATATATAACACAAAACAGGTAATTTTAAACATATATATATATATAAGCGTGAACCTGTAGAGTATAAAACTTATATACAAACTTATTTATAACTAAATTTATATACAACATATATAAGCTATATATGCAACACTTACATCATATAGAAACTGTGTGATATAAACTATAACATAACTCATATATAACAACATATATCATATGTACCTTAGATCTATGACATAACACTAACACAGCAAAAGGAAATGTAACGACCCGCAAAATTTAATGGTTTTAAAAGTATATTTAACTGGAAATTTGTGAAATTTTAAACAATAAAATTTGAAAAAAATTAATTTATTATTTGGAATACGTCTATTTTAATATAGCAACTGGTAAATTTTTATCTGATAATATTGAAGTTTATTTTCTTTTGAAATTCTATTTCAATTTAAGTCAGTTAATTTTTGATGAAAATAAAATGTTTTCCAAACTTGAATATTTTTATATAATAAATTTCTAAATCATCTTCTGAGTGAAACGTCATTCTTCGTTTCGTCAAATTTGGATTTCTACTGCTCCGTTTATCTTAATTCTGCCAAAATAGCAGCATTTCTGGTACCGATTATCGACTTACGGTCGGATGATCGTACCACTGATATATGTATACCGTTTTGATCGTCTCATCATGCTGATTTCTACGGTATATTTATTTTAGTATTTTGAGGTTTGGTACGCGACGGAAACAAGAAAACGGTACGTCCTATCGGTACCACAAATTTCAACCGTTACTTCCAGTGCCTTTTCAAATCTGAAACGTGCTGTACAATCAACCCATTAATTACTTTAATAATTTATTTGCTAAAATTCAGCCGTTCCTTTTGCCCAAATTTCCGCTCTTTATCTCCGTCGCTTCAATATCTAACGTATATACCCTTTGCATCCATTCGTAACTCACTTTTACGTTTCCTATTCCATCTGCTTTATAATATATTTTTCTCTCTCCTTCATTTCGTTTGCTTCTGAAACTGTGACGCCCCACCTCTATACCCACGCTAGCCAAGAACACTACGGTGTAGTGCTGTCAACTAGCACGGAGAATAAGGCTGTTGAGGAGCGACCATCTATGTAATTGCCTTGTGCGAGCACCGATATGTCAGATAATAAAACATTGCATTTCATCTTTAGAGGAAATCCGACATACCGAAACAAACTCAAAGCTACTACACAGTGGCTATAATAGTTTAGGACAATAGATATAAAAATAACACAGATAACATAAATGCGGAATAAAGATGGAACGAAAAGTCTCATATATACAATAACTGATATCAGTTACAATACATTTGACACAATACAAATGATACAACTACAACTGTCGACTCAAGAAGTTATATATACAAGTACATTATCGACTAATATACATGAATACATTATCATCTTAAAACAGACACACTGACTACTACAACAAGACGAAGACCACTTCAAATGATATAAAAAGTCTTCATAGCTCTAGCAGCAACCCAAAGCTAAAAATCTACAACCTGTAAATACTCGGTCTGACCCGAGTATTACATTCAAAAGAAAATAATACTCGGATCAGTCTAATTCAAAATCAGTTATTAGAGCATAGAAGCAATAATAATCAATCTCAATATAGATGACAGTCACAGAAATCTCGTATATCCAACTCTCGGTACGAGAATTGGATAACGGCAGATGTAACACTAAACAGTGTTAATCCACAAAACAGAAATCCAAAGCAGTTTAAGCAATTGAAATGTCAATTTTAAAAATATCAATGCTAATTGGCTGCAGTACACGCTAACGTGTACTGCCTCGCCAATACAACCTACGAATTACGCAACAGGTCGATGAATTAAGAATAAAAGAGATATCGATTAAAATCTGTCAATTCGGTGTGGCTGCAGTGCACGCACGCGTGCACTGCCTCGCCACAACAGAATATAAAGTCACCACAAGGGACGAGGGTAAAACTGCTACAAAAATGCAGCAGGTCAGCAAGTGCTCAGGGATGAACAGATGCAAGTGAAAATGACACATGGATATGCAGTGTATACCCAAGTACAACAAAAATTGAAATGGGTCGAGCATATATAGATATGCAGTGACAAAGTGAACCAAGTCGCAATGTCACAGCAAGATCAAGTGACCGTGGCAATCACAAGACAAACAAGTCGAGGCAGTGAAACCATGGGGCAACAGCATGAATGCATAAAGCTGGACAGAGCCAACAAAGACAAGGCAGCATGCTGTTATGCCAAGGTCAAGTTCAAGTGACAACCTGGGGCAGTACAACTAAATGAAACAGGTCAGTACACTGAATCGATCATGCACAAACAAATGGTCAAGCTGCTAGCAAAAATCAACCCAATGTCAACTCAGAGAACAAAAGCAAGTGCTACTGAACTGGGGCAAAATAAACATACATGTATGGGGTCAAGTGAACAGACACAGGCAAAGGCAGCAAGACAAGTGCAGAACAAAAAATGATCACATTCAAAGCTATGTGATTTCAAGTTAAAGACCAGAGGGACATAAACAACTGTAGCAGTGAAGATTAATGTCAGATGAAGCTTCCATCAGAATCACCAGTAAACAAGTCAAATCAGTGAAGTAATATGACACAAAAAATGCAAATGATACAAGGCATCAATGCAATGTATCAGATTCGAGAACAAGAACAGTGGACAGAGCATACATATGAGGTAATCAGGCCTGACTGGTAGGTTCAAACATGAACCCTAATTCAATGTCAAACTAAACTACACAGGAGGTCAACACACATAACTTAAATGAACTAGATCCTGTATTGAACAAGTGGAGATGGCCACTGCATCAATGAATAGAGAAAATATCTGCGAGTGGTACAAGACTTAACCAGACAAGGCAACTGAGTTCAAGTGTATGGTACAACAGGAACTCAATGCAATGCAACTACACAATGACCAGACCAGAATAGTGTGACAACAGTACGAGCTCCACCAAGACAAGTGGAAACCCAGAGTGACCATGCATACTGCAGGTCAGGGTAGCTTGAAGGTATAATCACACATGTATGAAATTAACTTATAGGAATATAAACCAACAATGTACATAGTGGCCAAATCTATCTAACCCAGATTTTGATGCATTTACATGAAGACAGTGCTGAAGTCAGGTAATGGTAAAGTCAAAGCCATATATGAACACTGCAAGTGCGGACATATGAACACAGTGAAACATACATAGTCAAAATGACCCTATAAACATGTGTAACCTCAAACCATAAGGTGATACAGAAACGATCAGTGAGGCGAATCAACACTAACATAAACAAGCCTGTATACCAAGTACAAACTGCATAGGGGGCAGCAGACTACACATGAATCAGACCACATAATGCAATCAAATTTGTATGCAACATGCCCAGCTAACGTTACATAAGTATATAATTAAAGGAATAAGGTTGAACGTACTACCAAAGATATAGAATAGTATGGCAAACGTCGATCATAAGCAACATCGAAGAATCAAGTCGAAGCTAAAGGCAACTACAACAAAATAAACAGACGAATTCGACTGCAAATCAAGCCGTGACAAGCAACACATTATACCAATCGAAGAAGGCAGAAAGCATTAAATTGGGCAAAATGTGAGTGATAAGAAATCACTCGAATTCACAGCAGTGATAGCCGAGAAACAACAACAAGATTGAACGAAATCGAACAAGTCGAGAAACCTGAACCATCACAATTCAAAGACCATATACGAATGAAAACGAGGGGTTCAAACCCAAATTAAGCGAACCATCAATTACTAAATCACTTAAATCCCAAGTCACGAAAATCGAACATACGAACGAATTCAAGATACTCATGTAACAGTTCGAATTAGATGTGAGTTTAACTCACCTGGCTTCGAAGCGGCGACGAGAACGACTCCATGGAAGCGGCCAAGCATCACAGAGACGAGCGAATCTGAAATCGAAGCCCTAGTTTGGAGGAGACGAGACCGCCATTCTTTTGTTTTCTTTGATTTAGGGCTTAGGGATTTCGAATGAGTGAAGGGGATGGTTTATCACTTATCACGGCAACAGATCAAGCATGGGCCAAGATTTTTAAAAATTTATAAAGCCCGAATACTTTTAACCACGTTTATTAAACACTTTGGTGATATATAAAACACGATTTGAATCCATTAGAACAACGAATTCGAACACGATAAAATTTCATATTTAGGATTTTAAATACGAAAAGACGATGTCATATTTATATAAAATATATAAATATATTATCGTATAAATGCGGGTTGTTACAGACTTCCCTCCTTAAAGAAATTGCGTCCACGCAATCATAAGGAATAAATGGATAAAAGGTAACAACCATAAGAGCATGGCAATGTCGAATGCATACGCAAAGCAAAGGTCAACAGGGGAAAGCATTAGAATTATGGAAGTATCAGATATAGAATCAAAAGGTTCGACTGAAAGAATCAACATCGAGGGGATCAAGGAATCAAAATCAGACGACTATTAGAAGCAAGAATCAATCGAGTTCTAGAAATTGAAAGAAAAGGAATCAGAGCAGAAATCACGTACTGCACGAATTGAATGCGAGTAAATCAAATTACTCACCTGAATCGTCAGAGAAAAAGACGAAGCTCGAATCTCAAAATCGCAAATATTCAATCATCTAAAATGATAATCGAATTTTCACAAATATCTGATTATCAAAAACGATAATCAGAAACACAAATATTCGATTAATCAAATCGAAAAAATATTTAATTATCTTAAATGATAATCAAATTTCACAAATATCTGATTATCAAAAACGATAATCAGAAACACAAATATTCGATTAATCAAATCGAAAAATATTTAATTACCTCAAATGATAATCAAATTTCACAAATATCTGATTATCAAAAACGATAATCAGAAACACAAATATTCAATAAATCAAATCGAAAAATATTTAATTATCTTAAATGATAATCAAATTTCACAAATATCTGATTATCAAAAACGATAATCAGAAACACAAATATTCGATTAATCAAATCGAAAAATATTTAATTACCTCAGACGATAATTAAATTTCACAAATATCTGATTATCAAAAACGATAATCAGAAACACAAATATTCGATTAATCAAATCGAAAAATATTTAATTATCTCAAATGATAATCAAATTTCACAAATATCTGATTATCAAAAACGATAATCAGAAACACAAATATTCGATTAATCAAATCGAAAAATATTTAATTACCTCAGACGATAATTAAATTTCACAAATATCTGATTATCAAAAACGATAATCAGAAACACAAATATTCGATTTATCAAATCGAAAAATATTTAATTATCTCAGACGATAATTAAATTTCACAAATATCTGATTATCAAAAACGATAATCAGAAACACAAATATTCGATTAATCAAATCGAAAAATATTTAATTATCTCAGACGATAATTAAATTTCACAAATATCTGATTATCAAAAACGATAATCAGAAACACAAATATTCGATTTATCAAATCGAAAAATATTTAATTATCTCAGACGATAATTAAATTTCACAAATATCTGATTATCAAAAACGATAATCAGAAACACAAATATTCGATTTATCAAATCGAAAAATATTTAATTATCTCAGACGATAATTAAATTTCACAAATATCTGATTATCAAAAACGATAATCAGAAGTCATAAATATTCAATTAACGAGTCCGGAATTAACCGAAGTAGTAAAAGTATGGTTCCATACTCCTTACTTTTGCTAAATCGTTTAAATCTCTTTATCGTTTTCTTGAAAGTGCAGAATTGTGTGTTTTAAAAATAACATTTCACATTCTCAAACGGACAAGTCCGGAATTAAGCGAACCAGTAAAAGAAAGGGGTCATAGTCCTTGATTTTTCTGAAATGTTTAAATCGCTTCCTCGTTCTTTTGAAAATGTAAGCTGTAAAAATTTGAAAACAACTTTAATTTATATTTTTGAAACAACTTTTAAAAATAAAGAATTTTGAAAACGCGTGATTAAATTAGCAATAACAGTGTTGCGGGAGAACCGCTTGTAAATCCATTTCAAAATTGACGAGTACTGAAGTTAACACGTCAAAATCTCATCAAAATAACTAGCATCAAAATATAATGCCAAATGAATTTTCATTCATCAAAAATGTCACAAGAATCTTCTCAAAGATAGAAAGGGATATCATACCCTAAACTTGTATTCATAACAAGTCAATAACACATGAATTCACCAATACACAAAAATTGACAAAACTTGTCAATAGAGATCACGAAAATTGGTGAAGCACAAATTCTAGAAATCATCACAAGAAATCCAGAAATCACAAAGAGGGGGAAAAAGCCTATCAGAAAACGGGAGTATGAAAACTCCAAAACACCGGTTTCACAAGACGAGAAGCTATCTCATGGTGGCTAACCATTAAAGTTTCGCACAGGAATGGTCCGAAGACCGTGGGTCGCTATCCCACGCGTGTGAGTCGGAATCACACAGATTGAGGTCTAGGCTAACCTCGCAGAGAAAGAGACATCGCACATTTGCTAGTCTAAACCATAAAAAGGAAAAGGGAAATGCCTATCACAAAATGGGAGCATGAAAACTCCAAAATACCGGTATCACAAGACGAGAAGCTATCTCATGGAAGCCATCCATTAAAGTTTCGCACGGGAATGGTCCGAAGACCGTGGGTCGCTATCCCACGCGTGTGAGTCGGAATCACACAGATTGAGGTCTAGGCTAACCTCGCAGAGAAAAATACATGGGTGAGCGGAATCACACAAATTAAGGTCCAGACTAACCAAAAAGCAAAAAGGTATGTGTGAATGGAATCACACAAGTGGTGTCTAGTCTAACCTCGCAAACAAAAAGATATGTGTGAGTGGAATCACACAAATTAAGGTCCAGACTAACCAAAAAGCAAAAAGGTATGTGTGAATGGAATCACACAAGTGGTGTCTAGTCTAACCTCGCAAACAAAAAGATATGTGTGAGTGGAATCACACAAATTAAGGTCCAGACTAACCAAAAAGCAAAAAGGTATGTGTGAATGGAATCACACAAGTGGTGTCTAGTCTAACCTTGCAAACAAAAAGGTATGTGTGAGTCGGAATCACACTACTGCGGTCTAGTCTAACCTTGGAAACAAAAAGATATGTGTGAGTCGGAATCACACTACTGCGGTCTAGACTAACCTTAAAATGATCGTCATGATCAACGAGAATTGTCAATTACACTAGAAAATTGTCACAAAAAGTTCAATCGAACAAGTCCAGGAGTTAACCGACGAAGTAAACGCAAGCGTTTCATACCACTTGTTTTACTAAGCCGTTTAATTCAATTTCTCATACGAGTGAAATAAAGGCTTGTATATACTAATAGATTGGAAAACGATTTAGGAAAAAGAACTTTGTAGTAAAATAGTTTTGAAATCGTTTGGAAAAAGGGATTTTAATATTTACTACTAGTATAGAAAACCTTTATATTTTTAAAGTGACAAATCACAAAAATGATTGTAGAAACAATCAATCACAAGAATTCACATACGAAGATGTGAATAGAATCCAAAGAATTCGATTCCAAATTTATCAAAGTAGGAATACCAAAAATTCCAGAAATAGAAGTTATCAAAATCAATAAAGGTGATAACAACTAATAAGAGAAGAAGAATCGATTATCAACTGGAAAAACAAAATATCAAGTTCTAAATCGCTGAGATTCAAACTAGATGTGAATGAGAAATCAAAATCACTCAATTTGCAACTGGTCCAGCTATTTTTCATCACAGTGTAACAGGTACACAATGACACTCATAGCATAGACAAAAGTGGAACAAAGTCCAAAAGTCAAAATGGCTTTAATTTGCCAAATTAAAACAAAATCAACATCGGCTAAATCAATTCAAAGCCGAAAACACAAGAATAAGCGTTAGGAATTCATACCTAACAGTCAAAAATAGTCATATGTAAAGATGAGAGATAAAACATCGACAAATAGTTGTAACACATGTTCCATCTAAGTTATGTTTTATGATTGTCCTAAACCCCAGGCTCTGATACCAAGCTGTGACGCCCCACCTCTATACCCACGCTAGCCAAGAACACTACGGTGTAGTGCTGTCAACTAGCACGGAGAATAAGGCTGTTGAGGAGCGACCATCTATGTAATTGCCTTGTGCGAGCACCGATATGTCAGATAATAAAACATTGCATTTCATCTTTAGAGGAAATCCGACATACCGAAACAAACTCAAAGCTACTACACAGTGGCTATAATAGTTTAGGACAATAGATATAAAAATAACACAGATAACATAAATGCGGAATAAAGATGGAACGAAAAGTCTCATATATACAATAACTGATATCAGTTACAATACATTTGACACAATACAAATGATACAACTACAACTGTCGACTCAAGAAGTTATATATACAAGTACATTATCGACTAATATACATGAATACATTATCATCTTAAAACAGACACACTGACTACTACAACAAGACGAAGACCACTTCAAATGATATAAAAAGTCTTCATAGCTCTAGCAGCAACCCAAAGCTAAAAATCTACAACCTGTAAATACTCGGTCTGACCCGAGTATTACATTCAAAAGAAAATAATACTCGGATCAGTCTAATTCAAAATCAGTTATTAGAGCATAGAAGCAATAATAATCAATCTCAATATAGATGACAGTCACAGAAATCTCGTATATCCAACTCTCGGTACGAGAATTGGATAACGGCAGATGTAACACTAAACAGTGTTAATCCACAAAACAGAAATCCAAAGCAGTTTAAGCAATTGAAATGTCAATTTTAAAAATATCAATGCTAATTGGCTGCAGTACACGCTAACGTGTACTGCCTCGCCAATACAACCTACGAATTACGCAACAGGTCGATGAATTAAGAATAAAAGAGATATCGATTAAAATCTGTCAATTCGGTGTGGCTGCAGTGCACGCACGCGTGCACTGCCTCGCCACAACAGAATATAAAGTCACCACAAGGGACGAGGGTAAAACTGCTACAAAAATGCAGCAGGTCAGCAAGTGCTCAGGGATGAACAGATGCAAGTGAAAATGACACATGGATATGCAGTGTATACCCAAGTACAACAAAAATTGAAATGGGTCGAGCATATATAGATATGCAGTGACAAAGTGAACCAAGTCGCAATGTCACAGCAAGATCAAGTGACCGTGGCAATCACAAGACAAACAAGTCGAGGCAGTGAAACCATGGGGCAACAGCATGAATGCATAAAGCTGGACAGAGCCAACAAAGACAAGGCAGCATGCTGTTATGCCAAGGTCAAGTTCAAGTGACAACCTGGGGCAGTACAACTAAATGAAACAGGTCAGTACACTGAATCGATCATGCACAAACAAATGGTCAAGCTGCTAGCAAAAATCAACCCAATGTCAACTCAGAGAACAAAAGCAAGTGCTACTGAACTGGGGCAAAATAAACATACATGTATGGGGTCAAGTGAACAGACACAGGCAAAGGCAGCAAGACAAGTGCAGAACAAAAAATGATCACATTCAAAGCTATGTGATTTCAAGTTAAAGACCAGAGGGACATAAACAACTGTAGCAGTGAAGATTAATGTCAGATGAAGCTTCCATCAGAATCACCAGTAAACAAGTCAAATCAGTGAAGTAATATGACACAAAAAATGCAAATGATACAAGGCATCAATGCAATGTATCAGATTCGAGAACAAGAACAGTGGACAGAGCATACATATGAGGTAATCAGGCCTGACTGGTAGGTTCAAACATGAACCCTAATTCAATGTCAAACTAAACTACACAGGAGGTCAACACACATAACTTAAATGAACTAGATCCTGTATTGAACAAGTGGAGATGGCCACTGCATCAATGAATAGAGAAAATATCTGCGAGTGGTACAAGACTTAACCAGACAAGGCAACTGAGTTCAAGTGTATGGTACAACAGGAACTCAATGCAATGCAACTACACAATGACCAGACCAGAATAGTGTGACAACAGTACGAGCTCCACCAAGACAAGTGGAAACCCAGAGTGACCATGCATACTGCAGGTCAGGGTAGCTTGAAGGTATAATCACACATGTATGAAATTAACTTATAGGAATATAAACCAACAATGTACATAGTGGCCAAATCTATCTAACCCAGATTTTGATGCATTTACATGAAGACAGTGCTGAAGTCAGGTAATGGTAAAGTCAAAGCCATATATGAACACTGCAAGTGCGGACATATGAACACAGTGAAACATACATAGTCAAAATGACCCTATAAACATGTGTAACCTCAAACCATAAGGTGATACAGAAACGATCAGTGAGGCGAATCAACACTAACATAAACAAGCCTGTATACCAAGTACAAACTGCATAGGGGGCAGCAGACTACACATGAATCAGACCACATAATGCAATCAAATTTGTATGCAACATGCCCAGCTAACGTTACATAAGTATATAATTAAAGGAATAAGGTTGAACGTACTACCAAAGATATAGAATAGTATGGCAAACGTCGATCATAAGCAACATCGAAGAATCAAGTCGAAGCTAAAGGCAACTACAACAAAATAAACAGACGAATTCGACTGCAAATCAAGCCGTGACAAGCAACACATTATACCAATCGAAGAAGGCAGAAAGCATTAAATTGGGCAAAATGTGAGTGATAAGAAATCACTCGAATTCACAGCAGTGATAGCCGAGAAACAACAACAAGATTGAACGAAATCGAACAAGTCGAGAAACCTGAACCATCACAATTCAAAGACCATATACGAATGAAAACGAGGGGTTCAAACCCAAATTAAGCGAACCATCAATTACTAAATCACTTAAATCCCAAGTCACGAAAATCGAACATACGAACGAATTCAAGATACTCATGTAACAGTTCGAATTAGATGTGAGTTTAACTCACCTGGCTTCGAAGCGGCGACGAGAACGACTCCATGGAAGCGGCCAAGCATCACAGAGACGAGCGAATCTGAAATCGAAGCCCTAGTTTGGAGGAGACGAGACCGCCATTCTTTTGTTTTCTTTGATTTAGGGCTTAGGGATTTCGAATGAGTGAAGGGGATGGTTTATCACTTATCACGGCAACAGATCAAGCATGGGCCAAGATTTTTAAAAATTTATAAAGCCCGAATACTTTTAACCACGTTTATTAAACACTTTGGTGATATATAAAACACGATTTGAATCCATTAGAACAACGAATTCGAACACGATAAAATTTCATATTTAGGATTTTAAATACGAAAAGACGATGTCATATTTATATAAAATATATAAATATATTATCGTATAAATGCGGGTTGTTACAGAAACCCAACCTCTCATTTTCACTTTTTCCCTCACCTTCCATTTCTTTGTTATCCTCCGCAGCCTCCACCCATGTGCAGACTAGCAGCCTCCCACTTCATGCCGAGTCATCACCGACCACCTCCTCCGCCATCTCGAACTCCACGTTGGCCTTGCCTTCCACCCCTCGACAAAACCTAAGTACTGATCACCCAGAGGTTGCCGGAGCACCGACCTTCCAACTGCCCTCCATCTCAACCTCCACGTTCGGCAGCCCTACCCAGATCCTCCTCCTTAGCCTTGCCGCTCTTCAAGCCTCCGAAGCTCCTCCAACCTGCCATCTTCCACCGTGCATCCGCCTCCCCTCTCTCTACCTTTACTTCCATGCTTTCCCTTACCAAACGACCCATCCTCGTCCAGCAACCCTCCGGCCTCGACCACCAATATCATCTCCTCTTGAAACTGCCTCCACGTGCCACCTTTCATCTCTAACACCCGAGTCTTCTTCGTCCCATTCCAGCCTGGCCACCGCTTCATCAATCAAGCACTACAGCCGACGTGCTTCTCCTACTCCTTATCACCCCTCCATCCCACCGCCGAGCCTCTTGCGCTGCCTCACCAACGTTGCCATACCCTTTTATTTTGTTCTGTGCTTGCTTTTGGATATACATATACGAAGGTATATATATATTTTTCAGTTTGTATATTTATTAGCCCATAAATTTGTGATCTACTGAATTTTGAAGTATAAATTCAAAAAGTTTATATTAATTGTACTGTTAGATTTAGATGAGCTTGTATAGTTGAAACCTTGAAATAATACCGTATGTTGTAGATATCGGTTAGCTCAGGTTTGCTACTATGTATATATTTATACAGTAGTATAGGTAAGCCTTGTAGTGGTATATTTAATCCCATCCGAAAGCTACTTTGTCCTTAGTATGTATATTTTTGTTTATGGGTATATATATATGTATTAGTACACATAGTATATAATAGCCTATTTATAGTTTTAGTATATATAGGTTATATTATGAAGTTTGGTTATACGTATAGTACATATTAAACTGCACAAGTACCATTAGCTATATATAAATATTTGTTCATACAGTTATATGCTTTCACATATATTAACTGTTTCAGTGATAAGTTGTATGTTTTGATAGTTTACGTAGAAGTATATGGATACAATAGTTTACATATATATGGACTGTTGGGATTTTTGTATAAGTTATTTCAAGCATATTGTCTATTTGAGAAAGTAAGTGTATATTTTATAAAATAAGTTATAGTGAAAGATATAAGTATTGATTCTCTAATCATATTATATATATATTTTTCCAATCGAATATGTTATATATGTTTACAGTTCTTAAGTTGTATTATCTTACAAAAAGTATTTTATATTATTTTATAAAGTTGTTTATATATGTGTACTGGTTTATATACATAATATGCTAATTTATTTGTGGTGTAGTCATGATGTGTTAAAATATATGATATATTAGTATATGTAGGTTTTATAATCAGTTATATAATATGATAGTTATATATATTTGTCTGGTTAACTTTTATTTATGTATGGTAAGGTAAGTTTATGATGGGTCAATTTAAATATATATGGTTGCTGTTTTAACAAATTAGTCTGCAAGTATATACAATTATTTCTAAAATTGTAGATAAATATATTTAGTATATATATATAAGTAAGTATATATATCAGCTTATATTTGTTATACATTTATATTGTTGATTTCAAAGTATCGGTGTATATGAGTTTATAATAATATTAATTGGAAAAAAAAACTATATATTTAATTTAAAAAAAAAATGTGTTGGTATTTAAAATATGATTTTATATATATATATATATAGTTATATATTGTTCATCTATACCAATTATCTTCATCGATCCAGTTCTGATTTGATTTCGTCCATTTCTATTTATCAACTTTGTTCATCCAACTCGCATTCAATCTTGCTTTGCTTTGGAATTCATAGCTCATCTCCTTGTCAAATCTCTCTAGCCGCGAAAGGTGAGTAATCACTCACGATTAACATTCTTATATTGATTAAATTTGATTTCAATTGAAACGACAATTGAAATATGCTGCTGTAGTTATTTAAATTGTTATATATGCTATTATCTGTAACTGTTCACCTGTGATATATGACACCATATCCTATTGTTTATGTTATATTGTTATTGATGATATATGCCTGTTGTTATATTTTATATTATATGTCATCACTCTGCAAGTTCCCTGTTAGTATAGAATTCACTATGGGTTGAAATGATACATACCCGAACGGACTTTAGAATAGGAGAAAATCGTTATGGGTTGAAATGATAGACCCAAGCGATTTTCATTTGAATTGAAATTGGGATTACGGGTTGAAATGATATCTACCCGTATATATTTAAACTACGGAATGAAATGATAAATATCCGTATCACTTAACCATATGATAGAAATATATACAAACACCGTTGGTCCATATATTTAAATATTTTGAAAATAAATTCTATGGAGTTGGGAAGAAAAATTTATATTTCAAAATAGATTTTGGTAATAATTTGAACAACTTAAGGTTGGGAAGATAATTTGAATTTAGTTGAAATTGCATTCATTAAAGAATTTTATTTAATTAAACCGATTTGAAATTTATTGAAATTGAGGTTTATGACATGATTTATAACTTGGGTTTGATTTAAATAATTTGATGAATATTTCTTGTTTAAATAAATTTAAGGAAGTATTTAGTAAAATTGAAATTTAGGGCTAGTTAAATGATATTGAATCTATTAAGTGAATATTCCCTGATTAAATAATAATGAAGTTAAATCAAGAGCTATATGAAACTGTTAAATTTAACTTTGAAAATGTTGAATATTAAAGCCTTTAAATATATTGAAAATTTAAATGGTATATTTAGAACTGAATTGAATTGATGAATGGAGCTTGAATAAATTTGAATTTGGAATTTGAAGTTGATTTGAATCGATTTGCAAGACTTGAGAAAATTTAGTTATATTTGAAATGAAATTATATTTGGGTTATGAAGTATAAATTAAATTGAAATGACCACGGTGTTATAATGTATATTTCCACCTTGTAGATAGTTCTGAAGATCCTTAGAGGATGGTTATCCCAAACATCCTTTAAGTTACTTGTATTTCAGTTGATATTTCACTTGAGTTGGATTTATTGATATAAGAATGTTAATCCTGACTCGAGTGTTTTGTGTTTTGCTTTACGCTCGGGTCAGACCGAGTGATACAGCATCTGAGACTAGCCTTTGGAGTTTGGAGCTTCGTTTGGAGATCCAACTATCGACTCAGCTTCCAGCTTTTCTAGTTGATCTGTTCAGAGAGGTCATCTGCTTGTACTGAAGACTTCACTGTATTTGAGATATTCTTATGTATTTTGTTTTCTAACTCTGATGTATATAGTAAGTTCATGAACTACTATCCTTTTATCTATTCCGCTGCATTATTCTACTCTGTGTCTGTGATCTGTGATTGATTTATTTACCATATATGCTGAGTTTTGCCAAATTTTAAATTAACAATCTGGTATTTTGAACTATTCAAGTCAGACATGTGTGGATTATTGTCGATTTGAATGGTCCAAAATATCGGGTCGTTACAGTTGGTATTAGAGCTTTGGCTCTAGGCAAACTTAGCATATATAGTAAATTTATTTACAGAATCACTTTCGTTCGAGTTTGAATCTCTTCCGTTTGGCTCGATTTCCTTTGAACTTTGGAACGTTCTTGCGGTTCCAAAATTCATTCTTGTCTCTCCCTATTTGTATTCTTTTGATTCTGGAGTATCCCATAACTCCACTTCGAATGATCTCTATGAGAATAGGATCCCACCAACCTTTGAATGATTTTTGAAGGGGTGAAACTCCTTCACAATTTGCATTGATTCACTGGAGATTTCTATATCTTTGGTTTAGATGCCGCTATCTCTTGCGATCGAATGTTGGTTTTTCTTGGAATTCTGCATCGATCTTGTTCCTGAAGTCACGGTTGACCCGGTTAAGGTCGCCCGCGATTTATATAAGTATATTCATCTTCTATTTTGAAATTTAATTATCTCATCTTCGTTCGAGCTTATCTTCGAATCATAATTCTATTTGATTAAGAGTTCCTCTAATTTGAATCTCTATCTTTGTTTGGAATCCATTCCTAAATCAACCTATGAAAATCGGGTTTGTTTGTATTCTAGAAATTGTTTTCTAAACCGAAATTATTATTTTGATAAGTATGATTATATTCTATATATAAAAGTGAAATGTTTTTCGATAAAGATTATATACCCTTTTTAAAATTAGAATTTGATGTTTCGAAAGGATTTGTAATTTTGAAAAATTATATAAGAAATTTGATTTATCTAAAAATGATTTATAACTGAAGGATTTTAAATTTGAAATTCGAGAATTGAACCCCGGTGTTTTGAAATTGGTTTTAAGATTTTGAAATATATAAGAATAATATGATTTAAAAGTATTTTCCGAATAAGAAATGTTTCAAATGATTTTAATAAGTTTCGAATGATTTCAAAGAAATTTCAAAAGAATTTTGAGAAAATAGAAGTCCAGAACTCACTTATGTCGCTGGAAAATAATTTCGGTGATGAGTGCACGCATCATCGACATTGATTTTCGAGTTTCAGAGTGGGGGATAGGCCACTTTAGTAGCATTGCTATGCGAGTGATTTTGCGAAACCAATTTTGATTTCAAATTTCGAAGTAAGATTTGATATTCGAAAGATATATGTATATATATATTTGAAATGATTTGAAGTAAGCCGGTGTTCAGTCCTCGAGCTTCGGATTTGATATAACCCCATTTATTAAAATCGATTTACTGATTTGTTGCTGATTTCCAACTCTTGAATTTGAAAATGATTTCTTCAACTATTTTGAAGGTTCGAGCACTTCCAAATCAAGGTTAACTTTTCAAAGATAAGAAATTTTGAAAAGTATAAAGTATATAAGTTTGGTATGTATGTTAAAGTATGTAGTAATATGATTTAAATAAGTTGAAACTGTTTTGTTAAGTAAATGAATAAGGCAATTTTAAATTTTTCCTAATATGAAATTTAGATTTGAAATGTTTTGAAAAGAATTTGGTCTTCAAAAATATTTTGAATAAAGTTTAGTTAAATGTTTAACTTAGTAACATCTTTATGAAACTATATATTTAACAAGTTGGAATAAATAATATAGGTTGTACGTATGCTGTTTTATTCGCATAATTAATTTGATCCAGGTTTGAGAACACAAGTTCGAGGTGAATTACACCATTTCGTGTTAGGATTTTTCATTCGATTCTTGATGGCGAATATTTGATATGGATTCTAGGCTTGATTCTTGAATTCTCTATCATAGTATATGGCTATGCAAGGAGACTGATGACCTCTAGTCGAGAAACCATATCGAAGTCCACATTAGGGAAGTCGAATGGACAATACTAGTTTGAAAGCGAACTTGTGTGATCGAGCGAGTGATCAATTGTGATTTTGCGAAATGATGACGTATGTACATCTTATATTCTAAGATCATTGATATATTTTGACGCTGAAATTGAAAGCTGTCATGTTAGAATATCTTTGCTTACTAAAAGAAATTTTCCAATTTAAATTACAAAGATATATAACCCATAAAAGCAAAGATATTCAATCCCATATGGCTCTTCATACAGCGAAATTTATTTTGAAAATTTCGATCCTTATATAAGATGGACCTTACGTAAGTATAAGATGATTTTGAAAACATTTGATTTTGGAGATGAATTGGTTGACTTAAATTATATTGATTTGGAAATTTGGATTTATTTTCTAAATATATTATTTTGGAAACTGTGAAACTAAAGATATTTAATTTGAGAAGAAATAATTTGGTGAAATTGTATATGATTTTGAAATTGAACTGATATTGAAACAAATTGAAATTTGAGAACCTTGTGTTACTAAATACTTGATTTGGGAGTTGTCGAACTTATATAAAATTGATTTGTATGAGTATGATGTTGATTCGAAAACTATGAATTTGAAAAGGTACTCAATTTGAAAAGTGAAATCTTATATAATTAAAGTCTATATAAGTGTGATTTGATATACTTTTGATTTTGGAAAAGTATTTGATTTGAAAATTAAATCTTATATATAATGGATTTTATATAAGTACGATATTTGAAAGTGATTTGAAAAGGTACTATATGATACATATTTTCGAAGTAAAGATATGGAAAGTGCCTTCTGCTTGATATCCGATTTGTGGCCACATCTTGGATTCATTCTATCGATATTATTCTCTCTGATTTTTGGTTTTCCGGATATGATACTCGAGTGTCCTTCGAATTCCATGGCGTTACCCATGGTCTTACAAGCGCGGATGCACAGTGCAACTGCATGGATGAGTCTTGCCTAAGGGTACGGATTGTTTCCTGGGGATCCAGGCGTAACCATTGTGTATCCTGCAATCTGTGTAGGTCGCGAATAGTAGCGCAACTGCTTGGCTGAGTCTTGCCTGGGGGTACGGATTGTTTCCTGGGGGATCCAGGCGTAACCATTGTGTATCCTGCATTCTACTAGTCATCATGGCGTAACTCGCAGGGCTGAGAAAGCTTACGAATATGGATTGTTTCCTGGGGGATCCAGGCGTAACCATTGTGTATCTGCGAACCATGGTTAGACAAAGGTTTTGTTTGTTTTTGTTTGGATTGTACTTTCCATATCTGTTTTTAAATGTTTTCCAGTATTTTCACTGGGTGTTGAAACAGGTCTACTAAGTACCTGGAGAATTCTAGTTTTGCGCCTGATCAACGCACTACCAGAGTCTATAGGAACAAGGATAAACTTGTTGAAACATCGAGTTATAAAAGTATTTTATTATAAAGATATTTTCAACAAAAGAAATTTTATATTAATATTTGAAATTAAAACCCTTATGGTTCTAAATTAACTATTCGTGCCTGATACTATTCTTTTGAATCTACCTTATTTGCTCAGTTTTATTCATTCACTCATCATCTGTTTTACAAATCCTCCTTGTTTTCCTTGTTGATTATATATATATATATATTTATTTATTTATTTATTTTAATATTTTATTTATATACTACATGGTTTAATAGAAATTTTAGTGTTATAAATATTTTGAGGTTATTAATTAAATAAAACAAATTTAAAGTAAATGATTATTGATTATTAATAATATTTGAAAAGTATCTTGAGAAAAAAATTAATAAAATTTATGAATTATGGATTTAATGTTTTCAAATAGCTTCTTTGTAAATTTAAGTAATGATGTAAATAATTGTTTTCAAATGTTTTTCATATATTTATAAAGGTGTTATCTAAACATATAAATGGTATTTATAGAGGAAGCAAGAATTTTTACAAATTGGTTTTGGAAAGTATTAAAGTATTAAAGATAATTGAATTGCAAATGAAGTTTTCAAATTTAAGTAAAATTTATATAGTTCAAATTAATTGTTTAATCTTGACTTTCAATCTACTTTGATTTCTGGTTGTTCTATTCTTCTACCTCCTTCCTTTTCGGGGACGAAAAGTTTTGAGTGGGGGAGAGTGTAACGACCCGCAAAATTTAATGGTTTTAAAAGTATATTTAACTGGAAATTTGTGAAATTTTAAACAATAAAATTTGAAAAAAATTAATTTATTATTTGGAATACGTCTATTTTAATATAGCAACTGGTAAATTTTTATCTGATAATATTGAAGTTTATTTTCTTTTGAAATTCTATTTCAATTTAAGTCAGTTAAATTTTGACGAAAATAAAATGTTTTCCAAACTTGAATATTTTTATACAATAAATTTCTAAATCATCTTCTGAGTGAAACGTCATTCTTCGTTTCATCAAATTTGGATTTCTACTGCTCCGTTTATCTTAATTCTGGCAAAATAGCAGCATTTCTGGTACCGATTATCGACTTTCGGTCGGATGATCGTACCACTGATATATGTATACCGTTTTGATCGTCTCATCATGCTGATTTCTACGGTATATTTATTTTAGTATTTTGAGGTTCGGTACGCGACGGAAACAAGAAAACGGTACGTCCTATCGGTACCACAAATTTCAACCGTTACTTCCAGTGCCTTTTCAAATCTGAAACGTGCTGTACAATCAACCCATTAATTACTTTAATAATTTATTTGCTAAAATTCAGCCGTTCCTTTTGCCCAAATTTCCGCTCTTTATCTCCGTCGCTTGAATATCTAACGTATATACCCTTTGCATCCATTCGTAACTCACTTTTACGTTTCCTATTCTATCTGCTTTATAATATATTTTTCTCTCTCCTTCATTTCGTTTGCTTCTGAAACGCAACCTCTCATTTTCACTTTTTCCCTCACCTTCCATTTCTTTGTTATCCTCCGCAGCCTCCACCCATGTGCAGACTAGCAGCCTCCCACTTCATGCCGAGTCATCACCGACCACCTCCTCCGCCATCTCGAACTCCACGTTGGCCTTGCCTTCCACCCCTCGACAAAACCTAAGTACTGATCACCCAGAGGTTGCCGGAGCACCGACCTTCCCACTGCCCTCCATCTCAACCTCCACGTTCGGCTGCCCTACCCAGATCCTCCTCCTTAGCCTTGCCGCTCTTCAAGCCTCCGAAGCTCCTCCAACCCGCCATCTTCCACCGTGCATCCGCCTCCCCTCTCTCTACCTTTACTTCCATGCTTTCCCTTACCAAACGACCCATCCTCGTCCAGCAACCCTCCGGCCTTGACCACCAATATCATCTCCTCTTGAAACTGCCTCCACGTGCCACCTTTCATCTCTAACACCCGAGTCTTCTTCATCCCATTCCAGCCTGGCCACCGCTTCATCAATCAAGCACTACAGCCGACGTGCTTCTCCTCCTCCTTATCACCCCTCCATCCTACCGCCGAGCCTCTTGCGCTGCCTCACCAACGTTGCCATACCCTTTTATTTTGTTCTGTGCTTGCTTTTGGATATACATATACGAAGGTGTATATATATTTTTCAGTTTGTATATTTATTAGCCCATAAATTTGTGATCTACTGAATTTTGAAGTATAAATTCGAAAATTTTATATTAATTGTACTGTTAGATTTAGATGAGCTTGTATAGTTGAAACCTTGAAATAATACCGTATGTTGTAGATATCGGTTAGCTCAGGTCTACTACTATGTATATATTTATACAGTAGTATAGGTAAGCCTTGTAGTGGTATATTTATTCCCATCCGAAAGCTACTTTGTCCTTAGTATGTATATTTTTGTTTATGGGTATATATATGTATTAGTACACATAGTATATAATAGCCTATTTATAGTTTTAGTATATATAGGTTATATTATGAAGTTTGGTTATACGTATAGTACATATTAAACTGCACAAGTATCATTAGCTATATATAAATATTTGTTCATACAGTTATATGCTTTCACATATATTAACTGTTTCAGTGATAAGTTGTATGTTTTGATAGTTTACGTAGAAGTATATGGATACAATAGTTTACATATATATGTACTGTTGAGATTTTTGTATAAGTTATTTCAAGCATATTGTCTATTTGAGCAAGTAAGTGTATATTTTATAAAATAAGTTATAGTGAAAGATATAAGTATTGATTCTCTAATCATATTATATATATATTTTTCCAATCGAATATGTTATATATGTTTACAGTTCTTAAGTTGTATTATCTTACAAAAAGTATTTTATATTATTTTATAAAGTTGTTTATATATGTGTACTGGTTTATATACAGAATATGCTAATTTATTTGTGGTGTAGTCATGATGTGTTAAAATATATGATATATTAGTATATGTAGGTTTTATTTGTGGTGTAGTTATTTAAATTGTTATATATGCTATTATCTGTAACTGTTCACCTATGATATATGACACCATATCCTATTGTTTATGTTATATTGTTATTGATGATATATGCATGTTGTTATATTTTATATTATATGTCATCACTCTGCAAGTTCCCTGTTAGTATAGAATTCACTATGGGTTGAAATGATACATACCCGAACGGACTTTAGAATAGGAGAAAATCGTTATGGGTTGAAATGATAGACCCAAGCGATTTTCATTTGAATTGAAATTGGGATTACGGGTTGAAATGATATCTACCCGTATATATTTAAACTACGGAATGAAATGATAAATATCCGTATCACTTAACCATATGATAGAAATATATACAAACACCGTTGGTCCATATATTTAAATATTTTGAAAATAAATTCTATGGAGTTGGGAAGAAAAATTTATATTTCAAAATAGATTTTGGTAATAATTTGAACAACTTAAGGTTGGGAAGATAATTTGAATTTAGTTGAAATTGCATTCATTAAAGAATTTTATTTAATTAAACCGATTTGAAATTTATTGAAATTGAGGTTTATGACATGATTTATAACTTGGGTTTGATTTAAATAATTTGATGAATATTTCTTGTTTAAATAAATTTAAGGAAGTATTTAGTAAAATTGAAATTTAGGGCTAGTTAAATGATATTGAATCTATTAAGTGAATATTCCCTGATTAAATAATAATGAAGTTAAATCAAGAGCTATATGAAACTATTAAATTTAACTTTGAAAATGTTGAATATTAAAGCCTTGAAATATATTGAAAATTTAAATGGTATATTTAGAACTGAATTGAATTGATGTATGGAGCTTGAATAAATTTGAATTTGGAATTTGAAGTTGATTTGAATCGATTTGCAAGACTTGAGAAAATTTAGTTATATTTGAAATGAAATGATATTTGGGTTTTGAAGTATAAATTAAATTGAAATGACCATGGTGTTATAATGTATATTTCCACCTTGTAGATAGTTCTGAAGATCCTTAGAGGATGGTTATCCCAAACATCCTTTAAGTTACTTGTATTTCAGTTGATATTTCACTTGAGTTGGATTTATTGATATAAGAATGTTAATCCTGACTCGAGTGTTTTGTGTTTTGCTTTACGCTCGGGTGAGACCGAGTTATACAGCATCTGAGACTCACCTTTGGAGTTTGTAGCTTCGTTTGGAGATCCAACTATCGACTCAGCTTCCAGCTTTTCTAGTTGATCTATTCAGAGAGGTCATCTGCTGTGATAACCCTGATTTTGTGAGTAATTTCATGATTCAATTTAGTTTGTATCTGTTTGAAATTGCATTGAAAAAATATATATAGGAAATTGAATTGCAGATACCAAGTATAAAACATGTACAGGTGCACAAGGCAGTGCACAAACATGTACACAGTTTTCTGTGTGATAAAATAAGCAACAATCAATAGACATAATAGAATATGTGAATTACAAGTATATGCATGTAGGCAGAAATCATCAAGCCTTAAAAAAAAAAGAGACTTAGGCCAGGATAGGCATACATGTATTATACATGGGCACAAAATAATACTGGCAGAAATAAAAAGAAAAAAATTTAACATTTGCATGAAAATGGTATGAGCTATTGGACAAGTACTTTATCCATTTTTAGCAATTCCTTTTTACTTTAGAAAAGAAAAAGAAAAGAGAAGAAATCATGCAAATAACATGACCGGGGCAATGAGGTATATTTTCTGGAAAATATACCATGACTATTTACCCATTTTCTCTAAAATGTTAGAATAAGAGGCAGATCATAGTTGGTAGGGTAAAATTGGCATTTGGTAATTTCCTAAAACCCTAGTAGCAGCCAGAGTTCATATAAGAAGACCTGGTGTGGTAAGGTTTTATGTTTGCTCTACCTCTTAAAAAGAAAATATACAAAGTATAAACCAGAGAAAATAGGAGAAGGCAGAAGACTAAAAAGGGATTCATAAGGCATAGGAAGAAGAAGGATTAAGGTGAGTAATCTCACTGAAAACTTTGGCATTAAGACCTGAATATTGAGGCAGCCAGTTTGAACTAATTTTCATTTACAAGTTATGTTTTATGATTGGATGACTTTGGCTTGTGAATGATTTGTTTAAGGGTAAAATCTCTATCTGATTTACCCAGGAAAAATAAGAGTCATGTATTTATGAACTAAAATGTTTGTCTGAGATATGGGTTAACTTTGAGATTGGGTGTTTTCTTTGATAAGTTTTCTTTTTAAGTTGTTTGTAAAATCCCCAGATTCAAGTAGTGGGTATATGGTCTAAAGGCAGAAAGAAATATGGGCTGTGACATTGTGTGGTTGCTTATGCCTCATATTAATTAAAACAAAAGAAAATGTAGAAGTGCAATGTTGTACATGTGCTGAGCTTCTATGTTTTATGAAATACCCAAATCAAATATACTTGTGGTTTAGCCAGATCATGAATCTGATTGAACCAGAGGTAGGGAAAAATATATATAAATATCTGGAAAATTACTCAGGACCATATGCTTACATCTTGATCCAGTGAAACCCATAGGCAAGATAATGTGCTAAGAAGTCACCTCACTCTTTTATGATAAAATGGTTGCTTCTGAGAATTTAACTTACCAAATTCTGGATGAATATATGTTGCTTGCATCATTTATGTTTCTCTGATTAAGAAGTGAGATGCAGAAGGGATTAGCACTGCTATGAAAAATATTAAAACACTTAGTAATTTAACTAAGGACTTGGGATCTTAGGGCTACCAAAGTATAGCTTGGCAATGGGAATATTGCAAGTTCACACATGGTATATTTATACCCAGGGGCCTGAGTGTGCTGGGTTAACAGAGAAAGGTCCCAGGCAGTGTGTGTTTAAAAAGAAGAAAGTAGCTAAAGTCCCTGATAAATTTGATAATGAATTCTAGGAATAGATTCAGTAGAGGTCTGGGCAAAATTCCCTGATGGCCAGTAAAGTTGAAAAGGAGATGATAACTGGATTGAAGTTTGTATTTGGTTGTTTTGATGCTTTACTGGTGAATCTTGTGGTTGTTTTCTATGAACTAAAACATTGTGATCATATATAATCTGTTTGGCACTAATATGAATACACATGCTTCACAAAAAAAACATGCACACAGAAGATATTGAGTTTCTTATTCTTGCAAAGTACAGGAATATAAATGGAATTAAAATAAATCATGTTTTCAGTTAGATTATTCACACCAGACAAATAGTCTGACCCTTTTGTGTTCATGCACCATTGGGTGTCTCATATTTATATGGGGCAGTTCATGGTGATTTTGCAGGGAAATAGGGATTGCTTTGATCAGGCTTTGGATGTTAAACTGCTTAGGATTTGGATGCTATGTTTTTAAAAGTCTTTGCTGAAGCTAAATTAGATATTCATGTTGAACTATGTTAAGCTATTTGTTTAAGTTGCTTAGAAAAACCAATGTAATGTCATTTGCTGTTTTGTAAGTGTTGAATTATATGTATCAGTTAGAACTTGTGTATTTTGTTTTGCAAATGCTTTGTTAAGCAATTGAATTTCAAGTTTCAAGAACAGTTAGGCTAAAATGTTAGAAAATCTGAGTTTGAAAGAATTTGTGGGTTGCAAGTATATCCATAGATCTGGCATAAGAAAATCCATGTTCAAGTAAAAATTAAATCTGATAGGAAGAGTTTGAGTTGCTTGAAAAGAAAATGATATAACAGGTATTTGGTAACTAAGTAGTGCAAACCAAAATGGGGCTAACATAGCCATTTTCTGGAGCCTGGGTTAAGACAGCACTCAAGTGTTTTTAATCAAGTTTTAGATCTGCTTCATAGCCAAAGTATAGAGTAGGTTCAGACAGTTTTGCTCTCAGGAAAAAAAAATAAAAAGGAAAAAAAAAACAAAAATTGGGTTGAACCGACCAGCATAGCACTCGAACTTGTGACCTCTCATGTATAAGTTAGGCGCGTTTCCATTACGCCTAGATGTTGCTTGTGTTCACTTAGGATCCACTTTATTATAGCCTGAGTTTGAACACACCTGCACAGAAACATGCACACACATGCACAAGTAAAAGCAAAGTTACCCAGTAAGAAAATCAGAAGCATATATGTGAAATAAGGAGCCTTGAGACATAGAATCAATAGTAATGTATTAATCTAAAATTGGGAAAACCTAGTTTTGAAAAAGAAACACTATTGCTATGTAGAGAGTACTTTTTAAGCAATACTCAACAGGTTTCTACCTTCAAAATTTTTATACTCTGATTTAGGTAGAAGATGACTTATATATCTTTATATATATAAGTTTAAGTTAAAATGATTAAACCAATATTTATTGGCAGAAAGGTCCTGGATAGAAGAAAAATTGAATTGAATATTTTTCTTGATTAAATGGCCACTGAATGTTTTTTAAAAAAAAAAATTCTTAGTGGGTCATTTCATTTGGTATCAGAGCTATGTTGTTAAATAACATAGCAAAAATTTTGTATGAATTTGTTTGCATTGGATGTATAGAAGTATTTACTGCTTTGGATGTTTTGTTTTTATATATATTTACACTATTGATATCTGTTATGACAGAATAAGTGACAAATTAAAATGAATTAATCTATAGAGCATTAGGCAAAACAGACTAACCTAAGTGTTATATCCATAGAGCTATGGTAGGACCCAGACATCAAAATGTAGGAACAAGTGAACCACCCATGGTGAATGTGCAAGAATTCATGAGGGCCATAAGAGATGGAGTAGGCAACAGGCAGTAAAATCCACATGAGGAACTTTCCAAACTACTCAAGACTTTTACTAATCTTGGAGGCAAAACCTTTGATGGCACAGAAGGAGTTATGGGGGTTCAAAATTGGCTTAGAATTCTGGAAAGAATCTTTGCAGACATGCAAGTTGAAGACCAAAGGAAGAGGCAAATTGCATCCAGACAATTGAGAGGAGCAGCTTTGGATTGGTGGGAAGTTATCATAGCTGGAAGACCTGAAGGAGAAGTGACATGGGATCAGTTTAAAGCAATGTTGGAAGGCAGATTTATCCCTGCATCAGCTAAGGAATCTTTACTGGAGGAATTCATTAAATTGAGGCAAGGGACTATGAGTGTCACTGAGTACACTCAGAAGTTTGAATCATTGGCAAAGTATGGTGCAGTGCTCATTACTACTGAGGAAGCTAAGAATGGCAGATATATCCAAGGGTTGAACTCCAGCCTGAGTAGAGCCATGCTACCATATAAGGATAAAACTTTTGATCAAGTTTTGGATTTGACTCTGAGCATTGAACAACATGATAAAGCTAGAGAGAATTTCAGGGCATTCAAAAATAATCAGAACAAGAAGGGAAAGGGTAAATTTCATCCTTATGATAAAAAGAAAACAGATATAACTTCCACCAAGAAACCAGAAGAAGCTAGAACCGCTGAAGTTAAGAAGAGGATCACTTGTTACAACTGTGGACAAGAGGGGCACATGAAAAATAGGTGCACCAATCCTAGACCGGCATCCTTCAATTGTCACCATTGTGGGAAGGAAGGTCACATAAAAAGGAACTGCCCAGATTTTAAGCAAGGAAAATTAGGGGCTTTGGAAGGGAAAGGCAAGGCAGCTGAGGGATCAAATGTTGAAAGGCATGGTCAAGTTGAAGGTACTTTGCTTATCCATTCAATACCTTTAACAGTAGTATATGATACTGGGGCTACACACTCATTGATCTCTCATGATATTGCACAACAATTAAAATTAAATTGTATGATTGTTGATAAACCACTGCTAATTAGAAGCCCTATAGGTAGTTCATGTGTTATGGGTATGATGTGCATGCAACTGGGATTAAATATAGGAGGACATGTGTTTGAGTCAAATCTATATGTGTTGCAATATCCAGACATAGGAATTATTTTAGGAGTTGATTGGTTGAGTAGATATAAAGCTATCATAAATATGGAGACATCCACCATATCATTGAAGGTTTTTGATGGACAAAGAATAACTGTTCTGTGTGAGGCAAACAAAAACAGAAGTATAGCCAACCTTTCTGCATTGTCAAATGAAAAACCCATGCCTGCATTAGAAGAAATCCCCATAGTTAATCAATATGATGATGTGTTTGGGGAAGTAAGAGGAGTTCCTAATCATAGGCCAGTTGAATTTTCAATTAGAATAATTCCAGGAGCTAGCCCAGTGGTTAAAAGACCAACCAGAATGGGGCCTAAGGAATTGATGGAATTGAAAAAGCAATTAGTTGAACTAGAAGAAAAAGGTTTTATTAGACCCAGTAGCTCATCATGGGGGGCACCAGTAGTCTTTGTTAAGAAGCAGGATGGATCTCTGAGATTATGTATTGATTATAGGGAATTAAATAAGGTCACAGTTAAAAATAAATACCCCTTACCAAGAATTGATGATCTCTTTGATCAATTGAGTGGTGCAAAAATATTTTCTAGACTTGATTTAGCTTCAGGCTTTCATCAGATGAAAGTGGAAGAGGAAAGTGTAAAATATACAGCCTTTAACACCAGATATGGACTTTATGAATTTTTGGTAATGCCATTTGGCTTAACAAATGCTCCTTCCTATTTTGTTGATTTGATGAATAGGATTTTTAGAGAATACTTGGATAAGTTTGTATTAATATTTATTGATGATATATTAATTTATTCTAAGTCAGTTAGAGAGCATGAAAACCATTTGCATTTGGTATTTGAGAAATTGAGACAGGAAGACTTGAAAGCAAAGTTTTCAAAATGCACTTTTTGGCAGAATGAAGTGAACTTTCTAGGCCATATTATATCATAAAAAGGAATAGCTGTGGACTCCAATAAAGTCATTGCAGTGCAAGCATGGAAAAGGCCTACTAATGTCACTGAAGTCAGATCATTCATGGGAATGGCTGGTTACTATAGAAGATTTATAAAAGATTTTGCAAAAATCTCAATTCCATTAACCAGATTGACTAGGAAGAATCAAGTGTTCAATTGGACTGAGGAATGTGAAAATGCCTTTGGGAAATTAAAAGAGGCACTGGTACAAGCTCCAATTCTTAAAGTACCTGAGGGAAATGAAAACTTGGTGGTATATACTGATGCAAGTGGACAAGGGCTTGGAGCAGTATTGATGCAACAACATCAGGTAATAGCTTATGCTTCTAGGCAGTTGAAATCAAGTGAAGTAAGGTATGCTACTCATGACCTTGAATTGGCTGCTATAGTGTATGCCCTTAAACTATGGAGACACTATTTGTTGGGAGCAAAATTTGAAGTATATACAGACCATAAATCCCTCAAATATTTGTTTTCACAAAAAGAATTAAACATGAGGCAGCAAAGATGGATTGAACTCTTAGCCTCATATGATTTTGAAATATTATACACACCAGGTAAGGCTAATAAGGTAGCAGATGCCCTAAGTAGACAACATGCTAAAGTGGCTAAATTAATGATAGAAGAGTTTAACACTTTATCATTATTAATTGATTCAGAGATAAAAAGTGATAACCTAGAAAACATGAGCTTATGCAGTGGGAAGGAAGAGATGGGAAAATTAAGTTTTATTACTTTGGGATCAGAATTGAAAAATAAAGTTGCAATGCTACAAAACCAAGATCCATTTTTATTTGGAAAGAAGACACAAATATTAAATGGTGAGACAGTGGAAGGTTTTCAGTTGGATGAGCAAGGCCATCTGAAGAAAGGAGAAAGAATATGTGTTCCAGCAATGGATGAGTTGAAGCAAGAAATTTTGGATGCTTACCACAAAAGTAAATATACTATACACCCAGGAAGCACAAGAATGTATCACAACCTCAAGAGAGATTATTGGTGGAGTGGTATGAAGAGTGCAGTGGCAACCTATGTGTCAAGATGTATGGTTTGCCAGCAGGTGAAGGCTGAGTATCAAAAACCCTCAGGAATGCTTCAACCTTTACAAATACCACAGTGGAAATGGGAAGACATATCAATGGATTTTATTGATGGTTTGCCTAGAACTAGGAGGGGAAATGATAGTATTTGGGTAGTGGTTGATAGGTTAACTAAGTCAGCCCACTTTATACCAGTGAAATCAGAAAGAAATGCTAATACCCTAGCCCAGTTGTTTGTTAAAGAAGTAGTCAGACTGCATGGTATACCAAAGACTATAGTGAGTGATAGAGATACCATCTTCACTTCAAAGTTTTGGCAGAGTTTTCACAAGGCAATGGGGACTGATTTATGCTTGAGTACAGCATACCATCCTCAATCTGATGGCCAAACAGAAATTGTGAACAAATTGCTTGAAGACATGTTGAGAGCATGTGTATTGGATTGGGGAGGAAGCTGGGAAGATTACATATATCTAGCTGAGTTTGCATACAATAACACTCATCACAGTAGTATAGGCATGGCCCCCTTTGAAGCTCTCTATGGAAGGCCATGTTTGTCACCTTCAAGTTGGCATGAGTCTGGAGAAAAGGTGGTCTTAGGACCAGAAAATGTGAAGGAGACTTCTGAAAAGGTAGCCTTGATCAGAAAAAGAATTGCCTCTGCCCAAGATAGGCAAAAGAAATATGCAGATCAAAGGAGGAAAGCAGTACAATATGATGTTGGGGATTATGTGTTCATCAAGATAACACCCATGAAAAAGGTTCTAAGGTTTGGGAAACAAGGGAAGTTGATTCCTAGATATATAGGACCATATAAAATTCTAGAAAGAATAGGGACAGTAGCCTATAAATTAGAATTGCCAGAAGAAATGAGAGCAATGCATGATGTCTTTCATGTGTCTCAACTAAGGAGATGGGTTCATGATAAGGAAGCAATATTAGAATCCTCTAAAGATGTGCAGATTGATCCTAGGATGATCTATGAAAAGGAACCAGTGGGCATAGTTTCTAGAGAAACTAAGAAGTTAAGAAACAAAGAAATTAAACTAGTAAAAGTACAATGGAGTCTAGACCCAAATGATTGCACATGGGAAGTGGAGGATAAAATCAGAAATGATTATCCTCAGCTGTTTGATTGAAGAAAAGGTAAATCTATATATATATATGTACATACTAATGAATGTGTTGGTCGAATATGCATTGTGATTTTTATCTTGTGTTGCTATGCATAGTGCTTAATAGGTGATTGGTTTGAAAATGGTTTTGAAATTAAAAAAAAAATTTCACTTTTCTGAAGAAATGATACTTAAGTTAAGTATAAAAGAATTGTGGGACACAATTCCTAAAAGGAGGGGTATATGTGATAACCCTGATTTTGTGAGTAATTTCATGATTCAATTTAGTTTGTATCTGTTTGAAATTGCATTGAAAAAATATATATAGGAAATTGAATTGCAGATACCAAGTATAAAACATGTACAGGTGCACAAGGCAGTGCACAAACATGTACACAGTTTTCTGTGTGATAAAATAAGCAACAATCAATAGACATAATAGAATATGTGAATTACAAGTATATGCATGTAGGCAGAAATCATCAAGCCTTAAAAAAAAAAGAGACTTAGGCCAGGATAGGCATACATGTATTATACATGGGCACAAAATAATACTGGCAGAAATAAAAAGAAAAAAATTTAACATTTGCATGAAAATGGTATGAGCTATTGGACAAGTACTTTATCCATTTTTAGCAATTCCTTTTTACTTTAGAAAAGAAAAAGAAAAGAGAAGAAATCATGCAAATAACATGACCGGGGCAATGAGGTATATTTTCTGGAAAATATACCATGACTATTTACCCATTTTCTCTAAAATGTTAGAATAAGAGGCAGATCATAGTTGGTAGGGTAAAATTGGCATTTGGTAATTTCCTAAAACCCTAGTAGCAGCCAGAGTTCATATAAGAAGACCTGGTGTGGTAAGGTTTTATGTTTGCTCTACCTCTTAAAAAGAAAATATACAAAGTATAAACCAGAGAAAATAGGAGAAGGCAGAAGACTAAAAAGGGATTCATAAGGCATAGGAAGAAGAAGGATTAAGGTGAGTAATCTCACTGAAAACTTTGGCATTAAGACCTGAATATTGAGGCAGCCAGTTTGAACTAATTTTCATTTACAAGTTATGTTTTATGATTGGATGACTTTGGCTTGTGAATGATTTGTTTAAGGGTAAAATCTCTATCTGATTTACCCAGGAAAAATAAGAGTCATGTATTTATGAACTAAAATGTTTGTCTGAGATATGGGTTAACTTTGAGATTGGGTGTTTTCTTTGATAAGTTTTCTTTTTAAGTTGTTTGTAAAATCCCCAGATTCAAGTAGTGGGTATATGGTCTAAAGGCAGAAAGAAATATGGGCTGTGACATTGTGTGGTTGCTTATGCCTCATATTAATTAAAACAAAAGAAAATGTAGAAGTGCAATGTTGTACATGTGCTGAGCTTCTATGTTTTATGAAATACCCAAATCAAATATACTTGTGGTTTAGCCAGATCATGAATCTGATTGAACCAGAGGTAGGGAAAAATATATATAAATATCTGGAAAATTACTCAGGACCATATGCTTACATCTTGATCCAGTGAAACCCATAGGCAAGATAATGTGCTAAGAAGTCACCTCACTCTTTTATGATAAAATGGTTGCTTCTGAGAATTTAACTTACCAAATTCTGGATGAATATATGTTGCTTGCATCATTTATGTTTCTCTGATTAAGAAGTGAGATGCAGAAGGGATTAGCACTGCTATGAAAAATATTAAAACACTTAGTAATTTAACTAAGGACTTGGGATCTTAGGGCTACCAAAGTATAGCTTGGCAATGGGAATATTGCAAGTTCACACATGGTATATTTATACCCAGGGGCCTGAGTGTGCTGGGTTAACAGAGAAAGGTCCCAGGCAGTGTGTGTTTAAAAAGAAGAAAGTAGCTAAAGTCCCTGATAAATTTGATAATGAATTCTAGGAATAGATTCAGTAGAGGTCTGGGCAAAATTCCCTGATGGCCAGTAAAGTTGAAAAGGAGATGATAACTGGATTGAAGTTTGTATTTGGTTGTTTTGATGCTTTACTGGTGAATCTTGTGGTTGTTTTCTATGAACTAAAACATTGTGATCATATATAATCTGTTTGGCACTAATATGAATACACATGCTTCACAAAAAAAAACATGCACACAGAAGATATTGAGTTTCTTATTCTTGCAAAGTACAGGAATATAAATGGAATTAAAATAAATCATGTTTTCAGTTAGATTATTCACACCAGACAAATAGTCTGACCCTTTTGTGTTCATGCACCATTGGGTGTCTCATATTTATATGGGGCAGTTCATGGTGATTTTGCAGGGAAATAGGGATTGCTTTGATCAGGCTTTGGATGTTAAACTGCTTAGGATTTGGATGCTATGTTTTTAAAAGTCTTTGCTGAAGCTAAATTAGATATTCATGTTGAACTATGTTAAGCTATTTGTTTAAGTTGCTTAGAAAAACCAATGTAATGTCATTTGCTGTTTTGTAAGTGTTGAATTATATGTATCAGTTAGAACTTGTGTATTTTGTTTTGCAAATGCTTTGTTAAGCAATTGAATTTCAAGTTTCAAGAACAGTTACGCTAAAATGTTAGAAAATCTGAGTTTGAAAGAATTTGTGGGTTGCAAGTATATCCATAGATCTGGCATAAGAAAATCCATGTTCAAGTAAAAATTAAATCTGATAGGAAGAGTTTGAGTTGCTTGAAAAGAAAATGATATAACAGGTATTTGGTAACTAAGTAGTGCAAACCAAAATGGGGCTAACATAGCCATTTTCTGGAGCCTGGGTTAAGACAGCACTCAAGTGTTTTTAATCAAGTTTTAGATCTGCTTCATAGCCAAAGTATAGAGTAGGTTCAGACAGTTTTGCTCTCAGGAAAAAAAAATAAAAAGGAAAAACAAAAACAAAAATTGGGTTGAACCGACCAGCATAGCACTCGAACTTGTGACCTCTCATGTATAAGTTAGGCGCGTTTCCATTACGCCTAGATGTTGCTT
Organism: Allium fistulosum; assembly: GCA_030737815.1. Taxonomy (NCBI): domain Eukaryota; kingdom Viridiplantae; phylum Streptophyta; class Magnoliopsida; order Asparagales; family Amaryllidaceae; genus Allium; species Allium fistulosum. The sequence continues at coordinate 846,587,868 of CM060903.1, forward strand.
GTGTTCACTTAGGATCCACTTTATTATAGCCTGAGTTTGAACACACCTGCACAGAAACATGCACACACATGCACAAGTAAAAGCAAAGTTACCCAGTAAGAAAATCAGAAGCATATATGTGAAATAAGGAGCCTTGAGACATAGAATCAATAGTAATGTATTAATCTAAAATTGGGAAAACCTAGTTTTGAAAAAGAAACACTATTGCTATGTAGAGAGTACTTTTTAAGCAATACTCAACAGGTTTCTACCTTCAAAATTTTTATACTCTGATTTAGGTAGAAGATGACTTATATATCTTTATATATATAAGTTTAAGTTAAAATGATTAAACCAATATTTATTGGCAGAAAGGTCCTGGATAGAAGAAAAATTGAATTGAATATTTTTCTTGATTAAATGGCCACTGAATGTTTTTTTTAAAAAAAAAAATTCTTAGTGGGTCATTTCATCTGCTTGTACTGAAGACTTCACTGTATTTGAGATATTCTTATGTATTTTGTTTTCTAACTCTGATGTATATAGTAGCTTCATGAACTACTATCCTTTTGTCTATTCTGCTGCATTATTTTACTCTGTGTCTGTGATATGTGATTGATTTATTTACCGTATATGGTGAGTTTTGCCAAATTTTAAATTAACAATCTGGTATTTTGAACTATTCAAGTCAGACATGTGTGGATTATTGTCGATTTGAATGGTCCAAAATATCGGGTCGTTACAGGAAACTTAAAACATACGTATAACATACTATTCCTTTCATAAAACATACAGTATTGTATGCATCATTTAAAACTTATGCATTATAATAGTTTTGTAATCTATATGTATATATATATATATATCCAATTTAACACCAATATTAATAAACAGTACATTATCTTAAAATTTCATACGATATATGCAGTGAAACAACAATATGAATGCGACTACTTAACAAAGCCTTTATATATATATATATGCATACCACACTAATTAAAAATATATATATTGTAACTTATATATATAAATTTAACAATAAATTATATAGCTAACCTTTATATATAGTAGATGGAACCGAGGAGGGGACAGTGAGAGGGTGGGTGGACGTGTGGGCGGAGCAAGGCGGAGGGAGGAGATATTGGCTAGGCAAGATGACGTGGACGAGTTGATACGGTGGCAGAGGCCGGTTCTACGTTGGGTTTCTGGCGTGGGTTGCCGACTGCGTGGCACGGCTACTGGCGCCAGGGGATGAGGCGGAGTACGGCAGGGAGTTGGGACCAACGAAGGTGAAGGCGGGTTAGAGGGGAATGGAGAGAGGTCGTGGCTGTTGGTGGTTGTAGTGGAGCACGAGGACAGTTGAAGGCAGGGCGGTGAAGTACAGGGGCGAGCATACATGGAGAAGAAAATAAATAAAAAATCTAGGGGAAGAGAAGATGCAAAGAGCAGTTTTGAAACGTGGAAGATGATAGGAGTAATTTATAATATGTTATTGTTTTGTAACGTATGCCTGAAACAAAGCAAAGAAAGGCAATATTAAATAGAGGTGGTGAGGTTACCACGTAAGACAAGATTCGAATTTCAAAAGATAAGCTCTCAAGACTGTTGGTTAAATTTTCAATGCAAATATAAACGGTAGGTAATTGAAAATGCAGAGAAAACGAATAGCTATATAAATAATTGAAATGATGGATTGGTAACAACATTCCGTTGATTTAGCAAAAGTTATTATAGCAATTTATTATGTTGCTTGGATGACACGGTTGAAGTTTGAAACGCAAAGGAAAACAAAAGGTCACGGTTCCGGTACCGATACGGTTATCGGTTTCGCGGATTCTGCTGTGTACCGGACTTCAAAACACAGAAATGAATATACCGTAGAGATCAGCACGACGAGACGATCAAAACGGTATATAGATATTAGTGGTACGATCATCCGATCAAAAGTCGATAATCGGTACCAGAAATGCTGCTATTTTGCCAGAATTAAGATAAATGGAGCAACAGAAGTCCGAAATTTGAAAAACGAAAGATGACGTCTTACTCAGAAAAAGATTTAGAAATTTTCTATAGAAAAATATTCCGGTTTGAAAATAAATTTATTATCATCAATTATTAACTGATTTAAATTGAAATAAAATTACACAAGAAAATAAACTTCCAAATTATCTGATGAAAATTAACAAGTTGCTATGTTTAACTAGACGCATTCCAAATATAAAATTTTTGTTTCAAATTTCAATTATTTAAAATTTCACAAAAATTCCATTAAATACGTTATTAAAACCAATCAAAATTTTTGGGTCGTTACACTCTCCCCCACTCAAAACTTTTCGTCCCCGAAAAGGAAGAATGTAGGAGAATAGAAACAACCAGAAAGAAAAATAGATTAAAATACAAGGATAGACAATTAATTTAAAACTATATAAATTTTACTTGAAATATTCATTTGAAAACTTCATTTGCAGTTCAATTATCTTTAATACTTTAAAACTTTTAAAAACCCATTTGTAAAATTTCTTGGTTCCTTTATAAATACCATTTATATGTTTAAGTAACACCTTTATAAATATACGAAAACTACTTGAAAACAATTATTTACATCATTACTTATATTTACAAAGAAGCTATTGAAAACATTAATCCATAATTCATAAATTTATTAATTTAAAGATACTTTTCAAATATTATTAATAAATCACTAATCATTTACTTTAAATATGTTTTATTTAATTAATAACTTCTAAAATATTTAACACTAAAATTTTCTATTAAACTAGGTAGTATATAAATAAACAATATTTAAAAAGGATATAGTCAACGTGGAAAAGAAGAAGGATTTGAGAAAACAAAATATAGGTGAATAAATAAAGCTGAGAAGATAAGGTAGATTCAAAAGAATAGTATCAGGCATGAATAATTAATTCAAACCATTAGAATTTCAATTTCAAATATTAATACAAAATTTCTTTGCTGGAAATACTTTTATAAATAAAATACCTTTATAATAAAATACTTTTATAACTCGATGTTTCAACAAGTTTATCCTTGTTCCTGTAGACTCTGGTAGTGCGTTGATCAAGCGCAAAACTATAATTCTCCAGGTACTTAGTAGACCTGTTTCAACACCCAGTGAAAATACTGGAAAAATTTTAAAAACAGATATGGAAAGTACAATCCAAACAAAAAAACAAACAAATCATGGATCGCAGATACACAACGGTTACGCCTGGATCCCCCAGGAAACATCCGTACCTTTAAAGCAATCACTGCCTTGCGAATTTCGCCATGATAACAAAAAAAAACTTGTAGACCGCGGATACACAATGGTTACGCCTAGATCCCCCAGGAAACATCCGTACCCTTTAAGCAATCTCTGCCTTGCGGATTACGCTACTAAAACGACCATAGATCGCAGATACACAATGGTTACGCCTGGATCCCCCAGGAAACATCTGTACCTTTTAAGCAATCACTGCCTTGCGAATTACGCTATGCAGTCGAGTTCGTAAGACCATGGGTAACGCCATGGAATTCGAAGGACACTCGAGTATCATATCCGGAAAACCAAAAATCAGAGAGAATAATATCGATAGAATGAATCCAGGATGTGGCCACAAATCGGATATCAAGCAGAAGGCACTTTCCATATCTTTACTTCGAAAATATGTATCATATAGTACCTTTCAAATTAATTTCAAATATCATACTTATATAAAGTCCATTATATATAAGATTTCATTTTCAAATCAAATACTTTTCCAAAATCAAAAGTATATCAAATCACACTTATACAGACTTCAATTATATAAGATTTCACTTTTCAAATTGAGTACCTTTTCAAATCCATAGTTTTCGAATCAACATCATACTTATACAAACCAAATTTTTATATAAGTTCGATAACTCCCAAATCAAGTTTTTAGTAACACAAGGTTCTCGATTTCAATTTGTTTCAATATCAATGTATTTTCAAAATCATATACGCTTTCACCAAATTATTCTTCCAAATCAAATATCTTCAGTTCCAAAGTTTCCAAAATAATAAATTTAGGAAATAAATCCAAATTTCCAAATCAATACAATTAAATCAAACAATTCATTTCCAAAATCAATGGTTTTCAAAATCATCTTATATTTACATAAGGTCCATCTTATATAAGGGTCAAATTTTACAAAATAAATTTCGTTGTATGAAGAGTCATATGGAATTGAATATCTTTGCTTTTATGGGTTATATATCTTTGTAATTTAAATTGGAAATTCTCTTTTAGTAAGCAAAGGTATTCTAAACCGATAGCTTTCAATTTCAGCGTCAAAATATATCAATGATATTAGAATATAAGATGTACATACATCATCATTTCGCAAAATCACATTTGATCGCTCGCTCGATCACACAAGTTCGCTTTCGAACTAGTATTGTCCATTCGACTTCCCTAATGCGGATGTCGATATGGTTTCTCGACTAGAAGGCATCAGTCTCCTTGCATAGCCATATACTATGATAGAGAATTCTAGAATCGAGCCCAAAATCCATATCAAATATTCGCCATCAAGAATCAAATGAAAAATTCTAACACGAAAAGGTGTAATTCACCTTGAACTTGTGTACTCAAACTTGGATCAAATTAATTATGCGAATAAAACAGCATACATACAACTTATGTATCTATTCCAACTTGCTAAATATATAGTTTTATAAAGATGTTACCCAGTTAAAACATTTAAACTAAATTTTATTCAAAATATTTTGAAGACCAAATTCTTTTCAAAACATTTCAAATCTAAATTTCATATTAGAAAAAGAATCAAAATAGCCTTATTCATATACTTAACAAAAACAGTTTCAACTTATTTAAATCATATTACTTCATACTTTAACATACATACCAAACTTATATACTTTATACTTTTCAAAATTTCTTAGCTTTGAAAAGTTAACCTTGATTTGGAAGTGCTCGAACCTTCAAAATAGTTGAAGAAATCATTTTCAAATTCAAGAGTTGGAAATCAACAACAAATCAGTAAATCAATTCCAAAAGGTAGGGTTATATCAAATCAGATCCAAAACTCAAGGACTGAACTCCGGCTTACTTCAAATCATTTCAAATATATATACATATATCTTCGAATACCAAATCATACTTCGAAATTTGAAATCAAAATTGGTTTCACAAAATCACTCGTGTAGCAATGCTACTAAAGTGGCATATCCCCCACTCTGAAACTCGAAAATCAATGTCGATGATGCGTGCACTCATCACCGAAATTATTTTCCAGCGACATAAGTGAGTTCTGGACTTCTATTTTCTCAAACTTCTTTTGAAATTTCTTCGAAATCATTCGAAACTCCTTTAAGTCATTTGAATCATTTCTTATTCGGAAAATACTTTCAAATCGTATTATTATATTATTTTAAAATCTTAAAACCAATTTAAAACACCGGGTTCAATTCTCGAATTTCAAATTTAAAATCCTTCACTCATAAATTATTTTTAGATAAAACAAATTTCTTATATAATTTTTCAAAATTACAAATCCTTTCAAAACCTCAAATTCTCATTTTTAAAAAGGTATATAATCCTTATCGAAAACATTTTCACTCTTATATATAGAAAAAAAATCATAGTTATCAAAATAATAATTTCGATATATGAAACAATTTCTAAAATACAACAAACCCCGATTTTCAAAGGATTTCAAAACAAAGATAGAGATTTCAATTAGAGGGACTCTAATCGGATAAAATTCTGACTTGAAGATAGGCTCGAACGAAGATGGGATAACAAAATACAAGATAGATATATTTTTATAAATCGCGGATGACCCTAGGGTCAACCGTGACTTCAAAATAAGATTGGTGCAGAATTCTGAGGCAAATCGACATTTGATTACCAGAGATAGAATTCGGCATAACAAGAGATAGCAACATCAAACCGAGGGATATATAAATCTCCGGTGAATCAATGCCAATTGTAAAGGAGTTCCACCCCTTTACAAGTCATACAAAGATTGGCGGGATCGCCTATTTTAATAGAGATCATTCGAAGTGGAGTTATGGGATACTCCTTTTCAAAAGAATACAAATAGGGAGTGACAAGAATGAATTTTGGAACCACAAGGAACGTTCCAAAGTTCAAAGGAAATTGAGTCAAAAGGAAGAGATTCAAACTCGAACGAAAGTGATTCTGTAAATAAATTTACTATATATGCTAAGTTTGCCTAGAGCCAAAGCTCTGATACCAACTGCAACGACCCATTATTTTGGACCATTCAAATCGAAAAATAAATCCACACATGTCGGACTTGAATAATTCAAAACAATAGATTGTTAATTTAAATTTGGCAAACTCAGCATATACAGTAAATAAATCACTCACAGAATCACAAACACAGAGTAATACAATAATACGCAGCGGAATAGATAAAATAGTAGTTCATGAAGCTACTATATAAACATCAGAGTTACAAATAAAAATACAACAGAATATCTCGAATACAGTGAAGTATTCAGTACGAATAGACGACCTCTCTGAACAAATCAACTAAAAAGCTGAAAGCTGAATCGATGGTTGGATCTCCAAACGAAGCTCCAAACTCCAAAGGTGAGTCTCAATTGTTGTATCACTCAGTCTGACCCGAGCGTAAAGCAAAACACAAAACACTCGAGTCAGGATTAACATTCTTATATCAATAAATCCAACTCAAGTGAAATATCAACTGAAATACAAGTAACTTAAAGGATGTTTGGGATAACCATCCTCTAAGGATCCGTGGAACTATCTAAAATGTAGAAATATACACTCTAACACTGTGGTCATTTCAAATTTATTTATACTTCAAAACCAAAATATCATTTTCATTTCAAATATATCTATTTTCCAAAATAGTATATATAGATTAAATAATTTATAAAGTAAAGTATTTATAATTTCCTCAAGTCTCACAAATCAACTCAAATTCCAAATCCAAATTTATTCAAAGCTCAAATCATCAATTCAATTCAGTTCTCAATAGACCATTTAAATTTTCAATATTTTTCAGGCTTTAATATTCAATATTTTCAAAATTAAATTTAACAGTTTCATATAGCTCTTGATTTAACTTCATTATTATTTAATCAGGGAATATTCACTTAATAAATTCAATATCATTTAACTAGCCTTAAATTACATTTTTTCTAAATATTTCCTTAAATTTATTTAAACAAGAAATATTCATTTAATTACTTAAATCAAACTCAAGTTATAAATCATATCTTAAATCTCAATTTCAATAAGTTTCAAATCGGTTTAATTAAATAAATTCTTTATTGAATAAAATTTCAACTAAATTCAAATTATCTTCCCAACCTTAACTTATTCAAATTATTACCAAAATCTATTTTGAAATATAATTTTGAACACTTAACCATATTATATGTATTAAATCAATATTAATTAAATTAAATATTGTTACTAAATCTATATATATCATTACCATATATAATAATTTAGGAATCAGCATTTATTAAAACCATATATTTCTTTCCAAAACCATGGAATTTATTTTCAAAATATTTATATATGGACCAACGGTGTCTGTATATAATTTCCTATCCTATGGTCAAGTGATACGGATATTTATCATTTCAATCCGTAATTTAAATATATACGGGTAGATATCATTTCGACCCGTAATCCCAAATTCAATCAAATGAAAATCGCTTGGGTCTATCAGTTCAACCCATAACGATTTTCTCCTATTCTAAAGTCCGTTCGGGTATGTATCATTTCAACCCATAGTGAATTCTATATTAATAGGGAACTTGCAGAGTGGTAACAGATATGATAATAACATAGCAGGCATATATCATTAATATAAATAACAGATAATGGTGTCGGATGTCACAGGTGAACAGATACAGATAATAGCATATACAACAATTTAAATAACTAACAACAACATATTTCAATTGTCGTTTCAATTGAAATCAAATTTAATAAATATAAGAACGTTAATCGTGAGTGATTGCTCACCTTTCGAGGCTAGAGGATAGACAAAGAAACGAGCAACGAATTTCAAAGCAACGCTAGATGGACACAATTCGATGAAGAAGCAAGCACGACAGACAAAGCTGATAATAGGAATTCGATGAGAACTAATCAGAATCAGTTTGATAGAAATAGAATATATATATTATTATTTTAAAAAAATTGATATTTTTAACTTTAACACCTATAAAATAAAATCTATATATAAATGTATATTGGGAAGCCAAACTCCAGTAACTTATATATATATGAGCTAATATATGAACCTATTATAATTTAAGATAAATGTTTATAACAAAAACAATATAACATATCTTATTATCATACATGCACAACTCAACAGCCTACATGTGTTATATCTAAAAATCCAGACTTAAATAATAAATTTAAACTTAACTTGTTAATATATATATATCCTATAGTCTTAAGATACAGGTCATACAAAGCTTATCTAAACTTATATACATAAACGAATAGGTTACATAAACTTATATAAATTCATATATGTATAGACAGAGTCACATTACAAAATAACATATAGTATCAGGTAAAACAAGGTTATGCAGACTTGGCTTTATAGTATGTATACAATTTAAAAAAAAACAAAACTTACAAAACAATTATTGTCCTTCGAAAACTTCATATAGTATGCAGACCAAAACAAAAAAATAACTATATATATACTCATGGACTAGAACCAACATATATAACACAAAACAGGTAATTTTAAACATATATATATATATATATATATATATATATATATATATATAAGCGTGAACCTGTAGAGTATAAAACTTATATACAAACTTATTTATAACTAAATTTATATACAACATATATAAGCTATATATGCAACACTTACATCATATAGAAACTGTGTGATATAAACTATAACATAACTCATATATAACAACATATATCATATGTACCTTAGACCTATAACATAACACTAACACAACAAAAGGAAACTTAAAACATACGTATAATATACTATTCCTTTCATAAAACATACAATACTATATAACTTATATCTAACAAATTGTATGCATCATTTAAAACTTATGCATTATAACAGTTTTATAATCTATATGTATATATATATATCCAATTTAACACCAATATTAATAAACAGTACATTATCTTAAAATTTCATACGATATATGTAGTGAAACAACAATATGAATGCGATTTACGAAGCCTTTATATATATATATATATGAAAACCGTCACCTATGCATACCATACTAATTAAAAATATATATACTGTAACTTATATATATAATTTTAACAACAAATTATATAGCTAACCTTTATATATAGTAGATGGAACCGAGGAGGGGACAGTGAGAGGGTGGGTGGACGTGTGGGCGGAGCAAGGCGGAGGGAGGAGATATTGGCTAGGCAAGATGACGTGGATGAGTTGATACGGTGGCAGAGGCCGGTTCTACGTTGGGTTTCTGGCGTGGGTTGCCGACTGCATGGCACGGCTACTGGCGCCAGGGGATGAGGCGGAGTACGGCAGGGAGTTGGGACCACCAGAGGTGAAGGCGGGTTGGAGGGGAATGGAGAGAGGTCGTGGCTGTTGGTGGTTGTATTGGAGCACGAGGACAGTTGAAGACAGGGCGGTGAAGTACAGGGGCAAGCATACATGGAGAAGAAAATAAATAAAAAATCTAGGGGAAGAGAAGATGCAAAGAGCACTTTTGAAACGTGGAAGATGATAGGAGTAATTTATAATATGTTGTTGTTTTGTAACGTATGCCTGAAACAAAGCAAAGAAAGGCAATATTAAATAGAGGTGGTGAGGTTACCACATAAGACAAGATTCGAATTTCAAAAGATAAGCTCTCAAGACTGTTGGTTAAATTTTCAATGCAAATATAAACGGTAGGTAATTGAAAATGTAGAGAAAACCAACAGCTATATAAATAATTGAAATGATGGATTGGTAACAACATTCCATTGATTTAGCAAAAGTTATTATAGCAATTTATTATATTGCTTGGATGACACGGTTGAAGTTTGAAACGCAAAAGAAAACAAAAGGTCACGGTTCCGGTACCGATACGGTTATCGGTTTCGTGGATTATGTTGTGTACCGGACTTCAAAACACAGAAATGAATATACCGCAGAGATCACCACGACGAGACGATCAAAACGGTATATAGATATTAGTGGTACGATCATCCGATCAAAAGTCGATAATCGGTACCAGAAATGCTGCTATTTTGCCAGAATTAAGATAAATGGAGCAATAGAAGTCCGAAATTTGAAAAACGAAAGATGACGACTTACTCAGAAAAAGATTTAGAAATTTTCTATAGAAAAATATTCAGGTTTGAAAATAAATTTATTATCATCAATTATTAACTGATTTAAATTGAAATAAAATTACACAAGAAAATAAACTTCTAAATTATCTGATGAAAATTTTCCAGTTGCTATGTTTAACTAGACGCATTCCAAATATAAAATTTTTGTTTCAAATTTCAATTATTTAAAATTTCACAAAAATTCCGTTAAATAGGTTATTAAAACCAATCAAAATTTTTGGGTCGTTACAATAAAAGTTTAGTGAGTGTAAAATAATGCTCATCTAATATAAGAACAAGTAAGACTATTATAGGTAAATCTATACTATTAAAGATGAGTCATTCATGCTTGATTCTCATTGCTTCTCACATTCTTTGTTTCATAGCTTGACATGTATGGTTATCACATTCCGTTACTTAATATAATCTAACCTTGTTGAATAATAGTAAGGTAAAAGGAATCTGCTCTCCTATTTCTTTTATTTTTGAGGAGTCTTTTTTCTTTAGAGATTTTGGTGGAGATTCCAGTTTTTTACAAATTCTAGTGATTAATATATGCATAAATAAGGCAGCTTTTACAAACCTTTAAATAGATTGACATATATATATATATATACACACACACATGTAATTAAAGCATTGATATAGTTTAAAATTAGTATAACTAGTCTATTATGCATAACATCAATATAAAGATCAATAGTTTCCAACTTACAAAAACAAATGCATGAAATGGAAATAAAATATATATGAGTGTCGATATTTTAGAATGTTAATTGTAAATTTCAATCTTTTATGGATATTTCTCTTTGTTCCAACAGAGAAAACGTACATATCTGTTATAATTTATGACCAATATTAAGAATAAATTCCATTATATTTAGAAAGATAAACAATAATGTTATAAGGAGAGGACGAAAATTTTAAAATGAGGGGAGACTGTAACACACCCACTTTGGAGGATCCATAAAATGGTAAATTAAATTAAAATTAATAATAATAAGATATTATTAAAGATATTAATAAAATAATTTAATTACAAGAATTTCCTAGGGGAGATTTAATTAATTAAGTGTTGGACATTCTAAAAGGTTAATTGAATGGCGTGGTGGCGCGAGGTCGGCGAGGCGGAGGACGACACTGGTGCGGCGGCGGCGAGGTTTGCATGCGATGATTAACGACGAAAAAAAAGAAGCGAGCTCGCTTGTTAACGCAAGATGAGGAAGAAAGAAGGAAAGGATAAATGTTTAAATTTTTATTTAGGTTTAAAATAATTTTAATTTAATTAAATCGTTTCAATCGTTAATTCATAACTTTCTCGTACGAGGTCCAAATCGAGCGCAACAAGTTGCGTTGTGTTCGTATCATCAAGTACTACGCTATGGAGTTGGATTGGATGAATTCAAGTTAATAGGAATTTTGGGTTAAATTGAAAGATTGTTCAATTTTAATTCAAAACAAAGTGCTTTGGCGATTTCTGGAATTTTTGTGAGTAAACTCACCTCTCTGGCCTGCTTATATTTTTATATAGGTGGAAATAATTTTATTTATGTTGTTTGTGACTGTTTGGATGATATACTATATTTATTAGTTGGTTTGGATATATTCCCGCCTATTGGAGCGGATGAAACCCTATTATGTTCCCGTGTAAGAGCGGATGACCCTTTATAAATGAATCCCGCCTCGAAGCTGTTGATTATTATATTATTTGATTATATGTTGTATTTGATGTAGAGGGAGAGGTTGGAGGGATCCAACAGGATACCTCACATTATTGATTTTACTTTTCATACATTTTGATATATGATGTGTTGGATGCCATATTTGATGACATGGATTTGTTTTGCTTATTTAGTGCTATGGTAGCACTGGGCCATATTTTTAGTATTTTGAAAGACTATAAAATAGCAATTTTGAATTGAAATGATTTTAAAAGTGATTTTGGAAGTATATATGTTTTAATAATTTTTAAATTATTAAAAGGAATGAAATTATTTTTAAACAAATAAAAGTATGATTTTTGATGATTATGAAAGTATGGTTTTGAGAAATATTTTTAAATAGAGATTTTCGAATAGTTTATAAAAAGGATTTATAAAAGTGAGATTTTGTAAATAAAGAAATAGATTTATAATATGAGTTTATAAATATTTTGTAAATGGATCTGAAATAGATTTGGTAAATGGATTTATAAATGGATTTTATAAATAAATTAGATTTATAAAGAAATGGATTTACAAATGGATTTTGATAGTAAATGATTTTTTATAAAAGAATGATTTATAAATAGAAATTTATAAATAAAGAGATTTTATAAAATATAAGTTTTATAAAATAGACAGGAGATTTATAGACATAGTTTTATAAATATGGAAATGATTTATGTTGAGATTTAAATATGGATTTTTATATAAAGGAAATATATTCAAGTTTTTAAAGTTAAATAATCTTTTAAAAGAAATGTTTTTGAAAGTAATATTTTGATGGAGTTAATGGTTTTGTATAGTAATTTATCCTTTGAAAAGTAATGTTTTGGAAAGTAATAATTCCAAATGGAATTTAAATGGTTTTGAAAAATGTTTAAAAATGTGATATTTATCGAAAACATAGATTCCAACATTATTATTGTAATAGACGTTTTCAGGAAAGTATGGAAAGCGTGGACTATAACACTGTTGTTATAGTAAAAGACTTCCGAAAGGAAATGTTTTATATAGTGTATGGGATTTATATATATATATATATATCATTAATCAAATCCCAATACTAGTGTTTTGGGTGGTCGTAACGATGTTTTACGCAACATTCGTTTTGACCCAATAAATGTTTGTTTGACCTTCCATTGTGAAATACACAAATTGGTTCTTATGATCATACTAAAAGCTTGGTGGTGTAGGAGCATTACTTCCTATACTTAACACCCGTCTGGAGGCATACGAACTCTGGAGTTGTACGGTTATAGAAATCTATTTGGCGTGTCTCCAAAATGGTAGTGTTATTAAATAGGGACAGTTTGGCACAGGTCCCTAATAAGTTTCAAAATACACAAAAACCCCAGTAAAATAAAGTTTGTAAATTAGGTCCCTAGAATTAAGTTACTGAATAATTACATACACTTATGCAATTATTCAGTGAATAATTGCAGACATTTATGCAATTATATCAAAAAATTGCGGAAAATTCCGCAACTATTCATCCAAAAAATTGCGGAAATTTACGCAATTTTTTCAAAAAATTGCGGAAAATTCCGCAATTATTCACCCAAAAAATTGCGGAAATTTACGCAATTTTGTCAAAAGGTTGCGGAAAATTCCGCAATTATTCACCAAAAAAATTGCGTAACTATATGCAATTACTTAGTAACTTAATTCTAGGGACCTAATTTACACACTTTTTTTTACTGGGTTTTTTGTGTATTTTGAAACTTACTAGGGACCTGAGCCTAATATTCACTATTAAATATACTTATACCATCGATATAAGTATATGGAAATGTTTTCCAAGATTGAAGATTTGAAATGGTTTTGAAGATATATATTTTTAAAAGATAATTTGAAGTAAATATTTGGAAAGTAATTTAATTAATAAAAGATTAATTAAATGGTCCTAGTGACTGCTTATGTGCTAGATATTGTTTGTTGCTTTGGTAGTTGAATAACCGACTATCGAATTTGGCCTCTTTAACATTGTTGGTCCAGAGGCACCGGGGTCGAATTTATCCAAGAACCACTTCGGACCAATGTATGCATTTGAAAGTGTAGGTTTATGATTATGATTTTGAAGACAGATCTTCATGATGTAGGGCTATTTACCACTAGTCACTCGACGTGAAATTTACCATATCATATATTTATGTGGCAGTAGAGCTTCGTTATGAAAATCTACAATATGCAAGGACTTCTCACTACTAATCCTAGGGGTAATTCCCGGCAGGATGTGGTAGGAGAGTGCCTTCGGTTTGTCCTATTCCTGGACAACTTGTATGGACGAATGTCTGACATTGCATTTCTAATTACATTAATTGATCTCTATGAACGTATCACCTGTTTGGTGGGGGAGAAGACAACTTCTCTTAGCTTAACACCCTTTCCTGAAACGTACGAGCTTAGGGGATATACATTTGCAGAAAACGGTTGTGTGATTGTGTGTAACGACCCAGAATTTATGTCATTTGAAATTCGTATATTTAATTGATTTTAAATATTAACAAGTAAGATTTGTAAGTCGAATAAATTTAAATTCGAATATAGTGATTTAATTGTTTAATTAAATCGATAATTTAATATTTGAAATTCCAGAAATAATTGGAAATTTGATTTAATGTAATTAAAATTGATTTATAAAGTTATATTAAATCATATTGGAGTTGGAATGATGTTTGTAAACTTTTAAAATTGAATTAAAAGTTAAATTGTGATAATTGATTATTTTAATATTTAATTGACGACTAAAAATAGTCATTTTTCAAATAGTCTTGGATTTCGACAAAACTAGTTTCATCGGATCCGTAATGTTAAATTATTTTAAGATTTCAAGTTTCGTGTCAATCGGATTTACGGTTTGTCCGGGGCAAGCCAAAACGCATAGAAATCATTTTAATCGATTTAATTTAAATTTGATCATTTATTTCCATAACTCGCGCATATGATCGAATTAGCTCCCGAAACATGTTCCATTGTGTCCGGAACGCGGGTTAAACCTTAGAAACGCCAGCGGGCACGCTTCGTTTGGAGTTCGAAAAATTGGAGATGAATAGTGTTTTGGCAATTTTTTATTAAAGGACTTGTTTTTCATCACTTTGCACAAACCCTAGGTCAAATGTTATAGCTGCCACATACGAAAACAATGGCCAAAAAATCGCCATCTTCTTCCCCAAATATCTCCCGATCCCTTCACTTTCACGAAAATCATTCAACTGCAAAGTTGTAGAGGGCGAAGAGACGAATATTTTCAACGGCTATGATCAATTTTTATTGAGCCGATCATCGTCAAGAGGCTCGCGTTCGTATGATGTTTTGGTGCATTTTTCTCAACATTTATAGGGCCGAGCTTGTCATGCTTGTGGCCGTGGGTGAGGCTATGGTAGGCGCACGCATCGATGGCTCCTGATCGTCATCAAAGTGGTCGAGGAGGTGGCGATAATTAGGGTAAAGTCGGCGGCCGTGGGTTTTATTCACGTTCGAATAACCTGGGAAGTTTTCACGCGAGGAAGAAGAAGTATCACGCGGCCAGATCTTGATCTCCAGAACGTGCGGCCCAGGATTGATCTAGGTTTAATAAAAAGAAAAATAAAATAAAATTGTAAATTGATTTATATTAATTCGTATAATGTTTAAAACAACATAACTTTGTCATACGAGGTTGGAAATTGACGAAACAAATTGCGTTGGGTCCGTATTCTCGAGCACTACGCAATGGAACTGGATTGGGATTGATTGGAGCTAGTGTGAATTTTAGGTAAAATTAAACGCGTGTTTAATTTTATTCGAAACGAAACACTACAACTGATATCAGAAATTCAAGTTGAGAACTCCTCACTCAATCGAATTTGTTTTGATTTAAAATTTTAAATAGTTAGATTTAAAATTGTTGATAGTGTTGATTGTGTGTTTGGATGATGATTGTCATTGGATGTGTTGAAATAGACCCTATACGCCGCATATTAAGCGGAGGTTATTATATTAAAAACATATATCGCGATATTCCACCGTGAAGTGGAATTGGTATTATATATGTATTTGGAGTTGATTTCCCGCATTATATAGCGGATGAGACCCTATTGCGCCGCATAATAGCGGATAGTATTTTATAAATCTCATATACCGTGATATTCCACCTCGAAGTGGAATTGGTATTGTGCTAACATCTGTGGATGCAGGGAAACGGGTTGGAGGGATCCAACTGGATTCCTCAAACATTTGAATTTGTTTCATATGTTGTGTGTTGATTATTTATAATCTCCCTGTGATTATCTTTGTGATTGAAATTATTGAAGGCTAAAATTTAGCCGAATGTATTTTTGGTATCGTTGGATACCAGAAATTAATAAAATTGGATTTTTGGAAAATTATTTTTAAGAATTGAATTAATTTGAAAGAAGGAATTTAAAAGTATAAAAAGTTGATTTTTGTAGTCTTATCGAATTTTTTCCGAAATATGGGAAAAGGTATTAATAAAGGGATTTTTAATAATATTATTTATAAGTTGAAGAATTTATTTAAATTTTGATTTTTAAATAGATTTGAAGAGATAAAGGAATTTATTTTGAAAAAGGAAATAATTTGAAATTAATTGATTATGAATTTACCATAACTAGTAGAATTGATTTATAGAAATTTATCTGATCTAAATTAATCAGATAATTAAAGTAATCCTATTTATGGATGTTTGGATTTTATTGAATGGTTGAATTATTTGATATCCTAAATATGTGATGCTTTGTGATATATCATGTTCTGTGTGTGATCCATAATTTGTTTATTTGTGATATATATATATATATATATATATATATATATATATATATATCTGTGATCCGTGAATGAAAGATAAGCGTTATAGTTTATACCGCTTATCAAATATATTGTTATATTTGATCTTTGATGGTTGAATGTTGTTGCACTATTGTGTTAAACCCCTGGACTACACCATACACACACCAATGTGGATTTCACGTGGAAATCGGTTAAGTCATAGATTTTGACAATTCTAAAGATTGAATTTTTGAATCCAAATTAGTTTTGGAAATTGGAATTGAAAGTTTTTTTTTGAAAATGAGTTTCAAAAATAAGAGTTATTTTAAATAACTTAATAAAATTGAAATTTAAATAATTTGATTAAAATTTGAATTCAATATTTTGAAATTGAATTCAATGATTTGGGAATTATGGCCTAAAAGATTTTACAAGTGTAAAAGGTGTTTATATGGGTTTTTAACCATTTAAAATATGGTTTTGGAAATTTAAATTTAAATTCAAGTTTTATACTTGACTGGCTTTACCTCATGTAAAATTTGTAATCAGTTTTCCCAAAACGGAAACTATCCGTTTTCAAATAATGATAGCTTTCATATAAGGAAAGAATTGCCAATTTGTGTTAAGAGGATGTTAATTTGAAATTGAACTGTTTTAAAAAACTATGAATTAACCTTTGTGAAGATGATTAAGCTTTATCTTGAAATCAAAGAAGATTTTAAAAGGTGTATCTTTTATATTATAAAAGACTTGAATTGTGAATAGTTTTGAAAGCTATAAGTTGAATCTTGATTTAAAGATTTAATGGGTTAATCCAATTGAAATGGAAATTGATTTGGGGAATCTGTGAATGAATCTTTGTGAAACTGGGTAAACTTTGTGAAGTAAATCTTTTTGTTTAAAGATTTAAAATGGTAATTTGTTTAAACCATTTAAAGGAAAGGATTTGGGTAATAAGTTGTGACTTAATTGAAATCCCTATATCCATATGTTTTAAATATTGTGCTCACTATTCGGTTTAGCCGGGAGAGGACCTTTGTGTCATATAACCCAATCCGAATTAGTGATACGACGATATGGATTGCATTGAAGACCGGTGGTGAAGACCGGGTATTTGTGAAAACGATAGGATGACCTATCGATTGTCTCTGCACCATTAGCTACGGTATAGAGATTTCCTTTGTGATGGGAAGTTCGATCGGGATTGTGAATACCCGGATTGCAAGGGCTTCTTTGGAAGTGCCTTCGGTTCTGTTCGAACCCGGAACAGACTTGTAAGGTTACATGTCTGACATTACATTTTGAGATATAAAGCTGATTTCTTTCAAATACATTTCTGTTGGTGGTGGAGAATTTATTCTCTTAGCTTAACACCCTTCTCTGAGACGTACGAGCTCAGAGGTTATGTAGTTGAAAGTTATCTGTGATATACTCCCAATTTGGTAATGTGGCATGCTGAGTGTTGCTGTGTGTTGATGGTCATTTACTGATCATTTGTTGATCAAAGCGTGGCTTTGTGAAAAAGCGTAGCTTTGTGGACGAGACCTCATCGGACCTCACAACTCGGAAATGGTCGAAACAGGAATGATGCGGCAAGGTTATGAGGGTCGCTCCCTTTAGGGTATGTCATTTCCTTCTGGAAAAGGGTGGTATCAGGTATGGAGCCCTGGTATTTAACCTATGTGGTTGCTCCAATCTCATTTACTGTGTGATTGTTGCTATATGATCGAGGCGCCTCGGATAAAGGTCCCAAAGGACCGGGGGGTGGCATATTCGTGTAGTAGTTACCTAGTGTAAGAGGTAACCCGGCCTTGTGTTGGCAGAGAGTGGGTTGACTCTCGGGACGTCCCGCTAGAGGCGTACCCATTGGCAGTAGGAAGTTCCTTAGCCTGACCATTTGTTGGAAATCCAAAGAACCAATACAAACCTTGTACTATTTTAGTTGTATAACCTGCTATGGAATGTGGCGATAACCTGCTATTGAACGTGGTAGCTATAGTAGGCATACAATAATGGTTGTATGTTGGCTAAGATTAATATTATACTTTCAAAAGGTTTTCCTACACTATGCACTAAGAGTAATAATATCGAATGATTTTGCGTAGTAAGCATGTTTGACTATCATAAGAAGAAATCTCCTCCAATTCTGCGTTTGCATTGTGTGTGTGGCGGGAGGTCTTATGGTAGTTTCATTTTCCAAAAAGCATTGCGAATGCCTTTTACTTTCTTTGTTGTTGTTGTTTTAAAGATAAAAACTGTTTTAGTTCTCACACCAGTCCCATGACTGACCTGGTGTTTATTGTTCCCTTCCTAAACTCTGGGTGCCCATAATTTTCCACACGGGCAGCCTAGATTCAGGTTATCAGGTCATTTTGGATTCAGGAGATGCTGTGGAGCTCAAGTGGCGAGCTAGATGGCGAGACGTATCACTTGTATATGATATTATTTATTCCACTGTGTATTCTGTATGAGGACAAGTTTGTATAACTGTCCATTATTGTGTTGTGTTGTATATTGTTGTTGTAAACTCTGATAATGATGTAATTTATAACTGATATAGTTCTTTGATTTAGAGATTATTCATTTATCTATTATATGTTGTTCCGCTGCGATGTGTGAGAAATATATTGTTTCTTCTTTCTTTCTATCTTCTTCTACCTCTTCTTTTTAACCATAACAATTCGGTTTTCCGGCATTCGATTGCTCGGTAGTTGATACAGTGGACGTATTAATGTCGATTTTCGAAAGTCGAAAATCTCGAAACGTTACAAGTGGTATCAGAGCATATGGTTAAGCGATAACCTTGGCTCTATTGGGTGTTACTCATTAGAGATAGAGTCAGTAGTACTCTAGAATGAGTGTGAGTGTAATAATAGATATGAGCACGTATTTGTTAGTGAATATGAAATTGTTTTGTATTGTGTTGACTTATCGGTTGAGTGTTTATAGATTCTGGTCGGTGCAGTCTAGCTAACTGTAATCGATAGGGGTTTCTAAACTCTTAAACGGGATAAACTGACAGTATCATTTTAAATTGGGTAAATGAAATAATTTTACCTCGATTATATTTTGTATATAAAGGAAACAATTTTCAGAATTATTAAAGTGTGTATAAAATTGAATTGTTTGGTTGTTGAAAATGTAAGAATATATGTGAGTTAATAAAAGTTGTTTGAATAATCTAGATAAAAACAACAATTGTAAAAGGATGAAGTATATAAGCAAATGAATTATTAAGTACAGAATTATAATTAAAAAGATTTACAATTGTGAAATAATCTTGTATAAGTAAAGTAAAATAGTTAAATTATATGAGAAAAAGATTTATAAATGTGATTTATAAATAAAAGGAAATTTTAAAAGAATATTAAGCACTGAATTCACTACTGTTACTAGGAAATAATAAGGGTGATGAATGCAGCATAATCAGTATCATTTTCAAGTTTCTGTGTGATGGATTTGCTACCATAGTAAATTGAAAATTGAAGTGTTGTTGTGATAAAAAAATTTGAAATTAGAATCCAAGTTGAAATTGATGAATATAAGTAAAAAAATGAGTTTTGAATTTATAATATGAGATAATAAATTCAGCTTTGGTAAAGTTAAATCAGATCTAAATTGGATTTATAAAAGGAAATTTAAGTTGAGTTAAACAAATGATGTTTGAAATGGAATATAACTTAAGTAATGATGAATGAATTTGATTTTGATATCGAAGTAAAATAATAAAGTGAATTAACTGGATTTGAACTTGAGTTATATAAATGAAATTCAACTTTATTTGTAAAATGAATTAGCAATTGAATTTGAACTAATGAATTGAATATTAATCAATCGAATGTGAATAAATTGATATGGAATAATGGATGTAGGTGTTAATTCATTAAAAAGATAATGAATTGGAAATTGAATAATTGAATGGAAGCCAATTTAATATTAAACCAATTGGAATTAAAAGTGTTAAACCAAATTGAAAGTAAATTTAATAACTTGGTTATGTTGGTTATGACATTGGTTGTTATATGATTGTTCGTTGATTGTATACAATTCATTAAGTGTTAATGAAATTGAATTGATAAAAATTGAAAGCTATGTAATTGAATCCAAATTGAAAGTGAACCAACTTGAATTTAAATTAGTGAATGTAAACTAATTGAAATTGAAAAAATGAATGTCGTTGTATATGAATTGGTTGTAAACAATTAAAAGTAATGTCGAAATTAAATAAGTTGCTTATAAACCTTGTTTAGTATGCATTTCTTTTAATATGCATGTGTTGTAGTTTTTTAAAAGAGTAAATTGTTAATAACTTTATATATATGTCACTTACGTGTTTAAATTGAGTAAGTACAGGTGCCGTGGCTGCCGTTTGGCTGGTTGGGTCGCGCTAAAATGCTTAATAAATAACTGCTTTGCCTAAAAATGCTAAAAAGGTACGCCTACGCAATAAAATAGGAAATATGAACTGTTTTTCTACTTTTCCGACCATGTGGGTCGATGTATATATATTTATATCTATTGTGAAATTGCGAAAGCTCCTCCGTACAAAGGAGACTCTCCCAAAATTTTCCGTAAATTTTGGGAGTTAGAAAATTTTTTGAAAAATTTGGAAATTTTTGTTAATGAAAAGTCAATTTCTAAATTGTAAAGAAAACGTAGGAATTGAACTAGAAAATGGAAACCATTGTTTTGGTTGAAGTTAATGGTTTTGGAAAAAGTGAATATAAAATTTTCACTAAGTGGATTTTTTGAAAAGTTAATGGATTTGGGGCATTTTTCTTACTTTGCAATTTCGAGGACGAAATTCTTTTAAGGGGGGAAGATTGTAACGACCCAGAATTTCTATCATTTGAAATTCGTATATTTAATTTATTTTAAATATTAACAAGTAAGATTTGTAAGTCGAATAAATTTAAATTTGAATATAGTGATTTAATTGTTTAATTAAATCGATAATTTAATATTTGAAATTACAGAAATAATTGGAAATTTGATTTAATGTAATTAAAAATGATTTATAAAGTTATATTAAATCATATTGGAGTTGGAATGATGTTTGTAAACTTTTAAAATTGAATTAAAAGTTAAATTCTGATAATTGATTATTTTAATATTTAATTGACGACTAAAAATTGTCATTTTTCAAACAGTCTCGGATTTCGACGAAACTAGTTTCATCGGATCCATAATGTTAAATTATTGTAAGATTTCAAGTTTCGTGTCAATCGGATTTACGGTTTGTCCGGGGCAAGCCAAAACGCATAGAAATCGTTTTAATCGATTTAATTTAAATTTGATCGTTTATTTCCGTAACTCGCGCATATGATCGAATTAGCTCCCGAAACACGTTCCATTATGTCCGGAACGCGGGTTAAACCCTAGAAACGCCAGCTGGCACGCTTCGTTTGGAGTTTGAAAAATTGGAGATGAATAGTGTTTTGGCAATTTTCTATAAAAGGACTTGTTTTTCATCACTTTGCACAAACCCTAGGTCAAATGTTACAGCCGCCACATACAAAAACAATGGCCAGAAAATCGTCATCTTCTTCCCCAAATATCTCCCGATCCCTTCACTTTCACGAAAATCATTCAACTACAAAGTCGTAGAGGGCGAAGAGACGAATATTTTCAACGGCTATGATCAATTTTTATTGAGCCGATCATCGGCAAGAGGCTCGCGTTCGTATGATGTTTCGGTGCATTTTTCTCAACATTTGTGGGGCCCAGCTTGTCGTGCTCGTGGCCGTGGGTGAGGCTCAGGTAGGCGCATGCATCGATGGTGTAACGACCCAAAACTTTTAGTGATTTTTTTTGTTAAATTAATTGAAATTTTGTGAAATTTTAAACAATAAAATTTGAAATTAAAAATTTATTATTTGAAATACGTCTATTTAAACATAACTGTAACGACCCGTAAATTTCAACTGTTTTAATAACGTAATTAGTTGAAATTTTGCGAAATTTTAAACGATAAAATTTTGAAATATAAATTTGATATTTGTAATGCGTCTAGTTAAACATAGCAACTGGTAAATTTTCGTCCGAAAATACGAAAGTTTATTTCGAGCGTAAATTTACTTCAATTTAATCAGTTAAAAAGCGATGAAAATAAAATGTTTCCGAAACCTAAATATTTTTACATAGAAAAATTCTAAACCATCTTCTGAGCAAGATGTCAGTTTGTCGTTTTTCCAAATTCGGACATCTTTGGCTCCGTCGATCTTATTTTTCAGTGTTTTTCTTACATTTTCCGCCGGTAGAAAATTCGAATTTTATAATTCAATCATACCACTGATATCCAAATACCGTTTTGATCGTCTCGTCGTGCTGATCTCTGCGGTATATTTATTTTTGTATTTTGAAGTCCGGTACACAGCAGAATTCACGAAACCGGTAACCGTATCGGTACCGGATCCGTGACCGTTTGATTTCTTTTGCCTTTCAAAATTTTAAACGTGCATCAATCAATTGCTTTAATATTTGTCAGCCCCATCCAAGGTGACAGTTGCCATTCCTTGACCATTTTTATAAATCAACGTGTAAATTTGTTTACGCTATTCATTTTTGAACGGGCATTTGGACTTTAATACTTTCCTTTGGTTTTAAAACTCGAACGTGCATCCCAAACAAATTTATTGCTCTAATGACTCTCTGAGATCTCGTGCTTGACCATTTTTATTCCCAACAGTTTAGAATTTTGGTTTGTCCTTTCATTTTCGGTCACCTTGCTTCAAAAGAAACGAATATATTCATATCAATCTTCTGTAGCCTGCCATTATTTTGCTCCACCATTTCATATTTTCACTGCTCTTTCATTTTCCTTGTCAGCTAGCATTCAGCTTTCTTCCCCTCACCAATGCCACCAAACCCAACCGAACTTCTCCACCCTTCCTCACGCATAGCCTAGGAGCCTCGCACCCCACCCACCATCACTGCCCACGGCTCCTCCATCCACCACCTCACTCACGTCCCCTCACCTTCAACCTCCCTCCTCACCATCGCCATCTCCACACTGAGCACCAACAGCAGAAACACCTCGGCCTGCCTACAAACACCACCCGCCTCCTTGCATGCAAGCATCACCGTTCTTCACCTCCTCACCTCTCCTCCTTCGTTGAATTTGTAAGTGAGTATATTTATATACATTACTATATCTATTAGTGTGTATATATATATATACACATATACTGTTTATAGAGTATTAGATCCATTGTCAAAAATATTTGGGTAAGTTAGTTGTATAGGTATATGTAGTAGTTGTCTGCATATTTTCTTTGTCTAGGGTCTGCACACAGGTAGGCACATGATTAACCTGCATATGAATACTCTATTGAATATATTAATACTTTAATAGTTAAAATTGCTGTTCTATTTTAAGCTCTGTTCGTATGCATATAGGTTTATGTTATTTTATTTAAGTTTATAATATTTTTTTTTTGTAACGCATGTATATAGTATACGTTTGTGCTTGAGTTATTTTTATATTCGAATTCTTTTGTTTTATAAGTTGTGTAAAAAAAAATTTAAGGCTGTTGGTTCATGCATTTGGGTTTTCGATCGGAAAATCTGTTGATAAAGTAAATATTTTTCAGAACTTTGTATATGTGGCATAGCTGGATGTATCAGCTTATACATTATTTTATATACCTATATAATTTTATGTATGAGTTCATAAAATGGTTGCCCATGTATTTGATAAGGAATATATCTATCCTTCGAAACAATGATTTCAAAATATGTTTGTGATGATATTTTGGGTAATATGGGATAAAATAAAAACATTGATACGTACAAGTTGAATATGTTTAGGAATAAATTTTGGATGTAAATTATATATATATACTTTTATAAAAGTTTATACAAGCAGGCGTTGGCTCGTGATATACTATATTTTAATACATATACATGAAAATTGATTAAGTAAATTATATATAGTTGGTTACAACAGTATCATATATGATGTTCATAACAAATTTATATAAAGTCGTCTGCATACTAAAGCTATTGTTGGATTAGTTGTTATATTATATAAAATTTTACATTTGTTTACGAAGTCGTATAAGATGGTATATTATAATTTGTTAGTAGTATACACATGTTGTTAACTATACAAGTTCTGTCAATAGTATACTATTAGTATACACTAGATACATTTATAATATGAGTCTGCATTTATATTGTTATATATATGTTGAGTCTAATTTAAAAAGCAATGATTTTGAAATGCGTATATGTATTAAGTTTAAAAATGTGATTGTATTTAGAATATGTCTATATATAGTTATATATGGTTATATATCTATATCCACTTATACCAATTACCTTCGTCAATCCAGTTCATCGCGCATTACTCTTTACTCGTCAATGTCCAATTTGGTCGCAGCACCTTTTGATTGGCTCGTGTCCGTATCAGCGTGCATATCCGTGTCATCTTCTTATCTCTCTAACCTCGGAAGGTGAGCACTCACTCACGATTAACGTTCTTTTATTTATTAAATTTGATTTCAATTGAAACGACAATTGAAATATGCTGCTATTAGTTAATTACATTGTTTTATATGCTATTACCTGTATCAGTTCACCTATGACATCTGACACCATTATCTGTTAATTATTTATGCAATGATAATACTGTTTGGCTGATAATTGATTGATTGTTGATGTTTATGTTGGACGTTAAATTGTTAATGTTAAAATGATAAATAGTATGAAATTGAACTTGATATAGGATAATTAAATGTTAAATTTGATTAGCTGACATTTGTATAATTTGACCCCTTTTTACTGTTGAATTTATTGACACGTAGGATTTGTTTAATTACATTTTGAACCACTGAATGTATGTTGTTAAATTGATGATGTATGAAATTGTAAATAGTTGGCAAGTGAAAACTGTGATGTAATAATCTTTAATCTACATGAAATGATAGTGTAGATTCTAGAAATAATTATATTAATTCGTACAAATGACAATACGAATTAATACGGTTATTTCGGGATTATTTGAATTGGTTATTGGATTGTTATTGTTTGTTGTTATTGCTTGTTTATTTACTTTGACACCATCCCAGTTATCACACTGCAAGTTCCCTTTGTTATACTTTGATTTTTGAATTGAATTGGAATCGGGTTGAAATGATAAATACCCAAATTGAACTTTGACCTAGGATAGAGAATTAAATAAAAACCCGATTGGTCAATAATTTGATTTGAAAATAAATAAAGATTTTATTTGAATAAATAACATGGTTTTGAAATTTGAATTTTAATGAAAGGAAAATGTTAATATTTAATAATCTGAAACAAAATATTATGTAATATCCCGGAAATTTTGACAATATCAATTTAATAATCTGTTTAATAATTAAATTGATATGAATAATCTTTGATAATAAAATTTGAGTTTAATTTAATAATCTAATTAAATAAGTATTTAATTGGTGATTTTATCTTTTAAAAATTTATAAGATATTTTCTATTTGAATATATATATTTATTTGTATATATTGTAAATAGAAAGCTTTGATAAATTGGAAATTTATATTTAATTTAATCTGGACTTTTCAAAGATATTTAAATAAATAACTTTATAGTTTTAAATATACTTTAGATAAATGTTTTAATTGTTTAAGATATTTTTACTTAAGCTTAAAAATAAATAAGATTTAACAAAAAGGTTTGTTTTATTTCTTTTTAAAATATTACTTGATAATATAATCTCTTAGATGAATTATTTAAATTATCAAATATGTTATTTTCAAATAATAAGTATAATGTATTATTTTTATAAATATGAATGGATTTTAAAGACTATGGAATGGTTATTTTAAATTGATAAGTAGTTATATAAGTGTATATATATATAACTTGACTTTTTAAATTGAATCTTAGGATTTAATTTAATTTGAATTTGAATTTAAAGTTTTGAAATTCAAAAGAATAATTATTTAAATTATTTTGGATTTTAAAATATTTGTATAAGCTTTTATTTATAAATATAATTAGTTTTTGTTTCTCTTTAAAAAGTAATTTATATATAGATAAGTATTTAATAAATAAGAAAAAGGCATTTTATTTAATTTTAAAATAAATAAAAATATGTAAAATTACTTAAAAGACATGTGTCATTATCCTAAAGCCTTGTTTTAACAAGTGTAAATAAAAGATGAACTCTAATGACAAGTGTCCTTAATTATTTTCTTTTTATTTTATTTTTATAAATTACAAATTCACTTATATAAACATTTTCATATCTTCACTTCATTCTTTTCTATTTTCTTTTTCAAAACAAGAGGAACCCAAACTTCTTTCTCTAATACAAATCTGAAAACAAATTCTCTAATCTAAAATCTGAAATCAGTAACCATTTCTCAAACCAAAAATCAAATTCAACAACTTATAATTCATCTTCCAAATCAAAAGACCAACCTGTAACCAAATTTCCTAATCAAAGAAACCAGTCTGCATTCTTTTCAATCTGGAACCAACTCAAAGACTGTCTGCATTCATTCTTCAAATCTGGAAGCCTGCAGTTGTTCTTCAAGACTGTTTGTAACCAAGCTTCAGTAGCATGCAAAGCTTCTGGGGATTTAAAGCATTTCAGTTTCAAGTTTTAAAAGATCAAATCATTTTCCAGTCTTAAGCAAAACAGTCTTCAAAACAGTTTTCAAAAGATAGGCTCTGTCTCCATTTTAGTGGTGAGTAACATTTTTACTTAAATTAAATTAGGAAATCATGATGCATGTTTAACCCGGTGATAAATATTGTTTGGATGTGAATGTTTGTTGATGATTTTGTATATACATGAATGTATATAAGTGTGCATGTATGATATTGTTCTCTGATCAGTTTATTGCCAGACTCCAAAATTCTCCTTTAAATCTCTTTCTACTTGATTTAGTTTTTATTAGGATTTAACTTATAAGTAAGTATTGTTTAATTATCATATACTAAGGTTTAAAAAGCCTAGTTAAGTCAAAATTCATACCTAGTTGCCCTGTAATCTAAAACAACAGAGGCATGTTATAATAAAGTGAAAATTTGAACTTTATAATTTATATATTCAGACTTATAAATCGAAAACATAAATGATAATATGATTTTTAGCATGAATATCATAGTTTTTAGTCTAGTATAATAAGAGCAGTTCTGGTTTTAACAAAAAGGGGAAAACTTGTAAATTCTGGTGATCTATTGATAGTGAAGGGCCGGGATTGTTCTTGTGGGTAGAGGAGCCATCAGAGAAGCTTGGAAAAATAGTTGATGGTGATGCAAATTCTTTTGGTAGCCGTGGTGATGGTTTCTTTCCTGTAGCCCTAGTTTTAAGTTAGGATACGAATTTGTTTCGTTTGTCTTCGTTGATGGATCGAGCTTTGAGATATTTTGGGAAATTGAAGCTCTGAGGTAGTCGTAGTCATGACCGGAGTTGGAGGAGTTCTGGTGGACGGGTTTGCGAAGACGAGGCGATGACAGGTGGTTGGTTGGTCGCGAGTCAGTGTTGCTAGGTTTTGATTTAGTCGAGTTCGAGTTCGAGAGGGATCGGAGGGGAACTGATGGATGGGATCGAAGCTGGAGGTGATGTTCGACTTGTTCGTCGATGCGGTAATGGCCGGAGGCGTTGATCTTGGCCGTGCACGTGCACACGATTTGATGTCTGGTGAATCTGGATATAGAGGGGTATGACTCGAGTTCTTCTCGTGATTATTCCGGGTGATGTTCGAAGAAATGGGAGAGGCGATTCGAAGTAGTGTAGCTGGAAGGTTGGACTCAAGTGGCAGGAAGGACTCGAGACTTTTGAGTGTTTTTTTGAGGGAGACTCTGGGAAATTAGGGTGGGGACTCGAAGCAAATAGGCTGGGTTCGAGAGATTTAGTGTTGACAGGCTTTATACTTGACTGTTTGAAATTTAAATTTAAATTTAAATTAAATTTTGAAGTAATATTAAATCAGTAAATCAAAGTTTGATTTATGAAGACAAGTTTAGTTTTAAACTTTAATATTAGATAATTAGTTTATGAATTTAAATGTTTAAATAGGTTAAGTGTAGATATGTTTAAATGTTAAATCTAAGAAGAAATTTGATTTAAGTTCTTTTAAAAACTTCTTAGAAAATATAAGATTTTTAATAAGTAAAAGTTTTTAAATTGGTTAAAAACTTAGTTAAAAATAAATTGGTATTCATTTTAAATACAACATTTAAAATGAAATTTAAAAATAGATTTGAAATGGATGTTTCAAATATGAATGGTAAATGATAACTTGTTTATCAATAAGAATAAAGTTTATCTTAAAATAATTAAAGACTTGTGTTTATTTAATTTGTTAGGAGATTTAATATATAATTAATTTAATTTGATTAATTAATCATTTGGATTAATTAAATAGGTAATTAAAGGATTAAACTAATTTATTTATGATTAAGATAAATTAATTAGGGATGATTAATTTATAGTTAGGAATTATAAATTAGAGTATTAATTAATGGTTAGGAATTAATTAATAAGTAATTAAATATTAATTAAGTTATGGTTAACACTTAATTAATTTAGTAATTAGAGATTAATAAAATAGTTATTAAGATTTATTAATTTAGAATTAATAATAATTAATATAAGTTAATTACTTAAGGAAAGTAATTAAATAATAGTTAATGAAGTCATTAACTATGGGTTATTAAATAATGAATTAATAGGATTAATTTTGATAATTAATTAGTTAAATTAATTTAAGATAATCAATTATAGAATTTGTTTAAATGAATTACTTATTGGAAGTAATTAAGAATTAATTACTTATTGTAATTAATTGAAGTTAATTTGATTTAGTTTAAATTAACTAATTAAGTTTAATTAGTTTAGAAAATCAAGAGATGATATGATAATAATTACTTAATGTAATTATTAAGGTAAGTTTATTTAGAGAAGTAAATAATAAGATAATTACTGGAAGTAATTAGTTGAATAAATGATTTTATTAATAGAAGTAATTTGAGTTAATTACTTTGAATAATTAATCAAGAGATTAATTAAGAAATTAATTAAGGAGTAATTAATTTAGTTAATGAAAGTAATTAAGGGTAGTTAATTACTGATTGAAGATTAATCAAGAGTGATTAATAAATGTTGTTTAATTAAAAGTTAATTACTTAATGTAATTAATTTAATTAAGTAATTAATAATTAATTTGTAATTAAGGATCATTAATTAATATAATTAATGATGTAATTAAGAATTGATTAATTAAGTAATAATTAATAAATGAAGTAATTAATCAATGTAATTAATTAAGGATTAATGTAATTAATTTTAGTTGATTAACTTAACTAATTTTAGTTAATTAATTAATGATGTAATTAAAGGTTAATTACAATAAGTGGTTAAGGATAATTAATTTGAGTAATTAATTAAGGATAAATTACTTGAAGGTAATTAAAAGATAATTAATCAAAGATGATTAATTGAAAAAGGTAATTAGAGGATAATTAATTAATTTGTAATTAATTAATGGTTAAGTAAGAAGGATTTATAAAATGAAGTAATTAATTTAATTCACTTTAAATTAATTAGAGATGATATAAATCATTACTTATGGATGGATGATAATACTGAATGCTTTGCATTGATTGATATCTCTGATGAGATATATGCTGTATGATATGGATGTTAGTTGAATTGTATGGATTATCTGATAATGTTGATTATCTGTTGGGAATTATCTTTCTTTGTGTATAAAGATAATGAATTGAATTGTTTTAACCTTTAAAACAACTTGGCCTTAAAAGATACGCTTTGGATTTCGATGAGACCGGGATCGGGTTTCCGTATACCGGATTTCCAGGTCTGGAGACCCGAATACCACATCGATCCAAATTAACGATAGGTCGTGAATCAAGTGAAGATGAAGATTCAGAGTGCAAGGGTTATTGTCGTTAACTCTGAGGGTGATTACAAAACGAGTGTAACGAGATAATGCCTTCGGTTTCGTTCGAACCCGGAACGAACTTGTATGGATTGAATGCTTTCAGAACATCGTCAGGTGGACGATGAGCATTCTAAGTGATGTGTTCTTTTCTAAGGTAATCGTGACCTCAAGCCTCACAAACCGGGAATGGCTAAAACAGGGGAGGTGCAGCAAGGTTAGTGGGTAGCACCCAAGTAGGACAAGGTTACCTCTGTCTAGATGTCCCTTTCTATTTTCGACTTAGTGGTGCGGTTGCTGATCCCAACCGTGAGGTATCTTGTGCGAGAATTATCCAGTAAGGGATGTTCCGACCTTGTGTTGCAGGGGATTGGGAGTGATCCTCGGTACGGTGATCTAGGCCACGTACTGTGACGGGCGGTACCCCGGTAGCCCTGCCATTGTATGGAATCCAAACTCCAATAAGTGCCGTACGTATTAGTTGTGCCCAACTATGTTGGAATGTGAGATGTAAGCATTTCAGCTATTTCTGTATTTTACTTGAAAACCCTAGACCCTATTATAATACAATCGAATTTCCTATCAAATGTTTTGGTTAGCGTAAGGTAAAAACTTACCCATGTTTATGTGTGGGAAGTCTTACGTGATACCTTTTCTTTCAAAAGGTTTTGAAGTTAAGCAAGTTTAACCTATTACTCACACCAGACCCATGTCTGACCCAAGTTGTTTATTTCTGTTTTATAAACTCTTGGGTACTCAAATTTTTACGAGTAGCCAAGGGATTCAGGTTTAGCCTTGACGAATTGTGGAGGAGCAATGGAGCAGGAGGCTTCAGCGTTGTAGATATAGATAGTAGTTTCCGCTGTGTTGATCTTTGTTTAGATCTTTGTTTTGTATTGAGATGTAATCACTAGACAGATGTTTATAACTGTCTAGTATATGATGTGTAATCTGTGTAACTCTGATAAGTGTTGTATATGATACTATGTAATATTTATGTGATATAATATATTTTGTTCGTTTCCGCTGTGAGATTCTGATATTGTTTAGTTCTTTCTTTCTCTTCTTTTCTCTTTCTATCCCTTTCTTTCTTATTAGCGATACGACTTTCTATGGAGAGAAAGTCGTTGGTCGTTACAGTGGTATCAGAGCATAGGTTGAGCGAATGCCTAAGCTTTTGGTTAAGTGAATATCAGAACACTAGATTGAGTGAATACCTAGGTTCGGAAGGATTGTTCATTAGAAATAGGATCTGTAACAACCTGTTAGAGTCCGAGTGTATATATATATATATATGAGAGCGCGTATTTGTTAGTTATATAAAATGGTTTTATATTGTGTTAATTGATCGGTTGAGTGGTATATGGATTCTGGTCAATACGAGTAGCTAACGTTATTGATAGGGATCTCTAAACACTTGAACCAGGCAAACGGACACAATATTGTTTTAAAGAGGTAAATGAAATAATTTTACCCAGAAATAATTTCTATATAAAAAGTATCATTTTAAATATATATATCTATTCTACCTATTTGTTGGGTTACCCATACAGGTTTTCCAATATAAGTTATAAAGGTAGATAAGGTGGTAGTGTGTGTAACACAATTACCAATAGTTGGAGTTTGAATGTTGAGGTTGGAAGTGTATCTGTCGAGACTGTAGACCCAATACCGTCTCGAGTAAGCTTTGCTGTGGTGAAGGATTTCATCGATCTCCGAAGGAAACTGTAATGGTTCAGAGTTTATCTTTGAAGTTTGGATGAGTAAAGTTGGATCTGTCGGTTGAACAGAAGTGAGTGATGGTACCTTGATACCTCAGGTAATAGTAGCTGTATGATGAGATACAGTGACGATGGATGTTCCCGAAGATGTTTTCTTTGGAACAAGATTAAGGAAGTGTGTCTGTTTCGGTGTTGTCGCTGAGTTCAGCATGGTGTTTCTGTTTTGTTTGAGGTTCGAGTTTCTCGAAGAGCTTTGATTTGGGAATCTTTGGCATATGTGGCAGCAGTGCAACTCGGAGTATTCTGCGCGTTGGCAGGAAAGTTTTCTGGCTGAGCAGTTTTTCTGGAAGTGAAGATCAGAAGCAGCAGAGTGGATCCATTTCTTCGATAAATTGGATAAATAAGTGTAAGCTGTTCTGATTGGTAAAGAGGAACAGTTTTTCTTTGGAATTAGGTTGGGTTGATCGCAAAAGTGACTTGCGATTGTCTGAGTGTTCTCTTGGGTTGTCAGAATTTTTCTGGATGTCTTCAGAGAAGTCAGAAGTTTGTCCGCATCTGAAGGTTGAGTTTTCTTATCGACTGGATTCCAGGAGTGATATCGGTGGTTCAGTCTAGTGGAAGGATGTTTCCTAGAGATGGAGTTGGTGAAGCAGCTCAAGTTTTGCTGGAGTATCTGAGTTTTATTTATGGATCCGTGAACCTTATTTCTGGAATGAGTTGTCCAGTCTGTGCTTGTGTCCTACCTCATATCGGAGTTGAGCAGCGAAAGCAGTTTGGAGTGTATCTCTGGATGGGAGAAGTAAGTTTGGAATCTACTGATGTTGTGAAGTAGAGTTGTGTTTGGATCTCGTCTGTGTTCTGATTTGGATAAGTATTTGGTCTTCTGAATTGAATTGTCAGTTTGGATAACTAGAATTCATTGTGTTTTACGTATCTCTGAGGGAGTACGTGTTTGATCTATCTTTGGTTTGGAATCTGCAGTTCTGGAGGTTTGATTGTTGAGTCAGACTCGTCTGTAGTCTGATATTCTGTTTAGTTCTGTAGATCTAGATGAGTAGGAGATCTATAGCTTAGTAGTTTAGATTGTTTATAGAGCGAGTATCCCGGTATATATATATACTTGGGGAAACTCGAGGAATTTTATCTAGAATTTAGTCTAGATAGTTAGAATTGTTTGATTAGATGGATTGGCTGCTATGGTTGCTAGCATATGGATGATAGTATATGCTTGTGAATTAAAATTAAAATCTTAAATAGATTATTAAATTACCTTTGTTTAAATTTCGGGGACGAAATTATTTTAAGGGGGGAGGAATGTAATATCCCGGAAATTTTGACAATATCAATTTAATAATCTGTTTAATAATTAAATTGATATGAATAATCTTTGATAATAAAATTTGAGTTTAATTTAATAATCTAATTAAATAAGT
The DNA here is from genome assembly GCA_030737815.1 of Allium fistulosum. Lineage (NCBI taxonomy): Eukaryota > Viridiplantae > Streptophyta > Magnoliopsida > Asparagales > Amaryllidaceae > Allium > Allium fistulosum. The sequence goes on from CM060903.1 coordinate 846,621,742, forward strand.
ATTTAATTGGTGATTTTATCTTTTAAAAATTTATAAGATATTTTCTATTTGAATATATATATTTATTTGTATATATTGTAAATAGAAAGCTTTGATAAATTGGAAATTTATATTTAATTTAATCTGGACTTTTCAAAGATATTTAAATAAATAACTTTATAGTTTTAAATATACTTTAGATAAATGTTTTAATTGTTTAAGATATTTTTACTTAAGCTTAAAAATAAATAAGATTTAACAAAAAGGTTTGTTTTATTTCTTTTTAAAATATTACTTGATAATATAATCTCTTAGATGAATTATTTAAATTATCAAATATGTTATTTTCAAATAATAAGTATAATGTATTATTTTTATAAATATGAATGGATTTTAAAGACTATGGAATGGTTATTTTAAATTGATAAGTAGTTATATAAGTGTATATATATATAACTTGACTTTTTAAATTGAATCTTAGGATTTAATTTAATTTGAATTTGAATTTAAAGTTTTGAAATTCAAAAGAATAATTATTTAAATTATTTTGGATTTTAAAATATTTGTATAAGCTTTTATTTATAAATATAATTAGTTTTTGTTTCTCTTTAAAAAGTAATTTATATATAGATAAGTATTTAATAAATAAGAAAAAGGCATTTTATTTACTTTTAAAATAAATAAAAATATGTAAAATTACTTAAAAGACATGTGTCATTATCCTAAAGCCTTGTTTTAACAAGTGTAAATAAAAGATGAACTCTAATGACAAGTGTCCTTAATTATTTTCTTTTTATTTTATTTTTATAAATTACAAATTCACTTATATAAACATTTTCATATCTTCACTTCATTCTTTTCTATTTTCTTTTTCAAAACAAGAGGAACCCAAACTTCTTTCTCTAATACAAATCTGAAAACAAATTCTCTAATCTAAAATCTGAAATCAGTAACCATTTCTCAAACCAAAAATCAAATTCAACAACTTATAATTCATCTTCCAAATCAAAAGACCAACCTGTAACCAAATTTCCTAATCAAAGAAACCAGTCTGCATTCTTTTCAATCTGGAACCAACTCAAAGACTGTCTGCATTCATTCTTCAAATCTGGAAGCCTGCAGTTGTTCTTCAAGACTGTCTTTAACCAAGCTTCAGTAGCATGCAAAGCTTCTAGGGATTTAAAGCATTTCAGTTTCAAGTTTTAAAAGATCAAATCATTTTCCAGTCTTAAGCAAAACAGTCTTCAAAACAGTTTTCAAAAGATAGGCTCTGTCTCCATTTTAGTGGTGAGTAACATTTTTACTTAAATTAAATTAGGAAATCATGATGCATGTTTAACCCGGTGATAAATATTGTTTGGATGTGAATGTTTGTTGATGATTTTGTATATACATGAATGTATATAAGTGTGCATGTATGATATTGTTCTCTGATCTGTTTATTGCCAGACTCCAGAATTCTCCTTTAAATCTCTTTCTACTTGATTTAGTTTTTATTAGGATTTAACTTATAAGTAAGTATTGTTTAATTATCATATACTAAGGTTTAAAAAGCCTAGTTAAGTCAAAATTCATACCTGGTTGCCCTGTAATCTAAAACAACAGAGGCATGTTATAATAAAGTGAAAATTTGAACTTTATAATTTATATATTCAGACTTATAAATCGAAAACATAAATGATAATATGATTTTTAGCATGAATATCATAGTTTTTAGTCTAGTATAATAAGAGCAGTTCTGGTTTTAACAAAAAGGGGAAAACTTGTAAATTCTGGTGATCTATTGATAGTGAAGGGCCGGGATTGTTCTTGTGGGTAGAGGAGCCATCAGAGAAGCTTGGAAAAATAGTTGATGGTGATGCAAATTCTTTTGGTAGCCGTGGTGATGGTTTCTTTCCTGTAGCCCTAGTTTTAAGTTAGGATACGAATTTGTTTCGTTTGTCTTCGTTGATGGATCGAGCTTTGAGATATTTTGGGAAATTGAAGCTCTGAGGTAGTCGTAGTCATGACCGGAGTTGGAGGAGTTCTGGTGGACGGGTTTGCGAAGACGAGGCGATGACAGGTGGTTGGTTGGTCGCGAGTCAGTGTTGCCAGGTTTTGATTTAGTCGAGTTCGAGTTCGAGAGGGATCGGAGGGGAACTGATGGATGGGATCGAAGCTGGAGGTGATGTTCGACTTGTTCGTCGATGCGGTGATGGCCGGAGGCGTTGATCTTGGCCGTGCACGTGCACACGATTTGATGTCTGGTGAATCTGGATATAGAGGGGTATGACTCGAGTTCTTCTCGTGATTATTCCGGGTGATGTTCGAAGAAATGGGAGAGGCGACTCGAAGTAGTGTAGCTGGAAGGTTGGACTCAAGTGGCAGGAAGGACTCGAGACTTTTGAGTGTTTTTTTGAGGGAGACTCGGGGAAATTAGGGTGGGGACTCGAAGCAAATAGGCTGGGTTCGAGAGATTTAGTGTTGACAGGCTTTATACTTGACTGTCTGAAATTTAAATTCAAATTAAATTTTGAAGTAATATTAAATCAGTAAATCAAAGTTTGATTTATGAAGACAAGTTTAGTTTTAAACTTTAATATTAGATAATTAGTTTATGAATTTAAATGTTTAAATAGGTTAAGTGTAGATATGTTTAAATGTTAAATCTAAGAAGAAATTTGATTTAAGTTCTTTTAAAAACTTCTTAGAAAATATAAGATTTTTAATAAGTAAAAGTTTTTAAATTGGTTAAAAACTTAGTTAAAAATAAATTGGTATTCATTTTAAATACAACATTTAAAATGAAATTTAAAAATAGATTTGAAATGGATGTTTCAAATATGAATGGTAAATGATAACTTGTTTATCAATAAGAATAAAGTTTATCTTAAAATAATTAAAGGCTTGTGTTTATTTAATTTATTAGGAGATTTAATATATAATTAATTTAATTTGATTAATTAATCATTTGGATTAATTAAATAGGTAATTAAAGGATTAAACTAATTTATTTATGATTAAGATAAATTAATTAGGGATGATTAATTTGTAGTTAGGAATTATAAATTAGAGTATTAATTAATGGTTAGGAATTAATTAATAAGTAATTAAATATTAATTAAGTTATGGTTAACACTTAATTAATTTAGTAATTAGAGATTAATAAAATAGTTATTAAGATTTATTAATTTAGAATTAATAATAATTAATATAAGTTAATTACTTAAGGAAAGTAATTAAATAATAGTTAATGAAGTCATTAACTATGGGTTATTAAATAATGAATTAATAGGATTAATTTTGATAATTAATTAGTTAAATTAATTTAAGATAATCAATTATAGAATTTGTTTAAATGAATTACTTATTGGAAGTAATTAAGAATTAATTACTTATTGTAATTAATTGAAGTTAATTTGATTTAGTTTAAATTAACTAATTAAGTTTAATTAGTTTAGAAAATCAAGAGATGATATGATAATAATTACTTAATGTAATTATTAAGGTAAGTTTATTTAGAGAAGTAAATAATAAGATAATTACTAGAAGTAATTAGTTGAATAAATGATTTTATTAATAGAAGTAATTTGAGTTAATTACTTTGAATAATTAATCAAGAGATTAATTAAGAAATTAATTAAGGAGTAATTAATTTAGTTAATGAAAGTAATTAAGGGTAGTTAATTACTTATTGAAGATTAATCAAGAGTGATTAATAAATGTTGTTTAATTAAAAGTTAATTACTTAATGTAATTAATTTAATTAAGTAATTAATAATTAATTTGTAATTAAGGATCATTAATTAATATAATTAATGATGTAATTAAGAATTGATTAATTAAGTAATAATTAATAAATGAAGTAATTAATCAATGTAATTAATTAAGGATTAATGTAATTAATTTTAGTTGATTAACTTAATTAATTTTAGTTAATTAATTAATGATGTAATTAAAGGTTAATTACAATAAGTGGTTAAGGATAATTAATTTGAGTAATTAATTAAGGATAAATTACTTGAAGGTAATTAAAAGATAATTAATCAAAGATGATTAATTGAAAAAGGTAATTAGAGGATAATTAATTAATTTGTAATTAATTAATGGTTAAGTAAGAAGGATTTATAAAATGAAGTAATTAATTTAATTCACTTTAAATTAATTAGAGATGATATAAATCATTACTTATGGATGGATGATAATACTGAATGCTTTGCATTGATTGATATCTCTGATGAGATATATGCTGTATGATATGGATGTTAGTTGAATTGTATGGATTATCTGATAATGTTGATTATCTGTTGGGAATTATCTTTCTTTGTGTATAAAGATAATGAATTGAATTGTTTTAACCTTTAAAACAACTTGGCCTTAAAAGATACGCTTTGGATTTCGATGAGACCGGGATCGGGTTTCCGTATACCGGATTTCCAGGTCTGGAGACCCGAATACCACATCGATCCAAATTAACGATAGGTCGTGAATCAAGTGAAGATGAAGATTCAGAGTGCAAGGGTTATTGTCGTTAACTCTGAGGGTGATTCCAAAACGAGTGTAACGAGATAATGCCTTCGGTTTCGTTCGAACCCGGAACGAACTTGTATGGATTGAATGCTTTCAGAACATCGTCAGGTGGACGATGAGCATTCTAAGTGATGTGTTCTTTTCTAAGGTAATCGTGACCTCAAGCCTCACAAACCGGGAATGGCTAAAACAGGGGAGGTGCAGCAAGGTTAGTGGGTAGCACCCAAGTAGGACAAGGTTACCTCTGTCTAGATGTCCCTTTCTATTTTCGACTTAGTGGTGCGGTTGCTGATCCCAACCGTGAGGTATCTTGTGCGGGAATTATCCAGTAAGGGATGTTCCGACCTTGTGTTGTAGGGGATTGGGAGTGATCCTCGGTACGGTGATCTTGGCCACGTACTGTGACGGGCGGTACCCCGGTAGCCCTGCCATTGTATGGAATCCAAACTCCAATAAGTGCCGTACGTATTAGTTGTGCCCAACTATGTTGGAATGTGAGATGTAAGCATTTCAGCTATTTCTGTATTTTACTTGAAAACCCTAGACCCTATTATAATACAATCGAATTTCCTATCAAATGTTTTGGTTAGCGTAAGGTAAAAACTTACCCATGTTTATGTGTGGGAAGTCTTACGTGATACCTTTTCTTTCAAAAGGTTTTGAAGTTAAGCAAGTTTAACCTGTTACTCACACCAGACCCATGTCTGACCCAAGTTGTTTATTTCTGTTTTATAAACTCTTGGGTACTCAAATTTTTACGAGTAGCCAAGGGATTCAGGTTTAGCCTTGACGAATTGTGGAGGAGCAATGGAGCAGGAGGCTTCAGCGTTGTAGATATAGATAGTAGTTTCCGCTGTGTTGATCTTTGTTTAGATCTTTGTTTTGTATTGAGATGTAATAACTAGACAGATGTTTATAACTGTCTAGTATATGATGTGTAATCTGTGTAACTCTGATAAGTGTTGTATATGATACTATGTAATATTTATGTGATATAATATATTTTGTTCGTTTCCGCTGTGAGATTCTGATATTGTTTAGTTCTTTCTTTCTCTTCTTTTCTCTTTCTATCCCTTTCTTTCTTATTAGCGATACGACTTTCTATGGAGAGAAAGTCGTTGGTCGTTACATATTAACAATGTAATTGATGGAAGAATATTGTTTAATTTGAGAAATGATTAAATTAAGTTTGAAATTATAATTAAGTTTGAAATTATTAAACTTTGAAATGATTAAATAATTAGGTTTGAAATTATAAGTAAGTTTGAAATTATATAACTTGGAAATTATTTAATAATTAAGTTTTGAATTATTTAATAATCAAATAAGATTGGATTATTTAATGATTAAATTGAATTGAAATTCTTTAATAAGAAAAATTGAACTTTTGAATAAGTAAATTTTACTTCGTAAATAATTGAAATTGAGTTTTCTTTGTTAAGTAAGTTTTGGAAAATTATTTAAGTAAGTAAATAAGTAAAATTGAATTTCTTTAACAAGAAATGAAAATGTGATATATTTTTTTTGGAATTAATGTAAGACTTGTAATTGAAAGAATTGATTTGACGAATTTAGTTTAATTCAAAATTGTAAGTTTTGATTTGATGAAGTTGAACTTAAGAATTGATTTAATGAATTGGAAATTTAATAGAAATTGTTTTGAATGATAAAGTAACTTAACGAATATTGAATGGAATCGATAAATGAGTTTAAATTGATTTGAATGTTAAATAAAATTTGTTTAAATGATTTCGGAATGAAACTTATATACGAATTTGAATCAATATTTGAATGGTTTTAAATAGATATTGAAATTGAATTATAAGATTTTGAAATGGTAAATTGAAGTTTTGAAACGTAAATTATTGGAAATTGGTTTTGAAAGACAAATGAAATGTTGATTTACGAATTCTATTTGAAATTGAATTGATTTGGTTTTGAAATATATAAACGACCAATCGGTGTAATAATTACGAAAGTTATTAAAGAGACCGGAATTCGGTTATGGATATACTCTCTATCTAAACCGAAAACCACTTTAATAACTATACGCGGAGTGATGATCCAGAATGAAGTGGCTGGAATGATGTACGTGATGACTGAAGAAAGAGAACGATAATGGATAGCCTTGACACTTGTGTCAAATTGGAAATGACTAAAACAGGAGTTGTGCCGGGCCAATGGAGGATTATCTACCTCAAGTGGACACACTTCTTCGAACTACTTATACTTGTTGTCGATTGGTGCACCCTTGATTTTGGGAGTGTTGTTTCACGGTGTTGCGGGCGCTGCGGCGTTGCGTTCTCACCAGTCCGGATCAGGCGAACGGTAGTATCACTACCTTGGGTATTGCCTCATGTGCCTTGTCATACTTGTATTCCATTTATGCGCGACCACTACGATTTTGATTTGTACCTTTAGTATATGGATTGCCCTCTGGTGACTTCCGGTTTTGGGGAAACTACGGTCTTGTATATGCTTTTGGGAATAAAAATGTGTTAAGGGTGGAATGGGCCATGACTTAACGCTATTTTGATATCTTTTTATATTACTGATAGACATTATCTACTTATCGTACACTACTACATAGTAGATAGTTTAACGGATCCTTAAAGGATGGTTATTCCAAACATCCTTTGAGTTACTTGTATTTCAATTGCTATTTCACTTGAGTTGGATTTATTAATATAAGAATGTTAATCCTGACTCGAGTGTCTTGTGTTTTGCTTTATGCTCGGGTCAGACTGAGTGTACGAGTATTCGAGACTCACCTTTGAAGTTGGAGCTTTGCTTGAAGGTCCAGCCATCTATTCTGCTTTCAGCATTCGATGATTCCAGTGATCGATGTATTCTGATTTGTATATGATGTATTGTATTACTCTTCTGTTGTAAACTCTATTATGTTTTATATATTCATATAGTAGCTTCATGAACTACTATCTCTTTATTTCCGCTGCACTTTTACTCTGTGTCTGTGATCTGTGGTTATTTATTTACTGTATATGTTCAGTTTTGCCAAATTTAAATTAACAACGCGGTATTTTGAGCAATTCAACTCCGGCATGAGTGTCTACCTATACACTTATAATGGACGCGAATGGTCCAAAATGGCGGGTCGTTTCAGTTGGTATCAGAGCTTTGGTAGCTCTAGGCAAAACTCAACATATAGGGTAAATGTATTTACAGAATCACTCTCATTCGAGTTTCAATCTCTTCCTTTGACTCAATTCCTTTGAAATTTTGGAACGTTCCTCTCGGTTCCGAAATTCATTCGTGTCCTTCACTATTCGTCTTCTTTCAATTCTGGAGCACCCTATAACTCCATTTTGAATGATATCTATAGTAGATCGGCGGCCTCGCCCATCTTCGAATGATTCGTAAAGGAGAAACTCCTTTATAATAGACATCGATTTACCGGAGATTTCTGTATCCTCAGTTTACGATGCTATCTATCTGCTGCTATACCTGAATTCTATTTCTTGAGATCAAACGTTGATTTACCTCATAATTCAGCATCGATCTTATTCTTGAAGTTACGGACGACCCAGTTAAGGTTGCCCGTGAATTAAATAAACTCATCCATCTCCCGATTGTGATAATTGAATTATCTTATCTTCTGTTCCAAACTTATTTTCGAATCAAAATTCTCTTTGATTTGAGTCAACAAATTTGAATCCCTATCCTTATTTTGAAAATCCATTCCTGTATCATCGAGCAAAGAAATGTATTTCTAATTTATATTAAAAATGTTGTTTTCAAATTTGATAAACAAAATAGTTTTGAATGATTATATTATATATAAATATAAGTTTTCTGAAATTATATTGTTAATGAATTTGTTGTCTGAAATAATAATATTTGATTTTCATTTATTGTTTTGTAAACCATTGACAATTGCATAATAAATAAATGAATTTATAAACTTAGTTATAATTTGATTTGGAATTTGAAATGATTTTAATTTAGAAATTTGAGAATTTAGTTTCCGGTGATTTCGAACTTTGGTTTTTAAAATTTTAAATGTATATTATTTAAAGTATTTTTGAATAGAAATCGTTTTCAAAGAATTTTTAAAATGTTGAAATCAGTGCTCTTCTCTTTGTCGCTGGAAAATAATTTCGGTGATGGCGGCCACATCATCGACATTCATTTTCGAGTTTCGAAGTGGAGAAACCATTCTGTAGCATTGCTACGGTTTTGTTTTGAAAATATTTTGATTAGAATTTCTTCAGTATAATTTGATTTATATATATATATATATATGGGTATTTTTTTTTTAAATTTTAATTTGATTGATATAAATATATGATATATAACTCTAAATTGTTTAAAGTTGATCGGAAATCTAATTCTTAAATTTTGCTAAAGGATGATTTTAATTATAAATAAAACCAAAATTTGGAATAAATATTTGAACTTGAATAATTGAATTGGGAAAATTTTATTGTATATTGTTCAACTGCATTCTAATACAACTTACCTAAATCATTCAGAAGTTGAATATGTAATTGGATAATATGTAAGATAAATTGAATGTATAAATAAATTTGAGTGTTTATAATAATTGTTATACACTAAATTATGATTTTAAAAATGTTAGTGGCGTTAGATAGGATAATAAGTAGAAACTCAGTTAATAATTAATAAAATTTGTTTTGAAAGAATTAAAATTGAAATTTGATCAACATATGAAAATACCTTGAATTTAAAAGCAATTAGTAGATGTAAATTAATTTAAATCGAAACTTTTATGGTTTAAATTAATTTATATGGTTTAAATATATGTAATAAGATATATTAAGTGGAATAAACTTAATAATAAATTGGAATAAAGAATTAACTTTGTTGAATAAAATATGAGTACAATAAGTGATTATAAAAATTGATGATTTAAAAATTATTAATTGATGATGACTAGATAATAAGATAATGAATTTAGAAATAGTTGAGATTGATTTTAGTGAAATCAAATGGATTAAATCAATTATTGAATACCAATTAATTTAAAATTTGAATTTATATGGTTTAAATTAATTGTTATTTTGTATTTCAAATCTGTTTTCTTTCTGGTTGTTTCTATCCTCCTACCTCGTTCCTTTTCGGGGACGAAAAGTTTTGAGTGGGGGAGAGTGTAACGACCCGTAAATTTCAACTGTTTTAATAACGTAATTAGTTGAAATTTTGCAAAATTTTAAACGATAAAATTTTGAAATATAAATTTGATATTTGTAATGCGTCTAGTTAAACATAGCAACTGGTAAATTTTCGTCCGAAAATACGAAAGTTTATTTCGAGCGTAAATTTACTTCAATTTAATCAGTTAAAAAGCGATGAAAATAAAATGTTTCCGAAACCTAAATATTTTTACATAGAAAAATTCTAAATCATCTTCTGAGCAAGATGTCAGTTTGTCGTTTTTCCAAATTCGGACATCTTTGGCTCTGTCGATCTTATTTTTCAGTGTTTTTCTTACATTTTCCGCCGGTAGAAAATTCGAATTTTATAATTCAATCATACCACTGATATCCGAATACCGTTTTGATCGTCTCGTCGTGCTGATCTCTGCGGTATATTTATTTTTGTATTTTGAAGTCCGGTACACAGCAGAATTCACGAAACCGGTAACCGTATCGGTACCGGATCCGTGACCGTTTGATTTATTTTGCCTTTCAAAATTTTAAACGTGCATCAATCAATTGCTTTAATATTTGTCAGCCCCATCCAAGGTGACAGTTGCCATTCCTTGACCATTTTTGTAAATCAACGTGTAAATTTGTTTACGCTATTCATTTTTGAACGGGCATTTGGACTTTAATACTTTCCTTTGGTTTTAAAACTCGAACGTGCATCCCAAACAAATTTATTGCTCTAATGACTCTCTGAGATCTCGTGCTTGACCATTTTTATTCCCAACAGTTTAGAATTTTGGTTTGTCCTTTCATTTTCGGTCACCTTGCTTCAAAAGAAACGAATATATTCATATCAATCTTCTGTAGCCTGCCATTATTTTCCTCCACCATTTCATATTTTCCCTGCTCTTTCATTTTCCTTGTCAGCTAGCATTCAGCTTTCTTCCCCTCACCAATGCCACCAAACCAAACCGAACTCCTCCACCCTTCCTCACGCATAGCCTAGGAGCCTCGCACCCCACCCACCATCACTGCCCACGGCTCCTCCATCCACCACCTCACTCACGTCCCCTCACCTTCAACCTCCCTCCTCACCATCGCCATCTCCACACTGAGCACCAACAGCAGAAACACCTCGGCCTGCCTACAAACACCACCCGCCTCCTCGCATGCAAGCATCACCGTTCTTCACCTCCTCACCTCTCCTCCTTCGTTGAATTTGTAAGTGAGTATATTTATATACATTACTATATCTATTAGTGTGTGTATATATATATACACATATACTGTTTACAGAGTATTAGATCCATTGTCAAAAATATTTGGGTAAGTTAGTTGTATAGGTATATGTAGTAGTTGTCTGCATATTTGCTTTGTCTAGGGTCTGCACACAGGTAGGCACATGATTAACCTGCATATGAATAATCTATTGAATATATTAATACTTTAATAGTTAAAATTGCTGTTCTATTTTAAGCTCTGTTCGTATGCATATCGGTTTATGTTATTTTATTTAAGTTTATAATATTTCTTTTTTTTTGTAACGCATGTATATAGTATACGTTTGTGCTTGAGTTATTTTTATATTCGAATTCTTTTGTTTTATAAGTTGTGTAAAAAAAAAATTTAAGGCTGTTGGTTCATGCATTTGGGTTTTCGATCGGAAAATCTGTTGATAAAGTAAATATTTTTCAGAACTTTGTATATGTGGCATAGCTGGATGTATCGGCTTATACATTATTTTATATACCTATATAATTTTATGTATAAGTTCATAAAATGGTTGCCCATGTATTTGATTAGGAATATATCTATCCTTCGAAACAATGATTTCAAAATATGTTTGTGATGATATTTTGGGTAATATGGGATAAAATAAAAACATTGATACGTACAAGTTGAATATGTTTAGGAATAAATTTTGGATGTAAATTATATATATATACTTTTATAAAAGTTTATACAAGCAGGCGTTGGCTCGTGATATACTATATTTTAATACATATACATGAAAATTGATTAAGTAAATTATATATAGTTGGTTACAACAGTATCATATATGATGTTCATAACAAATTTATATAAAGTCGTGTAACGACCCGTAAATTTCAACCGTTTTAATAACGTAATTAGTTGAAATTTTGTGAAAATTTTAAACGATAAAATTTTGAAATAAAAATTTAATATTTGGAATACGTCTAGTTAAACATAGCAACTGGTAAATTTTCGTTCGAAAATATGAAAGTTTATTTCGCGCGAAAATTCACTTCAATTTAATCAGTTAAAAAGCAGTGAAAATAAAACGTTTTCAAAACCTAAATATTTTTACATAGAAAAATTCTAAACCATCTTCTGAGCAAGATGTCAGTTCGTCATTTTTCCAAATTCGGACATCTATTGCTCCGTCGTTCTTATTTTCTGCAAAATGCAGCATTCTGGTACCGATATCGATTTTTTATCGGATGATCGTACCACTGATTTCTATATACCGTTTTGATCGTCTAGTCGAGCTGATCTGCATAGTATATTCGTTCTTGTGTTTCAGCGTCCAATACGCGATGGAAATCGCAAAACGATTAACCGTGTCGGTTCCGGAATTGGGCTTTTAAACTTCTGGTGACTATTTAATTCTTAACGTGTTTAAGCCAACAACCACCAGCAATAAATATTCTTGAATTCAGTTACCAGGCTTTTAAATTTCCCAAATTTCAATGTGACTTTTGGTCCGTTTCTTTATCTGTCCACTGTCATTCGGCGTTTGCTTTTGAGATAATATGAAATAATTGTACTTTCCCTTTTATTTTCAAAACGTTCTGACTTGTACTATGCGAGCTTTTCCTTTTCTACCGGCTTCCTTTAGTTTAATACAGCTGTGACCAATGTTGATTTCATTTCAATTTAGGCAAAGAGAAAAATATACTCTGCTGTCATTTTTCCTTCTCTGCCTCATTTTCTTTCTCCTCATTCTCTTCACATATAATCAAGCTTTCACCTCCCCTCTCTCCGGCATCCTCTCTCCACCACTGCTTCCACCATAGCCTTACATCAACCCACGACCAAGCAACTACGAGCGCCGGCCATTCCCCTTGAACCACCTCCGACCACTCCACGTCGCACCCAAACCTCCGCCCGTTTCTCATCTCCGTCCACCAGATTCACACACCCTCTCTCCGCCGCTCTTCCCATCAGCCCCCTCCACCACCTGCTCTGGCCCCTCCACCTCACCTCCACACCGCCTCGATAACCACCGCAAATCCCCTCCCTTCCACTTGGCCTCGACAAAGCTTAACGGCCGAAGCCTACCGCAGCCTTCTGCGTGCTACCACTCACGCACACATGACAGCCCTGGCAGGCAGCTCACGCCAACCGCATCCACCAACCGTGCTCCTCCCTCCGCCTACTGCAACCGTCCTCTCTTCCCCTCACACTTCTCTCTCCCCTCCAACGATCATGCCATTTCCACTCCAAACCTTTCAACCCGAATCCATGCGAGATGCCACCAACAGCCACTTTCCTTCATTCCCTTCTCGACAGATCCTCCTCACCATCCAGGCTCACCACTTCCCATGTCGTCAGCCCACCTAGCCGAGTAGCATCCCATGGCCGAGCCTTCCTATGGCACCACTCTTGCCAAAACTGGCCATGTCGTGACCTTCCACTGCTTGCCGCTTTTTCTTCTCTCCTTCCCTTCGAGTGCATGTGTAAGTATATGTATATAACGGCAGTATGTATGATTATGTTGCGGATTATTCATATAGATTTATGTTAGTTTATAATATATTTTTCATATTGATGTATGTTAGTTTATAATATATTGGTTATTATAACAGATTTGTATACATATATATGTAAAGTCAGATCATACATTAGTTTATATATATAGCCTATATAGGTTGTATTTGTTAGGTTATATGAATATATTTATATCTTATATTCGTTGGTACATATATATTTAAGATTTATACTATATATGATTTCAAGACAGTATATATACATACAGTATTAGTCTGAATGTTTGGTCTGCATATGTGTCAGTTATATATATAATTATAATTATATAAGGATGCTTAAGTTTATAATATAATTTATTATTCATAGTTTTCTATGTGCTGATCTTTTGGGTGGCTGCTAACACTTAAATTATTTAAGGTTATAGTAAATTTTATTATAAAAGGTATTGTATATGGTTCTACAGTTTGCATTTATACAGTAATATGTCTATATAAGGTATATATTAATTTACACTTGCTTGTTGATTTGATTCATTTGTGTACGTATATAAGATTTGAAATAAATGTGATTTATATATATATACATTTTTAAAGGTAACTTGAATACCAGTTTCATTTATAGCTTTTGATTTATATATATGCGCTTAGTATAAAAAGCTATGAAAATATATACTTTATCTTATTTAAAATGTATGTATGTTATATATTTTTGTTCTGGTTATGCATATGGCGAATCCAGTATATATAAGCCATATAACCTATTATTTATATAGTAATGTAAGTTAAGTATTATGTATAAGTTATATATATACCGTTGTATCTTTATATGGTTTTATATAAGATTTATATGCTATGCTAGTTTTGTATTATATAAGCTGTAACATTTCTATTTCTTTTGCCATATTTTTTTTTTACTCCAGTTTATACATTATTTTTGAATAGGTTGTATACATATTAAGTTTGCATTTTATACTATTCTTTCCTATGTATATTGATTTCTGGTTTATTTACACGAGTGTTTATAATAATATTAAAGTAAGTTATACATATATGTGTTTTCCAAAAAAATTTGTATTGAGGCTGCCTTGTTTTATATCTATATATGTCTGATTTCAATATATATATATATATACATGTTTAAATTTTAGATTTATTTAAATATATATATGTATTTTTAAATTGAATTCTGGGTTTAAAGAAAAGAATAATATACATCTCGTTTAAATTTTATATCAAGCTAATTTGATTTATTCCATCAAATTTTGTTATCAGCTTATCCGTCGAATTCGTGCAAATCTAGCTTTGATTTGGAATTCGTGCTTAGATTCGTAACTCATCTCTTTTTGTTCTCCTCTCTAGCCTCGAAAGGTGAGCACTCACTCACGATTAACGTTCTTTTATTTATTAAATTTGATTTCAATTAAAACGACAATTGAAATATGCTGCTGTTTGATATTTACACTGTTATTACCTGTATCAGTTCACCTGTGACATCTGACACCATTATCTGTTAATTATTTATGTGATGATAATACAGTTTGGCTGATAATTGATTGATTGTTGATGTTTATATTGGACGTTAAATTGTTAATGTTAAAATGATAAACAGTATGAAATTGAACTTGATATAGGATAATTAAATGTTAAATTTGATTAACTGATATTTGTATAATATGACCCCTTATAATTGTTAAATGTGTTGACATGTAGAATAGTGATAATTACACTTTGAACCATTGACGTATATTGGATAAATTGTTGTAGTGTTAAAATTGAATTGAATGACAAGTGAAACCGTAATGTAATAATCTTTAATCTACATGAAATGATAGTGTAGATTCTAGAAATAATTCTATTAATTCGTACAAATAACAATGCGAATTAATACAATTATTTCGGGATTATTTGAATTGATTATTGGATTGATATTGATTGTTGTTGATTGTTTATTTACTTTGACACCATCCCAGTTATCACACTGCAAGTTCCCTTTGCCATGTTTTGATTTTTGAATTGAATTGGAATCGGGTTGAAATGATAAATACCCAAATTGAATTTTTACCTAGGATAGGAAATTAAATAAAAAACCGATTGGTCAATAATTTGATTTAAAAATAAAACGAAGATCTTATTTGAATAAAAATATGGTTTTGAAACGAAGTTGGAAATTGAATTTAATGAAATTTAAACGTGAATATTTAATAATCTGAAATGAAATATTAATAAAGTAATCAATGATAGAATGTTGTGTAATTTGAGAAATGATTGAATTAAGTTTGGAATGATTTAATAATTAAGTTTGAAATTATAATTAAGTTTGAAATTATTAAACTTTGAAATTATTTAATAATTAAGTTTGAACTATTTAATAATGAATTATTAAATGATTAAATTGAATTGAAATTCTTTAATAAGAAAAATTGAACTTTTGAATAAGTGAATTTTACTTCGTAAAGAATTGAACTTGAGATTTCTTTATTGATTAAGTTTTGGAAAATTATATAAAGTAAGTAAGTAAATAAGTGAAATTGGATTTCTTTAACAAGAAATGAAATGTGATATCTTTGGAATTAATGTAAGACCTGAAATTGAAAGAATTGATTTGACAAATTTAATTTAATTCAAAATTGTAAGTTTTGATTTAATGAAGTTGAACTTAAGAAATTGATTTAATGAATTGGAAATTTAATAGAAATTGTTTTGAATGATAAAGTAACTTAACGAATATTGAATGAAATCGATAAATGAATTTGGAATTGATTTGAATGTTAAATAGAATTTATTTAAATGATTTCGAAATGAAACTTATATACGAACTTGAATCAATATTTGAATTGTTTAAATAGAAATTGAAATTGAATTATAAGATTTTGAAACGGAAAATTAGAAGTTTTAAAACGTAAAGTATGGAAATTGGATTTTGAAAGACAAATAAATTGTTGGTTTACGAATTCTATTTGAAATTGAATTGACTTGGTTTTTGAAATATATAAACGACCAATCGGTGTAATAATTACGAAAGTTATTAAAGAGACCGGAATTCGGTTATGGGTATACTCTCTATCTAAACCGAAAACCACTTTAATAACTATACGCGGAGTGATGATCCAGAATGAAGTGGTTGGAAATGATGTTCGTGATGATTGAAGAAAGAGAACGATAATGGATAGCCTTGACACTTGTGTCAAATTGGAAATGACTAAAACAGGAGCTGTGCCGGGCCAATGGAGGATTGATACCTCAAGTGGACACACTTTTTCGAACTACTTATACTTATTGTCGATTGGTGCACCCTTGATTTTGGGAGTGTTGTTTCACGGTGTTGCGGGCGCTGCGGCGTTGCGTTCTCACCAGTCCGGATCAGGCGAACGGTAGTATCACTACCTTGGGTATAGCCTCATGTGCCTTGTCATACTTGTATTCCATTTATGCGCGACCACTACGAATTTGATTTGTACCTTGAGTATATGGATTTCCCTCTGGTGACTTCCGGTTTTGGGGAAACTACGGTCTTGTATATGCTTGTGGGAATAAAAATGTGTTAAGGGTGGAATGGGCCATGACTTAACGCTATTTTGATATCTTTATATTACTGATAGACATTATCTACTTATCGTACACTACTACATAGTAGATAGTTTAACGGATCCTTAAAGGATGGTTATTCCAAACATCCTTTGAGTTACTTGTATTTCAATTGCTATTTCACTTGAGTTGGATTTATTAATATA
Organism: Allium fistulosum; assembly: GCA_030737815.1. NCBI lineage: Eukaryota > Viridiplantae > Streptophyta > Magnoliopsida > Asparagales > Amaryllidaceae > Allium > Allium fistulosum. Next base: position 846,638,821 of record CM060903.1, read on the forward strand.
AGAATGTTAATCCTGACTCGAGTGTTTTGTGTTTTGCTTTACGCTCGGGTCAGACTGAGTAGTTCAGCTTTCGAGACTCACCTTTGGAGTTGGAGCTTCGCTTGGAGATCCAGCAATCTATCCAGCTTTCAGATATTCGATGATTCCAGTGATGTATTCTGATTTGTATCTGATGTATCGTATTACTCTTCTGTTGTAAACTCTGATGTATTTTATATATTCATATAGTAGCTTCATGAACTACTATCTCTTTTATTTCCGCTGCATTTATTACTCTGTGTCTGTGATCTGTGATTATAACTATTTACTGTATATGTTCAGTTTTGCCAAATTTAAATTAACAACGCGGTATTTTGAGCAATTCAACTCCGGCATGAGTGTCTACCTATACACTTATAATGGACGCGAATGGTCCAAAATTCCGGGTCGTTACAGTTGGTATCAGAGCTTTGGTAGCTCTAGGCAAAACTCAACATATAGAGTAAATGTATTTACAGAATCACACTCATTCGAGTTTCAATCTCTTCCTTTGACTCAATTCTTTTGAATTTTGGAACGTTCCTTCGGTTTCAAAATTCATTCGTGTCCCTCACTCTTCGTCTTCTTTCAATTCTGGAGCATCACTTAACTCCACTCCGAATGACTCTTATAGTAGATCGGCGGTCTCGCCAATCTTCGAATGATTCGTAAAGGAGCAAAACTCCTTTATACTAGGCATTGATTTACCGGAGATTTCTATATCCTCGGTTTACGATGCTATCTATTTCCTGCTATACCTGAATTCTAATTCTTGAGATCGAATGTCGATTTACCTCGGAATTCTACACCGATCTTATTTTTCAAGTTACGGTCGACCCGGTTAAGGTTGCCCGCGATTTATATAAACTTATCCATCGCCTTATTTTGTTATTTAATTATCTCGTCTTTGTTTCAAACCTATCTTCAAATCGAAATTCTCTTTGATTTGAGTCTATCAAAATTTGAATCTCTATCCTTGCTTTGAAATCCATTATTGTATCATTAAGTGAGAAAGTGTATTTGCAAATTAATGTTTAAAAAAATGTTTTAATATATATTGTGTTGTTTGAGTTGTTGATGCTGATTTGGGTTTCCGATCGATTCGTCTGATCAACGCTATCGATAGGATTTCCAAAACACTTGAGCAGAGCAAACTGACACAATATTGTTTTCAAATTTGTTTGATTACATTGTAAAAATATAAGTAAAATTTTCTGGAATCTAATAAGTTAATTAAATTGGTTATTTGAAATGATAATATTTGATTATCATTTATTGTTCTAAATGAATTTATAAATATATATGGTTTATAAATTGATTTGGAATTTGAAATGAATTTAATTCAGAAATTTGAGAATTTATTAGTTTCCGATGACTTCGAACTTTGTTTTAAAATTTTAAAGTATATATTATTGAAAATATTATTCATATTGAAATCAGTGCACTTCTCTTTGTCGCTGGAAAATAATTTCGGTGATGGCGGCCGCATCATCGATATTCATTTTCGAGTTTCGAAGTGGAGAAACCATTCTGTAGCTTTGCTACGGTTTTGTTTTGAAAATATTTTGATTTGAATTTCTTCAATATATTTTGATTTATATATATAAGTATCTTATTTTAAAATTTGATTTGATTTGATATAAATACATTATATATATCTCTAAATTGTTTAAGGATAATCGGAAATCTAATTCTTAAATTTTGTTAAAAGATGATTTTAATTATAAATAAGACCAAAATTTGGAAAAAATATTTAAACTCGAATAATTGAATTGGGAAAATTTTATTTGTATATTGTTCAACTGCATTCTAATACAACTTACCTAAATCATTTAGAAGTTGAATATGTAATTGGATAATATATAAGATAAATTGAATTTATAAATAAAAATGAGTGTTTATAATAAATGTTATACACTAAATTTTGATTATAAAGATGTTAATAGAGTTAGATGTGATAATAAGTAAAACTCAGTTAATAAAGAATTAATAAATTTGTTTTGAAAGAATTAATAAATTGAAATTTGATCAACATATGAAAATACCTTGAATTTAAAAGAAATTAATAGATGTAAATTAATTTAAATCGAAACTTTTATGGTTTAAATTAATTTATATGGGTTAAATATATGTGGTCAGATATAGTAAGTAGAAAAAATTTAACAATAATTTGAATAAAGAAGAATTTAAATTGTTGAAAATAAAATATGATTATAATAAAAGATTATTCAAATTTATGGTTTTAGGAATTGAAAATTTAGGGTAATTGGATAATAAGATAATGAATTTAGAAATAGTTGAGATTTATTTTAGTAAAAATCAAATAGATTAAATCAATTATTGAATATCAATTAATTTAAATTTGAATTTATACGGTTTAAACTAATTGTTATTTTGTTTTTCAAATCTGTTTTCTTCCTGGTTGTTTCTATTTTCCTACCTCGTTCCTTTTCGGGGACGAAAAGTTTTGAGTGGGGGAGAATGTAACGACCCGTAAATTTCAACCGTTTTAATAACGTAATTAGTTGAAATTTTGTGAAAATTTTAAACGATAAAATTTTGAAATAAAAATTTAATATTTGGAATACGTCTAGTTAAACATAGCAACTGGTAAATTTTCGTTCGAAAATATGAAAGTTTATTTCGCGCGAAAATTCACTTCAATTTAATCAGTTAAAAAGCAGTGAAAATAAAACGTTTTCAAAACCTAAATATTTTTACATAGAAAAATTCTAAACCATCTTCTGAGCAAGATGTCAGTTCGTCATTTTTCCAAATTCGGACATCTATTGCTCCGTCGTTCTTATTTTCTGCAAAATGCAGCATTCTGGTACCGATATCGATTTTTTATCGGATGATCGTACCACTGATTTCTATATACCGTTTTGATCGTCTAGTCGAGCTGATCTGCATAGTATATTCGTTCTTGTGTTTCAGCGTCCAATACGCGATGGAAATCGCAAAACGATTAACCGTGTCGGTTCCGGAATTGGGCTTTTAAACTTCTGGTGACTATTTAATTCTTAACGTGTTTAAGCCAACAACCACCAGCAATAAATATTCTTGAATTCAGTTACCAGGCTTTTAAATTTCCCAAATTTCAATGTGACTTTTGGTCCGTTTCTTTATCTGTCCACTGTCATTCGGCGTTTGCTTTTGAGATAATATGAAATAATTGTACTTTCCCTTTTATTTTCAAAACATTCTGACTTGTACTATGCGAGCTTTTCCTTTTCTACCGGCTTCCTTTAGTTTAATACAGCTGTGACCAATGTTGATTTCATTTCAATTTAGGCAAAGAGAAAAATATACTCTGCTGTCATTTTTCCTTCTCTGCCTCATTTTCTTTCTCCTCATTCTCTTCACATATAATCAAGCTTTCACCTCCCCTCTCTCCGGCATCCTCTCTCCACCACTGCTTCCACCATAGCCTTACATCAACCCACGACCAAGCAACTACGAGCGCCGGCCATTCCCCTTGAACCACCTCCGACCACTCCACGTCGCACCCAAACCTCCGCCCGTTTCTCATCTCCGTCCACCAGATTCACACACCCTCTCTCCGCCGCTCTTCCCATCAGCCCCCTCCACCACCTGCTCTGGCCCCTCCACCTCACCTCCACACCGCCTCGATAACCACCGCAAATCCCCTCCCTTCCACTTGGCCTCGACAAAGCTTAACGGCCGAAGCCTACCGCAGCCTTCTTCGTGCTACCACTCACGCACACATGACAGCCCTGGCAGGCAGCTCACGCCAACCGCATCCACCAACCGTGCTCCTCCCTCCGCCTACTGCAACCGTCCTCTCTTCCCCTCACACTTCTCTCTCCCCTCCAACGATCATGCCATTTCCACTCCAAACCTTTCAACCCGAATCCATGCGAGATGCCACCAACAGCCACTTTCCTTCATTCCCTTCTCGACAGATCCTCCTCACCATCCAGGCTCACCACTTCCCATGCCGTCAGCCCACCTAGCCGAGTAGCATCCCATGGCCGAGCCTTCCTATGGCACCACTCTTGCCAAAACTGGCCATGTCGTGACCTTCCACTGCTTGCCGCTTTTTCTTCTCTCCTTCCCTTCGAGTGCATGTGTAAGTATATGTATATAACGGCAGTATGTATGATTATGTTGCGGATTATTCATATAGATTTATGTTAGTTTATAATATATTTTTCATATTGATGTATGTTAGTTTATAATATATTGGTTATTATAACAGATTTGTATACATATATATGTAAAGTCAGATCATACATTAGTTTATATATATAGCCTATATAGGTTGTATTTGTTAGGTTATATGAATATATTTATATCTTATATTCGTTGGTACATATATATTTAAGATTTATACTATATATGATTTCAAGACAGTATATATACATACATACAGTATTAGTCTGAATGTTTGGTCTGCATATGTGTCAGTTATATATATAATTATAATTATATAAGGATGCTTAAGTTTATAATATAATTTATTATTCATAGTTTTCTATGTGCTGATCTTTTGGGTGGCTGCTAACACTTAAATTATTTAAGGTTATAGTAAATTTTATTATAAAAGGTATTGTATATGGTTCTACAGTTTGCATTTATACAGTAATATGTCTATATAAGGTATATATTAATTTACACTTGCTTGTTGATTTGATTCATTTGTGTACGTATATAAGATTTGAAATAAATGTGATTTATATATATATACATTTTTAAAGGTAACTTGAATACCAGTTTCATTTATAGCTTTTGATTTATATATATGCGCTTAGTATAAAAAGCTATGAAAATATATACTTTATCTTATTTTAAATGTATGTATGTTATATATTTTTGTTCTGGTTATGCATATGGCGAATCCAGTATATATAAGCCATATAACCTATTATTTATATAGTAATGTAAGTTAAGTATTATGTATAAGTTATATATATACCGTTGTATCTTTATATGGTTTTATATAAGATTTATATGCTATGCTAGTTTTGTATTATATAAGCTGTAACATTTCTATTTCTTTTGCCATATTTTTTTTTTACTCCAGTTTATACATTATTTTTGAATAGGTTGTATACATATTAAGTTTGCATTTTATACTATTCTTTCCTATGTATATTGATTTCTGGTTTATTTACACGAGTGTTTATAATAATATTAAAGTAAGTTATACATATATGTGTTTTCCAAAAAAATTTGTATTGAGGCTGCCTTGTTTTATATCTATATATGTCTGATTTCAATATATATATATATATACATGTTTAAATTTTAGATTTATTTAAATATATATATGTATTTTTAAATTGAATTCTGGGTTTAAAGAAAAGAATAATATACATCTCGTTTAAATTTTATATCAAGCTAATTTGATTTATTCCATCAAATTTTGTTATCGGCTTATCCGTCGAATTCGTGCAAATCTAGCTTTGATTTGGAATTCGTGCTTAGATTCGTAACTCATCTCATTTTGTTCTCCTCTCTAGCCTCGAAAGGTGAGCACTCACTCACGATTAACGTTCTTTTATTTATTAAATTTGATTTCAATTAAAACGACAATTGAAATATGCTGCTGTTTGATATTTACACTGTTATTACCTGTATCAGTTCACCTGTGACATCTGACACCATTATCTGTTAATTATTTATGTGATGATAATACAGTTTGGCTGATAATTGATTGATTGTTGATGTTTATATTGGACTTTAAATTGTTAATGTTAAAATGATAAACAGTATGAAATTGAACTTGATATAGGATAATTAAATGTTAAATTTGATTAACTGATATTTGTATAATATGACCCCTTATAATTGTTAAATGTGTTGACATGTAGAATAGTGATAATTACACTTTGAACCATTGACATATATTGGATAAATTGTTGTAGTGTTAAAATTGAATTGAATGACAAGTGAAACCGTAATGTAATAATCTTTAATCTACATGAAATGATAGTGTAGATTCTAGAAATAATTCTATTAATTCGTACAAATAACAATGCGAATTAATACAATTATTTCGGGATTATTTGAATTGATTATTGGATTGATATTGATTGTTGTTGATTGTTTATTTACTTTGACACCATCCCAGTTATCACACTGCAAGTTCCCTTTGCCATGTTTTGATTTTTGAATTGAATTGGAATCGGGTTGAAATGATAAATACCCAAATTGAATTTTTACCTAGGATAGGAAATTAAATAAAAAACCGATTGGTCAATAATTTGATTTAAAAATAAAACGAAGATCTTATTTGAATAAAAATATGGTTTTGAAACGAAGTTGGAAATTGAATTTAATGAAATTTAAACGTGAATATTTAATAATCTGAAATGAAATATTAATAAAGTAATCAATGATAGAATGTTGTGTAATTTGAGAAATGATTGAATTAAGTTTGGAATGATTTAATAATTAAGTTTGAAATTATAATTAAGTTTGAAATTATTAAACTTTGAAATTATTTAATAATTAAGTTTGAACTATTTAATAATGAATTATTAAATGATTAAATTGAATTGAAATTCTTTAATAAGAAAAATTGAACTTTTGAATAAGTGAATTTTACTTCGTAAAGAATTGAACTTGAGATTTCTTTATTGATTAAGTTTTGGAAAATTATATAAAGTAAGTAAGTAAATAAGTGAAATTGGATTTCTTTAACAAGAAATGAAATGTGATATCTTTGGAATTAATGTAAGACCTGAAATTGAAAGAATTGATTTGACAAATTTAATTTAATTCAAAATTGTAAGTTTTGATTTAATGAAGTTGAACTTAAGAAATTGATTTAATGAATTGGAAATTTAATAGAAATTGTTTTGAATGATAAAGTAACTTAACGAATATTGAATGAAATCGATAAATGAATTTGGAATTGATTTGAATGTTAAATAGAATTTATTTAAATGATTTCGAAATGAAACTTATATACGAACTTGAATCAATATTTGAATTGTTTAAATAGAAATTGAAATTGAATTATAAGATTTTGAAACGGAAAATTAGAAGTTTTAAAACGTAAAGTATGGAAATTGGATTTTGAAAGACAAATAAATTGTTGGTTTACGAATTCTATTTGAAATTGAATTGACTTGGTTTTTGAAATATATAAACGACCAATCGGTGTAATAATTACGAAAGTTATTAAAGAGACCGGAATTCGGTTATGGGTATACTCTCTATCTAAACCGAAAACCACTTTAATAACTATACGCGGAGTGATGATCCAGAATGAAGTGGTTGGAAATGATGTTCGTGATGATTGAAGAAAGAGAACGATAATGGATAGCCTTGACACTTGTGTCAAATTGGAAATGACTAAAACAGGAGCTGTGCCGGGCCAATGGAGGATTGATACCTCAAGTGGACACACTTTTTCGAACTACTTATACTTATTGTCGATTGGTGCACCCTTGATTTTGGGAGTGTTGTTTCACGGTGTTGCGGGCGCTGCGGCGTTGCGTTCTCACCAGTCCGGATCAGGCGAACGGTAGTATCACTACCTTGGGTATAGCCTCATGTGCCTTGTCATACTTGTATTCCATTTATGCGCGACCACTACGAATTTGATTTGTACCTTGAGTATATGGATTTCCCTCTGGTGACTTCCGGTTTTGGGGAAACTACGGTCTTGTATATGCTTGTGGGAATAAAAATGTGTTAAGGGTGGAATGGGCCATGACTTAACGCTATTTTGATATCTTTATATTACTGATAGACATTATCTACTTATCGTACACTACTACATAGTAGATAGTTTAACGGATCCTTAAAGGATGGTTATTCCAAACATCCTTTGAGTTACTTGTATTTCAATTGCTATTTCACTTGAGTTGGATTTATTAATATAAGAATGTTAATCCTGACTCGAGTGTTTTGTGTTTTGCTTTACGCTCGGGTCAGACTGAGTAGTTCAGCTTTCGAGACTCACCTTTGGAGTTGGAGCTTCGCTTGGAGATCCAGCAATCTATCCAGCTTTCAGATATTCGATGATTCCAGTGATGTATTCTGATTTGTATCTGATGTATCGTATTACTCTTCTGTTGTAAACTCTGATGTATTTTATATATTCATATAGTAGCTTCATGAACTACTATCTCTTTTATTTCCGCTGCATTTATTACTCTGTGTCTGTGATCTGTGATTATAACTATTTACTGTATATGTTCAGTTTTGCCAAATTTAAATTAACAACGCGGTATTTTGAGCAATTCAACTCCGGCATGAGTGTCTACCTATACACTTATAATGGACGCGAATGGTCCAAAATTCCGGGTCGTTACAAGTCGTCTGCATACTAAAGCTATTGTTGGATTAGTTGTTATATTATATAAAATTTTACATTTGTTTACGAAGTCGTATAAGATGGTATATTATAATTTGTTAGTAGTATACACATGTTGTTAAGTATACAAGTTCTGTCAATAGTATACTATTAGTATATACTAGATACATTTATAATATGAGTCTGCATTTATATTGTTATATATATGTTGAGTCTAATTTAAAAAGCAATGATTTTGAAATGCGTATATGTATTAAGTTTAAAAATGTGATTGTATTTAGAATATGTCTATATATAGTTATATATGGTTATATATCTATATCCACTTATACCAATTACCTTCGTCAATCCAGTTCATCGCGCCTTACTCTTTACTCGTCAATGTCCAATTTGGTCGCAGCACCTTTTGATTGGCTCGTGTCCATATCAGCGTGCATATCCGTGTCATCTTCTTATCTCTCTAACCTCGGAAGGTGAGCACTCACTCACGATTAACGTTCTTTTATTTATTAAATTTGATTTCAATTGAAACGACAATTGAAATATGCTGCTATTAGTTAATTACACTGTTTTATATGCTATTACCTGTATCAGTTCACCTATGACATCTGACACCATTATCTGTTAATTATTTATGCAATGATAATACTGTTTGGCTAATAATTGATTGATTGTTGATGTTTATGTTGAACGTTAAATTGTTAATGTTAAAATGATAAATAGTATGAAATTGAACTTGATATAGGGTAATTAAATGTTAAATTTGATTAGCTGACATTTGTATAATTTGACCCCTTTTTACTGTTGAATTTATTGACACGTGGGATTTGTTTAATTACATTTTGAACCACTGAATGTATGTTGTTAAATTGATGATGTATGAAATTGTAAATAGTTGGCAAGTGAAAACTGTGATGTAATAATCTTTAATCTACATGAAATGATAGTGTAGATTCTAGAAATAATTATATTAATTCGTACAAATGACAATACGAATTAATACGGTTATTTCGGGATTATTTGAATTGATTATTGGATTGTTATTGTTTGTTGTTATTGCTTGTTTATTTACTTTGACACCATCCCAGTTATCACACTACAAGTTCCCTTTGTTATACTTTGATTTTTGAATTGAATTTGAATCGGGTTGAAATGATAAATACCCAAATTGAACTTTGACCTAGGATAGAGAATTAAATAAAAACCCGATTGGTCAATAATTTGATTTGAAAATAAATAAAGATTTTACTTGAATAAATAACATGGTTTTGAAATTTGAATTTTAAGGAAAGGAAAATGTTAATATTTAATAATCTGAAACAAAATATTAACAATGTAATTGATGGAAGAATATTGTTTAATTTGAGAAATGATTAAATTAAGTTTGAAATTATAATTAAGTTTGAAATTATTAAACTTTGAAATGATTAAATAATTAGGTTTGAAATTATAAGTAAGTTTGAAATTATATAACTTGGAAATTATTTAATAATTAAGTTTTGAATTATTTAATAATCAAATAAGATTGGATTATTTAATGATTAAATTGAATTGAAATTCTTTAATAAGAAAAATTGAACTTTTGAATAAGTAAATTTTACTTCGTAAATAATTGAAATTGAGTTTTCTTTGTTAAGTAAGTTTTGGAAAATTATTTAAGTAAGTAAATAAGTGAAATTGAATTTCTTTAACAAGAAATGAAAATGTGATATTTTTTTTGGAATTAATGTAAGACTTGTAATTGAAAGAATTGATTTGACGAATTTAGTTTAATTCAAAATTGTAAGTTTTGATTTGATGAAGTTGAACTTAAGAATTGATTTAATGAATTGGAAATTTAATAGAAATTGTTTTGAATGATAAAGTAACTTAACGAATATTGAATGGAATCGATAAATGAGTTTAAATTGATTTGAATGTTAAATAAAATTTGTTTAAATGATTTCGGAATGAAACTTATATACGAATTTGAATCAATATTTGAATGGTTTTAAATAGATATTGAAATTGAATTATAAGATTTTGAAATGGTAAATTGAAGTTTTGAAACGTAAATTATTGGAAATTGGTTTTGAAAGACAAATGAAATGTTGATTTACGAATTCTATTTGAAATTGAATTGATTTGGTTTTGAAATATATAAACGACCAATCGGTGTAATAATTACGAAAGTTATTAAAGAGACCGGAATTCGGTTATGGATATACTCTCTATCTAAACCGAAAACCACTTTAATAACTATACGCGGAGTGATGATCCAGAATGAAGTGGTTGGAATGATGTACGTGATGACTGAAGAAAGAGAACGATAATGGATAGCCTTGACACTTGTGTCAAATTGGAAATGACTAAAACAGGAGCTGTGCCGGGCCAATGGAGGATTAGCTACCTCAAGTGGACACACTTCTTCGAACTACTTATACTTGTTGTCGATTGGTGCACCCTTGATTTTGGGAGTGTTGTTTCACGGTGTTGCGGGCGCTGCGGCGTTGCGTTCTCACCAGTCCGGATCAGGCGAACGGTAGTATCACTACCTTGGGTATTGCCTCATGTGCCTTGTCATACTTGTATTCCATTTATGCGCGACCACTACGATTTTGATTTGTACCTTTAGTATATGGATTGCCCTCTGGTGACTTCCGGTTTTGGGGAATCTACGGTCTTGTATATGCTTTTGGGAATAAAAATGTGTTAAGGGTGGAATGGGCCATGACTTAACGCTATTTTGATATCTTTTTATATTACTGATAGACATTATCTACTTATCGTACACTACTACATAGTAGATAGTTTAACGGATCCTTAAAGGATGGTTATTCCAAACATCCTTTGAGTTACTTGTATTTCAATTGCTATTTCACTTGAGTTGGATTTATTAATATAAGAATGTTAATCCTGACTCGAGTGTCTTGTGTTTTGCTTTACGCTCGGGTCAGACTGAGTGTACTAGTATTCGAGACTCACCTTTGAAGTTGGAGCTTTGCTTGAAGATCCAGCCATCTATTCTGCTTTCAGCATTCGATGATTCCAGTGATCGATGTATTCTGATTTGTATCTGATGTATTGTATTACTCTTCTGTTGTAAACTCTGTTATGTTTTATATATTCATATAGTAGCTTCATGAACTACTATCTCTTTATTTCCGCTGCACTTTTACTCTGTGTCTGTGATCTGTGGTTATTTATTTACTGTATATGTTCAGTTTTGCCAAATTTAAATTAACAACGCGGTATTTTGAGCAATTCAACTCCGGCATGAGTGTCTACCTATACACTTATAATGGACGCGAATGGTCCAAAATGGCGGGTCGTTTCAATAACAGCTTGTAAATTTTCATCTGATAATATTAAAGTCTATTTTCTTGTGAAATTCTATTTCAATTTAAATCAGTTAATAATTGATGGTAATAAAATATTTTACAAACCTAAATATTTTTCTATAGAAAATTTCTAAATCCTCTTCTGAGTGAGATGTCATCTTCCGTTCTTCCAAATTTGGACTTCTATTGCTCCGTTTATCTTAATTCTGGCAAAATAGCAGCATTTCTGGTACTGATTATCGACTTTTGATCGATGATCGTACCACTAATATTTGTATACCGTTCTGTCTGCCTCGTCGTGCTGATCTCAACGGTATATTTATTCCTGCCTTTTGAGGTCCGGTATGCGACAGAAACAATAAACTGTTCGTAATAACGTACCTTAAACTGTGACTCTACAAATTTCCTTTGGGTTCAAAAATTTGAAACGTACGGTCCAATCAAGCAATAAATTGCTTTAATACCATTGCTGAATCAATGTTCATTTCAATTTATTTTTTGTCTGTACGTTTATTTAGGGTCTCTTCATTCTCCACTGTTCATGTTTTATATATTTATTTCCTCTGATGCTGTTTCTTCCGGTAGCATTTCGATAAAAAAGGAAACGTATAAAATTACTGTACGTTTCGTATTCATTTATTTTCAAACAGTTCATTTTACTTTATAACTTTCCCATTTCTTTGATTGATTTACTGAATCCTCGGGTTTGATTTTTGCCTTTCCTTCCATTATAAAAATTAAAGATGATTCCTTTCTTCTTCTTTCTGAATGTTCAGAGGAAAATATATCTATAATACTCATGCTGTTCTTCTTCCTCCACAAACTTCTCTTCCTCCCACGTTCTAGCAAAATCCTCAACGAACCCGCCCTCTGCTTCCTTTCTCCAGCCATTTGAGCTTGCCACGCCAAGGCATCAACACTCAACCCACCATCGTTGGACCTCCTCCTCATCACCACGCCACCATCCCTTCCCATAGCCTGACCGCCTCGGCCTCCACTTGCAACTTCGTCCGTCCATCAACCGCCTTCACCTACAGCCTGCCACGACTTTTTCCCCGTGCTCATACTCGCCTGCTGCCTCGTCGGCCATGAGTCCACCCGAGCACCGCATTTCCTCCTGCTCCATAAGCTATGGCCTTGCAAGCAGCTTCCATAATCAGACAGTGCTAATCACCCATGCGACACTTCCCAAACCACCATCTTCCGACCGAACAACCTGCTCCTTTATCTTGCTCATACTCCTCGCCGTGCCCACTATATATTTATTTTATGCAGGTATGTTTAAAACGTATATATCATATGTTATCTATATTGGGTTTTAAAACAGTTACATGCTTTAATATGTGTCAGTTCCTAATGAATAAGTGTTCATGGTCTATCTTATGTACAATATAAAATTTTCGTACATAGAAGTTTTATATGTTGTAAACCGGGTTTTTACGAAGCATTCTTAGGTTGGTAGTTAGACGTTGATTTTTTTTGTTTTGTTTTAGGGTTATATATATATATATATTACGCATCGATATTATATGAACTGATATGTATTTTAACGGTTGTGTTTTTTTGAAATATATATACATTTGTTAATTTCAGCTGCATAGTTTAGGTGGTTTATAATAGGTTTATATGTGTAAAACCATTAAGTTTTATGTATAGATTCATAGTTAATTTATATACATATAAGGCTATTATATAGGAAGATATATAACTTAATTCTTTTATATGTTAGTTGTCTTATATATATATATATAGTTATGTAGTCCATATAAACTTGATCGAGTTGATATATTATAACGTAGTGGGTAACTTAGTGGTTTACAGTAAGTTATTTTATCAGCCGTTATATATGTTGATATACATTTTCGATTTCAAATTTTATAGTTTAAACCAATAATTGGAGTCGTATGTGGCCCGCATCCGATTCTATAATAACCATTGTATATTTTGCTGTCTACTAGTATAATACAATATGTTAGTAATCTAGTTATGTGCATATATAGACATAAGTTCACTCATACCATTTATACTCATCGATCCAGCTCCAACTCGACTTCGTCAATTCTTGTTATCAGCTTTAATCATTGAATTCGGGCCAATTTTGCCTTGTCTTGGAATTCGTGCTTGGATTCGTAACTCATCCCATTGTGTTCTTTCCTCTAGCCTTGAAAGGTGAGCAATCACTCACGATTAATATTCTTATATTTATTAAAATTGATTTCAATTGAAACGACAATTGAAATATGCTGTTGTAGTTTTTTTTAAATTGTTATATATGCTTTTATATGTAACTGTTCACCTGTGGGATATGACACCATATCCTGTTGTTTATATTATATTGGTATGTATGATATATGTCTGTGTTGTATTTTATATTATCTGTTATCACTCTGCAAGTTCCCTGTTAGTATAAAATTCACTATGGGTTGAAATGATACATACCCGAACGGACTTTAGAATAGGAGAAAATCGTTATGGGTTGAAATGATAAACCCAAGCGATTTTCATTTGAATTAAAATTGGGATTACAGGTCGAAATGATATCTACCCGTATATATTTAAATTACGGATTGAAATGATAAATATCCGTATCACTTAACCATATGATAGATATATATACAGACACCGTTGGTCCATATATATATAATTATTTCGAAAATAAATTCTATGGATTTGGGAAGAAATATATGGTTTAATAAATGTTGATTCTTAGATTATTATATATAAATGGTAATGATATATATAGATTGAATAATGATATTTAATTTAATTAAGATGGATTTAATACATATAATATGTTTAAGTATAAAATTATATTTCAAAATAGATTTTTTGTAATAATTTGAATAAGTTAAGGTTGGGAGGATAATTTTATTTAATTAAACCGATTTGAAACTTATTGAAATTGAGATTTAAGATATGATTTATAACTTGGGTTTGATTTAAGTAAATTAATAAATATTTCTTGTTTAAATAAATTTAAGGAAATATTTAGAAAAAATTATATGGTTTAAGGCTAATTAAATGATATTGAATTTATTAAGTGAATATCCCCTGATTAAATAGTAAATGAAGTTAAATCAAGAGCTATATGAAAATGTTAAAATTAACTCTGAAATGGTTGAATATTAAAGCTTTGAAATATATTGGAATGTAAATGGTTTATTTTGTTATTCGGATCTGCATTTGAAATCAATATAATTTGAATTTGTTATTTAGAAACTGAATTGAATTAAAATGGACATTTAGATTGAATTAAATTGAAATTTGGAATTTGAGTTGATTTGAATCGATTTGTGAGACTTGAGGAAATTCTAATACTTTACTTTATAAATTAATTAATATATATACAGTCTTGGAAAATAGTTATATTTGAAATGAAATGATATTTGGGTTTTGAAGTATAAATTAAATTGAAATGACCACGGTGTTATAATGTATATTTCCACCTTGTAGATAGTTCTGAAGATCCTTAGAGGATGGTTATCCCAAACATCCTTTAAGTTACTTGTATTTCAGTTGATATTTCACTTGAGTTGGATTTATTTATATAAGAATGTTAATCCTGACTCGAGTGTTTTGTGTTTTGCTTTACGCTCGGGTCAGACCGAGACTCATCCTTGGAGTTTGGAGCTTCCCTTGGAGATCCAACTATCGTTTCAGCTTTCAGCTTTTCCAGTTGATTTGTTCAGAGAGGTCATCTATTCGTACTGAAGACTTCACTACATTTGAGATATTCTGTTGTATTTTATTTCTAACTCTGATGTTTATATAGTAGCTTCATGAACTACTATTTATTTATTCTGCTGCGTATTATTGTATTACTCTGTGTCTGTGATTCTGTGACTGATTTATTTACTGTATATGCTGAGTTTTGCCAAATGTAAATTAACAATCTGATATTTTGAATTATTCAAGTCAAACATGTGTGGATTTATTGTCGATTTGAATGGTCCAAAAATAGCGGGTCGTTACAGTTGGTATCAGAGCTTTGGCTCTAGGCAAAACTTAGCATATATAGTAAATTTATTTGCAGAATCACTTTCGTTCGAGTTTGAATCTCTTCCGTTTGACTCGATTTCCTTTGAACTTTGGAAAGTTTCTTGCAGTTAAAAAAAATTCATTCTTGTCTCTTCCTATTTGTATTCTTTTGATTCTGGAGTATCCCATAACTCCCCTTCAAATGATCTCTATAAGAATAGGATCCCACCAATCTTTGAATGATTTGTAAAGGGGTGAAACTCCTTTACAATTGGCATTAATTCACCGGAGATTTACAGATATCCCTCGGTTTAGATGCTGCTATATCTTGATATGCCGAATTCTATCTCTGACGATCGAATGTCGATTTGCCTTAGATTTCTACATCGATTATATTCTTGAAGTCACGGTTGACCCGGTTAAGGTCGCCCGCGATTTATATAAGTGTATCCATCTACTATTTTGAAATGAATTATCTCATTTTCGTTCGAACTTATCTTCGAATCAGAATCCTATTTGATTAGAGTCCCTCTAATTTGAATTTCTATCTTTGTTTTGAAATCCATTCTTGAACCATCCTTTGAAAAATCAGGCTTGTTTATATTTTAGAAATTGTTTTATATATCGAAATTATTATATTCTATATATAAAAGTGAAATGTTTTCGATAAAGATTATAAACCCTTTTAAGATAAGAATTTGAGGTTTCGAAAGGATTTGTAATTTTGAAAAAAACTATATAAGAAATTTGATTTATAACTGAAGGATTTTAAATTTGAAATTCAAGAATTGAACTCCGGTATTTTGGAATTGGTTTTAAGATTTTGAAATATATAATAATATGATTTAAAGGTATTTTTCCGAATAAGAAATGTTCAAATGATTTTAATGAGTTTCGAATGATTTCAAAGAAATTTCAAAAGAAGTTTGAGAAAATAGAAGTCCAGAACTCACTTATGTCGCTGGAAAATAATTTCGGTGATGAGTGCACGCATCATCGATATTGATTTTCGAGTTTCAGAGTGAGGGAAAGGCCACTTTAGTAGCATTGCTACACGAGTGATTTTGCGAAACCAATTTTGATTTCAAATTCCGAAGTAAGATTTGATATTCGAAAGATATATGTGTATATATATTTGAAATGATTTGAAGTAAGCCGGTGTTCAGTCCTCGTGTTTCGAATTTGATATAAACCTATCTTTTGAAATTGACTTACTGATTTGTTATTGATTTCCAACTCCTGAATTTGAAAATGATTTCTTCAACTATTTTGAAGGTTCGAGCACTTCCAAATCAAGGTTAACTTTTCAAAGCTAAGAAATTTCGAAAAGTATAAAGTATATAAGTTGGTATGTATGTTTAAAGTATGTAGTAATATGATTTAAATAAGTTGAAACTGTTTTGTTAAGTAAATGAATAAGGCAATTTTAATTTTTTTCTAATATGAAATTAAGATTTGAAATGTTTTGAAAAGAATTTGGTCTTCAAAATATTTTGAATAAAGTTTAGTTAAATGTTTTAACTTAGTAACATCTTTATGAAACTATATATTTAACAAGTTGGAATAAATATATAAGTTGTACGTATGTTGTTTTATTCGCACAATTAATTTGATCCAGGTTTGAGTACACAAGTTCGAGGTGAATTACACAATTTCGTGTTAGGATTTTTCATTCGATTCTTGATGGCGAATATTTGATATGGATTTTGGGCTTGATTCTAGAATTCTCTATCATAGTATATGGCTATGCAAGGAGACTGATGGCTTCTAGTCGAGAAACCACATCGAAATCCACATTAGGGAAGTCGAATGGACAATACTAGTTCGAAAGCGAACTTGTGTGATCGAGCGAGCGATCAAATGTGATTTTGCGAAATGATGACGTATGTACATCTTATATTCTAATATCATTGATATATTTTGACGCTGAAATTGAAAGCTGTCGAGTTAGAATATCTTTGCTTACTAAAAGAAAATTTCCAATTTAAAATTACAAAGATATATAACCCATAAAAGCAAAGATATTCAATCCCATATGGCTCTTCATACAGCGAAATTTATTTTGAAAAATTTGATCCTTATATAAGATAGACCTTACGTAAGTATAAGATGATTTTGAAAACATTTGATTTTGGAAATGAATTGGTTGACTTAAATTTCTGATTTGGAAATTTGGATTTATTTTCTAAATCTATTATTTTGGAAACTTTGAAACTAAAGATAATTAATTTGAGAAGAAATAATTTGGTAAAATTGTATATGATTTTGAAATTGAACTGATATTGAAACAAATTAAAATTTGAGAACCTTATGTTACTAAACACTTGATTTGGGAGTTGTCGAACTTATATAAAATTGATTTGTATGAGTATGAATTTGATTCGAAAACTATAGATTTGAAAAGGTACTCAATTTGAAAGTGAAATCTTATATAATTGAAGTCTATATAAGTATGATTTGATATACTATTGATTTTGGAAAGTATTTGATTTTAAAATTAAATCTTATATATAATGGATTTTATATAAGTACGATATTTGAAAGTGATTTGAAAAGGTACTATATGATACATATTTTCGAAGTAAAGATATGGAAAGTGCCTTCTGCTTGATATCCGATTTGTGGCCACATCTTGGATTCATTCTATCGATATTATTCTCTCTGATTTTTGGTTTTCCGGATATGATACTCGAGTGTCCTTCGAATTCCATGGCGTTACCCATGGTCTTACGATCGCGACTACATAGCGCAACTGCCTGGCTGAGTCTTGCCTAGGGGTACGGATTGTTTCCTGGGGGATCTAGGCGTAATCATTGTGTATCCTGCATCTATGTAGGTCGCGAATAGTAGTGCAAATGCTTGGCTGAGTCTTGCCTAGGGGTACGGATTGTTTCCTGGGGGATCCAGGCGTAACCATTGTGTATCCTGCATTCTACTAGTCATCATGGCGTAACTCGCAGGGATGAGAAAGCTTACGGATATGGATAGTTTCCTGGGGGATCCAGGCATAACCATTGTGTATCTGCGAACCATGGTTAGACAAAGGTTTTGTTTGTTTTGTTTGGATTGTACTTTCCATATCTGTTTTTAAAAGTTTTTCCAGTATTTTCACTGGGTGTTGAAACAAGTCTACTAAGTACCTGGAGAATTCTAGGTTTGCGCCTGATCAACGCACTACCAGAGTCTACAGGAACAAGGATAAACTTGTTGAAACATCGAGTTATAAAAGTATTTTCGAAAGGAAATTTTTTTCGATATAAAGGTAATTTATTATAAAGGTGTTTCCAACAAAGAAATTCTGTATTAATATTCGAAATTGAAATTCTCATGGTTTAAATTAATTATTCGTGCCCGATTCTATTCTTTTGAATCTACCTTATGTGATCACCTTTATTTATTCACCTATATTCTGTTTTCCAAATCCTCCTTCTTTTCCTTGTTGACTATATCTTTTTAATATTGTTATTTAAATACTACATGGTTTAATAGAAAATTTTAGTGTTATAAATATTTTAGAAGTTATTAATTAAATAAAACATATTTAAAGTAAATGATTATTGGTTTATTAATAATATTTGAAAAGTATCTTGAGATAAAAAATTAATAAATTTATGAATTATGGATTTAAATGTTTTCAATAGCTTCTTTGAAAAAAAATAAGTAATAATGTAAATAATTGTTTTCAAATAGCTTACACATATTTATAAAGGTGTTATTTAAACCTATAAATGATACTTATAAAGGAAACAAGAAATTTTACAAATGGGTTTGAAAAATTGAAAAGTATAAAAGATAATTAAATTGCAACTGAATTTTTCAAATGAATATTTCTAGTATAATTTATATAGTTCAAATTAATTGTTTAATCTTGACTTTCAATCTACTTTTATTTCTGATTATTCTATTCTCCTACCTCCTTCCTTTTCGGGGACGAAAAGTTTTTAGTGGGGGAGAGTGTAACGACCCAAAACTTTTAGTGATTTTTTTGTTAAATTAATTGAAATTTTGTGAAATTTTAAACAATAAAATTTGAAATTAAAAATTTATTATTTGAAATACGTCTATTTAAACATAACAACTTGTAAATTTTCATCTGATAATATTAAAGTCTATTTTCTTGTGAAATTCTATATCAATTTAAATCAGTTAATAATTGATGGTAATAAAATATTTTACAAACCTAAGTATTTTTCTATAGAAAATTTCTAAATCCTCTTCTAAGTGAGATGTCATCTTCCGTTCTTCCAAATTTGGACTTCTATTGCTCCGTTTATCTTAATTCTGGCAAAATAGCAGCATTTTTGGTACTGATTATCGACTTTTGATCGGATGATCGTACCACTAATATTTGTATACCGTTCTGTCTGCCTCGTCGTGCTGATATCAACGGTATATATATTCCTGCCTTTTGAGGTCCGGTATGCGACAGAAACAATAAACTGTTCGTAATAACGTACCTTAAACTGTGACTCTACAAATTTCCTTTGGGTTCAAAAATCTGAAACGTACGGTCCAATCAAGCAATAAATTGCTTTAATACCATTTCTGAATCAATGTTCATTTCAATTTATTTTTTTTGTCTGTACGTTTATTTAGGGTCTCTTCATTCTCCACTGTTCATGTTTTATATATTTATTTCCTCTGATGCTGTTTCTTCCGGTAGCATTTCGATAAAAAAGGAAACGTATAAAATTACTGTACGTTTCGTATTCATTTATTTTCAAACAGTTCATTTTACTTTATAAATTTCCCATTTCTTTGATTGATTTACTGAATCCTCGGGTTTGATTTTTGCCTTTCCTTCCATTATAAAAATTAAAGATGATTCCTTTCTTCTTCTTTCTGAATGTTCAGAGGAAAATATATCTATAATACTCATGCTGTTCTTCTTCCTCCACAAACTTCTCTTCCTCCCACGTTCCAGCAAAATCCTCAACGAACCTGCCCTCTGCTTCCTTTCTCCAGCCGTTTGAGCTTGCCTCGCCAAGGCATCAACACTCAACCCACCATCGTTGGACCTCCTCCTCATCACCATGCCACCATCCCTTCCCATAGCCTGACCGCCTCGGCCTCCACTTGCAACTTCGTCCGTCCATCAACCGCCTTCACCTACAGCCTGCCACGACTTTTTCCCCGCGCTCATACTCGCCTGCTGCCTCGTCGACCATGAGTCCACCCGAGCACCGCATTTCCTCCTGCTCCATAAGCTACGGCCTTGCAAGAAGCTTCCATAATCAGGCAGTGCTAATCACCCATGCGACACTTCCCAAACCACCATCTTCCGACCGAACAACCTGCTCCTTTATCTTGCTCATACTCCTCGCCGTGCCCACTATATATTTATTTTATGCAGGTATGTTTAAAACGTATATATCATATGTTATCTATATTGGGTTTTAAAACAGTTACATGCTATAATATGTGTCAGTTCCTAATGAATAAGTGTTCACGGTCTATCTTATGTACAATATAAAAATTTCGTACACAGAAGTTTTATATGTTGTAAACCGGGTTTTTACGAAGCATTCTTTGGTTGGTAGTTAGACGTTGATTTTTGTTTTTGTTTTAGGGTTATATATATATATATTACGCATCGATATTATATGGACTGATATGTATTTTAACGGTTGTGTTTTTTTGAAATATATACATCTGTTAATTTCAGCTGCATAGTTTAGGCGGTTTATAATAGGTTTATATGTGTAAAACCATTAAGTTTTATGTATAGATTCATAGTTAATTTATATACATATGAGGCTATTATATAGGAAGATATATAACTTAATTCTTTTATATGTTAGTTGTCTTATATATATATAGTTATGTAGTCCATATAACTTGATCGAGTTGATATATTATAACGTAGTGGGTAACTTAGTGGTTTACAGTAAGTTATTTTATTAGCCGTTATATATGTTGATATACATTTTCGATTTCAAATTTTATAGTTTAAACCAATAATTGGAGTCGTATGTGGCCCGCATCCGATTCTATAATAACCATTGTATATTTTGTTGTCTACTAGTATAATACAATATGTTAGTAATCTAGTTATGTGCATATATAGACATAAGTTCACTCATACCATTTATACTCATCGATCTAGCTCCAAATCGACTTCATCAATTCTTGTTATCAGCTTTAATCATTGAATTCGGGCCAATTTTGCCTTGTCTTGGAATTCGTGCTTGGATTCGTAACTCATCCCATTGTGTTCTTTCCTCTAGCCTCGAAAGGTGAGCAATCACTCACGATTAATATTCTTATATTTATTAAAATTGATTTCAATTGAAACGACAATTGAAATATGTTGCTGTAGTTTTTTTTTAAATTGTTATATATGCTTTTAAATGTAACTGTTCACCTGTGGGATATGACACCATATCCTGTTGTTTATATTATATTGGTATGTATGATATATGTCTGTGTTGTATTTTATATTATCTGTTATCACTTTGCAAGTTCCCTGTTAGTATAAAATTCACTATGGGTTGAAATGATACATACCCGAACGGACTTTAGAATAGGAGAAAATCGTTATGGGTTGAAATGATAAACCCAAGCGATTTTCATTTGAATTAAAATTGGGATTACGGGTCGAAATGATATCTACCCGTATATATTTAAATTACGGATTGAAATGATAAATATCTGTATCACTTAACCATATGATAGATATATATACAGACACCGTTGGACCATATATATAATTATTTCGAAAATAAATTCTATGGATTTGGGAAGAAATATATGGTTTAATAAATGTTGATTCTTAGATTATTATATATAAATGGTAATGATATATATAGATTGAATAATGATATTTAATTTAATTAAGATGGATTTAATACATATAATATGTTTAAGTATAAAATTATATTTCAAAATAGATTTTTTGTAATAATTTGAATAAGTTAAGGTTGGGAGGATAATTTTATTTAATTAAACCGATTTGAAACTTATTGAAATTGAGATTTAAGATATGATTTATAACTTGGGTTGGATTTAAGTAAATTAATAAATATTTCTTGTTTAAATAAATTTAAGGAAATATTTAGAAAAAAATTATATGATTTAAGGCTAATTAAATGATATTGAATTTATTAAGTGAATATCCCCTGATTAAATAGTAAATGAAGTTAAATCAAGAGCTATATGAAAATGTTAAAATTAACTCTGAAATGGTTGAATATTAAAGCTTTGAAATATATTGGAATGTAAATGGTTTATTTTGTTATTCGGATCTGCATTTGAAAGCAATATAATTTGAATTTGTTATTTAGAAACTGAATTAAATTAAAATGGAAATTTAGATTGAATTAAATTGAAATTTGGAATTTGAGTTGATTTGAATCGATTTGTGAGACTTGAGGAAATTCTAATACTTTACTTTATAAATTAATTAATATATATACAGTCTTGGAAAATAGTTATATTTGAAATGAAATGATATTTGGGTTTTGAAGTATAAATTAAATTGAAATGACCACGGTGTTATAATGTATATTTCCACCTTGTAGATAGTTCTGAAGATCCTTAGGGGATGGTTATCCCAAACATCCTTTAAGTTACTTGTATTTCAGTTGATATTTCACTTGAGTTCGATTTATTTATATAAGAATGTTAATCCTGACTCGAGTGTTTTGTGTTTTGCTTTACGCTCGGGTCAGACTGAGACTCATCCTTGGAGTTTGGAGCTTCCCTTGGAGATCCAACTATCGTTTCAGCTTTCAGCTTTTCCAGTTGATTTGTTCAGAGAGGTCATCTATTCGTACTGAAGACTTCACTGCATTTGAGATATTCTGTTGTATTTTATTTCTAACTCTGATGTTTATATAGTAGCTTCATGTACTACTATTTATTTATTCCGCTGCGTATTATTGTATTACTCTGTGTCTGTGATTCTGTGACTGATTTATTTACTGTATATGCTGAGTTTTGCCAAATATAAATTAACAATCTGATATTTTGAATTATTCAAGTTAGACATGTGTGGATTTATTGTTGATTTGAATGGTCCAAAAATAGCGGGTCATTACAGATGGCTCCTGATCGTCATCAAAGTGGTCGAGGAGGTGGCGATAATTAGGGTCACTACGCCATAAATGGCCTACTGCAACACAAAAAAAATGTTGGCTCAGGCCCGAAAAATGTTGCCATAGGTCTATGGCAACACTTTTAGGGTGATGCAATTTTTGCCGTTGCCTTAGACCTCAAAGGCAACATTTTGACTATCTAAGGCAACATAAGCAATATTGTTGCAATAGAACCCTATTTGGGTCTATGGCAACACCCATAGGTATCTGTAGCAACATTCCAAAATGTTGCTATAGATATGAACTTTTTGAATTTGTGGGGCCCACAATGTAGAGCATATTTGATTTTTTAATAAAAATAAATATTTATTTAATAAAATGCTATTACACAGAATTTGATATTTAAACAGTAATTTATTTAAATAAATATTTTATTTCAACATTTGAAATTGTACAAATTCCTGACTCCACTATTTTACAATACAATGATATATAACACTGATATTCACATATACAGATATTCCTCACTACATCACTCAGTTCACTCATTACATATGCAGTTTCAATATATACATACACCGACACTGACAAATATATGCCGAGCCGAAGGCGAGCCGAGTGCCGAGCCGAAGGCGAGGCGAGAAGCGGGTCCGGGCGCAGCGCCGGCGGGGGTCCGGGGCACCGCAGTCCCGGCGGGGATCGAACACTTTTAGTGCATTACAAAATAGCTCTTCCAGTCATTCTCTATTCTATCTTCAAGGTGCAATATGGAAGACCACTCCAATCCAAATTCAACAATAGACCTCAAAATACATAAAGCAAGATGAAATTTGAAACTTACCATTCAGATACAGAAAATGCATAAAATCCACAGTATCAAATATCACAAAATGAAAAAAAAAAGGTCAAAACAAACCGGAAATTAGACAGCCTGCTCTTCATTGGACTGCAGTGGTATCTCAAGCAACTCAAGAGGCACAGTCTCGACGCTCTTAGGTGTGTTCCTGGCAGCAACATGAACAGCAAGAATCGTGTGCCCTAATTTTCGCATAGAGAGGAACGAGAAAGAAGAGCTGATGGCGACGACAGCGGTGGCAAAAGGGGTTTGAACGGAAAACTTTGTTTGGCTTTGGGTTTTGGTGTCGTGATGGGGCTCTGGTTGGAGCTAGATGGTGGCGATGGGTCAGGGGGTAGCTGGGGGCGATGGGTCAGGGGGTAGCTGGGGGCGATGGGTCAGGATTTGGTGGCGATGGGTCAGGGGGTAGCTGGGGGCGATGCGTCAGGGGGTAGTTGGGGGTGAGGAACGAAAATATGATTTGGAAATTAGGGATTTGGAAATTGGGGGTGAGAACGAAAATGATATGAAAAGTAAAGTGGGAAAACAAAAATTTGCAGCAAATTGTAGCGGTGATCCAGTTTAACAATCGGATTAAATGTAGACCGTTGGATCGTATTCACGCGGATTGCTAATTTTATTAATTTTTTAATCTGAATACATCTATAGCAACACTATATAAAAATGTTGCATCGTGTTACACTTTTTTAGCTAGAGCAACACATTTTTATGGCTAAGGTAACACCATAAATACAACGTTGCAGTAGGACCAAAATTTTATATCTATCGCAACATTTTAGCTGGCAACACCTTGCAAAAATGTTGCAGAAGGTCATTTATGGCGTAGTGGGTAAAGTCGGCGGCTGTGGGTTTTATTCACGTTCGAATAACCTGGGATGTTTTCACGCGAGGAAGAAGAAGTATCACGCGGCCAGATCTTGATCTCCAGAACGTGCGGCCCAGGATTGATCTAGGATTAATAAAAAGAAAAATAAAATAAAATTGTAAATTGATTTATATTAATTCGTATAATGTTTAAAACAACATAACTTTGTCATACGAGGTTGGAAATTGACGAAACAAATTGCGTTGGGTCCGTATTATCGAGCACTACGCAATGGAACTGGATTTGATTGATTGGAGCTAGTGTGAATTTTGGGTAAAATTAAACGCGTGTTTAATTTTATTCGAAACGAAACACTGCAACTGATATCGGAAACTCAAGGTGAGAACTCCTCACTCAATCGAATTTGTTTCGATTTAAAATTTTAAATAGTTAGATTTAAAATTGTTGATAGTGTTGATTGTGTGTTTGGATGATGATTGTCATTGGATGTGCTGAAATAGACCCTATACGCCGCATATTAAGCGGAGGTTATTATATTAAAAACATATACCGCGATATTCCACCGTGAAGTGGAATTGGTATTATATATGTATTTGGAGTTGATTTCCCACATTATATAGCGGATGAGACCCTATTGCACTACATAATAGCGGATAGTATTTTATATATACCATATACCGCGATATTCCACCTCGAAGTGGAATTGGTATTGTGCTAACATCTGTGGATGCAGGGAAACAGGTTGGAGGGATCCAACTGGATTCCTCAAACATTTGAATTTGTTTCATATGTTGTGTGTTGATTATTTATAATCTCAGTGTGATTGAAATTGTTGAAGGCTAAAATTTAGCGAATGTATTTTTGGTATCGTTGGATACCAGAAATTAATAAAATTGGATTTTTGGAAAATTATTTTTAAGAATTGAATTAATTTGAAAGAAGGAATTTAAAAGTATAAAAAGTTGATTTTTGTAGTCTTATCTAATTTTTTACGAAATCTGGGAAAAGGTATTAATAAAGGGATTTTTAATAATATTATTTATAAGTTGAAGAAATTATTTAAATTTGGATTTTTAAATAGATTTGAAGAGATAAAGGAATTTATTTTAAAAAAGAAAATAATTTGAAATTAATTGATTATGAATTTACCATAACTAGTAGAATTGATTTATAGAAATTTATCTGATCTAAATTAATCAGATAATTAAAGTAATCCTATTTATGGATGTTTGGATTTTATTGAATGGTTGAATTATTTGATATCCCAAATATGTGATGCTTTGTGATATATCATGTTTTGTGTGTGATCCATAATTTGTTTATCTGTGATATATATATATATATATATATATATATATCTGTGATCCGTGAATGAAAGATAAGCGTTATAGTTTATACCGCTTATCAAATATATTGTTATATTTGATCTGTGATGGTTGAATGTTGTTGCACTATTGTGTTAAACCCCTGGACTACACCATACACACAACAATGTGGATTTCATGTGGAAATCGGTTAAGTCATAGATTTTTGACAATTCTAAAGATTGAATTTTTGAATCCAAATTAGTTTTGGAAATTGGAATTGAAAGTTTTTTTTTTGAAAATGAGTTTAAAAAATAAGAGTTATTTTAAATAACTTAATAAAATTGAAATTTAAATAATTTGATTAAAATTTGAATTCAATATTTTGAAATTGAATTCAATGATTTGGGAATTATGGCCTAAAATATTTTACAAGTGTAAAAGGTGTTTATATGGGTATTTAACCATTTAAATATGGTTTTGGAAATTTAAATTTAAATTCAAGTTTTATACTTGAGTGGCTTTACCTCATGTAAAATTTGTAATCAGTTTTCCCAAAACGGAAACTATCCGTTTTCAAATAATGATAGCTTTCATATAAGGAAAGAATTGCCAATTTGTGTTAAGAGGATGTTAATTTGAAATTGAACTGTTTTAAAAAACTATGAATTAACCTTTGTGAAGATGATTAAGCTTTATCTTAAAATCAAAGAAGATTTTAAAAGGTGTATCTTTTATATTATAAAAGACTTGAATTGTGAATAGTTTTGAAAGCTATAAGTTGAATCTTGATTTAAAGATTTAATGGGTTAATCCAATTGAAATGGAAATTGATTTGGGGAATCTGTGAATGAATCTTTGTGAAACTGGGTAAACTTTGTGAAGTAAATCTTTTTGTTTAAAGATTTAAAATGGTAATTTGTTTAAACCATTTAAAGGAAAGGATTTGGGTAATAAGTTGTGACTTAATTGAAATCCCTATATCCATATGTTTTAAATATTGTGCTCACTATTCGGTTTAGCCGGGAGAGGACCTTTATGTCATATAACCCATTCTGAATTAGTGATACGACGATATGGATCGCATTGAAGACCGGTGGTGAAGATCGGGTATTTGTGAAAACGATAGGATGACCTATCAATTGTCTCTGCACCGTCAGCTATGGTATAGATATTTCCTTTGTGATGGGAAGTTCGATCGGGATTGTGAATACCCGGATTGTAAGGGCTTCTTTGGAAGTGCCTTCGGTTCTGTTCGAACCCGGAACAGACTTGTATGGTTACATGTCTGACATTACATTTTGAGATATAAAGCTGATTTATTTCAAATACATTTCTGTTGGTGGTGGAGAATTTATTCTCTTAGCTTAACACCCTTCTCTGAGACGTACGAGCTCAGAGGTTATGTAGTTGAAGGTTATTAGTGATATACTCCTAATTTGATAATGTGGCATGCTGAGTGTTGCTGTGTGTTGATGGTCATTTACTGATCATTTGTTGATCAAACCGTGGCTTTGTGAAAAAGCGTAGCTTTGTGGACGAGATCTCATCGGACCTCACAACCCGGAAATGGTCGAAACAGGAATGATGCGGCAAGGTTATGAGGGTCGCTCCCTTTAGGGTATGTCATTTCCTTCTGGAAAAGGGTGGTATCAGGTATGGAGCCCTGGTATTTAACCTATGTGGTTTCTCCAATCTCATTTACTGTGTGATTGTTGCTGTATGATCGAAGCGCCTCGGATAAAGGTCCCAAAGGACCGAGGGGTGGCATATTCGTGTAGTAGTTACCTAGTGTAAGAGGTAACCCGGCCTTGTGTTGGCAGAGAGTGGGTTGACTCTCGGGACGTCCCGCTAGAGGCGTACCCATTGGCAGTAGGAAGTTCCTTAGCCTGACCATTTGTTGGAAATCCAAAGAAACAATACAAACCTTGTACTATTTTAGTTGTATAACCTGCTATGGAATGTGGCGATAACCTGCTATTGAACGTGGTAGCTATAGTAGGCATACAATAATGGTTGTATGTTGGCTAAGATTAATATTATACTTTCGAAAGGTTTTCCTACACTATGCACTAATAGTAATAATATCGAATGATTTTGCGTAGTAAGCATGTTTGACTATCATAAGAAGAAATCTCCTCCAATTCTGCGTTTGCATTGTGTGTGTGGCGGGAGGTCTTATGGTAGTTTCATTTTCCAAAAAGCATTGCGAATGTCTTTTACTTTCCTTGTTGTTGTTGTTTTAAAGATAAAAACTGTTTTAGTTCTCACACCAGTCCCATGACTGACCTGGAGTTTATTGTTCCCTTCCTAAACTCTGGGTGCCCATAATTTTCCACACGGGCGGCCTAGAGTCAGGTTATCAGGTCATCCTGGATTCAAGAGATGCTGTGGAGCTTAAGTGGCGAGCTGGGTGGCGAGACGTATAACTTGTATATGATATTATTTATTCCACTGTGTATTCTATATGAGGACAAGTTTGTATAACTGTCCATTGTTGTGTTGTATTGTATATTGTTGTTGTAAACTCTGATAATGATGTAATGTATAACTGATATAGTTCTTTGATTTAGAGATTATTCATTTCTATTATATGTTGTTCCGCTACGATGTGTGAGAAATATATTGTTTCTTCTTTCTTTCTATCTTCTTCTACCTCTTCTATTTAACCATAACAATTCGGTTTTCCTGCATTCGATTGCTCGGTAGTTGATACAGTGGACGTATTAATGTCGATTGTCGGAAGTCGAAAATCTCGAAACGTTACAAGTGGTATCAGAGCATATGGTTAAGCGATAACCTTGGCTCTGTTGGGTGTTACTCATTAGAGATAGAGTCAGTAGTACCCTAGAATGAGTGTATGTGTGTAATAATAGATATGAGCGCATATTTGTTAGTGAATATGAAATTGTTTTGTATTGTGTTGACTTATCGGTTGAGTGTTTATAGATTTTGGTCGGTGCAGTCTAGCTAACTGTAATCGATAGGGGTTTCTAAACTCTTAAACGGGATAAACTGACAGTATCATTTTAAATTGGGTAAATGAAATAATTTTACCTCGATTATATTTTGTATATAAAGGAAACAATTTTCAGAATTATTAAAGTGTGTATAAAATTGAATTGTTTGGTTGTTGAAAATGTAAAAATATATGTGAGTTAATAAAAGTTGTTTGAATAATCTAGATAAAAACAACAATTGTAAAAGGATGAAGTATATAAGCAAATGAATTATTAAGTACAAAATTATAATTAAAAAGATTTACAATTTTGAAATAATCTTGTATAAGTAAAGTAAAATAGTGAAATTATATGAGAAAAAGATTTATAAATGTGATTTATAAATAAAAGGAAATTTTAAAAGAATATTAAGCACTGAATTCACTACTGTTACTAAGAAATAATAAGGGTAATGACTGCAGCATCATCAGTATCATTTTCAAGTTTATGTGTGATGGATTTGCTACCATAGTAAATTGAAAATTGAAGTGTTGTTGTGATAAACAAATTTGAAATTAGAATCCAAGTTGAAATTGATGAATATAAGTAAAAAAATGAGTTTTGAATTTATAATATGAGGTAATAAATTCAGCTTTGGTAAAGTTAAATAAATTAAATCAGATCTGAATTGGATTTATAAGTGGAAATTTAAGTTGAGTTAAACAAATGATGTTTGAAATGGAATATATTTTAAGTAATGATGAATGAATTTGATATCGAAGTAAAATAATAAAGTGAATTAAATGGATTTGAACTTGAGTTATATAAATGAAATTCAACTTTATTTGTAAAATGAATTAGCAATTGAATTGAACTAATGAATTGAATATTAATCAATCGAATGTGAATAAATTGATATGGAATAATGGATGTAGGTGTTAATTCATTAAAAAGCTAATGAATTGGAAATTGAATAATTGAATGGAAGCCAATTTAATATTAAACCAATTGGAATTAAAAGTGTTAAACCAAATTGAAAGTAAATTTAATAACTTGGTTATGTTGGTTATGACATTGGTTGTTATATGATTGTTGGTTGATTGTATACAATTCATTAAGTGTTAATGAAATTGAATTGATAAAAATTCAAAGCTATGTAATTGAATCCAAATTGAAAGTGAACCAACTTGAATTTAAATTAGTGAATGTAAACTAATTGAAATTGAAGAAATGAATGTCGTTGTATATGAATTGGTTGTAAACAATTACAAGTAATGTCGAAATTATATAAGTTGCTTATAAACTTTGTTTAGTATGCATTTCTTTTAATATGCATGTGTTGTAGTTGTTTAAAAGAGTAAATTGTTAATAACTTTATATATATGTCACTTACGTGTTTAAATTGAGTAAGTACAAGTGTCGTAGCTGCCGTTCGGCTGGTTGGGTCGCGCTAAAATGCTTAATAAATAACTGCTTTGCTTAAAAATGCTAAAAAGGTACGCCTACGCAATAAAAATAAGAAATATGAACTATTTTTCTGCTTTTCCGACCATGTGGGTCGATGTATATATATTTATATCTATTGTGAAATTGCGAAAGCTCCTCCGTACAAAGGAGACTCTGCCAAAATTTTCCGTAAATTTTGGGAGTTAAATTTTTTTTTGAAAAAACTGGAAATTTTTGTTAATGAAAAGTCAATTTCTAAATTGTAACGAAAACGTAGGAATTGAACTAGAAAATGGAAACCATTGTTTTGGTTGAAGTTAAAGGTTTTGGAAAAAGTGAATATAAAATTTTCACTAAGTGGATTTTTTGAAAAGTTAATGGATTTGGGGCATTTTTCTTACTTTGCAATTTCGAGGACGAAATTTTTTTAAGGGGGGAAGATTGTAACGACCCAGAATTTTTGTCATTTGAAATTCGTATATTTAATTGATTTTAAATATTAACAAGTAAGATTTGTAAGTCGAATAAATTTAAATTCGAATATAGTGATTTAATTGTTTAATTAAATCAATAATTTAATATTTGAAATTCCAGAAATAATTGGAAATTTGATTTAATGTAACTAAAAATGATTTATAAAGTTATATTAAATCATATTGGAGTCAGAATGATGTTTGTAAACTTTTAAAATGGAATCAAAAGTTAAATTGTGATAATTGATTATTTTAATATTTAATTGACGACTAAAAATAATCATTTTTAAAATAGTCTCGGATTTCGACGAAACGAGTTTCATGTCAATCGGATTTCAAGTTTCGTGTCAATCGGATTTACGGTTTGTCTGGGGCAAGCCAAAACGCATAGAAATCGTTTTAATCGATTTAATTTAAATTTGATCGTTTATTTCCGTAACTCTCGGGAGGTCCCGCCAGAGGCGTACCCATTGGCAGTAGGAAGTTCCTTAGCCTGACCATTTGTTAGAAATCCAAAGAAACAATACGAACCTTGTACGGTTTTAGTTGTATAACCTGCTATGGAATGTGGTGGTAACCTGCTATTGAACATAGTAGCTATAGTAGGCATACAATAATGGTTGTATGTTGGCTAAGATTAATATTACACTTTCGAAAGGTTTTCCTACACTATGCACTAATAGTAATAATATCGAATGAATTTGCGTAGTAAGCATGTTTGACTATCATAAGAAGAAATCTCCTCCAATTCTGCGTTTGCATTGTGTGTGTGGCGGGAGGTCTTATGGTAGTTTCATTTTCCAAAAAGCTTGCGAATGTCTTTTACTTTCTTTGTTGTTGTTGTTTTAAAGATAAAAACTGTTTTAGTTCTCACACCAGTCCCATGACTGACCAGGAGTTTATTGTTCCGTTCCTAAACTCTGGGTGCCCATAATTTTCCACACGGGCAGCCTAGAGTCAGGTTATCAGGTCATTCTGGATTCAGGAGATGTTGTGGAGCTCAAGTGGCAAGCTGGATGGCGAGACGTGTCACTTGTATACTGTGCAGTTAATGCCCAGCTATTACCCCGCTATAACCTCGCTATATCTCCTAGTGGATTTCTACCGCTACGATTTTTCCATATTGCCCAAAAATATAGCCTTTCCGCTTTAAGCCCCGCTATTTCTGCTATATCCCGTTATTCCCGCTATATTATGCTATTTCCTCTATATCTTCTTAAATAAAATGAATTGAAAAATTGCATTTATACATTATAAAAATTATGAAACTAGTTTATTTGATTTAATTTTTAATATATTTTTAGAAATGAAAATACTCTAATATTCTACTAAATTCAATTATGTTATATAATAGTTTTATGTTTATTTAAAGTATATTCACATATGTTTTTATTTAAAATAATTTATGTATTAATTATAATTCAATTGATTTTTCATTTAATTATCATTTATATTTGAAAAAACATTAAGTACGAGTTTTATATGCTATTTTAGAGCCATCCGCTATATCCCGCTATATCCTCGTTGAATCCCCGCTATGACTTTTTGCACCTCCACCGCTTTGAATCCACCGAGCGCTTTAACTACACAGCTTGTATATGATATTATTTATTCCACTGTGTATTCTGTATGAGGACAAGTTTGTATAACTGTCCATTGTTGTGTTGTGTTATATATTGTTGTTGTAAACTCTGATAATGATGTAATGTATAACTGATATAGTTCTTTGATTTAGAGATTATTTATTTATGTATTATATGTTATTCCACTGCGATGTGTGAGAAATATATTGTTTCTTCTTTCTTTCTTTCTTCTTCTACCTCTTCTTTTTAACTATAACAATTCAGTTTTCCGGCATTCGATTGCTCGGCAGTTGATACAGTGGACGTATTAATGTCGATTTTCGGAAGTCGAAAATCTCGAAACGTTACATTGTGGGAATGGCAATGTGGCATTCAAAGTGAAATGTGCTATGTGAAAGGTAATCGTTACCTCTAGCCTCATCATCCGAAAATGACAGAAACAGGATAGAAGCGGCAGGGCTATGTAGGTCGCTCCCATGCGGATATGGTCATCACCTTTCTAGATTACCCTTTATATGTCGAGTATTTGTATGCTATGGCCACGGATAGGTCGGGAACGACCGGGGTGATGTCATATTCGGTACTATCCAGCAAAGGGGTAGGCCGGCTCTGTGTTGGTTTAGGAGTTCAGTATCTAGACCCTAGGTACATTTTTCTAAAAGTGTACTGTACGGAAGGTAGTCCCTTACTTTATCATTTGTATGGAATCCATTCTCCATTACGTGCCTGCCGATTTGTTTGCAAACTTATTACGCTGTCAAATTTTACCAATGTAACAATTTTGGCTATTTGAATATTATTTGTATACAAGACACTTCTATAATATCAGATGATTCGATATGAAATGTTTTGGTTATCGTAAGGTAAAAACCCGTACGTATTTATGTGCGGCGTGGTCTTACGAGATACCATTGATTTGATAAAGAAAAGTTTTATAACTTTAAAATAAATTTGAGATGTGTTTCTCACGCTGGTTTACCAAACTGATCTGGGCGTTCTTCTCTTTCAATGCTTGGGTCAGACTGAGCATATTTATAGATTCATATTGGTGCTTTGGAGCTTCAACAGATAAGCTGGAGGTCTTTAGGTCGTATACCACGTATATGTTTATTTTCCGCTGCATTGTTGTTTTAAATTATCATCATTTATGAGGACAGGTTATTATAACTGTCCAGGCTGATGATTATGATTTGATTGTTGTACTCTGATTGATGTATGTATATTAAAGATTACAGTTTCTCTTTTGTAAAGCTCATTGATATTTTATCATATGTTGTTTCCTGCGATTGTGAGATTCTGTGTTTGTTTTAGTTTCTTTCTTCTACTTCTTCTTTTCCCTTCTTCTTTCTTCTCTATAATGATCGATTTTTTTCCAACACTTGAGTTTGCGGCACGTCGATATTGAGGTTGTGTTAATGTCGATTTTCAAGGGTCAAAATTTCCCGTTCGTCACAATTTGTGTCAGGGGAATATATTGGTGAGACTAGGCCATATGGGATATTAGCTCGAGCTAAAACCCACAGTCCATTTTCCTTAGCCATATTCCCCCAATCCACTTTATTTCATTTTTCAAAAAAATCCCTAAACTCTAAACCAAGATCGGGCACCATTTTTGCAAAAGAGAAGAAAAAATCAAGCAAGAAGATTCAAGCTTTCAACTTCAAGGAAAAATGAAGATTAAACAAGGTTTTTCTTAACCAAGGTGAGTAAAATTTTCCCTAAAAACCATCCTAACTTGTTTGGGTTTAAATTTTATTATAAGTGAATCTTTTGATGATGATTAACATGTTCGGATGATTAAACATTATTTGGATTATGGTTTGGAATTTAAATAAAATAAATTGTTCATGTTTAAGGTAAAACCTGATCTAATCATGTCTTGAAGCCACAAAAATTTAATATAGAGTATATAATGATGAAATAAAGATGGGTTTTTAATTTCATAGTTTTTCAAATTTATTTGGAATTGATATGAATTTTCTAACTTGAAAAAAGAGTTAATTTTAGGTAAATTAATTATTATAAATAATAAATTAATTATTTTGACTTGAAATTTTGATATGAGGTGAAATACGATAAACTTGATTTTTAGTAAATTTTTAGGATTTTTCCCCTTAGTTTTCAATTTTATGTGAATTATTTGGTTAAGGAAAAGGGATAATTAATTAATTAATTGCAGATATAATACCTAAGTTCTGGAAAGAAAACTATAAAATAATGTGTTGACTGTTAATAATTCGATAATGTTAGCGTCAAAAATGGCGCAAACACCCCAAACAGTATGAAAGCACCGTAAATCCAATAGCAACACCCAAACAGAATGAACTAGAGAATAAAATATAAAGGATAGAAAATTAAAACAGAAAGAAATGAACATAGAAAGTTTTATAGTGCTTCAGCTGACTCTGGCCTATGTCCACTCCAATAATTTTCCTTTTATTATACTGTAGATTAAAATTACAGTCCGAATGATAGCCTTATAATAATAATGGAGGAAGAAGAGAGCCAGAAAGAAGATCCAGAAATAAGTGCCATGCTCGTCGTATTTATAGGGGAAGATGGACAAATATCTAGCTGAAAATCCACGTGTAGAAGACCAAGGCTATGACGACCTCCTTTAGAAAAAATAGGATCCATTCGAGCATCCCTGAGGGATCAACCCCGATCCCTATATGGGATCGGCACTGATCCGCAATGCTTGAGCATTGGGGTCGGCAATCCCTAGGGTGAGCCCCCCTTTATGCCTTCTTTTGGTCTCTTGAGTTGTTTGTGTAGTTCCCTAAGTGAGATTCGTAGATATCAATCGATTTTGTTGAATTGAGCTGCTGAGTTAAGTGTCCATAACCACAGTGATCAGATATGATCCTCTGTCTAGGGGAAGTGTCAATCCATACTTAGGCAATTCTGGTATGCCATTTGTCTGAATCCGCTTGACTATCATCCATAGCCTTGCTTATAACTGATTTCCGAACCCGATAATCATCCCTTCGGGCTTCCTACCTTGATGATCACGAAATCCATTTAGCTAAATCTGTGGTATGCTGCCTTGTCAAAAGGCAGGATAAAATTTTCCCCTCAAACATGCCTTGTGATAGGAAGGCATGTTTTGAATCGCCATAAGTCCAAAGTTAGAAATCCACCGACAACCGAATATTCTAATCCAGAGTCTGTTCCTTTGCCAAACTGAATCGCCATTACCCATCCTGCATTCGCCCAGGAGTTAGTATTTATATGTCGAATCCTCAATCTGTTTGGATTGTTAATGAAATCCGTGACTATTCCGAGTCGATAGTCAATTCCAAATCCATTCCAAATCCTTATTCAAATCCATATCCATTTCAAGCCGATAACCGAATCCATGATTTCACCGGATCGTTGTCTCAAATCCAAAGCCCTGATCTCTCCGGTTCATTTTCCAAATCCTGGACCTCTTCGGGTCGTTAGCCAAATCCATGACCTCTCCAGGTAAATATTCAAATCCATAATCATTTGAAATCCTAGAAGTCAGTAAGCTAATCTGCGATCTCTCCGGATCGTTATCCAAGTTCATGGTCTCTCCAGACCGATCGATGGTTTCTCCAGACACTTGCTAAGGCTGATCCACTTGCCCTCTGGCGAGAGGAATTAACGACAAGCGAGTCAATTCTGTTGCTCCCCGATGAAGCGACTCACTCCCTGCACTCCGGCCCTTTTGGGGCATATAGCGATGTCTTGATCCTCCTAGAATGATTATAGCCTCTCCAAGCTCTTGCTGGATCCCATCATGTCATTCTCTGGTAAATGGGGAACAACGACAAGTAATCCGATTCTGTCGCTCTCCGGTGAAGCGGCATTACTTCCTACACTCTGGTTATATGTCCCTGAACATAACGCGGCATCCTAGCCTTCCTAGGTCAATCATGGTCTCTCCGGACCCTTGATGGACCCCATCCAGTCACTCTCTGACGAAAGGGGGAAAACGATAAGTAAGTCGATCCTATCGCTCTTCAGTGAAGTGACTCACTTCTTGCAATCCGGTCTCTGACTCTCCGATCAGGGACATAACGCGATCAATTCCATACTAACTTCCTTTCTCCGACCTCGACTCTCTGGTCGAGGGCTTAATCCATGACGTACGAATCCATCCTATCGCTCTTTGGCGAAGGGACTCGCACTTTGCAGTTATTACCCCGTCCCTCTAGTCGGGATGCCCGCGACCTATTTTGTTCATCGCATTAATGCAGATTTAGATTAAATTATTAAATTTATGTTCTTATAGCTATAAAAATAGAAAACAAGGAAAACGAAACATTGCCTCTCTAGGCATGATGGTTTATCATCATCTCAAAGCATGCCTAGGGACCAACCACGATCCCGTACATGTGTAAGTGATTTAGCCAGTTTATTATGGAGTTTATTATTTGTTTAGTTTATGCCATCCCAGTCAAGATATGACGATCTGTGACCTCGATCCAAGGCCATTTCCATTGGATGCAGACGGTGTCCGCTCTTGTTCCACTATCGTAGCCCGAGTCCTCACGTACTGTGGCAGCCTTCCACCCTTGACATGCCTCTCAACCATATCCCATAAGTGCCTGCATTCATCCGTAGTATGCTCATACAGTTTGTGGAATAGACAATACTTTCTTGACCTACGTTCCCGCTGTAGGATCCCTTCTTTGTGGTTTTCGATAAAGTAGTTGCCTGTTATGTCCAAATAAATCTATTCCAAGCTTTCCATCAAATCCAAATAAGTGGAGAACTTTGGTTCCCTTTTTCCTTTGCCTTTCCGATTCATCATAACCATTGTCCAACTTCCTTTTTCCGTTATCCATCTAGGACCCTTCTTAGATCAATCTTTGCTCCTATTGCCTTTCAGTCCACTAATGAACGTTTTGTCAAGCTCACTAAGTAGGGTCTAACCTAGCCTGTATAAATAACAGTACCTCACTTTAGGCCGCAAACCGGAGATGGACGACCATGGTCCCAACCTTAACAGCACCGTAGGTTTACTAATCAATGAAGCCCTCAATCCACTTATATTACAAAGAATCGAATTTATTAAATCACAAAGATCTATTCACTTATTTGAAGCAGCATTGGAAAAGAAGCGGATGATTTATGTAGTCGAAGAGGCAGTCGCCATTTATGAAGTTTGGGCTTTCGAGATTTAAAAATGACTAATGACTTTCATTCCCTCTCTAGAAGCCCGCTTTTCATCGAAGTCAACGATTCAGGAGTTCCACAATCCACAAGTATTCACCTCGCATAGAATTTACTTTTATTTTGTTGATTCATGTGCCTTCCTACCGTAAACCTCTTAGCTTCATGGAAAAATTCCATGAGATCCATTGGTGGATCCTGCTCCAATGAAATCTAAAAATTCGTACCAATGGCAATCCCGGATACCGCCACCATTAAGACCATCGATGGATTTGGCCATTCCACCAAAGTAACTGTCACAGTAAACCACATCAAGAAACTCCTCAGGGACTCTCATGTCCTTTGCTTTAGTGTTGCAAACGTTATTACGCTCTTGGGTCTCGAAATGTGGACTCTAAACTGCCTCATTAACTGATCTACCAACTCATTCCATGTTCTGATTGAACCATTATTGATGCAGCGCTCACCTTAGGTCACGTACGACCTAACTCCAAGGTCGTTGAAGAATTGAATCGCGAGCAGAGCAACTCCTTAGGTCGCGTGTGAGAAGCTCCAGAAGGTCGCGAACGACCTATGCCCTCCTCCGTAGGTCACGAACGACCTATGCCAATTCCAGTAACTCGCGAACGACCTACCGTAAGTCGTGAAACCTCACTCCAGAATCCTTGTGTTGCGAATTGCCCTAGGTCGCTGATCGTTATGTCGCGAGCTTCGTTAGGTCGCGAGATGCCTTAAGTCGTTGATTGTTTCCAGCCTAGGTCGCGAGCACTTTGTTAAGTAGCTAAGTCGTTCCTGAAGCTTATGCCGCATTACTCTTAAGTCGCCCTGAAGCTTAAGCCAAAGTCTGATTTCGCTATCGAAGATTGTTGAGTCGCTGAAGGTTTCTTATGCCGCGTTTCTTAAGTCGCATTGTATTTGTTAAGTCGTTTGAGATGTATTTGTTAGGTCATTGTTGTTTGTTGTTAGGTCGTTTGTTTTGTAAGTCGCTTGTGTTGTAATTTCCTTAAGTCATGTGTTGAGTTTTGTTAGGTCATTTGTTTTGTAAGTCGCTTGTGTTGTAATTTCCTTAAGTCGTGTGTTGAGTTGTAAATCCCTATTTGTAAATCTCTATAAATAGGGATGTCGGACTTTCAGATATTGTTCGAGTTACACACTGATGCTTTGAAGGTTGGGATTGGTGGAGTATTGTGTCAGAATGGAAGACCAGTTACTTATTTCAGTGAGAAGTTGTCTAGAGCCAAGTTGAGATATATCACTTATGACGTGGAGTTTTACGCAATTGTTCAAGCTGTGTAGCACTGGAGGCATTATCTGTTTTAGAAGGAGTTTGTTCTTTATACGGATCATGAAGCTTTGAAACATTTGCATGGGCAGGATAAAATTGCAGCTAGGCATGCATCGTGGATAGCTTATTTGCAGCAATTTACATTCGTTGTGAAGCACAAGTCTGGAATAACTAATCGAGTTGCCGACGCATTGAGTTGGAGGAATCATTTACTCACTACCATGCGAGTGGAAGTGATGGGTTTTGACTTACTTCCAGAATTGCTTAAGTCAGGTTCATATTTTTCGGGAATCCTAGACAAAGTTAAGCAGGGAAACATGGATGGATATATGTTGGTTGATGGTTTTCTGTTCAAAGGAAATCAGTTGTGTATTCCAGATTGCAGTTTGCGACTGAATATTATTAAAGAGTTACATGAAGAAGGACACGTGGGCCGTGATCGTACTTTATAGTTGATTGCAAAATCTTATTTTTGGCCGTCAATAAGAAAGGAAGTTGAAAATTTTGTTCAGAGGTGTCATATTTGTCAGGTTTCAAAGGGGACAGCGACAAATGCAGGGTTGTATATGCCGTTGCCTGTGCCGACTAAACCGTGGGTGGATGTTAGCATGGATTTTGTGTTGGGACTGCCGAGGACACAACGTGGCAATGATTCTATCTATGTGGTGGTTGATCGGTTTTCAAAAATGGTACATTTTATCGCATGCAAGAAGAAGACAGATGCAGTTAATGTTGCACAATTATACTTCAGAGAGATCTATCGTATTCATGGGTTGCCTGAATCTATTATATCAGATAGAGACACTCGTTTTCTAAGTCATTTTTCAAAGAGTCTATGGAGAATGGTCGGGACTAAGCTGAAATTCAGTAGTGCTTATCATCCACAGACGGATGGACAGACTGAAGTTGTAAACTGATCCCTAGGTAATCTATTGCGATGCCTCGTGGATGACAATTTGAAGAGTTGGGATTCGAAGTTATGTCAAGCTGAATTTGCACACAACCATGTAGTTAATCGTAGCACTGGGTTCGGTCCATTTCAGGTTGTGTACTCAACAATTCCTAATGGACAGTTTGATTTATTTGTAGTTCCACAGTAGAAAGGAGTGATCAAACGGGCTAGTGATTTTGTGAATGAATTGCAAGAATGCCACAAGGTTGTGTAGGAGCGATTGCTTAAGGCGAATGAGAAATATAAGCAATCTACAGATATTAAACAACGACATGTTGACTTCAAAGAAGGAGATTTTGTATATGCAGTATTGACCAAGGATCGATTTCCTGTTGGTACTTACAACAAACTAGCTGTTAGGAAGATTGGTCCTTTGGAAATCGTAAAGAAGATTAATGAGAATGCTTATCAGTTGAGATTACCGGATCATATCCATACTGCTGACGTTTTCAACATCAAACACTTAATTCCGTATTATGGGGAGAAGCTTGTCGAAGAAGAGGAGAGCGTGAATTCGAGGACGAATTCTTTTCAACTAGGGGAGGATGATGCAGCGCTCACCTTAGGTCGCGTACCACCTAACTCCAAGGTCGCTGAAGAATTGAATCGCGAGCAGAGCAACTCCTTAGGTCGCGCGCGAGAAGCTCCAGAAGGTCGCGAACGACCTATGCCCTCCTCCTTAGGTCGCGAACGACCTATGCCAATTCCAGTAACTCACGAACGACTTACCGTAAGTCGCGAAACCTCACTCCAGAATCCTTGTGTCGTGAATTGCCCTAGGTCGTTGATCGTTATGTCGCGAGCTTCGTTAGGTCGCGAGATGCCTTAAGTCGTTGATTGTTTCCAGCCTAGGTCACGAGCACTTTGTTAAGTCGCTAAGTCGTTCCTAAAGCTTATGCCGCATTACTCTTAAGTCACCCTGAAGCTTAAGCCGAAGTCTGATGTCGCTATCGAAGATTGTTGAGTCGCTGAAGACTTCTTATGTCGCGTTGTATTTGTTAAGTCGTTTGAGATGTATTTGTTAGGTCGTTGTTGTTTGTTGTTAGGTCGTTTGTTTTGTAAGTCGCTTGTGTTGTAATTTCCTTAAGTCGTGTGTTGAGTTTTGTTAGGTCGTTTGTTTTGTAAGTCGCTTGTGTTGTAATTTCCTTAAGTCGTGTGTTGAGTTGTAAAATCTCTATAAATAGCGATGTGAGGTCAATTGTAAAAAAAGTTGATTTTTGAATAAAATTTGGTTTGTGCTTCTTGCCTCCATTAAAATTGGTAGTTGAGTGTTATCTCCTATCTCCACCTTCGACATTCGAGTGCGCTCGAATCAACGATTGTTGAAGCCAATTCACGGAATCAAGTGTTCTTGATCAACGTTCGAAGAATTGTAGATCTTCTCTCACGGCACCGTGCGCGATCAACGTGTCGAAGATTGCTAGAATCCGGTATCTTCGTGATCAATGGTTTTGGGCATTTGGGTATTCTTAAATTCACCGATTTATCATCGATTCAGCGATTATTTCCGCTAATCGTGTGAGATCCTGGACGGATTCGATTTACATTGTCGAATTCGCTTCCTGGGCAGCATCAATTATCCACCGGCCTAAACCAAAGCATAGCTAACTCTATCAAATAAAGTGGAAAACACCTTGCCATGACTTCCTCCGATGCCCCCGGCACTTCAATATGACGGATATACCTCATCTAGTGTACTATAAGGTCCGATCATCCGTCATACACTTCCAGTGTTGGTAATTTTAACTCCAGTGAGTTCCTAGCTTGCTTGATATTCGAAGTGAACGGACTCCGATTGACATCTTCCAAACACCAATTGGGCAATCTGGCTCTCATTATGCATCATATTAGCTCATCCATCTTTTTATTCTCATCCACTGGTGGCCTCCAACCCATATTACCAGCCTGCCCCTAACTTTGCAAGGGTATTCCAAAACGTACTCCTTCGAACATGCATCTACATTCTGATCCGCCTCAAACTGCACTATACCGACCACTGGCCTACCAACATCCAATCCAACCTGACCCGGGGGTGTGCCCCGTAAGCCTAGGGGATCAGTGTCGATCCCTCTAGGGGATCGGTGCTGATCCCTCCTGCTTGCTCAAGGTCCGCCCCCGGCAGCTCTGTTCCATTCTCCTGCCTATTAGCACTATTTCCATGCTCTTGATTCTGATATTCTACACTCCTGCTACACCAACTCCTTGGTCCAGATTTCGAGAAGCTCATGCTCCATCCTATTTAATTTGCCAGAGGAAATTTTACATCATCTCCTCTTATCACTCTATCATCCGCTCCTGCATCACCTCCATCATTATCTCCATCTCGTTCCTAGTGATGTAGACAGAGGGTTGATTAACTGCAGCTCCTGAGGATGCCTCCTCACTCACTCCATGGAAACTCCTATCTACTAATGGTCTCCTTGCTGATTGCTTAGTCATTGCTTCCTAGATCCAAGTATCCAAGCTTCCAAATCTATGATCCTAGCTTCCAAATCCACGAATGCAAGTCTTCACAGTGAAAGTACCAAAATGTTAGCATCAAAAATGGCACCAATACCCCCAAACAGTATGAAAGCACCACAAATCCAATAACAACTTCCAAAAAGAATGAAGTAGAGAATAAAATATGAAGGATAGAAAATTAAAACATAAAGAAATGAACACATAAAGTTTTATAGTGGTTTGGCTGACTCTAGCCTACATCCACCCCGATAGTTTTCCTTTTGTTATACTGTAGATTACAATTACAGTCCGAATGATAGCCTTATAATAATAATGGAGGAAGAAGAGAGCCATAAAGTAGATCCAAAAATGAGTGCCACGCTTGTTGTATTCATATGGGAAGATGGATAAATATCCAACTGAAAATCTATGTGCAGAAGACTAAGGCCATGTCGACCCCTCTAGAAAAAATTAGACCCATCCAAGCCTCCATGAGGGATTGGCCTCGATCCATATAGGGGATCAGCACTGATCCCTAATACTTGAGCATTGGGGTCAGCATTCCCTAGGGTTGGTCCCCTTCCATGCCTTCTTTTGTTGTTGAGTTGTTTGTGTAGTTCCCTAAGTGAGATTCGAAGATATCGATCGATTTTCGTTGAGTTGAATTGCTAAGTTAAGTGTCCATATCCATAGTGATCCAATCTGATCCCCTACCTATAGGAAGTGCAAATCCATACTTAGCAAATTATGGGATGCCATTTGTCTGAATCCACTTGACTGGCATCCATAGCCTTGCTTATAATTGATTTCCAAACCTCATAATCATCCTTCCGAGCTTCCTACCTTTATGGTCATGAATTCCATTTAGCCAAATCTATGGTATACTACCTTATCAAAAGGCAGGATAACAGATACCAAATGGGATTTGGTAAACAGTGACTACTTTGTAAGGCAATGCAACAGTTTTCACATTAATTAAATATATGCCATATCAACTATCGATAGCTACTTAAAAATCAACATGCGATAGCACTTTGAGCTATCAACTTGCGATAGCACATAGGTTATCAACATACGATAGCTCTTGGTAAGAGTTAACATACGATAGCTCTTGGGAAGAGTCAACATGTGATGGCTCTTAGGAATGATCAACCTGCAATAGCTCATGGAAGTCAACATTTAAATGCTAGGTTGAAGTTCAAGGTGTGAAGGCTTAGGGAAGTCACTAGCGATAGCTACTTAGAGTTAACATGTGATGGCTATAGGAGGGTCAACTAGCGAAGGCCTGGAGGAGTCAACGTGCGATAGCTATGGGATAGCCAATATGTGGTAGCTGGGCTCAACATTCAAAGGCCATGGGATAGCCAACATGCAACAACTAAAGACAACTTGCAATAGCTGGGGAGCTATATTTTTCTAAGTAAAATAAGAAATACTTAGTACATTATGGAAGACGGTTTCTAAGTGTACTGAACAATTTCATAGGAATGGAATAAAGGAGGAATTTTATAAGTTAGAATCGTTTTAACTTACCTCTGAAATGGAAGAAAAGCTTAGAGAAGCTAATAATAAGGTATCATTTAACCAAAGATAAAGATGTTTTATCTAAAGAAAGTGTAGAGTACACAGTTAATGAATAAAAGAAAGCGGATGAAACATCATTGTAAAGATATACCGGCTCATGGAGTTATTTGATGGTAGGGTGCCTTGACTATTAGTCTAAAGTCCAATGCTATACGGCAAGGT
The DNA here is from genome assembly GCA_030737815.1 of Allium fistulosum. NCBI lineage: Eukaryota > Viridiplantae > Streptophyta > Magnoliopsida > Asparagales > Amaryllidaceae > Allium > Allium fistulosum. The sequence continues at coordinate 846,683,460 of CM060903.1, forward strand.
GTGACAACAAGTCTCAATCCTAAAAGATTTAGAAACTCTAAAGGGGATTTATGGAGGGTTCCATAGGGTGACAAAACATTAGCATGGTGTTATAAAAAAATCGGCAACGTGAATGATAGTAGTTCAGAGACTAAGAGGGACAATTGACGCTTAGTAAGGATGCTTACTAGAATGTATTTAAGGTGCTTAGTGCTTACATTAAACCTCTTAGGATGGTTAAAGTGGCTCCAGTCAAGGTCGCTCCCATTGGCAGAATGAGTAGCCATTTCATTAGCTGATGTTGTTCGAGAAAAGATAAATTAGTGATAGATAGACCTAAGGTGGTAATCACTAAAATAAGGTAAATCGAACTTAATGATGAGCACCTAAAACAAGAGATTAGGTGATATTTGAATGGATGATTGGATGACTTAGTTCATGAATGTGTGGAATTGAAAATATAAATATGACATGGTTCATAAGTGGATAACAAGAGTAGGGTACACTTACGGATTGAATGAAATTCATGTGGTTGTTTTTGATGTGATGTTGTTACATGTTATGATATAATTGCTATGATCTTAAAATGAGGGGGAAACCCATCCCATGCTATAGTGACATGGTTCACTATAATTGCATAGGGTAAGATTTTACTCATACAAGACTTAATGTCTAACCCATGTTTTATTATTTCTCATAAACTCATGGGCACTCATTTGAGTAGGTAGAGTTTATGGATTAGACGGGTATAGAATAGAAGGCTGGGTAGAGATTTCTAAGAGAAGTTGGAGGCCTAATTAGCTAATAAAAGATATTTTGAAAATTCCGCTATGTAAAACTAGAAATTATAACTGGTTATGTGTCGTGTTGGAATCTTTATATGTCAAATATGACACTACTCTATTTTCTTATTATATTTACCCCAGCTCGGGAACAAAAAGGGTTAATGATGATGTAATAAATCTTGTAAAACTAATTTGTACAATAAAAATTATTATGTTGCTCTATTTACTTAGCGTTGTACAAAATAATTATATGGAACTCACTTTGTCGTTTGAAAATGATTCTGTTGATGACTACAGCATCATTAATATCATTTTTGAGTCTAGAAGTGGGGGATCTTACAACGTAGTATTAGAGCTTAGGTTAGGGGAATACCTAAGTAAAACGGAGTTAATTAGAAACTTATTAGTAGAAAAGCAACACCTTAGGGATAGTATAGGCTATATATAATGTACTTGAATTTTGATATAGATATATAGGAGAATAAAACTACCTTTTTACTATTGCTCTCATTATCTTTACTTTAGTTTCTTACGAAGCCTTTCTTATGAAGAAGGCAAGAATGGTTCCACATAACCAACATTTGACCATAGGAAGTATAAGAGTGAATTCTAGTAGAGACGCTGACGGTACACAAAATCAAGACCAAGGAAAGGAGGCAAACCGGAAAGTTAATACTAAAGTTGGTACTTAAGTGCTTGCCCCGACTGAAGGAGGATTGGATATGAATTTATTCCGCCAGTTCATGACAAAGATGATGAGGGAACAACTAATAGAGTTGTTGAGCCGAGATAGCAAGAAGGAAGAGGAGTAGATTTTTCTAAGATAAATAAAGATTTCAAGAGTTAGGAGGAAAGGAGTCTGCCTTCGAAGTATTAAACTGATTGAAGGTGTGTGAACATATCTTTGGAGACTTGGGTATGATAATGCTTAGAAGAGGTGGCTAGCTTCTCGTCAGCTTTAGGGTGGGAGGCTGTAATTACTGAAATCCGAAAAGAGGAGATTCGTGGCTCAGTTTATCCTCAAACCTTAAAAGTGTGCTGTTTGTACAAAAAATGGACAAACACCTCGAAGTTGTATGATTTAGTAGATCTTATGTTATTCTTAGTGATTTGAGAGATTTATGCAAATATATAAAAAAACAGGGGCTAAACTGTAAAAAGACACGCAGATTTATAGTGGTTCAGCCAGAATGTGCCTACGTCCACTTTATATGTTATTTCTCTTCTCTTATTCTGATTACAAGTACAAAGCATTGATACCAGTAAAAGAAAGTTGTTTGAAAGTTTCTTCCGTGCTTGAGCTCTCAAACTTGTCCCCATTGTTGTACCCCTGCCCCTCTATTTATAGAGTGAGGCTGGGGGTAGGGGTCTAGGATGTGTATAGTTGCTGATGGGCCTGGGCTGATGTGATCTGGCCTGGTACGTCTTGGTTCGTCATTGCTTGGTTCGGAGGTGGTTGGAGCGTAGAATGGACCGGTAGTTGCTTGGACCGGTGGTAGGATGGTGAGGTTGGTCCGGTGTGGAGATGGTTCGGCATGGGTTGGTTCGGTTATGGAGTTGGCTCGGTGGTTCTAAGGAGGAAGGGTGGTCCGGTAGGAGCTAGGAGAGGTTGGTCTGCCGAATGGGTTCGAATGAGGTCTGCCGAATGGGTTCGAATGAGGTCTGCCGAATGGGTTCCTACGAGGTCTGCCGAATGGGTTCCTACGAGGCATGGATACCGAATGAGGTCTGCCGAATGGGCCCTGGAAAACGAGAATGCCGAATGAATTAAGCTTCTTGGTCTCGAGGCCTTCTGGGTGAGAACTCGCCCAACATTTGCCCCCCAAAGTGGGGCATATTCTCGAATATGGCGTGCTTTGTTTGACATTTTCATTTGGCCCTTGGATGCCGAACCAGATGGTCCGGTCATGTCCTTTTGTCTATAAGTAGGGGCCGTACGCCTTTGCTATTTCCTACCTGCCGAACTAAACATTTGCTCTTGCCGGATCAAACTTCGTAGCTGAATCGAACGTGGTAGCCGAATCAACGTGGTAGCCGAATCAAAGAGGTAGCCGAATCAAAGTGGTAGCCGAATCAAAGTGGTAGCCGAATCAAAGTGGTAGCCGAATCAAATTCCCTATTTTCACCGAATCAGGTGAGATCCTTTCTATGTTGGACGAATGGTTTATCGAAGGTAGTCGTATATCTATATAAACGGATGGAGTTGGGAATGCCGAATGGTCATGAGAACTACCGAATGGCCTTGAGAATTTTGCATTTACTTTACCGAACGACAACGGGAGTTTGAGCATTCTGATTTTATGAGTGAAATTCCATATTATATACTTACTTTTTTTACATCCTTTGTTCTAACAACATGTTTTTCCGGTGTTGTAGATAATGTCTCGCAAAGCAGAAACTCGATCAGACAAGAAGAAATCCGGGGGCGAAGGAGGTTCCTCTGCCGTGCCCCCAGCTCAGCCGAATCCAGAACGTCACGGACCTGCCCCGAGATCACTAGTGGACGGGTACGGCCCTCAGGAACTTCTAAACTCCCCGCCCGATTGCTTTCCTAGCTCCCTTAAGGAAGAGCAGCTTGATGTCATCTCTCGTTCTTTCGGAATTGACAGGGCGCGAATGCTATTGCCAGGGAGAGATGTTATGCCGTACGACCCTCCTGAAGGGTACTTTGCTTACAGTAGGTACCACTGCATGTGTGGTGCCATTCCGCCTATTAACGCTTGGGTAACCAGCTTCCTCATATATCTCAAGGTGGCCCCATTCCAACTTCAACCCAACTCCTATGCTATACTGGTGAGCCTCTTCGTCATTTTCCAGAGGAAGTATGGTCGTGCTCCTTCCAACCGGGAGATCCGGTACTTATATAATCTGAGGGGCTATAAGAAGGGGTCCCCATACATTAGCTTGGAGTCAGCCGTGACCATCAAGCTGGTCTTGGATCTGTATTCTAAATTCAGCATGTTCAAGAAGGAGTGGTTCTTTGTCAGGGACGACTCCGTTTCAATTCGGCGCTTTACTTCTGGATGTAAGTTGATGCTTTTACTTATAATTTCTATTCCGATTGCGATGCTTCTTCTCATACTTTCTCATTTTTGCTAGCGACAGGTGGTTTTGCGATTGTGGAGACTGACCGCCTGGTTCAGACGGCGGCTGAGATAGAAGCTATTCTCGGGAAATATAGATCTTCTGCCTTCTTGATCAGAAATGCGATTCTTCTGGAGTATAACTTAATCCTTCCATAGTAGTCAGTAGTTAAGCTGAGGGAAACGGCGGAGGAGAGGGCGGCTGCTCAGACCAAGGAAGGTGTTATGGTAGAGAGTAGCAAGAGGAAACCTTTCACAAAACCTCCAGCTGTCGGAGGTAAGAAACTCAAGAAGTCGGACGGTCCCTCCCCTAGCAATTGTCCACTTACCCAGGAGGAGGAAGACATAGAGGAGGAAAGAGGTGAGGGTGGAGATGGTCGGGAAGGTGATAAAGGTGGCGATGGCATCGGGGCCTTGCTTCCTGGGCGAGCGGGCGAGATTCAGGAGTGGACGGATGATGCGTTCCACCGGGCTTTCGAGGGGCTGAACGAAGATCCGGCTTTGGTAGAGAAAACTGGGAAAGCGGACAAGGCCGGGACCGGTGCAAGCGAGTCTTCTCAGACCCTTCCAGCCAAGGTGGCTCCGACGACTCAAGGTGAGCTCTTGACTCCTGCATGCTTCATTAATGATAGGAACTTAGGAATATTTTATGACCCGCTCCCGTCCTGAAATGAAATCCAGGACCTATTGCAGTATCCTACTCCTCCCCAGGGTTTGTACAACCACAGATGTGTTTCTTTTCTTTTTATCTTTTAATTTGCCGTGTTTTCTCGAATTATATAGTGATGTAAGTTTGTGACACTTGTTCTTCATATCAGGAGCAGGTAGGACATCCAAGGCCTCGGATCTTCGGCACAGGCTTGAGCAATACAAGCTTTCAAAAACCTCCGCCGAGCCGAAGCCTTCGACCAACCGCTCCGGGGATGTAGTCGGCTACCGCCCTCTTCTCGGGGTTATTGAAGAGGGTAATCAACGGAGAAAGAGGAGTCATCCTTCATCCGAACCTTCACTTGGTCCTCAGTTCCCGGCTCAGCCTCTTCATGATATCACGGGGGAGGATAGCGAGTTTGCACTCTCTCTGTGCCCGCCCGGAAACCCTACCGTTATTCATATCGACCGTCCTGACTTGGCTCGTAATCCATTTGCGGGTCATCCTGACCTGGATCCAAGCTCCCATGATATTACCTTTGACGAGGTCACCGGTGAACACCTTCTTCCCCGCAACCCCATGGTACGAGTACTTGATGAAGCTAAGTCCTTAGATCTCGATTTACTCACTACTCGTATAATCACTATGGGAGACGAGGCCAAGGCTAATATTGATCGGGTGGCGGAGGAGACTAAGAAGCTGATGGGGCATCATGCCCGGCTGGTTAAGGCCGGAGAGGAGATTGGGAGCGCCAACATCCGACTTCGATTGGTGGTTTTGGATCAGGCCAAACAGCTTGCAGATCAGGCTGTTTAGATTTCTCAGCATGAGCCTGCTTCTGGACGACTAAGGAAAACCATGGAAGAGGCCAGTCGGGCCGAACTGCGGAGAATGGAAGCTACTTGCAAAGAACGGATTGACATGGCTATTGCCACGGTGGACGAGGTTCGGAAAGCGGATCTTGAGCAGGTGGAGGAATTGTCCGGGAAACTTGAGGCTGCAGAGCTTGCTCAAGCCAAGTTGAGGGAGGAGATGGAGGCAATGCAGGGATCCCTTCTGGTTGACTGCTCGAGATATCGATCGGAGAGAGATGCTGCCGTTGGGAGGTTGTCGGCTTCCGAGGCCCGGATGAGGGAGTTTTAGGAGAATGAGGGGATGATGGACGAAATGCTTCAAGACATGTACTTCCGAACCTGGAAGCAGGGCAACCTATCCTGGATGGATGATTATCCCAGGGTCATGGCTAAGATCTATCTTCGGGCTCTGGAGGAGGCCAAGGCCGATGCGGATAAAGATGGTGGTGTGGCCTTCAGCATGGATGCGGTCACTGCCTAGTTTGCCAAGGGGGAGAAGGTGGCGGTGAAGGAGGGTATGCGGTTGCTTGCTGCTGAGGAGGCAGGGGTGCAAGTGGATGATGACGACCAGGATGGCCAATAAGCTTATGCTGGTAAGCCTTCCTTTTTAGTTTCCCTATTAACTTGGTTGCTTATCACTAATGAATCCTTTCTTTGACTGGACAGGCGGTCAACAGGGCAAGGATAAAACTTCACTGCAGCCGGCCCCTTGATTGTACCTGGAAAAACTCTTTTTGTGGATTTGACAAAGTTGTATATGTTAGTCGTAAAATAGTAAAGTAGCATTTAGGTTGTAATATTTTGCCACTTGTAATAAATAGTCTTATTTTTGACGTGTAGTTTTTTAACTTAAGCTGATTTTGTCGTCTTTTGAATGTTTGCCGTTATTTTGACATGCCGTATGAGAAATATAACTATGTATATTCTTTGTAATTAAATTGTGTTTGATGTCGGGTTCTGGTTTAAGACATAATTTCACGACTCGCAATGTTAGCGTGTGGCGCGAATAAATTATAGTCATGTATTTGTACATAAAGGAAGAAAATACCGCCTTTCATGTTTTTTTTATAGATGGCAGTTTCGAATATCTTGTACGACCGAGCATGGAAAGCAGTTGAATGCCCTGTCATTCGATTGTGAATCCCCGCATCCATTGGCGAGTATCTCCTGCTCTTGTATCCTGTACTTTAGGGATTGTTATAGTGGACAGGAGAAAAATTCTTGAAGAAAAACTTGAAATATGTGAAATAGTAAAACTTCCAATCACGGAAGGCCTTCGATGTGCTTAAGTTCGTGGCAAACGGGCTTTATAGTCACTTTCCCTAGCCGTGGGTCTTGGAGACATTTGTCACCCATCTTACGCCTTCGCGGGGAGTTAATTCTTTTTCACCACAACCGCACTTAAGACACATCGGAGCCGAGATCGCGCACAGTAACTACCCGAGCCATTATGGCCCGTAGTCGTGGGTATTATTCGATTTACTGTGGCCGGCTAGCGTGGGTGCCGATCGTCAACTGTGAACTGCCCCTGGCTGGCCACACCTTATGTTGGGGCTTATAGTCGGTTCACAGTTGCCGGTGAGCCTAACACCATAATGAGCTGCCTCGGCTATAGTCGGCCTTCTCGGTGGCTTATAATCGGCTCATTACAGTTGGCTTTGAGGGCCGTCGCGAGCAATGAGTTAACCCGCAGCAGAGGGATGCCGGAGCAAAAGTGTCTCATTGGCGAGGGCATAGATTCGCATAGTACCTGCTAGGTCTTGTCCAGGTGAAGTTGCGTTGTGGAGTGCTTTGAATAGAAATGCTATATGCTCAGGATTTTGTTCAACAGAAAAGGATAAAGTTAACAAGCAGCCAAGATACAAAGGAACAAGTTAAAAAAGAGACAAGGTTTTTAAAGTGGTTCGGCACGAAAATGCCTACGTCCACTGATTCTCTTTGTTAATTCACTTCATATGGGCAATACAAGTTAAGAAAAGTATCGACGGAGGTGTTGGATGTTCCATGCCCTCTGGAACACCTCTCCGTCCACTGTTGACAAAATATAGGCTCCGTTGTGAAGATCTTTATGAATTACATATGGTCCATCCCAGATTGGGTCTAGTGCTCCGGGACGAGGGCAGATTCGCTTGAGGACAAGATCCCCTTCCTGTAAGGTACGATGCTTGACTTTGGAGTTGTAGTGTGCCGCCACTTTTTGTTTGTGGGCTGCTGCTTTAAGGACTGCATCATTTCTTCTCTCCTCGACTAGATCCAAAGACATGTTGAGGAGCTCTTCATTCTCTTCTGGGTTATAGTGGATCCTACGGTGGGAAGGCACAATGGTTTCAACTGGGAGCATAGCCTCCGATCCGTATGCCAAAGAGAAAGGAGTGTGCCCTGTTGATGTTCTGAAAGATGTGCGGTAGGCCCATAGTGCCGTAGGGAGTTCATCCACTCAAGCGCCCTTTGACTTTTCGAGCTTCATTTTGATCAGAGTTTTCAGAATCTTGTTGACTGCTTCGACTTGTCCGTTTGCCTGGGGATATGCTACGGATGAGAAGCTTTTATGAATTCTGTGTTCTTTGCACCAGTTGGCGAATTCCTCGCTGTCAAACTGAAGTCCATTGTCTGATATGATTTTGAGTAGGACTCCGTACCTGCATAGAACATTTTTGATTAAGAAGTTAATAACTTTTGCTGAAGATACTTTATTTAGAGGTTCCGCTTCCACCCATTTGGTGAAATAATCAACTGCCACTATAGCATATTTGGCCCCGTCTCGGCCCATTGGTAGCTCTCCGATTAAGTCAATTCCCCATATTGCGAAGGGCCAAGGGCTGGTCATCTGAGTAATCTCGGTTGTTGGTAGCCGAGGAATCTTAGCAAATTTTTGGCATCTGTCACACTTCTTGACGAAATCTAAGGCGTCCTTGCTCAAGGTGGGCCATAAATATCCGTATCGGAGTATCTTTTTTGCTAATGTTTGCCCTCCGGTGTGATCTCCGCAGGTCCCCTGATGGATGTTGGATAAGATTTCCTTGGCTTCTCTCCCAGCGACACACCTTAATAACGGGTTAGAGAATCCACGCCTGTAGAGGATGTCTTCTTGTATTGTGTAGCGGGATGCCTTCCTCAGGATTTTCTTGACTTCGTTACGCCCGTTGGGTAGAGTGCCACTTTGTAGGTAGTCTCGGATGGGAGTCATCCAAGTTGCTTCTTCGGTTGCAGCTATCAGATTTACTTGCTCAAAACTTGGGGCGAGTTGCTTTGAGATGGTCACTGCCCCGAAGATGGTGATGTCTCTCACACTTGCTTGCTTTGCTAATTCGTCGGCCTCTCGGTTCTCCTCCCGAGGGATGTATTTGACTAAGTAGTGGTCCAATCGGCTGAGAAGTAACCTGGTCTTCTTTAGATATGCTATGAGTCGTTCTTCTCGAGCTTGGAATTCTCCTAGTATTTGATTAACAATAAGTTGAGAATCGCTGTGAAGACACAAAGAATTGGCCCCGATTTCTATGGCAATTTCTAGTCCAGCTATCACTGCTTCATATTCTGCCTTGTTGTTGGTGGCAGCGAACTCCAACCTTATAGCATAGTGCAGTTTGTTTCCCCTAGGAGTGATTACTACCACACCTGCCCCCGAGCCTTGTTCGTTCGATGCACCATCCACAAAGAGATTCCACTTGATATCTTCTGCTATTTCCAATTGCTCCTTACCTTCGTTGGTAGTGAATTCTGCAATGAAATCAGCCATGGCTTGTCCCTTGATGGCGGTGCGAGGGTGATAGGTGATATCATACTGACTTAGTTCAATGCACCATTTAAGTAGTCGCCCAGAAGTGTCAGGACGATGGAGTACCTGCCTCAGTGGTTGATCGGTCAGAACTTTGATGGAATGGGACTGGAAGTAGTGACGCAGTTTTCGTGATGTGATTAGTAAACAGTATGCTAACTTCTCAAGCTTAGGATATCTAACTTCTGCCCCAGTAAACCTTTTGCTGACAAAGTAAACTGATCGTTGCGTGCGGTTGTCTTCCCTTGCTTAGAGCGTGAGATGCCACAGTAAGGTATAGGTATAATTCTTCGCCTTCGCTTGGAGTCGAGAGTACCGGTGGTTTCTGGAGGTGTTCGATTAGGTTATGGAAAGCGGTTAAGCATTCGTCCGTCCATTCGAACTTTCCTTTATCTTTCTTTAGAGCTTCGAAAAAGGGGACGCACTTGTCCGTTGCCTTGGAGATGAATCGGCTTAGGGCGGCCACTTTTCCATTTAGGCTTTGCATTTCCTTTCGGGTGGAAGGTATCTTGACATCCCTTAGCGCTCGGACTTGTTCAGGGTTTGCTTCTATCCCTCTGGCATGAACGATGAATCCTAAGAACTTCCGTGATCTTTGGCCTTCCTTGACTTTACCAGCATGTCATCCACATATACTTCCATAGTTTGTCCTATTAGCCCTGCAAACATCTTGTTGACGAGGCGCTGGTAAGTGGCTCCTGCATTTTTAAGTCCGAAAGGCATTACTTTGTAGCAGTATAAACCTCGGTCGGTGATGAAACTAGTTGGTCTTGGTCGGGAGCATGCATAGGAATTTGGTTATATCCTGAGTATGCATCCATAAAAGATAGGAGTTCGTGCCCGGGTGTGCTGTCTACAAGTTGGTCGATTCTGGGAAGTGGGAAGCAATCCTTTGGGCAGGCGTCGTTTAAGTTGGAAAAGTCAATGCAGGTTCGCCACTTCCCATTAGCCTTTTTTACCAGCACCGGGTTGGCGATTCATTCCGGGTAGATAGCTTCTCGTATGAAGTCATTGGCGAGTAGATTCTTTACTTCTTCATCGAGTGCTGCTGATCGCTCTGCCCCCATACTTCTCTTTTTTTGTTTTACAGGCGCCTTGGTAGGATCAATGTTTAATACGTGGCAGGCTATGTCGGGGGAGATTCCAGTCATGTTAGCGTGTGACCAAGCGAATACATCCAAGTTGTGGCGGAGAAAATCGATGAGTTGTTCCTTCAATTCGGCTTTTAGTTGGGACCCAATTTTCAATAGTCTACTCAAGTCGCGCTTGTCTACAGATATAAACTCCATAGCCTCTGCAGGCTCGGCGGTGGCCTCCTCCTCTTTGTCCCTAGGATCTAATTCATTGAAAGGGTCGCTGGTATATCGAAGAGGAGGGGCTTTCTTTAATTGCTACGCTTCTAGACTTTTTGTGCAGAGGGCAATCTCTACACCCTTCCCTTTATCCTTCCTGTGGTTGTTGCGAAGTTCAGTCACATAGCAGTCTCGAGCAACGTCCTGATCTCCTTCCACTTCCCCTACTCCATTGTCCGTTGGGAATTTCATTTTTAGGCACCATGGGGCTAAGACAATTTGGAAGTCAGACAAGGATGGCCTTCCTAAGAAGGCGTTGTAGGCCGACTGGTTTTCTATTAGCACAAACGTTTGTTTCCGTCCAGCAGAGCGGGGATGGCTTCCAATCTCAACAAAAAGGTCCAGTTGCCCGAGGGGCATCTTCGCATCTCCAGTGAAGCCGTGTAGTGGTTTATCGCAGGGGGATACATCCTTCATTGATAGCTTCATTTTGTCGAATGCGTGTTTGAACAGGATGTTTACCGAGCTTCCAGTGTCTACCAGGATTCGGTAGACTTCGGCGGGACCAAGTCGGGCAGAGATGACCATGGGATCCATGTGAGGGTACTGCCTTCCTTCTAGGTCACGCTTACCGAACGTGATGTCATTACTTTCTTTCCGCTTCGGGTGGCGCTCTTCTATAACCGAATTGACATAGTCTTTATTGTCTCTAAGCGACTTTCCGTATCTTTCCATCTCTTTCCAGCTTCTGTCTGCGATGTGTGGCCCTCCTGAGATGGTATGGACCACTATCTTTTCTTGGCTAGAGCTGCTAGCGTTGCGGTTTCCTCTGTCGGCCCCCGGGGAGGGTAGCCTTGGGTTTTCATTGGCAGGAGCTGGGGTCCTGTCCTGACCTTTTACATAACGTTCCAGTTTCTTTCTTCTGATGTGTTCCTCAATCAGATCTCGAAGATGATGGCATTCGTTGGTATCATGCCCGTGAGATTCGTGGAAGCGGCAGAATTTTCCAGACTTCTGTGCGTCATCTGATTCCTTCTTGTATGGTGGGCGTTTGTATCTAACTTCGCCTTGGGTGGCAAGGAAGATATTTTCGACGGTCTCGTTCAAAGGAGTGTAAGTGTCGAATCTTGGTCCTAGCCGATATAAGCGCTTTTCTCCCTTCTTGCCCCCAGCATTGTCTCTGGAATCATTTCTTCGAACGTCCCTTTCCACAGCAGGGGGGTTGCCATGGGTTGTCTTATTTTGCTGTCTTGACTGCCCCTCAACGGCAGCATCCTCAAGCCTCATGTATTTCCCGGCTTCATGGAAGAAATCGGGTAAAGTAGCTGGCTTTTCTTTTGTCAACCTTCTAGCAAATTTAGTGTCCGGATGCACACCACTGCAGAGGGCCATTAGGATAAGCTTCTCATCGGCATCTTGGACTGCGGCTGCTGCGGCGTTGAATCTGGTTAGGTATTGCTGCAGCTTTTCTCCAGGTTTCTGTTTGACGCTGGATAAGGAATAAGCGTCCTTAGGTTGCTCCACATGAATGCGAAACTGACTGATAAATTTTTCTTTCAACATTTCCCACGAGCTGATGGATCCTTGGGGTAGATGACAGAACCAGGAGGTAGCAAGATCTGCTAAGAAGAGCGGAAAGCATTTGCACAGTACTCCCTCTGTTGCTCCACTCATGAGCATATGCTGTGTGTACCTCTGTAAGTGTACAACGGGATCGGAGGTTCCTTTGTAGGGTTCCATTGTTGGCATCTTCCATTCTCGGGGGGTGATAGCAATTTCGATATTGTGGGCGAAAGGGCTGGTTACCCTAGCGCCTATCCCTCGATCTCTTTGCTCCCGTTGGAAACACTCTCTGAATAAGCGTGCCATCCTTTCATCAGAACTTGGAGCAGATAGAAATGAGTTTGGTTCTGTTCTGTGGGATTGATTCCGTCCAGATGACCTGTAGGGATGGTATCGTCTACCATTCCTCATATTTTCCAGTGGCTGCCTTTGATCTTCTAGGAGCATGCTTGGGTCAGCTACAGTTGGCCCTTGCCTTGATCTCCCCCTGTTGGGTTCTTATCTAAGCACTTCCTCGGGTCCAACTTCGGGCTGGACTCTAGCTCGGCCCCGTTCACTGGCGTTTCTGTGGCTAGGCAGCATGACAGGCTCAGCTATAGTTGACCTTCGCCTGGTACCTTCCCCGTTGGGTTCGGTACCAAACGTTTCCTCAGGCCTAACTTCGGGCTGTGCTCGGTCTCGGCTCCTACCACGGCTACTTCTTCCGTTAGCTCCTTCGAAGAAGGAAGATTTTTGCTGTCTCTGAGATCCTCTAGACTGGGACTCGCCCCATGATTCAGTGTTGCGGTTGGATTCTTCAGCGTCCCTTAAGCGTGACATGAGATGGTCCACCAAGGCTTCCTGCTGGGACATGAAGCGGTTAGTTACTTCAACCACAACTCTGTCCAGATCTGCTCTAGTAATTGCTGCAGGCTGTTCTGTTGCAGGAGTAGTTGGGTTAGCCTGTTCTTCATTTGTTACTGTTGCTGGAGGAGGACGATTTACTTGATTCGTGACAGCTGGATCTGGAAGACTGCTGGCTGCGATGTTTTTTCCTTTGTTAACATCTTTTCTCTGTTTGGGAGGCATGTTTTCCAAGTGGCGGACGATGCTGTTAGGAAAACTTGTTAAGCGGATGAAGCTGAAGCTTCGAGCTTCTAGCTCTCAGTGAAAGCACCAAAAATGTTTGTACAAAAAATGGACAAACACCTCGAAGTTGTATGATTTAGTAGATCTTATGTTATTCTTAGTGATTTGAGCGATTTATGCAAATATATAAAAAACAGAGGCTAAACTGTAAAAAGACACGCAGATTTATAGTGGTTCAGCCAGAATGTGCCTACGTCCACTTTATATGTTATTTCTCTTCTCTTATTCTGATTACAAGTACAAAGCTTTGATACCAGTAAAAGAAAGTTGTTTGAAAGTTCCTTCCGTGCTTGAGCTCTCAAACTTGTCCCCATTGCTGTACCCCTGCCCCTCTATTTATAGAGTGGGGCTGGGGGTAGGGGTCTAGGATGTGTATAGTTGCTGATGGGCCTGGGCTGATGTGATCTGGCCTGGTACGTCTTGGTTCGTCATTGCTTGGTTCGGAGGTGGTTGGAGCGTAGAATGGACCGGTAGTTGCTTGGACCGGTGGTAGGATGGTGAGGTTGGTCCGGTGTGGAGATGGTTCGGCATGGGTTGGTTCGGTTATGGAGTTGGCTCGGTGGTTCTAAGGAGGAAGGGTGGTCCGGTAGGAGCAAGGAGAGGTTGGTCTGCCGAATGGGTTCGAATGAGGTCTGCCGAATGGGTTCGAATGAGGTCTGCCGAATGGGTTCCTACGAGGTCTGCCGAATGGATTCCTACGAGGCATGGATACCGAATGAGGTCTGCCGAATGGGCCCTGGAAAACGAGAATGCCGAATGAATCAAGCTTCTTGGTCTCGAGGCCTTCTGGGTGAGAACTCGCCCAACATGTGCACTATGTATGGTGTTCCTTGACTTGAAGCAAGAAGAGATGACTTTGGCAAAGTACATCCAATGTTTTACTGCTTTATCAAAGTATAAAAGGCAGCATCTCCACATTCCACTAAAGAAGACTGAGAAGTTCATTGAAGCTCTGAGGAAGGGGCTAAATCACAAGGTGATGGCTCATCTATTGGCTCCTTTTGATATGGTGGTGGAAATGGCGAGCTAGTATGATCACATGTTTTCGGAGGAGAAGGCTAGTGTTAGACCTAAGGGTGGGTAGAAAAAAGATTCACTCCGTATCAGAAGGGTGGAAAGAGAATGGAGGAAAGTCTTCTGGAGGAGGAACTCAAAGCCAAATGCGGCAAATATTACTTGCTTTAACTAAGGCCAAAAGGGATGTTATTCCACTAAGTGTACCCAGCCGGAGAATAAGGATAGGGCCAAGTGCTTTATCTGTAATAGCCTAGGCTATAAGAAGAGGGATTGCCCAAAAGCAAAGCAGACTAAGGTTTATGCTTTGGAAGCACCTTCGTGTTGACCCACTACTAAGAAGAAAGGAAAGGGTGCGCCTGGAGGTATGATTTTGATTTCCAGTATATCAGTTAGAGTTCTAATTGATAAGGTTGCTACTCACTCTTTTATTTTAAGAGATTTGGTTGATATTTTAGAATTAGACACTGCCTATTTAATTACGTCCTTGCGTGTGGTTAATCCGATCGGTAGGTACACCGCTCCCGAATTATAGTGCACTGATTTTGAGTTTGATTTATGCAGACACTTGTTTGTTCGTGACCCATATATGTTTGACTTTGTGGGGTACAGGATAATTTTAGGTATGGACTAGTTAGTGCGAAATGACGCTAGGATATATTTTGCCGATAGAAATGTTGCCTTACGGAATCTTAGAGGTGGAGAAAGAATTACAACATAAGTGGATGTAATGAAGGAGAAGTCAAACTTGATGTTATGTCCCATGGAAGATGATGATGAGACTACTGGAGTACGAATGGTTAGAGAATTTGTAGATGTTTTCGAACCCCTAATGCCTTCGAGGAGGGCGATCGAATTTCGGATAGATTTGACGTCAGGGGCGCAGTCTGTTAGTAGACCGCCTAGTAAAAGCCACCCTAGGAGACAAAGGAATTAAAGAAGCAACCAATGGAACTTAAGGGTAAAATTTTTGTTAGGCTGTGTAGTTCGCCGTGGGGAGCGTCTATGGTATTCGTAAAGAAATTGAATGGATCTTTATGGATGTGCATCAATTAACGGAAGCTGAATGAGTTGATAGTAAAGAATCGTTATCCTTTCCCTAGAATAGACAACTTGTTTGATCATTTAAAGGGAGCTCAGCTATTCTTGCAACTAGACTTGGGAACGAGTTTTCATCAATTGAGAGTAACAGAAAATAGTATTCCATTGACCGCGTTTCAAACATGGTACGTTTCATATGAGTGATTAGTGATGTCGTTTGGACAGATCAACGCTCATGCGATCATTATTTATCTTATAAACTGGGTCTGTCACGATCGGTTGGATAGATTTCTGTTAGTCTTCATTGGTGACATATTAGCGTATTCTAAAGATGAGAGAGATCATGGAGGACATCTTAGATTAGTATTGGATAAGCTGAGACAGCACAAGTTAAATGCAAAGTTTTCAAAATGCTACTTTTGAAAATGAGCAATGAAGTTTCGTGGTCATGTTGTTTCAGAGAATGAATTAGCAGTAGATCCATCTAAGATAGAGACTATTAATTATTGGAAAAGACAAGAGACAGTCATAGAGATGAGGAGCTTCTTTGGTTTGGCTAACTATTGTCGTAGATTCATTAAGGATTTCTCATGTATAGCAGCACCCATGAATAAGCTGACCAGAAAGAATGGGAAGTTTTTATGGATTGATGAATGTGAAGGGTCATTTCACAAGCTGAAGAAGTTATTGACAAATGCTCCTATCTTGATCGTGCCTGAAGGGAATCAGGAGATGGTAGTTACCAATGCTTGTGGAATGGGGTTGAGAGCAGTGTTGATGCGGAAAAGGTGAGTGATTTCTTATGCATCATGACAATTGATGCCACATGAGGTTAGATATCCGACTCATGACTTAGAGTTGGCA
Organism: Allium fistulosum; assembly: GCA_030737815.1. Classification (NCBI taxonomy): domain Eukaryota; kingdom Viridiplantae; phylum Streptophyta; class Magnoliopsida; order Asparagales; family Amaryllidaceae; genus Allium; species Allium fistulosum. The sequence goes on from CM060903.1 coordinate 846,699,487, forward strand.
GCGGTGGTGTTTGCACTGAAGATTTGGAGACATTACTTGTTGGGAGAACGGTTCGAGCTGTATATGGACCATAAATCCCTTAAGTTCCTATTATGTAAGAAAAAGTTGAATATAAAGCAGCGAAGATGGATGGAATTCTTGACGACATAGGATTTTGAGATAGAATATATGCCAAGAAAAGGGAACATAGTTGCCGATGCTTTGAGTAGGCAGTATCAAAATGGAGTGTTAGCCATGTTTAAATAATGGAAGACGTTAGAAACGCTAGCCTATTACGGAATGCATTATGGGCAAAATACTAGATCGAGTAGGGAACTTGGCATGTTAGCAAGTTTGCAGGTACGTCGAGCACTTGTGGATAAGATTGCTGCATGTTAGAAGGAGGACCCGCTAATTGTCGAAATGATTAGGCTACTAGATATGGGGGCAGATGTTGAAGATCTGAAAGGATTCGAGATAGACTCGAATGGATGACTTAAAAAGAAAGGAAGACTGTGTGTTATGGATGTTGGAGACCTTTGGAAAGAAATCTTGGCGGAAAGTCATCGGTCGAAGTTTACTATTCATCTTGGATGCACGAAGATGTATCGTGACTTGAAGAGAGTCTTCTTTTAGGAAGGACAAAGAGAGATATAGGAGAGTGTGTGAAGAAGTGCTTCACATGTCAGCAAGTGATGGTTGAGCATCAGAACTCGAGCGGTTTACATCAACCCTTGGAAGTATCGACTTGGAAATGGGATTTCGTGTCTATGGATTTTGTTAATGGGTTGCCTAGGTCGAGGGTGGGAAATGATAGCATTTGGGTGATATTCAATAGATTGACTAAGAGTTCTAGTATTATCCTGGTAAAGTCGACAATGATGACAACTAGATTAGCGAAGCTATATATGAAGAATGTGGTGAGCTGCATGGGATTTCAAGCTACATTGTTAGTGATAGGGACCCGTTGTTCACTAGTGAGTTCTGGAGAAGTTTGCAAAGTGCATTGGGTACAAAGTTGAATTTGAGCACAACTTACCACTGCAAACCGATGGTCAAACCGAGAGGGTAAACTGTGTGATCGGTGATTTGTTGGAAGCATGTGTCATGGATTTTGTAGGATCTTGGGAAGATCATTTGCATCTGGCAGGTTTGCCTACAATAATAGTTGCCAGTCAAGTCTCGGGATGGCACGGTTTGAGGCGCTGAAAGGTAGACCGTGTAAATCACCTATTTGTTGGTTGGACGTGGGAGACGGACTTGTGTTTGGGCCCGATTGGGTAAGAGATGAGATTGAGAAGGTAGAATTGATTCATGCCAGGATGAAGACAACGAAATCAAGCAGAAGAGTTATGCTGTCAAGCGAAGGAAAGAGCTTGATTTCATGGTAGGTGATCATGTGTTCGTGAAGGTTTCTTCGATGTGGGGAGTCATGCAATTTTGGAGGTGGGGAAATTATCACCTAGATATGTAGGACTTTTTTTGAAGATTGAGAGGATTGGTGGACTCCCCTATCGAGCTGAGTTACCATGCAGTTTGGCGGATGTGCATAATGTTCTCCGCATATCGCATTTGAGGAAATGTGTGCTCGATCCAAGTTCGGTGGTGAAGCCGAGGGCAATGGAGGACTTATCTATGGAGCCAGATTTAACATATGTGAGATAATCAAAAGGAATAGTAGGTCGTGATATGGAGTTAAGGAACAAAGTTATCAGACTTGTTCATGTCCAGTGGGGTGACAACTTGGAAGATTGTACTTGGAAGATAGAGGATAGGATTATGAATATCTATCCCGAGTTGTTTTAGACATTCATGTATATATAGTACGGTGCTTTTTTTATTGTATAGGCTAGTAGGATACTAGTACATTCAGATATGATATGATTGTGTATTAATAGTTACATTGATACATTTTGACTGATGATTGATGATTTACATTAGTAGGGTACTAGTGTAATCTTTTGTGTTTGTGTGTCTCTATATGATGATGACTTTACAATTTCACAGTGTTAGTGTAAATTTTGTTTTCCTTATCGAAATTTCGGAGAAGAAATTTTTATAAGGAGAGGAGACAGTAACAACCTATATTTTGGAGGGTCCATAATATGGGGAAATTAAATTAAAATTAATGATAAAAAGATATTATTAAAGAGATTAATAAAATGATTTAATTGCAAGAATTGCCTAAGTGAGATTTAATTAATTAAGTACGGGATGCTTTAAAAGGTTAATTGAATGGACCAAGGGTAATAACAGCAATTAACGCTGACCTTGTTAATGAAAATAAATAAATAAATAAGTTTTAGAATAGGAAGGATTTGTGCTAGGGGAATGTATTGGTGATACTACGCCACATGCGATACTAGCCCAAGCAAAAACCACCAGTCCATTTTCCTTAGCCATACCCTCTCATTCCACTTCATTTCATTTTTCAAAAAATCACTAAAACTCTAAACCAAGGTCGGCCATCATTTTTGCAAAAGAAAAGAGGAAAATAAAGCTAGAAGATTCAAGCTTTCAACTTCAAGGAAAAAGAAAGGTTAAATAAGGTTTTTCTTAACTAAGGTGAATAAAATTTTCCTTCAAAAATTTTCCTAACCTGTTTGGATTCAGATTTGATTGTAAATGAATGTTTTGATGATGATTAACATATTTGGATGGTTAAAGATCATTTGGATTATGGTTTGGAATTCAAATAAAATATATTTGTTCATGTTAATGTAAAACATAATCTAATCATGTCTAAAAGCCACATAAATTTAGTATAGAGTTTATATTGATGAAATAAATATGGGTTTCTAATTTCATAATTTTTGGAATTTATTTAGAATTGATTTGAATTTTCTAAGTTAAGAAAAGGGTTAATTTCAGAAAAATTAATTATTATATACTATAAAATTAATTATTTTCACCTGAAATTTTGATATGAGGTAAAATATGATAAATTTGATTTTTGGTGAATTTTTGGGATTTTCCCACTAATTTTCAATTTTATATGAATTATTCGGTTAAGGAAAAGGATAATCGATTAAAGATAATTGATTAATTGATTGAAGATATTGTAATGACCGGTATTTTACGTATCGAAGGATCATAAAATATTAATATTATTTTTATTCAGGGTTGTATGGTTCTATAATTTCGAAAAATGACTACTAGAAACATTTTTCATCCTTAGGATTTTTATTGGACGATTTTTACCCTAAAAATCTTGTATGGCCTATAACTTTTGGTAGGAGCCGAATTATGGTCTAAAACCACTTCCATTAGATTGATATGATGGTTTCCCTTTTACACAAGTGGTCATAGCAGGAAAATGAACTTACTGTTTGGTAGATATGGCTATTTTAAGTCACTCGATTTTGAACAACTTAGTGGGTAATCATGGAGATTATTGGCTAAGCCCAAGGCCCATTTTAGGATTAGCAACCAAAGTGGGCTGATGGGACTTCACCTTCTTACTTGAACACTTCCCAAAATAGTTAAAGAGCCACCATTATCATTCTTTAGCCTTAAACCACTCACAACCCTTAATTTAATTAGCCAAATCATGTCATTATGGAGAGATTAGCGAGATTAGCACTTGGATTTGAAGTTTTTCTATTGGAGGTCACTTGGAGCTGATGTTCATCCTTGGATTTCATGCCTATTTGAATTTGTTTTGGATTTCTTGGGTTTTAGGTGAGTGGTTTAAGCCTCTACTCATTAATTGGCCATTATTAGACGTTTAATGACATTTCTAAATGATTTTCAAACTTTAAAACATGTTTTAAACTCTTTTATACAATATATATAAATTTCAAACGATTTGGAAAAGTTTTATAAAATTAGTGTTCTTATGGATCTCCTTGTTCTTGTAGATACTATCCTTAGATTTAGAATTCACATTGACATGTTTGGTTGTATGCTTGTTAATATAGGTTGTATGTAATGATTACTTGAATATGTGATGTTTGTTTGGTTGAAAATGTCGACCGAATAGCGATTTAGTCATAAGAACAAGTTAAGGATCGGTACTTATGGATCGGTGATGATCCATAGGACTTGGTCCAAATGGCATGCGACCGATATGGGGTGACAACGAAGACCTCATAATGCTATGTTTCGAATTTTGAGTCATTTGAAGGTCGTATGCTCGAGATATTAATGGATCGGTGATGATTTTGAACCTATAGATTGGTGAAGAATTTCTTATAGGCATGCTTGAGATAAGGGATGGATCGCTTCGAGTTACACTTCGGGTCGTTGATGCAAGTGCATGGATCACGTTGAAGTGGAGAAGCTCCAAAGGATGGTTCTGTGGCGAGTTGTGCTTCAGGCTAGGAAGAGAATCACTTCAGGGCTTGCTTCGAGCCATGGGTGTGTTTGCTTGGACATAGGCTAGTAGAGTAAATGAGGTGGAATTTTGGCTAAGGCAAGGTTCATTGGTCAGGGAAGTAGAGGTTATAGTCCATTGGAGGGGGATATCACATGAAGAAGCATGGCCTAGTTTGGTGTAGTGTGGGGTCGGTGGTGATAGTTTGACTAAGGGTGGGGGTCGATATTGAATCATAAGGTTCGGTGGCGATTTCGACAATGGCGATGTGTGATGTGACGATGATGATTTTGTGATGAGGAGAGACGGCGTCGATAATGAATAGCAATACTTTGAGAAGTAAAGTTGAGGATTAGGAGTCGTATTGAGGTAACTATTGGATGATGGCGACGGGACATATGATGGTATTCTACGATTGATGATGATTGTAGAGGATCGTCCCTACTACGCTAACTTCGGGATGGGAGTCATGAAATTAGTTCCAGTATGTACTCTTCTATAGATGACATGTGCAAAGGGATCATTGACACTTGAGGGTTTATATGGTACTCGTGAGGTAGAGGTATACTGGGAACATGATGGTTCCTGGAGTGTGATGGCTCCTTATTCTAGATATGACATTTGTTTACCCCAAACTGACTTGATGGTTAGTCTATTTCCTAGCCGACTAAGTGGAATGGATTTGAGTACCAAAGAACTAGGATGCAAGCTATCGTGACGGATAGTCTAGTCTTTGACTTTGATAGGTCGGCAAGTGATTCTATATGTAACGCATTAAGTGAGTGAATGTGAGGATGTATGATAAATAATATATCTGTTTGATTGTTTATCACACTAGGGATGTCAACTGAGGTCGATATTATTAATGTATATATCTGGACACCCTTTAGTCTTTTGGTGTATAGTACATCCATAATGACTATGATGTAGAGTAGTGTATATTTTGAATATGTGCTAATTCTATGGATGTAGGGACACATCAGGTACAATCCTTCATACGATTTGTCTTATTTAGTGGTATATTAGTATTTAGAGATTTACTACCACTCATACCAGACTGTTGTCTGATCCGGGGTTTTATGCTTTGCTTCCTATAACTCTGGGTACGCTTAAATGAGTATATTAGGGATATTAGGTCTGGTGAGGGCGTGGAGCTGGATAGGTGGTGAGTAGGGGTCTATACCCTCATATCGCTACATTTACTTATTTGCTACTACTACACATCACTATCGAGGTTGCTAATGCCTATATTTTCTAGATACATTTATGAGTTATTATTTGACGTATAACTCTATTTCCAATGCTACATACTGTATGGATCTATGCACTCTGATTCTGTGATTCATTCAGTTATTTAATATCTCACCTATTTTATATCTGAGATGTTTACTATCATATTTTATTTGATACGATATGAGCTATATGATAGGTTCTGTGATTGTTTTATTTACTTTACAACCCTTGACGGCCGTCCTGCATCGGTCGGGCACCGTTACATCGCACTATATGTGTATATTGGGTGCCGGAGGTGTTGGACGGTCGTCACATTTGGTATCAGATCTTAGGTTGCATGTTTAACTAAGGGATACCGTGATCAAGTAGAGATAGAATAGAAATTCTCGCCCTAGATTGGATCGAGAGTGCTTATATATACGAGAGTGCGTACTTGTTACATATTTTGATTTTCAAAATTATATAGTAGTATATATATAGTATAAAGTCGCACTGCACACACGAGTACTCCTTAAGCAGAATTCCCTATAAAGAAACTGATCGTCCTTATTACAGGTTGAAGGATGAGTCGTCAAACAATGAATTCTGTTAGGAACTCCGTCTCTGGAGTCGAAGAGACAACTGGCCCGGGAGCTGCTAATCCCGACTTGCAGACGATGTTCAATACTATGATGCAGAACGTGCTACAGAATGCTCAAGTAGCCGCTCGAAAAGATGCTATTGATGGTGATGTTCCAGAGCAGGCGCACATAGCCGATTTTGCTATGCTGAACAAAGACTTTATTAGACTTAGTGGTAAACAATTCCAAGGAACAGAGTCGGTGATGGAAGTGTAGGATTGTTTTGATACCTGCAAAAGGATCTTTAATAACTTAGAGCCGAATGGTGCTATAAAGAAGCAATTGGCTACCCAATAGCTTCAGGGGTGAGCCATGAACTGGTGGAATGCTGTGAAGGTCTCTACTCCGGAAGACCAGTTCATATGGGACAAGTTCAAAGCTAGATTTAAAGAGAAGTTCATACCAATAGCTCAGATGTCGGTCTTGTTCCATAAGTTTGCGGATCTGAAGCAAGGAGATATGACTATCTCCGAGTATGTTGCAATGTTCAACACTCTGTCAAAATATAGGATGTCCTTCATCAGCACTCCATTAAGGAAGAATGAGAAGTTCATCATTGGCTTTGATGAACACTTGAGAGAGAAGCTCATAGGGCACATTAATGAGACTTTTGAGATGATACTCGAAAAGGCCTTAAGACATGAGAGTCTTTATCCGAAGCCGAAGGTTATTATTCTAAAAGACGAGCCAAAGCCGCAAGTGAGCAGGGGAGGTAAAAAGAAGTGGAACAATAAGAGGAAACAAATTTAACAAAGGCGGCCAGAAGAAGAGTAAGACCTCACTCATTTGCTATAATTGCAGTGACAATGGCCACATTAGTAAGATTGCGAAGCTAAGGGGAAGAAGTATTACAATTGCAACAAGCTTTGGCATGTTCAGAAAGATTATCCAGAGTCGTTGAAGCAGAAACAGGTGATGAAAGCATATGCTATCAATGTCATTCCGACTTCGTCAAATGCTCCATCGGCAAAAGAGAAGGGAAAGGCATCATTATTCAAGGTATGCATTCCATTTATGATGTTCCTGTATGAGTTTTTTTGATACCGGGGCTTCACATTCCTTCATATCTAGTGACTTATTACATAGATTGGGATTGAGATCCGAAATTGTTGACCGACCTTTGATTGTGACAAACCCTATTGAATGCCCTACTAGTCGTGTATGGTTTGTCGTGGTTTAGTCTTGTCGAGTCATGGATGTTCTTTTGATTGTGATCGCTTTGTTTTGAGTTTTACGGGGTTTGGTATTATCTGGGTATGGTCTGGCTTCATAGATAAGGATTGATGGTGGATAGTGAGAAATCATCAGTGAAGACATGGGTAGACGATGGGCGAAGGTAGTGTTAGGCTGCCTACCAGATGGTGAGGTGATGGTTAGACTTCTATATTCGCTTGATATCCCACACGATGAGTTGACTTCATTGCCTACTACTGGGGAGTATCTAGACATATTCGAGGAGGTGACCAGACTTTCGCTATATAGAGAATATGAGTTTTGTATTGACTTAGTGAAAGATGCCAGACCGATAGTAATGCCTTTGAGGAGGATGGCACCTAGAGAGGGGTCGGAGCTCGACTTGCAAGTGAATGACCTATTGGGACAAGGGTTCATTCGCAGGAGTATTTTTGAGTGGGGAGCACCCGTAGTATTTTCTACGAAGACGGATGGTTCCCTTAGATCGTGTGTTGATTACCATAAGCTGGATAAAGTCATGAGGAATAACAAGTATCAACTCCCATATATTGATGACTTGTTTGATCAGCTTCATGGTGCAAGAGTATTTTATCAGTTGGATCTTGCAATGAGATTTCACTAACTGAGAGTAGTGAAGGAGAGTGTGCCGATTGCAGCAGTATACCATCTGGTTTCTATGAGCGGTTGGTTATGTCATTCGGGATAACCAATGCACCGACATACTTTGTTGATCTTATGAACCGTGTTTTAAGGATTTAAATAAATTTGCGCTTATGTTTGTTGATGATATTCTCGTCTACTCACTGATGGAGAAGGAACACAAGACACATTTAAGGATCGTTCTTGAGGTGTTGAGAAAGCACTGACTAAAAGCGAAGCTTTCTAAGTGTCACTTCTGGAGGGGGAAGTGTGATTCTTGGGTCACGTTGTTTCTGAGTAGGGCATTGCCATGGATCCTATAAAAGTCACAGTAGTTCAAGATTGGACTAGACTAAAAAATTCTACGGATGTGAGCAGCTTCTTTAGGTTAGCTGGATATTATAGACGATTTATCCAGGACTTCTCTAAGGTAGTGGCACCATTGACTCATTCGACGAAAAAGAATCAAACTTTTACTTGGGATGTGAGATATGAGCATGCATTTGTGAGTCTGAAATAAGAGTTGACGACTGCACTAGTATTGACCATTTCGAGCGGGAATGAAGAGATGATAGTATACACTGATGCTTATGGTACTGGATTAGGCACGGTATTGATGCATAGAGGCAAATTTGTTGCATATGCTAGTCGACAACTGAAGCCATACGAGAAGAAATACCCAACTCACAATTTAGAGTTAGCATCAATTGTATTTGCGCTGAAGATTTGGTGGAACTACCTCTTGGGGGAGAGAGGTTTGAGTTGTCCACTGACCATAAATAAATGAAGTGCCTCTTTTCGCAGAAGGATCTTAACCTTCGCCAGCAGCAACTGTTAGCGTTCCAAGCCTCCTATGACTTTGACACTGCATATACATTGGGAAAAGGTAATGTAGTTCCTGATTCCTTGAGTTGGAGATATACCAGCTTGGGAGCTATGTTCCTAGGGTGGATGCAATTAGAGTATATAGTTGGTTATGATTTTCGATCGAGATGCGAGATAGAGCCAGAGATATTGGTGAGCTTGACTATCAAGCCTATTCTGATTGAGAAGATTGTTACTAGTCAGAGGTGCAATGCCAAATTAGCTGAGACATTGATAAAATTGAAGCAGGGTTAGAGTTTGAGGAGATGAGACGGTATGGACTTGATCGAGACAGTTGGTTCCATAAAAATGGGAGATTGTTTGTTCCTGACGTCGGTTGGTTGAGGGATGAGGTGCTATGAGAGTGCCATCATCGAGATTGTCTATACATCCCGTCGGTAATAAGATCTACCATGATAGGAGGCAGACCTTTTATTGGGAAGGGATGAAGAAAGACGTTGGGACATTCATCTTGAAGTGCATGAACTGCCAGTTGGTTAAGGCAGAGCAGAAGAAGCTTAGTGGTTTGATGCAACCGCTAGAAGTTCTCAAGTGGAAATGGGAACAAGTATCGATCGATTTCATCAACAGACTACTAAGGACTCGAGTAGAGTATGACAACAGTTCGGTCATAGTCGATCGATTAACCAAGAGCGCTAGGTTTTTATACCTGTCTTGGCAAGCAAAATGGCAGCCAAACTAGCTGAATTGTATGTGAAAAAGTGTAGTATGATTCCATGGTGTGCCAACGAGCATTGCGATTGACCGTGAACTGTTGTTCATTAATGGATTTTGGAAAAGCATACAGGAGGTGTTAGGGACAGAGCTGCACCTCAGCCCGGCTTATCACCCACAAACTAACGACCAAACAAAAAAGTAAATTGTATCTTAGACGATCTCTTGTAGGCTTATATACTCGATTTTAGAGGCTCATGGGATGATCATTTACTGTTAGTCCCTGAGAAGTTGGTTTTGATGACAACAACCTTAGAATAAGATTATAAAATATAAATACTAACATTATTGTTTAGATATATATGTATATGCAGGATATATATACAGGTACAAAAGAATGAAGACTATACAGTATAGAGATTCAAGAACTGATGAACTCAAGATCAAAGATACCAAGATTCAAGACTCATGAGTTTCAAGATTATTAAGAGTTTAAGATTTCAAGATAAGTAATTTAGTTAGGAATTTTGTTAAAACTCCTAGAAAAGCACTGACATCTTAATATCCATTTTATTCATGGAAAGGAATCCACTTCGAGCCTGTTAAAGGGATGGAACCCTAAGTAGGATGGAACCTACGAAAACTCTAGTGGAACATTGTTTTGTATCCACTAACTTTTATTCAAATGTTTTACAAAATTATATCTTGTTTTCAAAATGATTTCAAAATCTTCCTTTTTAAACCAAAAACATCTATCTTGGTTTTAAAATACTTTTAGGCTCAAAATAATCTTTATTTTCAATATCAAATTATCCTTGGTTTTAAACTATCTTTTAATTATAATATATTTAACTTTTAATTTTTATACTTAGATTTAAATATAAAATTATAGTAAAATTTTATATATACCAAAATATTATTCTCTATACTTATTTATGTATTTTAACTATAGTTAAGTATATTTATAAAGTTTAAAATAGTTTTAATACAAGAAAGAAGATATTTTCAAAGAAAAACAAATTACCAAAAATAACTTAGGCTTGTCGACAACCCCAAGGAACCCTTGTCAACAAGGTGATAGTTGATTTCAAAAGTTTGAATTTCAAAGGAAGTGTCTATTCGTCATATCATTTCACGAATGGACATGGTTGTTGTTCTACTATAAATAGGGGCTGTTTTAAACGAATTAATAATCATATTTTCTCTGATTTCACTCCTCTTCTTCTTCCATATTTCTTTATATACATGTTTACCATTACTCTACCGAAATCACCATTGAATCTAACTAGATCATCTCTGGTTTGATTCTCTATCACTATCTCAACAAGATCCCAATGCTATTCAGAGTTATAGATTTCTTTGTAATCAACCGAGCGAGAAAAGGTGTGATTGTACCCTGGAAAATCAATCGGGTGAACTTGTTGCCCGTAAAATCAAGTATCTCTACCTAGAGGATTGTGAATCTGGAGCGGTGTACCTCGTGGCCTTGAAATCGAGGGTGTAATTGTAAGAATTTATTTTGAAAGGAAATCCGTACTTGTGTTGCGGGACTGGATGTAGGGTAACTCCGAACCAGTATAAAATCCGGTGTGTTCTTTCCTTCATTGCTTTTACTTTATATCTGCATCTGTGTTTGATTCTGTGATCATATCTATGTCTGAATATTGCATACATTTGTGTTCAAATTAATATAAACTCAAAAAGAATTAGTAATTCCTTAAAACACTATTCAACCCCCCCCCCCCTCTAGTGTTAATTCTAGCCTTAAGATTCGTAATCCGCATTTCTCACATTTGGTATCAGAGCAAGGCATTCAAAGTTTCATAATATTAATTTTGAAAAAGCTTTTAAAATGGCTATGTTTGAAAAACTTGTTAATACTAGTTTAGAAATATTCAGATCATCACTGTCTCATGAGTCTGCATATAATCGATATTCAAATTCAAGTTGTCTACCAAAATTGTATGTTGTGCAGGAAACATGTTTTATGGGTGTTGAGGAATCAATCCACAATGGACAAATTGTGCAGATCAAAAAGAATAAATGGCTCGATAGTGGAGGCTCTAGACACATGACTGGTAATCCAGATATGCTGAATGATATAATATACAAAGACGGAGGACTGGTTAACTTTGAAGACAACTTAAAAGGATATGTGATTAGCATCGGCAATGTCGGTAACTATGAAACTCCTATTATTACTAATGTTTTGCTAGTTAAGAATCTGAAACATAATCTGCTAAGTATTAGTCAACTTTGCAATAAAGGATATAAAATTAAATTTGAAAAATATAAGTGTCACATTGAAGATAATAATTCAACCATAATATTTGAGGGAATTAGGAAAAAAAATATTTATATTCTTAGTATGAAAGTTTCAAATGATAACCTGTGTCTTTTGGCAAATACAAGTGACCCTTGGATTTGGCATAAGAGATTTGGGCATTTGAATTTCAAACTCTTATCTAGACTGTCAAAACATGATCTAGTAAGAGGTTTCCCTAAAATGAATTTTAAAGTAGATAGTTTATGTGATGCATGTCAATTAGGAAAACTTAGAAAAAGTTCCTTTAAATTAAAAGATATGATTTCAACTTCAAAACCTCTTGAATTACTTCATCTTGATTTATTTGGTCCATCTCAAATTCAGTCAATAAATTATAGTAAATATGTTTTTGTAATTGTATATGATTATTCTAGATTTACATGGACAATATTTTTGAAACATAAAAGTGAAACTTTTGAAAGTTTTAAGAACTTTACAAAAAGGATTCAAAATCAACTTTCTGTAAAAATTATAACCATCCGTAGTGATCACGGTGGTGAATTTGAAAATGAAAAGTTTGAGGAATTCTGCAATAAAAAGGGAATAACTCACAATTTTTCATTTCCAAGAACTTCACAACAAAACGGAGTAGTAGAACGTAAAAATAGGATGATTCAAGAGTGTGCGAGAACTATGCTTTCAGATAGTGAATTACCAAAACATTTTTGGGCAGAAGCAGTTGCTACCGCCTGTTATATTTTAAATAGAATTTTAATTAGACCTTTAACTGATAAGACATCTTATGAACTTCTTCACGGAAAGAAACCTAAGGTATCTTATTTTAGAATTTTTGGAAGTAAATGTTTTATTTTAAATACAAAAGATAACTTAGATAAATTTGATCCTAAATCCGACAAAGATATCTTTATTGGATATTCTAATAGAAGTAAAGCATACAGAGTGTTTAATTTAAGAACTAACACCATCGAAGAAACAATGCATGTTTCATTCGATGAGAATCTCAAAAAATTTGAAGATACAAATGATGAAGAGGATTTAATTACTCAAAATCAGGAGTCAACTAAAACTAATAATGAAATTAATCATCCTAATAAAAAGATTAAACTTTTAAAAGATCATCCTATAGAAAATATACTAGGAGTTATGCAATCTGTTGTTTCAACTAGAAATCAACTAGGTAAAATGAGCAATGTAGCCTTTATATCAACTATTGAACCCAAAAATCCAAAAGAAGCATCAACTGATGATTCATTGATTTTGGCTATGCAAGAAGAACTAAATCAATTCACTAGAAATGATGTTTGGGAACTTGTTCCTAGACCTGAAAATAAAACTATAATTGGAACTAAATGGGTTTATAAAAATAAAATGAATGAACAAGGTGAGGTCGTTAGAAATAAAGCCCGGTTAGTCGCTCAAGGTTATTGTCAAGAAGAAGGAATAGATTGTGATGAAACCTTTGCTCCCGTAGCAAGATTAGAAGCCATTAGGATTCTACTTGCTTTCGCAAATCTTAATAATTTCAAATTATTTCAAATGGATGTTAAAAGTGCCTTTTTAAATGGATTTGTAAAAGAGGAAGTATATGTTGAACAACCACCACTTTTTGAAGATGAAAAATAACCAAATCATGTTTACAAACTTAAGAAAGCTCTATATGGTCTAAAACAAGCTCCTAGAGCCGGGTATGATAGACTAAGATCTTAATTATTACAATCAAACTTTGAAATTGGTAAAGTAGATAATACTCTTTTTACTAAAAGAAATAAAAATGATATTCAACTAGTACAAGTTTACGTAGATGATATCATTTTCGGATCAACTAATTTTGAAATGAATAAAGAATTTTCTGAAATAATGACAAATGAGTTTGAGATGAGTCATATGGGTGAATTAAACTTCTTTCTAGGATTGCAAATAAAACAATTAGATAATGGTATCTTTATCAGTCAAGAAAAATATGCTAAAGACCTAGTTAGTAAATTTGGTTGGACTACTGCAAGTGGAAAACCCACTCTCATGGCAACCAACGAGTACCTAAGTAAAGAAGATCTCTCAAAAGATGTAGATCAAAAATTATATAGAGGAATGATTGGATCACTACCCTATATCACTGCTAGTAGACCTGATATCATGCATAGTCTTTGTCTCTGTGCAAGATATCAATCCCAACCTAAAGATACCCACTTCAAAACTATAAAATGTATCATAAGATATGTTAAACACACCTTTGATTATGGCTTATTTTATCCTAAAAATGATTCTTTTGAATTAATATCTTACTGTGATGCTCACTATGCTGGTTGTAAATCAGACCGAAAAAGTACAAGTGGAACTTGTCACTTTTTGGGGCATTCTCTGGTTTCCTGGTTTAGTAAAAAGCAAAACATAGTTTCTTTATCAACAACCGAAGCAGAGTATATTTCTGCTGCTTTGGCTTGTTCTCAAGTAATATATATGCAACAAACTTTAAAAGATTTTGGTTTAAATATCTCAAAATCACCAATTTATTGTGATAATACTAGTGCAATAAATTTATCCAAAAATCCTACTCATTATGCTCGAACTAAACATATTGATATCAGACATCATTTTCTCAGAGATAATATAAATAAGGAAGTAATTACTCTCGATTATATCAATTCCGAGAATCAAATTGCTGATATCTTAACAAAAACCCTTAAATGAATCTATATTTACTAAATTAAGAAGAGAATTAAGTATTTGTTCAATAACTGAAATATAGAATATAAATATAAAACAAGTATAATTAAAATTAAATTAAAATAATCAAATAACAAAAATATAAGTACCTTGTCGATAACCCTCCTTTACCCCTGTCAGCATATAACGAATTTTTATCTTTTGAAATTTTCCCACCAAAATTCAAATGGGTGGTTATATATTCTTCTTATTTCAAAATTTTGTTCATTCTTTCTGTTCTTTCTCTGTTCTAACTTCTGAAACATTAAAACAATGGCCTTCTCCTCAAAATCAAACAAAAATTCAACCTTTTCGTTCCATTCTCCTTCTACCGGACCATTTAAACGAACTACGCTTGCACGAGTGATGAAAATGGAGGTTTCCTTGAAGGATGCACTACAACTTATGACTGAAATTCAAGTGGTGTAAATCAGAATGGCCAATGAACAAGAACGGCAAGGCAAAATCCTTAGAAACTTGCAAAATTTTCTAGTGGACAATCACGCCAATCCCATCTTGATCGATGAAGAATCTTCAAGTGTTCAAGTGCAAGAGGACAGCGAGGAAGAAGAAGAAGCCCCCATGGAAGAAGAGCACGCTGAAGATGATGACAAAGTTGTTTGCATTGGCGAAGTGTGCTTTGACAAGGATGGAAATCTAGTCGAACAAAGTGGAAAATTCTATTTCCACTTCCCAAATTGCTTGGTTCATAGATCTCCCATTGTCAAGAATACACATTAGTTTCTTTTCTCTCTTTCTTATCGCTATTTGTATATGATCTTACTTACGTTTTCTACGCAAATGTAAATATAACATTATATAATTAATAAATGATTTGTGTTCTTATATTTGAATTCTCACATTATCATTATTATAAATATTATCATATATGGATTCTTAGTTAGGAGAGTTAGTTATCAAGGGCTAAGTTTTAGATTCAGAATTAAGTGTTGATTATTTATGGTAACACTATCATTATAATCACATGTAATATAGTATTAGATTAAGGGGGAGTTGTATAGATTTAAACTTTGTTTTTTTTATGACAAAGGGGGAGAAGTATAAAATAGGATAGTTAGGCATAGATTAAGGGGGGGTTATTAGTTTTAGGGGGAGTTATTAGGATAGAAGTAATATTTTATAAACAAAGGTTATCATCATCAAAAAGGAAGAGATTGTTTTTTGAGAAGAACGGATATGTAGCGAGGAACTACACAGCCGATTAGTGCTAAATATTAAAATAGTAATATTACGATCAACATGCCTGATCGTTGGCCAGAAAAAGTGTTTTGAACAAACATACATTAGCAGCAACAGCAAAAAAGATTTAGAGTCATAATACCAACCCTAGCCCAATATGTACGTAAATACAAGTCAGATATAGATATAGATGAAAAGATGATGTCACGTACGGTTTCCATAACCATGAGAATGAGGACCAACCTGCGCGGCAGATGATGCACTGCCCACCGACTCAGCTGGGGGTGATCTTGGTGTCGGAAGACGGAGCCTGACTGGTGCGGAGAAGCTGGAGCCTGACCAAAAAGCAAAGATATTAATAATCCTATTGTAGATATACACCCTCGTACTAGCAGGTTTGTTAAAAATGCGGGTGTTTCTCTCTTTCCAAATTACCCAGCAGAAAATGGCTAAAAAGAATCGAGTAGAGGATCTGGAGCGTTGTACTGCCAAAAATCGAAGAAGTTTGATACAGATGGAATGGAACCAAGAAGATGAGCACTTGATGAGACCCAAACGTAATAGGCAAAGTTGCATTCGAAGAAAAGATGATTTATGGATTCGGCTTCAAGGTTGCAGGGGCACAAGTCTGATCAATTAAGATATTGAGGCAGAAAAGATGGTCTTTGGTGTTAATACGGCCATGAATTAGACACCATTGAAAAAATAGGATTCGGGGAGGGAGGTGGCATTTCCACAAACGCGCGAAGGAGAAGAGTCTTCCAGGGTGGTTCAGGAAGGAATAGCATTGGGACACAGAGAAGCCTTTTGAGGGGGATAAGGACCACGAATAATGATCGGGGGAGGAAGGAGACAAGTTAACGGATTGAAGCAGGTTGGCGGCGGTAAGGAATTCCCGGAGTAGGTTATCACCAAAAGGGGAAGCAAGACAAAGCGAAGGGGAGCCGATAGTTACGGCATCAGCTACCGTGAGAAACTGGTGGGATGCGAAGGAGAAAAGGGTAGGGAAACTACGATTCAGGGGAGAGTGACGGAACCAGGAATCTAGCTCGAAAAGACAGTTAGAACCATCACCTAGGATCACTTGGAAGAGAGGCTTGATACGGTTAAGGGAAGCTAGGACGCCAGACCAGAAGGGGGAGGGTTTGTTGAGGGGAGCAAGATGAAGGACACAAAATGGATTAGCTTGATAGTGAACTGAGAGAATCCAGTCTTTCCAGATGAAGTGTCCAGGTGTAAGAAGACGCCATAGCCATTTGGCCAAGAGAGCAAGGTTGAAGGTTCGAAGGTTGACAATACCAAGGCCACCATGGTCTTGATGTAAACAAGCTATCCTCCAGTTGACAAGGCATTTGGATTTTCCCCCATTCAAGAGGAAGGTTCTTCTAATGGAATCAATTCTCTTAGATACCCAGATAGGTAGTTTGTGGAACGAGAGCCAATATAAGGGAATGGAAGAAAGCACCGATTTGATTAGAACCAGTCGGCCCGCGGCCGAAAGTGCATCAGCTTTCCAGCCTGAAAGTCTGGATTCAATTTTAGAGACAAGGGTAACCCAATCGACACGTTGGAGTTTGGTGGGACGCAAGGGGATACCAAGGTAGGAGATTGGGAAGTGAGCAATGTAGCAGTTGAGGATGGAAGAGATGGTGGGACTGAGGTGATCAGCATTACCAAGCATAATGATGGAGCTTTTGTGAACATTGATGGAGAGCCCTGAAATGAGTTCAAAGACGTATAGAAGGACCTTAAGACAGTGGATATGATCTGGCGAGGGAGAGACGAAGAGAATGGTATCATCAGCGAATTAGAGGTTTTAAACAATTAAGTTAGAATTAGGAGGGAAAATACCGGCAAGACAGTTATTTGAGATTGCCAGCTTAGCCATGCGGTTAAAGACGTCCGCCACCAGCACAAATAAAAACGGCGAGAGAGGATCTCCCTGCCTGAGGCCACGGGCAGATTTGATAAGACCCCCCGATGAGCCGTTAATCTGAATAGAAGAGAGGCTGGAGGTCAGGATGCATTTTATCCATTCACACCATTTCACGGGGAAGCCTCTGTGTGGCAAGAGCTCAAGGATGAAGTTCCAATTAACAGAGTCAAAAGCCTTAGAGAAGTCTAATTTGAGGAGGACACCTGGTAGTTTTTAGAGTGGCAAAAGGTGATAACTTCCTGTGTTGCCGCCACACAGTCTAGGATGTTGCGACCCTGGATGAAGGCGGATTGCTCCGTGCCTATCATCTGATTCATGTGAAGTTGAAGACGTTTGGCGAGGACTTTGGTGATAAGCTTGAAAGTGGTGTTGAGGAGACTAATGGGGCGGAAGGCTGCAAGGGAATTGGCACCCTCAGATTTCGGGAGAAGGACGATATTGGCATAGTTGAGCCGGGATATGGTCATAGGGTTGGAATAGAATTCAGAGCACAAGTCTAAGATATATGTCCTGATAACTTCCCAAAAGTGTTTGAAGAAAAAAGGGCCAAAGCCATCAGGACCCGACGATTTGTTGTCGTCCATATTCTTGAGAGCAGCCAAGATTTCTTCTTCGGTGAATGGAGCATCAATTGGGATGGCGGATGGATTTGGGTAGAGGAGGTTCCAATCAATGGGGGGGAGGAAGGGGGAGGGTTTGCCAAGGACGGAGCGGTAGTAATAGGTAAAGAGATGTAGAATTTCGGTCTGATCAGTGACTGGCGAATCATTGTGAATAATTTCGGGGATGAACAGGGATCTGCTGTGGCCGTTAGCAAGTCTATGGAAGTAGGCCGTGTTTTTGTCACCGTCCGCTAACCACTTAGCCTTAGAGCGTTGTTTCCATCCAATCTCCTCCTGTTTCATCAGCCTTTCGAGCTCTGCTTCCAGACTTCTAAGCTTAAGAGTCTCGGAATCATCAAGTGGGTGTGACTCCTCGAGAATGTTCAGCTTAAGGATTTCCTCTTGCGTGGATGAGATACGGTTTCTGAGTGAGCTCCAAATGGATTTGGCCCAAGGTTTAAGAAGTCTTCTTAAGGATCTAAGTTTTCCTACTACCCGGGCCGAAGCATAATTGGAACTGATGGGCTGAGCCCATGAAAATTTAATAAATTCTTCGAAGGATGGTTCGAGTAGCCAGAGTCTTTCAAATCTGAATGGTCGATTGTGATTGGAGAGAGAGCCCGAATCGAGTACAAGGGGACAATGGTCAGAGAGGGCAGTTGCGAGACCTTGACAAGTAGATAGGGGGTGGATATCGTCCCATGTGGAGTTGAAGAGAAAGCGATCCAGTTTAGCCAAGGCGGGGGCCTGACGCCTATTGGACTAGGTAAAAAGGCGGTTGTTGATAGGGGGTTCGATCAATGAGTAGGAGTTGATGAAAGCATTGAAAGCATCTGATTCAGGCGAGAAATTCCCTGAGTTTCGTCCGAATATCTGGTTGTATTGAAGTCCCCGCCAAGCACCCATGGGCCGTATATGTGTGTTGCAAATTCCATGCAGTTCCTCCAGAGATCTGGCCGTTCTTGAGTAGTTTGAGGACCATAAATGTTTGAAAAGAAGAAGGAGGTGTTGGATTGCAGGTGTCTAAGAGCTACATGAAGTACATATGGCTGTTGAATGATTTGACCAAGGGACCATACGGATTCATCCCACATGGTTATTAGGCCCCCTGGAGCCAATAGCGTTTGCGTGGGCCCACCCAGAGAGCTGTGGACCGCCAATTTAACGAAAATGGGCGGGAGATGGATCAGAAAGTTTAGATTCTTGGAGTAGGAGGATATCTATGTGTTGAGGAGACAAGGACAGGTAAACTAAATGCCTTTTTGAGGGGTACCCTAGCCCACGAATATTCCAGGAGACAAATTTCATTGGGAAAGGGAAAGACGCTCTTGTTCTAGGGTTTGCATGGCAGAATAATGTTCATCAAGAATAGAAACACCCATGCAACGTGCTAATTTCTTATTTAATCTAGAGTTGGCAGAAGAGAAAACTACAGGTTTATAAAAGCTACATGTAGCTCCAGGCAAGGAAGAGGCTCGGGCAGTCCTCGAGCTTCGTCTGACTACCACTGGTGAGAGACCTTGCAAGATAGGGTGAACTGGAGCCTGAGGAGGGGGGAGGCTGGAAAATAATCAGGTGCTGGGGTTGGATCAGGAATCGGGACTTGAAGGAAATATGGCACAGAGAGATCATAGTCGAGGACGGGGTCCCACCGCGGTGGAGCTGGCTCAGCATTATGGACCATCATAAGGTTAACATCCTCAATAAAATTCGGAGGAGGGGGGAAAACGAGGCAGAATCTTGGATCATAGCATCGAAGCGTTCTTCGGAGTCCAGGTCGTCGGAAGAAATGTCAAGCGGGTCCTCAAAGCATTTGAGCTCCTTCTTTATGTCAATACCGAGGGGGTAGGTCTCTGGTCTGAAACTAGGATGTGAATGATCCCATCGTGAAACCGTGGTGAGGTAATCAGCGTTGTTGAGGCGGACCATGTACGAGGAGGAAGCGGCTATTCCCACCAGGAACTGCATTTTGACATAGATCCGACGGCGATCAAACTCTGACCATTCGCATCTGTCAAATTCAGTGAATCGCCCTACTGGATTTAGGGCAGTCTAGACAGCATCTGGGTTGTTTCGAAGGAGTTCCGGGAAGCCCTTGACGGTTGCCTAACTGGGCGGCTCTAGCTCAATGGATGGCGGCGGCTCATAGTCTGGCCATGCTTCGAGATAAATCGAGCCACCAGCTTTGGTAAGGATCTTGGAGTTGAGCACAGTGGTTTTCATATGATCGGAGGGGCAGCATACCAAGAATCGGTTGTTGTCAAGAAGCCAGATCGCCCATTCACTGTGGTTGAAGGTGGAGGACAGGACGGTATTGAGGCTCTCCACGGTCCAAATGCCATCTATAATGGTTGCGGTGATGTAAAGCAAGAAATCTGAAATGGGAAAATTAAATGGAGGAAGAGAAGGATGAGGAGGAGAAGAAAGTGATTTGGTTTGGAGAAGAGAGAGGGAATTGAAGTGATTTGATGGATTGGAGATAGTGGGGTTGGGTGCGGGTCCAGCTGTGGGTTGATTTGATTGCAGCACACGTGTATGTTCAGTAGTGGAATCACTTGAAGCGTGTTTTGGAATTCGTGAATTGTGGGCAGGGGGATGATTACTAAGAGAAACTGAAGAGTTTTTAAAGGGTCCCAATGCAGAAGGTTTATAGGGACAACGAGCATAATAATGACCATAATAACCACAGCGGTAGCATATCCTAGCGCCCCTACAAGTGGATGCCACGTGGCCCAATCGAGTGCATTTGAAACATCTTTTTTTCGATTTCAAAAATTTGATAGTTTGGCGGTAAGTTTCGAATAACGGTATCAGGCGGCGTCAGTTGAAATTGGGTGGGGTCGGGAGAAGTGGCTGTTGATTTGAAGGTGGAGTGGAGCGAGGGGTTGCAGCTACTTGAGCGTAAGATCTCCCATTAGCGAAGTTGACAAGCGGGGTGGGTTTTATGGTGGGGATAAGAGGAGCAGTTTTGGATTGAGAAGAGCGTTGGAGGGGATATGCAAGAGGTTGAGCTTTGAAGCCTGAAGATGGCACGGGTGGAGGATGGGGGAGATCATGCAAGTACTTGGAAGGGACGAAAGAGATTCCAGCGAACGAAAGAGAAGGTGAGAACGAAGGAGAGGATGCCATTATTATTAAGTTAATGTAACTTAACTATCGTGAATTTTTTAAAGGGGGAGATTGTTAGTCCCTGAGAAGTGGTTTTGATGACAACAACCTTAGAATAGGATTATAAAATATAAATACTAACATTATTGTTTAGATATATATGTATATGCAGGATATATATACAGGTACCAAAGAATGAAGACTGTACAATATAGAGATTAAAGAACTGATGAACTCAAGATCGAAGATATCAAGATTCAAGACTCATGAGTATCAAGATTATCAAGAGTTCAAGATTTCAAGTTAAGTAATTTAGTTAGGAATTTTGTTAAAACTCCTAGAAAAGCACTGACATCTTAAAATCCATTTTATTCGTGGAATGGAATCCACTTCGAGCCCGTTAAAGGGATGGAACCCTAAGTAGGATGGAATCTACGAAAAATCTAGTGGAACATTGTTTTGTATCCACTAACATTTATTCAAATGTTTTACAAAATTATATCTTGTTTTCAAAATCTTCCTTTTTAAATCAAAAACATCTATCCTGGTCTTAAAATACTTTTAGCCTCAAAATAATCTTTATTTTCAATATCAAATTATCCTTGGTTTTAAACTATCTTTTAATTATAATATATTTAACTTTTAATTTTTATACGTAGATTTCAATATAAAATTATAGTAAAATTTTATATATACCAAAATATTATTCTCTATACTTATTTATGTATTTTAACTATAGTTAAGTATATTTATAAAGTTTAAAATAGTTTTAATACAAGATAGAAGTTATTTTCAAAGAAAAACAAATTACCAAAAATAACTTAGGCTTGTCGACAACCCCAAGGAACCCTTGTCGACAAGGTGACAATTGATTTCAAAAGTTTGAATTTCAAAGGAAGTGTCTATTCGTCATATCCTTTCACGAATGGATATGGCTGTTGTTATACTATAAATAGGGGCTGTTTTAAACGAATTAATAATCATATTTTCTCTGATTTCACTCCTCTTCTTCTTCCATATTTCTTTATATACATTTTTATCATTACTCTGCCGAAATCACCATTAAATCTAACTAGATCATCTCTGGTTTGATTCTCTATCACTATCTCAACAAGATCCCAGTGCTATTCAGAGTTATAGATTTCTTTGTAATTAATCGAGCGAGAAAAGGTGTGATTGTAGCCTGGAAAATCAATCATGTGAACTTGTTGCCCGTAAAATCAAGTTTCTCTACCCAGAGGATTGTGAATCTGGAGCGGTGTACCTCGTGGCCTTGAAATCGAGGGTGTAATTGTAAGAATTGATTTTGAAAGGAAATCCGTACTTGTGTTGTGGGACTCGATGTAGGGTAACTCCGAATGTGTTCTTTCCTTTATTGCTTTTACTTTATATCTGCATCTGTGTTTGATTCTGTGATCATATCTGTGTCTGAATATTGCATACATTTGTGTTCAAATTAATATAAACTCAAAAAGAATTAGTAATTCCTTAAAACACTATTCACCCCCCCCCCTCTAATGTTAATTCTAGCCTTAAGATCCGTAATCCGCATTTTTCACAATTACATGGCGTTGAATTCGTAGACAACAACTATTATCAGTCTAATGTCGGTATGGCATCATTCACTACACCAGAAATAGCTTTTGACAGCGTTTCAAAAACGCTGTTATATGATACGACAGCGTTATTATAAACGCTGTATAACGACATGCTGTCGTAGATGCAAAAGTTTTAACAGCAAAATAGAAAACGCTGTAAAAATTTTGATACCACAGCGTTTATTAAACGCTGTTATATGACACAACAGCGTTAGAACAAACGCTGTATAATGACAAGCTATCGTATAAAGAGAACTTACAACAACTTAATTTTAACAGCTGTAGAAATTATTCTTTTGATAGCGTTTTATTTAGGCTGTTGATATTTTTATTACAGCGTTTAATGCGTGTTGTGTTATGTTTTTACAGTTGGGATGATGTTTTACTACAATTTACAACAGCGTTTAATAAACGTTGTTACTCACTATTTAATGATAATTACAACACGAATTAAACGCTGTTGTTTCTTCAATGACAGCATTAAAATAGATGATGTCTTCTATTTATATGATTTTTACAGCATTAACATTCCACTATATTTGCATATTCCAGAACTACATTTTGAGTATAATCAACCAACCAGTATATATAACATGTTTTAATGAATAATAATCTGTTAAATAAACTAGCTAAAACAATATTAATATATAAAAAACATCTATAAATCAAGTTTCAATAATATCCATAAACAAAAATAACACAGTAGACCAAGTTATCATAATATTGTTAAACAAAGATAAGGTATATGTTAAATAAAAATATAATATCAATAAAGTAAGTCCGCACCAAATGCCAACAACAAAACGTGCATCTAAAAAGTTTCATATGCTTGCTAATTGCTACGGAAGAAGAATGTGCCATCGCCATCTTTAATTACCTGCGATGAAAAAATTTGAAGTCAGTAAGTAAACATAAATTAAAATCTAAACCCATCTGATAATCTCAATACAATTATTACAAGCAAATCAATATTTTTATCACAGTTCTCGGTTTACACTAATAGATATTACATAGATGAGTTTTATTGTAGTATCCAACATTATTGTTAAGTATGATTTACATAGATGAGTTTTATTGTAGTATCCAAAAATATTACACAATTAAGTGTTTCACAAGTATGATATAATAATGTAAAAATAACTAGTTAATATTAAGTCATTTTAAAGCTGTTTTAGTTACCGATGAGAAGTTGTGGAACATTCTCTTATTATTTGCTGTGTACACCAGCATAATGATAGTTAGTAGTCATTTATTTAACGACGCTGTTGCTGAATAATTGAGTTTTATACTAAACATCAAAGAATGTTTAGACCTTGTGCTTGTAAATATCGTATTTCAAATCACATTTTTGGACCTTCCATTATCAGGTATGTGTTGTAGACTTGTAGCATATGACAAGTTAATTATGGAAGTTAATTTTGTGGATACTTCATAAAAAATAAAAGAATAATCATTACCAAGAAGTGAGAAGTAGAGTGGGAAGCAAGACAAAGAACAGGCCTTTTCTTCCTGTACCTCATAATCCTGACTTTTCTCTCATCAAGTTCGCTCTCCTCTCCCCCTTCATCAACAGAAACAGAAACATTCGATGAGGAAGAAGAAGAATCCAAAGACATGGCTTGAGAATCTTTCTCCGGTGCTCCGTCACCAGCATCCCAATACTTGAGTGTAGTACGGCTACTCTTCCTTCCAAATCGAAGGGACGCTGCCCTACGAAACAAGGAGTAAGGCCTATCTAGGACGCTAGTAGGAGATGTGTGGTTTTTGAACCTATGGGAACCGCCCCTCCTTTCGGAGGCCGATGTAGAGAGCTTGAGAGGAAGCTCTAACCGCCTTTCATATATTTTATGTGTTAGTACAACTGCATTTGAAATGCCAAAATATTATGATTGTAATTTGGTGCTATGCTGGTACATCATGATTGTTAAACTTAATGGAAGAAAATACCTGTAATACAAAGAACTCCACCTAATGATACCCACCCTTGTACACCTGTTCTTCTGAAAAAAAATCCATACATGTAAACAAGTGAAAGTGCACGGTAAATGCCCGGTTCCAGTCTGGAATACACCCTAACAAGGCAATGAAATGTAAATTACCTGGACCATGGTTTTTCAGAGCAATACATTGCTACTGACTTTCATTCAATCCTGAGCATCTTCTTATCAAACAAATAGTTTCATATTCCTCCATGTCACCATCCTCAAAATCGAGAAACTACTCATATTCAGGTATGCAGATGGAGAATCAGATGTTAGGGCAGGATTGCTCCAAAATATTAGCAATCCTATCTGCATCATTTGAAATATTGAAAATTACCTTGTTTTCAAACTGCAATTCAATGTATGTCATTCACAATCGTCTGCAAAGGACTGCAGACTAATATGAATGGCATACATACTTTATATCGCTTTTTGATTATTTTATTCGTAATTATCAAATTTGAACGACATTGTGTTGCCAATCGATGTGAATGACATACATACATTTCAATACCGATTGAAACTGGGTAATTTTCAGTATCATTGATGGTGCAAATAGTAACGCTTTTTAGACTAGAAACATCAGTTATAGAATCGTATTATATTTTTAAAACAAGGTTGGTTCATATGAGTCATATGAATAACTAGAAAATAGTTCTAACCTGATACTTCAGATCATCATGTAGTAAACAGCCTCAATTTTGAGGAAGCATTGCCTAATGCATAACATGTGCAAGGTACTCCCGGCTCTTACTCAAAGGGGCCTCATTATGCTGCAGCACTTGCTTTGGTAAATGCAATTTACATACAAAACATTTCTCAAGCTCATACTGTGCTTCTGATAACTTGCTTTATGATAAATTTTCACTGACTCTATTTTTCCTAGTGATCTCATCCATTATTTAGATTACTTAGTACAAGCTTATTACTCTTAGGACTTTTATACATACTGGATGGAGAAAATTAAACTATAAGTTTTAACTCAACCAAAAAAGTAGGTTGACATGAAAATTGGATCATAAAACTTGAAGTAGGGAGTAAAATGATGGTACTGTTTTCCAGCATTATAACGGTAGTCAATTGTTTTGTTTTATTCGTTTTTTATTTAAAACAATATGAAATGTCGGATCCATGAAACCTGCTCCCATATTCTATATGACTCTTTTTTTCCGTTTAATATATCTTATTTCAAAGATATAAAAAGAGCAAACAAGCTCCCATATTTACAGTTTCATGTAAATAATATATTCAATAAATATACAATAGTTCATGCTAATTGATACATTGGTAATAGGCTGATCAGTAAGAACTACACTATTCAACTAGGAAAGCTGCACATTCAAAAATTGGTTCATAGCAATCAAATACCAAAAACTTACGAAGGGTACGAGAATGTGTACTCGTTCAATGGTTATACGCGTTATAGTGGTTATACGCGTTCATTGTCCTTTGGGAATACGACAATGGCAATGGCATGTATGTTACTAGGATTTATAAAGCTTCTGGCTAGATGTATTTAATAGATTGGAAGAAAATGGACAGTCTCAAAAACAATAATATTATCATTGATCATTAGATAATGTTATTGCTCGCTTTTGGCATCTAAAATCGTAGATTTGCAAACATTGCAATTGTAACATGGTCGATAATGACCAAGAGAACACGAAAACTTAACATAGATAATTTTATAACCATCAAAATCAATAATAACTTCCATTGAAATGATACGGATCATGATTGAGTTGGTTCATAAGATTTTGAAATAATGGCAAATCCCAATCATATCTGCTAGTGAGCGAGCGAGTTAAAAAATTTATTACAAAAATGGCAGGTGAATTGGTAGGTTGAAATCAAAAGTAACCAATTGAAAATACACTCTCTATGGTTATATATAAACAACTATTGTACAATCAAGGGTAGGTATTAGCTATAGAGTATTGTAATAAAGGTCCTAAGTAACTGACTTATATTTGCTGAGTACGGATAGAACTTTTGATCATTGTGAATTTACTGCATATGGTATTTACTCTGTCTTTTTTCTTGTCAAAATTATATTAGTTATATCTATAGTTCATTAGATGATTTGTTTGGTTAAGGTGCTATTTGGTTTGATTTTATTTTAAGGTCCAACCTATTATCAATGATATATCAATAAAGAGTTAGAAATAAGACTCGGTATCAACGATATATCAATAAAGGTTATCAAATATTAGTGTGCAGCGGAAAAGTAGGTCTTTTAGAAAGCAAGATGACTTTAACTAAATAAGACTCGGTATCTTCCATGTAGTACAATAAAGAGTTAGAATTTTTTTTTTTCAAAATTTAACCACAAGCAAATTCAACGGGCAGAGAATTTTAAGCTATAAAACAATGAATAAGTAATTTTACTAAAATTACTTGTACCAAATTGATTAGGTCGTGGAATTAAAGAACTCAACTTGCCTGTTGAGAACTTGCCTGTTGAGAGGTTTATATACTAAAAGGCAGTAAATCCTAAAATAATGGCTGAAAGTGGACAATCTACGATTTGGATGAGGCAGTGGAATAATAAATTGTTTCATGGAATGTACTTCAAATTTAATGAAAATTGCATTAAATATTTCCCTTGCTGACAAAAAATTTCAATAGCTAAGGGACGTTGAAGGCAAAAAAGATAAGAGTGTCAAACGTGTACTTGTATGGTATATAGGTTACCTCATATTCCAGTGCTAGATTTGAGTCGATTATTTTGGAGATATTTTTTCCAGTGAGAATGGGCGATTGGCCTTCAAACTGCACCTCCTCTTCGGTGAATGCCGATAGTTTTCTTTTACGGAAGTTGTGGAACAACCAAAGTAGAAAAGCATGTTAGGGAATGTGAGCAACTGTTCTATATGAGGGTTATTCATGGAGCATTGGCTGATTACCTCTTGAGTAACTCACGGGCCTCGTTAATGTCTGAAAACCTGTATATGAAGGTTGCGTTAGTTGAGTTTAAGCTGGGTTTCCCTGCATTCAGGACGTGAAGTGAGCAACGTTAAATGACCATAGGGTGATATATTTTAAGGGGATAGTTTTGTGTTTGGTACATATCCTGGTAACTCTTGACAGTCATAGATGTCAGAAGTGTTGTCTTCCAATACAGACTGATTATGATTTTCTACAGGTTTAAATTATTCTCTAAAATTTTTGACTTAGAATTTGAGAATCAATCGAAATGGTGAAGCGTAGATTGAAATGGGATTTAAATTGTTTTCCTTATATTTTACAAAACAGACTAACTTCCATTAACCAAAACTGTATACAGATTGAGTTAAGTGTACAAATCAAACCAAATAAAACAGATACTGCAAGTTTGAAACAGAGTGGGTTACCTACACAATGAGTTCCTAGAACAGCAGGCTTTAAGTTTTGGCAATTGAGCAAATTAGGTGAAACGGACTGTAACCATGCCAGTAAGAAGTACATCAAAATTATTTGATTATTATTTACTATTTCAACTATTTCATTTATTTGAAAATTATTTACTATATAAAAATATCTCATATTTATTAAAATATTTTATTCAGTTTTAATATATTGTCTAAAAAGGAATTTATTAATTTAATTCAATTTATTAGAACAAAATATTTTATTAAATAAGTTCTAATTAAGTAAAAATTACTTTCAAAAATAATAATTATCAAAATCAGACTCGAACAATTGTCGGCCTACTTAGCCTACATTACCTGAAATTAAAGCCAGGAACCAATAATTCTGAACTTGCCAAAATATACACAATGTACAATGAACTTCTATCCTAACATGTTTTCCAACTAATTGTGTTCAAAGATTCACCTTCATTATGATTTGAGTTTCAAACATAATACTATTCATTTGTACCTTTACTACCAACTAAGGTAACCGAGCTCACATGATTAAGAACTACTACATACTAGCTTACAACAATTAGGTAACTGCTAAATTGATACTTTCTAAAAGCTGTACAGTTATAAAATGGATTCCTATATGGTTACATCAGTAATGCATTTTGTGAACTACATAACTAAAAAGAAAGTGAAGTATGTTGGATGTGAACACGTGAATGAAGGGGTAAACAATTGCTTACAAAATTTCTTGGGGGCTCATGTTGTATGTGAACACGTGAATGCAAGAGAAAACAAACAAAAGAAAAAAAAGAAAGTGAAGTATGTTGGACATGTGTATGCCAGGATGAGATGACAGCAAAAAATATAAAGTACGATTCACAAAATATATAACAGTTGGCATTACCATGCGTGTAGAAATACGAAGGCAAACACAAAATTAAACATGCAGGCAAGGAAATGTCTGTCCGCAAGGGCTTCATATGACAACAGGGAAATGTTTATTCGTGATGGCTTTGTTTGATGATGGTGCAAATGAAATTATTAAATGCGACGACATAAAAATTATTAACGTGAAGGCTATGGATTTTGGAGTCATAACGAAATACACATTAAGGACATCTGAAGAGAGACTTTATTTGAAGTAAAAATGAAATTTACCGAATTAAGGACGTCTGAATCAGAGGCAGAGGCAACAAAAATAATGGCCAACCCTTATGTTCCAAACCAACCAGCTCGTCCAACCCGTTATACATCAAAATATTAGAAGGGCATTCAAATGCAAGAAGGAAAAACAAGTTAAAACACTTGAAAATAACTAACTTACCCTATGTAAGCAAGAATCTGCAGAGTTTGGCATCATTATTAATATCATTCACATGCTCAATATCGATCCCCATGCCAACTATATCGGCAGACACAAGAATCCTTTTATGGCCTTCTTTGAATTCTTTGTACATTGTCGACCCGGATTGATTAAATGCTTGCACATTAGCGGAAAGCAACGATAATTACTGCAGAACTTAAACAGTGGCAATGATGTAAAGAATGAGTTGGATTTTTGTGGCATCTCTGCTACTTCTTTCTTCAATTTGGTCTAACAAACTATAATTGGCTACATGAAAATTTGATGTCCACAAGCCTACTTGGAAGCACAAGTTTAAGATCAGTTAAAATTTATAAATGAAGTATAACCAAAATCCATAATGTGATTTATTTTATTCCACTCATGATTTTAGGTCAGTAAAATCAAACTCGGTCAACAACTGTGTTCAAACACAATGCGTTTAAACACAGCTGCTGCTGGCTTGTGTCTAAACACCGCTGCTGCTGTATTTTTTAACACACTATGTTTAAACACAGCTCCTGCTGTGTTTTCAAACACTGCTACTGCTGTATCCAAACACAATAGCAACCTATTTTTAAACACAATGTTTTAAAAAAATTATTTAATCAAGCCATGAAACTGAGGCCTACGTTGGAGAGGAACTATGGCTTTTAGTTCTTCCATGTTTCACAAAGTTTTCAAAGCCATGAAACACAATCTTCGTATGAGTTTGCAAGGAAGAATAACCCTGCTCCACCTCCACAAACAACCACACAAAAAAATCATTGATCAGGGAGTTTTGATTCAAAATATAACTGACAATTATACACATTTAGATAGTAGTGCTAACATTGAATTATGGAGTACATAGGATAAAATAAATTTTAGCATGCAGAATAGTTTTACAGAGCCGGAGTATGTACTTCTTAAATCAATGTATAATCCAAATTAGTGTATAGTACTACTTGATTACTGTCGAATCTAATCTACGTACGATCTGATATGATATTTTAGCCATCATGTGTCCATAGTCAGTTGTGGCAATTATGTGTGTTAACTTTATCTCCTGTATAAAATGATCCATCACTCGCATTTCTTGATCACACCCTTACCAGTTTAAACCAAAGTTCACATATTAATCTTCACACGACAAATTTTGTGATTAATGTACATTCATTAATTTTGTTTAAACTGTCAGCAGTACATGGTCAACCTTATTCCTTTTTGCATTAGTCCTTTTTTTTAAAAGAAAAGCAATCATTTTTTTAACATTTTACGCATTAGTTGTGCTTCTCTTCTTTCAATGTAATATCGTGTAGCATCTTTTTCTTTTTAATACAGAATATTTAAATGGAAGTTGGGTTTCAATTTACATACATGTTTAGTAATATCTTTGGTTGACTTAGCAGATATAGTTAATATTTTTTTCAAACTTACTGGTTGTGATCTATTATTAAATTTAATCAGAATAACAGGTCATACCCAATTTGAGAAAGCTTTACAATACTAGATAATTGTGTATCCAAAACATTTTCCTATTTACAACACGAAGAGTTGTAATATTGATGTTTACTTCCAACATAACATGAAGTACCTATATCATTATCCAACGTTTTACAATCGCTGCATAGTTCTTTTTATCAAAAAAGTTTGTTTATCTTTACAGATCGTTTGCATAAGGTGTGGCGGACAAGCCTTTATGATTCATTGAAAGACAAGGTAAAAATAGGTACACATATTGATGACTCTTCTTTAGATTACCACTTTCGTAAGCTGCTTACATCAGCCTAATATTGTTTGTAAAAAAACATACAACGTACAATTTCTTGACGCAAGAATAGAGTGTTGTTGATTTAAAATTGCTAAGGTTGTCTACTACTGTAGCAAGTTGTACAATATGTCTAATGAATTTGGAAATTCTCGTTCCATTTAAGTTTAGAGCTAGATAAGGTTGTTTCTGTTACATCATTGGTGCGGTATTATGCTTTAAAACATTTAATAGAAACTGTGATTATAAGTTTTTCTTTTGACCGGAAAACATGTAATAAAAAGTTTTGCATAAATTTTCTAACTGTAAAATTTGCATAAGTTTTCCATTACATATATTATGGAAAATATGTAAGAGAATTGGCTTGGTATATGTTATATCAATTTTTTGGCCATCAAAATTGCAATGACTGATATTTACCGTCTCCGCTTATGGACATAAGCTTATATAAGTAACTGCTTTATGCAAAATATTATCCAACTAATTTAACTCAATGAAGGATCGTTCACTTTTGGCTCCACCAAAACTAATTTATGGCCTGTCATGCACAACTTATTTTTAATTTCTGAAACTATACTCGAACATGGTGTAATTAGTGTTCGATTTTGTAACCAACTTATATAAAAAATGGTATAATTGCTAATATTTTCTAGTGCTTGCGCATTTCTTCATCCACGAGTAATCAAAGCTGTGAAAAATAATGTTTTGTATATACTGCAATTTCTTCGATGTCTCTCATAACTTTTAATAACTTTCTGCAAAAGTCTATGTACTACATGAGTACTTCAAATAAATTTCCCGTCAGATTTAAGTTTAACTCATTATTAACTAATCCATTTTACTAGTTAATTTCCTCCACTGAAATTTACACAAGTGATGACTAAAGCATAGTGCTCTCTGATGCTTCGCATTTCATAATAGTCAACGCCTGCATATTCTTTTTTTCCCCACTAACAACTGCTCCAATGCATTAGAAATTTCATATAGAAATAATACTCCAAATTTTGTCCCCAAATTTTAAATCCATTTTAATTTTGTGCAATAAATTTTCAACCGATGTCTGCTAGAATTCATAATTCTGATGTACGAATACTCCTGTACCGATCAACTACAACAATCGACTACCTTTTGTTGAAATTCATCTCCCAAATATGCTTATCGACTCCCAACTATGGAAATTTGTCTTTAATAAACAGTAAAAATCCAATAAACAAAATATTCATAGATCATGTCGTATAATCGCATAAATTATAGTTCTATATCTACTTGTATATAAATTTAAATAAACTCAAACTAAAAATAATTAGTGAAGGACCGAGAGATTTACCAGTAGGTTTCTATAGCAGTGAAAGGTTGAACAGCATCAAACGGTGAGAGCCACTAGATGATTAAAGCTGCAAAGAAAAACATAATTGGGTGGTGCGATCGTGCAAGATTAAGGAGGAGTAATAGCTAGGTGAAGTGGGATGTTAGATCGCAGTGTTTTATCAAATTAGGAGAGCGTCAATAGACAGAGTATTTTTAGGGTTTTTTGGTTTTGTTTTATGTAATCAAGAAAGGGAAAGTGCGGGAGGAAGAAAGTGTGAAGCGGGGGAAAAAAAGTGAAGCGGGAGAAAGAAAATAAAGAGGCGTAGCCGCAAATACCAAAAATAAGCAGTCGTAAAATTTATTTTTTATGCATACTACTGAAAAACGCTGTATTTCCGTTAACCTGGTTAAAATAACTGCACTAAAGCTTAAAGCGCTGTTTTGAAATGCCGTTAAAACCTATTTTTCTTGTAGTGATTTAAGGCATTATTTGATCGACCGTGCGACGCTCCTTCGTGTTGGTGGGAAGCGGATGAGAAACCGATACTTGGGCCCGATATGATTAAAGAGACCTCGAAGAAGATCAAGATCATTTGACAACGAACGAAAGCTACTTAAGACAAATAGAAGAGCTACGCTGATAAGAGACGTAGAGATCTAGAGTTCTCCATCGATGGTATGGTATTTGTCAAGATCTCTCTATTAAACAATGTAGTTTGGTTCGGTAGTAAAGGGAAGTTTCCACCAAGACTTGTAGGTCCTTTTCTGATACTAAAGACGATTGGGAACCTTGCACATAAGGTCGACTTTCCTCAAAGAATGGCGGGAGTGCATAATGTCTTCTACATTTCTCACTTGCGGAAGTTTGTGCATGACTCGGGTGTAACTATCACACCAGATCAACTATATGATATCAAGATTGAACTTAGGAGGAAGAAGGTGAAGTTGTTAAAGGTTCAGTGGAGCAAAAGCGAAGACAATTGCACTTGGAAGACTAAGAAGAGCATGAGGACAGCTTATCCAGAGCTCTTTACTTGGTGAGATTTTCTATTTATCGCTTTTACTCACACCAATGATATCATGAAATGTATCTTACTGTAGTATCCCGCATGCTAGGATAGGCTTGGATATTTCCTTTGTTGTTATGTATGCATGTTTGATGTGTGATGGTTGGCTCTACCTGTATATGGTTGTTAGGCATGCAGGATGACCCTACGGACTTGTTTATGGAATTTTGGGGGCAAAATTCCTAAAGCGGAGAAGAATGTAACGACCCGTGTTTTACATATCGGAGGATCGTAAAATATTAATATTATTTTTATTTAGGGTTGTATGGTTCTATAATTTCATAAAATGACTACTAGGGACATTTTCCATCCTTAAGATTTTTATCAGACGATTTTGACCTAAAAATCTTATATGGTCTACAACTTACGCTATGAGCCAATTTATGGTATGAAACCACTTCCATTAGACAATGATGATGGTTTCTATTTCCGTGAAGTGGTCATAATAAGAAAACGGACTTACCATTTAGAAGATATGGTTGTTGGAAGTTCACTCGATTTTGAACATGTTAGTGGGTAATTAAAGAGATTAGTGGAAGCTTAAGGCCCATTTCAAAATTAGCATCCAAAGGGGGCTGATGGAACTTCTCCTTCTCAGCTACACACTTTATAAAATATTTCGAGAGCTACCATTATCATTCTCTAGCCTTAAACCACTCGTAACCCTTATTTTAATTAGTCAAATCTTATCATTATGGAGAAATTAGCGAGATTAGTACTTAGCTTTAAAGATTTGTTGTTGGAGATCCCTTGGAGCTGTTGTTCATCCTTGGATTTCATACCTATTTGAATTTGCTTTGGATTGCTTGGGTTTTAGGTGAGTGGTTTTAAGTCTCTACTTACTAATTAGCCATTATTAGATGTTTAAGGATGTTTTTAAATGATTTTCGAACTTTAAAACATGTTTAAAACTCTTTTAAACGGAGTGTGTGTGTGTGTATATATATATATATATATATTTCAAATGATTTGGAAAAGTTTGATAAAATTAGTGTTCTTATGGATCTCCTTGTTCTTATAGATACTACCCTTAGATTTAGGATTCACATTGACATGTTTGGTTGTATGCTTGTTAATATAGATTGTATGTAATGATTACTTGAATATGTTATGTCTGTTTGGTTGAAAACCTCGTTTGAATGGCGATTTTATTATAGGAACAAGTTAGGGATCGGTACTTATGGATCGGTGACGATCCATAAGATTTAGTCCAAATGGCATGCGATCGATATGGGGTGACAAGGAAGGCCTCATAATGCTACGCTTCAAGTTTCGAGTCATTTGGAGTTCGTATGCTCGAGATATTGATGGATCGGTGGTGACTTTGAAGTTATGGATCGATGGAGGATTTCTTCAAGGCATGATCGAGCTAAGGGATGGATCGCTTTGAGTTATGCTTCTATTCGCTGATGCAAGTGCACGGATCGCGTTGAAGTGGAGAAGCTCCCAGGGATGGTTCGGTGGCGATTTGTGCTTCGGGCTAGGAGGAAAACCACTTCAAGGCTTGTTTCGAGCCATAGATGCATTCGTTTGGGACATAGGCTAGTGGAGTAAATGAGGCGGAATTTTGGCTAAGGAAGGATTCGGTGGTTAGGGATCAGTACCGATCCCTGTAGCACCAATCATTATAGGTTATGGTCTGTTGGAGGGGGATATCACATGGAGATGCATGGCCTAGTTTAGTGTAAGTGTGGGGTCGGTGGTGATGGTTTAGGGTAGCATGGATCGGTGGTGGAGGTTTGTGAGGTAGCCTCAAGTTTTCCCTATGTTTGCTTCCAGTCTTGGGTGTGTGTGTGCATTCAAACTTGTAACAAGGCAAACACTTAACCAAATTTGGCTAGGGGGTTGGTACCAAACCATAGGGTTTGCTGGCGATTTCGACGATGGCAATGCATGATGCGACAATGATATAAAAAGAGACGGCTTCGATAATGGATAGTTGTACTTTGAGATGCAAAGTTGAGGACTATGAGTCGTATCGAAGGAACTGTTGGATGATGGCGAAGGGATGTATGATAATATTCTACGATTGATAATGACTGTAGAGGGTCATCCTTACCCAGGTGACTTCATGATGGGAGTCATGAGATCTGTTCCAGGATGCACTCCGCTATAGATGACGTGTGCAAAGGGATCATTGACACTCAAGGGTTTGTAGGGTACAACTGAGGTGGGGGTATACTGGGAACGTGATGGTTCCTGGAGCGTGATAGCTCCTTATTTTAGATATAACATTTTTTACCCCGAACCAACGTAATGGTTAGTCTATTTCCCTGGTCTATCGTGATGGATAGTCTAGTCTTTGACCGTGATGGGTCGGCGTTTGATTGTATATCCAACTCACTGAGTGAGTGAATATGAGGATGGATAGTCTAGTCTTAACCGTCGATGGCTGTAAGAAGCGGCCAAATAAATATCGTCGAAAAGAAGATCGTCGAAGAATAGTCTTTCTAAAGGCTTAAACGACATTTTCGACAGCTTCCAACGACCCGGTGTGTTCACGTCGAAGAATATGGCTTGCCCAAATTGTTGTCGAAAACCATCTGAATAACTAGAAGATAAGCCATTGGAAGCCGTCAGTAAGTTTTTCTAAAGGGCCGTCAAAAGCCATCGAAAATCTAAAAGTTATTTTTATTTCAGCAACCTTTCAACCCTAAATAACACATATATATCAATACATATCGCATCTCAATTTCACACATATAAATCATATATATCAAAGCCCAAATCACATATATAACATCAACAATAATAAAACATCAATATCTATAATAAATCAAAATCAAACAACCAACAACATCTCAAAATACATCCCAAAATGTATCAAACATATCCAACAAAATCTCAAAACAACTTAAGTCAACCTCACACACATCCAAAATGTCAAGATGTATCAAACAACTCAAATCAACCAAACCCAACTCAAACATATCGAAACATATCAAACATATCGAGCATATCCAACTCTTAAACACCATATCAACAAAGTCAAACTAACTCACCCATCTCAAAGTACATATATGTATAATTTTCCAACATAAACAAAAAAATCATACCTATCAATCTTGATTATCGCCTCCGGATCCACCTGATGAGGGAAATGTGCCATGCTCCTGCACATATGCAGCAAGGCGCTCTTCCAACTTGGCCAACTCCACGGCACGACGCCTGTCTCGTTCTTCCAACTTAGTAATCATAGCTCTCAATTCTTGAATCTTCACATTGTGCTGGGCTTTTTTGTAGCCGCTTTTCCCGCATCTAGCCTGTAACATTATTTAACAAAGTGTATGAGTTTCATATAGTATAATTAATAAAATTAATATGTTATAAGTTATTCATAAATATAATATACATAAACATTACCTCTTGGTTCCCAAAACCATACGCCTATTCTGCGATGGCAGCTCCATGACTGCGTCAAAGATTTCGTCCTCCTCGTCAACAGTCAGCTCTTCCCGTCCCATCCCTCAAGCACTTTCTTCCGTTCTCATGTGAATTTTACCTGCGATTC
Source organism: Allium fistulosum (assembly GCA_030737815.1). Taxonomy (NCBI): domain Eukaryota; kingdom Viridiplantae; phylum Streptophyta; class Magnoliopsida; order Asparagales; family Amaryllidaceae; genus Allium; species Allium fistulosum. The sequence goes on from CM060903.1 coordinate 846,736,747, forward strand.
CAAATAAAATTACAATTAAAATTCATACTTCTAAGTATTTATAAATTATTATTTAAAGTGATTATTAATAACTTATAATTTAAAATATTCTTACCATAGCCTGTTGCGATTTCGAGCCATGCCATGTGTATGTTACTATGCCATCTTCATTTTCTTGCTCGATGGCATAAGTACTAGCAAACACGACCATGTACAAAATGGGTTGACCACGCTCTCTTTCCTGAAATAATTATTATATATTATTATATATATATAATTAAACGATGTAATAACTATTTATAATCGCAATTAATAAATTTACCGGCTTTTGACGGTAACGCTAGAATGATTTCGAACCCCTGCGATGTGTGGTTAGATTTTTATTTCTATTTGCAGAATTCCTTTGTGACTCTGCCTGTAAATTTAAAATGAACATTATATTTGACATTTGTAAATTAATGCAACTATTATACTAATTCTACTAAATTTTTAATAAATATACAAGACCGGTAAACTTACCTTCGCTTCGTCGCTATCCCAGAAAGCAGCCCAAGCTTGCCATACGCTTCCACTCATTTAGTCAAGCTTTCCCCCCTTTTTATGTTGGACATCGTATCGTGGTAGTTTTTCCATATTTTCTTCATCCAATAATTTCTGCAAAGGAGAAGGTCAGGTTCCTGTAACTCTACCGCCCCTACACATTGGAAAAAAATAAGTTATACATTTATATTTAGTCAATAAATTGTAAAGTGGTTATATATAAAATGAAATACATATTTACATTTAGAAATCCTACCATATACAATCTAAGATGTGGGGTGAGATATTATCCCACCTAGGCCAGCACCCGGTCATTCTGCTCTTATAAGCAGCCTTGGAAATATCTAGAACAATTTCTGAGGGCTCTAGCTCAATGCCTCTATATTAATCATGATATAGACCTTTAATTAATCCTGTATAATATATCATACACAAAATATTTATGATATTGTAATAAATTTGATACTTACCTACTCACTTTAACTGTTAATGTTACTATGAGATGCTCTGAATACTGTGATGGGCCGCCGTCATCGCATCCCACATCGGTCCTCTTTGACTCGAAGAGGGAGAACCTGATGACTATAAAGATCTCCAACGATGAAACATAATTTCTATCATAGACTTTTCATTTTATTAATCGAGAACATATCACTTAATTATGGGAAAAAGATCTTTTTTTGAGAAAAATGTAACATCAATAATAACATAAATTACCTTCTATCAAAATGTAAATTAATAACTAGTCTCCATCGTTTTTTGATTCAGATTCTGTCTCATACACTATACTGTTTTCCTTTGTAGTCTTAAATGCTTCTACTAAAATGTTTAATTCATCATTTAGAGGTCCAAAATTAGTATGATCGTCGGTTATTATTATTTCATTATTTTCCTCGAGATCTCCTTGATGAGTTTGTTCGTCTAGAATATTCTTTCCATCAAACGTAAATCTTGCCTTTATTTCAAAAACTGCCGACCAATCTGCTTTATCTTTTTTTTAAATCGATACGGAGCATAATAAACTTGTAGTGCTTTTTTGTCTAGTTCAAAACGAGCATACTTATGGTAATGCGAGGTATGTTCTATTAGAATATGACCTTTGTGCACGTTGATTCCAGAACCTGAAACATTGCTGAAACAATTACATCTAAATAAATAAACTTTCTCACCAAGTCATGTGAAATATGTTAAATCCAAAACCTAGGTTAACACGTTGTAAAAATCATTTATATGATTATCTGAATCATCACTGCCTGTAACAAATACACCAGTATCGTTAGTTAATTTCTAGCACCATATTCTTTAGTGTTGAATTCAAACTCATTAGCCAATAATATTGGATATGTCTTGACTTTTTTTTGGTCCCAACGCAAGATGTTTCAATACTTCATCGAATACACAATTTAACGGATCATAAACATACTTTGAAAACCATTCAGCGAACTCTTTAGTGAGATCGCCGCGCGGATGTTGTGATTTGTAAATACTGCAGATATATATATAATATATTGCATTATAATATATAAGTATAATTAAAATAAATATGAATTTGGATATTCATATATCCATAATTATTATTTAGTATTACCTAACAAATGGTGCAACTTCAGCACAATTAAGAAAAACACATATGTATGCTACATGATAAACTCTTTCGTTTAACCATAGTTCCACACATTTTCCAATAGGTCGGCCATGTTATCTAAAAATAGATAACATTCCTTTAGAAGAATCATGTTTAATGCCTTTATCATTACGTGGAATAATGAGAGAAAAAGAATGAAGCTCCTTCTTCGATATATGATTTGCAAATTGAACCTTTAACTCGTGCTTTTTATCTAACTTTTTTCTTCATATGATTTAAGTACCCATTAAAAAATTATTCCAAATCAAATTTTACTTATGTAATTAAATTATTACTTAACATACTTAATATTACTGCCTCTCAAATGGCGACACCCATCCATATTGCACAGGACCTCGAAAACTTCAAATGGAAGATGAACAGATAAATGCTCCATTACATTAAAGGTACATGGAGGAAATATTTTATCTAGTTTGCAGATTAGTATAGGGATATCTACTTCAAGTTTACATAAACGTTCAACTTTTATAGGTAATAGTGCTTTGAAAACAACGGGTAAAAACTTTTCCATCATTACGTGGCAATCATGACATTTCATCCCACTTAGTTTATTGTTTTTAAAGTCGACACATCTACGAAGGTTAGAAGAAATCCCATCATGAAATTTAATCCTTCCACCCATTTTAACACAAGTTTTACTTGGTTATTGTCTAACTCATTGCATGCTTTGAGATTTTTACTGTTGTTTGGCTTGATATGAAGCTCGGGACGCTTACATAATTCTTCTATATCACGTCTTGATTTAAAATCATCCTTAGTCTTCCCCTTAACATTTAAAATTGTATTAAACACATTATCACATCACGTCAATATTATGACGAAGGACGAGATCTTTCCAATAAGGTAACTCCAAAAATATACTTTATTTGCACCAATCATGAATTGTCGATTTACCTAGAAATTCAATTTAAACTCCAGTTTCATATATTTTTAGATATATTTCTTCGTTTGACAAAATCATTGGTGGTTGCATAGTCTCTCTCTATTAGCTGTATAGTTTTTATTTATCTCTTTTAAAAGGATGATTAACATAGAGAAAATACTGATGATAATCAAACCATGAAATTTTCTGTAACGACCCGCTATTTCGAACCATTCAAATTGACAAAAATCCACACATGTCACACTTGAATTGCTCAAAACAACATATTGTTAATTTATATTTGGCAAAACTTAATACAGTAAATAAATCAATCATAGAATCACAGACACAGAATTTTACAACAATGAGCAGCGGAATAGATAAATAGTAGTTCATGAAGCTACTACAGAACATCAGAGTCTAAAACAAAATACAACAGAAATCTAATACATAGAAGTCTCAATATAAAAGCAAATGACAAGTCTGAACATAAACAACTGGGAAAAATAATTGCAGTAAGTGAAAAGCTGAATAGATAAGATTGATCTCCAAGCAAGCTCCAAGCTCCAAAGGTGAGTCTCAAATGCTATGACACTCATGCTGACCCGAGCATAAAGCAAAACACAAAACACTCGAGTCAAGATTAACATTCCCATGCGTGTAAATCAACTCAAGTGAAATGTCCAAATAAAATGCAAGTAACTTAAAGGATGCTTAGGATTCCCATCCTTTAAGGATCCGTGGAACTATCTACATACATAGTACAATACGCTATAAAGATAATGTCTATAGTAAAGTAAAATATTAAAATAATGTTAAGGCGTTACCCATATCCCCCTTAACACATGTTATATAAATGTCGTAGTCTATACAGTACCGTAATTCCTCCGTAAACTGGAGTGCTATCAAAGGGCACTCCATAGTGTACGACACAAACCAAACTCGTAGTGGGTGCGATAAGGCATATGACAAGGCACGCGAGGCAATGCCTAGGGTAGGATACTACCGTTTTGGCGGATCCAGACTGGTGGTAACGGATAGCAGCTACTACCGCCCACCTCGGAACACACTCCCATAATCAAATCGAAGGTGGCCACCAAATCAATCACAAAGTAACAGATATAGTATCGAAGAAGCATGTTCGATCGTAGGAGCGACCTCGCTTGGCCCGGCGTGGCTCCTGTTTTAGTCATATCAGGCTCACCCGAGGGAGTCAGGGCTACATTCATACCTCATACAGCCGTTCACCAAACCATCCTGCTTCATTCTGGAATCTCCACCACGTGTACAATTGTAAAAGTGGTTTTCGGTATTGGCAGTGAGTATGACAATATCTGATCCCTGTCTCTTTAACAAACAAACGCTTATTTCACACCGTTGCCATTTTATTTCAAACAGTTCATACTTCATATCAAAATATAATATTTGTTTCAAAATCATATCACTTTTGAAATCATTATTCACTTTAAATCATAACAGTTCAACCTTAAACAGTTTGAATATTGAAAGTAGTTTATATATTGGAATAGTTATACATTAAAATAGTGTATATTTAAAATAGGTTATAGATTAAAATAGTTTATATTTAAAAATAGTTTATATAATAAAATACATATATATATATATATATATCAAAAATTGTCTATAAATTTAAAATAATATATATTAAAATAGTTTGTAGGTTAAAAGAGTTTATATCGAAAATAGTTTCAAATTAGAATTATTTCTTCCAATTTCACAAATCAATTTAAATCAACTTTAGTTCCAAAATTCAATTTAAATCAATCTCAGTTCAACGATTTCAATTAAAAAGGTTAAAGGTTCAATTCAAATTCTTGTTAAAACCATTTTTAATTTATATTGATTTCAAATCTAGGTTTGAACTACAAATTTAAACCACTTCAAATACAATAGGTTTCAAAGTTTAAATATTCAAACATTTACAATAACTCAATTTGATAAATTTCATTTATATTTCAAAATTCAACTTTAATTTTATTTAACTTTGAAAATATTCACTTAAACATTTTTAATAACACTTAAATAAAATCTCAGATTACAAATTTAAATCAATATTAAATATTCCAATTCAATTTTATTTAAATTTGAAAATATTCATTTAGTCACCTTTAATCAAAATCCAATTATCAAGTTATAAAAATCATATCTTTAAAATCTCAAAATTAATAAGTTTCAAATCAATTTTTATTTAAATACAATTCTTAAACAAATAAAATTTCAAAGCACTTTCAATTCATCTTTCTAACCATAATTTATTAAAGTTATTACAAAACCTATTTCAAAATATAAATTTTAAATAAATATTTTAAATACAATATATATACTTATCCAATTAAATTCTATTAAATTAAATTTTATTATATTAAATATTATTAAATTAAATATTATTTTATTAAATCTATTTTATTTTATATTAAACTATATTTTATATATTTAAAAATAATAAAATTATAAGTAAAATCTTAAAATTTACCCTTTACAAAACTTAACTTATAAATTTAAAATTTCCAAACATATAATTTTAAAAATCTAAATTGTACTATATATTAAAATAAAATCTTTATGCTATATGTAAAAATAAATATTTATTAAAAAAACATATATTTCTCTTTCACCAAATTTTGGAAATCATTTTTAAAAATAGACCAACGGTGTCCGTATATAATTTTCTATCCTATGGCCAACTGATATGGTTATTTATCATTTCAATCCACAATTATTTAAATTTACTGGTATATATCATTTCAAACCACAATCCCAAATTCAAAATCAATAAAATCTCTTTGGTTTATCATTTCAACCCATAACAATTTTCCCTAATCTATAAGATCGTTCGGGTATGTATCATTTCAACCCATAGGGATTTCCTAAACTAACAGGGAACTTGCAATGTGAGACAATATAATAATAATATAAAATAGCATAACATATCAATGACAAGCATATATCATGATTAACAACTTAAAATAATATATACAACATATTATGGTGTCATATGTCATAGGTAAACAATTTTAAATATTAACATATCATATTCACCAATTAAAATTTAGCAACATATTTAAATCGTCATTTCATGTGAAATCAATTTACTAAACATAAGAATGTTAATCATGAGTGATTGCTCACCTTTCGAGGCTAAGAAACTAAACAACAAACAAGCAATGATTTTGAATCACGAACTCGACAATCAACTAGTCTAAAAGACAATTTCCAAAGCAAAACAAGGTGAACATGAATTCGACGAACAAAGCAAAGCTAATAACTTGAAATCGATGAAAATAAATCAAAACTAACTTGATATAAATGGAACAATATATATATATATATATATACCTTCCACTTTTTTATAAAGGAGGAAGAGAAAGCGGGTCTGCTCGGTCAAGCACAGATAGGCGTTGGAGTGGAGAAGATAGTGAGGTGGCAGATTCGATGGAGGTGAAGGCTTGGAGCTTTAACTGAAATAGTTTGTATCGTTGTGCAAATCAAGATAACAACACTTCCTTCAGACATCAAATATCAGCCTATAACTCTGGAAGCCACCTACACCAACAACTCCTTCAGCGGACTGACAGCTATTGTGCATGTTGTGGCGAGGGTGAAAGGCACGGGTGAGGCTGCGGTAGAGGAAAACTGCTCGGGTTCTGGGTCGTGCGGCAAGTGCTTGAGGGATGTGGACCGGGAGGAGGTCGGAGGGGTGTTGCTTTATTCGGTTGTGGGCTGAGTGATGGGGCGCGTTCGGGGACAGGTGGCGGAATGTGTTCGTGTTACGTGAAAAGTGGCGTAGGCAGTTCAGGGCGGATGGGTTCGGAGTTTATAGGGTTTAGCGGTTGAGGAGGACGTGGAAGGCTGTCGAGGCTTGCTGGCAGTGGGGCGGAGGAGAGAGGTGATGGTAGTTGGGTAATAGTGTGGCTGAGCGGCTGCTTGGAGGCGGAAGGTCAAGGAAGTGGTGGAGGGTTCGGCGATTGGAGGGTTGTGTTGCGTGGATGGAGTCTGGTCGTGTTGGGTTGGAGGCGGCACAAGGTGGATCTGGTGGTGAGGCACAATGTCAGAAGAAAGAGCGGAGAGGGTGAGTTAGTTATGAGGCCGAGGAGGGATATCACGGTGGCTGCGTGTTCGGCTGCTTGGTGGAGCCGTGGAGTGGTGACAAGGCATGAAGATGAGCAGGATCTCAAAATGATAAAGGACGCAAGCTTCTCAGGTAGAAGAAAAATGAACAGGCTAAAGATAAAATAAACTTTATTATATAAATTTTTCTTAGAATGAAAGAGCAGAAACATAAGAAAAAAGGCAGAGAAATGGAAATGACACGAACCAGAGAATAATATATTGGAATGGTAGGAATAGAAAAAGACAAGAGTTGGATTCTGGAAATATTAAAAGCTACGTCCATTAGCTTTACCTGATGGACAAATGAAAGGACACAGAAAGCCCAAAAGGCCCAAAATGGGTACGGATACGTCTAATCATTTTGCAGATTTCGCCGCGCATAAGGCGCCGCAATGCACAAATGAATATACTGCGGAGATCAGCACGATGGGACGAACAAAATGGTACATAGATATGAGTGACACAACCCTCCTATCAAAACTCGATTTTCGCTGCCAAATTGCTGCTAAATCGTCGAAAATAAGATAAACGGAACTAGAGCAGTTCAAATTTGGCAAAACGAAATACGACGTCTCACTCAGAAAATGATTTACATTTTTCTTATATAAAATTATTCAGATTTCTAAAATATTTTATTTTCATCAGATTTTAAACTGATTTTAAATTTAAAATTAAAATTCACAAACAAACAAACATTCATATTTTCTGATGAAAATCTGACACTTGCTATGCTTAAATAGACGCATACCAAATATAAAATTTTCATTTTTAAATTTTTTTATTGTTTATTTTCATGAAAAACTTAGTTAATTACGTTATTTAAATCATTAAAATTTTCGGGTCGTTACGCTCTCCCCCACTCAAAACTTTTCGTCCCCAAAAAGGAACGAGATAGGAGCATAAAAGCAACACAAAGGAAAGGTAGATTCGAAATATATAGTACCAGATACAACAATTAATTCAAAACCATATAAATTTCATTTTCAAGTGTTAACATTATACATCTTATTACTTATTAACATTCATTTATTATTATCATTCTAATTAACTCACTTTCAATTAATTTACTTTCATATCTAATTTATTTGCATTCAAATTGTTTACTTCTTAATTGATTAACATTTACTTATAGCATTCTCTTTTTATTATTCAATTTTTTTCATTTATCATATCTTGCAACATAGATTAAGTATATAAACATTTATTACAACCACTCAAATTTTTATTTATAACTTCCTTAACAGATTTCATTTTGGACATCTTAGTACTTACATTTTATATTGTATACTATTCAATTACATGTTCTCATTAACATTCAAACTTTTCCATGTAAGTTTTATTAATGTTTCTAAATGTAATTGATCACTATACAAATTTACTTTTTATTTACAACATTTATATTAAGCAAAATTTTGTTTGTACATTTTTATTACTTAAGTTTTCTCTTGTATGACCTTCAATTACATATTCACATTACATTTTAACTTTTTGAATGTTTCAAGTAAGTTATATGTTTTAGAATGCAATTGAGTATTATACGAATAAATTTTATCCTAGTTCAACTGTTTCAAGTTGTTTAAATTCCATTTCTCATTTTTGACACTCCAAATATTCAAAAAAATTGCTTCATTTCAATAATTGAAAACCGTCACTTAACATAAAATTTAAGAGTTAAATTTCCGGATTCACTTCAAACCATTTTGAAATAAATATGCATATATACATAATTTATACATCAAATCATACTCAAGAAATTCAAATAAAATCCATTTTCCAAAACAAAAGTGTAGCAAAGCTACTAAATGGTCTCCCCACTTTGAGACTCGAAAATGAATGTCGATGATGATGCAGTCATCATCAAAATTATTTTCCAACGACATAAGAGGAGAGTACTTACTTACTTCTTTTAAAATTCTTTGGAAACAATTTCCATTCAAAAATACATTCAAATAATATATTTTTCCAAAACTTTGAAAACCAAATTTTGAAAAGCACCAAAATTTAAATCCTCAAACCCTTAATTTAAATTCATTTCATTTGCAAATCAGATTTATAAACCATATTTATAAAATTTCAACTCCTTATAACATACAACAATAGTTAATGGTTTAGGAATATTTACAAAACAATAAATGATAATCTAGTACTATCATTTCTAACAACCAATTCATTCAACTATCTAATTTCAGAAAATTATACTTTATACATATAATATAATCATACATAAAATTATTTCATTTACAAATTTGGAAAATAATATTGTGTTATTTTTCTCTGTTCAAGTGTTTTGGAATTCCTATCGATAGCATTAGCTACATGAATCGATTGAAACCCAAAATTCAAACTTAACAACTCAAACAACACAATATAAAACATTTTTATATCAATTACAAATACACTCTCTTATAGGATGATTCAAGAATAGATTTTAGAACAAGGATAGAGATTCAAATTTAGAGGGACCCTAATCAAAGAGAATTCTAACTAAGAAGACAGGCTTGAAAGGAAGATAAGATAATTAAATTACAAAAGAGGAAAAATAAATAGACTAATATTAATCGCGGCGACCTTAACCGGGTCAACTGAGACTCCATTTTACAATGTGCCCAAGGAATCGGACTTCATCTCTCCAGAAATGGCATTTAGAAAATTTAGCTTTCAACCGATGTCTCATAAGAGTTTCCAGCACATAGCCTAAATGAGATTCATGCTCCTTCTTTGACCTAGAAAAAGCAAGAATATCATCAACGAAAACTAGGACAAACTTGTTGAGAACATCGTGGAAAACGTGATTCATGAGATCAACGAAGAAGGTAGGAGCATTGGTTAATCCAAAGGGCATGACTAACCATTCTCTGTTCGGAAAGTTGTCTTGGGAATGCCCTCCTCAGCTACACGAAGCTGGTGAAAACCGATAGAAGGATCAAGCTGAGAGAATACTTTAGCTCCGTAGAGCTGATCGAACATATCATTGATACGAGGCTGGGCATCTAGCGGAATTCAATTTCCCGCTTGGGAGGAAGAGAAGTGACTTCACAAAAGACATCCAGAAATAGTTGGACAACAGGGGTGGAGTCAAGATCACTAGGTTGAGCAGCAAGCGAAAAGATAAAACTACCAGCATAATCCTGAGGCAAACATTCGATTACAATAGAATTACCCTGGTCGTCTACTACAGAAATGGTTCAGGCTTTGCAAGAGATAACAACATCATAACGTTTTAACCAATCACCTCCAAGTAAGATATCAAATGCATCCAAACCGAGGACATAGAAATCTCCGGTGAATCGACGCCTGTTGTAAAGGAGTTTCACCCCTTACACATCATACTAAGGTTGGCGGAACCGTCAATGGGATTAGTCACACACAAGGATGAAGTTGCCAATTAAGGTTGCAAGATGTGCTCATATTTATTATAGAGATCAACAGAAATAAAGCTTTGGGATGCTCCAGAATCGAAAAGAACACGAATAGGAAATGACAAGAATAGATTTAGAACAAAGGTAAAGATCCAAAATTCAAAAGAAATCCTAATCAAAGAGGATCCTAACAAAGAATTTCAAGCTCGAACGAAGATAATTCTATAATTAATTTTTACTCATTCTAGGGTATCACTACCCTATCTTTAAAGAATTTTTACTCTATATGCTAAGTTTTGCCTAAACCAGAGCTCTGATACCAACTATAACGACCCGCTATTTCAAACCATTCAAATCGATAATAATCCACACATGTCAGACTTGAATTGCTCAAAACAACAGATTGTTAATTTATATTTGGCAAAACTTAACATATACAGTAAGTAAATCAATCACAGAAACACAGACACAGAATTTTACAACAATAAGCAGCAGAATAGAAAAATAGTAGTTCATGAAGCTACTACAGAACATCAGAGTCTAAAACAAAATACAACAGAAATCTAATACATATAAGTCTCAATATAAAAGCAAATGACAAGTCTGAACATAAACAACTGGGAAAAATAACTGCAGTAAGTGAAAAGCTGAATAGATAAGATTGATCTCCAAGCAAAGCTCCAAAGGTGAGTCTCAAATGTTGTGACACTCAGGCTGAACCGAGTATAAAGCAAAACACAAAACATTGAGTTAGGATTAACATTCTTATGCGAGTAAGTCAACTCAAGTGAAATGTCCAAATGAAATGCAAGTAACTTAAAGCATGCTTGGGATTCCCATCCTTTAAGGATCCATGGAACTATCTACATACATAGTGCAATACGCTACATAGATAATATCTACAGTAAGTAAAATATTGAAATAGCGTTAAGGCGTTATCCATATCCCCTTTAACACATTTTATATAAATGTCGTAGTCTATACAGTACCGTAATTCCTTCGTAAACTAGAGGGCTATCAGAGGGCACTCCATAGTGTACGACACAAACCAAACTTGTAGTGGGCGCGATAAGGCATATGACAAGGCACGCGAGGCAATGCCTAGGGTAGGATACTACCGTTTTGCGGATCCGGACTGGTGGTAATGGATAGCAGTTACTACCGCCCACCTCGGAACACACTCCCATAATCAAATCGAAGGTGGCCACCAAATCAATCACAAAGTATCAGATATAGTATCGAAGAAGCATGTCCGATCGGAGGAGCGACCTCACTTTTCCCGACGTGGCTCCTGTTTTAGTCATATCAAGCTGACTCGAGGGGGTCAGGGCTGCGTTCATACCTCATACAGACGTTCGCCAAACCATCCAACTTTGTTCTGGAATCTCCACCACGTGCCTAGTTGTTAAAGTGGTTTTTAGTATTGGCAGAGAGTATGACAATATCTGATCCCGGTCTCTTTAACAATCAAACGCTTATTTCACACCGTGGTCATTTCATTTCAAACTGTTCATACTTTATATCAAAATATAATATTTATTTCAAAATCATATCACTTTCAAAATCATTATTCACTTTAAATCATAATAGTTCCAACTTAAACAGTTTGAATATTGAAAGTAGTTTATATATTGGAATAGTTATACATTAAAAATAGTTTATATTTAAAATAGGTTATAAATTAAAATAGTTTATGAATTAAAAACAGTTTATATATTAAATATATATATATCAAAAATTGTTTATAAATTTAAAATAATATAAATTAAAATAATTTGTAGGTTAAAAGAGTTTATATTGAAAATAGTTTCAAATTAGAATTGTTTCTTCCAATTTCACAAATCAATTCAAATCAACTTTAGTTCCAAAATTCAACTTAAATCAATCTCAGTTCAACGATTTCAATTAAAAAGGTTAAATGTTCAATTCAAATTCTCATTAAAACTATTTTTAATTTATATCGATTTCAAATCCAGGTTTGAACTACAAATTTAAACCACTTCCAATACAATAGGTTTCAAAGTTTAAATATTCAAACATTTACAGTAACTCAATTTGATAAATTTCATTTATATTTCAAAATTCAACTTTAATTTTATTTAACTTTGAAAATATTCACTTAATCATTTTAAATAACATTTAAATAAAATCTCAAATTACAAATTTAAATCAATATTAAATATTCAAATTCAATTTTATTTAAATTTGAAAATATTCATTTAATCACCTTTAATCAAAATCCAGTTATCAAGTTATAAAAATCATATCTTTAACATCTCAAGATTAATAAGTTTCAAATCAATTTTAATTTAAATACAATTCTTAAACAATTAAAATTTCAAATCAGTTTCAATTCATTTTTCCAACCTTAATTTATTAAAGTTATTACAAGATCTATTTCAAAATATAAATTTTAAATAAATATTTTAAATACCATATATCTACTTATCCAATTAAGTTCTATTAAATTAAATTAAATCTTATTAAATTGTATCTTATTTTGTTAAACCTATTTTATTTTGTATTAAACTATATTTTATATATTTAAAAATAATAAAATTATAAGTAAAATCTTAAAATTTACCCTTTTCAAAACTTAAATTATAAATTTAAAATTTCCAAACATATAATTTAAAAAATCTAAATTTTACTCATATATTAAAATAAAATCTTTATATTATATTTAAAAATCAATATTTATTAAAAACCCATATATTTCTCTTTCTCAAAATTTTGGAAATCATTTTTAGAAATAGACCAATGGTGTCCGTATATAATTTTTTATCATTTGGTCAAGTGATATGGATATTTATCATTTCAATCCACAATTATTTAAATTTATGGGTATATATCATTTCAACCCGCAATCCCAAAATTCAAAATCAATAAAATCGCTTGGGTTTATAATTTCAACCCATAACGATTTTCCCTAATCTATAAGATCGTTCGGGTATGTATAATTTCAACCCATAGGGATTTCCTAAACTAACAGGGAACTTGCAGTGTGAGACAATATAATAATAATATAAAATAGCATAATATATCAATGACAAGCATATATCATAATTAACAATTTAAAACAATATATATGACATGTTATGGTGTCATATGTCATAGGTAAACAATTTTAAATATTAACATATCATATTCACCAATTTAATTACTAACCAATTCAAATTTAACAACATATTTAAATCATCATTTCATGTGAAATCAATTTACTAAACATAAGAATCTTAATCATGAGTGATTGCTCACCTTTCGCGGCTAGAGAAAGTAGACAACACAACAAGCTACAATTTTGAATCACGAACATGACAATCGGCCAATCCAAACGACAATTTCCAAAGCAAAACAAGTTGAACATGAATTCGCCGAACAAAGCAAAGCTGATAACTTGGAATTGATGAAAACAAATAAAAACTAACTTGATATAAATGGAACAAAATATATATATGAACTATATATATATATACCTTCCTCTCTTTTTCATAAAGGAGGAAGAGAAAGCGGGTCTGCTCGGTCAAGCACAGATAGGCGGTGGAGTGGAGAAGACAGTGTGGCGGTGGATCCGATGAAGGTGGAGGCTCGGAGCTTTAACTAAAATAGTGTGTATCGTTGTGAAAATCATGAGCACAAAACTTCCTCCAGACATAAAATATCAGCCTATAACTCATTAAACCACCTGCACCAACAACTCCTTCAGTGGGCTGACAGCTACTGTGCCCGTTGTGGCGAGGGTGAAAGGCGTGGGTGAGGCTGTGGCAGAGGAAAACTGCTCAGGTTCTGGGTCGTGCGGCAGTGCTTGAGGGATGAGGACCGAGAGGAGGTTGGAGGGGTGTTGCTTTGTTCGGTCGTGGGCTGAGTGATGGGGCGCGTTCGGGGATAGGTGGCGGAATGTGTTCGGTGATAGGCGAAAAGCAACAGAGGTAGTTCAGAGGAGAATGGTTTGGAGTTTGTAGGGTTTAGGGGCTGAGGAGGACGTGGAAGGCTGTCGAGGCTTGCTGGTAGTGGGGTGGAAGAGATGGGTGATTGTAGTTGGGTAAGGGTGCGGCTGAGCGGCTGCTTGGAGGCGGAAGGTCAGGGAAGTGGTGGAGGGTTCGGCGGTTGGAGGGTTGTGTTGCGTGGATGGGGTCTGGTCGTGTTGGGTTGGAGGTGGCATAAGGTGGATCTGGTGGTGAGGCGCAAGGTCGGAAGAGAGAGGGGAGAGGGTGAGTTGGTTGTGAGGTCGAGGAGGGCTGTCACGGTGGCTGCATGTTCGGCTGCTTGGTGGAGCCGTGGAGTGGTGACAAGGCACGAAGATGAGCAGGATCTCAAAATGATAAAGGATGCAAGCTTTTCAGGTAGAAGAAAAATGAATAGGCTAAAGATAAAATAAACTTTATTATATAAATTTTTCTCAGAATGAAAGAGCAGACACATAAGAAAAGGGGCAGAGAAATGGAAATGGCACGGATCAGAGAATAATATATTGGAATGGTGGGAACAGAGAAAGTCGAGAATTGGATTTTGAAAATATTAAAATCTACGTCCATTAGCTTTACCTGATGGACAAATGAAAGGACACAGAAAGCCCAAAAGGCCCAATATGGGCACCGATACGGCTAATCATTTTGCTGATTTCGCCGCGTACCGGATGCCGCAATGCACAAATGAATATACTGTGGAGATCAGCGTGATGAGATGAACAAAATGGTACACAGATATGAGTGACACGACCCTCCTATCAAAACTTGATTTTCACTGCCAAACTGCTGCTACATCGCCGAAAATAAAATAAACGGAACTAGAGCAGTCCAAATTTGGCGAAACGAAATACGACGTCTCACTCAGAAAATGATTTATATTTTTCTTATATAAAAATATTCAGATTTCAAAAATATTTTATTTTCAGCAAATTTTAAACTGATTTAAAATTTAAAATTTAAAATTGAAATTTCACAAACAAACATACTTACATATTTTCTGATGAAAATCTGACACTTGTTATGCTTAAATAGACGCATACCAAATATCATATTTTCATTGCTAAAATTTTTTTATTGTTTATTTTCATGAAAAATTTAGTTAATTACGTTATTTAAATCGATAAAATTTTCGAGTCGTTAAATTTTCTTCCCATGCGGTAAAGGAAAGGCTTATGTTTCGTCCATGCAATAGAACAAGCTAGACAACTGATCATATTCCAACCTAAAAACATTGCATATGTAGGAAAATCGCTAAAAGTCCATTACAAAAAAGTGAACATATGAAAATTCTTTTTTTCAAAATGTCATATTTTTTGACTCCTTCATGCCATAATGTTTTCAACTCTTCAATCAATGGTTGTAAATAAACATCGATTCCTTATGTCGAATCATCGGGTCCAAGGATGGTAATAGTGAGGAATATATATGGAGTTTTCATACACATCCATGGAGGTAAATTATAAGGTGTAACGATAATAGGCCAAGATGAATATTTAAACTAAATTGAGAGAATGGTGAAAATACATTCGTACACAAACCAAGTATAACATTACGGTTCTTTGCTACAAAAACGGGATAAGTCTTAGCAAAATGTTTTCATGCTTCTCTATCAGCTGTGTGTGTTAAGGTACCTTTTTCCTATGTTCTTACAATTTGCCAACTCATATGAGATGCAGTTACAGAAGATGCATATAACCTTTGAAGTCTTGGAGTGATGGGTATGTAATGCATTCACTTGTATGGAACTGTGACGACCCGGAATTTGGATATTTGAAATTTGAATATTTAATTAATTTTAAATATTTAAAAGTTAATTTCTAACTTGAATTTCAAATATCACCATTTACTAGATAATTAAATTATTGAATTTAACAATTGGAAATTGGGTAAAATATTGAAACTGGAGTTTCGAGCTCATTAAAAATATTTTAAAGGCTTATAAAATTTATATTTATAATACTGGAGATAATAGAAGTTTTAAATTTGAATTTGAAAGTGTTTTGTTCAGTTTTAAAATATATCGTTTAAATTAACATTTAAAAATAGCCTTCCGGGGCACAGTCTCGGATTTCAACGAAACCAGTTCCATTGGATCCGTAATATTGTATTATTATCGGATTTCAAATTTCGTAGTGATTGGAATTGTCGTATGATCGTACGATATATAAACGCGTTGAAATCTGTATCGAAATTTAATATAATAATTGGGTCCAAAAAGCTATCTTCTCCATACGATCGAATTTGGACTCGAAACCTTTTCCATTGCGTTCGGAATAGGGGTATAACATTATAATTGCCTAGTGGCATGCCTCGATAGGAATTGAAAATTTTTAGTTACCCAATGCGAGATATGTTGGATATAATTATTATTTATAATTATAAAAGCCAACACCCTAATCACGTGCTATAGCAGCTTACACCCGAAGCCACTTTTTTTTATATAGCGTATCCATTACCTCTCCCTTCTGAAAACAATATTGCCTCTTGCTCCCAAACCATCCAAATGAAATTGAACCAGAGAAAGGAAAATAGAATAAATAACGAACGAACGAAAATCATTCGTTTAAAAAAAATATACTCGATCGCGAATTAGAGACCCACGAACCAAGAGGATTTACAGCGATTGCAACTGGATAGGGGATTCGCGAAGCTAGGTTTGAGTAAAAAATCGCGATTTCTGGTGGCGCGGCGATGCTCCTGAACTCGAGCTCGTTCGCGAATCAGTGATGCGGCGACTGCTGGAGTCAGGGTAGGTCGCGAGCACGTTTTGGGAGGAGGCGGTGGGATGTTAGACTTCTGGCGATGATCGGGGTTCGCGATTGCGACTGGACGATGGGGCGAGTTGCGATGGGAATAGGCAGAGGCAACAACATTTATGTAGGCAATCATCGATCTGAATATTTGCATATCGATTTGGTCTTTGATTTTAGTTTTATCTGCTGGGTATAAGAATGTATATATATAAATTTTATAGTAATAAAATCATTATTTATGTTATTTACAAAACAAAAATATATATATAAATATATACATACATTTTTAAAATTTAGATAGAAACAGGAAATAGAAATATAGATAAAATCTGGATAATAGATAGGAATTTTGAATGTTGAAAAGAAGTAATATAAATCTAAAATCTATATAAATGAGTTTTTAAGTGAATGAGTTTCAAAGAAATATATATATATATATATATATATATGTAAACCTATCTATTTAAAAAAAAATATTTACACACATATTTTCACTAACTAGTTTATTGTTAATGATGTATTATGAAGATAGATTTGTTTAATAAACTTATTCAATTATTTTAGTTACTAAGAAATTATTTAAAGGAAAATTAGTTCAAATTTAAATCATTAGCCAATTGAAGTATTAATAGTACTTAATGATTCGATTTTATTTCAAATATTAATAAAATCATCTAATGTGTAACAAGGTCAAAAACGGGGAAATCAAGGCAAGATTGAAGTGATTGCAAAACAAAAATCAAAGGTGAGTTAATCTCACTCATCTGGATTGTTATTTAAATTTAAATGGTTAAATTTAAATATTTGGTTGAATGATTGAATTGATTGGTTGTGGTATATTATATATAGTAGTATATATATATATATATATTGGAGTGATTGATTTTCCGCATTATATAGCGGATGATATTTTATAAACCCATATACCGCGATATTCCACCTCGAAGTGGAATTGGTATTGTGCTAATGTCTGTGGATGCAGGGAAACAGGTTGGAGGGATCCAACTGGATTCCTCAAATTTATTTAGACTGTTCTAATAATTATGTGTTATGATTATTTGATATTCTATGATGAATTATATCGATAATTGGAATATTGGATGCTATGGTTTGATTGAATATATATTTCGGTATACTGAGTTATCAAAATATATAGAATTGGATTTTTGAAGAGAAAATATAAGAGAAAATTTTTAAGTGAAATAATTATAGAGATTTCAAATAAATTGAAGAATGATTTAGAAAAGTTAAAAGTTGATTTTATTTAAATTCCAAAGTATGGAAAAGGAGATTTTTGAATAAACGGAAATAAATGAATTTTAAAACCTAAGTGATGTTAATTAAAGGAATAATAGATTATTTCTAAAAATTCAGGATTTTAAATGGTTAAGGAAGGAGTAAAGGAAGAAATTTGAAATAAATATGAAATGGGTATTTTTAGTTCAAATAATATTTTAATAAAGGAGTAAATCTGAAATTAATGGGTTTTGATATAAATTTGGAAAAGTAAAGGAATTTATTTTAACAAAGTAAAATTTTTGGGAATCAATTTGGAAATTGATTAAGTGTTTGAAACTGGGATTTTAAAAGGAAGTTGAGACTATGAAATTTATAAAGTGGGTTTATAAAGTGAAGTAATATATCAGTGGATATTTGGAAGAATAGTTTCACACTG
The DNA here is from genome assembly GCA_030737815.1 of Allium fistulosum. NCBI lineage: Eukaryota > Viridiplantae > Streptophyta > Magnoliopsida > Asparagales > Amaryllidaceae > Allium > Allium fistulosum. The sequence continues at coordinate 846,755,659 of CM060903.1, forward strand.
GGAATTTATTAAAGGAATGGGTAAATTTGTTTAAAAATAAATAGTGATTTATTTTTGAAAGATGTGAAAGAGAAGTGTATTTCCCTAGACAGCCAAGTACGTTTTCAAGCAAAATTCTTAAGTATGAGTTAAAGGTTTTAAAGTTGTTTTTAAAGTATGTTTTAGAAAATTTATTATTTTTTAATGTTTAAAGTTTAAAAGTAAGTATTTCTCAAATTTAATTTAGTAGTAATTATTTAAAGGTAACTTGGTACTGTGTTTTAAAAGGATAAAAATGTAGTTTTATATTTTATAAAGTAGTTTATTTTAAATATTCTTAAAGTATATATTTTTGAATAAAGTATTAAAGTAGTTTTTAATTTAAATGTTTAAAGTATATTTTATAATAAAGTGTTTTTAAGTTATTTTTAAAATCTAAAGCATTTGTACTTGGTGATTTCAGTGGAAATAGAAAATATTTGGGGAATTTATTCCATGAGAGAAAGACGGTTTGAGACTGTTTTCAAAAGGGTTGAAAAGTGGAAATATATCTTGCGAAGATATTTTGAGATTAATAAATAATTTGGGGAAATTATTTATGTTTGTTGGATGTTTTGTGGATGTTAATTGGTAGTTAAATAACCGACTATCAATATTGGCCAATGCGTTGATCATTTCGAAGAGACCGGGATCAGGATTTATTTTCCGAAAACCACTTTGATCCGGTTTGTACGTTTCGTGGGGGAAACAAGTTTGGAGTCGAAGATGGTACAGTGAAGTGCAAGGGCTAGTCGCTACTAATTTTGAGGGTGACTCCAAAATGGATGTAGTAGGAATAGTGCCTTCGGTTCCGTTCGAACCCGGGATGGACTTGTATGGATGAATGCTTTCGGAACATCGTCAGGTGGACGGTGGGCATTCTAAGAGATATGTTCTAAAAAGGTAATGCTTATCCTCGAGCCTCATCAACCGGGAATGACTGAAAATCAGGGGTTATGCAGCAAGGCTATGTGGGTAGCACTCATTAGGGTGAGGTCATCCCTGTCTAGATGTCCCTTTTATTTCGGCTTAGTGGTGCGGTTGCTGATCCCAACCTTGGGGTGATCTTACTTGGGATTATCCAGTAAGGGGTAGTTCCGGCCTTGTATTGCAGGGGATCAGGCGTGGTCCTCGGTACACTGATCTAGACCAGGTACTGTGACAGGTGGTACCCCAGTGCCTAATCATTGTATGAAATCAAATCTCCAATAAGCGCCTGTACGGTTTTGATTGTGCCCAACTATTGCTGAAACGTGAGATGCAAGCATTTCAACTAGATTCTATTTTACTTTCTATAGACACTATTATAATATCAAACGGATTTGATAAAAAAGTGTTTTGGCTATCGTAAGGTAAAAACCCGACATGTTTATTTGTAGCATGGTCTTACGAGATGATTTTGATTTCAAAGGGTTTGAAACTTTAATTATCCAATTGAGTGTGTTTTCTCACGCTGGTTTTCCAGATTGACTCGGGTGTTATTTTATTATAATGCTCGGGTCTGAACGAGTATTACAGATACAGGATAGGATGCTGTGGAGCTCAAGAGACGAGCTGGATGGCGAGACGTATATCGCGTACCTGATTTATATTTCGTTGTGCAGTGTAAGCTGTAGAGTCAGTTTGTTGTGAGGACGGGTTATTATAGATGTCCGGTTGTGTGCTATGGTTTGTGTTGTACTCTGATGATTGTAAGTATTATACAGTTACAGATTCTTTTGTATAAAATCTGTTGTTATATATTATATTTTGTTCCGCTGCGATTATGAGATTCTGATGTTGTTTTCTATTTTTTTCTTCTACCTCCTTCTTCTTCTAATCCTGATGGTTCGTATTTCCGTTCACTTTGAGTCGATATGTTGGAGAATAGTGTCGATTCAAGGGGTACGGGTTCGCGGGCTATTATAGGAACTTCATTTCCCTTCTTTTTTCTTGGTTTGCATCTTTCCTCACTACATATTCTACACTTCCAAAGATTAATGTCTTATTTCCAAAATAACATGCAACCATTTAAACATGTATCTATCTTTTGGTATGGCAAACCGAAAACAGACATAAGTTTTTCAACTTTATAATGATCTTTGAATATTAAATTATAGGGTGGTATATGTCGTTTTGCAGCTTATACAACAGTTGTAATTCTGGCTTTTGTGAAGTTGAATTTAAATTTCATAGCAATGTATTTTGCGACTATTGATAATTGGATGCCGCTTTTATAGAAATTCCAAATAGGTTTCTCAACAGCATCCAATAAATCATAGATTTTTTTTGCTCCAATATTTGGTTCTTCTTCGACATTTACATCGTCGTTAAATTTATACACTAATTTATTTTTATATATATTACCACATACACGTAAACTAAATTTATATATGATTAAGGATATATAAACTAATAGAGGGATTATGTAAATAAATTATTTGTCGACATTTTAGATAACACATACACTAATTAATACTAAATTATGTTACACTAATACAGACATACACTAATCAACCCAAATTAGCCCTAATTATACACTACTTATCACATTTAATCACTAATAACCCTAATTAACATTTCTCAATCAACCAATTGCACAAGTATAACCAATCAATGGTCTAGTATCAACAATATACGTACAAATTAACACTAATTTTTCATAATTCGGATTAATTAGTTTAGGGGATGGTTTACCTATTTTTGATGAATTGAAGGCACGGACGGTTGGAGATTGCAAATTGACGAAGAATTTGATGAATTATGGTAGCTCGTGACAGCTAGGGATGGATTTGATTGGATTTGGAGGTTTAGGTTTTTTGTTTTTTGATTTGGGAATGGTAAATGAGGAAGAAAACGGGTTCAGCTGCTGCTGTATACGGGACTTTCCGATGGTTTCCAATGGCCGTCGATAGTTATTTTTTCAACGGTTTCCCACGACTATTGAATATAATAATTTATTTTTTCTCCATATTTAAAGTAAATTTAGTTTAATTTAATTTATTATCGAAATTTAATTTGCTATAAACATTTTAAAAAGTTTACAATAACAAGTTTTATTTCTAACTATTAGAAAAGTTTATTTTATTCATTATATAGTACATTTTAATGATTTGATAATTAATTGTGAATTTCAAATGTATTTAACATAATAAATTCATATAAAATAAAGTATTTAATATAAAAATAATTGTTCAATCTTATGTCCATCAAGGTATTTTGAACATACGATCGAAATATGAAAGGAAAATAAATAGGTTTAGGGTATCAAACTTGATTTTTCAAATTTATAATCGTTCGTCGACGTTTAGACTTAAACATTTCATTTTAAGGTTAAACGATCTTCAAACGAGACGAAATTCAAAACATATATACTATATTCTGTATTTATCCAATCTACATGGTTGGATTTAAAAAAACATACAGAAAAAATTTAGACTTTAAACAGGTCAATTTCATAGGAGTTGTCCTAACAGTACATACCAAGTGTTATACAACTCCTTGGGAAATGCTATATTTTGAGATTAATTTTTTTCCTCTTGCTTTTTCTCAATTTTAGCCGTACCGATTCGATAAATACATTATAAAGTATATGTGACCATAATTTCGTCTCGTTCGAAGATCGTTTGGTATTCAAACGAAAAGTTATTAGTCCAAATGTAGACAATTGACTATAAATTTGAAAATCAAGATCGGTATCCAAGATTTATTTATTTTTTTATCATATTTTGGAGGTAGATCCAAAATGTTTTGGATCGACATAAGATACAAAAAATTATTTTTTTGCTAAATACTTTCTTTTATATAAATTTATAATATTAAATATATTTAAAAATTCATAATTACTTAAACAATGGTTAAAAAATATATTTAAATTCATAAAATAGTTACGCGTTATAAATTTCACCGAAGTTGTATAATGGACGGACTGAAAGTTGCATAAATTGATTGTTTGAGTCTGATTTTCAATAAAGTTAAATATCGAATTATATAACAAATGATTGTCGAAAATACTAATTTAATTAATCATAAACCATCACAAAATTGCAGAATTGAATAAAAATATCTTCTCTAATTTTTAGGAATTAAATTAGTATTTTTAAACAAATTTTAATACAAATAATAAATTAAAATAATGTGATAAATTAAATTAATTAAAATAGGTTGTCGTCGAAAGCCGTCGAAAACCGTATAACGGGCCCGTCGGCGGCCGTCGAAATTTCTATTTTTCCTTGCAGTGCAAGGTTGATTATCAGAATTTGCACTCTTGAACGGCTAAATTATTGCTTTTTTTTTGAAAAAGAGGAATGGAAGTAAGAGAAATGGTGGAGAGATAGTTGTATATATATTCTTCTTTTTTTTCTTTCGCCTATTCATCGGTTAGATAGATGAAAACTTGAAAGAGCATTGTTGTTTTCGTGAGAGAAAACGTAAAAACGTATTATTATCTTTTTATTAATGAAAAATCAGATCTGAAAATGAATGTTATAAAACGCTCTCAAAATTAATGGTTCTTATATTACCGTTTTATTAATTTGAACCAAAGTATAAAACGTTTTGTTAATTTGTATCATAAAAATAGTGTTATAAAACGTTTTTTCAATAATCCGTATGGTGTAGAACTCGAACAATAAATGCATCTATTCAAACCATTTCATTAATTTTTTAAACAGTTAAATATTATAAAAGTTTTTTATAACCGTTTGTAAAAACATCATTCAAACGTTTTGTTAATTTGTACCAAAAGTATAAAATGTTTCTCTCAATAATCTCTATGCTATGGGATTCAAACGAATAAATGCACTTATTCGGATCCTTTTATTAATTTTTTAAACAATTCAGAAAATTTCAATATTTTAAATATTTTCTTACATTCCTAAAAAAATGCGCTGGTAGGAGTTATAGTGGAAAAAAAAAATCTTAAAACATTAAACTGATTTAAGGAAAAAATTATTCTGCATTACGCTAACAATTATCTAAAGGACGGGATTGTTTAAGGCAGCAGCGCTAGCAGCCTAGCATAGCATAGGACTTCATATACGATAACAATTTCAGCTAGTTTCAAGCCAATGAAAATGATTCAAATATCCAAAGGAAAATTTAAGATAGGATCCAATATTAAAATCCAAACCGTATTTCACTAGTTTTATAATTATTCATCAAGAAAGAAGATTTGATTAGAAGTAGAACTTGGATATAGAGATTTGTGTGAAACTTTTTGATACAAATATATCGGGATGCGTGCTAAGGTTTATATTACATGATGATAATATATATATTTAATGAGGATTCATATGGTTGGTTGATGGAGAGTGAGTGGTAAGCAATCATATACGGTGTTTGACGGTGGAAGGAAAAACGTGGTCTCCTTTATTAGCATTTTTCTCTTTACTTTGAGAAAGTTTTATTTTCTTTGACTAGCTAGCTAGCTTCTGGTACAATCATATAGGGTGTTTGAGGGTACAATACTGTGAACGATGGGATTAAGTGGCAGCCATAAAGCTGCGTGGATGTGTAAGGAGAGGCATGGTGAACCTAGTACTGCAACAGTAAGTACAGCCAAGTGCAACAGTAAGCATAGCTAAATGAATTATGAAATTGATTTTCAACCACCATATTTATATTTAATAATAATTAAATAATGACAATTGACAACCGATATTGATAAATAATAATAGAGCAAGATGTTGAAGGGGCTGATCAATGCCAGCTTTTTTTTATGTTAAGACGATCACACTCACTAGGGATGAGTAGCTAGCGAACTTAGCAGGGATGAGCGTCTGTCTGTCTGGTTAATTAGCCTAATAATAGAGCAAGATGTTGAGGTGGTTATGTTACGTTTTGATTTTTAAGCCAATATTGCCTATTAATTTCCATATTTGATTTTTAAGGCAATATGGCCTGTCAAAATCCTTGACTCTTATCTAATTAATTTTTACTTATAACTTCTGTCATGCAGTCAATCTAACCTGTGGATGCAACTTCTTAATCTATAAAACAAAGGATTTGAAGATGTAAAACCAGTCATTGCTGCTTTAAAAGTTAAAGGCATAACTTTAGTGGGAGCTGTAGGCTATTGCTGGGGTGGTGATTTACAATTCAATGAATTTTCTCTCATTCAGTTTGTAGCCAACGTTATGAAATATATATGATATGATCTTATCCCACACATCCTTAGAGCCTTTGTAATTTTATCATTTTATTTGTGGATCTGTTTTCTTTCAATTTATACTTTGCAAAACTAATTATACATATGCATTTTGGTGGAACTACATATACCCAGCCATGGCCACCTGATCAAATTAGGATTATTTCTTTTTCAACAAAGAAATTCATAATTAGGTTAATAAATTAAGAATTAAGTCAAATGTTATATATTTACACAAGCACTGCATTATGTTTTGAATATATATGGATTGTGAGCAAGCAAGGGCTCGAAGATGAGTACACAAGGCTTGCACAGTCTTAGAAGGACGACAGAGAGAACTTTCAAAGGACGACAGAGAGAACTTTCAGGCACAAATAGCAATGCAGCAGAGGCTTTATGGATCTATAATTATGAAGAAATTTGACCGCCGTCATCTTTGTAAGCACTTTGGATAGGGTAGCTAGATACATTTTGTTGTAATTGAGATTTTATGTGGTTTTTTGTATGAGATATTAGTCATGGATGTGGATGATATTATTTTTTAACTTAGTGTGTATATGGATTAATGGTTTATAATTGCATTTTTTATTTTTTATGCAATTCATTTTATATAAAATTTGCATACATATACATATTTGTAGATAATTTTATCATTGGCTATCGAAATTTTCGGCAGCTACTGTACAAGAAAATCTGTAAAAATAATATAAATTTTTGCATTGTAAATTACAGTTACCGATGGAATGGAAAGAGAATACCAGTGGAAATTTAAAAAAACTGCCACTAATATGTCACAGATAATGGTGAGTGGTTCAAAAGAACAAAATCTATCGCTAAACCTTCGCAAATCAGTGTGTGATTAGCGACAGAAGCTTGTAACTTCCACGCTAATCCTATACTATATAGCAAGGGTTTACCGATGACTACTTAATAAAAATATTTTAATATCAAATATTATTATTTTTTACAGACATTGGAAAAATGTCGGTGATTTCACGCTAAATTCCGTCGTTAAATTGACACTAATTGAAACTAACTTGTAATTAAATTGGAACAAAACCCATGAATAAAGACACATACATAATAAAAGAAAAGGAAAAACGTTACTATTTAGAGATAGAAGATTCATCATACGCCGTACGTCGGTAATAAATGTTGTTTTGCATCCCTGTAAACTCAACTTTCAAGCGGCTACCAGCAGTACTATCAATTTTAACACCAAATAATTTTTTTTTTAATTTTACCATGAGAATTGTTAATGCTTCAGCCTTGTCAACTTTTTCATTTGAACGAGTACCAAACATGACATACAATGAAATATAGTTATCATGACTGAAACGTTCGACTCAAGGTTTTAGGTTCTGACGGTTCGATCAGTTGAACCGTCGGGACCGTGCACTGTTTACTTTTCAAAAATTTACACATTTAAATATAAGTTATAAAATATTGAAGAAAAACCCTAGAGACTCAAGTCGTGGAGGTTGTTCAATTTCTACAACATAAATCGCACAATTAAAATCATGTACTATCAAGAATTGATGTATTTGAAGTAAACTATAAAAAATGTTATTGCTTCACTTGATTTGTACAGAGACATAATACATGTATTTATACAAAGTATGGGCCGAAGCCTGTAATCCAAAAAAGAGAAAACAAAAAATATACACCGTTGATTTGTATATACGGTTGAGATGCTAGTACACGAGATATAAAGGATCGCTATCTGTGTTTGTTTACTTTAATTCTCCCCGTCAAAAAGAGCGAGGGTTTCATTCTTCAGCTAGGGTTTTTCTTTTCCCCTTTCTTCTTCTCCGATACATCGAACTCTGAAATCTTCTTTGAATCTCTCAAAATTCCTCCTTGATAAAGCTTTAGTCAGCATGTCAGCTCTCTGATGACTTGCTGGAACATGATTGATCTCTAATTTGCCGCTGATAACATGTTCTCGTACAAAGTATAGATCCAATTCTATATGCTTTGTACGAGAATGAAGCACTGGGTTGGCAGACATGGCGATAGTACTCAGATTATCACACCAAATAATTGGTTTACTTCGAGTAGGCAGACTGATTTCTTTGAGCAAGGTCTGGATCCAGATTAGCTCTGCAGTGGTACTTGCAACACTTCGATATTCCGCCTCCGTGCTAGACCGAGAAACAGTGGGTTGCTTCTTTGAGCTCCATGAGATAGGGTTGTCTCCCAGATAGATGATAAAACCACTTGTGGATCTTCGATCATCATGATCGGAGGCCCAATCTGCATCTGAGTAACTTCTTAACTCAAAGTTTTTGTTAGTACTAAAATATAGCCCATGATTAATAGTTCCTTTAAGATACCTTAAAATTCGTTTTACTGCCTTCCAATGATCATCATGAGGTTCATGCATAAATTGTGAGACTTTGTTAACACTATATGTTATATCAGGTCTAGTAGCAGTAGCATACTGTAATGCTCCAACTATACTTCTATATAATGTAGGATCATAAAATATGTCTCCACTATGCTTAGACAATCCTAAGTTACTAATCATAGGAGTAGGCAAAGATTTTGCTAAATCCATTTTTGCTTTTGCTAAAATTTCAGAAATATATTTTCTTTGAGAAAGGATTATATTTGTATCAGATTTTCTGATGACTTCTATTCCAAGAAAATAATTTAGCTGCCCCAAGTCTTTGATTGAAAAAGTTGAATTTAAATACTTGGTGACATTTGTTATTTCTAAACTGCTACTACCAGTTAAAATAAGATCATCTACATATACTAAAATGTATGTTTTGTGACCTCCTTCATTCTTAAAATATAAAGAGTTATCAGATTTTGCATTGTGATAACCTATAGCAGTAAGAGCTTGTTTTAATTTATCATACCATACCCTTGGTGCCTGCTTTAATCCATATAGAGCTTTGTGTAACTTGCATACAAGTTTACTGTCATGCTTATCATACCCCTGTGGTTGATGCATATATACTTCTTCTTGAAGTTCTCCATTAAGAAATGCATTGTTGACATCAAGCTGCTTCAATTCCCATTTATAATGTAAGGCAGCAGTTAAAATAATTCTGATTGTTGTGGGTTTGATAACTGGAGAGAAGGTTTCATTAAAATCGAATCCATATTGTTGAGCATATCCTTTAGCAACAAGCCTTGCTTTATACTTGAGAATAGATCCATCAGATCTTCTTTTGATTTTGTAGACCCATTTATTTCCAACAATATTTTTATTGTGAGGTTTTTCTACAAGGCTCCAAGTTTTATTTTTGGTTAAAGCTGAGAATTCCTCATCCATAGCAGCTTTCCAATGGATATGTCTGCTTGCTTCTTCATAAGTTGTAGCTTCCCTTTCTTCAATACTGATGTTATAAACTTTTGGTTTGAAGATTCCACTTTTGGCTCTTGTAATCATATGATGTCCAGTTTTTTGTTGCATATTTTCTTCACTGCTAGCTTTTGAACTATCATTATCACTAATTCTCTGATTTTCTTGATTAGGTGAAGAATTGCTGACATCATTTTCATTCTGACCTGGCTCAACAGAGAGCATTGTGTTTCGGGGTGAAGCATCACTCTGATCTGGCTCTCTATTGAGCACTGTGTGTTGGAGTGGTGATACAGCTTGCTGATGTGAATTGATTACTTTGGCTTGATTGAAAGTATGAACTGGAATAGCTGGAATAGATACCCTTGCATCATAGACTTTTTGTGTAGGTTTCACTTCAGCTTCCTTAAAAGGAAAGATGAGCTCATTGAAAGCTACATGTCTTGAGATGATCACTTTACCTTTACTGGTAAGACACTTATAACCCTTTTGATTTTGAGCATATCCAATAAAAGTACATGGCTCAGATCTAAAACTTAGTTTATGAGTATTATAAGATCTTAAGTTTGGAAAACATAAACATCCAAAAATTTTGAGAGAATTATAATCTGGCTTGATATTGAATAAATTTTCTAATGGACTTGTATTGTGTAAAACTTTTGCTGGCAACCTGTTAATAAGAAAAACACTAGAAATAAAAGCATCAGGCCAAAATTTTAAAGGAAGAGAAGCTTGAGCTAATAAAGTTAACCCTGTTTCCACAATATGTCTGTGCTTTCTTTCAACAAGCTCATTCTGTTCAGAAGTATAGGGACATGTCATTCGATGTAGAATACCTTTCATATTAAAATATTCTTTCAGAGGTTTATACTCTGTCCCTCCATCTGTCTGAAGAACTTTTAACTTTGCACCTGTTTGTCTTTCTGCTTGAGTTATAAACTGTATTACAGCATTAGCTGTATCTGCCTTTGATTTTAAGAAATATATCCATGTATATCTTGAGTATGAATCAACAAAAGAAACATAATATTTATAACCGTAATCAGAAGTTATTGGGGCTGGTCCCCATAAGTCAGTAGCTACCATTTCTAATGGTTTACTATATTTAGTTTGAGAATTTGGAAATGGTAGCTTATGACTTTTCCCTAACTGACATGCAGAACAAACATAACTATGAGATATATCATCAAACTTAATATTGCTATTTCTCAAAATATTCCTTACAATGTTAATACTTGGATGTCCTAGCTTACAATGCCACAAATCTAGTTTATTCATAACTGTTGTACACCCAGTTTTAGAGAAATTGCACCAGTATCTACTTTCACAGTTTCTATTGTTCTTGCCAGGATTGAACAGATATAGTCCATTTTGCACATTACCCTGTAATAAAATTTCATTATTTAGAATGTCTCTAATTGTGTAATGGTGAGGAAAAAACTCAAAATAGACTTGATTATCATTAGCAAATTGTGATACACTAAGCAAGTTTTTCTTAATTTCTGGTACCCTAAGAAGATTATTTAAATATAACTTCCTTTTACTGTTAAGCATAGCAGTACCAGTATGAGTAATTTTTGAAGAAATGCCATTACCCATAAATAAAGAATGTGTACCTTTATATTCTTTATTGCCAATGTTCAAGTTGTTCAGATTGTTGGTAATATGATTTGTGGCTCCAGAATCAAGAAACCAATCTTCAGTCTGAATATCATCAACTTTGGTATTAGAATCTCCATTATTTTTGGAGTCTTGATTTTTTTCTGTTCCTGCTTGAGCAATGTTAGCACTTGGATAGTTTGGTTTCTGATTGTTATTTCCTTGTTGACTTAGAGAAAAATTTTGATCAAACCTAAAATAACACTTTCCAGCTGTATGGCCAAATTTCTCACAAATCTGACACTTAATTCTATTTGAATTATTACCAAACCTGCCTCTCCCTCTTCCTCTGTTTGACATCTGAGTATTTCTTTGAACATTTTGATCAGTTTTATTGTTTTGAGGCCTTTCTTGATTTTTATTTCTGTTTGTGGAAGCATAATTGACCATATACTCACTGTTTCTTGATTTCTTGGCTTCAATTCTTCCTTCATGAGCAATGAGTGTTGACTGAATATGCTGAATTGATGGAGTGGTAGGTTGGGAGGAAAGCATAGTAACAACTGACTCGTAATCATCATCAAGACCACTTAAAATGGTGAGAACTTGATCTGCTTCAGAAATATTGTGACCAGCAACTTCAAGTAAGTCACATAGTGTTTTGATTTTTGTTAAATACTCTCTCATAGACATAGAATCCTTGCTAATGTTGTTAAGTTGACGTTTGTAATGCATAATTCTTGCTGATGACTGAGTGTTGAAGGTTTTCTCCACTGTTTCCCAAATTTCTTGGGCTGTTTTACACCCTATCAACTGTGGTAATAAGGAATGGCTAATTGATGAAAATAGCCAAGCACATAGGAGACTATCTTGTCTTTTGTAGTGAGTAAATTCTTGATTTATTATGAGTTCCTTCACTGTCAGAAATCATTTTTGCTGGAATTGCAAGAGTTCCACTGATGTATTCTTCTAATCCATACCCAGTTAGGGCAGCCATGATTTGACATTTCCATAGTAGATAATTTGCCTCATCGAGTTGTATAGAGATAATCTGATTTTTTGGATTAATGATGTTTCTTGATTCTTTTGCAGTGTTGTGATCACTATTTGACGCAGCAGAAACATTGTTTTTGGGTGAGGATGAAGAAACAGTATCTTCATCTCCTGCCATGCTGGAAACAGATGCTGGCGAGGCAGATTTTTAAATTTGCAGCCAGAAATTGTATCAAGAAATTGATTCTTGAAAATAATTTTCAGAAGTAAGGCTTGGGAAGAATTTTGTGAGAGGTATAGAGAAAGGAAACAAATCAAATGATGATTTGCTCAATGAAAGAACTGAGAGCAACCAAAGATAGATGATCTATCTTTAAGGATGGCTCGATGATGATCTTTAGAGCAAGATCTGATGATTCAGTCGTTAGACTGTTTTAAAGCTCTGATACCATATCAAGAATTGATGTATTTGAAGTAAACTGTAAAAAATGTTATTGCTTCACTTGATTTGTACAGAGACATAATACATGTATTTATACAAAGTATGGGCCGAAGCCTGTAATCCAAAAAAGAGAAAACAAAAAATATACACCGTTGATTTGTATATACGGTTGAGATGCTAGTACACAAGATATAAAGGATCGCTATCTGTGTTTGTTTACTTTAATTTGTACTGCTGCAATGCACGAGTACAACAGTCATCCATAGTTGCAGTTGCTTAACTGTACCAACACAACCACTGTTATGTTTACAGTAGCAATGCACAACGGCATAATTTTAACAGTGGTGAAGTTGATAAAGTTTATAGTGATTTTGAAGATGCTTGCAGTATCAAAGAACAAAGTGCTGAAGTTTGTTGTTTATATTTAGGGATAGTGATGATTTTTTAAACGTAGATTAAATTTTTTTTCTTCGATATAGTAGAGAAAATGAGAATGGTATACGCTAAAAAAACAAGAAAAATAAGAAAACCGTAGTTCAACCAAGTAGAATGAACTTGAAGACAATATAGTGGTCCATGGTTTGAGATTTTTCGAAATCGGACTATGATTGGGTCCGGTCATGATAACACTAGGTTGAAGACAATCTAGTAAAGCATACACGGCTGTTATTAATCGTTGGATTAGACTTGAAAAAGAGGTTGAGATGTTTTTATCTTCATGTCAGTGCTTCCAGGACGTCTTCAAACATCACAATTACGACCTTTAGCTCCAAAAGATGAGTCACGATCCACTGTAGGTGTGGAATAGACAATTAATCATAAAAATGGAATAAACTATTGTTATCCCGCCTTTTGGCAAGACCGTGATACCATTGAGTGGCTAAATGGATTAGCAATCATCAAGAAAGGAAGCTCGAAGAGATGATTATCAGGTTCAGAGATTAGTTATAAGCAAAGTTATTGATGATAGTCAAGCTGATTCAAGAAAGTAGCATCCAAAAATTGGCTAAGTATGAATTTTCACTTTCGGACGGTTGGGGATCAGATCAGATCAATATGGTTAGGAACGGATCGGATCGCTATGGCTATGGATCACTCGGATTGGCAGTTCAACTCAAAGATGATCGCTCAATATCTCAACAAACATCGGGAGAACTATGCAAACAACTACAGAAACATGAAGAGGAAGCATAGGGGGACCCACTATGGGGATCGCCGACCCCCTATCCACCATCTTAAGGGATCAGGGTCGATCCCACTAGGAGGCCCAACGGGTCGGTCTTGGCCTTGGTTTTCTACATGTGGATTTTCAGTTGGATATTTGTCCGCCATCCTCTATAAATGTCTGATCATTGGCTCAAGGAAACGGATCTTCTTTCTAGCTCTCTTCATCTTCTTCCCTATGTTATACTCTGCCGTTTTTATTTTTGAATTTCACATATTGAAATTGTAATTAGTAGTATAAATAAAAGGAAATTTTTTGGAGTGGACGTAGGTCGGAGTCAGCCGAACCACTATAAGTTCTCTTTTGTTCTTTTCTTATTGTTTTAATTTTCTTTCTTCATATTTTATTCTCTGCATCATTCTGTTTGGATTTGGATATTGAAACTACAGTGTTATCGTATTAATTGAGTGTTTGTGGCCAATTTTGATGCAAACATTTTGGTATCGGAACCAGGTTACTTGCACCAACAAATTTGGAAATAATTTGGAGCTAGGATTTGGATCAATGGTAAGGCAATCTACAAGGAAAGCACCTACGGATAGGAATCACCACGGAGGAAGTCAGGAAGCATCCTGTGGAGCTGGAACCGATCGACCCTTCGTATATATATCACTAGAAACGAGATGGAGACTACGATGGATGCTATGTTGGAGCAGATGATGTGGAGACAAGAGGAGATGATGCAGAATTTTCTCAAGCAAATTGGACAGGTTGGAGCCGGAGCTAATAGAAATTTGGATCAAGGAGTTGGAGTCGCAGGAGCTTCAGAAAATCAGAACCACGAGCATAGAGTCGAAGCCAACAGGTAGGAAAACGGAACGGAGCAGTCAGGGACAGTCCTCGGCCAACAAGGAGGGATCGACACCGATCGCCCTAGGTCTGGGGGAATGCCCTTGGGTCAGGCAAGTATGGGTACTGGTGCGGATGCCATTCGACTTGTGGTTGATGCAGGACCTGCAGTTGGGGATCGGAACGAGGAAGAGCATATTCCGAAGTATCCTTGCGGAGTCAGGAGGCAGGCTGGTAATATGGATTGGAGATCACCTACAGATGAGAACGAAAGGATGGCTGAGCTGATATGATGGATAACGAAAGGTGGATTGCTTAACAGGAATCTGGAAGATCTCAATCGCAGTCCGTTCACTCCGAACATCAAGCAATCTAGGAACCTAACGGAGTTCAAACTACCAACACTTGAAGTGTACGATGGGAAGTCGGATCATATTGTACACTTGATGAGGTATATCTGACACATGGAAGTGATGAGGGCATCGGAGGAGGTCATGAGAAGATGTTTCCACTTTACTTGACGGAATTAGCTGTGCTCTGGTTTAGGTAGCTGGAGAATGGTTCAATCAGGACATGGAGCGAGTTGGTAGATGAAGAGGCAGCTTAGGGTCCACATTTCGAGAACCAAGGATATAATGACAATGGGAGCATTAAAGCAAAGGACTGGAGAGTCCTTGTGGAGTTTCTTGACATGGTTTAATGCAGTGGTTGCTTCGGTGGATCGGTCGGATCCATCGATGGTTTTAATGTCGGTAGTATCCGGGATTGCTAACAACACAGATTTTAAGGTTGCATTGGAGCGGGATCCACTAATGGATTTCAGAGAATTTTTCCATGAAGCGGATATGTTAATGCAGCAGAAGGACGCACGAGCCGACAAATAGGAAGTAAATGTTGTGAGAGGTAAATGACAGTTTGGTGAAGGGTCTAGAAAGGATAAGGGTAAACGAAAAATGGATGATGGATCAAAAAGGCAAGGAACATGAGCCGAAATTCTCATCTTATTCGAATTTGATGGAAAGCTTGGAACGGATTTACCTGGACACAAGGGGGCAACTCCCCTATTGGAAACCAGCGAAGAGGGATCCTATGGAGCGGAAATGGAGGTCTGGAAAGTATTGCCTATTACACAAACTGAATGAGCATACTACATATGAATGTAGGCACTTACTGGATAGGGTTGAGGAACATATCAGGGATGACAAGCTATTGCAGTATGTAAGGACTCGAGATGCAGTGGTGGGACATGAGCGACCACCGTCCACATCAAATGGAAATGGCCTTGGATCGAGGTCACAGATCATCATCTCCTGATCGGGATGACATGAACTAAATAAATAACAAACTCCATAATAAAATGGTTAAGTCACTTACATATGTACGGGATCGAGGTCGGTCCCTAGGCATGCTCTGAGATGATGATAAACCGCCATGTCCATGCCCAAAGAGGCAATATTTAGTTTTCCTAGTTTTTTCTGGTTTTTTGGTTGTTTGAAACTCAAATTTAATGAATGGATCTTAGAACGCTTAAATCCACATTGATGCGACGAACAAAACAGGTCGCGGTATTCCCAACCAGAGAGACAGGGAAATAACCACAAGGTGTGAGTCCTTTCACCGAAGAGTGACAAGTTGGACTCGTACGTCATGGATTAAGCCATCGACCGGAGAGTCGAGGTCGAAAAAAGGAAGTTCATACGAAATTGATCGTTTTATGTCTCTGACCAGAGGGTCAGGGATCAAAGTGCAAGAAGTGAACGCTTCGCTAGAGAGCAACATGATCGACTTACTTAACGTTGTTTTCCATTTCGCCGAAGGGCGACTGGATGGGGTCTAACAAGGGTCCGGAGAGACCATAATCGTCCTAGGAAAGCCATGATATCGTTTTATGTTCAGGGACACTGAACCGGAGCGTAAGAAGTAACGCCGCTTCACCGAAGAGCGACATGATCGACTTACTTATCGTTGTTCCGCCTTCACTAGAGAATGACAGGATGGGGCCCAACAAGGGCTCAGAGAGGCTATAATCGGTCAAGGAGGATCAAGACATCACTATAAGCCTCCAAAAAACCCAGAGTGCAAGGGATAGATGGCTTCGTCGGAAAGCGACAGGATCGTCCTACTCGTCGTAGAGTTTGGATTGGACTTAACAAGGGCCCGGAGAGACCATCAATGGGTCCAGAAAGACCATGAGCTTGGATAACGATCCGGAGAGATCGCGGATTGATTTATTGACTTTCAAGATTTCAAAAGGCTATGGATTTGGATATTGGCCCAGAGATGTCACAGATTTGGATAATGATCGGGTGAGATCGAGGCTGTGGATTTTGCAAACGATTCGGTGAGATTTTGGATTCGGTTACCTACTTTGGATGGATATGGATTCGGCTAAGGATTTGGAATGGTTTCGGAATTGGCTATCGACTCGGAACAGTCACGGACTACGACAATTTGTTTTGGCAAAGGATCGGATTCTGGATTTGAAATTTGGCTATCGATGGATTATGGACTTCAAATTTATGGCAATTCAAAACATATTTTTCTACCGCAAGGCATGTTTTATAGGGCAAATGTTATCCCATCTTTTGGCAAGACCGTGATACGATTGATTTGGCTAAATGGATTTGCGATCATCAAGGCGGGAAGCCCGGAGAGATGATTATCAGGTTCAGAGATCAGTTATAAGCAAGGTTATGTATGATAGTCGAGCGGATTCGAGCAAGTAGCATCCAAGAAATGGCTAAGTCTGGATTTGCACTTCCTCCGGGCAGAGGATCGGATTGGATCAATATGGTTAGGAACGGATCAGATCAGATCAGATTATTATGACTATGGATCACTCAGATTGACAGTTCAACTCAACGATGATCGCTTAATATCTTAACAAACACCGAAAGAACTACGTAAACGACTAGGGAAACACGAAGAAGAAGCATAGGGGGATCCACCATGGGGGTCGCCGACCCCCTATCTAGTATCCTAAGGGATTGGGGCCGATCCCTCTTGGAGGCCCAGATGGGCCCCATTTTGGATAAGCGGGTCCATCTTAGCCTTTGGTCTTCTACACGTGGATTTTCAGTTGAATATTTGTCCGTCTTCTTCTATAAATGCCGGATCATTGGCTCAAGGAAATTGATCTTCTTTCTGGTTCTCTTCATCTTCTTTCCTAGGCTATATTCCATCATTTTTATTCTTGAATTTCACAGATTGTAACTGCAATCAGCAGTATAAATAAAAGGAAAACTTTTAAATTGGACGTAGGCCGAAGTCAACCGAACTATTATAAATTCTCATGCGTTTCTTTTCTTGTTGTTTTAATTTTCTTTCTTCATATTTTGTTCTCTAGCTACATCATTCTGCTTGGATTTGAATATTAAATCTGCGGTGTTATCATATTAATTGAGTGTTAATGATCAATTTTTGTGTAAACAGCTTTGTAGACTGTGAATTTTGTATGTTAAGATCTCTGAGAGAAGGGTAATTTGTCAGATTTGATCGGACTAAATATGGGTAGTTTAGTCACTTTTTTTTTTATAGCAACACAAGTAAACCCATCTTGTCCAACCGTATGTATGCTATGAAATAAAATTTGCAACAATTTTATATTTAACAGAAATATCGTCGAACTCTAGAAAACAGGGGAAAACATATTGATAAAGTTATGCTGAATAATTGGAAGAAAAACGTAAGTATGATGTGAATAAAAATTACATTCATAGAATCGGACGGACCAACAGTCGTCACTACCGCATACAGTTCAGTTTACAGGATCTTACGTGGTCCACGATTTATTGCAATTTTTTTATCATTGGACTCATTCTTTTTTGAGGCTGCCATATTTGTGTCTAACTTGGTTTTAGCCACCGCTTGGTTTTCCGGTAATGTTCTATAAAGCATGTTCTGTATGCGTTGTCGTTGCAATGTAGGAAGACGAAGGTAGCTTCTTTAACCCGACTTAAGGAATTTTTAAGCATAACTAGTTGCGATACTTTGATTTTTAGTTATTTAATGTGGTGGCAGAAGGGAAAGAGAAGACTATTCATTGATAGCATTTAACATAGTATTTATGATAGGGGAAAACGACGGATTCCATTCTTAAAAACGAACGGTTTCCCCTATGCCAAATTCACCATGACCATCAATAAAATAATTTACATATAATCTAATAACTTTAGTTTGTTGCTAAGTGCATGCCGTTTCTCTCTTCTCAATAATATCATAGTAAAAAGTAATAAACGCAACAAAATTGATTTGCTTTTTAATACCAAAGTCATTTCACACGGCAATCAACCATCGCATAAAGTTGTTTTACACAACCAACCATCAACACTGTTTTTTACGGCCATCGACCATCGACCATCGACCATCGAACTACTTTTGTTTGGTGGTTGACCATCGTGAAATACAGTCTTAGCACCCTTTAAAAAGTCTGATATTAAGAAAGAGTATATTGTAAAATTTTATGGTATTTTATAGAAATGGTATTAGAAAGAGCAAAATAAGATGCCCTTAGCAACACAATAACTTTAATAGCTCAATGTGATTTACTCTACAACTAATTCATATGATGCGTGGTCGTGAAATAATTGGATTGCAGGGAACAGTGGAATTGGGGACTTAGGCTGGAAAACAACAGATGCTTGAATTTTTCTGCAACCTTTGATTTCTGATGCATTCAAAACATGAAAAGAATATAGCTGTGGAGTTTTAAATGGAATAAACTTAGACTACTTAACATGAAAAGAATTAATATAGCTGTGGACTTTTAAATGGAATAAACTTAGACTACTTAATTACATGAAAAGAATATGCAAAATATGATTGAATGTTTCTCCATTAGACTACTTAACTGTCTTACAGCGAATATTTTAATGGGTTAAAATTTCACTGTGAACCCATCCAGATTCAGATAGTCCATTTGTTTATTCAAACCTACTTATCGTTTAATGAGTTGTCGGTGTTGTAAGCCCTAGTTGGACTAAGACAAAAGTACAGTACGTGTGTATGCTCTCTTTTCATCATGTTGTGCAGCTAAAGGAAACACAGGCTTGTGAAACCTTGGTACCTCGTCATTCAGCAAAACATAACCAGTAAACAAAGAAAAGGATATATAAAAAATTAATAAAAAGAAAGAAAGAGACAAGAGTACAATAATTCATCGTACTGATATAACCTCATATTCCTCTTTACTTTCCCTTTTTCCACTAGTAAAACCAACGTTGCACAAAAGTTGCAAAAAGAAGAGCTGAATAAACACATATTTGCATTATGAGGAGAATCAACCTTAACAGCAGCAACAGTTGCAGCTCTCATTCTTCTACATTCGGAGATGCTACACTTGAAGATTTGCTTCCCAATCGAATTCCACGCAGCGAGGAAAATGGGGGAAATTCAAGCAATGATCCTGTTGAGTTTATAAGCATAAGTAGTACACCCCCAACCGCCTTGCGCTTCAACTATGGCGATGACAACGTTAATACAGGCCAAGTCGGATTATTTTCCTTTATCAATGCAGATATTCCAGGCAGCAGAGTTGTTAACGATGGATCTACCAGCACTCATGGTTGCGACCGTAAATATAAACGCATGATGAACAACAGACAGTCCGCTGCTAGATCCAGGGCTAGAAAACAGGTCTGCTTCATTATATAGCAACACTGTATTTTTTATTTTTTTATTTGGATTATTCTCCTCACTTACTACAAATTAAAAGCAGTAAATGTATAATGGCTATCCGTTGAACTGTCCATAAGTGATTTATGATGAACTTAACCTACGTATTTGTAAAAACAGGCTTATACAAATCAGTTAGAAATGGAAGTAGCAAGACTAGTCGCGGAGAATGATAAACTCAGGACACAATGTGATGAGGTAACTAACCTAGAATAGTATAATGTCCTCTTTTTTAAACGGTCATGCTACTATCTATGTATGTATATATGTACGTACGTGCCTACGATCATGTTGGATTTCGTTGTTGTTGGTGCAGCTACGTTCTAAAGTGGATGCCCATGTGTCCAAAGAAAAGAAGCTTCAAAGAAACTTAACGGCTCCATTTTGATTTGTCAAAATTTACGATTACTGATGTTAATGCAACGCTTGGTGCGTATTTTGAGAAGCAAGGTGGACCCTCTCGGTATGTGTCGCATGCTACAATGTTGTTTTAAACAATATGTGTACTGTTTGCTGTGTTATGATTGTAGGAAGCAACGTTATTGCTATGGTAATTATCACATTACATTGATGTCTGGTTTATACAAATTAGTAGAATGCCTTATCTATGCAAACTTTTAGAATGCGTTCGAATCCAGAATTCAGTAAATGGTGGTTCCACTTACTGAATTTGCATTTTTGGACAAGCTGTATGGTAAGCACAAGTCCCAATGCGAGATCAGGTTGTTTTTTATTATTATTAATTAGTTAGTTGCTATTACAGTATTACCAATAATTAATAATAAATAGAAGTAATAATATATGATAAATGGAAAAAATTAATACATGCTAACATTTATAGTTAGGTTTTTAAAGTTAACATTTAATATTTAATACAATAATTTATGATCTCTACTTAATTCAATTGGAAAAAACGTCGCTTCTATTATCAAAATCAAATAAATCATCATGCATTCAGATGGTATTAGACAAACGAAATGCTAATTAACGAAGAACATTACAATTGATAATGCATAAAGTATAATATAATACCAAATGACCAACTAGACTCTGTGCCATCTAGAGTTATTGCTCGATCCATATACGTGCTCAACCATCATTCTTCGTCATTAACAAGTCATGTAATTTCTTAGCTATTTATTGGTTTTTTGTATCATCGTAATTAATTATTTATTGCAACTAGAATTTTTAAGTTGGATGTTTACACATATATGAATAAGAAGTTAAATGGCCACGCGCAACACTTTTTTTTATACAAGAAAGTGGCATTTTTTACACTAGCGGAGGAGGTGTATTAATTTGTAACTAAACGTTGTGCATGAAAGCACGTGTATTATCCCGTGTGTGATAATAAAAGGAATAAAGGAATTAATAAGACTAAGCTAGAAAGGGGTATTAGCCCTAGCCTAAACTATTGATCCTTATACCCTTGAAACACATCATTCTCCTTAATTTGCTTTCATTCATTTGAAACCAAAAACAATAAAAGACTACGCCGCCATCATCATAGAGACAGAGGAAGAAGGGAAAAATCAAATAAAGAAGCGATTCAAGCTTCCAACGTAAAGAAAAGAAGAGATTTTAATCAAACTTTTAATCTAAACTAGTGCCAATCCTGTTATGCATACGGGGTTGTAGTTGTATTTTTTCAGTACTTATCATCAAATCTTCATTTGATTTCTCGCGATTATATTAATTTAATCATAATTAACTTGAGTGTTTTATTTAATTCAGTACTTAGTAAATAGTTTTGAGAAATTCGATCTATACAAAGAGATTAATACAGTGGTTTGAACATTAATTTGTAATAAAATTATTATACTAAAAGTATAATAATATAACAAGGAATGAATGTCTAGTCTTCAGAATTGAAAGATGGTGGAAGAAAAGTCTCATCCGAAAAAGTTATGAAAATTAGGTCCATATTTTTAGTTTTTAGCTAATTTATGCTACTTTTGCTCCTGATTTCGATGTTGGGCCGATTTTCTAGAAGGGGACAATTTGATAAAAAATAACAAAAATATAGACCTAATTTATATGGGTTTATGAGTAAGGACTTTTTGTGCATAAGCTATGAGAATAGGGACCTTTGGTCCAAAACCCCATAATATAATTATAAATGGTATTTATTATGTTTTATATCTATTAATTATGTTTTATAAATGATATTTAATTATGATGCTTGAAATCGTCTCTTTGGACGATGAAGAACAATATTATTCCATTTCAGGTAATATTACGGTTTAAATGTCTATGATTAAAATATGATTAATAATATATTATTTTAAGAAAATAGATCATTTGATTTTTTTTATATTGGAAGCAAAGATAATATAAATCCTTTACTCCTAATTTAAAAAAATGCATTTCAATAAAAAATATATAAATATTGTACTTTACTTTGATGATAGATTAAATGATAAGAAACAATAAAAAATTAAGTGAGAGTATACGAATGTTCATTTTAGCATTAACTAGTCAAGTATTGGCAGGGATAAACATGTGTCATTTGACGTAGATATATATTTAAATAGTGAATTATTGTGAAACTAAAATATTATATATCACTACTAGAAAAAGGTCAAATAGCGACGGGGAGCGACGGCTTCCGACGGCCATTTTTCGACGGCTTCCGACGGGCCGTCGGAAGCCGTCGGAAAATATCGAGATACAGCAATCAGCCGAGCCTTTCTTCCTCATTTTCCAGCCACATCAAAAATTCGTAAAAAACCCCCAAATCACCATTTTCGACCTCCAATCGCTGATTTCGTGCTTTTTCCTCCTCCCCGTTGTGAATTCAACCCCTTTTGCTCTCCAGCTAAGGTATAATCTCTTATTTTCGTGAAAAATTCAGTTTTTACCCTAATTTTAGATTTGCATAAATGATAAATTAGGGCTAATTGGTGATTGAAATTGTTTCCAATTGTGTTATAATAGTTTCTAGCATTCCATGATATACCTATTTCATCTTTTATCGTGAAATTGTGAAAAAAATGTATAATTTGGGGTTGTTCGTGTATATGAAAATCGTTGTGTATGCCTTGGTTGTACCATTGTATATGTGTGTAGCACTGCTATTATTGTATTATGTTAGTTGGAATAAGATAAAATGAAT
This sequence comes from Allium fistulosum, assembly GCA_030737815.1. Taxonomy (NCBI): domain Eukaryota; kingdom Viridiplantae; phylum Streptophyta; class Magnoliopsida; order Asparagales; family Amaryllidaceae; genus Allium; species Allium fistulosum. The sequence goes on from CM060903.1 coordinate 846,778,956, forward strand.
GCACGAGCTAGGAATATTATATTGTGCATGTATTGACTTATGCAACAAAAAAATGCATCGAACGAGCCTTAAGTTGATGTAATACGTCGAATAAATATGTTAAATTAAAATATATTTTTGTAAATGTGAACAGTTAGTAAAACTGTATTTTTTCGTAAAATGCACACATTTAATTAACTAATGTCCCTTAGACAGTTTTTGGCCCCGCCTGACGAGTGTTGTACATGATCGTTATATAAATAGTCGTTTTTTTTCAAAAAACGACCATTTATATTCATCTGGTACAATATTTGTTGGATTTGTCCCTGTATTGGACAAGTTATGAATACAGTAAGCATTTACATTTTGTATACTACTTCGTCTCAAACGGTTTATAAAATTTCGGCCTAACTTTTCTTTTTTGTTTCCTGCGTACACGCATTTGTGTACAATGTAGGGAACAAAAGGGAAATGCTGTCGAAATTTTGTTGAATCGTTTGAGACGAAGTAATATACGAAATGTAAATGCTTACTGTGTTTGTAATGGGAAGTAGGATGCCTGACCATGGAAAAAAAATTTATACAATTTTTTATATCGATACGTTAAAAAATAAATTGTGCCTTATTTGAAAATATTTTTAAATTTGTGAAGTTGTTCTTTAAATTCAAATATTATACGACCATGAAATAATCCTTTTCGAATTTGTATTCTTGAAAATAAATATTAAATTTTGAACTTCTCATTTTCTCAAATAGGAAAAATGATTGATTATTTTGTTGATCGAAGGAGATGGATGTACCAAAGAAAAGGACTGAGGGGCTCAATAAAAGAAGATTTTTATAATGGTATAAATGTGTTTGTTGAATTCGCTTTAAGTAATAATGGAAACGATCCAGAAATTCGTTGTCCGTGTAGTAGGTGTAGACATTTGAAGTATTTGTTGTCAGATATTGTGAAAGTTCATTTGTGCCAAAACGGTTTCGTACCCGAATATTATGTTTGGGATCGGCATGGAGAAGTTGTAGCAAATACTTCTGTAGAGTCTGAAAGTGTCGTTAACGAAATAGTTAGGACGACCCGTTTAGAAAATATGGTCGAAGATGCAGCACGATCAATGTTTCCTATGGTCGAAAATGCTGCCAAAATTTAGTTGAATCGTTTGAGACGAAGTAATATACGAAATGCTTTCTTGCTTTTTCAAGTATGATTTTTTTAGTTTTGTATGATTATTTTTGATACACTTGGTTGTGTGGTTGTATAATGATGTGGATGTTGATAATTTTGTGTATGTATGACATGGTATAACACTTATTGTTGGGGTTGTTGGAATGATTATGTATATTATGTATTTTATTTTGATGTAATTTGATATATGTGTGTGTTTGATTAATTTTGTGTAGTTTGAGTTTTGATATTTGGTTGGTATATTGTATATTGGATTGTGCAGTATTGGTGTAATAGTTTTTGGAAGAGAAATGTGTATGGAAGGCTATATTTGCAGCAGTAATAAAAAAACAGCAAGTTTCCGACGGTTTCCGACAGTTTACAGGTAGGCAATTTCCGATGGCTTCCGACAGCCTGTAGGACATTTTTTTCGACGGTGTCCGACGGATCCCGACACGTGTCGGAATCCGTCGGAAGCCGTCGGCAATAAGTACGGCACCCTCTGTCGGAAGCCGTCGGAAATACTGCTCCCGACGCCGTATATTCCGACGGCTTTTCCCGACGGCCGCCGATGGTTTTCAGCCGTCGGAAATCACTGTTCTCCTTGTAGTGTATATATATGGATATATATATATGGATATATATATATATGGATATATATATATATGGATATAATATATATATATATATAAGCACACACCACTATGTTAGCAGCTTGGAAGTTCAATACGTTTATCCTTTTCATTACTTCTAGCAAAAGTTGATTTAATACATAAATTTGTAAAGTCCATTAAGGTTCAATATGGAATAAAACAACACAAATGCTTATGTATTTCACCCATTTTCGAGTTGTTTTAATGAAATAAAAAAGCATTTTACCAAAGAAGCTATTTCTTCCGGTTCATGGTATAATTTTTTTTCATCAATTCATTTACTGTAGTTATATCTGACTTCTAATTCTAATGGATATATAAATAATAAAATAATATCTAGAACTATATCAGAAGGAAAAACTGTTTGGTAATCAAACATCTTCCAAAATTTTGTTTATATTATGGTACAACAATGTCGTTCTTAAATGTTATTTGTTAAACAAGTAGAATTCCTAAATGTTCATCTCAGGCATCCGACTCAGAGCGTGCCTAGAGACCGTTCGGGATCTCGTACATGTGTAAGCGGCCCTCGATTGTTATTGTCCTAAGTTCTCTCAGGCATCCGACTCAGAGCGTGCCTAGGGACCGTTCGAGATCCCGTACACGTGTAAGCGGCCTTCGATTGTTATTGTCCTAAGTTCTCTCAGGCATCCGACTTAGAGCATTCCTAGGGACTGTTTGGGATCCTATACACGTGTAAGCAGCCTTCGATTATTATCGTCTTAAATAGTCATTTCAAGCATCCGACTCAGAGCGTGCTTGGGGACTGTTCGAGATTCCGTACAAGTGTAAGCGGCCTGAGATTATTGAGGGCAGAAAAAGCAGAAGATAAAGATTAAGGGACGAACCTGCCCCCTGTTCCAACTGTGGGCTTCTGGTTTGGGTTTATGCGGTCATGTATTCGTACTCTGATTTGCTATTCTAGCTCCAACATCACCCGTTCCAAGTGTTAAAGCTCATCTTTGATCCAAATCTATCGCGCCCCCAAGTCGTGTGGGCATTATTTCAGTTTGTTTTGCTCTAACTCGAGGATGCTCCTGCATTGGGTCCTATTTTTGATTCCAGCGTTGCCCCCCAAGTATCGGTTGCTCTGGGCATAGGGGCAAGACTCCATCTTGTTCCAATCCAACTCCAACAGCTCATGTATTGTTCCGTGGAGTTTGATTCCTATCCCTACAGACCTAGTTATCCTTTGTTGCTCCATCCTTTAGAAGAAGCTATTCATTATCTCTTGTTGTCTAGGTAAGATCCCACCTTGCATCTCCTTCATCATCCTTTCTATTTCTTTTCTAATCACATAGATGGGTTGATGAGAAATTGAGGACACCTCTTGTAATGATCCCGGATTTTATATAAATTTAAATTGATAATTAAATTAATTTTTGAATAAAAATTGTGGAATTAATTGATAAATTGATTCGAGTTTCCCCGAATCCAAATAAAATATAAAGCAAACAAATTAGTTAAATTTTAACAACATATTAAAAATAGAAATTTATTTGTATTATAAAATAATAAGATTAAAGAATAAATAAATAAATTATATAGTTCATACAATATAAAGTAAATCTTGATATCATAAATCAATACAAAATAATACAAAGTAGTAAAACAAAACCAAAGTATATATGTACATGAAGTATAAAAACAAACCTAGCAAAAGTAAATATGAATGTGAAGTAGTTATGAAGGCAAGTAAAATATATATGTATGCAGCCTGTAGAGTTAGAAATGCTAGGCAAGAAAGTACAAAGTGAAAAGATAAAATATCTATGAACACAAACATAAGAAAATGGATAAGCATGAGACATAAAGTACATTAGCATTTAATGCCATCATCTTAGCAACATTTTTTGTCAATTCGAATTGTTTTCAAAATCTTCAGCCACCAAAACAAACATCAGTAGTCAAAGCAAGAAAAAAATCTCTGATCAACTTTGTACAAACCACATTATCACCTTGTATAAAAAAATACATTCCCTGTATACTTCTCATTTCAGTTTCGTCCATTCCAAACAAGAAAAATCTGGAGTAAACATCATCTTAAAACTCAAACAATAATTCAAACTAAAACAACAATACAATCAGATGTAAACCAGGGAATCAAAGAAAAAAAAGAGGAGCTTCAGCAACTCTGTTCTTCTTTTTCCTGGAAATCAAAGTGAGTAAACTATCCATCAAAAGCTTTAATCTGTTTGATACATGAAGTATGTTGTGAAACATTTGTATAGATGTATGCCTGCATGTCTATATATATATGTAAATATTGTGTGCATGTCTGTATATGGTTATATACATATCTCTGTTAAACTACAAGTTCCAACCCATTAAAAATAAATTCGATTACTCTTCCTATAATCTGTTTTAGGCCTTGATCTCTAAATGAAAAATGATTGAAACAACGTAATATAAATTTTAAAAATAGTTTCAAAGATTTAAATTTGGTAAGCATTTCAAGATCAAGAAATTACAGTAATGAACAAATATATGTCGAAAAATCAATGTTCAAAATTATATGATTTGATTTCATGAACAAATTCGTAGTAGAAAATGATGAATTTTGATACAAATATCTTGATTTTTAAGATTTGGATTGTCGAGATATTTTGGGTTGAACGTAAATTTGGTTTTGACAAAATTCTAGTGATCGGAGGGGAGATGGTCGGCGCGATCATGTCTGAAGCTTGCTGGGTGGTCGGGGAGTTTGAGAAAAATGCTCGCTTGAATTCTTGGCTGCTGTGGTGGCCGGTCGACGTGATAGTAGGGTTTTGTAGCCTGATTTGGTCGAGGTTGCATTCGAGGGTCGTGCGGCGTCGTCATTGCATCGAGTTGCACCGGACCAAGGGGAAAGGTTTCGTGGGTGGTCGGGGCAACTCTGGTCAAAGTAGCGTGGTTGATGGTAGACGAGATCGTCGGCGCGAGGCGTTTCTGGGTGATCTGGTTGGTTCCAATAGGTAGTCGAATAGCTCGATTTTGAGTTCATAGGTGAATCGTTGATCTAGATGCTCGAATTAATAGTTGTGGTCATCGACGATGTTCTGGTAGTCGCAACGATGATCGGAGGAGGCTGGAACGATGGTGCACATATACGCGTGTAGGTGTGTATCTGTTGTTGTTCGAATGATTGAGGAGGACGAGGGTTCTCGGGACGAACTCGAAGTAATTCATGAGGTAACTCGGGGAAAAGAAGGTGAGGGGAAACTCGGCGTAGGGCTCGGGTAATTTAGAATTTAGCTCGGGTAAATGTTTGCCTATATTTAAAAAAAAACAGAAACCTGTTCTGTTCTGAAGTTAAAATTAAATTATAAAACAAAGTTTTAAACTGAGTTTAAAATCAGAGTTTAAATATAACTTCAAGTCAGTAAAGAAAGAATTAGTTTTAAACTTTATAATAAAAAAATCAATTGGTATTAATTTTAAACCTTGAAATTTAAAATGAATTTAAAAGTGGATTGAATATAAATGTCTCAACATATTTATAAGTGATAACAAAATCATTGATAAGAATGAGATTTGTTTTAAGTTAATGAAGATGCAATGATAATTTGTAATTCATTAATTATTATGGATAATTTATTTATTTAATTAATTTATGATTTGGATTAATTAAATAAGTGATTAGAGGTTTAAATAAATTAATTAAGGGTTAAAGATTAAGTAAGGAATAATTAATTTGTAAATTAAGGATCATTAATTAAATATTAATTAATGATTAAAGTTAATTAATTAAGTGATTAACTAATAATTGTTGATTAAGGAGTGATTAATTAGTTATTGTAAGTAATTAAGAATAATTAATTAAGGATTAATTATTAATTAAGGGTTAATTAATGATTAATTAAAGGATAATTTATTAAATGTTTTGTAATAAATTGATTATTAGTTTACCATGGCGAGCAAATTTTCCATAAAAATTAATCTGATTTAAATCAATCAGATAATTAAATTGATCCTACTTACGGATGTTTGGATTTTATTGAATGGGTGAATTGTTTGATATCCCTGATACATGATGCTTTGTCATATATCCTGATTTGTGTTGTGACATGTAATGTAGTTTACTCATCTGGATGAATGTAATTTTATTATCTGCAATATATATATCTATGATCTGTGATCTGTGAATGAAAGATGAGCGTTATAGTTTATACCGCTTATCAAATATATTGTTATCTATGATGATTGAATGATGTTGCACTACTGTGTAAAACCCCTGGACCACACTTTTACATACACCAATATGGATTTCACGAGGAAATCGGTTAAGTCACAGATGATTTAAATTTAATATTTTTGAAATTGAAATTTTAATTTCAATTGATTTTGGAAATGGATTTGGGTTAAATGTTAAAGCTTTTGAAAAGGAGTTTTTGAGAATAAAGTTATTTTGAATAACTTGGTAAAGTTTCCAATTTAAATAATTTAATTTGAATTTGAATTCAAAATTTGGAATTGAATTCCATGTTTGGAAATTATGGTTAAAGATGTTATGAATGTGTTTATATGAATTTAAACCATTTTAAAAGTATGGTTTTGAGAATTTGAATTTAACCCAAGGATTTTAACTCGTATAAAAGAATCCGATTTTCCGAAATGAAAACTATTTGTTTTCTAATAATAGAAGCTTTCATATAAGGAATGAATTTCCAAATTGTGTCAAAGAATTTCAAATTGAAATGAAAATGGTTTTCCGAGTTATGAATAAATCTTTGTGAAAGATTGTTTAACTTTATTTTGAAATTGGAAAGGTGTACCTTTTGTATAAAAGGTCGAAATGGAATTGTTTTGAAAGCTATCAGTTAAATCTTTGATTTAAAGATTGGACGAGTTAATCCAAATCGATTTGAAAATCTATGAATAGATCTTTGTGAAACTAGGTGAACTTTGTGAGTTGAATCTTTTTGTGTAAAAGATTAAAATGGTAATGTGTTTAAACCATTTGAAGAAAAGTTTTGGGTAATAAGTTGTGACTTAACTGAAATCCTAATATCCATATGTTTTAAAATATTGCGCTCATTATTCGGTTTAGCCGGGAGAGGACTTTGTGTCATATAACCCATTCCGAATAGTGATACGACGTGAATGGATAGCATTTGAAGACCGGTGGTGAAGACCGGGTGTTTGCGAGAACGATAGGATAACCTATCGATTGTCTCTACACTGAGTAGCTACGGTATAGAGATTTCCTAAGTGATGGGAAGTCCGATCATGATTGTGGATACCCGGATTGCAAGGCTTCTTTGGAAGAGCCTTCGGTTCTGTTCGAACCCGGAACAGACTTGTATGGTTGTATGTCTGACATTACACTTTGAGATATAAAGCTGATTTCTTTCAAATACATTTCTGTTTGGTGGCGGAGATTTATTCTCTTAGCTTAACACCCTTCTCTGAGACGTACGAGCTCAGAGGTTATGTAGTTGAAGGTTATCAGTGATATACTCCCAATTTGGTAGTGTGGCATGCTGAGTGCTGCTGTGTGCTGATCATTTGTTGATCAAAGCATGGCTTTGTGAAAAAGCGTAGCTTTGTGGACGGGACTTCATCGGACCTCACAAACCGGAAATGGTTAAAACAGGAAAGATGCGGCAAGGTTATGAGGGTCGCGCCCTTTAGGGTATGTCATTTCCTTCAAGAAAAATGTGATATTATGGTATGGAGCCCAGATATTTACCTGTGTGGTTGCTCCAATCTCATTTACTGTGTGATTGTTGCTTTGTGATCGAGGGCCTTTGGATAAAGGTCCCAAAGGACCGGGGGGTGGCATACTCGAGTAGTAGTTACCTAGTTACAGAGGTAACCCGGCCTTGTGTTAGTAGAGAGCCGGGTAGGTTCTCGGGATGTCCCTCCAGAGGCGTACCCATGTGGCAGTAGGAAGTTCCTTGGCCTGACCATTTGTTGGAAATCCAAAGAAACAATACGAGCCCTATACGGTTTTAGTGGTATAACCTGCCATGCAGCGTGGCGGTAACCTGCCACAAAACATGGTAGCTATAGTAGGCATACGACGAAACATGATATGCTGGCTAAGATTAATATTATATTTTCGAAATGTTTCCTACACTATGTACTAGTAATAATATCAAAGGTGTTTTTGCGTAGTAAGCATGTTTGACTATCATAAGAAGAAATCTCCTCCAAGTCTGCGATTGCATTGTGTGTGTGGTGGGAGGTCTTATAGTAGTTTCATTTTTCAAAAGCATTGTGGATTTCAATGTTTAAAATCTTGTTGTTGTTTGTTTAAAGATAAACTATTTTTGTTGCTCACACCAGTCCCATGACTGACTCGGAGTTTATTGTTCCACTACAAGAAAAATGATTATCAATAGCAAACCAGTACAGCGTTGAATGCACCTCGTCATCTTTGTTTCTTTTAAAGGCAATTAGGGTCAAAACAACGCAATTTTCATGCCATCCAAACAACTTGGCGGTATATTTTTTCTTTTCCCTCTCATATTTACCTATTCTCAAAATCCCTTTTCCTCGTGTTCTCACTTGCAAAGCCCTAAATTCCTCATCCGACTTTTAATCGAGCCATGGCCAATTAATTCGTGGCATTAAGAAATCATTTGTCGCTCTATCGCCGCCGTGCCGCCGTTCTTTAATTGACGACGAGAGAGACTTCAGGAGTTGCTCAAATCTATAGGAACCAAGTTCACGTAAGTCAATTTTTTTAAGTTAATGGATGGCAACTTTAGCTGTTAAATCGTCGTTTTAGGATCTGTTTTCATTTGGCTTTCTTTTAATCTTAAATTTATGTGGTTTACGTAGTTTTGTGTTTCAAATGGAATTTTTACTGAAAGGTGACATCTTCTTTGATTTACAGTTTATAATTTTGGGTATATTTGAGTTTGGAGTTGTCATACATTTTGTTAATGATTTGGGGTTGTCTGCGATTAATACTGCAAAATGGTTTACTTTTGCATAACCGATAGTTTGATTTCTCTATATTAAAATTTATGTGCTGGGTATGTATGAATTTGTTCCAGTTGAAAGTTTTTTTACTCGAGTGGATTGAGAGTGAATTGTTTTATTTAAACAGCATAACAAGGTTATGAATATTTTTCAATTGTCAGTTGAAGTAAAAATGCAGTTTTATCTATTAATTTATTATGTGTGTTGAACTGATACATTAGTTGAGGATTTTAGACAGTCTCATGTTTACATTGTCCTTGGTAGATCGATAGATGGACCAAAGTTTCTGAATGTATTCATGCCGAGTAGAACTGAGCGGTAGTTTATACCCGATTAAAGTATATTTTTACTTAATTAAAGTATATCGTGTAAACAATTTGATTTTTTGCTATTTGGTTTTGATGTATTTGAAATCTTTAAATCATGTTCTTGAATCGTAACTTGATAAGGGAATAAAATTGGCCTTGTGTAATTGAATATTTTTAGTTTTCTGCTAAAATAGAATCCAATTTTGGCTTTGTGCCACATTAAGTTTTTTTTCTTTAAAAAAATACACGAAAGTTGTACATGCTATCTCGTTTACTTTATGCACACTCTACTAACAGCTAAATATTACACTCATCATACTAAATACCGTATTTATCATATGTATCACTTCAAATGTCAATGTATTCTTTCCATGCACACTTACAGTAATCTATCACATTATAGCACTAGTATTTATCATATGTATACTTTCCAATGGTGTTGAAAAAAGAAGACAACATACAAACAATGCGTATAATTCGTGAAATAATTTAAAGGTGAAATTAATGAAATGTTAATATCAATTCAAATGTCAATGTATGCTTTTTTCTGAGTGGTAAGTTTGACTCCTTTTACTTTAATTGTTTCTTGTATTATTTTGTTAATAAATATAAGATATTTGTAGTATTAAAGCAGTACCAGTGCCAGTACAAAAATAACAAGTAATAACATAGACCATCAAGTTTTGAACATGCAGTCCATTGAAAATATATGTATTCAGGTACAAAATATTGCTTAGCGCATTTATTATATTAAACAAAATCAACATATGATTGTCCACTTATATATGCACTTGCTTATAAATCAATGTTAACGAATTCCCAAAATGATTTGGAGGGGTATTATGTTTTTTTTGTTTAATCATTGTTATAGGGAATCACGGGGTATTTGGTTCCTTTAATAGTTTAGTTACTAATTTTATTTTCAACCTCAATCAATAAACTCTAAATAACTTAAATATTTTCTTTGACATTATATCAAATATTTTATGTGCATTCAAAATCATTTAACACTATTACATCAAATGATCAACCCACTACCAAATAATATATTTCACTTCTATATAATAAACTAAAATTGTTTACTTAACCATATATAAAATTGGGTAATATAAAATACTATATTTCTTACATAAAGTAGGCAATTTTGGTCTAACCATATCAAATACTCAGTAATATATTACTGTAAATAGTTTAGTTTTTGTCCAACCATGTTGTTCCAAAATGTGTTAAGGCTAGATACAATGAATTTGAATACTGCTAAGTAAAAAGGATTTCAAAATTTGTTGACCACTTTACAAATTTTGCCTTGTAAATATATGTAGGAACTGAATGACAGGTTCACATATTCAAAAGTGAATAAAAACCATTTAACAAAGATCTAGAATCAAGTATGTACAAGGATTAACAAAAGAAATGTAATATAAATATTGTCTTATCGATGTACATACAACATATAATTTAAAGATAGATTTCATAGCAATATTTTTTTTCCATAGGTTCCCTATTACCTTGATGAGCCAAAAGGATGAGCTCTTGAGCTTTTTGAGATAAAGAAGCAATTGGAAAATGCAAGAGGTAAGAGTATTACTATTAGAGCTATGGTAGTAATAAACCCAGGCAATCCTGCTAGATAAGTTATGCTCGCCTTTACTTCATTACTAAAATACTTTTCTGGACTTGTTTATTTCTGTTGTATAAAAAATTAAAAAAATAAATGTAATTTGGTGCCGCAATATTTTAGTTACTTTTTCTATACATTGGTGAAATAGGATGGTTTTCATTGTTCAGATCATAACTCCTCTAACTCTCAACAAAGGCTCCTTTTTTGATATGTTCATTCAGTGTTTGCTATCTTTTTTGTTAAGAATGTGAGGTTTCGGGTTCTTTTAGAGAAAAATCAATGGGAAATTATTGGATTCTGCAAAAAAGAAGGCCTTGTGCTTCTGGTTAAGGAGGTTGGTCACTTGTCTTTGTAAGTTGTGTATATTACCTTGGTCTTTAGAAAATGTGATGGAGTTTTTTTCTTCTTTTCCCATAGGAATATCCAGATAATATATATGCTGACAAAATTTTCAACTCCTTCAAGAAAATAACTCGAGTAATGGGCTACAGTAGAGATGAACTTCATACTGTATCTTTTCATCCTACTTCTAATGGTATAATCATTACAGATATAATTTCTTTTCTTTACAAGTGTCCATTAGGTATGATTGTTAATACGCAGCGTATTATGGTGAAAGTGGGAAAAGGGGTGGATATATGGAAATAAGCGGGGTAAATTTAGATGTAAGAGATCAACTTTACAAGTTGGCATCTATAAGTGTTCGAACCTAACAGGACAGATTTTGACAAGCCTTGTTATGAATACCCCTAAGGCAATTCATTACAAAGTTTAACTTTTTTTTAATTGTTGATAATTTATTAGCTTATGGGCAGGTTGAAGATGCTTCATACCAATCTTTTACTGCAGAATAGAAAGAGATTCTTTCATCTTTAGCTAGGGAAGCATGGGTTTGTTTATATTAATGACACAACAACTACTCTCAACCTGATTTTCTTTTGCATATTCAGACATCTGCAAAGAATAATGAAGAGCCTAGATCCTTTAGAAGAGCAACGAAGAAAAGAATTGCTGCTAGGTAATAAACTGGGATCTGGTGGGTTGTTTAGCTAAAGCTAATGAACTGATTGCTTTGGATAGAGCCATGAATTATAAGTGTAAGTGGTACAATTATAAGTGTAAGTGGACTCTGGACTCATCTGACCGTGTCTTTGAAATTGTATTGCCATATCTGTCTTTTTTTTCCTCCAATACCAGCTGCAGTTGCTTTGAATGTTTCAACATGCAAGTTCATTTTTTGGTTAACTGCTTTTGTTTCAACATGTCTTTTTTGTATGCTAGTGTATATTCAACCTTTGAAACAATAGGATAACTGCTTTTACTCTTTTTTTTATCTGCATAACATTAACAAGTGAAGCAAATGTAACTGCTTTTAATATTATTTTCCAACTTGATATACATTGTTATGCGGTCTCATATAGTTCTAATCTTTTTTTTATCTGCAGAAAATAAGTAAAAGGAAGAGGGCTGCATTCAGGTATACAAGTTACTTTGTAGGAATACATTCAGGTATATCTTCATTTGTTTATATCTATTTATTTGTTAAAGCCTGCTGTTTTGTTTTGTTGCCCGTGAAAGCAATTCCGAGTAATGAAAATAATCGTTGGATAAAAGAACATCCAATACTTAACTGGTAGTGATGATTCTCCTATTTGCAAAATTTCCAATAACTACCTCTTAATTTGATGATCCAAATACTTAACTGGTAGTGATGATTCATCTTTAACATTTGTTGGCTGCATCCATTATTATTCTGTTTTCTTCAAAAATTTCTGAGTTGCATGCCCAAATATATGACCATACTCACATTTTAGTTGTTTATATTTTATAATCATAAAAAACAGATGTACACCTGAAAAGTTTCACCTGTCCTCGTACAAAGATATGAAAAGTGTGCATGGTAATGTTGTTTTTGTTTCACCTGAAATTGTACAAAAATTTGTGTCCTGTCCTTGTTTGCTGTTTCACCTAAAAATTTTACACAAAACTGCAAAATTTTCTTTGCTGTTTCACCTGAAATCCTATCACTACAGCCACATGAAATGTGCACTTGTGGATATCCATTTCCCTTTTGTATATAGTGTACCTTGGAGAGGCAATTAACCTTCTTATTTCTCATGTTATCATTATTAATGGGATAAACCTGAATATGGTACCGATAAATATCTTGATGTTTGTTGATTCATAAATATTCATGTCACGCTGGTTTTGTTTTCCACAATTGCTGATTTTCGAGAGCCACTGCTCTTTACAACCAAGATAAATATAGGAGCAGGCAGTGATTATGGCTCAGGCTGCCTTCTTGAACGCATGATATTTTGTGAGCTAAAGGGCATCATGAGACTCTGAGCATTAATTACATGACATCTGGAAGAAGATGATCAGTGACACTTCACTTTATGCACTTAAGTTTAATTATAGGTGTGTAAAAAATTTAATTTACTCCATCAAGATCTATATTACTTTATTAGGTAAAGGCAGGAACGTGCCTGTCAATGAGTCACCAACAGAGGGAGTCAAAATTTGAAACATAAAAAGGCATCAATGTCAATTTAATGATACCTTAAGAGGGTTAAGTTCGAGTTTGGCATATGGCATTTGCGACAGTGAGAGGAAGTTGGTAATAATCCGCTTCTTGTTGCTGTATTTTCTAAATCACACGTTATTTTTGTTTTATTTCACGTCAATGTCTGTTTAGTTAAACTGATGTATTGGCAGTCTATTTAGTTAAAATGATGTACTAACAGTCTTTATCTTTTTTGTCATGAAAAATTATATAACTTGCGGATGATGTTTGGATTTGAAAAATAACTTATGTGCTTCATTTTGACAGGTGCTGTATGATAATACCGGGGTTACTACAAGCTGGAAGGAAGGAAAAATTATTTTGCTGCATTCATTCTCTTTCAAATCGGTCATGCTTGGATTAACGTATTTTGTATTGACGTTCATATATCTTTGCTTTTAGTATGTATCGTTTTGGTCAGCTATGGTTGTATGTATTGTTTTTTTTAAGATCACAAATATTTGAAACTTCGTGTACGAAATATTATGGATATATATCTAAATATATATTGTGGTTTGGCTTATGTCTTTATTTGATTACGTACATCATTATGTGATAATTGTGTTTTTTGAAATTTTATAATATATTAGTAGAATTGTAAGCTTGGATGTATCTAGTAAAAAAACCGCAGGGATAAAAATTTATAGCGTTTCAACCGTGCTATGGAAAGGTTGTTTTTTCCAGTTTTATATACTATAGCAGTCATGAAAACGCTATAGTTTCACTTCATAGCGACTTTCCAAGGTTATTAAAAGTCATGTTTACAGCACTCATAAAACGCTATGAAATGTCCTTGTCCATAACGTCTCTTATAGCGTTTTTTATGTTGTTGTTATAGGTCGCTGACCTATTACAACATGTTAATATACAGCGTAAGAAAAAACGCTATAATAGCTTCTAATAGCGTTTTTTAAATGCTATTAAAGGGTGTTTTTGTTGTAGTGTTCCCTTCCTAAACTCTGGGTGCCCATAATTTTCCACATGGGCAGTCTAGAGTTGGGTTTTTCAGATAATCAGGTTTAGTAGATTAGTTGGAGCTAGTTCAATTGTTGGAGTTCACGGACGACTACACTTTCTTATCTTTGGGGGTTCGAGCGTGATGTTGGAGAGTTTGGATTCATTCTCTTTTTCAAATCATTTGGATTATCACTTCTGTTGTTTTCGCTGTAGCATTATTATTTGTCTCTGATATTGTTGTATCATATTGATATCATTGTTGTATATCATTCTGGATATTGTATTCATTGGATTTGTATATGATATTATCCATTTCTTTATTCCGCTGTGTTGTTATACTTACTGTGTTATAAGCTCCGAAGAGCCAGATTCGACGTTTGAATCTGCGGCATTTCGAGTACAATTGAAGTACGGGTGCCGATTTTCGAAGGCCGAGTTCAGGATCTTTACACCTCTTGGCTGCCCCCAGGCTCCGGTTGACTTGCTACAACTCTAGATCTCGTATTAGGCCTGCACATCTTCTTTAAACCTTAGATTCAAACTTCAATTCTTCAGATCTCGTTCAAGGTTCTCAGTGAAAGCATCAAAATGTCAACCTAAAAAATAGATCATCACTCTGGCTAGAGTTTGAAAGCACCAGCCCTGTTCTGACAGAGCAATATCAAAGATCACAGATATAAGAAAAGAACAGTAAAAGAAAGAAGATAGAGAATTTTTATAGTGGTTCGGCTGTTAATGAAGCCTACGTCCACTTTATAATTTTCCTTATAGACTGATTGTTGTTACAAGAGATGTTTGATTACAAGGCTTTGATTATCTCTAGCTAGATTGAATCCCCAAAGTTGGAATCCACTGAAGGATCACAATAAATTCCTTTGGAGATTGTTGTGAGGAAGGTAGAGAGTGAAGAATAATTCCAGCAGAACTTCAGAAACCAGTCCCGAGAAGATCAAGATCCTCTTTATGTTGCAGGTAGGATGCTATTTATAGAGATCGGAGAGTTTCTGGGCCAGACTTGTCTTTATCAGCTCACGGGTAGGTATCAAACGACCTAGGGGGACTTTGGCTTGCAAAACGAGCCAAAACCATGGGTCGCTGGCGACCCACAGACTTGGTTGGTTTTTCAGGCCAACGTCTCGCCTCTTTTGTAGTGTTCCACAGTTGGTTGATTTAAAGGTTCGAGGAGAAGCGTGGGTCTCTGACGATCTAAGTACTTAGGATTTTTCTAGAGTCTGGAATTGGAGATGTTTCCATAGCCTTTTATCGTTGTTGTTACGTTTTGATGGCAAGTCGCTAGCTATTTACTTTCAGCTGCTGATTGGACTAAAGGAATGTTATTTTCTCGGCCTCGTTGATTCCAGTTGTTGTTTTAGTCGTATAGCTTGACCCTTGTCGATCTCTTGTCCTAGCTTTTCTGGTTAAGTTCTAAACCATCCCGTCTACACAAGGTTGTCCGGTGTTCTATTGGTTTCTACTGGGTTAAAAACCCAGATAACACTATCTTAATACCGGCGTTCATATCATTAATGAAATAGACATCCAAAAGTAAAAAAAATTCTATAACTTGTTAGAAACTTCTTACAATACCATATAAATGGTAAAAGCAATTTCCCTCTTTAATTTCTTTCTTTCCTTTAAGAAAAAAATACAAAAGAAGAGAAAGAAAATAGTTTACATAATATAAATTAAAATAATAAGTAAAATATATATTCTTAATCATAATAGAGAAGTGTATATTTGTCATATGTCAAACAAATAAACAAATAACTCACCTTCTGACCTGAAGCTTTTGATACCCATGGATAAAGCCATATTATAGTTAGAAGGTCTAGCTTATTACCATACTACTAATTATTTGAATGCCATTTAATTTCATGTGTAATAAATAATTACCAAATATATTGAGAAAATGGATCAATAATAAAGCTCTTCATTTTTGAATCATATAAGAACTTGTAGTGAGCAGTTACTCATCTCTAGTTTTCTATATTGATATTGGTATTGACGCAGCGGATTAAACAAAACAATCTTCAATCGATGAAAGTAGTAATCGATGGATTGAAAGATACTGAAATGCCCAAATTCGTTGATCCGAAGATACCGAATTCTAGCTATCCCGAACTCGTTGATCGCGCACGATACCGGGTTCAAAGATCTTCAATTCTTCAAGCGTTGATCAAGCGCACTTGATTTCGCGAATCGGCTTCTACAATCGTTGAATCGAGCGCACTCGATTAACCGAAAGAGGAGATAGGAGATTACACTCAACTACCAATTTAGATGAAAGCACACAACAATCAAAAGAGAATTTTATTCAAAAATCAACAACCTTTTACAAATGACCATACATGCCTATTTATAGGCTACAACTCAACACAACAGAAAACTTCAAAAATATTACAAGTACTTAGGTCGTTTCCGACCTATAACCTTCGACCTAACAACATACGACCTAAACAGACGACTTAAGAAAACACAGCTTTCGACTTAACAAATGGTAATTACAACAACTCTTAGGTCGTGAACGACCTACGACTTAAACAGACGCGACCTATCTTCAATACATCCGCTTCCTTCAGCGACTTAAGAATCAACGGCAGAGATCAATGCGGCATAAGAATCAACGACATCCAGAGCTTTGCGACCTAAAAGATAAGCAGTTCCAGACACTTCGCGACCTAAGCCCTCGCGACTTAACTCCCAGTTCACCCAGCGACTTATCTTAAGTCGTAACTCATTTACGCGACCTAACTTAGGTCGAATCAAAACTCCGCGACCTAACTCCTTGCGACCTAACTTAGGTCGTAACGTCTTCCTGCGACCTATCATAGGTCGTGACTTGTTAGGTCGTAGCACCCTCTTAGCTCGTTCCAGCGATCTATTTTCCCACTCGCTAAGTCGTACACGAGTTAACTTGTTAAGTCCTTCTTGCGACCTATCTTCTAACTCGCTAAGTCGTATACGAGTTAAAAACATGTTAGGTCGTTCCAGTATCTCGTTAGCTTGCAAATCTTCGATAGGTCGTTGGAGCGACCTAAAGGCCTCGTTAAGTCGTATGCGACCTAACACTTCACCAATTTGGGCTGTGCCACTCTTTAGCTTGCTTATCGACTTATCATAGGTCGTTAGACCACTCTTCCCAGCATCACTCGCTTCCTCCTCTAACTCCTTAGGTCGTGAGCGACCTACAAACTCCATAGGTCGTGAGCGACCTATGCCTTTAACATTCTGCGCTGCATCATCCTCCCTAGGTTGAGAAAAATTCGACCTCGAATTTGCACCATCCTCCTCTACTATGAGTTCATTTCCGTGGTATGGTATGAGATGTTTAACATTGAATACGTCAGACGTATACACATCATCTGGCAGTTTCAATTTGTAAGCATTTTCATTAATTCGCTTCACAACTTCCACCGGACCAATTTTCCTGGCTTTCAACTTGTTATAAGCGCTTACTGGAAAACGATCTTTTGTTAACACTGCATAAACCATATCTCCTTCATTAAACTCAACCTTTCGTCGTTTCAAATCTGCAGATTGTTTATACTTCTCATTTGCTTTCTCCAATCGTTCCTGAACGATTTTATGACATTCCGTCAACCCTTCAACAAAATCAGCAGCTTTCTTAACTGTCTTCTTTGATTGTGGCACTACCGTTAAATCCAACGGTCCCTTCGGTAAGCTCGAATAAACAATCTGGAATGGACTGAACCCAGTACTTCGATTCACAGCATGATTATGGGCAAACTCTGCCTGGCATAACTTCATATCCCAACTCTTCAGATTATCTTGAACAAGACACCTCAACAAGTTTCCCAACGATCTGTTCACAACCTCGGTCTGTCCATCCGTTTGCGGGTGATAAGCACTACTAAACTTCAGCTTCGTTCCCACCATTTTCCACAAACTCAACCAAAAGTGACTCAGAAACCGAGTATCTCTATCCGACACAATAGATCCTGGCAATCCATGAAGTCGATAGATCTCCTTGAAAAACAATTGAGCAACATGAACAGCATCCACCGTCTTCTTACAAGCAATAAAATGTGCCATCTTCGAAAATCGATCCACTACCACATAGATGGAATCGTTTCCTCGCTGTGTTCTTGGCAGCCCCAACACAAAATCTCTACTTACATCAATCCATGGTTTAGTCGGTACCGGTAACGGCATATATAAACCAGCATTAGTCGCAGTTCCTTTCGAAACCTGACAAATATGACATCGTTCCACAAACCTCTCTACCTCTTTCCTCATCGATGGCCAAAAGTAGGATTGTAAAATTAACTGTAAGGTACGGTCTCTCCCAACATGTCCTTCTTCATGTAGCTCTTTTACAATCTTCATTCTCAAACTGCAATCAGGTATGCATAATCGATTTCCTTTGAACAGAAAACCATCTAACTTCACGAATTCATTCGTCTCCCCATTCTTGACTTTATCAACAAATTTCACAAAGTAAGGATCTTCCACAAATAATTCAGGCAACATTTCGAACCCCGTCACTTCAACTTTCATTGTAGTTAACAAGTGATTTCTTCTACTCAACGCATCCGCAACACGATTCGTCACTCCCGACTTGTGTTTCACAACAAATGTAAACTGTTGCAGATATGCAATCCACGATGCATGTCGTGCTGAAATCTTGTCTTGTCCTTGCAAATGCTTCAATGCCTCGTGATCAGTGTAAAGAACAAACTCTTTCTGAAATAGATAATGTCTCCAGTGTTTGATAGACTGCACAACAGCATAAAATTCCACATCATATGTACTGTATCTAATCTTTGCTCCTGATAACTTCTCACTGAAATATGCAATTGGACGTCCCCTCTGACTCAACACTCCTCCGATCCCAACCTTGGATGCATCAGTATGTAGTTCAAATACTAGCTGAAAATCTGGTAATATTAGAATTGGTGCAGACGTCAAGAGTTCTTTGATTCGATTAAAAGCAACTCCAGCTTCCTCCGTCCATGCAAATTGCTTACCCTTCATACAATCAGTCACAGGTGCCATCACACTACTAAAGTGTGGAATAAATCTTCGATAAAATGAAGCCAACCCGTGAAAACTACAAACTTCCGTTATCGTCTTGGGCTGCGGCCAATCTCTAATCGCTACAACTTTACTTTGGTCAACCTGTATTCCTTTTTCCGACACAACATACCCCAGAAATAAAACACTATGCGTCATGAACACGCATTTCTTCGTTGCAGCATAGAATTGTTCTTGTCGCAATACCATCAGCACTTCTCTAAGATGATTCAAATGTTCCTCTGGACTCCCACTGTAAATCAGTATATCATCGAAATACACCACCATAAACTTCCCAATGAACGGTCTAAAAATCTGATTCATCACCCTCATGAAAGTACTTGGTGCATTTGATAAGCCAAATGGCATGACCAACCATTCGTATAGACCCTCCCTGGTTTTAAAAGCAGTCTTCCACTAAAATGACCCTCCTAATTATACTCTAATTTCATAAGGAATTTTTTTTTTAAGGTAAAGAGGATATATATATATATATAGATATATCATCCATTGTAAATATAATTCTCAGGGTCAATATCTTTCTCCAATAAACCAAAATATATCCAGGATCACAAAAATCAACCAATATAAATATATCAGTACATTCACAAAAATAAGCACATACATGTGAGGATGCATGTGCCTCTCTTGTTTGAATCAGAGTTCTGGAAAAACAAGAGGATATTGGATTGCTAATTTTTTTTTTGACCAAACAATCCACTGGTAACATACATATTAGTCTGTTTATCCTAACTAAGAAGTGATCAAGTAATTATCAGTAGTAAACAAGCTTTTAATATAGCTGTTTATGTTAAGCTCTGAATAGTGTCAAAATCAGTATAAAATAAAGTGGATCCTAAGTGAACACAAGCAACATCTAGGCGTAATGGAAACGCGCCTAACTTATACATGAAAGGTCACGAGTTCGAGTGCTATGCTGGTCGGTTCAAACACAATTTTTGGTTTTCATTTTTTTTTCTTCTGTACATTTTGGAATCTGTTATTCACATATATCTGCATATATATATTTTATTTTTGCTTATATTCCAACATACTAAACAATAATCCTTGCTTAATTATTTTTGAAATCCATTCCTATAGCCTGAAAGGCTTCAGGATTGATATGAATCAAGAGTCTGGTTCTTGGGTTTTGAGGATGATAGAAGTATTTATCATTATTCATGTTTGTATTTCTTCTTATAAGATCTGTCTGGCCTTAAAATACATTTGGTTAAATCTGAGTGAAATTCAGATTCCTATTACAAGTGCAAAGGAAAAAGGTGTGTTGATATATTTGCACAAAACATGTTTATGTGCATATATATCTGCAACTATTTGAATCTGACTTCTATCTACCTTACTACAGATTCTTTCTTTGTTTTTAAAAATAGGACATAAAACAATTGTATGGAACAAGTTAGATGAACCTTGCAGCCATATAAAAACATTCAACCTTTGTTTATTTTCTTTTGTATACATATGACATAGTAGAAAACAAAACCATTAAATTTTCTGAGAATCTACTATCCAGATTTTCCAAAACTTGAATCCTTTTCAAAGATTCATGATTGACTAATGCATTTATGAAATGTAATCATTCATCTTTTAACATGGTGCTCTGGCTAAATCTACTTACAAAATTTGATCAAAATCCTTTTTAAACATAACAGATATTTGACTTAAATCATAGTTTCCAGATACAAATCAATCTCTTAACAAAATGCCTAACAAACTATTCATCCAATATTCAACACTTAATACAAGTAGCAATTTAAATTGTCAATACATGCAGATTTCAACATTTAGGCTCTTATCTAACTAAGTTTTTTTTAGCATGCTATATCTTCTTCTCAAGGCCTTGCTCCTACTCCTACTTAGTTGCTGCAATCCCTGAAAAAGCATTGGAAACTGCCTCATTTTAAATGAGACACCCCAGATGCCATTAGCACACTAGGGTCAGACACATGTCTGGTATGAGAAAATTCACAAAAGCAATTTGTTAATTAGTTTAAAATCAAGTTAAGTACAAATACATAAGGTTCTGTCCTTTGGAATTAGGTAAATACTTGTGTGCATGCTCTGTGTCATTGTGCATGTGCACACTTAAATTTTCTTCCCAGAGACTACATATATATATATAACATATACATTCAAGCATACAATTCAATCATAGACAAACAATCATTCATACCAAATAGGAAAATAACTAATATGAGTTAAATTACTCATTCAATACTCATATTTCAAATCTGGGAAAAACTCTAGTTTTCTCATCTGCTCAAGTATTACTTCCTTGGTATATTTATCTATCCTTGGTCTCACCTGCAATATTTATGAATCAATGGACACACTGTAATGAACTAATTCACTCCATTACACAAAGATCTCAGGACTTACACAAGCCATGTGTCAACTTATGTTACTCAAGCACACAAGTCATTCCTGCAGTGTTCTTGACCCCAATTTCCTAATCAGGTTTAAGTTAATAATAACTCTTTTGATTGTTCATGGCAAAACCATTCAGTGATTCATTTCATTAGCTAAAAACATCCATAACATGGCATCTCATATTATTCATGATCATACAGAAGTAAACAAGCAAACAACCAATGGTGATTACAAAATAAGGTTCTGTATATACCTATATTCATCTTGGCATTTTTAAAAGGAGTTTAGGCAACTAACATTGGCTTATGGTTTCTGAGAGAGTTTTTCTTTTGCAAACATTTGTGCTTGAGTTAAACTCAGGATGACCTGGTCTCACTGAATCACAAAATTTTGTTTACTATGCATTTTATTGAATCAGGAGCATCAGCACATAGGCAACCCTATTGCACCCCTAATTCCTTTTTATTTCAAGCCTCAGCACTTATACATGAGTATATTGCAGCTCAACATTATTTTCATTTTTCTGGGTTAAACCAAAACCAATACTACTTGCCTATTCTCAACATTTTACTTTCTGGGTATTTGTTTATATCCCTAAATATTAACATATCAGAGATCTGAGTGTATAAACAGATATGTATACTATCAACACATAAAACTTTGTTATAATAAAACAAGTGATCAATCAAGGAAAATCAAAACATATTCAGGTTTAAATTCACAGATAAACATTCATATATGAAAATATCCTTTTAATAAAAATACTTTTATCTGGCTGCCTACATTAGGACTTATTGCCTTAGATTTTTGAGTGAGTTTTCTCACCTAGCTCTCTCCTTTGTTTCCTTAATTAACTGATGAACTCCTGCTCTTATCCTCAAGCTCTCTTTCTTCCCTTGTCTTATGATTTCTGTGGTATTGTTTTTTTTTTCAAAATTCTTTTCTAGGGAGGAGAGGAGGCTGCTGCATATACATGTATATACATACAGGGTCTCTCTCTTAGGGTTTTGGGTATTGGCTAAAGCCATTTTTGCCCACCAGAAAATCATGTTATCTGAATTTTAAACCCAAAGTTTTACCCCTTCCCGGCTTAATTTGGGTGAAGAGAAAAGTAGTTACACATTTTTTTCAGAAATTTGCTTTTAAGAAAATACTTTTCCCCCTTGTCTACAATCATGCTAAAAATGTGACTTGGTTTTTGTTATTTATCAAATACTCTTTTCTAATTCTGCCTATACCAAGAACTTCTCTGTTTTATCTTATTTTCCTATTTCTAGCTTTCATGTAAATGGCATGTACTTCCTTTATTTATTTATAAGAGGATTAGTTCTTTTTATATCTTCATTCTTTTTATTTCTGCTTATATTAAAATGTGTCTGTATATTTTATTTCCTTAGTTTGAACTCTAGTATTTTGTTAACACATATATATATATTTATATATATATATATATATATATATATCATTCTGTATTGACACACACACAGGCACATGTATACTTAAGAAAAATATTCAGTAGCATACATATATTTATATTTACTTATGCATTCAGCTTTTAAAGATTAAATATATATATATATATATTCCCATACATATCAATATGTATTTATTCTTAAAGTTCAGAGATTTTTAGCTTATATTCATGAGCATTTCCTGTGCACTCATGTACACACACTGATACACTATCAAGCTATATCAATTCCTCCTTTTAAAATTTATTTAAAAATTATTTTAAATTCATTTATATTTTTCAGGATAAATTCCTAAAATCTTGGGTCATTACATACACCCCTCCTTTTAGAAATTGTGTCCCACAATTTTCCTAAGCTTAAAATAAATTTTAAACTTAATTCAGAGAACAAGTATATTCTCTACCAAACAGATTCTTAGTTCTATACTAACTAAAAATATATTCATCCAAAATAAAGAAAACAATCAAAAATCAGAATTACCTTATTCTGAAAATAGCTTAGGATAATTCATCCTAACCTTGTCTTCTAATTCCCATGTGCAATCACTAGGATCTAGACTCCACTGTACCTTCACAAGTTTCAGAGATTTATTCCTCAACTTCTTCACATCTTTTGCCAAAATTCCCACTGGATCCTTTTCATAAATCAAATTAGGATTTATCTGCACTTGGGTTGGGGTTTCAAGAATTTCTGCCTTGTCATGGACCCATCTTCTCAATTGTGATACATGAAAAACATCATGTATACCTTGCATGTTTTCTGGTAATTCCAACTTATATGCCAAGGGACCAATTCTCTCCAGAATTTTGTATGGTCCAATATATCTTGGGGTTAATTTGCCTTGTTTTCCAAACCTCAGCACATTTTTCATGGGTGAGATTTTTATGAAAACAAAATTTCCCACTTCATATTCTACCTGCCTCCTTCTCATGTCTGCAAATTTCTTTTGCCTATCTTGAGCTGCTGTCATTCTTCTTCTTATCAACTCAATTTTCTCCTTGGTTTCTTGTATGTACTCAGGTCCTAAAATAGACCTTTCTCCTGCTTCTACCCAGCAAACAGGTGACAAGCAGGGTTTACCATATAAGGCTTCAAATGGAGCCATTCCTATGGTGCTTTGGTAGCTGTTGTTGAATGTAAATTCAACTAGATGAAGATAATCTTCCCAGTTGCCCCCAAAATCCAGTATACATGCCCTCAACATGTCCTCCAAAACTTTGTTTACCACCTCAGTCTGCCCATCTGATTGAGGATGGTAGGCAGTACTTAAACATAGTTCACTTCCCATTGCTTCTTGAAAGCTTCTCCAGAATTTTGAAGTGAAAATGGTATCCCTATCACTCACAATGGTTTTGGGAATGCCATGTAACCTTACCACTTCTTTTATAAAAATTTGAGCTAGTTTTGGTGCTGTTCTTTCTGACTTGACTGGGATGAAGTGTGCTACCTTGGTTAGCCTATCCACTATCACCCATATACTTGTATTACCTCTCTTAGATCTAGGTAGTCCATCTATGAAGTCCATAGATATGTCTTCCCACTTCCACTGTGGTACACTAAGAGGTTGCATCAACCCTGATGGTCTTTGAGTTTCAGCCTTGACTTGTTGGCAAGTCATACATTTGGCAATGTACTTAGCTATATCAGATTTCATCCCCTTCCACCAGAAATCTCTTTTCAAATTTTGATACATTTTTGTGTTACCTGGGTGAATGGAGTATTTACTTCTGTGATATTCATTCAATATCTCCTTCTTCAATTCTATGTCCTCTGGTACACACATCCTATTCTGGTATCTCACATAACCATCTTTATCAATGTGGTGATTCATTACTTCCTCCCCTCTTAAGAGGAGCATTCTCTTCTCTAATAAGTGAGCATCTTGTTCTTGCATTTTTCCTACCTTCAGAATTAAATCTGGTTGAAGTGTCATTAAGCTTAACTTCCCTTCATCTCCTTGTGCACCATGCATCTGCTCATTAATGTGCACACAACCATTCTCCCCAATCTCTAACTCAGTTAGCAAAGACAAATCTTTAAATTCTGCTATCATCATCATAGCCAATTTAGCATGCTGTCTACTTAGAGCATCTGCAACTTTGTTTGCTTTGCCTGGTGTATAGAGTATGTCAAAGTCATAGGCAGCTAAGAACTCCACCCATCTATGTTGCCTCATGTTCAAATCTTTTTGTGAAAACAAATATTTTAGAGACTTGTGGTCAGTGTAAAGTTCAAACTTAGTGCCTAACAAATAATGTCTCCAAAGTTTTAAAGCATATATCACAGCTGCTAATTCGAGATCATGTGTGGCATACCTTACTTCATGGGGTTTAAGTTGTCTGGATGCATATGCAATGACTTGGCCTTGTTGCATCAACACCGCACCCAAGCCAAACCCACTAGCATCAGTGTATACCACTAATTCTTCATTTCCATGTGGTACCTTTAAAATTGGAGCATTCACCAATGCCTCCTTCAATTGTTCAAAAGACTTTTCACACTTTTCTGACCAAACAAAAGCTTGGTTTTTCCTGGTTAGGTTAGTGAGTGGTGTAGAAATTTTTGAAAAATCTTTTATAAACCTTCTATAATACCCTGCCATCCCCATAAATGACCTCACTTCACTCACAGTGCTTGGCCTCTTCCATGCTTGAATAGCCACTACTTTATTGGGGTTCACATAAATTCCTTTGGCAGATATAACATGGCCAAGAAAATGTACTTCCTCCTTCCAAAACACACATTTTGAAAATTTTGCCTTTAAGTCTTTTTCCCTTAGTCTAGACAAAACCAGGTGCAAATGATGCTTATGTTCTTCCACTGTCTTGGAATAAATCAAAATGTCATCTATGAAAATAAGCACAAACTTGTCTAAACAATCCCTAAAGGTTCGGTTCATTAAATCTACAAAGTAAGATGGTGCATTGGTCAAGCCAAATGGCATAACCAAAAATTCATACAACCCATACCTAGTGTTAAAGGCAGTGTACTTGATGCTTGATTCTTCCACCTTCATTTGATGAAAACCAGATGCTAAGTCTAGTCTAGAAAATATTTTTGCCCCTGCTAATTGATCAAAAAGATCATCTATTCTTGGCAATGGGTATTTATTTTTAATAGTTACCTTGTTTAATTCTCTATAATCTATGCAGAGTCTTAAGGAGCCATCTTGCTTCTTAACAAACACCACTGGTGCTCCCCAGCAAGAATTACTTGGTCTTATAAAACCCTTTTCTTCCGATTCTTCTAACTGTTTCTTTAATTCTTTTAGTTCATTTGGCCCCATTCTAGTTGGCTTTTTAATCACTGGGCTTGCCCCTGGAACTAGATTGATCTGGAATTCTACTGGTCTATGGTGTGGAATACCCTTGACCTCACCAAACACATCCAAATATTCATTGACTATGGGAATTTCTTCAATGGTTAGTTCACTGAAATCTTTTTCTGAGTCAACTAAATGATATAGTTTTCCTTCCTTAGCTACCTCACATAAAACTGTGATTCTCTGGCCTCTAGAATTTTGCAATG
Source organism: Allium fistulosum (assembly GCA_030737815.1). NCBI lineage: Eukaryota > Viridiplantae > Streptophyta > Magnoliopsida > Asparagales > Amaryllidaceae > Allium > Allium fistulosum. Next base: position 846,805,539 of record CM060903.1, read on the forward strand.
ATATGGTGGATGAGTCTAAATTAATCATGGCTTTAAATTGCCTTAACCAGTCTACCCCCAATATAACACCTATATTTGGGTAATTCAAAACATATAAATTGGAAATAAAAATATTTCCCCCTATGTTTAACTCCACATCCACACAAATCATATTTAAAACACTAGAACTCCCCAATGGACTGTGTATATGCAATGGGGTTTCAACTAATATGCAATTCAGTTTTAGCATTTTAACCAATTCATAAGAAATTAAGGAGTGAGTTGCCCCAGTATCATATACTACTGTTATGGGTATGGTACAAATAAGTAATGTACCTTCCACTTGGCTATGGTTTACAGTGTTACTCTCCACTATGGCTTTGCCTTTTCCCTCCAAATTTGCCAATTTGCCTTGCTGTTTATACTCAGGACAATTCCTCTTCATATGCCCCTCTTTCCCACATAGATAGCATTTGAAAGCTCCTCCTTTCAACTCTGAACATTTTGGTTTGATATGCCCTTCCTTTCCACACTGATGGCACACAATTTTCTTCTTGTCTTCCTTAGCCTTGACATCTCCAGTGTTTTTGCTACTGGCCTCTTCTTTCTTCTTATCATAAGGGTGATACCTCCCCTTACCTTTCTTGTTATTATTGCTCTTAAAATTTCTGAACTTCTCCCTTTCCTTGTCATGCTGCTCCAACCTCAAAGCTAAGTCTATCACATGATCAAAAGTCTTGTCTGCATAGGGTAACATAGCTCTGCTAAGTCCTGGGTTCGGACCTTTTATGTACCTATCATTCTTGGATGCCTCATCTGCCACAAGCATTGCTCCATAAGTGGAAAGCCCCTCAAACTTTTGAGTGTATTCTGTGACAGTCATGGTTCCTTGTCTAAGTCTAATAAATTCTTCTAGCAGGGTAGTCTTTGCTGATGCTGGTACAAACCTTGCTTCCAACATCTCTTTGAATTGATTCCAAGTGATTTCATTCTCATTCCTTCCTGCAATGATTACTTCCCACCAGCCTAAAGCTACTCCTTTTAGCTGTCTTGAAGCCACTTGCCTCTTCCTTTGATCATCAAGTTGCATGTCATTGAAAATTCTTTCCAATGTTCTCAACCATGTTTGAATTTCCATGATACTCTCTGTCCCTTCAAAGCTTTTGCCTCCTAAATGAGTATATGTCTTAAGCAATTTTGAGAGTTCTTCATAGGGATTTTCTTGCCTTTGTCCTGCCCCATCCCTAAATGCTCTCACCAAGTCTTGCAGATTGACCATTGGTGGTGCATGGGAAGATCCTGCTCCCTGATTTGGTGGTCTCCCTACCATAGTTTGCTAATAATAATTTACATAGCTGGTTAGTCTGGTATTTAGTTCCTTTTAATTTTATTTCTATCTAAGAACTTGATCTTTACTTCTACTATGTTAAATAACATAGCTCTGATACCAACTGAAATGACCCTCCTAATTATACTCTAATTTCATAAGGAATTTTTTTTTTTAAGGTAAAGAGGATATATATATATAGATATATCATCCATTGTAAATATAATTCTCAGGGTCAATATCTTTCTCCAATAAACCAAAATATATCCAGGATCACAAAAATCAACCAATATAAATATATCAGTACATTCACAAAAATAAGCACATACATGTGAGGATGCATGTGCCTCTCTTGTTTGAATCAGAGTTCTGGAAAAACAAGAGGATATTGGATTGCTAATTTTTTTTTTTGACCAAACAATCCACTGGTAACATACATATTAGTCTGTTTATCCTAACTAAGAAGTGATCAAGTAATTATCAGTAGTAAACAAGCTTTTAATATAGCTGTTTATGTTAAGCTCTGAATAGTGTCAAAATCAGTATAAAATAAAGTGGATCCTAAGTGAACACAAGCAACATCTAGGCGTAATGGAAACGCGCCTAACTTATACATGAAAGGTCACGAGTTCGAGTGCTATGCTGGTCGGTTCAAACACAATTTTTGGTTTTCATTTTTTTTCTTCTGTACATTTTGGAATCTGTTATTCACATATATCTGCATATATATATTTTATTTTTGCTTATATTCCAACATACTAAACAATAATCCTTGCTTAATTATTTTTGAAATCCATTCCTATAGCCTGAAAGGCTTCAGGATTGATATGAATCAAGAGTCTGGTTCTTGGGTTTTGAGGATGATAGAAGTATTTATCATTATTCATGTTTGTATTTCTTCTTATAAGATCTGTCTGGCCTTAAAATACATTTGGTTAAATCTGAGTGAAATTCAGATTCCTATTACAAGTGCAAAGGAAAAAGGTGTGTTGATATATTTGCACAAAACATGTTTATGTGCATATATATCTGCAACTATTTGAATCTGACTTCTATCTACCTTACTACAGATTCTTTCTTTGTTTTTAAAAATAGGACATAAAACAATTGTATGGAACAAGTTAGATGAACCTTGCAGCCATATAAAAACATTCAACCTTTGTTTATTTTCTTTTGTATACATATGACATAGTAGAAAACAAAACCATTAAATTTTCTGAGAATCTACTATCCAGATTTTCCAAAACTTGAATCCTTTTCAAAGATTCATGATTGACTAATGCATTTATGAAATGTAATCATTCATCTTTTAACATGGTGCTCTGGCTAAATCTACTTACAAAATTTGATCAAAATCCTTTTTAAACATAACAGATATTTGACTTAAATCATAGTTTCCAGATACAAATCAATCTCTTAACAAAATGCCTAACAAACTATTCATCCAATATTCAACACTTAATACAAGTAGCAATTTAAATTGTCAATACATGCAGATTTCAACATTTAGGCTCTTATCTAACTAAGTTTTTTTTAGCATGCTATATCTTCTTCTCAAGGCCTTGCTCCTACTCCTACTTAGTTGCTGCAATCCCTGAAAAAGCATTGGAAACTGCCTCATTTTAAATGAGACACCCCAGATGCCATTAGCACACTAGGGTCAGACACATGTCTGGTATGAGAAAATTCACAAAAGCAATTTGTTAATTAGTTTAAAATCAAGTTAAGTACAAATACATAAGGTTCTGTCCTTTGGAATTAGGTAAATACTTGTGTGCATGCTCTGTGTCATTGTGCATGTGCACACTTAAATTTTCTTCCCAGAGACTACATATATATATATAACTTATACATTCAAGCATACAATTCAATCATAGACAAACAATCATTCATACCAAATAGGAAAATAACTAATATGAGTTAAATTACTCATTCAATACTCATATTTCAAATCTGGGAAAAACTCTAGTTTTCTCATCTGCTCAAGTATTACTTCCTTGGTATATTTATCTATCCTTGGTCTCACCTGCAATATTTATGAATCAATGGACACACTGTAATGAACTAATTCACTCCATTACACAAAGATCTCAGGACTTAAACAAGCCATGTGTCAACTTATGTTACTCAAGCACACAAGTCATTCCTGCAGTGTTCTTGACCCCAATTTCCTAATCAGGTTTAAGTTAATAATAACTCTTTTGATTGTTCATGGCAAAACCATTCAGTGATTCATTTCATTAGCTAAAAACATCCATAACATGGCATCTCATATTATTCATGATCATACAGAAGTAAACAAGCAAACAACCAATGGTGATTACAAAATAAGGTTCTGTATATACCTATATTCATCTTGGCATTTTTAAAAGGAGTTTAGGCAACTAACATTGGCTTATGGTTTCTGAGAGAGTTTTTCTTTTGCAAACATTTGTGCTTGAGTTAAACTCAGGATGACCTGGTCTCACTGAATCACAAAATTTTGTTTACTATGCATTTTATTGAATCAGGAGCATCAGCACATAGGCAACCCTATTGCACCCCTAATTCCTTTTTATTTCAAGCCTCAGCACTTATACATGAGTATATTGCAGCTCAACATTATTTTCATTTTTCTGGGTTAAACCAAAACCAATACTACTTGCCTATTCTCAACATTTTACTTTCTGGGTATTTGTTTATATCCCTAAATATTAACATATCAGAGATCTGAGTGTATAAACAGATATGTATACTATCAACACATAAAACTTTGTTATAATAAAACAAGTGATCAATCAAGGAAAATCAAAACATATTCAGGTTTAAATTCACAGATAAACATTCATATATGAAAATATCCTTTTAATAAAAATACTTTTATCTGGCTGCCTACATTAGGACTTATTGCCTTAGATTTTTGAGTGAGTTTTCTCACCTAGCTCTCTCCTTTGTTTCCTTAATTAACTGATGAACTCCTGCTCTTATCCTCAAGCTCTCTTTCTTCCCTTGTCTTATGATTTCTGTGGTATTGTTTTTTTTTTTTCAAAATTCTTTTCTAGGGAGGAGAGGAGGCTGCTGCATATACATGTATATATATACAAGGTCTCTCTCTTAGGGTTTTGGGTATTGGCTAAAGCCATTTTTGCCCACCAGAAAATCATGTTATCTGAATTTTAAACCCAAAGTTTTACCCCTTCCCGGCTTAATTTGGGTGAAGAGAAAAGTAGTTACACATTTTTTTCAGAAATTTGCTTTTCAGAAAATACTTTTCCCCCTTGTCTACAATCATGCTAAAAATGTGACTTGGTTTTTGTTATTTATCAAATACTCTTTTCTAATTCTGCCTATACCAAGAACTTCTCTGTTTTATCTTATTTTCCTATTTCTAGCTTTCATGTAAATGGCATGTACTTCCTTTATTTATTTATAAGAGGATTAGTTCTTTTTATATCTTCATTCTTTTTATTTCTGCTTATATTAAAATGTGTCTGTATATTTTATTTCCTTAGTTTGAACTCTAGTATTTTGTTAACACATATATATATTTATATATATATATATCATTCTGTATTGACACACACACACAGGCACATGTATACTTAAGAAAAATATTCAGTAGCATACATATATTTATATTTACTTATGCATTCAGCTTTTAAAGATTAAATATATATATATATATATATATATATTCCCATACATATCAATATGTATTTATTCTTAAAGTTCAGAGATTTTTAGCTTATATTCATGAGCATTTCCTGTGCACTCATGTACACACACTGATACACTATCAAGCTATATCAATTCCTCCTTTTAAAATTTATTTAAAAATTATTTTAAATTCATTTATATTTTTCAGGATAAATTCCTAAAATCTTGGGTCATTACATCCACTCATCACCTGGTCTGATACGAATTTGATGATATCCGCTCTTCAAATCAATCTTCGAAAATATAGTAGCTCCGCTTATTTGATCTAGCAAATCATCCAACCTTGGCATTGGAAATCTATATCTCATAGTAATCTTATTCAATGTGCGACTGTCAGTGCACATCCTCCACGTTCCATCCTTTTTGGGTACCAATAAAGCTGGTACAGCACAAGGACTTAAACTCTCCTGCACACGCCCATGTTCAAGCAATTCTTCTACCTGCCTCCGCAACTCTTCATGCTCCTTCGGACTCATTCGATAATGTGGTCTGTGTGGCAACATCGCACCTGGAACAAGATCTATCTGATGTTGGATATCTCGCAACGGTGGAAACTCTGTTGGTAACTCTTCTGGAAATACATCGTCAAATTCTTTCAAAACTGGTTTAACTTCTTCTGGTATTTCAACCTCTTCACTGCTTTCTCTCCCAATCAACAAAAACACTTCAGGCTCTTCCTCAACCTCCTTAACAAACTCTTTCAAAGATAATAAAGTTTTCAGCTCTTCAATCTCTTCTGACTTACTTTCTCCTTGTGATCTCTTCTTCGGAACTAGGATAATTTTTGTGCCTTCAAACATAAAACTGTAGCTATTGGTCCGACCGTCATGTTGTACTGCTCGATCATACTGCCATGGTCTTCCCAATAATAAGTGGCAAACATCCATCTCTACTACATCACACCAGATTTCGTCTTTGTATTTCTTCCCAATAGAAAATGGAACACGAACTCGTCTATCCACTTTCACTTCTCTTCCTTTTCTCAACCATGCTAACTTGTATGGACTCGGATGTTTCTCTGTCTTCAATTTCAACTTTGTCACAGCCTCGGTTGAAATAATATTATCACAGCTTCCTGCGTCAATCACAAACTTACACACCTTCCCCAGAATAGTACATGTTGACTGAAAAATATTACTTCTCAACCAACTAGCTTCCTCCTGCTTCGGTGTTAAACACGATCTCCTCAGCATTAGATTACAACCTTCATCTCCTGACGCAATATCCTGTTCATCTTCCTCAACTGGACTAGAACACTCCCCATCAACATCCTCATCTTCAACTTCTACAATCATGGTTCGTTTCTTCGGCTTTGGACACTCATTGCTTTTATGACCCAATTCCTGACAATTGTAACATTTGAAACCATTGTTAACCCTTGCCTTCTCAGCCTCCTTCACCACCGGTTTACTGATAGGTTTAGACACATTAGAACTGCCACTAACACCCTTCATTTGATTGTTGGAACTAGTAAACACACCACCTCCTCGTCGTCCCTGCTTCTCCCAAGCCAACGCTTTCTGATGTGCCTCTGCTACAGATCTTGGATCAAACATATTAACCATATCCTAGATCTGCATTCGTAGTCCCCCAACAAATCTAGCTGTCAGTTTTTCTTCCATCTCCATAATATCATTTCGAGCAATCAGTTGGTAAAATTCATCAGCATAGTCATTAACTGTCTTCGTGCCCTGCCTCAAGTTCTGCAAACATTGATACATCAAAGATTGATAATTGTATGGTAAGAACGTTGCTTTCATCAATTTCTTCATCTTCTTCCAAGATTCAACTTTTGACTTTCCCATCCGATCACGTGTAAGTTTGGTCTGCTGCCACCATGCCAAAGCTCTACCCCTCAACCTTGTAGTAACCAACTTCACCCTACGATGTTCTGGAACTTCTTTAAAGTCAAAAATCTCTTCAACATTAGCCACCCAATCTAAAAACTCCTCTGCTTGCATACCACCTTTGAATTCAGGAATTTCAGTCTTCATCCCCGACTCCCATTTGTGATCATACTCAGCGTGATTTCTTCCTGGTCCTCGTCCTTGTCCTCGAACACTACCACCATCATACTCCTCTTCAAAATCAGATGTATATCGTTGTCTATCTCGTCCACCCACATCTCTACTACCCTCACGCCTACCACCATCATCCCTTCGATCTACATTCCTCCGCTCACGATCATTCACGTTCCTCCCACGCCCTTGATCATTTTCAACACTTCTGTCCCGATTGGAATGTGGCGAGACTCTACTACCCCCATGGTTAGATTCAGGTGAAACCCTTCTCCGATTTTGATTCATCTCCGTCATAAGCTTCTCTAACCGGCCAATTCCTTCGTTAAGCTTTTCACTAAAGTTTTCATTGATTCTTTGCTCCATCTCATCAGCTTCTTCTCTTCGATACAAAGCTTCTACGTTTTGGTGGCGATTAGCTCTTCTTGGCGGCATACTTGAAATCTTTACAAACACTTCAAATTCAAACACAATTCGAACTTTGATCCAAAATGAAATGGATCGAGAACTTCCACTTTGTTGCAAATCGCGATGAACACGATGGACAAAGTTTCGGCCTCCCACTCAAATTCGATCAAACAACTACAATATAAAGTCGAACACTTCAACTTGATCACGGCTCAACACCTCAAGCTCTCGGCTATCACTTCAACTTCAAAATGAATAGGCTCCAAGTCTCGATTTAGCTATGATTGGCTAAAACAAGCTCCGATACCAAAACTGACGCAGCGGATTAAACAAAACAATCTTCAATCGATGAAAGTAGTAATCGATGGATTGAAAGATACTGAAATGCCCAAATTCGTTGATCCGAAGATACCGAATTCTAGCTATCCCGAACTCGTTGATCGCGCACGATACCGGGTTCAAAGATCTTCAATTCTTCAAGCGTTGATCAAGCGCACTTGATTCCGCGAATCGGCTTCTACAATCGTTGAATCGAGCGCACTCGATTAACCGAAAGAGGAGATAGGAGATTACACTCAACTACCAATTTAGATGAAAGCACACAGCAATCAAAAGAGAATTTTATACAAAAATCAACAACCTTTTACAAATGACCATACATGCCTATTTATAGGCTACAACTCAACACAACAGAAAACTTCAAAAATATTACAAGTACTTAGGTCGTTTCTGACCTATAACCTTTGACCTAACAACATACGACCTAAACAGACGACTTAAGAAAACACAGCTTTCGACTTAACAAATGGTAATTACAACAACTCTTAGGTCGTGAACGACCTACGACTTAAACAGACGCGACCTATCTTCAATACATCTGCTTCCTTCAGCGACTTAAGAATCAACGGCAGAGATCAATGCGGCATAAGAATCAACGACATCCAGAGCTTTGCGACCTAAAAGATAAGCGGTTCCAGACACTTCGCGACCTAAGCCCTCGCGACTTAACTCCCAGTTCACCCAGCGACTTATCTTAAGTCGTAACTCATTTACGCAACCTAACTTAGGTCGAATCAAAACTCCGCGACCTAACTCCTTGCGACCTAGCTTAGGTCGTAACGTCTTCCTGCGACCTATCATAGGTCGTGACTTGTTAGGTCGTAGCACCCTCTTAGCTCGTTCCAGCGATCTATTTTCCCACTCGTTAAGTCGTACACGAGTTAACTTGTTAAGTCCTTCTTGCGACCTATCTTCTAACTCGCTAAGTCGTATACGAGTTAAAAACATGTTAGGTCGTTCCAGTATCTCGTTAGCTTGCAAATCTTCGGTAGGTCGTTGGAGCGACCTACAGGCCTCGTTAGGTCGTATGCGACCTAACACTTCACCAATTTGGGTTGTGCCACTCTTTAGCTTGCTTATCGACTTATCATAGGTCGTTAGACCACTCTTCCCAGCATCACTCGCTTCCTCCTCTAACTCCTTAGGTCGTGAGCGACCTACAAACTCCATAGGTCGTGAGCGACCTATGCCTTTAACATTCTGCGCTGCATCAGGTATTCTCCAAATGTAAGTAATCGTTTACATTATACACATATATTATTGCATCGGTATGGTTTTTTTTCAAGCTAATGTTAATTGTTATAAGAGAAGTTTATGTACTTATTTTTCAATCAATGATTTTTCAACCATTGATTGTCATACATAGCATATCATAATTAAGAAATGTTTAATTATGTATTTCATACTTAAATAGAAAAATCTAACATAGAATATATAAACTGTTCATACTCAACGCCAATTGTTATAAATATTATCCGTTTTTATCAAACCATCTTTTTTTTCATTTCACATATAGTTTATGAATAACGTAGTCTAAAATTCTCATATTTTAACCAAGTAGTAAGGCCAAGGTTGAACAAACCTTGGAATATACAATGGTACAACTTACATAGTTCTAAAAGTATAATAAAAGTCAATCCATAATCAAACATTTGTAAAGACTTTCTTATCACATACCATCTACCTAAACCTTTAATTACCATTAGAACAAATAAACTCTTAACTTGATCTTGTAGTAAAAAAATACATTTTTCGGTAATCATAGTCTATATATGATATGTTTTAACTATGTTCAAAATTATGGTACTGTTTTTTTAGTAACCTTTATTAGCTTGAATATTGGTTTGAAATGAGAAAGGTTTCAATCAAAAACATTGGAAATATGATCAATAATGATCAGATCCTTATGTTTTGTTGAGTTTCTCCAAAATGGTTATATCTTTAAGTTCAGCGATGGAATTCAACAACAACAATCATAAATAATTAGAATTTTGAAGTTATAAGTAATTTCTAAATAATTTTATATATGATACACATTTTTTTAATAAAATCATACATTATTTATATTTTAAGGTTAGGAAGTGAAACGTCATGAAGATGTAAAATTATTGATAATCCACATAAAAACCGAACATAATGCAGTCCATGTACATTATGTAAATTTCCCATAAAGATAATGTAGTCTATATACATTACATATATCTTCCTATGAGGGTATAGTTTATACATACTTAAAATTATATGTTCTTTTCAGGATGCGTGTACCATGGTTTTAATTACGTTATATTTCATGCATTTAGTAATTTTTAAAGTTTTGTATTCTACCTTTAACATGACTTAAATTTATATTTGTTAAAACATTCCAAGTCTCCCAAGACAACTACTTATGTATGATAATTTTATAAAGTACATATTACACTTGACAAAAGTATACTCACTTAAGTTATTATGATTCAAATGACTTAAATTAGTGGTAAATTCTAGGTTAAAGCAATTAAAATAGTGGTCAATGCTACTGCATAACCTTTGGCATTGAGCCAAGTTCAAAAATAAAATAAAGTAGTGGCAAATGCTTAGTTACCATATGGTTAGCATAAAACTTTGAATGAGCAACATATCCTTAAATATAAGAAAATTCCCAATTGAGATGAGAGGGCGTTCAATTGCTTATGTCTATGTAGTGTTAATCTCACATGTCCTTCTTGTATACTAATCTCTGATAAAAAAAATTGAATTTATGATATTGGGTAAGCAATAAGAATCAGGACATACCATTTAGTATTAGATACGTAGTTCACCATATATGTAGTCATCTTAAGGACATAAAATGATCCGTGTGTCCTTAAATATAAGAAAATTAATATTAAGGACGAGAGGGTGCTTAACTAATTATACCAATCCACAGTCAATGTTCTTGTAGATCCTTTTTTTTACTAATAACGAATAAGCAAAACAAAAGTAGATTAACCAAAAATTCGTATGATATTAAATTATTGCTAACACAGAAAACATTATTGCTATTAAAATTTGTATGATAGTAAATTAATCAAGATGGTTGGAGCTTCCTAACACAAGAAACATTATTACTAGTATTATGCTTTATTCAGCAAGGAAAGAAAATGTTTTTCTCGTTGATAGTATAGTTAATTGTAAAAATATTCTTTTTTGCACAACTAATAATGCCTAAAATATAACAAATTAGATGCCTAAATTAACACAAACTTTATTCATCCATTATTAACTGTAAATGTCTTATTTATATCAACCACTTTACTACTACAAGAAAAGAGTTACAGGTCCATGTTTTTAATGTTGTTATAAGAAAAGTTCCTGCATAAATGAATATGTAAATTTGGTCCGTATTTTTGAAAAAAAGAAAACGTAAGGTGCCTTGCACTTTTTTAAGAGAAAATGCAAGGTAACTTGCGCTTTTCTGATTTTGAATTTTTTTTAAATTTTTGAAACTTTTGAAAAGCGCAAGTTATTTAATAGGAAAATGCAAGGTTTGCGCTTTCTGATTTTGAAATTTTCGAAAATTTAAAAATTAAAAAAAACGTAAGTTAACTTGCGTTTTCTATCAGGAAAGCACAAGCTAGTTTGCGATTCTTGATTTAGAAAAAACAGGGACCTAGTTTACCTACTCATTACTACATGGAATTTTCTTATAACAACATCAGAAATAGGGACCTTCCGCGCAAAGCCCCTTTCTACTAAGCTTTGCTATATGGAACAACTATCATATTGAAAAGATCATAACACCAGATACACAATATCTAGCTATTAAAGGTTTTAAAACTTTCATAAAGAACTCTAACCTTTTAGTGATCTCATTATGCAAAGCTTGCAAAACTGCCAAGTTTGTTTGTGTATCTAATCTTCACTTTGTTAAAAGGTTGGCAAAATTTCATATTGTTGTACTTTGACTTATACATAAATTCCATATACTCTAGTAATGAATAGAAATAACTTTGAATACTGAACCCAGCAACTACATTTCTTCCAATGTTAATTTAGGATAAATTTCTAGTATTTTTCTTGATAAAAAGGTGGTCACTGAAATAACATCTTAGGTAGATGTAGTATTAATAGTATCAATGATTTTTGGTCATTATTCGTTATATAAACACCCACACTTCGGAGATATTTACAATTACTTATTTTTTTGAAAGAAGGTAATTGGGCCAAGCCCATAGATTTACAAAGTAAAGAAAAGCAATTGGGTAAAACAAGACAACCCGAAATCTCAGCATACAAACCCTAAAACATATTAGGTTTTCACAACACCGCCTCCATAACACAGAACGAATAAAAATGGCAGATCGCCAAGAGCGATTTAGCTGAGAACGCCACATAAACAAGCTCGAGCTCTTATCTCGTCTTCTTGCTACTCTCTCCTCTCTCCCAGTAAGAAAGGCTCTGGTTGAATTTGCTTCTCATGCTACTATCGGCATTAACAGAGCTAAAATGATTTCTCGAGTCATCGTTGTGCTTAGCGTGTCTACAGGCTGCAGATCTGGTGTTAACGCAACCCAGATCTGTAGCTTTTTAGCTGCCATCGCCACCTACGGGATTGTTGTCTGGAGGCTCGTTGCTGACATGATTGGTACGCTGATGAGTACCAGAATCAGTTTGATAATCTCTCGGGTTGAGAAGATAGTGTTCAATATGCTTACTGCTGGCTTCTTTATTCCAATAGTCTGCAAGGAACTCGAATCTGGTCTGATTTCTGATCTTTTTCTTAGATTTTTGGAGAATGATTTTGCTATCATTTTCAATAATAATCCATCTTTGCTCTTTGGACAACTTCGTATTGTTATGGGTACGGTTGTTTCTCTCTTTCCATAAATGATAAATTGCAGTAGTTAGAAGAACATGAGCAAAGTCTCTTTCAAGGGATTTATTTCTGAAATGATTGTTGATCTCATTAATAATTTGATTAAGATCCATGCTGTTGGTATTGTTCATCCCCAGCTTCGATTTAATTTGCCTCCATATGTAATAACTGTAGCTGCATTCAAAAAATAAATGAGTCACATTTTCATTTGATAAATTGCATAAGGAACAGAGTGAAGAATTATTTCTACCCCATTTATTGATAATATCCAAAGTTGGCAATCTATTTTTAATAGCAAAATATGTGCATATAGCCATCTTTGGATTATTCACCCTATTCCATATGCAGTTGTACCATTCAACCGTAGGTTGTTTATTTCTAATATGCTCCCAAGTTTTTTTAAAAGAAAACTTACCATTACTGCTAGCTAACCAAACCCAGTAATCACTATCAGCATCATGATCTAAGGGGATATTGATGATAGAATTTTTATGAGGATTAGTGATAGGATGAATATGAGGTTGCCATTGATTATTTCTAATAATGAAATTTACACTAGCATTAGCCTCACCACAAATAGCAAGATTATCCCAACCAACCCTGTTAATAAAAGATTCATTTTGAAACCAAGGGTCAAACCAAAGACTAGTTTCATGACCAGCTTTAAAATTTCTTTGAATTAAAGATTTTCCAATAACCCTGCATTTTAAAATTTGATGCCAAGTGTTAGATTGGTTGTTTTTTGGTAGAGTAGACCAGAAGTTTTCATTTTTAAGATATTTGCAAGACATCCATTTTGTCCATAATGAATCACCATTTATGAATCTCCAAAAAAGTTTTAATTGACAAGTTAAACTAAGATCACTAAGATTTCTGATACCAAGCCCACCTTCTTTTTTAGGCTTGCAAACATTATCCCAACTGATTTTATGATATTTTCCTCTCCAAAGAAAATCTTTACATCTGCTTTCAATTTTTTTAATTGTAGCAGTAGGGATGTGATATGTTTGAAACCAGTATAGAATAATGGCATAAACAACAGTCTTAATTAACTCAATTCTACCTGCAATAGATAGAAGCTTGCATGACCAAGTTTCCATTATTTTGGATTTTTTCAATCAAATAGGAACAATCACAGTCTTTGATTTGATTAGTAGACAAAGGAAGACCTAAATATTTAATAGGAAGATTACCTTCACTTACATTACTTATAGATGCGTAAATTTTGCTTCATCATATTCATTTACATCTCTATAACTAATCAATTCAAACTTAGCTAATAGCATTCACAATTTACCATTAGCTATCATTAATTTTTCAATAATATATTGGATTCTATAATATACCAACGACTGAAATTTGATGCTATAACAAAAGATATCACTAATAAAAAAATTAAAATTTGATAATATTGCAATTTTAAGGATGAGATTCAAGTTTCCACTAAACTAATGTGAAATCAAGAACGTTTTTATAATTAAAAACCTAATAAGTAGAGCACAGTCAACACCAATGCTAAAAACTGAACAAGCTCAATAAGGAAAAGCATGTTGTATGACGGTAAATTGTTAATCGAGCAAATTGTCAAAATACGAAGTGGGTATAGTCAAAGAGACTTGCATGATTTCCTTTAATTGAATCAATTGAAAATTCAAAGATTGGAAGATATTAAGGACAAAACAACAAAGATAATAAGCATGTATACAAATGGTTAAAAGGAAAGTGAAATCTTAATAGAAAATTGTATCACATTATCATTATATTTCACATCTACGGCGCTAAATATGAGAGTAAAAACATTAAAAAACAATGAAGAAGTCACAAAAGCCTACTGAGAATAAAATATTGTATTGTTACTTGTATGACTCATTGATCGCTAATCAAGCATTATCATAGATATTATTTTCATGCATGTAGTGAAAGAACAGTTGGGTGAACAAAAACTGCAGTGGTCTAACTATGACTTAAATGTAGATTAAATGCACAAATTGTGTAAGAAATTGCTAAAGTTCTCATCAGGACAACCATTTTGTTCAATTAATAAACATTATATTCATTGTCTCCACTAATTTTGATGAAGTTTAACCATTATATTTTTTATGTTCATAATAATTTTTTAGTTAAACTTCATAACTATTTGTGCTTTTGACTATTATTGATGCATGTCCCTATATTTCCTTGTTCAAATTGATGAGATTCAATGTTGTTCTCGTCCTTTATGATTAGTAATTTGAATGCATTATGTTATTTACAAATTATATTGAAGGTTTAGTACAACGACAAAGTGATTACATAATTGCACACTACGGGATTGCTTTATTATTAGCTATGTATTGGTTTGTATCATTATTGTTTATCTATTGCAAACATATTTGAATAACACAAATTATGGTGAAGTCTCCCCTTCTTGAAATTGTGTTCTTCTAAACAACTCTTTCAAAATTTAATACTATAAAAAGAGTCGCCAAATCCATCTAAGGTTATATTTATTGATTTTCCTTTATCATTTATAGCATCATATAGTACAAGAAAAGAGTCACAGGTTTCTGTTTTTGATGTTGTTATACAAAAGTCCCTACAGAAATGAATATGTAAATTTGGTCCCTATTTTTCAAAAATAAAAAAACGCAAAGTGTCTTGAACTTTTCTGACAAAAAATGCAAGATAACTTGCACTTTTCTAATTTTGAAATATTTTTTGAAATTTTCGAAATTTTTGAAAATTTTGAAAAGCGCAAGTTAACTTGCACTTTTTATTAGAAAAGCGCAAGCTAATTTGCGCTATCTAATTTTGAAATTTTTTTGAAAATTTTAAAACTTTTAAATTTTTTGAAAAGCGCAAGGTAACTTGCGATTTCTACCAGGAAAGCGCAAGCTAGTTTGCGCTTTCTGATTTTGAAAATTTTGGAATTTTAAAAAGCGCAAGCTAACTTGAATTTTCTTATTTAGGAAAAACAGGGACTTAATTTACATACTTATTTCTACAGGGACTTTTCTAGTAACACCATCAGAAATAGGGACCTTTCGTGCAAAGCCCCCATATAGTATCATATAAACAACTAAAACTAAATTCATTCTTTATAAAAAGGGTAATTTTATGATTTGCATTTATAGTTAGGAATTTTTGATTCAAAAATAAAAGAAATACAAAGGGTTTTTATCAAAGTCAAACATATCAACCTGAATTATAAAGTATATTCAAAATCCTAATGCTATATTAATTTTACAAAGGAATGCTTGAAATAATTTAAGGTTTATGGCTTGCAAAAATAGTTGGTAGAGTACAAGACAAAAAAATTTCCAACATCTCTAGTTATATATTATGTTATAATAATTCAAAACATGATGTCACGACTAGCTCAAGTGGCAGTGGTATGACGCTCTAGGCTGAGGTCTTGGATGTCATTGATTTAAATCCCCTGAGACATCAAAAACGAGTGTTCTTCTTAAATAAAGTAAAACTCTGATTTCAAAAAAGAGATAAGCACAATAAGCTTGATTTATTATGAAAATGCTTTTTATTATTTCTTACAATATTGGAAAATGAGATTACCCTTTGTATATGTTATTTTGTACAACTTCTTAACCACAAGTTATACTATTACGTTAACATTAGTCAATTAGGACACATTTTTCGATGCAACTTATTATTTGGTCATCTTTTAAAATATTTTAGATATACAGCAAGATTTATTTCTACAAGTAAAAAAATAATATATTTTACATTATGTTTGTCATTTGTAATAGTGGAAATGTGAGTCAAAGCTGACCCTAGCCCAAAGCCACTAAAGCCATCGCCTAGGGTCTCATTGGTCCCTATTCAATACTCAACATTTATATCAGTTTCACATGCATTAGTGAAAGAATAATTGGATGAAAGAAAATTGCAGTGACCTAGATGTGACTTGAATGTAGATAATCACACAAATCGTATCAGAATTTGCAAAATTTCTCATCGGGACTACCACTTTGTTCAATTATTAAGCATTGTATTCATTGTCTACTTAAATTTTAATGAAGTGTAGCTATTGTTGGGAAAAATCCCTTCAAATGATCAGTCTAAGGGAATAAAAACCCAATGCAGCGGAAAAACAACGAACTAGATAGTGATTGTAGTGAGACGGAACAAACAGAGATAATTACCAGAACAGACAGTCACAGATCTATGCAATGTAGAAAAAAAAATAACACCAGTATTTATAGTGGTTCCACTACCGCAAGGCAGTGTACGTCTACTTGGGGAGAGGAGATTTTATTAATCGCTGAAAGATTAGAGTTACAAGATTGATTCACTTTTGGAGGCTATATATAAGAAGAATTTACAATACAGACAAAATTATGCAGAGTTTAAGGTCTCTAGGATGGCTTCCATTGTTGTCCAGAAGCTCCACTATTTATAGAGTAAAGAAATGAGAAGGAGCAACTACTATATAGCAGCTCAGCAATCTGGTTCGGCATCATTTGGTTCGGCACACATTTGGTTCGGCAAGCACAACTTTTGGACCGACATGCTCCAAAATTACCGAACCAAACATCTGGAGCGGCAAACTAGTTCGGCATAACATGGTGCATCTGGACCGGCATCTCCCCAATTGGAGCGGCATGCTTAAATAATCGAACGAAATATTTCGTTCGGCAAATCACCGAACGAAATATTTCTTTCGGCGATTTCTTTTTCTTTTGCTTCTCTATTTTACCGAACAAAGTCACTTTACCGAACGAAGCTCCCTTTTCTCACCGCTCCAAATCTCGTCTAAAACTTTACCGAACAGAATCACTTTACCGAACGAAGCTTCCTTTTCTCACCGCTCCAAATCCTTCTAAGCCCTAGCAGTTCACTTCTAGCTTCCTCTACGCAACGTGATTTTATTTTCTAGGGTTTTGCCTGCATCTCCTCCTCCGCAACTCCTTCTTCTTCTTCTTCAACAACTGCTCTCAGATGGAATTCAGCTCCACCTTGATACCAAATTCCATACAAGCTATCCAAATCCATCTACACCTTTATGCTCCAAGCAATGGATACTTACCCAATGAGCTTCGGCAATGCCATCAACCATTACACTCTGTCAACGAACTCCCGCAAGGTCGTCGCCCGTTAACAAAGTGTTCGAAGTATCCAGTCCATGTAGAACCTATCAATCTACACTATAAAAAAACAACTCCATGAACCATCTCAACTCTTCCCCCGTGCCACCCTGGGGCGCCTAACACTTCATTAAGCGAATCAAGTCCGAGCAATGCTCGAACTTAGCAATAGGAAACAACTTGGTAATATGTCTGTTGCATTCTCCTTTGTGTGAATCTTCTGAAGACGAACTAGCTTCTCTTCACTCATCGAGACAAGGAACGACTCTCTCATCTCAATATGCTTCGTCCTCGAGCTGAATGCCAGATTTTCAGCTAAGTGAATTGCACTCTGATTGTCACAGTAAACATTCACTCCTTCGTATTCGAAGCCCAAATCACCCAGTAATCGCCTCAAATAAAGCGCCTCCTTAGTTTCTTCAACCGTAACTATGAACTCTGCCTCTGTAGTGGAAAAAGCCAAAATCGTCTGCAACCTCGCTCTCCAACTGATCGATGTCCCACCAATGGTGAACACATATCTGGAGGTTGACTTCCTTCGATCTCTATCACTGGCATAGTCGAAATCACAAATTCCAATCAAGCTGAAATATCTTCCTCTGCCGCCAAAGACAAGTCCATGGTTTGGAGTTCCTCTAAGGTATTTGAAGATACACTTCACTGCTTCCCAATGCGTCTTTTCTGGATTTGCCATGAACCTACTCACCAATCCAACCGCCTGTGCAATGTCAGGCCTAGTGCAGACCATGGCATACATCAAGTTGCCAACTGCACTTGCATATGGGGTCTTCATCATATAAGCCTTGTCCTTATCCGAGATCGGATAGCCTTTACTAGAAAGCTGTATGTGCAAAGGCATGGGTATGCTGATTGCCTTTGCCCCTTCCATGCAAAACCGAGCAAGCACCTTTCGAATGTATTCCTTTTGAGTGAGGCTCAAAAGTCATAGCTTTCTATCCCTTTGGATTTCCATACCCCAAAATTTCTTTGCTTCTCCAAGGTCCTTCATTTCGAATTCCGCATTTAGCTTTAGCTTTAAACTATCGATTTCAGCCTTATCTTTAGAAGCAATCAACATATCATCCACGTACAAGAGTAGGTACACCCATCTACCATTCTTTAAATGCTTGAAGTACACACAAGCGTCTTTGATGCTACGATCAAAACCAAGTGAAAGCATAAAAGAGTCAAACCTTTTGTACCATTGTCTAGGCGACTACTTAAGTCCATACAATGACTTCTTCAATTTGCAAACCCAATTTCCTTTCCCATCTACAACAAATCCTTCTAGCTGCTTCATGTAGATGGTCTCATCCAAGTCTCCGTGCAAGAAAGCGGTTTTCACGTCTAGTTGCTCCAGCTCCAAGTCATGAGCTGCGACGATAGCGAGCAAAATGCGGATGGACGTATGCCTCACTACTGGAGAATATCTCATCATACTCCAATCCTTTTCTTTGTGAAACCCCTTTAGCAACTAGTCTAGCCTTGTATCTCCCATCATCCTTCACCTTGAACACCCACTTGCAACCTATGGCTCGGCTTCCTTGAGGAGGTGGTACCAGATCCCAAGTCTTGTTCTTCTTCAACGACTCTAACTCCTCTTCCATAGCGCACATCCACTTCGAACTGTCACATGACTTCAAAGCTTCATCACGGTCAAGCGGCTCCTCATGAACCACATGTAGGGCATAGTCAAACTGATTACCAAGGCTAAGGTTCGCAAACTGCCAATCACCATATCTTTCGGGCAGCCTAATAGTCTTACGACTGACCCGGGTAGGTACTGCTTTGCCTAAACTCCTTTCAGCTCTACCTTGAACTAAACTTTCTCTAGATTCATGCACATCACCAGCACTACTAGAAGGTGCCGGTGGACTATTCTGTGATGTTTCATCAACTGTGTTTTCCTATATAGTATCAACAACAACTCTAATATTTGGCTGGAACACGGGAACTTCTTCCATCTCCTTAGGCCTATCAGAATCTTCTGATGTGGTAGGTGGCTTCTCCTTCGGATTGAACATAGTAGACTCATCAAAAGTAACATGTCTAGAATGAACAATCATCCGATCAACGTGGTTCCAAATTCGATACCCTTTGATACCATCGGTGTATCCCATTAGTATGCCCTTGTATGCTCTAGCCTCCAACTTATCATCACCTGTATGGTGAACGTACACAGGACAACAAAAATTCGGAAGTAACCAAGATACACTGCTTTACCTCTCCACTTCTCCTCTGGAATCTTCCCATCTATGGCTGAGCACGGAATTCAATTTATAATATGCACTGCAGTTGATAATGCCTCAGCCCAAAAACCTCTAGACAAGCCCGCCGTCAATCTCAAGCAACGAGCCTTCTCCAATAGGTCATGTTCATCCTTTCTGCAGCCCCATTAGATTGCGGATCACCGAGTCTAGTGAAATATCTCTGAATGCCATGCTATCTACAAAAGTCGAGGAACTCCCTAGAGACAAATTCACCGCCATTATCAGATCTCAGCACCTTCAACCTAGAACCAGATTGGTTCTCAACAAGCGCTTTCCAATCTTTGAACTTCTCAAAACTCTCTGATTTGGCCTTCATCACATACACCCATACTTTTTGAGAAAAGTCATCAGTGAAAGAGATAAAATACTTTTCTCCTCTAAGAGAAGGAGTAGCAACCGATCCCCAAACACCTGTATGCACGTACTCAAGTACTCGCCTCAATCTATGGAGTCCAACTCCAAAAGATACTTTAGTTTGCTTGCCTAACACACACTCCTGGCAAAAGTCCATCTTGTCGAAGCTTTCTCCTTTGATCATCTTCTGTCTCCAAAGCAACTCTAAGCCCTTCTCTGAAATATGACCCAACCTGAGATGCCAAAGCTTTGTGGCATCCAATGCACGAGGACCATCTACTCCAACACACGACTTTGTGGTTCCTTTAAGCAAATATAGATTTTGGAACACATCCCCTTTCATAAGAACTAGTGCACCTCTCGAAACCTTCAGACTATCCTTCTCGATAGTTACCTTGTATCTCAAAGATGCCAATTGTCCTAAAGAAATTAACGACTTCCGAAGACCTGGAACATACCGGACACTTGTGAAAGTGCAGATCACTCCATCAAACATCTCGATCCTCACTGTACCTTCACCCATTACTCTACAGCTAGCATCATTACCCATAAGAATAGAGCTTCCCTCTTGTCCAATGAAAGAAATGAAGTAATCCTTATTAGTTGTCATATGGAAAGACGCCTCCGAGTCCAGCACCCAATGGTCTGAGACATCTGATACTACTGCAGACAACACATCGTCAGATACAAACTTCTCCATAGTAGATAATGAAGATCCATTTTCTCCCTTCTTCTTCAAATATGGACAATCCTTTTTCCAATGACAATGTTTCTTGCAGATAAAGCACTTCCCGTCCTTAGACTTTCCGCTCCTGCCATTACCGGGCTTCCTAGACTTGGGACTCCCTCTAGAGTGCCTATTCTTTTTATCATCTCCGCCTCTTTCAAAAAACATGCCGTGACTACTATTTCCACCTCTACTTCCTTCACTTATCTCCTTCATCTGATCTTTCAAGCCCTCGGATTGAAGGCCTGACTTCACATCTTACACTGTCAATATGTCTCTAGCGAAGATAAGGCTGTTAGCGAAATCTGTTAACCCTCCGGAAGAGAACACAAAAGAATCATTGTCATTTACTCCTCATCCATCTTCAAGTCAACAGTCTTCATCTTCATCACGAGATCATAAAAGAAATTAAGATGTTCCTTCACTGAAGTACCCTCTCTCATCCACACGGTGAAAAATGTCTTCAGTAATATCAGACGGTTAGTCAGATATTTCTTCAAGTAGAGATTTTCTAGCTTGGTCCAAATGGCCCTAGCAGTGGTCTCACTGCTAATCTCTGAGATGACATTCTCTCCCATAGCTAGTTGTAAAGTAGTAAACGCCCATTTCTCCATCTCCTTCCTTTCTGCGACTGAGATGTCAGCCGTCAACTCCTCAGAGGCAAACACTACTGGATGGACTTCATTCCTCATTAGAACAGCCTTCATCCTCTATTGCCACTTCTTGAAGTCTTTATCGCCATTCCATTTCTCAATTGCCAATTGTGATCTTGACGCGATATACATCCCACTAGTATAGGGTCTTGTTACAACTGGAGTCGCTTCATCTCCTGCCATAGCGTCTAACACTCCTCAATCAACCTTGCAGCTCTAATACCATACTGTTGGAAAAAATCCCTTCAGAGGATCAGTGTAAGGGAATAAAAACCCAATGCAGCAGAGAAACAATGAACTGGATCGTGATTGTAGCGAGACGAAATAAACAGAGATAAACACTAGAACAGACAATCACAAATCTATGCAATGGAGAAAAAATAAATAACACCAGTATTTATAGTGGTTACACTACCGCAAGGTAGTGTACGTCCACTTAGGGAGAGGAGATTTTATTAATCACTGAAAGATTAGAGTTACACGATTGATTCACTTTTGGAGGCTATACATAAGAAGAATTTACAATACAGACAAAATTCTACAAAGTTTCAGCACTCTAGGATGGCTGTCATTGTTGTCCAGAAGCTCCACTATTTATAGAGTGAAGAAATGAGAAGGGGCAACTTCTATATAGCAGCTCAGCAATCTGGTTCAGCGTCATTTGGTTCGGCACACATTTGGTTCGGCAAGCACAACTTTTGGACCGACATGCTCCAAATTACCGAACCAAACATCTGGAGCGGTAAACTGGTTCGGCATAACATGGCGCATCTGGACCGGCATCTCCCTTATTGGAGCGGCTACTCAAATAACCAAACGAAATATTGGCAAATCACCGAATGAGATATTTCATTCGGCAAATCACCGAACGAAATATTTTGTTCGGCAATTTTCTTTTCCTTCGCTTCTCTATTTTACCGAACGAAGTCAATTTACCGAACGAAGCTTCCTTTTCTCACCACTCCAAATCTCGTCTTCCACTTTACCGAACGAAATCACTTTACCAAACGAAGCTTCCTTTTCTTACCACTCGAAATCCTTCCAAGCCTCATCAGTTCACTTCCAACTTCCTCTACGCAACGTGATTTTAGTTTCTAGGGTTTCGCCTGCGTCTCCTCCTACGCATCTCCTTCTTCTTCTTCAACTACTGCTTTCAGATGGAATTCAGGTATCAATTTCAACAACTATTATATTTTTGTTTATGTACATGATAAGTTTTAAGTTAAACTTCATTACTATTTTCACTTTTGACTATTATTGACGAATGATCCTAATGTTATCCTCGCCCTTTAATATTAGCAATTTGAATGAATGACATTGTTTACACATTTTATTGAAGGTTTACTACAGGTGATGTATGATTAAAACGATTACATAATTGTGCATTATGGGTTTGCTTTATTATTAACTATACCATTATTTTTTGTTATGGAGCACATGTTTTAGTGTTGAAATATATATTCATTTCATTGACTGGAAAGCACTATTTATTATTCACATAGGAAATAAAACCCAAAGTCTGGTTAAGTACATATTTTTGAATTACAAAGGTTTAGAAAATAATGTATCCATGATATGAAGATTTCATGAAAGTCAAGAAAATGAGTTACTTAAACACAATATTAATCGTATGTTGTAGGACCAGTCGAAGTAGGTCATGCATAAGATGTTAGCAAATGTCAAATATTAATCTACGTTTGTTCACAATTTCAAAATTACTTGGTTCAGAGCAACAAAGCATTGTACATTGCATTTAGAGTATTAGTCTTTTAATTGGGTAGAATAGAAGTTGGCATGAAGTATATGCAATATCAGTTCAGGAAAATATTATTAATACAGATTTACTGAATGGTGTTAACACATGGTAAAGAGTAGTAATATGGACATAATATTGTCCCATATATGTTTAGGAAGAAGATATTACATGTGCTAATGTATAGAAAACATGACCTTTTTTCCCACATAACATTACTTATATTTCTCAAGTATACTATTAAGCTTATATGCATATACAATCACATTGAAGATATTTTAAGCATACCATAATCAATACACCAAATATCATACATGCCTCGATAATGCACTTTCTTTTGTTGAGTGCACAAGTTTTATCAACGAATTAAATTTATCAATAATAATACCTAGTTGAGCTTTAGCCCAAATAGGGTGGCGATACAAAAGAATTCTATTATTTTCATCAAAATGTAAAATCTGAACATCATAACCTTGATTTAAACTAAAGGTGGAACATGGCAATGTAAAGAGGCAAAATCAGGGATCACGCGAAAAATTTCTCCAATTGATATTTATGATTTACCAAAGCCAACCGCTAGAACCCAAAGACTTGAAGCATAATAATGAAAACAATTGACTTAAAAAGGAACATATATTTGGACTTTCTTCACAACTCTGATATTACACACAAATAATTGGATCTTCCAAAATTTATAATATTTTCACATTTAAGCATAGTGGAAATATTGAGTAATCGAGCTATTAGTTTATGTATTGAATTTCGATAACCCTCTAAAGCCGTAGTAATAAAAAACAAAAATATAGATCCAATTTAGCTAAAAAATAGTAGATGAAGCTCAAAATATCATAGTTTTTCAACAATGTTTACATGAAAAAATATACTTCGAAAACATATATTTGTGAGTCGAATTTTGAGAACATTTTTTATGAGTTCTCCCTTTTGGTCCGCTTTCAAGATCACAATTTTAGAGGTCAGAGTTATAAGAAGAAGAACACACGTTTTTACATCTTTTCCCAGGCTATGAAATTTTTTTTCCCGCCTAAAATTAGTAGTTCATTAAAAAGATCAAATTATACATAGTTATATTGTTATCAATGCATATGGATTGGTCTGATAGTTTAAGTTAATATCGAAATTCCCTCTTTAGATAAAATCATAAAACATTTTTTTCACTTTAGATCTCAACTCAAGCATATTGATCAGAACTCAACCTCTTCAAAAGTTCTTATTTTTCATGGGTAAGGGTTTCAAAGAATCTAACCAAAATACTAACAAAATTTGAATTATATTATATGTTATCATAGACACTGATGGAAACTATTCTTACACAATCATATAAAAGGGAGAAGGTGCATATCATATGTCATAAACAAAAAATGTAAGGTAAATGTTCTTGTCATTGCATATTCATTCTAAACATATGATTTTCTAAGTTCTAGGTATGTAATGTTTAAAAACATAAATTTAAATGGATGACCTAAGATTAGCTATATATTCATAAGAAATGTGTTTTTCTTACATATAGCATACGTGAATTAAAATGTTCTTCCAAAATTGGAACTCGGATAATCAGGTACTGATTATTGAACCCAAACACCGTTGAACCATCTTAATTTGTACATTTGGACTTTCCTTACAACATCCGATATTACATAAAAAGAAGTGGATCACCCACAATTTGTAATATTTATTTATTACATTTAATCAGAGTGAAACTATTGTGTAATTGATTCATTGGTTTATGTACTGAATTTAAACAACCCTCCAAAGCTGTAGTAATAAAAAACAAAAATGTATATCCAAATTTAGCTGAAAAATGGTAAATGAAGCTTAAAATGTCATAAATTTTCATTAAAGTTTATAGGAAAAAATATATATTCAAAAATTTACAGTACAAAGTCAAATTTTAGAACCTTCTTTATGAGTTCTCCTTTCCCGTCCACTTTCAGGATCACAATTCCAGAGATCAGAGTTACAAGAAGAATAAACATTTTTACATCTTTGTTTTCCTTGGCTATAAATATTGTTTACCTATTTGAAATTAGTAGTTCATTAAAAACCTTTAATTATACACATTATAGATTATTATCGATGCATATGGACCAGCCCGATTGTCTAAACTGATATCCAAATTCTCTCTTGAGATAAAATCACAAAACATTTTTTCACTTTAAATCTCAACTCAAATAAATTAATCAGAACTCACCCTCTTCAAAGAGTGCTTATTTTTGCAAGTGGAAGAGTCTCAAAGAGCCTGATCATAATACTAAATTGAAGTTGAATTATGCGTTCTATCATCATAAACGCTGTAGGAAACTATTCTTAAACAATCATATAAAGGGAGAAGGTGCATATAATACATCACAAACATATGATATAAGATAAATGTTCTTGTCATTATATATTCGTTATAAACATATAATTTTCTAAGTCCTAGGTTTATGATGTTCATGCTAAATTTGGACGATTTAAATCTATTTCAAATTTAAAAGGAAGAAGATATTAATTGATTCCCACAATCAATCAAATATGGGAACAAATAAGAAAGATAATCAATTAATATTAGAAGATATATTAATTGATTTGAGGAATCAATCAAAAAGTATATACATGGAAACAAACACCAATACGCCAACTTTGTGTTAAAATCAAATCAAGTAAATCTGGAAAGATTTCATCCTTATCTCCATGTAGTCTTCATCCTTGTACCTATATAAATAAAAACATTTGTTCATCCTTTCATCACAACAAAACCAACAAGAGTATTCTCCCCCAAAATATCCATAATAAGATCCTATTTCTATACCTTTTTAGGGTAAGTGAAATTTATTGAGTGATTCATACTCTTCTCATATTGTACCCTCTCTCGAAGTGAAGAAATAATAAAGGGTTGTTGGGTCTCCGTGGAAGTGGGATACTAATCCGAATCACATTAAATCTTCTCTTTCTCTCTTCTATCTATTGTTTATTTTGTGTGATAGCGTATTTGATTTTGAGTTACATTAGTATTCAAATAGACAAAACTAGATCTTGACTGAATCGCTTCCGCTCATCAATTTTTCACTATAGTTTAGTATTAGAGCTAGTGTTCTTATTCTGTTTGGATATTAATGCTACTTCTGCAAAGTCTATTGATAGATCTGCTGTCAATTATACCGTTACATGCTTTGATGGAAAGGGAGATTTTGGAACCTGGAAGATGAAGATGGAGGCAATGATGTAGAAGGAGAAGACTTTTAAGGTTATCTCTGCACTTAATAGATTGAAGGACATGGCGGATGTTTTGGAAGAGATGGAAGATGAAGCTCTTACAACAATCCAGTTGAGTCTTTCAGATTAAGTTCTTAGACAGTTCTCTCAAAAGAAGGCGTCGAAGGAATTATGGGATGCATCTGATACATATTATTCAACAATAACTCTATTCATTTAAGATGAAGTCGGGATCTAATTTTATGGAGCATTGAAATGACCCTCCTATTTCTACCCTAATTTCATAAGGAATTTTTTTTTACTTCATCAAAGGGAATTTAAATCACGTAGAAATCAAAATGCCATACAAGCTATTGACATAGCCACTTATTTCTTTTCTAAATAGGCAAATTAGGCAAAATCAGCAGTTCAGACGTCTAAATTCTTATGACAGGCGTCTAAACATAATTACAGACGTCTATCTAATTATGACAGACGGCTCAGAGATCAAAAATTGAAACAGAGAGAAAAAGACATTTTGAACTGAATTCAGACGTCTAATTATTTTGTGACAGACGTCTACATTTAACCTTAGACGTCTAAATTATTTAGTCTGTCGTCTAAGTTTAATCTCAGACGTCTAAATTATTAAGACTGACGTCTAAATTCGATTTCTACGTACATGCATATGCATATTCAATTTATATGTGTCTGGACGTCCACCCACATTCATTTACACTTTTAAGTTCGATTTAAACTTCCTTAGAACTATCAGAGATGATATATAGATTGATCATTTATTACAATTATATTTTCCAAGGTCATTTTCTTTTTCCAATAAACCAAAATATATCCAGGATCAAAACAATTAACCAATATAAATATATCAGTACTTTCACAAAGATAAGCACATACATGTGAGGATGTATATGCCTCTCTTGTTTAAATCAGAGTTCTGGTAAACAAGAGGAGATTGGATTGATTGGATTTAATCAATCCACACATAGTACAGTGTTATATGCAATAAAACTTCCATTCATGTTTGATTTTCTTCTTATAAAATCTGTCTGGAATTTAAAATGCATTTGGTTAAAATCTGAATGAAAATTCAGATTCCTATTGCAAATACAAAGGAAAAGGTGTGTTAATATTTGCACAAAACATGTTTATGTGCATATATAACTGCAACTATTTGGATCTGGCTTTCAATTCCCTTATTACAGATCCTTCCTTTATTTAAAAATAAGACATGAAACATTTGTATGAAACAAGTTAGGTTATGGGAACCTTGCAGTCATATAAAAACATTCAACCTATGCCTATTATCTTTTGTATACACTTACCATGTTTGAAAGATAAAACCATTTAATTTTTCTGAGAATCGACTATCCAGATTTTCCAAAACTTAAATCCTTTCTAAAGACTCAAAATTGACTAATACATTTATAAAATGTAATCATTCAGTTTTCAACATGGTGTTCTTACTAAATCCACTTACAATATTTTGATTAACTTCTTTAATATCAGATATTAACTAGATTCATAAATTCCAGATACAAGTCAATCTCTTAATAAAACACTTAACCAAATATCCATCCCATATTCAACACTTAATACAAGTAACAACTTAAATCATTAATACATGCGGATTTTATCATTTTGGCTCTTATCTAAGTTTAGCATGCTATAATCCTCTTCTCAAAGCCTTGCTCCTACTCCTACTTAGTTGCTGCAATCCCTGAAAAAGCATTTGAAGCTGCCTCATTTTAAATGAGACACCCCAGATGCCATTAGCACACTAGGGTCAGACACATGTCTGGTATGAGAAAATTCACAAAAGCAATTAGTTAATTAGGTTAAAATCAAATTAAATACATATACATAAAATTCTGCCCTTTAGAATCAGATCATACTTGTGTGCATGCTCTGTGTCATTGTGCATGTGCACACTTTAATTTTTCTTTCCAGAGACTCCATATATATATAAAAATATGGCACATACATTCAAGCATACAATTCAGTCATAATCAAACAATCATTCACACCAACAGGAAAATAACCAATATGAGTTAAATCATTTATTCAATCCTCATATTTCAAATCTGGGAAAAACTCTAGTTTTCTCATCATCTCAAATATTATTCCCTTGGTATATTTATCTATCCTGGTCTCATCTGCAATATTTATGAATCAATGGACACACTGTAATGAACTAGTTCACTCCTTTACACAAAGATCTCAGGACTTAAACAAGCCATGTGTCAACTTGTGTTACTCAAGAACACAAGTCATTCCTGCAGTGTTCTTGACACCATTTTCCTAATCAGGTTTAAGTTAATAATAACTCTTTTGATTTTTCATGACTAAACCATTCAGTGAACCATTTTACTAACTAAAAACATCCATATCATGGCATCTCATATTATTCATAACCATACAGAGACAAACAAGCAAACAACCATTGGTGACTACAAAATAAGGTTCTGTATATATATATATATATTCTGGTATTTAAACAGGGGTTTAGGCAACTAACATTGGCTTATGGCTTTTGAGAGAGTTTTTCTTTTTGACAAACATTTGTGCTTGAGTTAAACTCAGAATGACCTGGTTTCACTGAATCACAAAATTTTGTTTGCTAGGCATATGAACATATATATATTTTCATTGAATCAGGAGCATCAGCACATAGGCAACCCTATTGCACCCCTAATTCCTTTTTGTCTCAAGCCTCAGCACTTATACATGAGTATATCGCAGCTCAACATTATTTACATCTTTCTGGGTTGAGCCAAAACCAATACTACTTGCCTATTTTCAACATTTTATTTTCTGGGTATTTGTTTATGTTCCTAAACATTAACATATCAGAGATCTGGATTTATAAAACATATATGTATACTAACTACACATAAAACTTTCTTATAAATAAACAAGTAAAACAACCAAAGAGGATCAAAACATTTTCAGATTTAAATTCACAGATACGCATTCATATATGAAAATACTCTTTTTAAGAAAATTACTTATAACTGGCTGCCTACATTAGGACTTATTGCCTTAGATTTTTGAGTGAGTTTTCTCACCTAGCTCTCTTCTTTGCTTCCTTAATTAATTGATGAACTTCTGCCTTTAGCCTCAAGCTCTTTTCCTTCCCTTGCCTTATGATTTCTATGGTGTTGTTTCTTTTTTTTTTCAAAGTTCTTTTCTGAGAAGGAGAGGAGGCTGCTGCATATACATGTATATATACAGGGTTTCCTTAGGGTTTTGGGTATTGGCTAAAGCCATTTTTGCCCACCAGAAAAATTGTGTTATCTGCATTTTATTAAACCCAAAGTTCTACCCTTCCCGGCTTTAATTTAGGTGAAGAGAAAAGTGGTTACATTCTTTTTTTTTGGTTAATTTCAGAATTTTGCTTTTCAGAAAATACTTTTTCCTTTGTCCACAATCATGCTAAAAATGTGACTTGATTTTATTATTTATCAAATACTCTTCCTAATTCTGCCTATACCAAGCATTTCTCTGTTTTATCTTTTTTTTTTTAGCTTTCATGTAAATGGCATGTACTTCCTTTATTTATTTATAAGAGGATTAGTTCTTTTTATATCTTCATTCTTTCTTTCTTTCTGCCTATCTATAAAATATATTGGTATGTTTTATTTTGCTGAATTGAACTCTAGTAATTTTATTAACACATATATATTTATATAAGTCTTACTGAAATAATTAGCACACCCATATATATATATTTACACCTCATTCTGTATTGACACACACATGCACATGTATACTCAAAAATATTCAGTAGCATCCATATATGTATATTTACTTATGCATTCAGCCTTTAAGGATTTAATCTATATATATATATATTCCCATACATATCAATATGTATTTATTCTTAGAGTTCAGGGATTTTAGCTTTAGTTCATGTGCATTTCCTGTGCACACATGTACACACATACTGATACACTATCAAGCTATATCACTCCCCTTTCAAAATTAATTCAAAAATTATTTTGAATTCATTTATATTTTTCAGAATAGATTCCTAAAATCTTGGGTCATTACATACACCCCTCCTTTTAGAAATTGTGTCCCACAATTTTCCTAAGCTTAAAATAAATTTTAAACTTAATTCAGAGAACAAGTACATTCTCAACCAAATAAATTTTAGTTTTATTATAACTAAACACATATGCATCTAACAAAAGAAAACAATCAAAAATCAGAATTACCTTTAATCTGAAAATAGCTTAGGATAATTTATCCTAACTTTGTCCTCTAATTCCCATGTGCAATCACTAGGATCAAGACTCCACTGTACCTTCACAAGTTTCAGAGATTTATTTCTCAACTTCTTCACATCTTTTGCCAAAATTCCCAATGGATCCTTTTCATAAATCAAATTAGGATTTATCTGCACTTGGGTTGGGGTCTCAAGAATTTCTGCCTTGTCATGGACCCACCTTCTCAATTGTGATACATGAAAAACATCATGTATACCTTGCATGTTTTCTGGTAATTCCAACTTATATGCCAAGGGACCAATTCTCTCCAGAATTTTGTATGGTCCAATATATCTTGGGGTTAATTTTCCTTGTTTTCCAAACCTCAGCACATTTTTCATAGGTGAGATTTTGATGAAAACAAAATTTCCCACTTCATATTCTACCTGCCTTCTTCTCATGTCTGCAAATTTCTTTTGCCTATCTTGAGCTGCTGCCATTCTTCTTCTTATCAACTCAATTTTCTCCTTAGTTTCTTGTATATACTCAGGTCCTAAAATAGACCTTTCTCCTGCTTCTACCCAACAAACAGGTGACAAACAGGGTTTACCATATAAGGCTTCAAATGGAGCCATTCCTATGGTGCTTTGGTATCTGTTGTTGTATGTAAATTCAACTAGATGAAGACAATCTTCCCAGTTGCCCCCAAAATCCAGTATACATGCCCTCAACATGTCCTCCAAAACTTTGTTTACTACCTCAGTCTGCCCATCTGATTGAGGATGGTAGGCAGTACTTAAACATAGTTCACTTCCCATTGCTTCTTGAAAGCTTCTCCAGAATTTTGAAGTGAAGATGGTATCCCTATCACTCACAATGGTTTTGGGAATGCCATGTAACTTTACCACTTCCTTTATAAAAATTTGAGCTAATTTTGGTGCTGTTCTTTCTGACTTGACTGGGATGAAGTGTGCTACCTTGGTTAGCCTATCAACTATCACCCATATACTTGTATTACCTCTCTTAGATCTAGGCAGTCCATCTATGAAGTCCATAGATATGTCTTCCCACTTCCACTGTGGTACACTAAGAGACTGCATCAACCCTGATGGCCTTTGGGTTTCAGCCTTGACTTATTGGCAAGTCATACATTTGGCAATGTATTTAGCTACATCAGATTTCATCCCCTTCCACCAGAAGTCTCTTTTCAAATTTTGGTACATTTTTGTGTTGCCTGGGTGTATGGAGTATTTACTTTTGTGATATTCATTCAATATCTCTTTCTTCAATTCTGTGTCCTCTGGTACACACATCCTATTTTGGTATCTCATATAACCATTTTTATCAATATGGTGATTCATCACTTCCTCCCCTCTTGAGAGGAGCACTTTCCTCTCTAATAAGTTGGCATCTTGTTCTTGCATTTTTCCTACCTTCAGAATTAAATCTGGTTGAAGTGTCATTAATCTTAACTTCCCTTTATCTTCTTGTGCACCATGCATCTGCTCATTCATGTGCACACAACCATTCTCCCCAATTTCTAACTCAGTTAGCAAAGACAAGTCTTTAAATTCTTCTATCATCATCATAGCCAATTTAGCATGCTGTCTACTTAGAGCATCTGCAACTTTGTTTGCTTTGCCTGGTGTATAGAGTATGTCAAAGTCATAGGCAGCTAAGAACTCCACCCATCTATGTTGCCTCATGTTCAAATCTTTTTGTGATAATAAATATTTCAGAGACTTGTGGTCAGTGTACAGTTCAAACTTTGTGCCTAACAAATAATGTCTCCAAAGTTTTAAAGCATAGATCACAGCTGCTAATTCGAGATCATGTGTGGCATACCTTACTTCATGTGGTTTAAGTTGTCTGGATGCATATGCAATGACTTGGCCTTGTTGCATCAACACTGCACCCAAGCCAAATCCACTAGCATCAGTGTATACCACTAGTTCTTCATTTCCATATGGTACCTTTAAAATTGGAGCATTCACCAATGCCTCCTTCAACTGCTCAAAAGACTTCTCACATTTTTCTGTCCAAACAAAAGCTTGGTTCTTCCTGGTTAGGTTAGTGAGTGGTGTAGAGATTTTTGAAAAATCTTTTATAAACCTCCTATAATACCCTGCCATCCCCATAAATGACCTCACTTCACTCACAGTGCTTGGCCTCTTCCATGCTTGAATAGCCACTACTTTATTGGGGTTCACAGAAATTCCTTGAGCAGATATAACATGGCCAAGGAAATGTACTTCCTCTTTCCAAAATACACATTTTGAAAATTTTGCCTTTAAATCTTTTTCCCTTAACCTAGACAAAACCAGGTGCAAATGATGCTTATGTTCTTCCACTGTTTTGGAATAAATCAAAATGTCATCAATAAAAATAAGCACAAACTTGTCTAAATAATCTCTAAAGGTTCTGTTCATTAAATCTACAAAGTATGATGGTGCATTGGTCAAACCAAATGGCATAACCAAAAATTCATACAACCCATACCTAGTGTTAAAGGCAGTGTACTTGATGCTTGATTCTTCCACCTTCATTTGATGAAAACCAGATGCTAAGTCTAGTCTAGAAAACACTTTTGCCCCTGCTAATTGATCAAAAAGATCATCTATTCTTGGCAATGGGTATTTATTTTTAATAGTTACCTTGTTTAATTCTCTATAATCTATACAGAGTCTTAAGGAGCCATCTTGTTTCTTAACAAATACCACTGGTGCTCCCCAGCAAGAATTACTTGGTCTTATAAAACCCTTTTCTTCCAGTTCTTCTAACTGTTTCTTTAATTCCTTTAGTTCATTTGGCCCCATTCTAGTTGGCTTTTTAATCACTGGGCTTGCTCCTGGAACTAGATTGATCTGGAACTCTACTGGTCTATGGTGTGGAATACCCTTGACCTCACCAAACACATCCAAATATTCATTGACCATGGGAATTTCTTCAATGGTTAGTTTACTAGAATCTTTTTCTGAGTCAACTAAATGATATAGTTTTCCTTCCTTAGCTACTTCACATAAAACTGTGATTCTCTGACCTCTAGAATTTTGCAATGATATGGTGGATGAGTCTAAATTAATTATGGCTTTAAATTGCCTTAACCAGTCTACCCCCAATATAACACCTATATTTGGGTAATTCAAAACATATAAATTGGAAGTAAAAATATTTCCTCCTATGTTTAATTCCACATCCACACAAATCATATTTAAAACACTAGAACTCCCCAGTGGACTTTGTATATGCAATGGGGTTTCAACCAATATGCAATTCAGTTTTAGCATTTCAACTAGTTCATAAGAAATTAAAGAGTGAGTTGCCCCAGTATCATATACTACTGCTATGGGTATGGTACAAATAAGTAATGTACCTTCCACTTGGCTATGGTTTTCAGTGTTACTCTCCACTGTGGCTTTTCCTTTTCCTTCCAAATTTTCCAATTTTCCTTGCTGTTTGTACTCAGGACAATTCCTCTTCATATGCCCCTCTTTCCCACATAGATAGCACTTGAAAGCTCCTCCTTTCAATTCTGGACATCTTGGTTTGATATGTCCTTCTTTTCCACACTGATGGCACACAATTTTCTTCTTGGTTTCCTTAGCTTTGACATCTCCAGTGCCTTTGTTACTGGCCTCTTCCTTCTTCTTATCATAAGGGTGATACCTCCCCTTACTCTTCTTGGTATTATTGTTCTTAAAATTTCTGAACTTCTCCCTTTCCTTGTCATGATGTTCCAACCTCAAAGCTAAGTCTATCACATGGTCAAAAGTCCTGTCTGCATAGGGTAACATGGCTCTGCTGAGTCCTGGGTTCAACCCTTTTATGTACCTATCATTTTTGGATGCCTCATCTGCCACAAGCATTGCTCCATATGTGGAAAGCCCCTCAAACTTTTGAGTGTATTCTGTGACAGTCATGGTTCCTTGTCTAAGTCTAATAAATTCTTCTAGCAAGGTAGTCTTTGCTGATGCTGGTACAAACCTTGCTTCCAACATCTCTTTGAATTGATTCCAAGTGATTTCATTCTCATTTCTTCCTGCAATGATAACTTCCCACCAGCCTAAAGCTACTCCTTTTAGCTGTCTTGAAGCCACTTGCCTCTTTCTTTGATCATCAAGTTGCATGTCATTGAAAATTCTTTCCAATGTTCTTAACCATGTTTGAATTTCCATGATACTCTCTGTCCCTTCAAAGCTTTTGCCTCCTAAATGAGTATATGTCTTAAGTAATTTTGAGAGTTCTTCATAGGGATTTTCTTGCCTTTGTCCTGCCCCATCCCTAAATGCTCTCACCAAGTCTTGCAGATTGACCATTGGTGGTGCATGGGAAGATCCTGCTCCCTGATTTGGTGGTCTCCCTACCATAGTTTGCTAATAATAATTTACATAGCTGGTTAGTTTGATTGGTAATTTTATTATTTCAGTGGTTTTTTTTTCACACTGAAAACATTAATATATATATATAGTTCCTTTAAATTTTTATTTCTATCTAAGAACTTGATCATTACTTCTACTATGTTGAATAACATAGCTCTGATACCAACTGAAATGACCCTCCTATTTCTACCCTAATTTCATAAGGAATTTTTTTTTTACTTCATCAAAGGGAATTTAAATCACGTAGAAATCAAAATGCCATACAAGCTATTGACATAGCCACTTATTTCTTTTCTAAATAGGCAAATTAGGCAAAATCAGCAGTTCAGACGTCTAAATTCTTATGACAGGCGTCTAAACATAATTACAAACGTCTATCTAATTATGACAGACGGCTCAGAGATCAAAAATTGAAACAGAGAGAAAAAGACATTTTGAACTGAATTCAGACGTCTAATTATTTTGTGACAGACGTCTACATTTAACCTTAGACGTCTAATTTATTTAGTCTGTCGTCTAAGTTTAATCTCAGACGTCTAAATTATTAAGACTGACGTCTAAATTCGATTTCTATGTACATGCATATGCACATTCAATTTATATGTGTCTGGACGTCCACCCACATTCATTTACACTTTTAAGTTCGATTTAAACTTCCTTAGAACTATCAGAGATGATATATAGATTGATCATTTATTACAATTATATTTTCCAGGGTCATTTTCTTTTTCCAATAAACCAAAATATATCCAGGATCAAAACAATTAACCAATATAAATATATCAGTACTTTCACAAAGATAAGCACATACATGTGAGGATGTATATGCCTCTCTTGTTTAAATCAGAGTTCTGGTAAACAAGAGGAGATTGGATTGATTGGATTTAATCAATCCACACATAGTACAGTGTTATATGCAATAAAACTTCCATTCATGTTTGATTTTCTTCTTATAAAATCTGTCTGGAATTTAAAATGCATTTGGTTAAAATCTGAATGAAAATTCAGATTCCTATTGCAAATACAAAGGAAAAGGTGTGTTAATATTTGCACAAAACATGTTTATGTGCATATATAACTGCAACTATTTGGATCTGGCTTTCAATTCCCTTATTACAGATCCTTCCTTTATTTAAAAATAAGACATGAAACATTTGTATGAAACAAGTTAGGTTATGGGAACCTTGCAGTCATATAAAAACATTCAACCTATGCCTATTATCTTTTGTATACACTTACCATGTTTGAAAGATAAAACCATTTAATTTTTCTGAGAATCAACTATCCAGATTTTCCAAAACTTAAATCCTTTCTAAAGACTCAAAATTGACCAATACATTTATAAAATGTAATCATTCAGTTTTCAACATGGTGTTCTTACTAAATCCACTTACAATATTTTGATTAACTTCTTTAATATCAGATATTAACTAGATTCATAAATTCCAGAAACAAGTCAATCTCTTAATAAAACACTTAACCAAATATCCATCCCATATTCAACACTTAATACAAGTAACAACTTAAATCATTAATACATGCGGATTTTATCATTTTGGCTCTTATCTAACTAAGTTTAGCATGCTATAATCCTCTTCTCAAAGCCTTGCTCCTACTCCTACTTAGTTGCTGCAATCCCTGAAAAAGCATTTGAAGCTGCCTCATTTTAAATGAGACACCCCAGATGCCATTATCACACTAGGGTCAGACACATGTCTGGTATGAGAAAATTCACAAAAGCAATTAGTTAATTAGGTTAAAATCAAATTAAATACATATACATAAAATTCTGCCCTTTAGAATCAGATCATACTTGTGTGCATGCTCTGTGTCATTGTGCATGTGCACACTTTAATTTTTCTTTCCAGAGACTCCATATATATATATATATATAAATATGGCACATACATTCAAGCATACAATTCAGTCATAATCAAACAATCATTCACACCAACAGGAAAATAACCAATATGAGTTAAATCATTTATTCAATCCTCATATTTCAAATCTGGGAAAAACTCTAGTTTTCTCATCATCTCAAATATTATTCCCTTGGTATATTTATCTATCCTGGTCTCATCTGCAATATTTATGAATCAATGGACACACTGTAATGAACTAATTCACTCCATTACACAAAGATCTCAGGACTTAAACAAGCCATGTGTCAACTTGTGTTACTCAAGAACACAAGTCATTCCTGAAGTGTTCTTGACCCCATTTTCCTAATCAGGTTTAAGTTAATAATAACTCTTTTGATTTTTCATGACTAAACCATTCAGTGAACCATTTTACTAACTAAAAACATCCATATCATGGCATCTCATATTATTCATAACCATACAGAGACAAACAAGCAAACAACCATTGGTGACTACAAAATAAGGTTCTGTATATATATATATATATATATATATATATATATTCTGGTATTTAAACAGGGGTTTAGGCAACTAACATTGGCTTATGGCTTTTGAGAGAGTTTTTCTTTTTGACAAACATTTGTGCTTGAGTTAAACTCAGAATGACCTGGTTTCACTGAATCACAAAATTTTGTTTGCTAGGCATATGAACATATATATTTTTTCATTGAATCAGGAGCATCAGCACATAGGCAACCCTATTGCACCCCTAATTCCTTTTTGTCTCAAGCCTCAGCACTTATACATGAGTATATCGCAGCTCAACATTATTTACATCTTTCTGGGTTGAGCCAAAACCAATACTACTTGCCTATTTTCAACATTTTATTTTCTGGGTATTTGTTTATGTTCCTAAACATTAACATATCAGAGATATGGATTTATAAAACATATATGTATACTAACTACATATAAAACTTTCTTATAAATAAACAAGTAAAACAACCAAAGAGGATCAAAACATTTTCAGATTTAAATTCACAGATAAGCATTCATATATGAAAATACTCTTTTTAAGAAAATTACTTATAACTGGCTGCCTACATTAGGACTTATTGCCTTAGATTTTTGAGTGAGTTTTCTCACCTAGCTCTCTTCTTTGCTTCCTTAATTAATTGATGAACTTCTGCCTTTAGCCTCAAGCTCTTTTCCTTCCCTTGCCTTATGATTTCTATGGTGTTGTTTCTTTTTTTTTTAAAGTTCTTTTCTGAGAAGGAGAGGAGGCTGCTGCATATACATGTATATATACAGGGTCTTCCTTAGGGTTTTGGGTATTGGCTAAAGCCATTTTTGCCCACCAGAAAAATTGTGTTATCTGCATTTTATTAAACCCAAAGTTCTACCCTTCCCGGCTTTAATTTAGGTGAAGAGAAAAGTGGTTACATTCTTTTTTTTGGTTAATTTCAGAATTTTGCTTTTCAGAAAATACTTTTTCCTTTGTCCACAATCATGCTAAAAATGTGACTTGATTTTATTATTTATCAAATACTCTTCCTAATTCTGCCTATACCAAGCATTTCTCTGTTTTATCTTATTTTTTTCTATTTTTAGCTTTCATGTAAATGGCATGTACTTCCTTTATTTATTTATAAGAGGATTAGTTCTTTTTATATCTTCATTCTTTCTTTCTTTCTGCCTATCTATAAAATATATTGGTATGTTTTATTTTGCTGAATTGAACTCTAGTAATTTTATTAACACATATATATTTATATAAGTCTTACTGAAATAATTAGCACACCCATATATATATATTTACACCTCATTCTGTATTGACACACACATGCACATGTATACTCAAAAATATTCAGTAGCATCCATATATGTATATTTACTTATGCATTCAGCCTTTAAGGATTTAATCTATATATATATATATATATTCCCATACATATCAATATGTATTTATTCTTAGAGTTCAGGGATTTTAGCTTTAGTTCATGTGCATTTCCTGTGCACACATGTACACACATACTGATACACTATCAAGCTATATCACTCCCCTTTCAAAATTAATTCAAAAATTATTTTGAATTCATTTATATTTTTCAGAATAGATTCCTAAAATCTTGGGTCATTACAAGCATGTAGATGCTTTGATCACTTTGTGTAACGACCCATAAATTTTAGTGATTTTATTTATTAAATTAATTGAAATTTTGTGAAATATTAAACAATAAAATTTGAAATTAAAAATTTATTATTTGTAATACGTCTATTTGAACATAGCAAGTGGTAAATTTTCATCTGATAATATTGAAGTTTATTTTCCTGTGAAATTTTATTTCAATTTAAACCGGTTGATAACAGTTGAATTTAAAAGTTTTCCGAAACCTAAATATTTCAACAGGAGAAAATTTATTTAGAGCATTCTGAATCAGACTGCGAAATTCGTTTCGAGAAATTTGGACGTTTCTAGCTCCATTTGGATTTTCCCGTACGAAATAGTAGCATTTTCGGTACCATTATTGTAACAACCCGAGGTTTTATAATTGTTGATTATCGTCAAATTGCGATTTAAATTGTTTGACAATTGTAATTGGAATTATATTCGAGTTGAAATTCGTTTATCAGTTGCAAATTCTTTTAAATAATTTTGTAAAAGGGTTTCGGGCTTTAAAATTTTATTTATTTTTGGGCCAACATCTTCAGTTGTTTGGGTTGATATCTATAAAAGAAAACCCGACCCCTTTCATTCGTTTTTCTAACCCTAGAAAGAAAGCCAATTTAACGAGATAAAATGGCGGCATCATCTTCGTCCTCGTTCATTCCTCTTTTCATTCTCCTGAACAAACCCTTGAAGTAATAGCATACAAAACAAAGGGCGGCTTTGTTAATCTCGTTCATCCCCTCCGAAGCTAAGGGCTTTTTCGAAGTGCCATCTTCATTTCGATCGAATCAAGGATGTGTTGCGAGTCGCCTGGATTGATTGATTCTTCGTGGGTCATTCTAGCTGCTTTGATTAGGGCTTCGAGACTTCGAATCGACGCCGCTTGAAGGGGTTTGCCGCACTCGTCTTCGCTTCGTATGCTAGGGTTTTGGTTTCACTGCCTCGTCGAAAATGGTGAGTAATCGTATTACTCACATCTAGTTCACTCTTCTTATGATGCATCTGTAATTCTAGTTGGATTCGACCTTGTTTTATCTCGGCCATTTGTTTTCATTTGGTATGGGTAATTGATGTTGCTTGGAACTTACTGCTTCGTGACTTTCTTGTTTTGATTTGTTCGACTCACGACTTGTTTTCGTGATGACCACGACCTTGTTCGTTTTCTTTGATCATCGTGGCTCTGACCTTATTCTGGGCCATTCGGGTTGTTATGATATGTTTTGACTAATTGAAGTTAAATTGTTGTGCTCGGTGATTTGAATTGTTGGTTTTGCTTTAGTGGATTTCGGCATTTATTTGTTTCCTGGACACCGACTTTGATTTTTGGTGTTTTTATTTTACTTGTACTTCACCCCGTAGTATACTTGCCCTTGTTCATTATACTGGTTGCAGTTGTTCATGTTTGCTATGGCAGTTTCGTTGGAATTTTGGAAACCGTTCGATTATTAGATAATGTTTGGTTGCCATGTCTTTGATATTCTCGGCTTCATCTCCGATAGTACTGCTGTTGATCTGACTGTTTACCTCGACTTTGACTTGGTTATGATGTTGGCCACTGGTCAAATTTTATTTGTTTCAGTATCATTGTGGTCCTTGCATCATGTTTCACTAATGTTGGTCTACATATTGGAGTTCCCTGTGTACATGATCAATTGAGTCGTTTTGAGTTGCACTGCATTCCATATTAGTATCATTGGGTCTATTGTAGTTGAACACTTGTAGTTTCACTGTTACCTGGTTGTCAGATAACTGGTCATTTGTGTTATAGGCTTGGGGCTGGTAGTATTTGAACCTTCATTTGTTAATATCCTTCGTATATGTGCATTCATACAATCATCGTTAAGCCTGGGCAGTTGAGTCGTTGGGTATGCTGTTGCATTGCATCATGTCGTCGAAGTAACCTAGTTCACTAGCATTGCTTATTTCTTTATCTTGTACTGTCCACCTGAGTACAGTCTCCATTTCATTGCCCTATGCACTTGTGTTGTTATATGAACTTGGTGCATTACTTCGAGTTGTATCACTTGAATTTCAGTGTGCACAGAGCATATAATTAGTATCACCTGAGACAGTTAGTTTGCATTTACGTTTCATGAATGAATGCTTCACTGCAGTGTATATGATTGCATTCATATTCTTGCTTGTGCATCACTATAGGTCTGTTGCATTTACTGGTCCGTTTGCATATTTCACTGGCTTAACCCTTGCATATGTTCGCTGATACATCTTCAAACGGGCTGTGTCACTTCCATCTATTTTGGGTTCTAACTCTTTGCTCATTAGCTGGTTCACTGCTCTACGTGTTCCCTTAATGCTACATTGCTACCTGGTAGCCCTTGTGTCTGCACTTACAATTAGTCACTACTGCATTCATATTCTTGCTGTCCCATTGTTTCTTGAATTTGGCAGCCTGGTTGTACATGATTGCATTTGAGTGTAGTTGCTGGACTGGTCTTGTCTACTTGTCATTATTTTGGTCTCTGACCTGATGTACCTTAGTCTGATACCGTTGCATTGTTGTACTTCATGTTCGTATAGGCTCTTGAGTGGGATGTATTGCATAGCTGAGCTGAATCTGTCTTACTGATGCATGGCCTTTATGTGGTCTGCACTTGCATACTATTGCTGCCTTGTTCTCTTGCTGTCGAGATTGTTTCTTTTTACGATTGCAATTGTTTTGGTATAACTGCCTTCGTGCATCTGGCCTTACGAGCCTTTTTCATACTGCTGAATCATTGAAGTTATGTTAAGTCCTGATAGTAGTGACTCAACCTCTACAGTTTCTACTTTCTGTTAATGATTGGAGTTGTGATGACTTCATCATTGCAGTGGCGAGGCAGTGCACGCGAGCGTGCACTGCAGCCACACTGTATTGATTTTATTGGTATTTCCTTTGCTTTTGATGCGTTGATCTTTTGAGTATACATGCTGTAGTGGCGAGGCAGCACACGCGTGCGTGTGCTGCAGCCCTACTAGAGTTGATGTTTTATATTGATTATTATTGCTTCTGTGCATTAATAAACTGGTTTGAATTAGACTGACCTGGGTATTATTTTCTTTTGAATGTAATACTCGGGTCAGACCCGAGTATTTCAGGTTGTAGATTTCTTTCTTTGAGTGGCTGTTCGGGATTGAAGACTTTTCACACCTTCTGAAGTTGTCAGTCATTTTGTAGTAGTCGTGTCATTGTATAGAATGATATGTATTCATGTATATTAGTCGATAATGTACTTGTATATATAACTTCTAGAGTCGACAGTTGTAGTTGTATCATATGTATTGTGTCAACTATGTATTAACTGACATCGGTTATATATACATGATATTTTTGTTAATCTGTGTTCCGCATTTATATTATCTGTGTTATTGTTATATCTAATGTCCTAAACCATTATGAACTATCGTAGTTTGTTTTATACTAATAATTGGATATGTCGATGGGAGTAAATAAATAATAGATGAAAAATAAAAAGTATATACCACCCCTATCGAGATAACCAATATTAGTGTAAGGCTAATTACGGATGGTCGCTCCTATCCAGCCTTATTCTTCGTAATAATAGACAGTATTTCTTTTAATACTCTTTGTTATTATGAGCATAGAGGTGGGGCGTTACAGTTGGTATCAGAGCTTGGGGTTTATGGACATAATATAAAACTTAACTCGGAAGGAACATATGTTACAACTATCGGTCGATGTTTTATTTGTGCTTGAGTCAAAACTAAAGTTTTGAAATTTGGATGAAATTTTTAAATATCCTTATTTAAAAATAAAACTGAATTGGTGTTCTGATGATTTAATTGATTTGAGTACTGTTTATCAGAGTGCGCAGCGGAAACAGTGACACTGTCTTCGCTGAGTACAACTGATAATC
Organism: Allium fistulosum; assembly: GCA_030737815.1. Lineage (NCBI taxonomy): Eukaryota > Viridiplantae > Streptophyta > Magnoliopsida > Asparagales > Amaryllidaceae > Allium > Allium fistulosum. Next base: position 846,848,688 of record CM060903.1, read on the forward strand.
TATTTGATTTAGAAATTGAAATAAATTTCAATTGTTGTTTACATAGCTGTAATTATTTTGTTTCTTTGAGAATTTCGAATCCGAATAGAGGATTTGAAGAAATTACAGTTATGTGATTTTGGTTGAAATTTCCGCTGGCTTCTCTTGTACTAATTAAATATTGATTAGATTTTTGCCGTTTTAAATTATCTTCATTGAAGATACATTTGAATGATTCTTTGTCCATTTTGTAGTACGTGCAAAAATTTGAATTGCACGTTATTGCAATTATTTTACGTTGAACCGATGCTTGGTTATGATACGTATTTTGTTGCCGTTATTTTTATAACGGGATTTTTACACCTATGCTAAATTTTTGAGGCACGGTGTTTTGTTGAAAATTTTAATGAATGAAAATTCACTGATGTCACATTTTGATGGGAAATTCTTTTGATGAGATATTTGATGTTTTAAAATTACTGTCGCTTTGACTTCAGTAACAACCAAATTTTTAAAAGTGGATTTTCAAGCGGTTATTCCGCAATACTGATGTGTAACCGTTTTTACGGTATTTTGAGAAGTACAATTTCCTTATCGAAATTGTTACTGATTTGCTGTTTTAACACGTGATTGGAAAATCGTTTTAAAATGAAAATTGTTTTATAAATTTTAACGATTGCGTTTTCAAAAGAATGAGAAAGCGACTTAAACGATTCAGCAAAATCGAGGATTATGACCCCTTTCTTTTACTGATTCGCTTAACTCCGGACTTGTCCAGTTGAGAATGCGAATTGTTATTTTTACAAAATAAATAAAATTGTTTTCAAAAATTTTACAGTTTGCGATTTCAAAAGAATGAGGAAGCGATTTAAACGTTTCAGCAAAATCGAGGACTATGACCCCTTTCTTTTACTGATTCGCTTAATTCCGGACTTGTCCGTTTGAGAATGTAAAGTGTATTTTTACAAGATACACAATTTTGCACTTTCAAGGAAACGATGAAGAGAATCAAACGATTTAGTAAAACACGTGGTATGGGACATGTGCGTTTGCTATTTCGATTAATTCCGGACTCGTTAATTGAAACATTTTGATGCTTTCGTGTGCTTTCGAGCCACTATGAGGACCTTCGGGTCATTTGTTGGACCTTCGGGTCATTTGTTGGACCTTCGGGTCAAATACCAGTACTAGACCTTCGGGTCATTTGTTGGACCTTCGGGTCATTTGTTGGGCGCCAAAATTATGTTGAGTACTTGGTAGGCTTCGGCCATTTGTTGATGCACGTGCGGCGAATTAAAAACTCGCCATCTGATGGGATCGATCTAAGCTTTTATGTTGATTTTCTAGTCTTCTTAATTGATTTCTAGATATTTGTTGCTTCCAATTATCTGCAGGTAATTGGATATTTGTTGATATGAGTTCTGATTATCGTTTTTGATAATCAGATATTTGTTGTTTCTAATTATCGCTTGAGATAATTAGATATTTGTTGATATGAGTTCTGATTATCGTTTTTGATAATCAGATATTTGTTGTTTCTAATTATCGCTTGAGATAATTAGATATTTGTTGATATGAGTTCTGATTATCGTTTTTGATAATAAGATATTTGTTGTTTCTAATTATCGCTTGAGATAATTAGATATTTGTTGATATGAGATTTAATTATCGCTTTAGATAATTAAATATTTGTTGATTTGAGATTTAATTATCGCTTTAGATAATTAAATATTTGTTGATTTGAGATTTAATTATCGCTTTAGATAATTAAATATTTGCTGATTTGAGATTTAATTATCGCTTTAGATAATTAAATATTTGTTGATTTGAGATTTAATTATCGCTTTTGATAATTAAATATTTGCTGATTTGAGATTTAATTATCGCTTTAGATAATTAAATATTTGTTTCTTTGAGATTTAATTATCGCTTTAGATAATTAAATATTTGCTGATTTCGAATTTAATTATCGCTTTAGATAATTAAATATTTGTCGAATTTAGATTTAATTATCGCCTGAGATAATTAAATAATTGTTGATTTGTTGATTTAATTATCGCTTTAGATAATTAAATATTTGTTTCTTTGAGATTTAATTATCGCTTTAGATAATTAAATATTTGCTGATTTCGAATTTAATTATCGCTTTAGATAATTAAATATTTGTCGAATTTAGATTTAATTATCGCCTGAGATAAGTAAATAATTGTTGATTTGTTGTTTTAATTATCGCTTTAGATAATTAAATATTTGTCGAATTTAAAATTAATTATCGCTTTAGATAATTAAATAATTGTTGATTTTAAATTTAATTATCGCTTGGGATGATTAAATATTTGTTGATTTGAGAAATTTGATTATCGTTTTTGATAATCGAATATTTGTTGAATTTGAAATTTGATTATCGTTTGTGATAATCGAATATTTGTTGATTTGAGAAATTTGATTATCGTTTTTGATGATTGAATATTTGCGATTTTTGAGATTTGAGCTTCGTCTTTTTCTCTGGCGATTCAGGTGAGTAATTTGATTTACTCACATTCAATTCGTGCTCTGTATGGGATTTCTGCTCTGTTTTTCCTTCTCTTTTAGTTGCTGGAACTCGATTGTTCTTGCTTTTGTTAGTCGTTTGATTTTGATCCCTGATTCCCACGAGATTGATTCTTTTGATTTGAAGTAGTCGATCCTTTCGATTTCTTATCTAATACTTCCTCGCTGACACTTGCTTTGCTTATACATTCGACATTGCCATGCTCTTTTGGTTGTTACCTTTTATCCATTTATTCCCTATGATTGCGTGGACGCAATTTCTTTAAGGAGGGGAGTCTGTAACAACCCGAGGTTTTATAATTGTTGATTATCGTCAAATTGCGATTTAAATTGTTTGACAATTGTAATTGGAATTATATTCGAGTTGAAATTCGTTTATCAGTTGCAAATTCTTTTAAATAATTTTGTAAAAGGGTTTCGGGCTTTAAAATTTTATTTATTTTTGGGCCAACATCTTCAGTTGTTTGGGTTGATATCTATAAAAGAAAACCCGACCCCTTTCATTCGTTTTTCTAACCCTAGAAAGAAAGCCAATTTAACGAGATAAAATGGCGGCATCATCTTCGTCCTCGTTCATTCCTCTTTTCATTCTCCTGAACAAACCCTTGAAGTAATAGCATACAAAACAAAGGGCGGCTTTGTTAATCTCGTTCATCCCCTCCGAAGCTAAGGGCTTTTTCGAAGTGCCATCTTCATTTCGATCGAATCAAGGATGTGTTGCGAGTCGCCTGGATTGATTGATTCTTCGTGGGTCATTCTAGCTGCTTTGATTAGGGCTTCGAGACTTCGAATCGACGCCGCTTGAAGGGGTTTGCCGCACTCGTCTTCGCTTCGTATGCTAGGGTTTTGGTTTCACTGCCTCGTCGAAAATGGTGAGTAATCGTATTACTCACATCTAGTTCACTCTTCTTATGATGCATCTGTAATTCTAGTTGGATTCGACCTTGTTTTATCTCGGCCATTTGTTTTCATTTGGTATGGGTAATTGATGTTGCTTGGAACTTACTGCTTCGTGACTTTCTTGTTTTGATTTGTTCGACTCACGACTTGTTTTCGTGATGACCACGACCTTGTTCGTTTTCTTTGATCATCGTGGCTCTGACCTTATTCTGGGCCATTCGGGTTGTTATGATATGTTTTGACTAATTGAAGTTAAATTGTTGTGCTCGGTGATTTGAATTGTTGGTTTTGCTTTAGTGGATTTCGGCATTTATTTGTTTCCTGGACACCGACTTTGATTTTTGGTGTTTTTATTTTACTTGTACTTCACCCCGTAGTATACTTGCCCTTGTTCATTATACTGGTTGCAGTTGTTCATGTTTGCTATGGCAGTTTCGTTGGAATTTTGGAAACCGTTCGATTATTAGATAATGTTTGGTTGCCATGTCTTTGATATTCTCGGCTTCATCTCCGATAGTACTGCTGTTGATCTGACTGTTTACCTCGACTTTGACTTGGTTATGATGTTGGCCACTGGTCAAATTTTATTTGTTTCAGTATCATTGTGGTCCTTGCATCATGTTTCACTAATGTTGGTCTACATATTGGAGTTCCCTGTGTACATGATCAATTGAGTCGTTTTGAGTTGCACTGCATTCCATATTAGTATCATTGGGTCTATTGTAGTTGAACACTTGTAGTTTCACTGTTACCTGGTTGTCAGATAACTGGTCATTTGTGTTATAGGCTTGGGGCTGGTAGTATTTGAACCTTCATTTGTTAATATCCTTCGTATATGTGCATTCATACAATCATCGTTAAGCCTGGGCAGTTGAGTCGTTGGGTATGCTGTTGCATTGCATCATGTCGTCGAAGTAACCTAGTTCACTAGCATTGCTTATTTCTTTATCTTGTACTGTCCACCTGAGTACAGTCTCCATTTCATTGCCCTATGCACTTGTGTTGTTATATGAACTTGGTGCATTACTTCGAGTTGTATCACTTGAATTTCAGTGTGCACAGAGCATATAATTAGTATCACCTGAGACAGTTAGTTTGCATTTACGTTTCATGAATGAATGCTTCACTGCAGTGTATATGATTGCATTCATATTCTTGCTTGTGCATCACTATAGGTCTGTTGCATTTACTGGTCCGTTTGCATATTTCACTGGCTTAACCCTTGCATATGTTCGCTGATACATCTTCAAACGGGCTGTGTCACTTCCATCTGTTTTGGGTTCTAACTCTTTGCTCATTAGCTGGTTCACTGCTCTACGTGTTCCCTTAATGCTACATTGCTACCTGGTAGCCCTTGTGTCTGCACTTACAATTAGTCACTACTGCATTCATATTCTTGCTGTCCCATTGTTTCTTGAATTTGGCAGCCTGGTTGTACATGATTGCATTTGAGTGTAGTTGCTGGACTGGTCTTGTCTACTTGTCATTATTTTGGTCTCTGACCTGATGTACCTTAGTCTGATACCGTTGCATTGTTGTACTTCATGTTCGTATAGGCTCTTGAGTGGGATGTATTGCATAGCTGAGCTGAATCTGTCTTACTGATGCATGGCCTTTATGTGGTCTGCACTTGCATACTATTGCTGCCTTGTTCTCTTGCTGTCGAGATTGTTTCTTTTTACGATTGCAATTGTTTTGGTATAACTGCCTTCGTGCATCTGGCCTTACGAGCCTTTTTCATACTGCTGAATCATTGAAGTTATGTTAAGTCCTGATAGTAGTGACTCAACCTCTACAGTTTCTACTTTCTGTTAATGATTGGAGTTGTGATGACTTCATCATTGCAGTGGCGAGGCAGTGCACGCGAGCGTGCACTGCAGCCACACTGTATTGATTTTATTGGTATTTCCTTTGCTTTTGATGCGTTGATCTTTTGAGTATACATGCTGTAGTGGCGAGGCAGCACACGCGTGCGTGTGCTGCAGCCCTACTAGAGTTGATGTTTTATATTGATTATTATTGCTTCTATGCATTAATAAACTGGTTTGAATTAGACTGACCTGGGTATTATTTTCTTTTGAATGTAATACTCGGGTCAGACCCGAGTATTTCAGGTTGTAGATTTCTTTCTTTGAGTGGCTGTTCGGGATTGAAGACTTTTCACACCTTCTGAAGTTGTCAGTCATTTTGTAGTAGTCGTGTCATTGTATAGAATGATATGTATTCATGTATATTAGTCGATAATGTACTTGTATATATAACTTCTAGAGTCGACAGTTGTAGTTGTATCATATGTATTGTGTCAACTATGTATTAACTGACATCGGTTATATATACATGATATTTTTGTTAATCTGTGTTCCGCATTTATATTATCTGTGTTATTGTTATATCTAATGTCCTAAACCATTATGAACTATCGTAGTTTGTTTTATACTAATAATTGGATATGTCGATGGGAGTAAATAAATAATAGATGAAAAATAAAAAGTATATACCACCCCTATCGAGATAACCAATATTAGTGTAAGGCTAATTACGGATGGTCGCTCCTATCCAGCCTTATTCTTCGTAATAATAGACAGTATTTCTTTTAATACTCTTTGTTATTATGAGCATAGAGGTGGGGCGTTACAATTATCGACTTTTGATCGGATGATCGTACCACCAATATTTGTATATCGTTTTGATCGTCTCATCGTGCTGATCTTAGTGGTATATTCATTTCTGTATTTTGAAATCCGGTACGCGACAGAAACAATAAAATGTTTGTTGTATCGGTACCACAAATTTGCAACCGTTAGCTTTCTTGTTTTCTGAACTTTGAACCGTGCAGCCCAACCAGTATAATAAATTGCATTAATTATTCAGCTGAAAGGATGGGTGACTTGCCGTTTCTTTCGCTCTACATTTTATTCGTCCACTATTTGTGGATACAATTTATTTCAAAATCTCTTTCGTATTGCTGGAACCTTTCACCTTTTTGAAAGCAAAACGTATAGTATAAAATATTGCTTTGATTTATTTTCCTGTAGCCGAACTTCTTCCAGATCTATAAAAAAAGAAGAAGAGACCTCTTCCCAACCAATCTCCTTACCACCCGAGCTTCCCTCCTCCTCTTACATTCTCCACGTCGCCGACCCTCCGCCCTTAGCCACTTCCATCTTGTCACCCACGCAACTCGTTCCCCGACCCCACAACCAAACAGAGCACGAGCTGCACCCATCATCAACACTTCCCTCCCTCAATCGCTACTCTCCTTCTACTTCCCCCTTGACTTCCACGCGAGTCATCAACTCCATAGACGCGACAGCAACCTTCGCCTGCCCTGACCATCGTTCGCCGTTGTAGCCTCACCTCCGACCTGTCACACCTAGCCTCCGCCTCCACTTTCGGCCTTCATCTTCCCTTCTTCCTGTTGAGCATCCCTTGTCCCTGTTGTAAGTATGCATATATAGATTTATATATATATAGTTAAGTTTATACAGTATATATTATATTAAGTTTATTAAGTTTTGGAAGTTGACTTAAGCTAGCTAAAATGGGTTAGTAGTCTGTGTAAATTTTTACGTATATTAGTTTATATAAGTTTAAAATCTACTCTGTTATATATATTTTTATGCAGGTTTTGTTTTTAACTGATGCGTACGTTATGTTTAGGTTATTGATTTATGTGGTAATGATACAATTGTATATATTTAAAGTACTATAATTAAATTTTAGGTACTGATAAAATTATAGTACGTATATGTATATATTTAAATTTTGTTCCAATGATTTTATATGAATATGTTAGTTATATACCAATTTAGATATACATAGTGGTAGCAAATAGATGCTTATATTTTATTTCGTATGCTGTTAGTTGCGGTGAAGAAATTGGTAAAATATGTATGGGGTATATGTTATATATAGGGAACTGTGTATGAATGTATATATATTATGTAAATTTTATACTTAGCCTAGACTTCTGTTTACATGTACATATATCTCAGCCAGATCATTTATATAGTAGTATATTTAACATAATATATAAATAATTATATGTATGTATTCTTGCGTGTTATAGTGTGTATTAGCATATATCAGTGAGGTATTTTATTATATTATGTAGGTAAGTATATATAAATGTATATATTATGTGTAGTTCACATATGTTATATATACAGAGGATAATTTATATAAGTCTTTTAGCTTATGTTGTTAGTCGCCACTTATTTTGAAAGGTTTTGTTGTTTATATCTGATTATATAATAATAAAGATTGATTTTAAAATGATATGAGTATAAGTTACATACTTTGACAAATTTTATAGCTATATGATTTGGTTATATATATTAGTATATATAGTTTTAAAGGAAATAGTCTGCAGTTTCATAATGTCAGTTCACATATCAGTTTAAAAATATATGGAAGTATTATGTTATCTGTTTGAACTTTCCAAAGATAAGATAAAGGATTATTTTATGTTATGGTTATACTTTAAATATTGAGAAAGTATATGTTTTAGTTTTACATATGATATATGTATAGGTCATTCTATATATGTAAATTAAATTTAATAAAATTGACACGTGTAGAATTTTATTTTAATATAAGATCCATTAAATATTGAATCTATAGTTATGGGTTTATTTTAAAATTATAAGTTGTATATGATTTGTATATAGTGTATATAGTTATATATATGTTCATTTATACCATTTATCTTCATCGACCACGTTCTGATTTGATTCCATCTATTCTTATTATCAGCTTTGATCATTGAATTCGTGTCGATTTTTGCTTTGCTTTGATTCGTCATTGAAAATTCAATGTCCGTATCAGTGTGCGTATCCGTGTCATCTTCTATATTCTCTAGCCTAGAAAGGTGAGCAATCACTCACGATTAACGTTCTTTTATTTATTAAATTTGATTTCAATTGAAACGACAATTGAAATATGCTGTTGTAGTTATTTAAATTGTTAAATATGCTATTATCTGTAACTGTTCACCTGTGGGATATGACACCATATCCTATTGTTTATGTTATATTGTTATTGATGATATATGCCCGTTGTTATATTTTATATTATATGTTATCACTCTGCAAGTTCCCTATTAGTATAGAATTCACTATGGGTTGAAATGATACATACCCGAACGGACTTTAGAATAGGAGAAAATCGTTATGGGTTGAAATGATAAACCCAAGCGATCTTCAATTGATTGAATTTGGGATTACGGGTCGAAATGATATCTACCCGTATATATTTAAATTACGGATTGAAATGATAAATATCCGTATCACTTAACCATATGATAGAAATATATACAAACACCGTTGGTCCATATATATTTAAATATTTTGAAAATAAATTCTATGGAGTTGGGAAGAAAAATTTATATTTTAAAATAGATTTTGGTAATAATTTGAACAAATTAAGGTTGGGAAGATAATTTGAATTTAGTTGAAACTGTATTCATTAAAGAATTTTATTTAATTAAACCGATTTGAAACTTATTGAAATTGGAATTTAAGATATGACTTATAACTTGGGTTTGATTTAAGTAACTTAATAAATATTTCTTGTTTAAAATAAAGTTAAAGAAATATTTAGTAAAAATGTAATTTAAGGTTAGTTAAATGATATTGAATTTATTAAGTGAATATTCCCTGATTTAATAATAATAATGTTAAATCAAGAGCTATATGAAACGGTTAAATTTAACTTTGAAAATGTTGAGTATTAAAGCTTTGAAATATATTGGAAATGTAAGTGGTATAATTAGAACTGAATTGAATTGATGAATGGAGCTTGAATAAATTTGAATTTGAAGTTGATTTGAATCGATTTGCGAGACTTGAGAAAATTAAATGCTTTACTTTATAAATTATTTAGGAAAATAGATATATTTGAAATGAAATGGTATTTGGGTTTGAAGAATAAATTAATTTGAAATGACCACGGTGTTATAGTCTATATTTCTACCTTGTAGATAGTTCTGTAGATCCTTAGAGGATGGTTATCCCAAACATCCTTTAAGTTACTTGTATTTCAATTGATATTTCACTTGAGTTGGATTTATTAGTATAAGAATGTTAATCCTGACTCGAGTGTTTTGTGTTTTTTGTTTTACGCTCGGGTCAGACTGAGTGATACAGCATTTGAGACTCACCTGTGGAGTTTGGAGCTTCGTTTGGAGATCCAACTATTGATTCAGCTTCCAGCTCTCCAGTTGATTCGTTCTCAGAAGTCATCTGTTTGGATTGGAGACTTCACTGTGTTTGAGATATTCTGTTGTATTTTATTTCTAACTCTGATGTTTATATAGTAGCTTCATGAATTACTATTTTATCTATTCCGCTGCGTATTATTGTATTACTCTGTGTCTGTGATTCTATGATTGATTTATTTACTGTATATTCTGAGTTTTGCCAAATTTTAAATTAACAATCTGATATTTTGAACTATTCAAGTCAGACATGTGTGGATTTATTGTCGATTTGAATGGTCCAAAATACCGGGTCGTTACAGTTGGTATCAGAGCTTTAGCTCTAGGCGAAACTTAGCATATATTGTAAATTTATTTACAGAATCACGTTCGTTCGAGTTTAATCTCTTCCTTTTGACTCGATTTCCTTTGAACTTTGGAACGTTCCCTACGGTTCCAAAATTCATTCTTGTCTCTCTCTATTGGTATTCTTTTGATTCTGGAGTATCCCATAACTCCACTTCGAATGATCTCTATAAGAATAGGCGATCCCACCAATCTTTGAATGATTGTAAATGGGTGGAACTCCTTTACAATAGGCATTGATTCACCGGAGATTTATATATCCCTCGGTTTTGATGTTGCCATCTCTTGTTATGTCGAATTCTATCTCTGGCGATCGAATGTCGATTTGCCTTAGATTTCCGCATCGATTATATTCTTGAAGTCACGGTTGACCCGGTTAAGGTCGCCCGCGTTTTATATAAGTGTATCCATCTATTGTTTTGTAATTAATTATCTCATTTTCATTCGAACTTATTTTCGAATCAGAATCCTATTTGATTAGAGTCCCTCTAATTTGAATTTCTATCTTTGTTTTAAAATCCATTCTTGAACCATCCTTTGAAAAATCAGGCTTGTTTATATTTTAGAAATTGTTTTATATATCGAAATTATTATATTCTATAAATAAAAGTGAATGTTTTCGATAAAGATTATAAACCCTTTAAAATAAGAATTTAAGGTTTCGAAAGGATTTGTAATTTTGAAAAATTATATAAGAAATTGATTTATATAAAAATGATTTATAACTAAAGGATTTTAAATTTGAAATTCGAGAATTTAACTTCGGTATTTTGAAATTGGTTTTAAGATTTTGAAATATATTATAATAATAATATGATTTAAAAGCATTTTCCGAATAAGAAACGTTTCAAATGATCTTAATAAGTTTCGAATGATTTCAAAGAAATTTCAAAAGAAGTTTGAGAAAATAGAAGTCCAGAACTCACTTATGTCGCTGGAAAATAATTTCGGTGATGAGTGCATGCATCATCGACATTGATTTTCGAGTTTCAGAGTGAGGGATAGGCCACTTTAGTAGCATTGCTATGCGAGTGATTTTGCGAAACCAATTTTGATTTCAAATTCCGAAGAAAGATTTGATATTCGAAAGATATATGTATATATATATATATATATATATATATATATATATTTGAAATGATTTGAAGTAAGCCGGTGTTCAGTTCTCGTGTTTCGAATTTGATATAAACCTATCTTTTGAAATTTACTTACTGATTTGTTGTTGATTTCCAACTCTTGAATTTGAAAATGATTTCTTCAACTATTTTGAAGGTTCGAGCACTTCCAAATCAAGGTTAACTTTTCAAAGCTAAGAAATTTCGAAAAGTATAAAGTATATAAGTTGGTATGTTTGTTAAAGTATGTAGTAATATGATTTAAATAAGTTGAAACTGTTTTGTTAAGTAAATGAATAAGGCAATTTTAAAATTTTCTAATATGAAATTTAGATTAGAAATGTTTTGAAAAGAATTTGATCTTCAAAATATTTTGAATAAAGTTTAGTTAAATGTTTTAACTTTGTAACATCTTTATGAAACTAATATAGTTGTACTTATGCTGTTTTATTCGCATAATTAAATTGATCCAAGTTTGAGTACACAAGTTCGAGGTGAATTACACCATTTCGTGTTAGGATTTTCATTCGATTCTTGATGGCGAATATTTGATATGGATTTTGGGCTAAATTCTAGAATTCTCTATCATAGTATATGGCTATGCAAGGAGACTGATGGCTTCTAGTCGAGAAACCATATCGAAATCCGCATTAGGGAAGTCGAATGGACAATACTAGTTCGAAAGCGAACTTGTGTGATCGAGCGAGCGATCAAATGTGATTTTGTGAAATGATGATGTTTGTACGTCTTATATCCTAATATCATTGATATATTGTGATGCTGAAATTGAAAGCTGTCGGGTTAGAATATCTTTACTTACTAAAAGAGAATTTCCCATTTAAATTACAAAGATATATAACCCATAAAAGCAAAGATATTCAATCCCATATGGCTCTTCATACAGCGAAATTTATTTTGTAAAATTTTGATCCTGATATAAGATGGACCTTATGTAAATATAAGATGATTTTGAAAACCATTGATTTTGGAAATGAATTGTTTGACTTAATTATATTGATTTGGAAATTTGGATTTATTTCCTAAATTTATTATTTTGGAAACTTTGGAACTAAAGATATTTAATTTGAGAAGAAATAATTTGGTGAAATTGTATATGATTTTGAAATTGAACTGATATTGAAACAAATTGAAATTTGAGAACCTTATGTTACAAAAAACTTGATTTGGGAGTTGTCGAACTTATATAAAATTGATTTGTATGAGTATGAAATTGATTCGAAAACTATAGATTTGAAAAGGTACTCAATTTGAAAGTGAAATCTTATATAATTGAAGTCTTTATAAGTATGACTTGATATACTATTGATTTTGGAAAGTATTTGATTTGAAAATTAAATCTTATATATAATGGATTTTATATAAGTACGATATTTGAAAGTGATTTGAAAAGGTACTATATGATACATATTTTCGAAGTAAAGATATGGAAAGTGCCTTCTGCTTGATATTTGATTTGTGGCCACATCTTGGATTCATTCTATCGATATTATTCTCTCTGATTTTTGGTTTTCCGGATATGATACTCGAGTGTCCTTCGAATTCCATGGCGTTACCCATGGTCTTACTTTTCTCTCGTGACTGCATAGCGCAACTGCCTGGCTGAGTCTTGCCTAGGGGTACGGATTGTTTCCTGGGGGATCCAGGCGTAACCATTGTGTATCATGCAATCTGTGTAGGTCGCAAATAGTAGCGCAAATGCTTGGCTGAGTCTTGCCTAGGGGTACAGATTGTTTCCTGGAGGATCCAGGCGTAACCATTGTGTATCCTGCATTCTACTAGTCATCATGGCGTAACTCGCAAGGCTGAGAAAGCTTACAGATATGGATTGTTTCCTGGGGGACCCAGGCGTAACCATTGTGTATCTGTGAACCATGGTTGGACAAAGGTTTTGTTTGTGTTTTTGATTGGATTGTACTTTCCATATCTGTTTTTAAAAGTTTTTTCGGTATTTTCACTGGGTGTTGAACCAAGTCTACTAAGTACCTGGAGAATTCTAGTTTTGCGCCTGATCAACGCACTACCAGAGTCTACAGGAACAAGGATAAACTTGTTGAAACATCGAGTTATAAAAAGTATTTTATTATGAATGTATTTTATTTTAAAAGTATTTCCAACAAAGAAAATTTTGTATCAATATTTGGAATTGAAATTCTTATGGTTTGAATCAATTATTCGTGCCTGATACCATTCTTTTGAATCTACCTTATCTGCTCAGCTTTATTTATTCACATATATCCTGTTTTTCCAGATCCTCCTTCTTTTCCTTGTTGACTATATTCTTTTAAAATATTGTTATTTATATACTACATGGTTTAATAGAAATTTTAAAGTTATAAATATTTTAGAAGTTATAAATTAAATAAAACATTTTTAAAGTAAATGATTATTTGTTTATTGATAATATTTGAAAGTATCTTGAGATAAAAAAAAATTAATAAATTTATGAATTATGGATTTAAATGTTTTAATAGCTTCTTTGTAAAAATAAGTAATAATGTAAATGATTGTTTCCAAATAGTTTTCATATCTTTATAAAGGTGTTATTTAAACATATAAATGGTATTTATAAAGGAAGCAAAATTTTACAAATTTGTTTTTGAAAAGTATTAAAGATAATTGAATTGCAAATGAAGTGCAAATGAAAAATTCAAGTAAAATTTTTTTTTTGTATAGTTTCAAATTAATTGTTTAATCTTGACTTTCAATCTACTTTTACTTCTAGTTATCCTACCTCCTTCCTTTTCGGGGATGAAAAGTTTTGAGTGGGGGAGAGTGTAACGACCCACAAATTTTAGTGATTTTATTTATTAAATTAATTGAAATTTTATGAAATATTAAACAATAAAATTTGAAATTAAAAATTTATTATTTGGAATACGTCTATTTGAACATAGCAACCGGTAAATTTTCATCTGATAATATTGAAGTTTATTTTCCTGTGAAATTTTATTTCAATTTAAACCGGTTGATAACAGTTGAATTTAAAAGTTTTCCGAAACCTAAATATTTCAACAGGAGAAAATTTATTTAGAGCATTCTGAATCAGACTACGAAATTCTTTTCGAGAAATTCGGACGTTTCTAACTCCGTTTGGATTTTCCCGTACGAAATAGTAGCATTTTCGGTACCATTATCAACTTTTGATCGGATGATCGTACCACCAATATTTGTATATCGTTTTGATCGTCTCATCGTGCTGATCTTAGCGGTATATTCATTTCTGTATTTTGAAATCCGGTACGCGACGGAAACAATAAAATGTTTGTTGTATCGGTACCACAAATTTGCAACTGTTAGCTTTCTTGTTTTCCGAACTTTGAACCGTGCAGCCCAACCAGTATAATAAATTGCATTAATTATTCAGCTGAAAGGATGGGTGACTTGCCATTTCTTTCGCTCTGCATTTTATTCGTCCACTATTTGTGGATACAATTTATTTCAAAATCTCTTTCGTATTGCTGGAACCTTTAACCTTTTTGAAAGCAAAACGTATAGTATAAAATATTGCTTTGATTTATTTTCCTGTAGCCGAACTTCTTCCAGATCTATAAAAAAAAAGAGGAGACCTCTTCCCAACCAATCTCCTTACCACCCGAGCTTCCCTCCTCCTCTTACATTCTCCACGTCGCCGACCCTCCGCCCTTAGCCACTTCCATCTTGTCACCCACGCAACTCGTTCCCCGACCCCACAACCAAACAGAGCACGAGCTGCACCCATCATCAACACTGCCCTCCCTTAATCGCTACTCTCCTTCCACTTCCCCCTTGACTTCCACGCGAGTCATCAACTCCATAGACGCAACAGCAACCTTCTCCTGCCCAGACCATCGTTCGCCGCTATAGCCTCACCTCCGACCTGTCACACCTAGCCTCCGCCTCCACTTTCGGCCTTCATCTTCCCTTCTTCCTATTGAGCATCCCTTGTCCCTGTTGTAAGTATGCATATATAGATTTATATATATACAGTTAAGTTTATACAGTATATATTATATTAAGTTTATTAAGTTTTGGAAGTTGACTTAAGCTAGCTAAAATGGGTTAGTAGTCTGTGTAAATTTTTACGTATATTAGTTTATATAAGTTTAATATCTACTCTGTTATATATATTTTTATGCAGGTTTTGTTTTTAACTTATGCGTACGTTATGTTTAGGTTATTGATTTATGTGGTAATGATACAATTGTATATATTTAAAGTACTATAATTAAATTTTAGGTACTGATAAAATTATAGTACGTATATGTATATATTTAAATTTTGTTCCAATGATTTTATATGAATATGATAGTTATATACCAATTTAGATATACATAGTGGTAGCAAATAGATGCTTATATTTTATTTCGTATGCTGTTAGTTGCGGTGAAGAAATTGGTAAAATATGTATGGGGTATATGTTATATATAGGGAACTGTGTACGAATATATATATATATATTATGTAAATTTTATACTTAGCCTAGACTTCTGTTTACATGTACATATATCTCAGCCAGATCATTTATATAATAGTATATTTAACATAATATATAAATAATTATATGTATGTATTCTTGCGTGTTACAGTGTGTATTAGCATATATCAGTGAGGTATTTTATTATATTATGTAGGTAAGTATATATAAATGTATATATTATGTGTAGTTCACATATGTTATATATACAGAGGATAATTTATATAAGTATTTTAGCTTATGTTGTTAGTCGCCACTTATTTTGAAAGGTTTTGTTGTTTATATTTGATTATATAATAATAAAGATTGATTTTAAAATGATATGAGTATAACTTACATACTTTGACAAATTTTATAGCTATATGATATGGTTATATATATTAGTATATATAGTTTTAAAGGAAATAGTCTGTAGTTTCATAATGTCAGTTCACATATCAGTTTAAAAATATATGGAAGTATTATGTTATCTGTTTGAACTTTCCAAAGATAAGATAAAGGATTATTTTATGTTATGGTTATACTTTAAATATTGAGAAAGTATATGTTTTAGTTTTACATATGATATATGTATAGGTCATTCTATATATGTAAATTAAATTGAATAAAATTGACACGTGTAGGATTTTATTTTAATATAAGTTCCATTAAATATTGAATCTATATAGTTATGGGTTTATTTTAAAATTATAAGTTGTATATGATTTGTATATAGTGTATATAGTTATATATATGTTCATTTATACCATTTATCTTCATCGACCACGTTCTAATTTGATTCCATCAATTCTTATTATCAGCTTTGATCATTGAATTCGTGTCGATTTTTGCTTTGCTTTGATTCGTCATTGAAAATTCAATGTCCATATCAGTGTGCGTATCCATGTCATCTTCTATATTCTCTAGCCTCGAAAGGTGAGCAATCACTCACGATTAACGTTCTTTTATTTATTAAATTTGATTTCAATTGAAACGACAATTGAAATATGCTGCTGTAGTTATTTAAATTGTTAAATATGCTATTATCTGTAACTGTTCATCTGTGGGATATGACACCATATCCTATTGTTTATGTTATATTGTTATTGATGATATATGCCCGTTGTTATATTTTATATTATATGTTATCACTCTGCAAGTTCCCTATTAGTATAGAATTCACTATGGGTTGAAATGATACATACCCGAACGGACTTTAGAATAGGAGAAAATCGTTATGGGTTGAAATGATAAACCCAAGCGATCTTCATTTGATTGAATTTGGGATTACGGGTCGAAATGATATCTACCCGTATATATTTAAATTACGGATTGAAATGATAAATATCCGTATCACTTAACCATATGATAGAAATATATACAAACACCGTTGGTCCATATATATTTAAATATTTTGAAAATAAATTCTATGGAGTTGGGAAGAAAAATTTATATTTTAAAATAGATTTTGGTAATAATTTGAACAAATTAAGGTTGGGAAGATAATTTGAATTTAGTTGAAACTGTATTCATTAAAGAATTTTATTTAATTAAACCGATTTGAAACTTATTGAAATTGGAATTTAAGATATGACTTATTACTTGGGTTTGATTTAAGTAACTTAATAAATATTTCTTGTTTAAAATAAAGTTAAAGAAATATTTAGTAAAAATGTAATTTAAGGTTAGTTAAATGATATTGAATTTATTAAGTGAATATTCCCTGATTTAATAATAATAATGTTAAATCAAGAGCTATATGAAATGGTTAAATTTAACTTTGAAAATGTTGAGTATTAAAGCTTTGAAATATATTGGAAATGTAAGTGGTATAATTAGAACTGAATTGAATTGATGAATGGAGCTTGAATAAATTTGAATTTGGAATTTGAAGTTGATTTGAATCGATTTGTGAGACTTGAGAAAATTAAATGCTTTACTTTATAAATTATTTAGGAAAATAGATATATTTGAAATGAAATGGTATTTGGGTTTGAAGAATAAATTAATTTGAAATAACCACGGTGTTATAGTCTATATTTCTACCTTGTAGATAGTTTTGTAGATCCTTAGAGGATGGTTATCCCAAACATCCTTTAAGTTACTTGTATTTCAATTGATATTTCACTTGAGTTGGATTTATTAGTATAAGAATGTTAATCCTGACTCGAGTGTTTTGTGTTTTTTGCTTTACGCTCGGGTCAGACTGAGTGATACAGCATTTGAGACTCACCTGTGGAGTTTGGAGCTTCGTTTGGAGATCCAACTATTTATTCAACTTCCAGCTCTCCAGTTGATTCGTTCTCAGAAGTCATCTGTTTGGATTGGAGACTTCACTGTGTTTGAGATATTCTGTTGTATTTTATTTCTGACTTTGATGTTTATATAGTAGCTTCATGAACTACTATTTTATCTATTCCGCTGCGTATTATTGTATTACTCTGTGTTTGTGATTCTATGATTGATTTATTTACTGTATATTCTGAGTTTTGCCAAATTTTAAATTAACAATCTGATATTTTGAACTATTCAAGTCAGACATGTGTGGATTTATTGTCGATTTGAATGGTCCAAAATACCGGGTCGTTACACTTTGATTATGAACCTGAAGGCATCAGATGTTGATATTACTGAGCTTAGGCAGTGATCCTCTTATGTTCCTTGCCTAAGGAATATACTTCTTTTGTTAATTCTATGATATATGGTCATAGGAAGATTAGTCTATCAGATGTAAAGGTTGGTTTCCATAATGAGGTGTTGAGAGGAAGATTATCGAGCATTAGTTTAGATAGTGATATAGAATGCTTATCTGTTTAGAGAGGTAGAAGCCAAAGAAAGTCAAAAAACTGTAGAGGTAGATATAATTCATGGTCTCAGTCTAGAGGGCCTAAGCGTTTAACTTGCTATTACTATAAGAAACTAGGGCACTTTGCTGCTCAATGTCCCAAGCTCTAAGGAAGAATAAAAGACCCAAAGAAACTTCAGCATCTATTGTAGAGAAATTAGATACAGAGAGTGATACTGATGTGTTTACAACTTTTGACTCTTCTGGAAAGAGCAACTTATGGCTTATTGATTCTGGCGCATCCTATCATATGACACTAGATAGAAACTGTTTCTCCACATGTTGTGAGATCGATGGAGGAGAACTTCTAATGGGCAATGATGCTTCTTGTTGTGTGGTTGGTGTTGGTTGTGTGAAGGTCAGAATGTTTGATGATGTTATTCGTGTTATTACTGATGCTAGACATGTACCTGATTTGAGAAGGAGCTTGATTTATATTGTGGCTTTAAGTTGGCTTGGATTGAAGATTGTAGTTGAGGGAGAAAAGATGAATATATCGAAGGGTTCCATGATTGTTATGAAAGGTGTGAGGGTAAGAAATCTCTATTTATTTAAGGGCACTATTGTAGTTGGTGAATCAACTTCTGCTACTTCTGCTAATTCAGATTCTTCCAGATTGTGGCACTTATGGATAGTACATATTGGTGAATGCAGTTTGGATGAGTTGAGAAAGCAAGGTTTGATTGATGGTATTCATTATTGAAAGCTTGTCTTTGGTGAAGATTGTGTACTTGGTAAGCAGACAAAGATTTCTTTTGGCATTGGTGAGCATAAAGCAAAAGCTGTTCTAGAGTATGTTCATACAGATGTTTAGAGACCTTCTCCTTGCCCATCATTGGGTGGAGCCTGGTATTTCGTTTCATTTATATACAATTTCTCTCGTAAAGTATGGGCATACTTCCTACAGTCTAAGAATGAAACCTTTGCCAGGTTTTGAAAGTGGAAATCTATGGTTGAGAAGCAGTTAGGAAATAAGTTGAAAATTCTCCGTTCAGATAATGGTGATGAATTTTTATCACAGGAATTCATCGATTTTTGTGAGTCTGGAAGCATTAAGAGGCATTACACCACATCTAGCGACCCTCAGTTTAATGGAGTTGCTAAAAGGATGAATCATACATTATAAGAGAGAACTCGTTGCCTCAAATTGACTACTAAGTTGAAGAAGAGGTTTTGGGCGGAAGCTTTATCCATGATGGCTCTCCTCATCAACCACACACCTTCTACTTCCATATAGATGAAGATCCCTAAAGAAGTATCAAAAGGAGAGCATGTTAGCAATTCATTTCTCAGAGTATTTGGATACCCAACTTATGCATATGAGAGCAGGGGAAAGCTGAAACCTATAGCTCGCAAGTGTATCTTTTTAGGTTATAGAGGAGAAGTGAAGGGATATAGGTTGTAGTGTCATATCAATAAGAAGATTATTATTAGCAGGCATATGACTTTTGATGAAAAGTTTATGTTGAAGGTGGAGCCCTCCTCATCCAATGACAGTTGGGGACAGATTCAGAATACCAAACACAGAGGAAGTCATCTTTAGATTCTTTCCATAGAGGTTCAGATGATGTTTCCGATGGCACCGTGGTTGTGAGGATAGTACAGATGTTGATATAGAGGATCAGACTCAAGGTGGAGCTCATTCAAAGACTAGGCCTATTAGACAAAGAAGGAAGCCAAAGTGGCTTAAGGATTTTGTTGGATTGAGCATCAAAGACATTGACTTCGATGACATGACAACATATGCATTGAATGTTGTCCATAATGAGCCCAGTGATTATAAAGAAGCTTTTGCGTCAGTTGATAATTCAAGTTAGTTAGTTGCTATGGAGGAGGAGATTGAATCTTTGTAGAAAAATCATACTTGAAATTTGGTGCCTCTTCCCACTGACAAGATAGCTATTGGATGTAAGTGAATCTATAGAATGAAAGGAGGTGACAATGGTGATCTCAGATACAAAGCAATGTAAGCAGCAATGGGTATGTTCAAAAGAAAGGGGCGGAGTATCGTGATATCTTTTCTCTAGTTGTTAGGCATACATCCATTCGTATTCTTTTGGCATTAGTTTCTCATTATGATATGGAACTTGAGCAACTAGATGTCAAAATTGCCTTCTTGCATAGTGATCTGGATGAGGAAATTTATTTGAGGCAGCCGGAGGGGTTCATTGATAGTAGTAGGCCAAACTATGTTTATAAATTTAACAAATCTCTATATGGACTAAATCAGTCTACTAAACTATGGTATAAGAGATTTGATAAGTTTATGTTTTCACAGGGATATTCTAGAAGCTTTAAAGACCAGTGTGTTTATTTCAGTAGGTATGATGGAGATATGATATATCTTTTGTTATATGTTGATGATATGTTGATTGCATCTCGGAATATGGTTAGAATTACGGAGCTGAAAGTGGAGCTCGGCAAGGAGTTTGATATGAAGGATTTGGAAAAAGCACAAAGAATTTTGGGAATGGAGATATCACTACACCATATTTGCAGTTTTGCAACGCCCCAATGCGGAAGAGTCACAACGGCTCTTAGCCGTTGCGAAATCGCAACGGTTTTGAGCCGTTGCAAAATGATTAGCAACGGCTTCAGGTCGTTATCATCTTGCAATGGCTTAAAGCCGTTGCGAAGTTTCCCTATTTTTTTTTTAAATTTCCTGACCACTTGCATACACCCCTCGTTCCTAAAATAATACGCTCCTATCACAATTAACTTTCCAAAAAAATAACGCGTGCCCTAATAACGTCCCCCTCCCTCTCGGCTGATTTCATATTCCAGATCCAGTTTCATCTCATAATATTCGATTTCATATTCCAGATCCATGTGCAAATTCTGGCATTTGATTTCGCAATCCAAAGGGATTGGTATATTATCGAATTA
Source organism: Allium fistulosum (assembly GCA_030737815.1). Lineage (NCBI taxonomy): Eukaryota > Viridiplantae > Streptophyta > Magnoliopsida > Asparagales > Amaryllidaceae > Allium > Allium fistulosum. Next base: position 846,869,978 of record CM060903.1, read on the forward strand.
GTTCCAAAAGAATCGGCTCATCTCATAATCTCGAAATTTGCAATCAATCCGGTCAAGGTATATAATAGGATTCGATTTTTATTTTTATTTGTTATGAATGGTTCGTTATGAATGATTTCATGATTGCTTTTGTTGTATATTGAAATAATGGTTCATTATGTAAACTTTCATGATCGTATACTCATAGAATGGTTCGTTAGTATCTTGAATATGAAATACTTATCATTGATCTATGGGAGCAATCTTTTATGATTGTTTTTGTTGTATACTTGCAGTTGTTGCAATCTTGTTCATAATCTTGTTTTTACATCAAAGATGCTGTAACAAGTGCAAAGGAAAATGTAGTATCTTATGTTATATCTGCATAAATCCCCTTGATGTTTTTTTCACTTGAATATCAATTTTCACTTAGTTTGTATTGCTATAACCTGCATTTCCAAATGTTTGTATTTATTTGCTGACTTCTGATTCTGCATCGTTTTCTCCTTGCTCGAATTTTGAAACCTCGTCCATGCTGAAATTTGCATTTTCACTATTTAAGTCCATCTGTGATTTGTTGAGAGACTTCTGATATTGTCTGCTTTTTTTATAGAGAAATATCACAATTTATTACTTTGCACTAATGAATAAAAACAATAAATTCGTAGCTGCATTAATGCAAAATAAGGCACATAGCTAATGATGTACATAGCTATTCATAGAGTTGCAAAAGAAACAAGTGCAGTTTTGTTTTCATTCATATTATTAAGTGCGAACAAATTGATTTTAGTTTGTGAAATAATGATATAATAGAAGATTTTTATTGTTCAAGTGGGAGTTAATTATGAGGTTAAAATCAGTGAGTTACAGTAATACAGGAGTCCGGTTAGTGAATGCTGCAAATATCAGTACATAGGATGAGGTAGGTAGTTGCCACTTTTGCTGCAATAACATTTTTTGCACTTTTTAACCTATTATTAAGTTTAATCTTATATTTGTTGGTCCAAATAAGTGAATAATAGTTGGAACTTAAATCTTAAGGAAATTTGAATATAATTTTAATTGGGTCTTTATGGTATAATGTGTTTTGTTCGAATTGACAAGATTACTTACAGCGCAACTACAAAACCATAACTAATATTAAGTGTTGCATATACATTTTTCAGTTAGCATATTAGAGTTTGAATTTTATAAATGTTCTATATTATATCCTTAAACTCATACAGATGACAAACTACAATGATGTTTGATTCAAAGAACCGTCGAAGACTTGCTTTCTTCAATATTATTTGATCTTCACAGTTGTGTTTTTTTTATTATTTATTTTTCACTTAATAATATTTTGATAAAATAAAAGCAAACGGGTAACTTTTATACACAACAAATATCAAGGGATTACAAACTTGGTTTCTTTTTTCCATCTGTAACAAGTATTAATGTAGCACACTAGTTCTTCTATGTCCTTTTTCAGCCCATGTGAGTTCCTGCTGTTTCACTGTGCTTGGGTATCTTCTAAAGCAACCTAGTTGACCTGCTCTTTTTATGTAACTATTGCATAAATAGTTACAAAACATCAGTAATGTATATAGATTCAGTTTGTTTGAAATATTGATGGAAAAACCTATGCATCTTGGTAAAGGTGGTATGCAACAGTGTGATAATTAATAGTCTTATATCAATATCGTTGCCATTATAATACTTCATATATTGAATTTTGAGCTGAGTGAACAAGTTATATGTACATTTGTAGCATCCGGGTTTTTGTGATGTGGTTTGCTACCTGTAGCATGCATTATTATAAAACATGGCGGGCTTATGATATGTTGTGCATTTGTACCACTGTAATTTTTATTTAACATATGCAATCAATTTTTTAATAATAATAAATAAATAAAAAATGCACGGTTCAGATGGTTTAATCGGTCCGACCGTCGAAACCTTAAACCTTGAGACGTTACGGTTCGATTCATGGCTCGGTCTTCAAAACATTGATTTGATTACTCATTTCACGTGCTTGACATACATATACTTTATTCCCGGTCATTTGTGTACTTTCTTCAGTTAGATCCGTAACTCTATCATGTTATGCTATTTATAATTGAATCAAATATTTATAGTTGTGTCTATTTAATTACTCATTTCACATGCTTGACATACATATACAAGAATCTATTAGTCGTGTCCATTAAGTATAAAGTTAATTCTGATGTGTAGATCCATGGATCTTTTGTCATACTCCACCTTAAACTGTTTTACTTTCTGGGCATAATTAGAGGGGCCAAATATACTCTCTAGTATGTGTGATAGATAACATCCATATATACGCACACAGTCCTGCTAGGCTAACAAAAAATGATACTATCTAACTTAGTATATAAGTTATGTATTATGAACATAACAAAGAAAGAAATGATCTCATTTAAGAGTGTGACTCGTAGATGCCTGACTTATGCACACCTGCACTCATTCTTCATCATTTTTCTTAATTAAATGCAACAAACGAATACATAGTTGATTATAACAAACGAATACATTGGGATTAGAATTATAATAAAAGAATACATTATTGATGAGCTAGCTGTATGCATCTACTAACAAATAAATAAAGAATGGAAGAAACAAGCTTTGAGTTACTTTTCAGCATTAGTTGTTTCTTAGTTGGTCGAGAGGTAGTTTATGTCGTCACTAAAATGATTTAACACTGCTTCAAAATTTTGAATTTATTCAGGAACTGTTCTTTATTTTTACATGGTATAAATAATTAAATTAAGGAGAAGAAGTTTAGCTATATAAACACTACGGATATCCTTCTTCAGTTAATGTAACATAAAGTAAAATGCAATCTAGCATGCAACACTTTCACATTGTTTTAGATTTTGGTCAATGTCCTTAATTAATATCTTTTAGTTATTACTTAATAAGATAATTACATAAAGAAGTCAAAATTTTGTTAGTGTGAGATCTATTATTTTCTTGATTGGAAACTCTAAATCCGTTAGTTCAGCCTTAATTTCATACAATAAACCACTACTTTTGTTATGAATGTCCGAACTAATACTTGGAATCAACTCAGTTTATAATACTAATATTTGAAATGCAATTTGCTAAATTAAAGAAGCATAAATATTCAGTGGGCATATCCATGTCACATATTGTAGATTAATTATAAATAGAAACTGGGTCAGTAACGACACAAAGATTATAATATCATGTTGTTACTTATGCTTAGAAATAACTCAAAATCTCTAAAAATCAATAGCTAAAAACTTTATTAAGTCATCACTGGCACACCAACTTACATTTCAAAGTAAAAAAGAATACCATCGAACGATTGATTTATGCATTACTGAACCAAAAAATAAGATATATGCCCAGTTGGACACATTGGGTTGCACTAGGCAACTTATAGATAAGAAGCAAACTGAATAAGTATGTTTACAATAATTTATATCAACTTTTATTGAGCATTAATTTTTTTCCGACTGTTGGCTCATCTAGATGGGTTACCTCGTGTGGTTGTTTCATCAGCTGGAGCAGGCCCTCCAAAAGCACTAGTCGTGTCATGATACATATTTGACTATAATATTTTCAAATACTTGTCTGACAATAGATTTGAATAATGTTCACTTTGACAATGAATTTCAAAACTAGGCTATGTCCAAAATATAATCAGGTTATCCATAACAATCATTTAACCGGAACAGTATGTTAGAAGAAAAATTTGCAAATAAATATCCTTGGCGCTTTGTTGTTTAATAGTTCTATTCTGCAGATTAATTTAAATTTCAATTTTACAATGCAAGCCTAACTCTTCAATTTGACTTGATACTGGATTGATTTATACATTTCACTTTTTTGTTGGAAATAAAAAAATTGGTTTTTAGTAATCCACCTACTGATAACATGTTGCCAGAGCTTTTATAAATATATTTATAGTATATTTCTCGCACGGCAGAGAGCTAATGATACATGATTTATACTCATTACTGATGATCATTTGTTTGCAGTATCCTTCATAAACTTAATGTATTTGAAATAGAATTTTATATAATATATAATGTGCGAAATCGTATTCAGTTACTCGTGTCAATAATCTCAGACTACCTGATTAAATATTTTTCTAAAACCTTTTTCCCCTTTTTTGTGTGTGTTTATGTGGCAAATGTGGGATACTTGCCGTTAATGTGATGTAACATGATGATTTGCTTCGCAAACCAATGATTACGCTATTTTCTATAGTTAACCGATTAGGTAACTTAATGAAGTAAAGCGGGCTTTGAGTTGTGTTAGAAATTAGGAATGGTAGATAATTACGGTGCATATTCAAGTGATTCCCACATCCCTCTCTATGTACATGGCCCTAAATTAACTAGATATAAAGTGAGCGAACACCGGAAACATACAACAAGGATAATATATGAACTTGAAAAGCATTCACTAGTTTTTCTCTTTCGCTCACAATTATTTCCCTGTACATAGTATCAACATTCAATTTAAATAAACAATTTGATATCAGTTGTCAGCATAGGTATTTGTAAAATTAAATATCAGTTTCATTGATTATTTTTAGTTTGGAATTTTAATGGTAACAAGCAAGTGGTTGCATCATTTTGTGCTTACAACCTTTGATCACTGTATATTGTCATTTTGCTCTTTGTTAAAAGAGTTCAAAAGTTCATATATATCCTGATTTGTAACAAAAGCAGGTCATCCAAATCTTTAGTTACTATTGTTTTTTATTTTCCTTTGTGTTTTGTTTTTTTTATCTCAAATTCGAATTTATGGTTATTTTTACTTCTAGACAATTTATTAATGAAATTTACCATACTCCCATTACTTTATTTGTACTTACCTTTATGCTTTAACTAATTGCGTGCTTATTCATAATGCAGACGACGTAGAGAAAAAGATTAACCTAAAGTGAGGAATGAGAGGTAGTTATGGTTTTGTGAGTTCTTCTGTAATATAAGTTGGCTTGAAAAAACACTTTCTGATATATGGTTTTATTGTGTTTCTGTAATATTAGTACGTAATACTAGTTGTTGCTGCTGTTGAACTTTGTAGTGTTATGTATTGCTGCTGCTGCTGTTGAACTATGTAGTGTTATGTATTGTTGTTGAACATTGCAATTAAAAGATTTTTATGTTTGGTTTTTGTGTTGAATCTATGAAAAAAATTTGGTTTAATGATCTTTCTTTTGTGATATTATGTTAAATTTGCAAATGTTTATATTGAGTATGATAATGAAATGAATGTTATTGTAGGGGGGTCAGGAAAAGCAATGCATTTTTAAAAAATAATAATATTACAATTAGCAACGAGTTTGAGCCGTTCTAAAACAGAAATTTACAACGGCCGTTGTTATATTTTTACCACTGCTCATTTTGCAATGGCTCAAAGCCGTTGCAAAATCCTTTTGCAACGGCTCAGAACCGTTGCTAAATGACATTTCTGGTGTAGTGTATTCAAAGGTAGGAAACATAGCGAGTTGAGACTCACTCAGGCATAGTACATTGAGAAGGTCCTCGCTCGATTTGGTATGGAGAAAGCTTAACCGATTGGCACTCCATTAAGCTCTCATTTTAAGTTGTCGAAAGACTTGTCTCTTTCATTGGAAGAAGACAAGAGGTATATGGCTTATATGCCTTATTCTAGTGTTGTTGGCAGTTTTTTGTATGCTATTGGTGTGCACGAGACCAAATTTGGCCCATGCGGTGGGTGTTGTTAGTCAATATATGTCTAACCTAGGCAAAGACAATTGATAAGCAGTAAAGTGGATACTTAGATATCTTCGTGAAACTTTGTTAGTTGACTTGTTAAATGGTGGAGTAGATGGCGACATCTTTCTTAGAGGTTATTTTGATTCAGATTCTGCCGGGGATAGAAATGGACGGAAGTCGATGTCGGGCCAGTTTTTACACTTGCCATAGGCTCGATTTCATGGAAATCAAAGCTTCAGTCTGTAGTAGCTTTGTCGGCTACCGAGGCCGAGTTGATATCGAATGTGGAAGCGACTAAGGAGGGATTGTATTTACTTTAGCGATTGAGTGATCTTTCTATGGTGCAGCGGACAATAGAGCTATTTTCAGGCAGTCATAGCAGGATTCATCTTGTAGAGAATCAAGCGTGTAGTTCTCGGATGAAGCACATTGATGTCAGAGGATTCTTCCTTATGGTTGAGGAAAAACAAAGCAAGATCAAGTTGGTGAAGGTAAGTACTATGGATAATCCTTCAAATATGATGACAAAGTCACTTTCTAAATACAAGTTGAGCATTGCTCAAACTTGATCAGTTTGATTTCAGTTGCTTAAGCGCCATAGGACGCTGACTAAAAAACCAGTTTTTGTTGATTGATGAATAAATTTAAATCGAGGTGGAGTGTTAAATTTGAATGATTTAAATCTATTTCAAATTTAAAAGAGAGAACATATTAATTGATTTGTGCAATCAATCAAATATGGAAAAAAAATAGTAAAGATAATCAATTAATATCAGAAGATATATTAATTGATTTGAGGAATCAATCAAATAAGAATATACGTGGAAACAAACACCAATATGCTAAATTTGTGTTGAAATCAAATCAGGTAAATCTAGAAATATTTCATCCTTATCTCCATGCCGTCTTGATTCTTGCACCTATATAAATGATGACATTTGTTCATCCTTTCATCAAAACAAAACTAACAAGAGTGTTCTCTATCAAAATATCATCAATAAGATCCCTATTTCTGTATCTTTTTAAGGTAAGTAAAATGTTTTGAGTGATTCATACTCTTTTCATGTTGTACTCTCTCTCGAAGTGAAGAAATAATAAAGGGTTGTTGGGTCTCCATGAACGTAGGATACAAATCCGAACCACTAAATCTTCTTTGTCTCATTCTACCTATTGTTTATTTTGTATGCTATCATATTTGATTTTGAGTTGCATTGGTATTCAAATAGGAAAAAACTAATTCCTGATTAAATCGCTTTCGCTCATTAATTTTTCACTACAGTTCAAAAACATAAATTTAAATGCATGACCTAAGTGTAGTTTCATAAGAAATTTGTCCTTCTTACGTATGACATACCATAAATATAACATTCTTCTTTCAAAAATGGAACTTTAGTTAATCATGTATTTAGTATTGAACCCTAACATCATTGCATATAAGACTTAAAAAAATACTGAGATCACAGTCAATATCAAAAGGCCCTGGATATTTTTTTTAACGACTCGTATTTGGAATTCTTCATACTTGTGATGACTAAAACAAAACTAGGGATAGAATCAAAGAAAGGGGACAATGACAAGAAATCAAGGTTTGTAAATTTACCTTATACCATACTTGTCAGCAGTAATTGTTGATTGCTCCTCGAATGGTAACATTTGAAAGGAGAATTGAGCACTGCAGAATCAGTCAAGGAATTTCCTTTCAACCAAATTTTCCCAAAATTAGGTAGGATTAATCATATAAAAATTAGATGTTTTCATGAATAAGGTAGGGAAGGATTGGAAAATTGGGATTTCATATAGTACTAGTGTGAACCCTCATTACGCACACGGTGTTCATATAATTTTTTAACCTGGCATTTTTTTATTTTCTTCAGATACATTAGAGTGTAACATACTTTTTTGATTGTAATTTTTTGGACTAGTTTTTCATGAAAACTAGTAACAAACCTTAAATGATAAATATGCTTGAATAATTCAAAAGGGTATAAAGTATAACTAATAATTTTGAATACAACAGAGTTATACAACAAACACTAAGATCAACTATAAATCATTCCTAACTTGGGAGCGTTACATTAGTAATAGGGGCTTTGCATACCAGGTCCCTATTTCTGTTGTTGTTATAAGAAAAGTTCCTATAACAATGAATATGTAAATTATGTCCCTATTTTTCTAAATCAAAAACTACAAACTAGCGTGTAGTTTCTTGATAGAAAATGCAAGTTAACTTTTGCTTTTCAAAAATTGAAAAATCAAATTTATTTATTCGTAAACAATGATAATTGTTATTTAAGTATAATTTTAGTAAATAACTACAGTTTTCACCATCATCGAATTTTATAGAGTTTTATGTTTTTTCCTTAAAACTGCAAGTTTCCTTGCATTTTCTGTTAGAAAAGCACAAGTTACCTTGCATTTTCAATTTTTTTAAAATAAGGATTTAATTTACATATTTATTTCTTCAAGAACTTTTCTTATAACAACACCAAAAAAGGGACTTGTAGCTTTTTTCTTGTTAGTAATAATGACAATTTTCTAAATTGAATTGTTAGCATTTAATGCTTTTTTGTCAATTACATAATATTATTAGATATGACTCTAATTTAAAGTAAAATCAAATTAGAGTCTTAAAAATGGTAATTAACCAGAATTAGTTGTATTTTATTGTAAGTGAATATGTTTGTCATAATTGAAAAGTGAAATAAATGACATTAAATTCACTTTAATATGTAGGTAATTATTGAAATGTACAAAATTTCAATACTAATCAACGTCAAATAGGATACCAGGTGAGAACAAATATATGTTTGTTTTTATATGCAACATGACTAAATTATGATTAATGGATTTATTATTTAAATTTGAGGTGAAACTAAATGGAGAATAAAATACAATTAACTCTAGTCAATTATTATTTGCATCTTTTCTAGCTGGATTCCAATATGGATTAGACAACAACTTATATATTAAATCTAGAATTAATATTCTTTGATGCTAATTAAATTACTTAATTTTCATTAATAGACATATTCATCCAATACCAATTGGTTAAATTAATTTCAAAGATGGAAAATTACAATATTATTCGTTGATAACAACCAAACCAATCAATAAACATGTTATTTAATACTAAATTACACTTTTTCTCTATTAAATTTGTACAAGAGTCTCGGAATTTAGGTTCAAACTAAAAACATAAAATGAGTCAAACTTAACATTATTTTCTAAAATGAAACCATGGATGTGAAAGTTTCATTATTTGGACTTCAAACTTTGCAGTCAGTTCATCATTTAAGTTTATAGATCGTACATAAATTATATGTATCACTCAAGACAGTCTTTTACTTCTCATTAATACCAACGTAAGTTAGATATATCAATTTTAAACTTTACTCTTTATAATACCATAGTTTCATTCCATATTTAATAAATATTAGTAGATAGTAAAACATAATTTTACCAACTGAAATTCGAGGTAGTTTTTCATCGAACATTAGAACTTTGCTGGTGAAATTTAACAACGTTCGATATAACATTGCCACCACTCACGGTTCTTATCAAAGTTTCTAAAAATGATTATCTGAATATTCATTCATAATAAAAATTTTAAAACAACATTTTGTGAAGGCTATAAAAAACTAAAATGCAGCACTTAAAATTTTTGAATTTTAGAAAATTTGAACAAATATGCTATTTTCTTTTCTTTTACAAATCTACATATACCAATACAAAGATTTTTTTGAAGCATAATCTCATGATTCTAGCTCAATGGGGATTAAGTAAACCGAATGCATTCAATATTATTTCTAAAATTAGGGTGGAAGATGAATTTAGTTTATTTAGAGGGATATCAATAAATTTTTAAGTAATAAATATACGTAATTATGGTCCAAATATCCATTAACAGTATTTTGAAGTACACTAAATATTTTTTGTTGGTACTTTTTAGACATGGTATTAACAAGAGAAATAAAAGTGCGTTTTAGTAGCATCTTAAATTTTAAACTAACAATTTTGTATGCTTAAGTACTCGTCGTTTCACTTTCTTTATATTTGGTTTGTAAAGGAACTGGACTCCTTAACTATGCATCTTCTTATTTTAATGATCCCAACTACTTGAGCAACGTCCTATTTTGTAAGTGTGACGACCCGGAATTTTTGTATATTTGAAATGGGAATATTTAATTTATTTTAAATATTCGAAGGTTAAATTTTAACTTTAATTTCAAATATACAGTATTTATTTGGATAATTAATTATTTAATTTAATTATCGGGATTGGGTAAAATATTGAATCTTGATTTTAAAGCCTGTTAAAAATAGTTTAAAGGTTCAGAAAATTTATATTGTTAATACTGAAGATGATAGAACTTTTAAAATGGAATTTTAAAAGAGTTTTGTTCAGTTTTAAAAATATATCGTTGAAATTAAATTTAAAAAAATAGCCGTCCGAGGCACAGTCTCGGAATTCAGCGAAACCAGTTCCATTGGATCCGTAATATTGTATTATTATTGGATTTCAATTTTCGTAGTATTTGGAGTTGTCGTGTGATCGTACGGAATGTAAACGCGCTGAAATTTAATCGGAAATTTAATATTTTAACTGGTCGATATTTCTTTCCATATCCAGACTACGAGCCTTCTGGATCACGCTGTTTGTCCACGCGTTGAAACATCTGTACACGCGTCTCTTCTCCTTTACAACTTTTCAGCCGAGCATTCCCCTTAAAATAAAATGAAAATCAATCTTGTCCCTTTTCTCGTTTAGGCCACTACTTTTCCTTTTCTCTCAGCATTCACGAATAATGGCCGAGTTCATAAAGGGGATTCAATTCCTTTCTTTCCCCATTTCCTCGCAGTTAAATCAAATACCAAAGTCCTCTTAAATTTCAAATTAAAACTCACGAATCATCTTCGTATCACGTACGACCTAGAGTCGATCAATTCGACAGGAGACGATCTCGCGAAGGGCAAGGGCTCGCGTGGGATGCTTTGAGGGGTCGCATAAGCAGGCGCGCGTCGGCAATGATATATGCGTGGCGCTCTGGGTGGAGCGACGTGAAGGAGGACGAAGCGAGTGAGTTCGTACTCAGGTCGATGGAGGCTCACGAACATGTGAACTAGGGCAGTAGGCGATTGCCTGGGTTTCGATTTCGGTGTGTTTTGGGCAGTGCTCGAGTGAAGACAGCTGTTTCCGAGAGGGGAGCGTCGATTTAGGGTTGCGACTTGGTGGTCGAAGTGCAGGACCGAAGGCTGTGAAGGTAATTACCGAGTTTTTTGATGTTTTAGATGTAGATGTTTTGATGATATAATCGTTAACTTGTAACTGCGATATTTAATTTAAAATACTCAGAGAGTTAATTTATTTAATTTCTGGATTTAAATTTTTACTGGAAAAGCTGTATGATAATTTGATAGGAGATTTGGAAACTTATTTTAGTTGAATCAATAACAGTGGAACATTTAAAATACCAAGTTTAACGAAAACCAGTACACATTTTTAAGTTACTAATTTAATTTTAAAATAAGTTTATGGAAATTAATTTGTTTAACAAACTATTTAATTACTTTAGTCATAAGATAAATTGTTAGTTTAAACCCAAATTATTAGTTTAAAATAAAACCCTTGGTCAATTAAATTTTATCAAATAGAAAGTTAATTGTTCGGTTAGTTCAAATACTTATAAATCCTGTAATGTTTGTACAAGGTTAAATTCTGAAAGAAAACAAGCCGGCGTGGATCGGATTATAAATCTTTGGTAAAAGGTGAGTTAATCTCACTCAGTTAGATTTAAATTTAAATGGCTAAATTTAAATAATTGATTGGATGATTGCATTGATTGATGTGCTATACTATATATAGTAGTATATAGCAATATATACATATTGGCATATGTATATATTTGAGTTGTTGATATTCCCGCATTTATATAGCGGATGAGACCCTATGCGCCGCATAATAGCGGATGATTTATATAAATCCCATATACCGCGATATTCCACTTTGAAGTGGAATTGGTATTGTGCTAACGTTTGTGGATGCAGGGAAACAGGTTGGAGGGATCCAACTGGATTCCTCAAAATTATTTAGATTATTTGATATCCTGTTCTATGAATATTGATATCCTGTGATGATTTTATTGATGATTGAAATATTGGATGATATGGTTGGATTGAATATTTCAATAAAAGGAGTTATCAAAATATATTGAATTGGATTTTGAAAGAAATAAAAGAGTAAATTTTAAGTAAATAATTCGAGTGAATTGGAATAAGGGAATTTCGAAATAACAAGGGAAATATTAACTTTAAACTAAAGTGATATTAAATTTAAAGAATAAAGGATTTATTTTGAATGTAAGGATTAAATTTAATTAAAGGCTAAAGAAGGAATTTTGGAAGTTTAAAATTGGTATTTTCAGTTAAAAAGGGTTTTAACTCAAATAAAGGAATAAATCTAAAAGTTAATGTATTTTGAAATAAATGAAGTAGTAAAGGAAATTTATTTCAAAGTAAAGTAAAGTAAATTGGAAAATCAATTGAAAATTGATTTAGTTGTTTAAAAATTGGAATTTTAAAAGAGAAGTGAGATTTTGGAAATATAAACTGGGTTTATAAAGTAAAATAAAATATCAGTGGATATTTGAATATAAATTCAAGGTGGGAATTTATAAAAAGATATGGTTTGGTTTAAAAATAAATGTTGATTTATTTTTAAAAAGATGGAAATGAGAAGTGTATTTCTCTGGATAGCCAAGTACGTTTTCAAAGCAATTTTAAATATAAGTTTTAAGTATGTTTTAAAAAGCATGTTTTAGAAAATTAATTATTTCTAAATGTTAATTTTCAAAGTAGATATTTTTAAAATCTATTATTGTAGTAATTATATAAAAGTGATTTGCTATTCTGTTTTAAAAAGAGAAATTTAGTTTATATTTATAAAGTGATTTATTTTAAAGTATATATTTTTAATAAAGTATTAAAGTAGTTTAATTTCAATGTTATAAGATATATTTAAAATAAAGTGTTTTTTTAAATTATTCTAAAATCTAAAAGTGTTTTGTACTTGGTGTTTCAGAGAAATAAATATTTGGAAATGTATTCCGTAAGCGGAAACTGTTTGAAATTGTTTTCAAAAGGAGTTTGAAAATTTGGAATTATATCTTGGAAAGATATTTGGGCAAATAAATAATGTGGGGAATTATTTATTGTGTGATGGTTGCTTGTGGATGTTAATTGATAGTTAAATAACCGACTATCAATATTGGCCAATGCGCTGATCGTTTCGAAGAGACCGGGATCGAGTTTCCGTATACCGGGATTCTAGGTCTGGAGACTCGAATACCACTTCGATCCGGTTTGTACGTTTCGTGTAACGATTTCGGAGTCGAAGATGGAGCCGTGAAGTGCAAGGGCTAGTCGCTACTAATCCTGAGGATATTTCCAAAATGGATGTAGTAGGAGTAGTACCTTCGGTTCCGTTCAAACCCAGGACGGACTTGTATGGACGAATGCTTGCGAAACATCGTCAGCGGACGATGGGCATTCTAAGGGATATGTTCTCTAAAAGGTATCGTTTAGCCTCGAGCCTCATCAACCGGGAATGACTGAAAATCAGGGGTTATGCAGCAAGGCTTCGTGGGTAGCTCCCACTGGAGGGTAAGGTCATCCCTGTCTAGATGTCCCTTTTTATTTCGGCTTAGTGGTGCGGTTGCTGATCCCAACCGTGGGGTGATTTTATTCGGAATCATCCAGTAAGGGATGGTTCCGGCCTTGTGTTGCAGGGGAGCGGGCGTACTCCTCGGTACGGTGATCTAGGCCACGTACTGTGATAGGTGGTACCCCAGTGCCTAGTCATTCGTTGGAAATCCATTCTTCCTACGTGCCTTGTACGGTATTTGTTTGTATTACCCACTTTTGTGGCTAGTATGCTGGAATTTAATAATGTAACAATTTCAGCTATTTTAATAAGTATTTGTGAATAGACACTATTATAATATCAGAGGATTTTATAAAAAGTGTTTTAGCTATCGTAAGGTAAAAACCCGACATGTTTATTTGTGGCGTGGTCTTACGAGATGCTTTTGTTTTCAAAGGATTTTTGGAAACTTTAATAATCAATTGAGTGTGATTTTCTCACGCTGGTTTTCCAGACTGACTCGGGTATTGTTTTATATGATGCTCGGGTCAGACCGAGATAAACAGGTTCAGGATATGATGGTGTGGAGCTCAGGAGACGAGCTGGATGTCGATACGTACTCCCGTACTTGTTATTATTTTTCCGCTGTGTATTTAGTTGTATGTTATGGATGTTGATGTACTCTGATGATGTATTCTGATGTATTGTATAAACAGATATAATTTTGATTTGTGTAAAGATCTGTTGATATATTATATTTTATTCCGCTGCGATGGTTAGATTCTGATGTTGTTTTTCTTTTATTTTCTTCTTCTACCTCTTCTTCTTTTTACCCAAATGGTCCGGTTTTTCGTGTTGGAAAAACCCGGGTTGTTACACTTGGTATCAGAGCTTAGGCTAGCGATAACCTTGGCTCTGTTGGGAATTTTGAGAGTATTAATAGATATGAGCGCGTATTTGTTAGTGAATATAAAATGGTTTTATATTGTGTTGGCTGATTTATTGAGTGGTATATGAACCTTCGTCGGCACAGTCTGTACAACTGTATCGAAGGGGTTTCTAAACACTTGAATAGAACAGTTCGACACAATATTGTTTTAAATAGGGTGAATGAAATAATTTTGCCCAAATTATTTTTATATATAAAAGGATAACTTTTGTAAATTATATAATTGGTTGCTTGGTTGTTAGGAAGTGATAATATTAAATTATTACCACTATTGTGTAGAAATTGAACAAGTAATTGAATTATAACCAAAATTGAGAAATAATTTATATAATAAGTGGAATTTGAGAATGTAGTTTATAAATGGAAATAAACTCCATATACAAATGAAATTTGTAAATGTAAATTGTAAATGTGATTTATAACTTGAAATAAAACGTGATAGAATTCCAGAGAAATGTTTGGATATAAAATTGAATGGATTTTGAATTTGAAGTCTTGGGAAAGATTTAAATTCCTTTGGATTTAAAAAAAAAATAGTTTTTTTTAGGTTTTGGGAAAATAATAGTGATATTATTTCATGAATATTTTTCGAAATTGAATTGAAATCTGGTGGGATTTGGAATTTAAAAATGTTTGAAATGTTTTAAAGTGATAAAAGCATTGAATTCTCTTTCGGTCGCTGGAAAATAATTTCGGTGATGACTGCAGCATCATCGATGTCTATTTTCGAGTTTCCAAAGAGAAATTGCTACCAAACTATTTTAAAATTGGAAATGATTGTGAACTGGGTTGGTTTTGAAATTCAAAGGGAAAATTGTTTGATAAAAGCAGATTGTTTTGGAAATTGGATTCTGGAAATTCTATTTAAAATATAAATGTGGAAATTTAAATGAATCTACAACATAAAGTATAGAATGAAGTTGATTGAAATAAGAAGGGAATGGAAGTTTAAATTCTGGGATTATAATTATGAGATGAAATTAACTCAATGAGTAATATAAGCTGGTAGATAAAAGAGTTAGAGAACTTGAAGGTGAATGAATTGTAAAACTTGTATAAAATTGTATCCTAGAATTAAAATTTAATTCGAGTATATGAAGGTGAATAAAATATATTTGAATTTAACTTAAGATGAGTTAAATAAAATTGAGAATTGGAATTGAATTAAATGTAAGTAAGTTGAAGTTGAATTGAATTGGATATAAAGGTAATGTAAAATGCTTATAATTGTATAAAGAAATTCATATTCTTAAGTTCTTAAGAGTAATAATTTGAAATTGATTATAAAAGATGAAAATGGACTTAAATGAATAGTCCTAGATCTTAAGCAAGTAAGTTAAACTTATGAATAGAAATGAAATTGTAAGTCATAAATGGGAATTCATTTCTTTGAACCATTAAGAGTTATAATTTGAAATTGTAATTATCAAATGGAAACGACTAAGATGAGCAATCTTAATTTTTAAATAAATCCAAACTTGAATTATAAAATATATTGAACTTAAGAAAATTAAGTGAAGTGATATTTGGAATTAAAAAGCAAGTATTTAATTTTAACCAGCGAAGGAACTAATGAGATAATAAATTAGTTAATGAAATTGGATTAACATAGTGATGGTTTAAATTGCAAATGAATCCAAATAAGTGAAAATAAATTGGAAATGGCCTGGTTATTAATAAAATAATTCCAGATGAATTGAGTATGGAAAATAAAATTCATAATGATTGAGTGAATGAACCAATTAGATTTAATAAATAAATGGATGGAATTTGATTAAATAAGAATCAAATGAAAGGATGGAAATAAAATTTTAAAGGGTTGATTAAATGGAAAATAAACTTAAGTTATTGACTTAAGTAAATGTTGAATGGAAACTGAACTCGACAGAGGAGTGGTTTAAATAAGTTGAGAAATAGTTATTGAATGAATTAACTTGGATTGTTTTCGAGCTAAATAAAATTCAATATTCAGAAGTTGGAGATGAATTGAATTTAAGAAAATTTTTAGAAATGAAAATCTGAATGAAAATGTGGAATAAGTATTTATATTTGAAATGAAGTGGTAAATTGAAGTAAGTTGGAATTCATATGAAATGGGAGTTCAATTTGAATATATACACTCCAGTGGTGAAGTAGTAAATAAATATAAGAAAAATTTATATTGAACTTAAGAATTGAAGAATGAAATTCTTAAGAAAATTTGTATTGGAAATATACTTAGTAATTTTGGAAAAAATATATATATACTAAGTGAATAGTTGAATGAAGACTAAAACTGAAGTTGTGAAATGGGATAGTTGTGAATAAGGGGATAACAATCAAAATGAATGTGAATAAAAGAAAATTGATATAATTGGTAATCAATTGGAATTTATACGTAAGATGTACGTATATTATTTTATTCGCATAGCTATTTGGTCCAGATGTCGAACACAGAATTTCGAGATAGTTTTATCGATCCGAATCAGGATTTTTCACTCGATTTTCAACGGCGAACCTGGATATGGATTGTTGATTGATTCTGGATATTCTCTATCATAGTTTGTGGCTATGCAAGGAGAATGACGGTTTCTGATCAAGGAACCAGATCTGAGTCCGCACTAGGAAGTCGGGTGGACGATACTAGTTCGGAAGTGGAATTGTGTGATCGATTGAGCGATCGAATGTGATATTGCGTACGGATGATATATGTGCATCGTACGGGCTTAAGTAAAGCAAATATTGAAAATTTGTAAAGAAGTCGATAAAATGACTTTGGAATTGTGATTGAATATTATTGCTTAGTAGGATATACAGGTGTATAAAAGCAATGGATAGATTGGGATTTTTGATTTTAAAAGATAAAATTTAATGGCCCGACAAAAAGGTATGTATTTGAATTTCTATATGAAATTTGATTGGGTTTTGGATCCAGCCACTTGGCTTTTTGTCTTCTTTTTGAGATTGGGAGGCCGTAGAGCCATTTTGTAGTAGTACCGAGCTAGCCGCGCAAAGGAGACGCTGGCGAAATTTTTCGGAAATTTAGAGAGTTAGAAAAATTTTGAGAAATTTTTGATAATTCAAAATTTGAATTCAAATTTAAATTTGAATGGATAAGTAGGTGGTATGGGTTGAACTCATGAATAAGTTTGGGAAGTTAAAAGATGATTAGTGTATCATTAATAAAAGATTGTTTGGGTATTGTTAAAACTGTTTGAATTTGGGAAATAGTTAACGGGGATTGAATCATTCTTCCTAACTAGTAATTTCGGGGACGAAATTCTTTTAAGGGGGAGGAATGTGACGACCCGGAATTTTTGTATATTTGAAATGGGAATATTTAATTTATTTTAAATATTCGAAGGTTAAATTTTAACTTTAATTTCAAATATACAGTATTTATTTGGATAATTAATTATTTAATTTAATTATCGGGATTGGGTAAAATATTGAATCTTGATTTTAAAGCCTGTTAAAAATAGTTTAAAGGTTCAGAAAATTTATATTGTTAATACTGAAGATGATAGAACTTTTAAAATGGAATTTTAAAAGAGTTTTGTTCAGTTTTAAAAATATATCGTTGAAATTAAATTTAAAAAAATAGCCGTCCGAGGCACAGTCTCGGAATTCAGCGAAACCAGTTCCATTGGATCCGTAATATTGTATTATTATTGGATTTCAATTTTCGTAGTATTTGGAGTTGTCGTGTGATCGTACGGAATGTAAACGCGCTGAAATTTAATCGGAAATTTAATATTTTAACTGGTCGATATTTCTTTCCATATCCAGACTACGAGCCTTCTGGATCACGCTGTTTGTCCACGCGTTGAAACATCTGTACACGCGTCTCTTCTCCTTTACAACTTTTCAGCCGAGCATTCCCCTTAAAATAAAATGAAAATCAATCTTGTCCCTTTTCTCGTTTAGGCCACTACTTTTCCTTTTCTCTCAGCATTCACGAATAATGGCCGAGTTCATAAAGGGGATTCAATTCCTTTCTTTCCCCATTTCCTCGCAGTTAAATCAAATACCAAAGTCCTCTTAAATTTCAAATTAAAACTCACGAATCATCTTCGTATCACGTACGACCTAGAGTCGATCAATTCGACAGGAGACGATCTCGCGAAGGGCAAGGGCTCGCGTGGGATGCTTTGAGGGGTCGCATAAGCAGGCGCGCGTCGGCAATGATATATGCGTGGCGCTCTGGGTGGAGCGACGTGAAGGAGGACGAAGCGAGTGAGTTCGTACTCAGGTCGATGGAGGCTCACGAACATGTGAACTAGGGCAGTAGGCGATTGCCTGGGTTTCGATTTCGGTGTGTTTTGGGCAGTGCTCGAGTGAAGACAGCTGTTTCCGAGAGGGGAGCGTCGATTTAGGGTTGCGACTTGGTGGTCGAAGTGCAGGACCGAAGGCTGTGAAGGTAATTACCGAGTTTTTTGATGTTTTAGATGTAGATGTTTTGATGATATAATCGTTAACTTGTAACTGCGATATTTAATTTAAAATACTCAGAGAGTTAATTTATTTAATTTCTGGATTTAAATTTTTACTGGAAAAGCTGTATGATAATTTGATAGGAGATTTGGAAACTTATTTTAGTTGAATCAATAACAGTGGAACATTTAAAATACCAAGTTTAACGAAAACCAGTACACATTTTTAAGTTACTAATTTAATTTTAAAATAAGTTTATGGAAATTAATTTGTTTAACAAACTATTTAATTACTTTAGTCATAAGATAAATTGTTAGTTTAAACCCAAATTATTAGTTTAAAATAAAACCCTTGGTCAATTAAATTTTATCAAATAGAAAGTTAATTGTTCGGTTAGTTCAAATACTTATAAATCCTGTAATGTTTGTACAAGGTTAAATTCTGAAAGAAAACAAGCCGGCGTGGATCGGATTATAAATCTTTGGTAAAAGGTGAGTTAATCTCACTCAGTTAGATTTAAATTTAAATGGCTAAATTTAAATAATTGATTGGATGATTGCATTGATTGATGTGCTATACTATATATAGTAGTATATAGCAATATATACATATTGGCATATGTATATATTTGAGTTGTTGATATTCCCGCATTTATATAGCGGATGAGACCCTATGCGCCGCATAATAGCGGATGATTTATATAAATCCCATATACCGCGATATTCCACTTTGAAGTGGAATTGGTATTGTGCTAACGTTTGTGGATGTAGGGAAACAGGTTGGAGGGATCCAACTGGATTCCTCAAAATTATTTAGATTATTTGATATCCTGTTCTATGAATATTGATATCCTGTGATGATTTTATTGATGATTGAAATATTGGATGATATGGTTGGATTGAATATTTCAATAAAAGGAGTTATCAAAATATATTGAATTGGATTTTGAAAGAAATAAAAGAGTAAATTTTAAGTAAATAATTCGAGTGAATTGGAATAAGGGAATTTCGAAATAACAAGGGAAATATTAACTTTAAACTAAAGTGATATTAAATTTAAAGAATAAAGGATTTATTTTGAATGTAAGGATTAAATTTAATTAAAGGCTAAAGAAGGAATTTTGGAAGTTTAAAATTGGTATTTTCAGTTAAAAAGGGTTTTAACTCAAATAAAGGAATAAATCTAAAAGTTAATGTATTTTGAAATAAATGAAGTAGTAAAGGAAATTTATTTCAAAGTAAAGTAAAGTAAATTGGAAAATCAATTGAAAATTGATTTAGTTGTTTAAAAATTGGAATTTTAAAAGAGAAGTGAGATTTTGGAAATATAAACTGGGTTTATAAAGTAAAATAAAATATCAGTGGATATTTGAATATAAATTCAAGGTGGGAATTTATAAAAAGATATGGTTTGGTTTAAAAATAAATGTTGATTTATTTTTAAAAAGATGGAAATGAGAAGTGTATTTCTCTGGATAGCCAAGTACGTTTTCAAAGCAATTTTAAATATAAGTTTTAAGTATGTTTTAAAAAGCATGTTTTAGAAAATTAATTATTTCTAAATGTTAATTTTCAAAGTAGATATTTTTAAAATCTATTATTGTAGTAATTATATAAAAGTGATTTGCTATTCTGTTTTAAAAAGAGAAATTTAGTTTATATTTATAAAGTGATTTATTTTAAAGTATATATTTTTAATAAAGTATTAAAGTAGTTTAATTTCAATGTTATAAGATATATTTAAAATAAAGTGTTTTTTTAAATTATTCTAAAATCTAAAAGTGTTTTGTACTTGGTGTTTCAGAGAAATAAATATTTGGAAATGTATTCCGTAAGCGGAAACTGTTTGAAATTGTTTTCAAAAGGAGTTTGAAAATTTGGAATTATATCTTGGAAAGATATTTGGGCAAATAAATAATGTGGGGAATTATTTATTGTGTGATGGTTGCTTGTGGATGTTAATTGATAGTTAAATAACCGACTATCAATATTGGCCAATGCGCTGATCGTTTCGAAGAGACCGGGATCGAGTTTCCGTATACCGGGATTCTAGGTCTGGAGACTCGAATACCACTTCGATCCGGTTTGTACGTTTCGTGTAACGATTTCGGAGTCGAAGATGGAGCCGTGAAGTGCAAGGGCTAGTCGCTACTAATCCTGAGGATATTTCCAAAATGGATGTAGTAGGAGTAGTACCTTCGGTTCCGTTCAAACCCAGGACGGACTTGTATGGACGAATGCTTGCGAAACATCGTCAGCGGACGATGGGCATTCTAAGGGATATGTTCTCTAAAAGGTATCGTTTAGCCTCGAACCTCATCAACCGGGAATGACTGAAAATCAGGGGTTATGCAGCAAGGCTTCGTGGGTAGCTCCCACTGGAGGGTAAGGTCATCCCTGTCTAGATGTCCCTTTTTATTTCGGCTTAGTGGTGCGGTTGCTGATCCCAACCGTGGGGTGATTTTATTCGGAATCATCCAGTAAGGGATGGTTCCGGCCTTGTGTTGCAGGGGAGCGGGCGTACTCCTCGGTACGGTGATCTAGGCCACGTACTGTGATAGGTGGTACCCCAGTGCCTAGTCATTCGTTGGAAATCCATTCTTCCTACGTGCCTTGTACGGTATTTGTTTGTATTACCCACTTTTGTGGCTAGTATGCTGGAATTTAATAATGTAACAATTTCAGCTATTTTAATAAGTATTTGTGAATAGACACTATTATAATATCAGAGGATTTTATAAAAAGTGTTTTAGCTATCGTAAGGTAAAAACCCGACATGTTTATTTGTGGCGTGGTCTTACGAGATGCTTTTGTTTTCAAAGGATTTTTGGAAACTTTAATAATCAATTGAGTGTGATTTTCTCACGCTGGTTTTCCAGACTGACTCGGGTATTGTTTTATATGATGCTCGGGTCAGACCGAGATAAACAGGTTCAGGATATGATGGTGTGGAGCTCAGGAGACGAGCTGGATGTCGATACGTACTCCCGTACTTGTTATTATTTTTCCGCTGTGTATTTAGTTGTATGTTATGGATGTTGATGTACTCTGATGATGTATTCTGATGTATTGTATAAACAGATATAATTTTGATTTGTGTAAAGATCTGTTGATATATTATATTTTATTCCGCTGCGATGGTTAGATTCTGATGTTGTTTTTCTTTTATTTTCTTCTTCTACCTCTTCTTCTTTTTACCCAAATGGTCCGGTTTTTCGTGTTGGAAAAACCCGGGTTGTTACAGTAAGGAAATGTAAAGATATTGTTACTAAAAACTACATACATGTTTTAACGAAGTCATTCCTTGGAAAAATTGTAATTAAGTAAAACTGAAAAGTAATTTTGGTCCATTACAAAATCAAACGTCATAAATAAAAATCTGAATTAAGCATTAAAAAGAATTAATATTTAGTCGATCCTCTCATTAAATTCAATAAAAAAGAATTAATTATTATATGTCATATTCCGAGTTCAAATTAAACCAAATCAGACGAAAATAATTTGAATTTTAATATAATTTGATATAGTCCTTCTAATTTTAAATTAATTTACTTATAAACAATATAAATAAGTACATCTCTAATCCATAGTTACCTATAAACATCTCTAGCTGTAGAAATTCAAAATATTATAACATCAAAACACATTTCATAGGAAATAAATTACTTTATAATTTCATTAGGTCTCCAAAAACTTTTTTTTTGAAAAGATTAACCGCCTCATTAAAAACCTGAACCTATAACCAGCATGGATATAGGATAGGGAAAAAGAGTGCGGCGCTTTATTAACAACATATTAACAAAGCATATGGTACAATGTTCAACAAAATACACACAAAGACCATAAAGCAGCCAACAACATTTGCTACTAGAAAAAACCCACAAATAAGCTAACAAAAACAAACTAAAGACATGTACATTCCAAAGACCAAAAGCACTTTCCTCCCTCAAAGACGAGGAGCAAACTTTACCAAAATTAACCTAAATCCAGCAAGTCAATTCCCCAACGTTCTAAGATCCGCTTACTTCTACTAGAAATTATCCTCTTCCTCTTCACTTTGTTCCCCAGCAGCTTCAGATCCATTTCAATACGCTTCCAACGATCCAAATTAGATAAATTCCGACCGTCGTGAAGCCTACCATTACGTTTCTGCCAGATGTGGAAAATCATAGTCGAAAAGCTAGCAAATACCAACCCAGTAGCCTGGTCCACTGTAGAGAAGTTTGCAAGTAGGAGCTGAACTCCCTCTTCCATTGTCAGTGAGCTCGGCTGAGGTAACTCCATTTTTAAACAACATGTAGTCCATAAATATGAAGAGTATGAGCAGGCAAAAAATAAAATATCCCCATTCAATTAATTTATCTCTAGTAGGCAAGCAATTATAAATTGCTTTATATGCAGTTAAAGACATTCTATGATTATTGCATTTGTTCCAAATAATCTTGCCCCGCTCAACAGTAGGATTTTGAGATCTAGCAGCATTCCATGCAGATCTGAAACAAAAGCCTTTTATATCTCTAGTCCATTTCCAGTAATCCGAGCTAGCCGAAATATCAATTTGGATATTAGATATCTGATTGTATAGTTGTCTAGTGAAAGGAACTAAATCCAAATTAAAAACCCCATCTCGCGTGATTGAGGATACTTTATCATTAATGTGGCCATAAAGATGTAAGCTATCCCAACCAAGAATAGAAACCATACATTCACTATTAATCCAAGGATCATGCCATAAAAGAGTATTTCTCCCATCAACAATGACTCTAGAAATATTATTACGAGCAATCTGTCTGTGTTTGAGAATTGATTTCCAAGTACAAGAGGAGTTATTATCAATCTCCATATTCCAAAACTGCTTATTATCACAATACCTTTTGCTCATCCAGCGAGACCAAATATTTTTTGAATTAATAAAATGCCAAAGAAGTTTTAGACTAGCCGCTTTCCTGATATCTGTAAAATTCCTCAAGCCAACTCCTCCTTCTAGTTTAGGACGACAGAGAGTATTCCAAGCAATTTTGTGCACTTTACCATTCCAAATAAAATTAGCACATATTTTATTTAATTTGTCAATTGTATCCATAGGAAGTTGATATACCATCATCCAGTACAAAACCATATGAGTAATTACTGAATGAATTAATTCGATTCTCCCAGCCATGGATAAAAGCTTGCAATCCCAACCATTTAATCTATTGTTAATATTATAAAAAAGAGCCCCACAATTAGAGAAATGCAGATAGTTATGAGATAGAGGCACACCTAAATATTTGACAGGAAGCTTACTTTCTTGCATGTTAAGACTAGTCATAATAACTTGCTTGTCTTTTGTGCCTTTACTAAAATACAACTTAGATTTACTGTTGTTAACATTTAATCCCACATGGGTCTTGAGCTTCTCCAAACATTTACTAATCACCTTAGCACCTTTAGTGGTAGCCCGAGCAAAAATCATCAAATCATCAGCATAGAGAAGGTGAGTAATTGCCGGTTCAAAATTAAAAGGAGGAATAATTTCCTTAGTTTTGTAAGCCTTCAACATCAAAATAGAAAAGTACTCCATAGCCACACAAAACAAATACGGGGAGAGAGGATCACCTTGTCTAATACCTCTATTGATAGAAATAAAACCTTTAGGATATCCATTAATCATTATAGAGAAAGTAGGAGTAGATATACATTTGTAGATTAATTTCACCAGTTTATCAAGAAAACCCATCTTTTTAAGCATATGACAACTAAATTCTCTGTTGACCATGTCATAGGCTTTATGTAAGTCTATCTTCAAGCAAAACTTACCAGCACCTTTGCGATTAAAAAATCTTACTTGCTCATGAGCAAGTAAAATATTTTCAGAAATAACTCTTCCAGGAATAAAAGCAGATTGAGCTTCAGAAATTAGATGGTTAAGAAAAGGCTTAATTCTGTTGCAAATAACTTTGGCAATTATTTTGTATAAAACATTGCAACACGATATAGGCCTATAATCGGCAAGGGAAGTGGGATTATTAATTTTAGGAACAAGAGTAATAAAAGTATGATTCACACCTTTGTCTAATTTGCTAGTTGAAAAGACCTGATTTAACATACGTGTCAAAATTCTATTTAACTCATTCCAGTGAACTTTGAAATTTTTTGCAGAGAAACCATCCGGACCCGGGCTACTATTATCAGACATGGAAAAAATGGCATTATAAACTTCATCAGAACTAACACTGCTAGATAGACTCTCCCCCTCCATCATTAATTCGACAAGTGCAATTAACATCAGGTAAATTATTGTTAATGTCATCACCATTAAATATCTGAGTGAAATATAAAATGGCTTCATTTTCAATAGTAATGGGATCATGCACTAGTTTACCTTCAAAATTGATAATGGAATTAAGATTAGATCTGTGTCTCCTTAAAGACATTTTAGAGTGAAAAAATCTTGTACACGCATCTTCTTCAGTTAGCCAGTCCACTTTAGCTTTTTGTTTAGCATTGAGAAATTCAATATTATTTTGCTCCTTCCATTTTTTGTAGGCTGCCATTAAATTTTCGAAAGCTGTAGAGTTATCCAGGTTGTTGTCAACACAATTGAGAGCTGATGCATACTCTTGCTCCAACTCCTTCAGAATTTACCATCTAAACATCTTCTAGAAATCCAGACCTTGAGGTAGAATTTACAAGTTTTCAGCTGTTGCCTAACAATATGAAGATGAGAGCCGTTAAACATTAGATTAAAAGCAGTAGAAAAACATTCCCCATAACCATCTAATAAATTCCAAGTGTTCACATATCTGAAAGGTTTTCCTACGGTAGAGATAGGATAATCCAAAAATTTAAGACAAATAGGGATATGATCACTAATGGGATTAGAAACTCCAAAACAAGCTAGATTAGGAAATTTGTTCATTAACAGATCATTACATAAAGCTTTATCGATTTTAGTGGCCACTCCCCTTTTCCTCCAAGTAAAATTGAATCCCAGAATAGGCAATTCAACCAAACCTGAATTGATAATGCAGTTTTTAAAACCTTCCATTTGGCTGAAAGGAACAGAGTTTCCCCCTTTTTTATCTGTAGTAGAAAGAATATTGTTGAAATCACCAATCAGGCACCAAGGCATATCAACATAAATAGATTCCTTAGATATAGCAGCCCATAAAAGTTCTCTGTCCCTTAGAAAATTACTCGCATAAACAAAAGAGATTTTCATTTTGAGACCCCCAGAATTCACCACATTCAAAGAAATATGCTGAGAAGACATATGAGTAGGCTCAACCTGCCAAGTTGAATTATTCCAAATAACAAGAATTCTTCCTTTACAAGAACAAATATTATTATCCAAAAAAGTCCAGCTATTATTCATCTTATTTATTATATTATGTATGGCAGCATTACTAAGTTTGTTCTCAAGTAAACCAACCATGGTTGGTTTATGATTTGTTAGAAATTTAAAAACCGCTAATTATTTATCAGCAGCATTTAAACCTCTAACATTCCAAGCAATTATGGTCATTTAACTTTCGAATGGCTCCTTGTTTGCCTTTTAGGAGGAGCAATGTTTATAGAATTAGCATCAGCATTCTTCTTTTTATTCTTTTTATTATTTATCTCATCAATTTCATCATCAAATTCCTTGTTTACCTCAATAAAATGTTCAACATTCATAACAGGGACTTGCTTAGAAATGGGGATATCGTCCACAACGATATGGTTAATTAACTCCTCATTAGAATCAGATAAATCTTCGATAAGGCCTTCACCAGAACCTAGAGAAGAATCAGGTACTTCCTCTTGTGCCTGAACCTGCTGTGAATCAATTACTCTATTTAAAGAATTATACAATACCTTATCTTCTGTAGTAAGCTTAGGGACTGTATCGTTAACTGGGCATCCCACCAATTTTGGACTTTTACTAAGAGATAGACTGACTTCAGTTCCTGGGGTAGAGGCATTACCATCTCCTGTGTCTTGAAATTCCTGAATTGTCGCGAGACCATCACCTAAATCAGAAATCCGAACTACAGCAGCAGGTTTGTTCATTCCAGAGTTTTGCGTGGTTTCCTCTACTTAAAGATAAGAAGAATGAGAGTCAGGATCCATAACCAGCGGGTTAAAACGATTATCAGTAGCCTTGATGCTGCTATGATGAATATTAATATTATCTTGTGCCTGTATATTGTTATTTCCATCTTGTTGTAATAAAATATTATCAACATCCCTGCTACTACCATTGTTAAGCTGTGATGAATCAGTTTCATTATCCTTGCTAACAGTAACATTTCCATTTATAATATTAATTGGTGCAATATTATTATTAATATCATCTTCCCTTACAGTATGTAGAGATTCATTACAGGTTGTATTAGTTTTCGGAATCCATTTACTAGTATGTTTGATTTTACAAAAATCAGTGGAATGTCCAAAAATTTTACATTCCTTACAAAATATAGGTTTATAATCATACATAACTGAAACTTGAAGTTCTTCTCCATTATGCATTAACACATCAACACAGTTAGGAAACCCATCTTCAGCAGATATTTCAATTAACACCTTAGCATATGCAATCCTGGATTCATCCGCTGTGATTTTGTCCATCTTCATTGGTTTACCCAGAACACTAGCTATAGCACTGATTGATTCCTTATCCCATAATTCCAGTTCAAGGTTATGCAGCTTCACCCAAATCGGCATTGTAGAAAGCAAGTCTCTACTAAATCTCATTCCTGCCTGCCACTTCTTGAGAATTATAATTCGATTATCAAACAAATACGGACCCCCCCTTCATCACATTCTCACAGTCCGAAGCATCTAGGAATCTGATAATGAAAAACCCATTATCCCGAGCCAGTAAATTAAACTGTTTTTTTGGTTCCAAGTACGTTCAATATACGCTTTTAAATGAATATGATATGGTCTAGAACCATAAACATAAAAAATAATCAAATTATTCCACTTATCAGCAGCCCTCTTGTTCATTTCATTATTAATAAAAGCCTTTTTTCTCTGATTTTCAATTAATGGTTGTTTGTATGTTAGATCTACTAGTTCTTCTGATCCTCCAATTCCACCACCTGCAGCATTCCTCCATTCTTTGTTTTGTCCTTCAGCTAAATAAGTCTTGATCCTATTCCAGTCAATAGTATGCTGAACGAAAGGTTTTCGGTAATATTTAGAATTTGTGTTTGCACTACCTCCTAGGTTACCAGTTGGATTCTTACGCACCCCTATTTGATAACTACAGGATTATTCGAATTGCCAGATCCACCATTATCCCACCGATTGTTATTACCAAATCTCTCTGATTTATCAGATCCAATATTTAGACCATGATTGCCAGCTACAGGATTTCCAGATCTCTCCGTGGATACTGCTCGACTAGGATTCATTACATGAAACCCAGATCCGCCAATAGATCTACTCGTTATAGGAACCCTAGCCTCATCTTCTAAAGAAACTGGCACGGAAACATTGTCTGCGTGGAATTCCTTATCTGGAGGACGAGTTAGAGAATTGAAACCGCCTTGAGAATTATCACCACTAAGAGCCGCCATTGTGAGAATTATACTATATTCATTATTATATATATTTATTAGCAAATACGTACTATAATCTATTTATTTCTCAGGTCTCCAAAAACTTGGTTATAGCCATGTATTCAGTGGAAATCATCGGTTGCTTACGAATTTCTCATAGTCTATTAAATAACGGTAGAAAAATATGTTAAACCATAGATTAATTAAGATGTATAATATTAGATTGATTATTTTAAAAAATAAGTTTACGTCAAGTAATATCTGATAAAATATTTAAATAGGAATTATAAGTTTGTAAATTAAATACTTACAATTAAATTAAAAAAACTGAAGTTGTGTACTTTAGCTGAAATATACCAACTACTTGTACATTTTATATTTTTTTTCTAAAACATGGCATGAAATTTATTATTTGAATATTCTTTTATTGCATGTTTTTTTACAACTTGATTTTCCTATATACTTATTTCTAAGAATGGAAAAAAGATCAACTTTACCATTGATATGCTACAAAAAAAATTGAAGATTATTTGGTATTTATGTATTAATAAACAAATTATGCCCTACAAAATAAGATAAGTAACAAAATTCATAATAGTACAAATAGAACAAAAATCAAATAAAATTAACATTAGACATAAAAATTGAGATTGAAAAAAATAATTCATTTGATCTACAATAGATTTTTCCAACCAGTCGAAGATTTTATGGTACTAATGATTAGTAAGACCAACAATTTCTGCAGAATAAAAGAAGGAATAAATTCATAATCATATTAATGCTGATATTATAATGCAATAAACTTCAAAGAAGTAATTAGTGCGAACATTTACTTTGGCTCGTAGCTATAGTATCAAATAATAGATGGTTCAATATATTGTGATATACATATTTGTATATTATAACATTGTTTTTCTTATACTTACTTAGGGAAATAAGGGTTTATTGTATTCAATTTAACACTATCCTAGTAAGAAATTAATTTTAAAATTCATAAATATTTGTATATTAATAGTAGTTCGTGTAACATATTCAAGAATACATATGATGTAACATTTATACTAAATAAAGTTATTTAGTTCTTGTAACAACCACCATTTACGACCTTCTGATTTAACACAACTCATGGTGTGTAAACCCCGAAAGCCGAAAACGACGTACTGTTAGGTTAAGATAACAAGAGATAAAACAAGATGATAAAGACTATTTATTTCTTTTTGAACCCAAAACAGATGGAAATAACATATAATATATCAAATCAATTATCACTTTACATTATAGCAACATATTTAATGTATATACAAAGTCAAATACAACCAAATCCAGTCTAGGTCTAATACACGCAACATTAATATTAGGTGAATATTTATGTATAGATCTGTATACAATAGTAACGCCTTCGACATTTGCACTATCTAACGTCACTTGGTACAACACTCCAGTTTCCATTAACCTAACGATAAAACAAAAAGGGAAAAACAATGGGAGAGGGCCAGACTACAATTTGGTGAGTGATGTACGTCTACTCTACAACATATTCTAGACATTCCTGAATAATACCAAGATAATTATGGTAACCAATCATACTTTACTCTCGTTTCACCTTCATACAAAAACTTAGTCAAACAATACAATGATACATGATTAACTTCATGAAATAAGGTCTCATCCAACACATTTACAATGGTCGATGTTATGGTCTAACCCATACTTAAAGCCAAACTCACCCTATTGCATTAATACATGGTTGAATCACAGAATGGATGAAGTTCCATACACGACTTACAGACCTATTTCCATGCAACAACACTCACCTTAGATTTTCTACACATACTAAACGATCATGTTACCATGATAACAAATAGAGGTCTCAAAATCAATAATCAAATAAAAACGTCAATAATCATCGATTATTCATATGTATATATATATCAGATATATAAACATACACACACACACATTCATCCATATATATCCAAAGCATTCTAATTAAATAAGGTCAAAAAGTCACTTCAAAACATCACTAATCGATGTCCAAAACTCAAAGGAAAACCCCCAAAATAATTTAAGTTATTAAACTTGGCCGTATTGGCCTAGGTTTATTATATAGTTTTTCTTCACATAGGTGTAAGGATGGCAATGGGTGGGTCTAGGGTCTAAACCCGGTGGATCCGCCATTGTTTTGACCCGCCAAGACCCACCCCATTGGGTCATCGGGGCAGGTAGACCCATTACCCGTTCTTAAGAGCTCCGGGTCTAGAATCGGTTTGGGGCTTGGTCGACCCGCTCCAACCTGACCCGCATTACTGAGATTCCATAAATCTCTTTATTACGATAACGATGATTTGTTAATATTTTTATACATAAGCAGTTATAACATGGATTTTTTAAGGTTCCATTCAATAAGTTATATAATTTTTATATATTAAGTTGCATCACTAATAATTATATAATAATGTATGCATATTTTTTTTGAACTATTATCATACACCTTATTTTTATTACCTTACTTATCATTGTGAGCTCATTGATATTGATATTTATTTTATCATTTAGTGACAATCCCTCTTACAAATAAAATAAATAAATAAATAAATGTACATTAATACATAATTTTGAACGAATATGTAATGCTTCACTAGGTTTTGGGGCGGGACGGGTCTACCCTGACTCGTATAGGTTCCGGGTACGGGGTGAAAGTTTAGACCCGCACTGAATCTACGGGGCGGGTCTGAGGCAAGGTTTAAAAGACCCGAGGTAGGTCCGGGACATAAAAACCCGCCCCATTGTCATCCCTACATAGATGCATCAATGTACTACACATGGATGGAAGGGTATACATGAAAATTTTAAAACCTTTCAATTCCCAGAACGTTGTATATTTATTTCCAGTTTTTATATCAATCACAACTTCTTCGTTTTTCACTCGATTTCAAAACCGTTTACTTCTATATTTTAACTTAAGTCTTTACTATCAATCTACTTCAAATTCATTAGAAGTTCAAATTGAAATCATTTTAGAAATCACTCAATAAAATAGTTATACAGAATTAGTTTTTATAAATATACTTTCTTGTATATATACACTAAAATATATGTTAAAATCGAGGTAAACTCATAATAAAAGTCATATTATCATGAGATAACATTTGACACTTCACCAACATTTTCATATTATGTGTGTGTTTCTGTTAGTGTATTGATAAGAAGGATGTATGACCCAAGGGCCATATAGCCATAAATATATAAATACATTATAGGTAGCAGCAAACAAGGCTTCGCTAGTAGCCGATCGGTTTTTAAGGAGGACCGACCATCCCCATAACAACAGAAAAGCGCAGGTGTGAGGCAAACTCGCTTTAACAGCTACAAATCTCAAACTACAAGAATAATAACACAATATACTCAACAAAACAAATAGACGTGCCCATAGCCTACAATTCCAAAGGGAAGAAGAGAATCATCCCAAATTTTAAAGAAACTAACATTTCCAAGGAAGAAGGAAAAATTCTTGAACCTGAATTTCCGCTACCATATTTCCCCAGAGGCAAATGCCAAAAATTCCAAGGAGAACAGTAGAGGAAAACTAAGCTTCAGCCAAAACACCAAAATATCAGCCACGTACTTATGAAGTGCAGTAATACACAGCAACAAGCTCACACCGGCTGCCCGAGGCAATCTCCAAGAAGCAACCGGTGCATATAGAAAGAGGTTAGGCCAATACGCAGATGAAGCCGACTAAAGTAGGAGAAACAACACCATCACCCACATAGGAAGATCAGCTCGAAACAAAACAAGACTTATTACCCGCAACCTATTAACCAAAATAAGCATCCTAATACAATACAAGACACAGACTTTCTGACTAAACTTGAATATAACACAAACTAACAGACCTTAGCAAATAAAACATAAAACCTACAGACCTTAGAAAACTTATAGACCCAGTGACATACAAGACCAAACCACTATTACAAATCTTGAAACCACTTGCACTAGCACAGTGACATATAAAAAACCCATTGCACAAACCCAGTGACATAGATGACATAGCAAGAAGAAGCAAGGCAGAGCTCAAGCAACCTCGGATAATAAAGATAATAATACCAGAAACACAAACACCAACTAGCACTGGCACAAGAACCCATTCAAAACAGAAAAACGGAGAGGCAAGCAAGAGCAAACTTGCCAATTTTCCTAGCAGACAACCAACAACTTATGTATAAGCTCCGTTGTGGAGCAATTGCCGAGGGAGGCGGCAAGAAAATGGCATGGCAAGATACTGACCACCTGCCAAAACCCCAAAGCACCTGAATCGAAGTCGCAAGATGCCAGAATAGCCGCCAACACACAGTAACCAGACGCATATATAAAGTCCAAGCCACCACGTCAAAATTACATGAGACGCTAAAGTTCGATTTGCTACTTCAGAAGCAAGGACCGAAACCCTATAAATAAAGTCAGTAAAACTGAATGGTGCTCGAGGGAGGCCAAGCAATGTCTGATGTGGAAAGATAATGGGGGAAGGAGATAAATCTGAATGGGAGGTAGACAAAAGGGTGTTTCTTGTGTGTGGCGGATGTGGCAGGCAACAACAATGAGAAAAGGAGAAAAGTTAGGATGAGGGAGACAAGTAGGGCTGTAAATTGAACGGACCGGACCGGACGAAAAAAATACCGAATTAGGACCGAAATATAATTCGAACGGACGAGTGCCCGACTCAATTAAATACGGGCTATCCCTTAGTTGTTTGAACTCGGCCTGTAAAAAATTTGCACAGCCCGTGTCCTTCCCGTTAAACTCATTCGGACATGACGAGCTTAGACGGTTCGGATGGACTACATGGTTTCAAAGGAAAAATATTTATTTGGTAACAAAAGAGCTACAATATAGCATAGGTTAACAGTAATAATTCTGTTAGTTTTCTAATTCTCCAGCCTTGGTTATTCGATAATAAATACTGTAACTCTATGAAATGCATGTGAAGTAATGTCAAACAAAAAAGGCTTGTTTCAGCAAGCAAATGTCAGTTTCAAAATGTCAAAAGATTTGTAGTTGTTTATATTAAACAAAAAAATATTAGTTTCAGCAAGCAAACATTACCATATTTCAGTAAGAAAACAACAATAAAAAATTATTACTGGATACACATTCTGGATATGAAATGAAATGCATGCAGCATGCATGCTTAAGCCAAACAAAAAAAAAACATGTTTCAGCAAGAAAATATCAATTTTAAAGCCAAATAATGTTTTCAGCTAGCAAACTACAATAAAAATATTTATAGCTTACTAATGTCTTTTACATTACAAAAAGCTCAAAATGTCAAAAGATTTGTTTCAGCATGCAAATATTAGTTAAACTTCTAGCCAACAAAATGTGGAAAGACTTGCTGTAGCAAAGCAAATATCATTCCAAAATAGCCTCCTAAGCATATCCAGTAATAAATTCTACTACCTAAGAAAGAAAACAAAAAATAGATGCCATTAGTACAATTTATATTAAACTTTTTATACGCAGTTTTACCACAATACCACTCAAACTAGCAAAAACTGAAAATTTTGCACGTGAAGTAATAAAAAAAGATGCAGAACTTGTATTACCAGTGACCTTGTTTTCATTTTCATTCAATCAAATGTGACAGTGTTGGATACCCCTTCTTCATGTTGCACCTTATTACAAAACAGGAAGAAATAGATAGTAATTAGTAAAACATGTTTATCATACTTTCAAAAATTTGAGCAGCTTTATTATTATAACAACATAAACATTATGTATTTAGCTAAATATTTGTATGTAAACAACTGCATTTTACCTCTTCCAGTGAATATTTTGGTCTTAACCACTCACCGCTACATATTAAAGCTTCCACTGTTTCGGGATTCAAAGAACTCCTAAACTGATCGAGAACTCTACCACCAGCACTAAATGCAGATTCAAAAGCAACACTGCTGATTGGAACAGAAAGTATATCCCGTGCCATGCTTGATAATATTTTATACTTTGAAGCATTCAATTTCCACCAATCCAAGATATTAAAGTCTAAATCAGTACATTTATGACGAGTTTCCTTCAAATATACATCCAACTCCGATTCAGTTGGTTCTATAATGTCTAACTCTTCAGCCTAAATCTCAAACTCAGATCTACTTTTGGTCATCAATCTATCATTGTATTTAGAGCTAATATCTATTTTTCTTGTAGAATTCATGTTCATTGTAGCAGTCAACACATACTCTGAATATAATTCTTGCAGGGAAGAAATAATATATTTAATATTTTGGCCTGATTCAGTGTTCGGGTAGATCTTTGGAAAGCAAAACTCAATTAATTTCATTTTATATCTAGGATCTAGGATGGCAGCAATTGACATTAATAGATTACATTCACCCCAATATTTGTCAAATTTGACCTTTATTTTGTTCATCATTTCACTCATATAAGAACAACCTTCGAATTCAACCACTTTATCATTCAAGGTTTGCTTAATTTTCCAAAGTTTAGGAAGAAATAGGTTTGAAGTGGGATAAGAAGTGCTAGAAAAAATATTGGAAGCTTCACTAAAAATTTCTAAAATTTTACATACCGACTCGGCTTTCTCCCAATCTAATTTAGAAGGAAGCCAAGTATAAGACGGATCTCTTTCTTGATACATAGAAAACACCTTTTTAAATTGAATGGCACATTCTAACATTTCATATGTTGAGTTCCAACGGGTAGGAACCTCGAGGACTAAGTGTTTAGAGACCGGAAGTTGTAGTTGTTTAACAATATCCATAAACTTGTTCAGTCGTTGAGGGGACATTTTAAAATACTTCACACTTTCTCAAATATTTTGTAACACACACTTTATTTCACTTAATCCATCCTGCACCATTAGGTTCAAAATATGTGCACAACATCTAACATGAAAAATCTTTCCCTTGAAATAGAGTCTACCTTTTAATGAAAAATTCTCTTTAAGTGTTCTTACGGCTAAATCATTAGAAGACGCATTATCAAGTGTTATGGAAGATACTTTATTTTCTATCTCCCAATCCAAAAGGTATGCAAAAATAGCATCAGCGATTGCAAGACCAGTATGTGGTGGAGGTAAACTACCAAAGTTTAAAATACACTTTTGTAACTTCCAATTCGAGTCTAAAAAATGACATGTAAGACACATATATCCTATAGTTTGATTTGATGTCCATAAGTCGGTTGTCAAACCAACCCTACCCATATCCCTTAGCAATTCTTTCAAAATCTTCTTCTCATTTTCATATACTTTCATGCATTCACCTTTTATGGTTACTCTCGATATTTTCTCAAATTCAGGATTCAACATTTGAGAATACAAGATAAAAAAAATTCATGTTCAACCATTCTAAATGAATATTCATGCACAATAATCATTGTAGCCATTATTTCCTTAATCTTTGTCCTGTCATATTTATAAAGAGCCAATTTTCCAATCAAACCACTATCATTAGATGCTTTCTCTTTGAACATATCTTTACCTAAAATTTTCTGCTGTTTTTGTTTCACAATGCGAACACGGCACTTGTTTAAATGTCTTTTAAATGTAGTTGTACTTCCATCCTTAGTAATTGTTATTTTTTGTTCACAATTGATACACATACCATATTTTCTTATCGTGCCATCTTTAGCTACTTATGTATGTCGTTCAAACTCAAGCCAAACTTCTGATTTTCTTTTTCGTGCTTTTTCTTCAATCTCTTTAACATCTCTCTCATCTTTAAGATTTGCTTGTTCTCCATCTCCTTCTTTTATAGATTGTCCATCATCATCATCGATGAGTATTTCTTGTGGTTGTTTGTCATTCATGTCATCATTATCACCTAAAAATAATGCAAAATTAAGGATGAAACAATACTAAAGTAATTCGTGATAGCTAAATTATGAAACTGTAGTGAAATGGAAAGTTAGTAATCACTATGTTGAATGGATGAAGATTATCATGCTTTGTTTTGATGTTTAATTTTTTAGTTTAATAGATCTACTACATACCCCTATATTAAATATAATAGTATCTAATATTAAGGAATGAGTATCAAAACTATCAAAACCTGGAATAAAGATAAAAAAATGAAATTTTATTGCTAAACTATTATCTCATCATATCTGTAATTAACGATCAGAGAATAAACATGTTCATTGTTACAAGCTATTAATTAGAAAATGGTAAGATTTTGTTACCAAACACGTTCATATGTAAGAATGATTACCAAATTTATACACACATCAAAAAAAGATGACTAAAATTTTAATTTTTTTTACCAAACTACAGTCTCTTCATTTCCATTATTAATAGATATAAAGTATGCATGTTCATATTTATCTTTTAGTAGAAAATGACTATCAACTTCAATGGGAAAAAATAGTAGGAAAATTAGCATTATTGGCAACCAAAATATAAAATGAAACAACTATTAAGAAGTGCAAAAATTCTGCACGTAAAAACTACTAACATCAACAATTGCCAAAACTTTACATGTATGATTTGTTTTCAGTGTACTACTGTAATCCAACACCACATGGATACTCATTATTATACTATATGACAAAACAAAAAGCAAATAAAACAACCATTTTTTATTTAAATTTTGAAATAAAAAATGAAATATTATGCTTACCAGTAGGTTGTGATGAAGAAGCCATGAAATCGCGGTTAGAATTAAGAGAGAAGATACTTTTAACTTGAAAATCTGATGGATTCTCTAATTGAGAAATATTTATAATGCTGAACTGAATTAAGGACCAGGGTTGAGAATCAGGACTGATTTGAAATAGTAGATGCAGTTAATAAAACTGACGATTCGTATATAGAAGATAATGCGTTTTTATTGGGAAAGATGGAATTAGATTAATTATGTGTGGGAATTGAAAGATAATTATTCTGATGGATTTTCGCATATCTTTCTATGGGAAGAAGAAAGGTCAAAAGTCTACTGCATTTAGATATGTGATGTGAGCTAACAGTTTGAATTTTCAGATTATATATTTATATCTGTTCACGGACTATTCCGGTTCGGACATGCCTTGTTCGAGCTCGGATTAAATTTTCGAGCGGACAGAGAAATATGTTTGAATCTAGCTCGTCATATATACGGATAGTCTAACGATCGATCCAATTTTTGAGATGAACATGGACAGACGTCGGGCTGTCTGGTTTGATTTATGGCCCTAGAGACAAGGGGGTAGAAAAGAGTAGAAGAGTAAAAAAACGAAGATAATGCAAAAGAAGTAGGAGTGGCGGTTGGGGAGATAGCCCGATAGCCCTGGTCCCAATTGGCGAAAGCTTGACCACCAATATATATATATATATATTGAAAATGAGTTCATTTTATTGCTATTAATACAAGTACAGAGTACAATCATATAATAAGGCCCAACAATAACAAACCTACATAGTGCGAGAAATTAAACATAGGTAATTTACATCATGATTCCAAACATTGATCATAGATATTATATTAAGCCCAAGAAAGATCACCATATAGTAGTGTGTATGAAAATCGTTCCGCCAAATCTACTTAGCAACGTTGTAGTAACCAAGTCATGACTCAGCATATGCAATTATTTTCAGACCGTTGTAATCGTGTATGAGTCACCATGTTATGGTAACTGCTTACCTAAGATAACAGCTTACTCAAATCACATGAACCCTTCTTCTCCCACTGTTGTTCGCGTGCCACTCTAAAGGCAGGAACTGCTATTGTCATTCGATCACCCATGGGTAGGGCATAATTCGAAGAATGTTTCGAAAAAAGTAAGCATATACCTTCTCCGTCTCACTTGACTTGCTAGATCGCCTTCTCTTAGTTGTCACATTGACGTGAGAAAGTTACCAAGCCCAAATTCGTTTATTCTTTTGCTTGCTTGGTATAGTACCTATCAATTCCAGATCTATATGTATGGTCGAGAAGAGAAAACTATAACAACCGAAAATTTAAGCTATAATAATTAATTAACGAATTAATTAAATAATAAAATAAGT
The DNA here is from genome assembly GCA_030737815.1 of Allium fistulosum. Taxonomy (NCBI): domain Eukaryota; kingdom Viridiplantae; phylum Streptophyta; class Magnoliopsida; order Asparagales; family Amaryllidaceae; genus Allium; species Allium fistulosum. Next base: position 846,908,207 of record CM060903.1, read on the forward strand.
TTGTGAAATTATCAGAATTAATCCACGGGAGTTGCACCATTGTGTTCGTGGTAATTTTCTGGTCAATTTCCATATATAATTTGTCAAAATCCGAGCTAAAACGAAGAAGTTACGAAGTAAACAAGAATTGAAGAAAACGAATATATATATACAAATACACACACACACAAGGTCAGGTCGACCCTAGGGTTGACCCTCACCATTGTTAGGGCGACCTATAGGTTGACCCCTAGCATGCATGGGTCGACACCAAGGTCGACTCACCCTTGTATTTAGACGATGTTTCGTCCAGTTTCAACCAATGACGTGTTTTGCAAATTTAGTTCAATCATGTGCGTTCGTGCTTACATCCGACGGTTCCCAATGAGCCTATGACGTGGTTGCACCAGATTTAGTCTTCAAGTCCAATGGTTTGTGATCCCTAAACCATACTATAAATAAGACCCTAGGCTTAGCTATTTTTCTCATTCAGATTTTCTCCTATTTGGGTTCATTGCCTGAGGCTCGACCCTAAATAGAATATTTTTCCGAGGAGAAAATCTTTTCGATAAAAATATTCTACGCTCTAGAAGTGGATCAAGGAAGAAGACCAAGGAATAGTGCTAAGGACCACATGTGAGTATTTAGTAATTATTTTTGATTTTTAAGTAATTTAATATAATAGGTTGTATTTTTTCTGCAATTTTGAGACAATTTTTATATAAGTTATTTACAGTTAATTTTTAAAGTTCTTTTTAGTCTATTTTATTCAGCTATTTTTATTTAGCTATTTTATTCGGTTATTTACAGTTATTTACATCTATTTTACGTTAGAATTTAGCCTGTAAATGTTAGTTTCTTTTTATTCCTTTTTACGCGAATAAAATAATAAAAAGAGAATAATTCGCAAATATGGATTAAATAGAATTAAACACTAAATTTACAGAAACTAGATGTAAAATAAGAACGACTGTAATAAAAAGAAGATAGACTGGAATAGGCAAATTTGAGACATTTGCAAGCATGTTTATAACTTGGTTATAACTAAAAAGATAGAAAAGAAGAATAATAATTATAACGTAGGTTATAATTAAGCAAAAAGAACATTATAGGCTTATTTTAAGACCTAGATTAAGTTAATAAGCAAACAGAGCAGAAATAACAGAAGATGCTTATTTTAAAACTTACACTAAGTTAATAAGCAAGAACAGAAATAAGGCCCATACCAATAGCATTCCCTTTCAAACTAGGACTGATGGTCTCACAACAGATTAGGTGAGGCTGGGCAGGACCCTTTCAGACTAGGACTGATGGTCTCACAATAGTTAGGTAAGGCTGAGACATAGGGTAAATGAGTGGCCAATATATAGAAGTTCAAATCGGGGGATTTGGGTAAGGGGCGCAACTAGATTTTGTTTGTTAGGACCCGTACCAATAACATTCCCTTTCAGACTAGAACTGATTGTCCAACAAAAACACTTAGATGAGGCTGGGCAGGACCCTTTCAGGCTAGGACTTATGATCTCACAATAGATTAGGTGAGGATGGGCACGCTTATGCTGACAGGGTGAGTAAGAGGTCACAAGAGGGGGGCAACAGTGAGTGTGTACCAACGGTGACCGAGCGTGCGACATCGATTAGGTTTGTAATTCGCTACTGCGTTCCAAGTGCTAAACATGTGTCTTTTACTATGGGACCCACTGGATGGGACTAGCTCACAGTAGCACAACAGAGATAGAAGGTTGATCAATGGGTAGAATTAGGATTTCAGCCTAATTAAAATAGGGTTGGAGTTTCAGCCTAATCAAAGCAGTAATCTAAGACAAGTGCAAAAAATCACAACCAAAGCAAATAGTTAAACAGTATTTTGTCCCAGTTTTATCTTTCCTTTATTTCCTTTTATACTAGAACTGTTGCTAAGTCTATTATCTTTATCTTGCTTAGAAATGCTAGTAATTACTTTCACTCACCAGACTTATAGTCTGACCCACTCCTCTATTTTCCCTTTTCCTCCAAAGGCCAGGAAAGGCAAGGATAGTTGATTCAGATTTCTTGGAGATACATTCCCGGAGTTCTTCATGTATTCTTCATCTTTTCAGTTTTCTTTTCATTGGTTTTCGATGTACTAGTACTTATGAGAGGGATGATTATTTTATAGTACTCTGATTTTATGAGAATGAGATGTATTTTTTATAAGACATGTGTATTTGGTATTTGAGACATGTGATGTTTTTTAGGTTATTTATGAAGTTTTATTTTTAATAATGAGTTACCATTTAAATGTTTCCGCTATTTATATTTATTTGACTTGTGAATCTTAGTCTCTGTGATGCTTTAGCTATACCTATAATGCACCATATCTTTTAGTGTGCCCTTTTTTGGGTATACTAAGGGGCGTGGTGTGTTTCACTTGGTATCAGAGCCTAAGGTTACAGGATTCCTAAAAACTTGTTTTAAAAGTGAAGTATTTTTCAAAAATAACTTATCATCAAACTAAAATTATTTTTCAGAAAGAAACTCTTATTATAGAAATGGTTTTCAAGTATAAAAGAGTTTTTATTAAAAAAATCCCCTCAAAGTCTAGTTCAACCTTCTTTCGATTCTTTCGAGCCTAAATTTTCTTTTCTTTGCATAGTATGGCTGACTGGTTCCGTAGAGCTACGATACCAGAGGTGCAAGGGCAATCGCCCAATATAACACCAGCATGTGGAGATCCCATTAATCCACTTGTAGCAGGCAATTTTTCTAAGCTATGCAAGGACGTCGCTAGTCTAGGAGGCAAGACGTTTTCCAGCACATAGGATTTCATGGAGGCACGAGTTTGGTTAAGCGATACAGAGCAGACATTTGGGTTGTTGGGATTGGAGGACCGAAAGAGAGTTCAGCTTGCATCTGGGCAGCTGAAGGGAGAGGTTAAGGAGGTCTCTAAATTAGAAAACTCTAAGAAGCAGTGGTGGAAGAATGAGAAGGATAAGGACAAGAGGAAAGAAGGAGGACCTCAAAAGTGGATCAGGAAAGGCGGGAAATGTCATGGTTGTGGATTGGTTGGGCATTTCGCAAAGGACGGTAAGAAGGGCTTGATGAAGGGAAGGAGATACAATTGTGGGTAGCCTGGTCACCTTAGTAGAGCTTGTCCTCAGAAGACGGGGCAAAGAGCAAGCGCACCTGCCATGCAAGTACAGGCTTTTGATGCGGCACCTTCTAGTAGTGGATCGAATCGAGGTAGAAAAGTCTCTGTAGAAGGTTTGATCTCTATTTCGGATTTTCCTATTCGGAATCTTTTTGACTCCGGATCATCGCATTCTTTCATTTCCAGTTCCTTAGTTGATTGTTTGCACTTAGATATTTCTTTAGTAGTAGACCCTATAGTTGTTTCAAACCCCATAGGAGGATCGGCACATTTATCCATGATTTGTAGGGGTTTGAAAATTTTTATACTAGGCATAGAGTTTGATTGTGAAGCCTATGTACTGGGATTCGAGGAGTATGGGATGATCTTAGGGATGGATTGGATATCCACTTATAGAGCGATATTAGACTGTGAGAGGAGAGTCGTCAGACTAGAGACATGCAGCGGAAGGACTCTCGAGGTACCTTGCGACCCACAGGGGTTAGTCATGTTGAGCTTCCTTTATTCCCTTGATTCATCACTAGGAGAGCTAGATTCCTTTCCAGTTGTTAGAAATTTCCCAGACGTTTTGGAGGAGGTTAGGGGACTACCGCCTAAGAGAGAGATCGACTTTAGGATCTATCTAAATGACAATGCTAAGCCAGTGGCATTGCCCGTGAGACATATGACTCCTAGGGAGAGGAAAGAGTTAAACAAGCAGATTGGTGAGCTATTGGAGAAAAGCTTCATCAGACGGAGCATATCTGAGTGGGGAATGCTAGCCGTCTTCGCTACAAAGGCGGATGGATCCCTTCGACTTTGCATAGACTATAGAGAGTTGAATAAGCTCACAAAGAAGAATCGTTACCCACTTCCTAGGATAGACGATCTTTTCGATTAGTTGGTTGGCTCTTCAGTATTTTCTTAGCTTGACTTAGCTACTGGATTTCATCAGCTTAGGGTCGCTGACGATAGCATCGATAAGACAACATTTAGGACACTTGATGGATTCTTTGAGTGGTTGGTTATGCCATTTGGGATGACCAATGCCCCAGCCTATTTTTGAGATTTGATGAGCCGTATTTTTCGAGATGTCCTAAATAAGTTCGTTGTAGTATTTGTGAATGAAATTTTGGTGTTTTCCAAGAGTATGGAAGAGCATGTCATTCATCTGGAGGAGGTTCTTCGTACACTTCGTGTTCATCAGTTGTAGGCAAAGTTCTCGAAGTGTCACTTTTGGCGTAAGGAGGTGCATTTCTTGGGGCATGTAGTCTCAAGAGAGGGTCTAGATGTTGATCCCACTAAGGTAGTAGTAGTGCAAGATTGGAAGGCCCCCAAGAACGCTATCAAAGTTAGAAGCTTCCTAGGTTTAGCTAGTTACTATAGGAAGTTTATCAAAGATTTCGCTAAGATTTCAGCAACCGCTTACTCGCCTCACTAAGAAGAATGCAGCATTCGTGAGGACGTAGATTGTGAGTATTCCTTCACGATGCTAAAGAGGGCCCTTACTAGTGCACCAGTGTTAGTTTTACTCGATGGAGCTATCCCTTTTACAGTATACACTGATGCATGTGGGACGGGTCTTGGGGCAGTATGGATGCAAGAAGGAAGGGTAGTATGTTATGGAAGTAGACAGTTGTGGACTCATGAGAAGAACTACCCTACCCATGATTTGGAGTTAGGTGCTATTGTTTTCGCGCTCAAGTCTTGGAGACATTAATTTCTAGGAGAGAGGTTCAAGCTTTTCACTGACCATAAATCATTGAAGTACCTATTCTCACAAGGATTTAAACTTGAGGCGACAGCGTTGGACGGAGTTTCTAGCATCATACGACTTTGAGATAGCTTACACCCCTGTAAAGGAAACGTGGTTGCAGATGCGTTAAGTAGGAAGAGAGAAACCCTTAGACCAATGTTCATAGAGTGGAAAATCCTAAAGTTTATTTCTACCTTTGATTTTAAGCCCTCTACGGACATTACCCCTGGATTGTTGGCAGCACTTGAGGTTAAGCATACCCTCATAGATTAGATTGGCTCAAGGCAGCAAGAGGATTCAGAACTTATGGATATTCTAGAGAGGATTAGCAGAGGAGAGGTCTCTAGGCATCTCCAATGCTATTCCATAGATAGTAAAGGATGGTTAAGGAGAGATGGAAGACTTTGCGTCCCCCGCACTGGCGATTTGACGAGAGCAGTTCTAGCATAAGCACACCATTCTAGGATGACTATCCATTCGAGTGGTGATAAGATATATAGGGACATGAAGAGATTGTTTTATTAGAGTGGTATGAAGAAGGATGTAGCAGAGTTCATGGTTAAGTGTCTAATATGCCAAAGAGTTAAGGCAGAGCAGTAGAAGCCTGGTGGATTGCTTCAACCATTGGATGTACCCGAATGGAAGTGGGATAGTGTATCGATGGACTTCATAGATGGCTTACCCCGATCTAGGAAGGGGAATACCAGTGTTTGGGAGATTGTAGATCGTTTGACTAAGAGCGCCCACTTCATTCTGGTCAAGAGTAAGAGGACATCACCTTATTTAGCATCCTTATACGTTTGTGAGATAGTCCGACTTCATGAAGTTCCCTCTAGCATAGTGAGTGATAGAGACCCTATCCTTACTAGCGAGTTTTGGAGAAGCTTGCAAGAGGCTTTAGGAATGTAGCTTAAATTGAGTACGGCCTATCATCCTCAGGCGGACGGCCAAACAGAGAGAGAGTTCATAGAGTTCTTGAGGATTTGTTGAGGATGTGCGTTCTTGATTTTTGAGGAACTTGGGAGGAGCATCTTCCTTTAGTGGAATTCTCTTATAATAATATTTTTCAAGCTAGCATCGGGATGGCACCTTTTGAAGCTCTTTATGGAAGATTGTGCAAGTCGCCTTCATGTTGGCTGGAGTCTACAGAGATATTGCTACTTGGTCCCGACATGGTTAGAGAGACTTCAGAAAAGATTGATTTGATTAGAAGGAGAATGAAGAAGGCCCAGGATAGACAGAAATCCTATGTAGATAAGCGGAGAAGGGACTTTGAGTTTGAAGTATGAGATTTGGTTTTCATTAAGGTGTCTCTGCTAAGAAAGGTAGTGAGGTTTAGATCAAGTGGGAAACTTGCTCCCAGATTCGTAGGACAGTCCACATTGTGGAAAGGGTAGGGAAGATGGCGTATCAGATAAAGCTACCAGAGAGACTCGTAGGAGTTCATGATGTATTTCATGTTTCACACTTGAGAAAGTTCTTACACGATTCAGTAGAGGTAGTGGAACCTAGTCAACGACAGAGAAGCATCGGTTCGTTGCATTCCTACCAAGATCGTTGGACTTGATATCAAGAAGCTTAGGAATAAAGAAGTCCCTTTGGTTAAGGTGCAGTTGGGAGATAGTGTTGAAGACGCTACGTGGGAGGCTGAGGAGAAAATATGTATCTCTTATCCGTTTCTTTTCAATGGTACGTTTTGAATTTCCTATTTCCATCTTTAGTTTTGAATGGGTTCTTTCCTTTTGTATCCTTTGGGAGGGTAGATCTTAGGATTTAACCTATGGATGGTAGGACTGAATGTAAACATGTTACTAGAACATGTTATGTATGATGGACACTAGTGGTTGCAAGTGTTTGCTAGTGGATGCTAATGGACGCGTATATATACACTACGCACTATTATCTCTTAGGGATCGGCCTAACTAGGTCACTAATGCATATGCATATGGATGTGTGCGCATTTGCATTTTATTTTTATTTTCCATGGTTGCTATTAATGGATGATTACCATATGATTGCTGCATTTGGATGATGATTGTAGCACGCATATAGAACTATCAGTTATCATTAGGAAATTTGCATTCATTTGGATACATGGCACGAACATGATTGCATAAAAAGGAGGTCAACTGCATAAGTAGACCGCCTAATCTTTTGCATTAGTTAGAGACATTGACACTACACTATTGCATATAGCATAAATTGCATTAGAAAACTTAAGGACAATGTATGTAATGGATGATGGTTGAATATATGGTTGTAGAATTTGGATAAAAATATTTATTTCATTCTTCCGTCCATAGAGATTTCGGGGACGAAATCCTTTAAGAAGGGGAGAATGTAACAACCCAAAATTTAAGTTATAATAATTAATTAACGAATTAATTAAATAATAAAATAAGTTTGTGAAATTATCAGAATTGAGCCACGGGAGTTGCACCATTGTGTCCGTGGTAATTTTCTAGTCAATTTCCATATATAATTTGTCAAAATCCGAGCTAAAACGAAGAAGTTATGAAGTAAACAAGAATTGAAAAAAACGAATATATATATAGACACACACACACACACATACATACATAAATACAAGGTCAGGTCGACCCTAGGGTCGATCCTCGCCATTGCTAGGTCGACCTATAGGTCGAACTCTAGCATGCATGGGTCGACACCAAGGTCGACCTGACTTTGTATTTAGACGATGTTTCATCCAGTTTCAACCGATGGCGTGTTTTACAATAGTTCAATCATGTGCGTTCGTACTTCCATCTGATGGTTCCCAGCGAGCCTATGACGTGGTTGCACCAGATTTAATCTTCAAATCCAATGGTCTGAGATCTCTAAACTACACTATAAATAAGACCCTAGGCCTAGCTATTTTTCTCATTCAGATTTTCTTCTATTTGGGTTCATTGCCTAAGGCTGGACCCTAAATAGAATATTTTTCTAAGGAGAAAATCTTTTCGATAAAAATATTCTACGCTCTAGAAGTGGATCAAGGAAGACCAATGAATAGAGCTAAGGACCACATGTGTATGTTTAGTAATTATTTTAGATTTTTAAGTAATTTAAAATAATAGGGTTCTCAATACTTGTAGTTTTTCTGCAATTTTGAGACAATTTTTATATAAGTTATTTACAGTTAATTTTTAAAGTTCTTTTCAGTCTATTTTATTCAACTATTTTTATTTAGCTATTTTATTCAGTTATTTACAATTATTTACAGTTATTTACATTTATTTACATCTATTTTACGTTAGAATTCAGCCTGCAAAATGTTAGTTCCTTTTTATTCCTTTTTATTCCTTTTTACACGAATAAAATAATAAAAATAGAATAATTCGTAAATATGGATTAAATAGAATTAAACACTAAATTTACAGAAACTAGATGTAAAATAAGAAAGACTGTAATAAAAAGAAGATAGACTGGAATAGACAAATTTGAGATATTTGCAAGCATGTTTATAACTAGTGGTTATAACTAAAAAGATAGAAAAGAAGAATAACAATTATAACGTAGGTTATAATTAAGCAGAAAGCACAGTAAAGGTTATTTTAAGACTTAGATTAAGTTAATAAGCAAAAAGAGCAGAAATAACAGAAGAGGCTTATTTTAAAACTTACACTAAGTTAATAAGTAAGAGCAGAAATAAGGTCCATACCAATAGCATTCCCTTTCAGACTAAGACTGATGGTCTCACAACAGATTAGGTGAGGCTGGGCAGGACCCTTTCAGACTAGGACTGATGGGCTCACAATGGTTAGGTGAGGCTGGGACACAGGGTAAATACGTGGCTAATAGATAGAAGCTCAAATCGGGGGATTTGAGTAAGGGGCGCAACTAGATTTTGTTTGTTAGGACCCGTACCAACAACATTCCCTTTCAAACTAGTATAGATGGTCTCACAAAACACTTAGGTGAGGCTGGGCAGGACCTTTTCAGGCTAGGACTGATGGTCTCAAATCAGATAAGGTGAGACTGCGCACACTTATGCAGACATGGTGAGTAAGAGGTCACAAGAAGGGGGCGACAGTGAGTGTGTACTAACAGTGACCGAGCGTGCGGCATCGATTAGGGTTGTGATTCGCTACCGCGTTCCAAGCGCTAAACATGTGTCTTTTGCTGTGGGACCCACATGATAGGACTAGCTCACAGTGGCACAACAGAGATAGAAGGCCGATCAATGGGTGGAATTAGGATTTCAGCCTAATTAAAATAGGGTTAGGGTTTCAGCCTAATCAAAGCAGTAATCTAAGACAAGTGCAAACAATCACAACCAAAGCAAACAGTTAAACAGTATTTTATCCCAGTTTTATCTTTCCTTTATTTCTTTTTATACTAGAACTGTTGCTAAGTCTATTATCTTTATCTTGCTTAGAAATGCTAGTAATTACTTTCACTCACCAGACTTATAGTCTGACCCACTCCTCTATTTTCCCTTTTCCCCTATAGGCCAGCAGAGGCAAGGATAGTTGATTCATATTTCTTGGAGATACATTCCTGGAGTTCTTCATGTATTCTTCATCTTTTCAGTTTTCTTTTCATTGGTTTTCGATGTACTGGTACTTATGAGAGGGATGATTATTTTATTGTACTCTGATTTTATGAGACTGAGAAATATTTTTCATAAGACATGTGTATTTGGTATTTGAGACATGTGATGTTTTTCAGACTTATATATGAATTTTTTTTAATAATGAGTTACCATTTAAATGTTTCCGCTGTTTATATTTATTTGTCTTCTGAATCTTAGTCTCTGTGATGCTTTAGCTATACCTATAACGCACCATTTCTTTTATTGTGCCCTTTTTGGGTATACTAAGGGGTGTGGGGTGTTTCAAAAACCATGGTTCGCGGTTTTCCTTCGACCATTGCATTATTGTCTTTATCTTATTCGTCAGCAGCTTTGGAACACCTTAGCTCTAAGATCCATTTCAAAAATACCATACCAAAATCATTTCATAGTGATGCCCGGTAACTCATATAAGTGCGTCCAAGGTTTTAAATCTCGGATTTCGGTCACGTCTCGTCTTAAAGAATTTAGAGAGCTTATCTCGTATTGGGTGAGATCTCGAACCTGATGAGTGCATCTCGGTCGTCCATCTCAGATTTACATCTCGGTTTCTAAAATTCATTTCGGAGTTATCTCGGAGTATATGTCATGTCGAAAATTAGTTTTCATACACCTAAATTTATAATACTAGTCACTACCTTAAGGAAAACACTATGCACTTACCTTGAATATATATCAGGCTTAACATTAGTAATTTAGTATTGAAAAATATCACTTGTATCATGTAAAATAAACAAATAACTAGATTTCATGGATAATGTTCAATATAATATCATATGAGATAAAGTAGATAAGAAACAAACCATAACCTATGCACCTTTACTTTGTTTGATCATTCACTTAACTTTCCTATACAATATAATGTCTCATTTCTATCTTTTATGATTTATAGTGCTGCAAGGGAACTTAATTTTATAACTTCAAATACAAAAGACTTCAAGTAGAATTTTGGTATTCTATGTCTGATTATAGTATTTAATTATTAGCAAACAATATCTTATTAAGCAACTAATAGCATATATATTTCAAACAAATGTAGAAAATAGCATACATAGTACAAACAATTTTCAAAATTTAGTAAGATTATAAGAAAAGCAAAAAAAATGCTGTACGAATGAACATGTAATCATCAAATGAAATTAATAGACGAAAGAGAATTCCTTTAGTGCTTAAAAATAAGCATTGAGGAAAAAAATTATAGCAGCAAATACTAAATGAAATCAAATTGGGAATCTATTTGGAACATAAAGTTAAATAAGTAAAGCCCAAAATTTATAGCCACAAAAAAATAGGGTTAGGAAAAAAACTCAAGAAAGTGTCTGTAATGACCCGATATTTTCAATCGTTCGCATCCGCACATGTCGGACTTGAATTGCTCGAAATACCGCGTTGTAAATAAAATTTGGCAAATCTCAGAATATACAGTAAATAAATATAATCACAGAACACAGAGTAAAATATTGCAGCGGAAGTAAAAGAAATAGTAGTTCATGAAGCTACTATGTAAATATATCAGAGTTAAATAAGATACAATAGAAGAAATAAAGTACAACAGAAGTCTCAATACAATAACCAAGTACAAGCTGAGTAGAACAACGGAACAGAAATAGATAGGACCAGACAAGCAGACAATATCTAGCGATTCAAATCTCCGAGAGAGTGGAAATCCAAATCTGCGAATAACTCAGGCTGACCCGAGCGTAAAGCAAAACACAAAACACTCGAGTCAGGACAATATATACTTATATAATGTAAACCAACTCAAGTGAACTATAATAAGGTACAGGTAACTTAAAGAATGCTTGGGATCGCCCATTCTTTAAGGATCCGTTAAACTATTTACTATGTAGTAATATACACTATATACAGTAGTGTCTAATTAGTAAAGTATAATCATATAGAAAATAGCGTTAAGGGGATGGTGAACCTTAACGCGGTCGGATCTTTAAACCAAAATCGTAGTGGGCTCGATATGGTCGGTGACACGACACACAAGGCAATGCCAGGGTAGATATACCAATTACGAACACGGACTGATGAAAACGCATAGCAGCCACTACCGCTCCACCTCAAACAACACTCCCAAATCAAGGGTGCGCACCAAATCAATCACAAGTAATAGAATGGTATCGAAGAAGTGTGTCCGATAAGAGGTGCTACCTCACTGGTCCGAGATCGCTCCTATTTTAGCCACTTTATGCCAACTTACGGGAGTTGGGCCCACGTATATACCTTAGGATCGTCGTCACCATCCTACTTCATTCTGGAAACTCCACCGCGTACACAATTGTTAAAGTGGTTTTCGGTATCGACAGAGAGTATATCCATATCCGATCCCGGTCTCTTTAACAACCAATCGTTATTATAACCCGTGGTTATAATTTAAAACAGTTTATACTTCAAAATAGAATATCATTTCAAATCCAAATCTTAATCAAAATAAAGATTAAATCAATTCCAAACCATTTCAATATATTTAAAATATCATATCATTTCAAAACTTCATTTCAAATCATTTCAATATATCAAAATATCATATCTTTCCAAAACTTCATTTCGAATCATTTTAATATACCAAAATATCATTTGAGTTCAAATCTAAATATTCAACTTTAAATACTTTTTTTTAAATTCAAAGATATCATTCATTTATTATCATTTCAAGTCACCTTTAACTAATTTATATTCCAATAAATAAATTCATTTAAATCCATTTAAAAGTGTAATTATTATACTTTCAAATCAAGTATTAAGATTTCCAAAGTTTCAATTCAATTTAATCATTTATTTCAATTAAATTTCCATACACCATTTCAAATCTTATAAATTTCAAATATAGATTTAATCCACAAAATAACTATTCAAATTATAAAATAAATTCCAAAGCTTTAATATCCTATATTTCATAAGTCCAATATCTTTTAGGTAGATTCAAATTACAAGTAAACCAAATATTTTTCATACTAATATAAACTTCAATTATTCATTCCAAGATTTAATATCATTTATTAAATTTAAATTTAAATACCATTTAATAACATTTCATAATAGTTGTATTTCCCAAATCAACTATTCCATTTAAATCATTTAAAGTCAATTCATTATATTTAATAATTAAATATTTAATTTCCAAAATTTAATCTTTTTCAAAGATCATTTATCCATTTAAGTTTATTAAAACAATGAAAATTCAACTTTCGCAGCACTTAGGAAATGCTACGAAATGTTATGTTTTAAAACAGTTCATTAACAAAAGACGACATTTAAATGCTGTAATATCTTAATCTAGTTTCAATTAAAATTTTAGTTAAATTTAACAACTATAGCACTAACAAAGTGCTATAATAACCCTTAGTTCAAATTTGCTATTTGGTTTATTTAAAACAACTACACCATTTTCCAATGCTGTAATATCTTTACATTACATTTCAAAAATGCTGTCAAATCAAATTCAGAGTTTAATTATGATTTCACAAACAATTAACTTTTCATATTACTCTTGTTAACTTATAAAATCATATATTTTTACATTTTAAAGCAATCATTTAAATACCTTTATTTCTATGATTTTATAAAGTCCAATTTCCATACAAAAATCAAATTAAATAACAATTAAATTTTCATTTCTTTAATTAAATTCTTAATTTAACAACTAAGTTTAAATTTCCAAAATATAACTTATTTCCATTTATTTTACTAAATTAAAATTTCACTTTTAAACAAATTCCACAAAATTCAATTTAAGTTATATTTCCAAATTCAGCTTAAATATTCATTTATTTCATATTTTAAGTTATACAAAATCATTAACACTTTATAAAATCATTATTTCTTAATAAAATCATTAAATTCATTTTTAAATTAAATTTGTCATATATTCTTACTTTACATTAATTCCATTTATAAACAAAATCATAAATTTCAAAATTTACTTATATTTCAAATTCTACTTCGCTATTTACTTAATTCACTTATTTAATTTGTTGAAAATCACTAATATTTTATAGAAATCATTTTTAATTAAATTTAAATCAAAATATCATAATATTTACATTTTTTAAATATTTTAAAATTTTCAGAAAAATATATAAACCACGGGTCTGTATATAATTTTCTAGCCTAGGTCAAGTGATACGGATATGTATCATTTCAATCCGCAGTTTACAAAGAAAAACCGGGTTTTATCATTTCAAACCCGCAATCCCAAGTGATATAAACAAATAAATAAAAATCATTCAGGCCTATCATTTCAACCCATAACGATTTTTCCTTATCCTAAAGTCCGTTCGGGTATGTATCATTTCAACCCGTAGTGATTTCTATACTAACAGGGAACTTGCAGTGTGATAAACAGATATAAATAAACAGTTAATAACATATAAAAATAATAGATGATATGATAGGTAAATAAATTTAACATCATAAATAAATGATCACAGGCAGTTATAACATCACATAATAGTTCTACACATTCAAATGGTGTCAATTCACATTTGTATAAGTATAAATGTCTAGTGAGATTTACTCACTTGTTCAAGCTGGAGATGATAACCACAAACACACAACAAAGGTTTCCAGAGGCACGAAAGCACGACAATGATTTGTGAGTGGGAGAGCCAAAGATTAATTTCCTTGTCACATTCAAACAAAACAAATATAGACAACATGAGTTTTCAACCCAAAATTCAATAAAACAATGTTAGAAATGAATGCATGAACCAAAGCCAAAGTGATTGCACATGCTTTCTACCATCTATGCTTCAGCTCCAGATCTGAAATGCATGGCTAAGGACTGGGTTTGGATCTAGTTTTGGGTTGGTAAGGGTTGGCCAAACATGCGTTAACAAAGTGGTGAAGTCTAGGAGCAAAAACTAGGTGTTCAAGGCTAAACAATGCAACATAACCTCAAATCTTTGACACAAATAGGTTCGGCCAGAGGTCATGGGTCACGGCCAGTGGGTTCTGGTGATGGTGGATGATGTGGAAGAGGGTGGAGGTCAGGTCAGAGGTGGTGGTTGTGGTAGTGGCGGTGGTGGTAGTGGCAGAAAATGGTGGTAGAAGGTGGTGTTAACAATCTAGGCTCGGCTAGTGCAATATGTGGTGGTTTTTGTTAATTTTGGTGGTGCTCCTTGCCATGGATGTGCGTGGCCTGCCTTGGTGGTGTAGTAGGGTGGGTAATGATCAGAGAAAGGGGGTGGTGGAGGTCGGACCAGATCTGGTTGAGGAGGAGTGGAGCTATGAAGGTAGAGAACATATGCAAAATCAATAGAAAAACTAGAAAATAAAGGAAGAAGAAGATGAATTTTACCCAAACCTTTGCTCAATGATGGCCGTGAGTTTTTTTCTTGAGAAATGGATGAAATTTTCGTGAAAAAGAGAAGAGAATGCCGCTGAAAAGAATAGAGAAGTGTATGGCCAAAAATCATAAAGAATGGAGTTGAGAAAAGGAAAGGTCGGGAGATGAAAAGGCTTAGGAATTTCAAAAGTTTAAAACTCTTCAAATTTCCTCTATTTTCTTTTTAAATTTTTAAATAACTGAAATATATATATAAACTCAGATAAAATATGAAAATTTATTAAATAAACAAAAATAAATTAATTAATTATTAATTATATATAATCTAATTAAGTAAAACAACAAAAATTGCAACTAGTCTTGAAAATATGAAAAATAAATGCAATGAACTTTGGAAAATTTTTATGTACTTGAAAAGTATTTATAAATAAAAATAAGAACACAAAATAAAAATGAATTCACAAAACAAATAAATAAATTTTAATTAGATATAATTTTAATGAAGAAAATAGCAGAAAAATGGAACCTAGCCTTTAAAAATCGAAAATAAATGCAACATATTTTGGAAAAATTCTATTATCACTTTTAAAATATTAAAAGACAAAAATATACATAAAAAAAGTATTAACACATATTAGAACTAAATATGACAACTAAAATATAATTTAAAATAGACAATATTGCTAAATACATCAGTTTACACACAATATTGAAATGTACATAACTTTTACAGTTTAACTCCGTTTTCAACGAAACAAAAAGCAGTGTTCAAGTTGTTACATCTATTTTCATATTAAAAGATAAATTTAAGATTTTATATAATTTAAATTTGAAGTTTAAAAGTCAAAGATTGAACAGTTTGACCAGAATTTCACTTTTCAATAAAATATTCAATTTATACTAGTTTGAAACTATAATTCACTTAATAATCAACATTTATATCTTTAAAATGAAATGTTTGAAATATAACAAGTTTAAAATAATTTAAAAATAAAAGAAAGTCAATTTTAAATAACATACAAAATCCAGGGTTGTTACACTCTCCCCCACTCAAAACTTTTCGTCCCCGAAAAGGAATGAGGTATGGGAAAGCATAGAAAAAGATAGTGTGAAATAAGATTAAGACAAGATGACAAAGAGGTTGAAATTATACCTGATAACTATTGTTATAGGTAAGTTTAACAAGGTGGAGATGGCAAGCAATGCTCAGATTATAATAAGTATCAAAGGTTATCAAGGGTTATTGGAAGATTTCTAAAGAGAAAGACTATAGAAAGATGCCTATACCAGTCTATAACAAGATGAGGAAAATAAGAACAACTAAATACAGTTTGAAAACAAGATAAGATAATAAGTTTGAAAAATAAAATAAGATAATAGGTTTGAAATTTCCATGGTTTCAGCTTAAATTGATAATTAACTTTACACAAGTTAAATAAACCTTAACTATCTCCAATTTCATTATCTTATCATCTAATTTTCTTAAACTAACAATTTCAAAAATCATGGATTTGCAAATTCATTATTTATTATACTCATAATGTACTTAATAAATTTAATTCCTCTTTATTCCTAATTAAAATTAAATTTATCCCTCTCAATATATTTTATCACCTATGTTAAATATACTTACACTTATTATAACTGTTTTAATTTGTTTTTAGTTCCTTTAACATCATTCATATTGTAGACTATTCAATTAACCTTTTATTCTATTTAACTTTGTTAATCTTTTTGTAACTAAAATTTAAGTGTATAATATTTATTATAACCACTCAAATTTTATTTATAAAAATCTTTTTATATTGTATATTATCCAATTACATTGTTAACTTCTAAAAATTAAGGTAAGTTATATTGGAATGCAATTGAGAATTATACAAATAAAACTTTCTGAAATTAATATACAATATAAACATTCTAATTCAATCATTTCAAGCTTGAATATTTATTCAAAATTTTGATTTTCTTTTTATACTTGAAATTATTATTTAAGATAGAATTTAAGAATAAAATTTCCGATTCCTTTCAAACATTTAGAGATAAATGAATGTATGTACATAATTTTTCAAATCAAATTTAAATCAATATCTATATATATATTAAATCAAATCATCTCTTAAAAATTCAAATCAATCAAATTTCCAAAACAAAGCTGTAGCAAAACTACAGAATGGTTTCTTCACTTCGAAACTCAAAATGAATGTCGATGATGCTGCAGTCATCACCGAAATTATTTTCCAGCGACAAAGAGAGGAGCACTGATTTTTAAACTTTAAAATTCTTTGGAAACAAATTTCTATTCAAAAATACTTTAAATAATATATCCTTTTAAAGATTTAAACACAAAGTTTGGAACCATCGGAAATTAAATTCTCAAATTCTTGATTTAAATTCATTTCAGTTCCAAAATCAAATTTATAAACAACTATTTATAAATTCATTTATAGAATGATAAATCAAGTATTATCATTTCAAATAATCAATTTAAATCAATTTATTAAGTTCTATAATATTTACTTATATCAAAATTTATTTCATTAACCAAATTTTAAAATAATATTGTGTCAGTTTGTTCTGTCAAAGTGTTTTAGAAATCCTATCGATAGCGTTGATCAGACGAATCGATCGGAAGCCCAAATCAACATCAGCAACTCAAACAACACAATATATAAACAAAACATAGATTTACAAGTATAATTCAAAATGTTTGGAGATATTTTGGAAACAAAACAAGATGATTAATTATCAAAATATGAAGATGGATAAGCTTAGATAAATCGCGGGTAACCTTAACCGGGTCAACCATGACTTAATGAATAAGATCAAATGTGGATTTTCTGGGGTAAATCTACATCCGATCTCAAGAGATAGAGTTTGGAATAACAAAAGATATTAGCATCTAAATCAAGGATAGATATAAAACTCTGGTGAATCGATGCAAATTTGTAAAGGAGTTTCCCCCTTTACCAGAAAATTAGAATATTGGCGAGACCGCCAATTCACTATAAAGAACATTCGAAGTGGAGTTATGGAATACTCCAGAATCAAAAGAAGATGAATAGTGAGGGGCAAGAATGGATTTTGGAACCGCAGGGAACGTTCCAAAATTCAAAGGAAATTCAAATCAAAAGGAAGAGATTCAAGCTCGAATGAAAGTGATTCTGTAAATAAATTTACCATACATTCTAGGTTTTGCCTAGAGCTACCAAAGCTCTGATACCAACTGTAACGACTCGATATTTTCAAACATTCGCATCCGCACATGTCGGACTTGAATTGCTCAAAATACCGCATTGTAAATAAAATTTGGCAAATCTCAGAATATACAGTAAATAAATATAATCACAGAACATAGAGTAAAATAATGCAGCGGAAGTAAAAGAAATAGTAGTTCATGAAGCTACTATGTAAATATATCAGAGTTAAATAAGATACAATAGAAGAAATAAAGTACAACAGAAGTCTCAATACAATAACCAAGTACAAGTTGAGTAGAACAACGGAACAGAAATAGATAGGACCAGACAAGCAGGCAATCTCCAGCGATTCAAATCTCCGAGAGAGTGGAAATCCAAATCTGTGAATAGCTCAGGCTGACCCAAGCGTAAAGCAAAACACAAAACACTTGAGTCAGGACAATATATACTTATATAATGTAAACCAACTCAAGTGAACTGTAATAAGGTACAAGTAACTTAAAGAATGCTTGGGATCGCCCATTCTTTAAGGATCCATTAAACTATTTACTATGTAGTAATATACGCTATATACAGTAGTGTCTAATTAGTAAAGTATAATCATATAGAAAATAGCGTTAAGGGGATGGTGAACCTTAACGCAGTCGGATCTTTAAACCAAAATCGTAGTGGGCTCGATATGGTAGGTCACACGACACACAAGGCAATGCCAGGGTAGATATACCAATTACGCACATGGACTGATGGAAACGCATAGCAGCCACTATCGCTCCACCTCAAACAACACTCCCAAATCAAGGGTGCGCACCAAATCAATCACAAGTAATAGAATGGTATCGAAGAAGTGTGTCCGATAAGAGGTGCTACCTCACTGGTCCGAGATCGCTCATGTTTTAGCCACCTTATGCCAACTCACGGGAGTTGGGTCCACGTATATACCTTAGGATCGTCGTCACCATCCTACTTCATTCTACTCCACCGCGTACACAATTGTTAAAGTGGTTTTCGGTATCGACAGAGAGTATGTCCATATCTGATCCCGGTCTCTTTAACAACCAATCGTTATTATAACCCGTGGTTATAATTTAAAACAGTTTATACTTAAAAATAGAATATCATTTCAAATCCAAATCTTTATCAAAATAAAGATTAAATCAATTCCAAACCATTTCAATATATTTAAAATATCATATCATTTCAAAATTTCATTTCAAATCATTTCAATATATCAAAATATCATATCTTTCCAAAACTTCATTTCGAATCATTTTTATTTACCAAAATATCATTTGAGTTCAAATCTAAATATTCAACTTTAAATACTTTTTTTTAAATTCAAAGATATCATTCATTTATTATCATTTCAAGTCACCTTTAACTAATTTATATTCCAACAAATAAATTCATTTAAATCCATTTAAAAGTGTAATTATTATACTTTCAAATCAAGTAATTAAATTTCCAAAGTTTCAATTCAATTCAATCATTTATTTCAATTAAATTTCCATAGACCATTTCAAATCTTATAAATTTCAAATATAGATTTAATCCACAAAATAACTATTCAAATTATAAAATAAATTCCAAAGCTTTAATATCCTATATTTCATAAGTCCAATATCTTTTAAATAGATTCAAATTACAAGTAAACCAAATATTTTTCATACTAATATAAACTTCAATTATTCATTCCAAGATTTAATATCATTTATAAATTTTAATTTAAATACCATTTAATCACATTTCAAAATAGTTGTATTTCCCAAATCAACTATTCCATTTAAATCATTTAAAGTCAATTCATTATATTTAATAATTAAATATTTAATTTCCAAAATTTAATCT
This sequence comes from Allium fistulosum, assembly GCA_030737815.1. Taxonomy (NCBI): domain Eukaryota; kingdom Viridiplantae; phylum Streptophyta; class Magnoliopsida; order Asparagales; family Amaryllidaceae; genus Allium; species Allium fistulosum. Next base: position 846,927,965 of record CM060903.1, read on the forward strand.
TTTTCAAAGATCATTTATCCATTTAAGTTTATTAAAACAATGAAAATTCAACTTTCGCGGCACTTAGGAAATGCTACGAAATGTTATGTTTTAAAACAGTTCATTAACAAAAGACGGCATTTAAATGCTGTAATATCTTAATTTAGTTTCAATTAAAATTTTAGTTAAATTTAACAACTATAGCACTAACAAAGTGCTATAATAACCCTTAGTTCAAATTTGCTATTTGGTTCATTTAAAACAACTACAGCATTTTCCAATGCTGTAATATCTTTACATTACATTTCAAAAATGCTGTCAAATCAAATTCGGAGTTTCATTACGATTTCACAAACAATTAACTTTTAATATAACTCCTGTTAACTTATAAAATCATATATTTTCACATTTTAAAGCAATCATTTAAATACCTTTATTTCTATGATTTTATAAAGTCCAATTTCCATACAAAAATCAAATTAAATAACAATTAAATTTTCATTTCTTTAATTAAATTCTTAACTTAACAACTAAGTTTAAATTTCCAAAATATAACTTATTTCCATTTATTTTACTAAATTAAAATTTCACTTTTAAACAAATTCCACAAAATTCAATTTAAGTTATATTTCCAAATTCAGCTTAAATATTCATTTATTTCATATTTTAAGTTATACAAAATCATTAACACTTTATAAAATCATTATTTCTTAATAAAATCATTAAATTCATTTTTAAATCAAATATGTCATATATTCTTACTTTACATAAATTCCATTTATAAACAAAATCATAAATTCCAAAATTTACTTATATTTCAAATTCTACTTCACTATTTACTTAATTCACTTATTTAATTTGTAGAAAATCACTAATATTTTATAGAAATCATTTTTAATAAAATTTAAATCAAAATATCATAATATTTACACTTTTTAAATATTTAAAAAATTTCAGAAAAATATATAAACCACAGGTCTGTATATAATTTTCTAGCCTAGGTCAAGTGATACAGATATGTATCATTTCAATCCGCAGTTTACAATGAAAAACCGGGTTTTATCATTTCAAACCCGTAATTCCAAGTGATATAAACAAATAAATAAAAACCATTCGGGCCTATCATTTCAGCCCATAACGATTTTTCCTTATCCTAAAGTTCGTTCGGGTATGTATCATTTCAACCCATAGAGATTTCTATACTAACAGGGAACTTGCAGTGTGATAAACAGATATAAATAAACAGTTAATAACATATAAAAATAACAGATGATATGATAGGTAAATAAATTTAACATCATAAATAAATGATCACAGGCAGTTATAACATCACATAATAGTTCTACACATTCAAATGGTGTCAATTCACATTTGTATAAGTATAAATGTCTGGTGAGATTTACTCACTTGTTCAAGCTGGAGATGACAACCACAAACACACAACAAAGATTTCTAGAGGCACGAAAGCACGACAATGATTTGAGATTGGGAGAGCCAAAGATTAATTTCCTTGTCACATTCAAACAAAACAAATATAGACAACATGAGTTTTCAACCCAAAATTCAATAAAACAATGTTAGAAATGAATGCATGAACCAAAGCCAAAGTGATTGCACATGCTTTCTACCATCTATGCTTCAGCTCCAGATCTGAAATGCATGGCTAAGGAGTGGGTTTGGATCTGGTTTTGGGTTGGTAAGGATTGGCAAAACATGCGTTAACAAAGTGATGAAGTCTAGGTGCAAAAACTAGGTGTTCAAGGCTAAACAATGCAACATAACCTCAAATCTTTGACACAAATAGGTTCGGCCAGAGGTCATGGGTCATGGCCAGTGGGTGCTGGTGATGGTGGATGATGTGGCAAAGGGTGGAGGTCAGGTCAGTGGTGGTGGTGGTGGTGGCGGCAAATGGTGGTAGAAGGTGGTGTTAACAATCTAGGCTCGGCTAGTGCAATATGTGGTGGTTTTTGTTAATTTTGGTGGTGCTCCTTGCCATGGATGTGCTTGGCCTGCCTTTGTGGTGTAGTAGGGTGGGTAATGATCAGAGAAAGGGGGTGGTGGAGGTCGGACTAGATCTGGTTGAGGAGGAGTGGAGCTATGAAGGTAGAGAACATATGCAAAATCAATAGAAAAACTAGAAAACAAAGGAAGAAGAAGATGAATTTTACCCAAACCTTTGCTCAATGATGGCCGTGAGTTTTTTTCTTGAGAAATGGATGAAATTTTCGTGAAAAATAGAAGAGAATGCAGCTGAAAAGAATAGAGAAGGGTATGGCCAAAAATCATAAAGAATGGAGTTGAGAAAAGGAAAGGTCGGGAGATGAAAAGGCTTAGGAATTCCAAAAGTTTAAAACTCTTCAAATTTCCTCTATTGTCTTTTTAAATTTTTAAATAACTGAAATATATATATATAAACTCAGATAAAATATGAAAATTTAGTAAATAAACAAAAATAAATTAATAAATTAATTAATTATTAATTATATATAATTTAATTAAGTAAAACAGCAAAAATTGCAACTAGTCTTGAAAATATGAAAAATAAATGCAATGAACTTTGGAAAAAATTTATGTACTTGAAAAGTATTTATAAATAAAGATAAGAACACAAAATAAAAATGAATTCACAAAATAAATAAATAAATTTTAATTAGATATAATTTTAATGAAGAAAATAGAAGAAAAATGGAACCTAGCCTTTAAAAATAGAAAATAAATGCAACATATTTTGGAAAAATTCTATTATCACTTTAAAAATACTAAAAGACAAAAATATACATAAAAAAAGTATTAACACATATTAGAACTAAATATGACAACTAAAATATAATTTAATATAGACAATATTGCTAAATACATCAGTTTACACACAATATTGAAATGTACATAACTTTTACAGTTTAACTCCGTTTTCAACGAAACAAAAAGCAGTGTTCAAGTTATTACAACTATTTTCATAATAAAAGATAAATTTAAGATTTTATATAATTTAAATTTGAAGTTTAAAAGTCAAAGATTGAACAGTTTGACCAGAATTTCACTTTTCAATAAAATATTCAATTTATACTAATTTGAAACTATAATTCACTTAATAATCAACATTTATATTTTTAAAATGAAATGTTTGAAATATAACAAGTTTAAAATAATTTAAAAATAAAAGGAAGTCAATTATAAAAAACATACAAAATCTAGGGTTGTTATATTGTCGAAAAAGAAAAATGAAATCGGATGTAAATTAATTTGGATCAGAAACCTAAATGAAAATCATAATGTGAAATACTTACCATAATCGATGTAGATTTTGTCATCTTCTTACACTCGTCACTGCCGTAAAATAAGAGACGAAGATTAAATGAGATTTATATAAGAAATAAGGGTTAAAAAAATTACAATTAAGAAGGCTTAAATTAAGGTAAAGGGTGAGCCAGCCCAATATGGAAAAAAAGTTGATTTTTCCCAAAAATTCAACAACTCGGCCGATATCTCGCTATTAAATCTCGTCCGAGATACCGGACGAGATACTGAAATATCATCCGAGATTTGGGTCAGATTAGATTCAAACGAAATAGCCTATTTCGAATCGCCTGGGCTTGAAAACGAGATCTCAGCCGAGATCTCGGCCGAGATGAGCGAGATTTAAAACCTTGACTGCGTCTTAAAAAAATAAAGATCGCTTGCTTATCAAAATTCAGATTAGGACTGATGAAACTGACCAACTATTACCAAACACCTTCCGCATTCCAATCTCGATTCCCAGTAGAACATAAACCCAATCCCAAATCTGGTTGTGATTATGGATAGTAGAAGAAGCGGTAGTGAGAAGGTAAACCAATTCCGGCCGAATCCATACTAGCCCATTTGAAATGCAGATTTGTTGAGTTGTAAATGTCGGTTGAAATTAAAGCCAAATCAAAGCAGACTTCTCCATTGCTCTATCCCTTGCTTTGGAGTTCTTCTCTATAAGAGAGTTCCTCTCTACAAGGGAGTTCCTCTCCACAAGGGGGAGAGTGTGTGTGTGTGTATTTCACATATATATTTTCCATATATTTTGTTTCCAGTGCTAAAAGTCAAATTCTTGCTTATATCTTTAAATATTCCATAAGAAATCATATAAAAATACATTTTAAAATTTATATATTTTCTGAAACTTATAAACATCTTTCTGAATTTATTTCATACTATTTTAACATGAATTAAACAAGCAATTTGAATAAACTATATACTTATATAAGTCAAAAGCTTGATTTTAAACATCCCTTTTCAAAATACCCATACATATATACAATATAATATATAATAAATCATAATTTCAAATTTAATTCTTTAGTCTATGAAGTTATTTATGATAAAACCAAAGTTTACATTATCTCCTTTATTTTATAATGGTTATCGATCATATAATAATCATATTCAATTCCAAATTTCATTGTTTTGCATTCTTTGGCCGAACACTTCTCTTTTTGTACTGAATCTATCACTAAGTTTCATTTTTATTTTAGAATATATTACTGCTAGTCTCTATCGTATTTCAGTAATTAATTTTTAATCCAGTTTCCCATTCCTAAACCATAATTACTTAGAAGTTGTCAAGATTGAGGAGAGTATATTGCAAATTAGTCATAAACCACTCACAAAAATCCAAAAGCTCTAAATTGCTCACAGTCCAGAATTAGGTTTGACTCTAATTGGTGTTAGAGAATAAGCCTTGACTCACTTTTTGATCCGATACTTAAATAGTTGATTTTAGCGAAGAATTTGGGGGTAATTTGATGTTGTAATTGAAAGTGAGTTTTCTTTTTTTGAAAGAAGAGAAGGGGAAGGGAAATACGTACTTAAGAAAGTACGTTAGAAAGTTTATAACGGGATAACTGATCATGTGTGTGTATGTGTGTGTATATATAATATGGGGTGTCCATTCAAATTTGCCGAGTCAGCACATTTTAAAATTTCAAATTCCCAAAACTTGAAAATAGCGATATCTTTCATATCCGGATTACGGTTCAGGCAAATGGATATACAGCGTGCATTAGAAAAATGAGACTATCATAATGATGCTAGTTTCAGTCTCAAATTAAAAGTTAGAAAAATGATGATTTCGCCCTTCGGTCAAAATTAGTAAATTTAGTTATTATTTTTATATTAACAGAAAATACAGGTTATTATACTCTCCCCCCTTAAATGAAAATTCGTCTCCAAAATTACTAACACAGCATCCAAACCAATCAATTTACACTCATGCAACCAAAACCACATTAATACACACACACATATATATACATACATACATACATACATACATACATATATATATATATCTGTGTGTGTGTGTGTCTGTCACATAGATTAAAAAATGGGAATGCATGATCATGACCTATAATACTTGACAAATGCAAGAATGCAATTCGGCGGTCGACCTTCTGAATTAGCCAACCTCCTGGATATATGCAATATTGATGGCATATAGGCATAATGTAATACAATCATAATACATCAGCATAAATGAAATCTGTATGAATGCAACTGTTTATATAGTATCATGAGTCAAACATTCTAATATACTAATCTATGTCAACCACAAAGCAACCAATTCCTAAGTATCCAAAATTTTACCTCTACACCTAAATCTTAACTAAACTAACAATCAAGTGAATGGAAAACATTCTAGAAAGGAGTCAAATTGAAAAGATTGAATCTACTTCTCCAATTTTCTAATACCCCTAACCAAATTGTTATCCCTAATCAAATCTAACAAACTCTACCAATGCCATAAACTCATTCGAAAATAGCAATCACAAATATACGTGCATGTCTATAGCTTCTACAATCCATGCTATCAACTCAAATAAACGACGCCACAATGCATAACAATAGACACCCATAGCAAAAATGTGCCCACACAAAATTGTAGTCTCTTATTCTATTTCTAAATGCACATATTCAACACTTAAATCACCCAGCAGTACTTTCCTCAATTGATCTTTCTGATTTCTAAGGTAACGCAACCCAAAATGGATGGCAACTTACCCAAACAAATCCAAACAACTTGAATCACTATACTATCCCTTCTTTTACCTAAGAACATCTAAAATGATCGATGTCTTAACCTGGTGAACATAAAGTAACTCCCATCCAAAATTCTAATCCAGCTTAGGTGGTATAATTATGCTTATGATATCACTTCTTTAGACATCCAACAAGTTTGATACTCGAAGTATCACCTCCTTAATTATCCAAACATTCCATCCTAAGTTCTACAACAAACAACCGAGCAAGCATCCAAACAGAAGAAATCATACTTTATTCAACTAATACAATCATAACAATAAAAATCCTAAATCATTATGGAATTCTAACATGAAAAAATGCTAACCTAAGATAGGGATAGAGTTAAAAGAATCGACTATATATACATTGTCTACATGCACCTCACATGCAATGTAGACTCTTCAGCTTTAAATCTCTACTCCAAAAGAGTTTCTATGAATAGACAATCTCTCTTTAGTCCGATGGATGATTGAAAAGAATTTATCTACTCCTTATTCAAAGTCATATCCAAACTTCAAAATTCCATTTTCCATAAAACTGCCTCTGCATCTCCTATGCATACTAACCATAATACTCTTTTCTCGTTCTTTCCAAAATAAAATTTCTATAATTATCTAGGAACACTTGAGTTCCCACTAATCGGTGGTACTATCTTATTTACTTACTATCCAGTTAATCCAGTACATCTCTTCTTCAATTTACCAAATCAGCTTTTAGCTCAATAACTCAAAGTCTATCGAAATCCCTTATCTAAATTCTTTATCTACACCAATAAATAAATAAATACTTCTCATATAATCCTTTCCACCAATCCAAATTGGAATATCTTTTACAAATATATGTCATAAGTGTACGTAATTCTTTATTCTCCAAATCATATCTACCTATAAAAAATCCAAAACTTCATCCTGTTCATAGATAACACCAACTCATATGATCTTATTACTCGTCTATATTAGAATATTTCTACATACTTATCCAACATACCAAAACACTATTAGTACCTTAGGTTTTGGTTTTGATGATAACAACTATATGACTTTATATCAAATATAGATACTAATGTTTATCAAGATATATAGTATATAGTGAAGGATATTAGACAGGTGTTGATTAAGAAGACTGTACAGTATCAAGAGTTGATTCAAGATGCTGATATCAAGAGTAGATTTAAGATGATGATAATTGAAGTCTCATGAGCATTGAATAGTTCAAGAATTCAAGATATTCCATATAACTTATAGTCATAATTTTTTTGTTAAAACCCTGATAGCATTTTCTTGATCTCTCTCTCTCTCTCTTTCAAATAAGTTTTAAATATTTTTCAAATATCTTGGTTTTCAAAATAATCTTTTCAAACATCTATTCAAAATATTTCTCAAAGTAATTTCTTAACCTTTATATCTACAAAGATATTATATTAAGTTTTTAAGTATTTTTTTTAAATCTATTATATTTTTTTGGTATTTTAGTTTATATCTTCCTTATATTTATTTTTGATATTTATATTTTGATTTTAGATATTTACCTATAATTTATAACTATATTGATTTTATATATATTATTTACATTAAATTGAATACTCTTATTAAATCTTTCAAAATTATTTTATAATTTTTAATTAAGTTATATTTAGATTAAAATGTGTATAAACTATATTTAAAAGATTCTACAAAGTATCAAATTATTTTACAAAGGAATAGATTTGAAAATCATATTTTTAAAGTGTTTTTTCAAATTTGTGAAGAGTATGTTGACATACTCTATCTATGTATGTCGACAAAGTGGCCATAATTTTCAAAATTCAAATTTGAATGGAAGTGTCTTTTCATCGTATCTCTTCGTGAATGGACATGACCGTTGTTTCCCTATACATACCAAACTTCCAAAGGAATTTTGAACATCTATTTTCTTATTCATCTCTCCTCCTTCCACTCTCTCATTTTCTAAATCAAAATATACCCAAATTCTGCCAAAATTCAACCGGAATCAAATTCAATCATCACTAGTTTAGTTCTTCTTCACTACTCTCTGATTTCTCTCATCTCTCTCACTCAAACAAGATCAAAGTACTATTCAAGGGTTATATGATCAATTGTAATCAAGATCGATGATCTAAGTTTGTAAAACTCTATCAAATCATACTACTATACTTGTGGGTGTGACTGTAGCCCATAAAATCAATTAGGTGTGTTTAGTAGCCCGTAAATCTAGTGGGTGTGCTTATAGCCCGAAAATCAAGCAACTCTACCCGGAGGTCGGGATTCCGAAGGGTGTGTCTCGTAGCCTTGAAACTGAGATTTTATTTGCATTTACTAATTGAAAAGAAATCCATACAAAGAATTATGCGGGACTGGATATAGGGTAACTCCAAACCAGTATAAAATCCTGGTATGTTCTTTCCTTTTTACTTTTACTGCATTTACTTTTATCTACACTTCGATTCAATGATTATTTCTATGATTGTTAATTATATCATTCCTAGTAGAATCTTAAAGAATTTGAAAAATATCCATATAATAAATTAAACACTATTCACCCTCCTATAGTGTTAATTTAGCCTTAAGATTCCTATTCCGCTGACTCACATTTGGTATCAGAGCATTGGTTTTTAAAGTATTCATCATCTGATGTTTGAAAAAGTTTGAATGGCTACAAACACTGGTAATAGTACTATTAGTAACACTGTTAATACACTTGTTAGTAACTTATTTATCGAAGGACAATCTACTGCTAGACCTCCACTTTTTAATGGCAGTAATTACACATATTGGTCATGTAGAATGAAAATTTATTTATAGTTATTTTGTTTAGACACTTGGAATATCATACAAACTGAGTACACTGAAGCCGAGACTAATTTTGCATAGTGGACCACTGACCAAAAAGCAGTTGCATAAAGTAACTCTAAGACTATGAATATAAAATTTGGTTCACTAGATAGGAATGAATTTAATAGAGTATCTATATGTAAGTCTGCATTTGAAATTTAGAGAACTTTGCAAGTTACACATGAAGGCACAAGTAAGGTTAAATAGACCAAAATTTCCATGTTAACAAACCAATTTCAATTATTCAAAATGAGTCCAAATGAAGCCATATCTAATATGTATATTAGATTCCAAGATATTGTACACTCACTTATTGCATTGGGTAAAAGTTTCTCCAAGGAGGATCAAGTTAGAAAAATCCTCAATTTACTTACTCCTGAATGGGATCAAAAGACTTTTGCAGTCGAAGAGGCTAATGACATTAGCACTCTAAAAATTAAAGAGTTAATTGGAAATTTTATGTCTTTTGAAGCACAAATGTAGGGCAGGAGTGAAAGCAAAGCAATAGAGAAGAAATCTATAGTTTTAAAGCAATGACGGATAATCTGGGTTTAGACAGCGATGACGAGGAAGAAATTACTTTCATGACAAGGAATTTTAGAAAATTTCTAAAATATAGGAAGATGAATAATTTCAAGAGAAATGACAACAAATATCCAGGAAGCGGAAGTGGAAGCGAAAATGGCATTAGATGTTATAACTATGATGAACCTGACTATTTAAAATGAGACTGTCCACATCTTGATAAACTAAAAACTACACCTACCACTAATTCATCCAGAAAATGGAGAGGAAACTATACTGCAACATTAGATGATTCAGACACATCCTCAAGTGATAATGAATCAAATACGGAAATTGCTAACAAGTGCTTCACAACAGTACAAAATTCAGAACAAAATGGTGAAATGGATCAGAAAAAGGTACGCTTTTAATATATCAAAAGTTTTAATTTCTTAAATGAATTGTTTTTAGTTGCTTTATTGGTTGTTAGGAATATCTTATAGATTAATAATAATATTGGTTGAATAGTGTGTGATTATATTTTAAATTTAAATATTTTGTATAGTTTAATAATATAATTATAATAATAAATATTTTTAAAATTATTTTTAAAATTACTTTTTTTAAAATATAATAACAATAAATAGATATATATAATAAATAGGATATAGTTAAACAAAAATCATTTTTGAAAAATTCGACATATATGTCGACATACATCTCTAACACATGCCGACATACTTTGGCAGATTTTGAATTTCAATTTCAAATTCAAAATTTGAATTTCCCTCCACTTTTTCATCAACTCCTATGTACTGAAAAGATGTCTCTTGACCAAAGAACATGTCATTTGATTCTCTATTTATTTACTCTATCTCCATCCATTCATTTTTCACTTTCATTTTCAAATTCAAAATCATAAACTCTCTCAAACTACTCTTCAATGGCATCCTCAAGAAATACTAAGGCAACTATGAGCTTTCTAAGAGAATAAAATAATATCTTTTTAATGATCAAGAAGCCATACAAGCCTATATTGAGTATATATCTTTCGGAAAAGTCTTTCTTGAAAGATTTGCTATTTTTAAAGATTTTCCTACTTATGATTTTTTTATTCTTTGTTTACAAAATAAAATTCTTGATTTAATCGATGCTTCTCAAAATAATTTCGTTTGTTATCCAAAATCGATGAGGATGATTTATGCAAATTTAAAAGGAAAGTTTATGACGGAAGAGAAGTTTAATGACCCGTAAATTTTAGTGGTTTATTTATTTAATTAATTGAATTTTTGTGAAATTTTAAATAATAAAATTTTGAAATATAAACTTGATATTTGGAATACGTCCACTTTAACATAACAACTAGTAAATTTTCATCTGAAAATTTGGAAGTTTATTTTATTATGTAATTTTATTTCAATTCAAATCAGTTAAAAATTGATGATAACAAAATGTTTTCCAAACTTGAATATTTTTATATAATAAATTTGTAAATTATCTTTTGAGTGAGACGTCATATTTCGTTTCTTCAAATTTGGACCTCTCTTGCTCTGTTTCTCTTATTTTCGACAGATTTGCAGCATTTTTGGTACCAATATCGACTTTTGATAAGACGATTGTACCATCGATATATGTATACCGTTTTGATCATCTCATCGTGTTGATCTCTATGGTATATTCAACTGTGTATTTCGGAATCCGGTACGCGATGAAATCCGTGAAAACGGTTAACCGTACCGGTACTCATTTTGACACTTTGGGTTTCCCATCTTTATTTAATTGCCCAGCGTAATTCCAAAGGACTTGTGCTATTAATCATTTTTCAGAATTCAAAGCATACTGACTTGTGTTAATTCCGGTATTCAATTCAATTGCTGACTTTTCTATTTCCTTTTCAGATTTATCATATCTCAGTTGGTTATCTACTTTGCTTGGTTTCCACACTTTTGCAATGAGATATTTTAGTAATGTATATAAGTTAATATATATTAAACGCATATTTTTGTTTACTGTCCAGCTCCTTATTTTCTGAGCCTACACGTTCTCCTTTATTTCCCTGCCTCCATCGGCCATTTCCTCCATATTTTCTTTCTCCTCTCTCGTTTGTTCTGTACTAATATAAAAAAAAGCATGCTCACCTCGTTTAATTCTGAGACCCCTCCACCACCAGATAGCATGCCACACGAGTCTCCCACTAGAGACCGCATGCCGTGCCACCCCTTTGCAGTAGACCTACGCCAGTCACTTCCCACCACTTCACCTGAACCACCACTCCACATGGCTATCAACCCATGCTTCACCGAGCTTTCCTCTATATGCTCCTATTTTCTTCGCTCTCTATTGTAAAGGTATTTTATATTGAGGCTGTTTATATATATATATATATATGTTGCACTTGTACAAAACTGTATACACGTTAGTTTGTATAAATTTTATACAATATATGTTAGTTATACAAGTTTTTGTAATTTGCTCCTATATTAGTTTACAAAGTTATATATATAAAGTTATATGTACTATAGGTCGGTTATATACACAAAGTTTTATATTAGTATTTCATGTATTATCTGTTTATATAAAAATCTTCATAATATTATATATATATATATACTCTGTTTTCATAAGTTATATTTGTTATATAAAGTGAATATGGGGTTTACAGTTACTTTATATATATATATATATGTATACATAATCTGTTGGTTAAAAAGGTATAAGTTATAATATGACAATGTGTATATGTTATAAGTATGTAAATTATAGGCTGTTTTGATTCTTTTGTTTTATTTTTTTTATTTACAGTTATATTCTGTGTGTATATATTTAGATATATATAGGTTTATAGAAGTTAACCTGGCTGTATATAGGGTAGTTCATATAAGTCATATAACATTTAATTATATACGTTATGATGGGTCTTATATGTTATAGTATTATAAGTATGATTTGGATTCACTGCATATATATATATATATATATATGTTGGGTATAAGCCAGTTGATATAGTAAGTTTACATATGTGTATATATATCGAAGTGTACCCAAGTTATAGTGATTGTTTATATATATTTTGGTAGAAGATAATATCCAGTGATAGATAGTTTTAAAGATTTTACTTTATGTGTTTGGTTTCCAATACGTATAATTTATATGAGTGTATATATTTATAGTTATTTTAATGTATGTCAGTTTATATATTTTGTTATTAAAATATTGTTTAAGTGTTGTATGTTCTAGTTACAGTATTTAACAGATTTTTGTAATAATAATATGCATGTTTATTGTATATGTACTGTTTTATGTTACAGTATGAAAGTTTTATTTATAAGGTTTGTTTATAAATTTATTTTGTCTATCTGCATACATTTTTTTAGTGTCTTCATTTATATATGGTCTGTATATATAGCTATTAGTATATATATATATATTATTGTACAAGGCAATCGTGCTGTTAGCTGTGAAAATAGTGAAATATGTATACCAGATATATTTTGTATGAAGCAAAATTTATAAAATTGTTATGTATAGATCTTTATTTTTATATAAGTTTTAAATTAAATATTGAATCTATATAGTTATAGATACATACATGGGTAAGTTTTAAATTTGCAATTTCCGTTATCTATATGTGTATATATAGATTTTGAAAGTTATGTGTTTATTTTAAAATTTTAAGAGGTATATGATTTTGTATATAGTATATATAGTTATATATATATATATGTTCACTTATATGATCGATCTTCGTCAATCCAGTTTTATTTGATTTCGTCAATTTCAAGCTTCCAGTGTGACGACCCGAATTTTTAACGTCTGTTAATTGGATAATTAACTGGTTTAAATTATCAAAATATTAATTTTTGATGGGTCAAGCAAATTAATTTCTAATAATTGAAATATTGGATATATAAATGGCTTAAAAACTATAATAAATCTTTGGCTTATAAATCTCTGGATATGATGAACCGTATAGCAAAAAAATAAAATTATATATGTATATTATAAAAACTCCGACATTTAAATCACGATAAAATATCCTTATATACGTATAAATAAATATATACAGCCTTGTGATGTTGAAAATATATACATATATAAGTATATACATATACAAGAATATAAATGTACGTGTATACCTATGTGGAATGAAATATAGGAAAAGTTTGTATGAATGTGAATATATATATATATATATATATAAGATAAAGCAAGGTGTATATGAGAATATGTATATAAAATGACAATATATACAAAAAGCAATGCGTATGAATGTACATACATGTGTATATGCTCATATGAAATGAAATATAGGAAAGTATATAAATATGCAAGAAAAGAGAAAGAAAAAAATATATGTACATACATATCAAATGGGATAAGGCTGTAAACAGGTAAGGAAACATTGCATTAAATGATATCATCTCAAGCACAAAAACAAGGTCATTTCGAACTGTTAAAATCATTTCATTTTTCCAGACAAAAAAAAATCTTATCTGACCAAAGGAGGAAAAACTCTCTGACCAAGGAAATAAGTTTGTACCAGTAAAGCCTACCCCTGTACAAAACTGTTTTCTATATATGCATATCCCCTTGTCCTAGTTCGTTCACAACATAGAAAACTAGAAAAAAAATATATGCATTTTATCTTAAAACTGAAGCTAAATAAACAACTCAACTCAATAGGAAGATCATCAACAAATTCAAGTTAGCAGCAGTTTCAAAAGCATTTCTCTGTTCAAAAGAAATAAAACTATGAGTAAACATTTTGATTTAAAAGTTTAAGTAGGTAAATGATTGTTGCTTGTGAAGTTTCTGTGATGATGATTGCTCTGCATGTGTATATATAAGTGATAGCTCTGTGTATATGAATGGATTTAAGTTTGCATGTCTGATATGTCTAAGCTTCTCTGTTTCAAATCAAAGCCATTTTAACTCTCTGTTCAACATTAAAAATGGTGAGCAAATTTTTATTTTAAACCCTTGAATCTATAAATAGAATGCTTGTGATTGATTCCTGAAGTAAGATAGTTGCATGAATGTGAATGAGTTATATATGTATATATATATGAAGTGGTTGTATGTGTGACGCCCCACCTCTATGCTCACAATAACAAAGAGTATTAAAAGAAATACTATCTGTTATTACGAAGAATAAGGCTGGATAGGAGCGGTCATCCGTAGTTGGGCCTTACACTAGTATTGGTTACCTCGATAGGAGTGGTATATATTTTTATTTTTCATCTCTTATTTATTTACTCCCATCGACATACCCAATTCTAGTATAAAACGAACTACGATGGTTCATAATAGTTTAGGACAATATATATAATAATAACATTGATAAGCTAAATGCGGAACACAGATAATAAAAGTCTCATATATATATATATATATAGCTGATGTTAGTTACAATACATTTGACACATAACATATGATACAACTACAACTGTCGTCTCTGGGAGTTATATATATAAGTACATTATCGAATAATATACATGAATACATATCAACCTTGATCAGATACACTGACTACTACAAAATGACGACGACTACTTCAAAAGATATGAAGAGACTTCATAGCTCAAGCAGCAACTGTAACAACTCGCAGATTTAACCGGTTTTAATAACGTTATTAATTGGAATTTTGTGAGATTTTTAAACGATAAAATTTTGAAATATAAATTTGATATTTGGAATGCGTCTATTTAAACATAGCAGCTGGTAAATTTTCGTCCGAAAATATGAAAGTTTATTTCACGCGTAAAGTTACTTCAATTTAATCAGTTAAAAAGCGATGAAAATAAAATATTTTCGAAACTTGAATATTTTTACATAGAAAAATTCTAAATCATCTTCTGAGCAAGACGCCATTTTTCGTTTTTCAAAATTCGGACTTCTTTAGCTCCGTCGATCTTATTTTTCTGCATTTTTCTTGCATTTTCCGCCAGTTGAAAATTCGAAATTTTTACAATTCAATCGTACCACTGATATCTGTATACCGTTTTGATCGTCTCGTCGTGCTGATCTCCATGGTATATTCAATTTTGTATTTTGAAGTACGGTACGCGGTGAAATAGGTAAAACAGTTCATCATATCGGATCCGTATTTGAGACCGTTTGGTTTCTTTGATCCATTCATTTACCTACCTGTTGAATACCGATAGCTACCAGTTTGTATTGTGTATCTAACTTTGCTATCCCTTACGTTGCAATATATTTGTCGTTTCTTTTCAATTGTTGCTTCGGTTTCCCCCTTCCCCGCTCATTAAGTTTATTTTGAAAATACAAATATAATATGATATTTTATATATATTTGTTTGAGAACTGATGAACCGATGCTTTTCCTTTCCAAGGTAGGACCACTTTCACTTTAGACTGCTCGTTTCTCCCATCCTTCTGACATTTCTCTTCTGACTCTTTTTTTTTAATTTGGATAAAGCTCTTAAAAGCAAATAAGGGTAACAGCTCATTTCATTTAAACTAAAGCTAGCATGTATATGTTGAGAGACTTCTCACTACACATCTTCTTCTCTCATCCTTTCATTTTTTTTTCTTTTTGTTCCCTTCTCCTAAAAAAAAGAAGAAGAAGAGCTGCGTGGATTAATCGTGCATGGAACCTCCATCCGATCACCATTACAGTCTCTTGCCGAAACCACCTTGCTGCCACTGTGTCAGCCACCCAGTGTTCGCCATTCCTGACATCCCTCCAACGCCAAGCACCGAATCCAAACCAAGCAACCCACTCCAGTTCAGCCTCGCCTTCAACCTCACCATGACTAGCCGAAACTGCTCCAATCCGACCTCCGCCTATGGCCACCCCTCTGCCTTCCACCTCGACCCTTGGTCACCACGAGCACCGCCAGAAACCCATTCCCTCCCTCCTCTTCCTTTTCGCCGAGCTCGCCACTGCCGCCCCGTCTCCAAAGCTTCCACCCGAAGCCAAGCACGGCCGAGCCCCTCTCCTTCACCTCGGCAATCCCTTAGCCTTGCCAATCTCACATCACCTCACAGCCTAGCAGCCTATCCACGTCCATGCTTCTCCCCGACCGACCCCATCACTACCCAACCTGCATGAGATCGCCAGCCCTTCCTCCCCTCTTTTCTAGCATAGCAACCACTCATCTCAAACACCCACACCATCATCTCCTCCCATGGCCTGGCGGAACTTCTCCTCGCCTCACATCAATCAAACTCAACTCCCCTACCATCGGCTTTCCCACCACAGCTCTTACCGACGCACGCAACCCAAGGCCGGAGCCTTTCCCTCCAAGCAACCATCCCGATAGCCATCGTGCCCTCCACTTCTTCACACTTGTATTGGTATATTTTTGTTTATTTGTTATATATTGTATAGTTATATATATGTATATAGGATTTCGAAAATATCATATATGTGTCATGTGTTTTGTATATATATAAACATTGTTTAAAATTTGTTATTTTGTACTGTTTCTTTTCACTTTTCGAACTGTTCGACATATATATTATAGGTTAGTTTAATGGAGTTTATATTAACAGTATGTACAAATTATAATTGGTCTGCATATTCCTATGTTCTATATATGGCTTCATATATATAAATTTGTATATGTTCGTATAATATGTTGTTTATACATAAGTTATATTTTGTATAGGGTTTTATTTGTTCGATAGTTTAATATGGGTTAGTTAAGGAATATATAGGCTGGTATCATGTTTTGTTATCAAGGAAGGTATGCGTTAAAGTGTCTGCATATATACGTATAACAATTGTAGTATGAGCTAACATATGTTATTATATATGTACGTTATTAATGGTTTTATTTATATATCTCAGATTGTTGGTCTATTTGTATTAGTAGTATATACAAGATATGACATCGTATTTAAAAGTTCATATAAAATTTAATAACCCGTTTATATATTTGTTCGAATTGTATAGGTTAGATAAAGGTTTGGTTCACATTATATATATATATATTTACAGTTGTTTCAGTATTTTAAAATCTACCGTACTATATTATGTTTTATTTTAAAGTGAACTTGAGTCTGGGTTTCAAATCACACATATATAGTGATGTATTTATACGAGATTTGAAATATACTTTAGAGAATTTTGTATAAAATGTATACAGGTTATAATAATATTTATTTTAAAGTACATGATCTGCATATTTGCTTGAGTATGTAGAGATACATATGTTTACTGTATATACTTTGGGCTGTAAGCAATTTATCTTTAAAATTTTTTTAATATGTGTTGAATATAGGTTATGTATATAGTTATATAAGTTCATTTATATCAATTTCCTTCAACGATCCAGTTCTGATTGGATTTTGTCTATTCTTATTTTCAGCTTTGATCGTTGAATTTGTGCCGATTTTGCTTTGCTTTGATTCGTCTTTCAAATTTCAGTATCCATATCAACGTGCGTATCTGGGTCATCTTCTGTATTCTCTAGCCTCGAAAGGTGAGCAATCACTCACGATTAATGTTCTTTTATTTATTAAATTTGATTTTAATTGAAACGACAATTGAAATATGCTGCTGTTAGTTGTTTACACTGTTATATATGTTATTACCTGTATCAATTCACTAGTGACATCTGACACCATTACCTGTTACTTATATGATGATTGATTGATATTGACATTGGACGTTAAATTGTTAATGTAGTAAGTGATTAATAATTTACAATTGAAATTGACATAGGAGTTAATAATTTGAAATCGATATATGTGTAGAATTTGATTAGATAAAATTTGTATAATATGACCCCTTTCAATGTTTAAATTATTTGACACGTAGAAATAGTGTTAACTATACCTTGTACCATTGAATGTATATTGTATAGATTGATGTAGTATGAAATTTTATAATGAATATCAAGTGAAGAACCGTATAAATATTAGTGTAATAATCTTTAATCTACATGAAATGATAGTGTAGATTCTAGAAATAATTATATTAATTCGCACAAACAACAATGTGAATTAATACGATTATTTCGGGATTATTTGAATTGATTATTGGATTGATATTGATTGTTGTTATTCCTTGTTTATTTACTTTGACACCATACTAGTTATCACACTGCAAGTTTCATTTGCTATGCTTTGATTTTGAATTGAATTGGAATCGGGTTGAAATGATAAATACCCAAATTAATCTTTGACCTAGGATAGAGAATTAAATAAAATCCGATTGGTCAATAATTTGATTTAAAAATAAAATAAAGGTTTTATTTGAATAAATAATAAGGTTTTAAAATGAAGTTGGAATTTGAATTTTTATGAAAGGAAAATGTTAATATGTAATAATCTGAAACAAAGTATTGACATAGTAGTTGATGAAAGAATGTTGTTTAAAATTTAATTATTAAATTGGAATTATTAATAATTAAGTTTTGAAATTAGTTAATAATTAAGTTTTGAAATTATTTAATAATTATATTTAATAATTAAATTAAATTGAATTCTTTATTAAGTGAAATTGAACTTCTTGAATAAGTGAAATTAAGTTTCTTTATTAACTTCAACGTTACGCATCCGTGTGCGACGACTAAATAAAAGCGGGGTAGACACACGGCGTGGGGTTTACTTAAATGAGTATCAATGAATACCATGATCTTAAGGTTCCCCATGATCTCAAAAAAAAAAGTTTCTTTATTAACTGAGATTTGAAATTGGTAACTAAGTAAATAAATAAGTGAAATTGAATTTCTTTAACAAGAAATAGAATGTGATTTATTGAAATTAATGTAAGACTTGTAATTGAAAGAATTGTTTTGATGAATTTAATTTAATTCAAATTTGTAAGTTTTGATACAATGAAGTTGAACTTAAGTAATTGATTTAGTGAATTTGAAATTTAATAGAAATTGTTTGAATGATAAATTTACTTAACGAATAATTGAATGAAATCGATAAATGAATTTAAATTGATTTGAATGTTAAATTAAATTAATTTAAATGTTTTCGGAATGGAACTTATATACGAACTTGAATCAATATTTGAATTGTTTTAAATGGAAATTGAAATTGAATTATAAGATTTTGAATTATGAATGTGGAAGTTTTGAAACGTAAATTATGGAAATTGATTTAAAAAGAGAAATGAAATGTGGTTTACAAATGCTATTTGAAATTGAATTTGATTTGGTTTTGAAATATATTAAACGACCAATCGGTATAATAATTACGAAAGTTATTAAAGAGACCGGAATCGGTTAAGGACATACTCACTGTCTAAACCGAAAACCACTTTAATAAATATACGCGGAGTGTGGTCCAGAATGAAGTGGTTGGATTGACGAACGCGATGACTGAAGAAAGAGAACGATAATGGATAGCCTTGACACTTGTGTCAAATTGGAAATGACTAAAACAGGAGCCGTGCCGGGCCAAATGGGGTTAGCTGCCTCGAGCGAATACACTTCTTCGAAAACTACTCATTACTTGTTGTCGATTGGTGCACCCTTGATTTGGGAGTGTTGTTTCGCGGTGTTGCGATCGCTGCGGCGATGCGTTCTCACCAGTCCAGATCAGGCAAACGGTAGTTTCACTACCTTGGGTATTGCCTCATATGCCTGGTCATACTTGTATCCCTATACGCGACCACTACGATTTGTTTTGTGTTATACTTATGGAGTACTCCCTGATATCCAACTAGTTTACGGTGGAGTTTACAGTGCTGTATAGACTATAACGCTTATTAAAAATGTGTTAATATGGATAAATGTAACGCCTTAACACTATTTTGATACATTATATTACTGATAGGCATTATCTATTTACCGTACACTACTACATAGTAGATACTTTAACGGATCCTTAAAGGATGGTTATTCCAAACATCCTTTGAGTTACTTGTATTTCAGTTGCTATTTCACTTGAGTTGGATTTATTGATATAAGAATGTTAATCCTGACTCGAGTGTTTTGTGTTTTGCTTTACGCTCGGGTCAGACTGAGTGTACCAGTATTCGAGACTCACCTTTGGAGTTGGAGCTTCGCTTGGAGATCCAGCTAACTATCCAGCTTTCAGATATCCATTTGATTCCAGTGATTGTATTCTGATATTGTATTGGACTATTGTATTCGAGACATCTGTTGTACCTTATTTAACTCTGATATGTATATAGTACCTTCATGAACTACTATCTTTTATTTTCGCTGCATTTATTACTCTGTGTCTGTGATTTGTGATTATTTTATTTACTGTATATGCTCAGTTTGCCAGATTTAAATTAACAATTCGGTATTTTGAATTATTCAAGTCCGACATGTGCGGATGCGAATAGTGCAAAATAGCGGGTCGTTACAGCAACCCAAAGCAAGATATCTACAACCTGTAATAACTCGGTCTGACCTGAGTGTTAAATTCCAAAGAAAATAATATACGGATAAGTATAATTCAAACTCAGTTATTAATGCACGGAAGCAATAATAAATAAATATAAAATAGACGACAGTCATAATAAATCTCGTATATCCAACTCTTCGATAAGAGAATCGGATAACGGCAGATATAACACTAAACAGTGTTAAACACAAATCAACAAATTCAAGTTATCAACGAAGATAAATAAAAACGATTTTCGATGAAGACAATATGAAAACCACAGAATTGCCTAAACAGCAATTAACAACAAAATCCAATTATTAAATAATAATTAGAAACTCAGAATCTAATTATCTATAGATAATTAGAAAATCACAAAATGATCAAATCAAACCAAATCAGAATACAATTTCAAAATATTGAATTGAACACAAAACAATTCAAACAATTGAAATATCAATTAAAACATCAATTCTGTGTGGTTGCAGTACACGCACGCGTGCACTGCCTCGCCACTACAGTGATGAAATAGGAATCAGCACAAGGTCAAATCCGAGCGATTAAGCTGGATTCAACTCAATGTACAAATCAATGTACAAGTCACAATACCATAATGTCCAGACCAAATACTATCAATATGGTCGAACAGAGACTCCATGCATACAAGAAGATATGCACAGAGCTGAAACAAAGAATGGCCAGACCAAACAACGCAGTGCCATCATAAATGAACCCAAATTCGAATTAAGCAATGCAGGCAACCGGGCATGAATACATATGTACAAAGTCAGTGACAATGCCAAACGTTATCACCAGACCAGCCATGATCAGAGAGGAGCAAAAGAAAGCGAACAAAGTGCATATGAATGCATAGTGCAAACTACTACACTAAATAAATGACAACAAGTGCAACAGTGAAATGAAGTGGATAGCTGTCTCCAGCAACAACAAGTATACATGTACATGAAGACAACAAAACAGGTACAACAAATCAAACTGCCCCGGATACCAATGGAGACCAGCAGTGAACAAGTGAAGTTCAGGTCAGACCAATACAACCAATTGCCAACAATGACCAGACTCGAGTGGAACAAGAAATAAATGTTCACAAGAAAAAGCAACAACATGAAACTTATAGTGCAACTGGCTAGAGGTTCAAGTGCAAGTCCACTATCAGAAATGTAGACTGCAATTAAACTGACCCAAATGCTCAAAGCAAATGCAAAGCCACTGTTCAATGAAGTCAATGTCGAACAACCCCAAATCATCACAGGAAGGACAAAATCGAATGGCCAAGATAAATCAAGTCGTAAGTCAATAACCAGAGAAATCGCAAGTTCGAAAACAACATCTAAGTTAACCAAGAACGAAAACGAACTGTTCAAAGCCAGAATCACAAAGACCACAAGGCTATCCAATACACAGTGCACAATGAATGCGTTCACTTGTATTGACACAAGTATATACACTGTAAAAATGAGTACAGACAATTACAAAATCAGGTTAGGATGCACATTCGAACAAATCCATGCCAAAACCATCAATCGAAATGCAAACTATCTCGAGTAATAATACCAGAGACTACAAAGAAACCAATGTTAATGCTCAAATTAGATGTGAGTGAAAAATCACTCAAGAGAATTTCAATCAAAAGGCTACCACTTCAACAACATATATACATATATGCACATATATGTATACACGTATATGAGCTCGAAGCAGTGACAGTAACCAAGTGAACACCAAAAATGCAACATGTATATTACGGTAAACTGGACAGTACTAGCATCACAATCAAGAACAAGGCACAATGCCGAAGCAAAATGGAAAAGGCTAGGACATGGAAATGGATCGAGCAAGTGCACAAATAAAATATATTGCCTTTTTCAAAACAATATATTTGAATTCAAACAACTGCAGTTCAAAGTACTTCCGAAGTCACCAACTAAAATTGAACTGGAAAACGCCAACAGAGAAGTAAAATCAACCATGAACAATGTCGAAATCATGGAACAGTTCAAAATCAATACCGAAACAAAATCAACATAAAGGTAACTAATAGTATAAAATACTCAAGTCCAGTGCACACGTACAAGTTACAGAAATTCAAAAATCAAGTCGAAGTCGAGAATGAACAAGTTAATTTTTCATCTCAAAGCCAAAAGAATTCAAAGCCGATGTCAACAGAGCAAAGTCAGATAAATCTCAAGCAAACAACATAATTCGAACGGCGAGCAAAATGAATTGACAACTCAAACACTTGAATACGAACGAAAATCACAGAATTCGAACCCTAATTAAACTCGAGATGTGAATTAGATGTGAGTGGATCACTCACCTTATTCGAAGAGCGGAGCCAAAAGCAAAACGAAACCCAGAGAGGAGACGAATTTCGATCAACTCGAAGCAACCAAGCCGACATCATCAAACCCTAATTTCGCAAAGAGGATGAACAAGTCGCCATTTTTCTTTTTCGTTTTTTTAGTTTAGGGTTGTGAAAAATGAATAATGGGGAATCCCTTTGCCTTTGATAATTATCACGGCAAAAACAAACAAATGAAAATGTGGGCTAATATTAAGTTTTAAAGCCCTCGTAACAATCAATGAATTTACAAAAGAATCTCTACTGATTAAACTCCCAACAACAATCAGCTATCACCATTAATCCTTTAATGACGATTATTAACCGGTGCAAAACCCCGGGTTGTTACAGACTCCCCTCCTTATAAAAATTGCGTCCCCGCAATTTTCATAATTAAAGTCATCAATAACAATTATTTTTCTAACATAAACTGGTTAAGCTAGAAAAATAAAGGTCAAGAACACAGACGCCAAATAAATCTTTTTATTTCATAAAATAAATTCACAAATTCTCAACAAAATCTAATTATCAAATAGATAATCAGAAAATAGCAAAACTGAATAAATACAATTATCAACAATATCTAATTTTCAATTAGATGATTAGAATACAGAAATCACAAAACAACAATATCTAATTATCGATACAATAATTAGAAAACAGTAAAATCTAATTATCAGCAAAGATAATTAGAAAACACAAATCACAAATCGCAAAACTGCAAATATCTAGTTATCCAACAAATAACTAGAAAACATGAACTTCATAATCAGCAAACTCTAACTATCAACAGAGATAGATAGAAAACAACAATTCAATATAATCAACATAATCTAGAATCAATTAGAGACTAGAAAATCTCATAATCAGCAAAACTAGCAAATATCCAATTATCAAAAACGATAATAAGAAAACACAAATATCTAATTATCAAAAACGATAATCAGAAATCACAAATCAACAAATATCTAATTATCAAAAACGATAATCAGAAATCCTAAATATCTAATTATCAAAACTGATAATCAGAACTCAAATCAGCAAATTTCTAATTATCACAAACGATAATCAGAAATCAACAAATATCTAACTATCAAAAACAATAATCAGAAATCTCAAATCAGCAAATATCTAATTATCACAAACGATAATCAGAACTCAACAAATATCTAATTATCACAAATGATAATCAGAACTCAACAAATATCTAATTATCAAAAACAATAATCAAAAATCTCAAATTAGCAAATATCTAATTATCACAAACGATAATCAGAACTCAACAAATATCTAATTATCACAAACGATAATCAGAACTCTCAAATCAACAAATATATAATTATCAAAAATGATAATCGGAAACAACTAATATCTAATTATCAAAAACGATAATCAGAAACATCAAATATCTAATTATCAAAAATGATAATCAGAAACATCAAATATCTAATTATCAAAAATGATAATCAGAAAACATCAAATATCTAATTATCACAAACGATAATCAGAAATCTCAATCAACAAATATCTAATTATCACAAACGATAATCAGAACTCAAATCAGCAAATATCTAATTACGTGCAGATAATTAGAAACAACAAATATCTAGAAATCAATTAGGATACTCTAGAAAATCCACATAAAAGGTTGGATCGATCCCATCAGATGGTGAGTTTTAGCTACACCGCACGTGCAACAACATATGGCCGAAGCCTACCAAGTATGTAACGACCCCGAAATTTAATTTTATTTAAATTGATAACTAAATAAATTTTTGAATTTAATTTGTGAAAATAATCAATGTGGTGATGCGAGTTTCCCCGAATTCAAGTATATTTTGTAAAAATCATTTAAATTTAATAATATTGTAAATATTGTACATATATGTGAATATATCTGTATACGTGATATATGAGAAAATTTGAAGTTAATATATATGTATATTGAATTCGAGTTTAAATCTAAATCTAAATAGTTTAAAAGTATAAAAGTAAATACATTGGCAACAATTCTAACAATATATTAATTATGGATATTCATTTTTGTTTCAAAGTAACAAGGCTAAAATAAATAAAACTATAAGTATAAAGATGAATAAAATGAAACAAGTGTGTATATATGAAAGCAAGAAACAAAGTACATATCCCTAAGTAACAAAGCAATGTGACTAAAACAAAGAAATCTTTAGCCCAAAACAATATATCAGCCGAGTTAAAGTAATGAAACACTTGCTAAAGAAGGAACAATAATAAAGTACAAAAGGCAAAGGAAGACATAAAGTACCAAGATAATAAATGCAGCACCCAAATTTTTTTTTTTTCAGCCTCCAACAAAGAAAAATCTCCCTGACCAAATACAAAAGAACCTTGTACCTGATTATACATTACCCTATATAACAATCTTTTCTTATCTCAGCCTTCTCATTTCAGTTTTCGTCTATCAAAGCCATGGAAAAAAAAACTAAAGGAAGCATCATCTTTAAACTTAAACAATAATTCAATGTAAAGCAACAATTCAACTCAACCCGAAATCAAGGGAAGTTTCAGCTTCATTTTCAAATCTGTGTCAAATAGCAGTCCTCTGTTTTTTCATCTGAAGCAATGTGAGTAACTTTTTTTTAAAGTGCTTAAGTATATTTCTATATGGTTGCTTGAATGATTAGGAAAGTTTAAAACTTGGTTTGCATGCAAGAATCTTGAGTATATGAATGAGTTTTGGCCTGTGCATGTTGATTGTACAGGGATGTAAATCCCTGTTAGCTTTAGAATATAAAAGCCTGTCAAACCCCAAATCTGTTTGTTTCTAGCTTTGTTTAGATTAAAGTGAGCAAACTCTGTCCTTTCCTACTAAGTGAGTAAACATACATTTTTCAAGTTTAAGTTGAATCAAAACAGTAAAGGATTCAGTGATAATATGGTTGTGTATGTCTTCTGTTTGAACAAAATCCTGTGTTTAATTTTATAGGATGCTCTGCCTATTCTACCTCCCTGTTTATTGATTACAGGGTGGAAACATTTTTCAAACTCAAATTTCCCTTTCATCAAATCATTGTTATGCTTACACCTTTCAGTCAAACATGAAGTTAATCCTCCATCAAGATTTTTTTTAAACATGTTTTCGAATATGTTAGTAAAAGGTACCACTGTCATCATGTTTACAGGTGAACATATAAATCTTGTTAAAAATTTAATTGTTGTAAAATACTAATCCAAGTTCATAACTTGAATCTATATACAAAGGTAGGATTTTTAACATAGAAATGAAAATTTTTATGTAAGCATTCAAGGTGCAGTTCGAAAATGAATAAGAAATGCGTTTTTGTCAATATCAGTTGATTCAACAAATTTTAATTGTTGAAACTTATTGTGAAGCAAGCTCAGTGAGTTTCTAACACGGGAAAAATGCTATAGAATTTTTCCAATGCAAGGATGTTAGTGACGAATTGAAAGTAGGGTTTAAGGGTATGTTTGGGTTACTGTCATTCTCGAACAAATTTCGTCGTCGACGAAGTATTTGAAGCGATCGCACCGAGGGGGATGGTTGCGTGGGATTTGCGGTGACGTGGCCGGAGTTTCAAGTGGTATAGTAGCCGGCGTCGTGAGTTCGATGGATTTTCTGGCGAGGCTATGTTTCCAGGAGTTGTGCAGATTGCCTCGTTTTCGAATTTGGGTTCGTGGTGGCGAACTGGGTGGTCAGGGCATCGGAGGAGGGATTCGTCGACTTGTTGACGATGGTGTGGTGGATCGGAGTTGCTCCGATGGGTGGTGCACGTGCACGTGTAAGTGTGTGTATCTGAAAAAGGGTGGTTGTGTCGAATCGGAAAAGAAGCACTTGACTCGAAGTCCTACTCAGGGAGATAGCGTGATGGCTTGGGGAAAATTGTGTTTGGCTCGAGTAGTTTTAAGTTGTATCGGGTATAAAAATAACTTAAAACAAATTTTAAACAAAATTGAAAGTGCCTAGGGTTGATTTGGGGAAAGCTCGAGATTAGGAGGCAGTTGGCTCGAAGCAGAGGCTGATATAGCCCGGGTAGATGTTGATTCCAGGTTTACAAACCTGTTTGTTCTGGAATTTAAACTGGATTTAAATTTCTAAATAAGGGTTTAATTAACTAATAATTAATATTTAATTAATTAATAATTAAGGATTAATTAATTTAAAATCAAGGACAATTCATCATTAATTAAAGTAATTAATGAAAAATAATTATGTGAACAATTGATTTTAATCACACTGTTAATTCATCTTAATTGTAGATGATTGATTATTATCGAATGCTTTGTGATATAATGCTTTGTGATACAAATTGCTTTGTATTGAGTTGTGATATCTGTGATATGTTTCTTGTGAATGTAAAGCCCTTTGCCCGTAAAACGGCACTTGAATTTCGATGCGACAGGGAGTCGGATTCCAGTTGGTTATCTGAAACCCACATCGAATAATAATTGTGAATCTTTGTGACTGATAAATTTCTTTTATCTATGATTCTGTGAATGAAGATAAGCGTTGTGGATTATACCGCTTATCGATATATCTGTGATTATTGATGTTGTGCACTATTGTGTGAAACCCCTGGACTACACCTTTACACACACAAATATGGATTTCACGTGGAAATCGGTTAAGTCACAGATGATTTAAATTTAATGTTTTGAAATTGAAATTTTAATTTCAATTGATTTTGAAATTGGAAATTTGGGTTTAATATGAAAAGCTTTTGAAATGGGATTTCAAAGATAAAAGTTATTTCGAATAACTTGATTAAGTTTTGAAATTTAAATAATTTGATTTAAATTTGAATTCAAGTTTTAAATTGAATTCTATGATTTGAAACTAGGGATTTAAAGATGCTGTATAAGTTATATATGGGTTAAACCATTTTAAAGGTATTGATTTGGGAATTTGAGTTTAATTCAAGGGTTTTAACTCGTGTAAATATAACTGGATTTTTCTGAAATGAAAACTACTTGTTTTCAAATAATAATAGCTTTCATTTTAAGAAATGAACTTCCAATTTGTGTCAATAGAATTTCAAGTTTGAAATAGAATTGAAATGTTTTGAAATTTATGAAATGAGTCTTTGATTCAAAGACCGAACGAGTTAATCCAACTTGAAATGGAATTGTTTTGAAAGCTATAAGTTAAATCTTGATTTAAAGATTTAACGAGTTAATCAGATTGAAATGGAAATTGTTTTGAAATCCATGAATGGATCTTTGTGAATGGGGCGAACTTTGTGAATTGAATCTTTTTGTTTAAAAGATTAAAGTGTGGAAATTGTTTAAACCATCGAAGGTTTTTGAAATGAATTTTTTTGTTTAAAAGATTGGAAATGGTAATTTGTTTAACCATTCGAATGAAAAGTTTTGGGCTTTAATCTGTGAGTTAACTGAGACCCCAGTATCCATATGATTTTTAATTGCGCTCGTTATTCGGTTTAGCTGGGAGAGGACCTTTGTGTCATATATCCCATTCCGAATAGTGATACGACGATATGGATAGCATTTGAAGACCGGTGGTGAAGACCGGGTATTTGCGAGAGCGATATGATGACCTATCGATTTTCTCTGCATCATGGCTCCGGTATAGAGATTCCCTAAGTGATGGGAAGTCCGATCGAGATTGTGAATACCCGGATGTGCAAGGGCTTCTTCGGAAGTGCCTTCGGTTCTGTTCGAACCCGGAACAGACTTGTATGGATGTGTGTCTGACATTACACTTTGAGATGTAAAGCTGGTTTCTATCAAATACATTTCTGTTGGTGGCGGAGAATTTATTCTCTTAGCTTAACACCCTTCTCTGAGACGTACGAGCTCAGAGGTTATGTAGTTGATGGTTACTAGTGATACATTCCCAATTTGGTAATGTGGCATACGAAGTGCTGCTGATCATTTGTTGATCGAAGCGTGGCTTTGTGAAAAAGCGTGGCTTCGTGGACGAGACTTCGTCGAGCCTCACAACCCGGTAATGGTCAAAACATGAATGTTGCGACAAAGGTTTGTAGGGGTAGCGCCCCTAGGGTATGTCATTTCCTTCTGGATAAAAGGGTGGTATCATGGTATGGAGCCCAGATACTTACTCATGTGGATACACTTTATTTATTATGTGTGATGTTGGTTATCGAGCGCTCGGATAAAGGTCGGTAACGACCGGGGGATGACATGACTCGTGTGTTAGTTACCTAGTTACAGCTGTACAGCGTGAGGTAGCGTCGGCCTTTTGTTTGCAGAGATCCGGTTAGGATCCGGAGCGTCTTTCCAGAGGCGTTTCTATTTCGGTAAGGAAGTTCCTTAGCCTGATCATTTGTTGGAAATCCAAAGAAACAATACGAACCCTGTACGATTTTTAGTTGTATTACCTGCTATGGAATGTGGCGGTAAACTGCTATTGAACGTAGTAGCTATAGTAGGCATACAACAATAGTTGTATGCTGGCTAAGATTTATATTATATTTTCGAAATGTTTTTCTACACTATGCACTAGTAATAATATCAAAAGAGTTTTGATTTTGCGTAGTAAGCATGTTTGACTATCATAAGGAGAAATCTCCTCCAATTCTGCGATTGCATTGTGTGTGTGGCGGGAGGCCTTATGGTAGTTTCATTTTCGAAAAGCATTACGGATTTCAATGTTTAAAAGCCTTTGTTGCTTGTTTTAAAGATAATCTGTTTTTGTTGCTCACACCAGTCCCATGACTGACCTGGAGTTTATTGTTCCCTTCCTAAACTCTGGGTGCCCACTATTTTCCACACAGGCAGTCTAGAGTTGGGTTTTTCAGATATTCAGGATTAGTAGATTATCTGGAGCTAGTTCAGTTCTTGGAGTTCATGGACTGACGTTGCTTATCTTGGAACATTCTATTGGAGATATTCTATCCACTGCTGGTGTTATCTATTTTCTTTTCCGCTGCTATTTGTTGTATCATATCTCTGATGTATATAGATATTCATTGTATCATCATTGTATCTGAATATTGTATCAGATGTTGTATATCTATATTCTTTTTCTTTTCTTCTGCTGTGTTATTTACTTAATTGTGTTATAGCTCCGGCGAATCGGATTTGAACGGTCGAATCTGCGGCATTCTAGTACAATGTGAAGTACGGATGTTGATTTTCGAACGGGCAAAATCCGAGTCGTTACAAAGTACTATAAAATTTTGGCGCCCATCAGATGACCCGAAGGTCCGCAGAGTGACCCGAAGGTCTAGTACTGGTATTTAACCCGAAGGTCCTCAGAGTGGCCCGAAAGCCCAACCAATGACCCAAAGGTCCAGCAGATGACCCGAAGGTCCAACATAGTGGCTCGATAGCACACAAAATCATCAGAATCATCAAACAGCAGATGTTTCAATTAACGAGTCCGGAACTAACCAAAATAGTAAACGCACATGTCCCATATCACGTGTTTTACTAAATCGTTTGATTCTCTTCATCGTTTCCTTGAAAGTGCAAAATTATGTATTTTAAATAAATACATTTTACGTTCTCAAACAGACAAGTCCGGAATTAAGCGAATCAGTAAAAGTGAGGGTTCATAGTCCTCAATTTTGCTGAAGTGTTTAAATCGCTTCCTCATTCTTTCGAAAGCGCAAACTGTAAAAATTTTGAAAACAATTTTCAAACACGTGATTAAAACAGCAATACCAGTAGCAATTTTGAAAAGGAAATTGTACTTCCCAAAACACCGTAAAATCGGATCTCAAAATCAGCATTGCGGAATAACCGCTTGAAAATCTACTTTCAAATCTGACGATTACTGAAGTCAAAGCGACAGTAATTTTTATGCGTCAGAATCTCATCAAAATAATTCACATCAAAATATAATACCAGTGAATTTTCATTCATTAAGAATGTCAACAAAACACCCTACGTCAAAATTTTAGCATCGGTGTAAATTAAAAATCCCGTTATAAAGATAACGACAACAAAATACGTTTAAACCAAACACCGGTTCAACGTAAAATTAATGCAGTAACGTGCAACTCAAATTTGCATGTACTACAAAATGAACAAAGAAATCATTCGAATGTATCTTCAATGAAGATAATTCAAAACAGCAAAAATCTCAACAAAAATCACATGACTGCAATCGCTTCGAATCCTCAAATCGGATTCGAAATTTTCAAAGAAACAAAATAAACCCTGCTATGTAAACAACAAATGAAATATTTCAATTTCATATTTCGATTTTTAAATCAAAAAGGTTATCAGCTGTACTCAGCGAAGACAGTGTCACTGCTTCCGCTGCGCACTCTGATAAACAAAACACAAATTACTCAATCATCAAAACACAGTTTCACTTTTATTTTTAAATAAAGATATTTAAAAATTTCATCATAATTTCAGAACTTTAGTTTTGACTCAAAGCACAACTAAAAACATCGACAAATAGTTGTTACACATGTTCCATCAAAGTTATGTTTTATATTATGTCCATAAACCCCAAGCTTTGATACCAACTATGACGCCCCACCTCTATGCTCACAATAACAAAGAGTATTAAAAGAAATACTGTCTGTTATTACGAAGAATAAGGCTGGATAGGAGCGGCCATCCGTAGTTGGGCCTTACACTAGTATTGGTTACCTCAATAGGAGTGGTATACATTTTATTTTTCATCTCTTATTTATTTACACCCATCGACATACCCAATTCCAGTATAAAACGAGCTACGATGGTTCATAATAGTTTAGGACAATATATATAATAATAACATAGATAAGCTAAATGCGGAACACAAATAATAAAAGTCTCATAGATATATATATATATATATATATATATATATATAACTGATGTCAGTTACAATACATTTGACACAATACATATGATACAACTACAACTGTCGACTCTGGGAGTTATATATACAAGTACATTATCGAATAATATACATGAATACATATCAACCTAGATCAGATACACTGACTACTACAAAATGACGATGACTACTCCAAAAGATATGAAGATACTTCATAGCTCAAGCAGCAACCCAAAACAAGATATTTACAACCTGTAATAACTCGATCTGACCCGAGTATTAAATTCAAAAGAAAATAATACATGGGTCAGTCAAATTCAAACTCAGTTATTAATGCACGGAAGCAATAATAAATAAATAGCAAATAGACGATAGTCATAATAAATCTCGTATATCCAACTCTTCGATAAGAGAATCGGATAACGGCAGATATAACACTAAACAGTGTTAAACACAAATCAGCAAATTCAAGTTATCAACGAAGATAAATAAAAACGATTTTCGATGAAGACAATATGAAAACCACAGAATTGCCTAAACAGCAATTAACAACAAAATCCAATTATTAAATAATAATTAGAAACTCAGAATCTAATTATCTATAGATAATTAGAAAATCACAAAATGATCAAATCAAACCAAATCAGAATACAATTTCAAAATATTGAATTGAACACAAAACAATTCAAACAATTGAAATATTAATTAAAACGTCAATTTTGTGTGGCTGTAGTACATGCACGCGTGCACTGCCTCGCCACTACAGTGATGAAATAGGAATCAGCACAAGGTCAAATCCGAGCGATTAAGTTGGATTCAACTCAATGTACAAATCAATGTACAAGTCACAATACCATAATGTCCAGACCAAATACTATCAATATGGTCGAACAGAGACTCCATGCATACAAGAAGATATGCACAGAGCTGAAACAAAGAATGGCCAGACCAAACAACGCAGTGCCATCATAAATGAACCCAAATTTGAATTAAGCAATGCAGGCAACCGGGCATGAATACATATGTACAAAGTCAGTGACAATGCCAAACGTTATCACCAGACCGGCCATTATCAGAGAGGAGCAAAAGAAAGCGAACAAAGTGCATATGAATGCATAGTGCAAACTACTGCACTAAGTAAATGACAACAAGTGCAACAGTGAAATGAAGTGGATAGCTGTCTCCAGCAACAGCAAGTATACATGTACATGAAGCCAACAAAACAGGTACAACAAATCAAACTGCCCCGGATACCAATGGAGACCAGCAGTGAACAAGTGAAGTTCAGGTCAGACTAATACAACCAATTGCCAACAATGACCAGACTCGAGTGGAACAAGAAATAAATGTTCACAAGAAAAAGCAACAACATGAAACTTATAGTGCAACTGGCCAGAGGTTCAAGTGCAAGTCTACTATCAAAAATGTTGACTGCAATTAAACAAACCCAAATGCTCAAAGCAAATGCAAAGCCACTGTTCAATGAAGTCAGTGTCGAACAACCCCAAATCATCATAGGAAGGACAAAATCGAATGGCCAAGATAAATCAAGTCGTAAGTCAATAACTAGAGAAATCGCAAGTTCGAAAACAACATCGAAGTTAACCAAGAACGAAAACGAACTGTTCAAAGCCAGAATCACAAAGACCATAAGGCTATCCAATACACAGTGCACAATGAATGCGTTCACTTGTATTGACACAAGTATATACACTGTAAAAATGAGTACAGACAATTACAAAATCAGGTTAGGATGCACATTCGAACAAATCCATGCCAAAACCATCAATCGAAATGCAAACTGTCTCGAGTAATAATACCAGAGACTACAAAGAAACCAATGTTAACGCTCAAATTAGATGTGAGTGAAAAATCACTCAAGAGAATTTCAATCAAAAGGCTACCACTTCAACAACATATATACATATATGCACATATATGTATACACGTATATGAGCTCGAAGCAGTGACAGTAACCAAATGAACACCAAAAATGCAACATGTATACTACGGTAAACTGGACAGTACTAGCATCACAATCAAGAACAAGGCACAATGTCGAAGCAAAATGGCAAAGGCCAGCACATGGAAATGAATCGAGCAAGTGCACAAATAAAATATATTGCCTTTTTCAAAACAATATATTTGAATTCAAACAACTGCAGTTCAAAGTACTTCCGAAGTCACCAACTAAAATTGAACTGGAAAACGCCAACAGAGAAGTAAAATCAACCATGAACAATGTCGAAGTCATGGAACAGTTCAAAATCAATACCGAAACAAAATCAACATAAAGATAACTAATAGTATCAGATACTCAAGTCCAATGCACACGTACAGGTTACAGAAATTCAAAAATCAAGTCGAAGTCGAGAATGAACAAGTCAATTTTTCATCTCAAAGCCAAAAGAATTCAAAGCCGATGTCAACAGAGCAAAGTCAGATAAATCTCAAGCAAACAACATAATTCGAACGGCGAGCAAAATGAATTGACAACTCAAACACTTGAATACAAACGAAAATCACAGAATTCGAACCTTAATTAAACTGGAGATGTGAATTAGATGTGAGTGGATCACTCACCTTATTCAAAGAGCGGAGCCAAAAGCAAAACGAAACCCAGAGAGGAGACGAATTTCGATCAACTCGAAGCAACCAAGCCGACATCATCAAACCCTAATTTCGCAAAGAGGACGAACGGGTCGCCATTTTTCTTTTTCATTTGTTTAGTTTAGGGTTGTGAAAAATGAATAATGGGGAATCCCTTTGCCTTTGATAATTATCACGGCAAAAACAAACAAATGAAAATATGGGCCAATATTAAGTTTTAAAGCCTCATAACAATCAATGAATTTACAAAAGAATCTCTACTAATTAAACTCCCAACTACAATCAGCTATCACCATTAATCCTTTAATGACGATTATTAACCGGTGCAAAACCCCGGGTTGTTACAGACTCCCCTCCTTATAAAAATTGTGTCCACGCAATTTTCATAATTAAAGTCGTCAATAACAATTATTTTTCTAACATAAACTGGTTAAGCTAGAAAAATAAAGGTCAAGAACACAGACGCCAAAGAAATCTTTTAATTTCATAAAATAAATTCACAAATTCTCAACAAAATCTAATTATCAAATAGATAATTAGAAAACAGCAAAACTGAATAAATGCAATTATCAACAATATCTAATTTTCAATTAGATGATTAGAATACAGAAATCACAAAACAGCAATATCTAATTATCGATACAACAATTAGAAAACAGTAAAATCTAATTATCAGCAAAGATAATTAGAAATCACAAATCGCAAAACTGCAAATATCTAGTTATCCAACAAATAACTAGAAAACACGAACTTCATAATCAGCAAACTCTAACTATCAACAGAGATAGATAGAAAACAACAACTCAATATAATCAACAAAATCTAGAATCAATTAGAGACTAGAAAATCTCATAATCAGCAAAACTAGCAAATATCCAATTATCAAAAACGATAATCAGAAAACACAAATATCTAATTATCAAAAACGATAATCAGAAATCACAAATCAATAAATATCTAATTATCAAAAATGATAATCAGAAATCTCAAATATCTAATTATCAAAAACGATAATCAAAACTCAAATCAGCAAATATCTAATTATCACAAACGATAATCAGAACTCAACAAATATCTAATTATCACAAACGAAAATCAGAACTCAACAAATATCTAATTATCAAAAACGATAATCAGAAATCTCAAATCAGCAAATATCTAATTATCACAAACGATAATCAGAACTCTCAAATCAACAAATATCTAATTATCAAAAATGATAATCAGAAACAACTAATATCTAATTATCAAAAATGATAATCAGAAACATCAAATATCTAATTATCAAAAACGATAATCAGAAAACATCAAATATCTAATTATCACAAACGATAATCAGAAATCTCAATCAACAAATATCTAATTATCACAAACGATAATCAGAACTCAAATCAGCAAATATCTAATTACCTGCAGATAATTAGAAACAACAAATATCTAGAAATCAATTAAGATACTCTAGAAAATCAACATAAAAGGTTGGATCGATCCCATCAGATGGCGAATTTTAGCTATGCCACACGTGCAACAACATATGGCCGAAGCCTACCAAGTACTATAAAATTTTGGCGCCCATCAGATGATCCGAAGGTCCGTAGAGTGACCCGAAGGTCTAGTACTGGTATTTTACCCGAAGGTCCTCAGAGTGGCCCGAAAGCCCAACCAATGACCCGAAGGTCCAGCAGATGACCAGAAGGTCCAACATAGTGGCTCGAAAGCACACAAAATCATCAGAATCATCAAACAGCAGATGTTTCAATTAACGAGTCCGGAATTAACCGAAATAGCAAACGCACATGTCCCATACCACGTGTTTTACTAAATCATTTGATTCTCTTCATCGTTTCCTTGAAAGTGCAAAATTGTGTATTTTAAATAAATACATTTTACGTTCTCAAACGGACAAGTCTGGAATTAAGCGAATCAGTAAAAGTAAGGGTTCATAGTCCTCAATTTTGCTGAAGCGTTTAAATCGCTTCCTCATTCTTTCGAAAGCGCAAACAGTAAAAATTTTGAAAATAATTTTATTTTAAAAACAATTTTCAAACATGTGATTAAAACAGCAATATCAGTAGCAATTTCGAAAAGGAAATTGTACTTTCCAAAACACCGTAAAATCAGATCTCAAAATCAGCATTGCGAAATAACCGCTTGAATATCCACTTTCAAATCTGATGATTACTAAAGTCAAAGCGACAGTAATTTTTATGCGTCAGAATCTCATCAAAATAATTCACATCAAAATATAATACCAGTGAATTTTCATTCATTAAGAATGTCAACAAAACACCCTACTTCAAAAATTTAGCATCGGTGTAAAAATCCCGTTATAAAGATAATGGCAACAAAATACGTTTAAACCAAACACCGGTTCAACGTAAAATTAATGCAGTAACATGCAACTCAAGTTTGCACGTACTACAAAATGAACAAAGAAGTCATTCGAATGTATCTTCAATGAAGATAATTCATAACAGCAAAAATCTCAACAAAAATCACATAACTGCAATCGCTTCGAATCCTCAAATCGGATTCGAAATTTTCAAAGAAACAAAATAAACCCGGCTATGTAAACAACAAATGAAATATTTCAATTTCATATTTCGATTTTTAAATCAAAAAGGTTATCAGCTGTACTCAGCGAAGACAGTGTCACTGCTTCCGCTGCGCACTCTGATAAACAGAACACAAATTACTCAATCATCAAAACACAGTTTCACGTATATTGAATAACACTGATTGTCTTTTGGTATTACAACTTTCTTATAATCAAATCCTCAAGAGTATATATGAGTGTGAAGATTTAGAAGGAAGATAATCACGTAGAATCGAAGTATATGAATTAATTCAAGGATTCTAGTGATATTGAATGAGAATGAATGCTTTTTATTTGCAGAGAATAATAGAGAATAGATTTCAGAATTAAAACAAGAATCGGTTATTGTAGAAGTGAATTGAAAATGTTTATATAGTTGTAGAATAGTTACAATCTTTCATGAAGAGTTTCAATCAAAAGTTGTGCCCGTATCTCTTGGATTGAAGGACATTCCTCTTCATGAACGATCGCAACTCTTAAGAAAACTAGCCGTTATGTTCAGGTCGGTTGACCGATAAAACTGGTCGGTCAGTAGAGTTTCAAAACCGTACATAGAACAGTGTATATCTGTGCACTTGACACAGAGTCGGTCGACCGAGGTTCCTGGTCGGTGAGCCGACCTGTTGTCAATTGCACAGTGCACACTTATTTATGTATAAATCAATATAAATCAATTTGTGTGTGTGTGTGACTACTTGAGAAATGATTTTAACAATATTCTAAGACTCAATACATTAAAATATTCATACTAATCTCTGGATTGTAGTCTTGTCTCCTTTGTAGTGCACAATATACGTATATTCTCTTTTTGTCGCTTTCGTATAGTATTCTCTTTGTAATTCGTCGTATGATCTCTGGAGCTTGTGTCATGAATCAAAACTCATGAATCAACATTAAATACTTTGGAAACTAAAATTTTACAGCAAAAATATATAAGGTCAGAAAGATCAAAGATTTCAATTTCAAGTTTTGGTTATGGGAATGAATTCGCATGTGGAAATAATGAATTTAGGTAATAATTTCATGATTTTTAAACTTGGAAACGACGAGATATGTTGAGTTGATCGATAATTGCATTTTGGTCAATTGCTGTCGATCGGCAATGTTATGGTCGCCAAGATTAAGGTGGGAGGAGGCCTGATAAACACTGATTAAGGTGGGAGGAGGCAATGATTTTTAAATCAAAAAGGTTATCAGCTGTACTCAGCGAAGACAGTGTCACTGCTTCCGCTGCGCACTCTGATAAACAGAACACAAATTACTCAATCATCAAAACACAGTTTCATGTATATTGAATAACACTGATTGTCTTTTGGTATTACAACTTTCGTATAATCAAATCCTCAAGAGTATATATGAGTGTGAAGATTTAGAAGGAAGATAATCACGTAGAATCGAAGTATATGAATTAATTCAAGGATTCTAGTGATATTGAATGAGAATGAATGCTTTTTATTTGCAGAGAATAATAGAGAATAGATTTCAGAATTAAAACAAGAATTGGTTATTGTAGAAGTGAATTGAAAATGTTTATATAGTTGTAGAATAGTTACAATCTTTCATGAAGAGTTTCAATCAAAAGTTGTGCCCGTATCTCTTGGATTGAAGGACATTCCTCTTCATGAACGATCGCAACTCTTAAGAAAACTAGCCGTTATGTTCAGGTCGGTTGACCGATAAAACTGGTCGGTCAGTAGAGTTTCAAAACCGTACACAGAACAGTGTATATCTGTGCACTTGACACAGAGTCGGTCGACCGAGGTTCCTGGTCGGTCAGCCGACCTGTTGTCAATTGCACAGTGCACACTTATTTATGTATAAATCAATATAAATCAATTTGTGTGTGTGTGACTACTTGAGGAATGATTTTAACAATATTCTAAGACTCAATACATTAGAATATTCATACTAATCTCTGGATTATAGTCTTGTCTCCTTTGTAGTGCACAATATACGTATATTCTCTTTTTGTCGCTTTCGTATAGTATTCTCTTTGTAATTCGTCGTATGATCTCTGGAGCTTGTGTCATGAATCAACATTAAATACTTTGGAAGCTAAAATTTTACAGCAAAAATATATAAGGTCAGAAAGATCAAAGATTTCAATTTCAAGTTTTGGTTATGGGAATGATTTCGCATGTGGAAATAATGAATTTAGGTAATAATTTCATGATTTTTAAACTTGGAAACGACGAGATATGTTGAGTTGATCGATAATTGCATTTTGGTCAATTGCTGTCGATCGGCAATGTTATGGTCGCCAAGATTAAGGTGGGAGGAGGCCTGAATGATGGCGAACTCAAGAAAAATAGTATAAGAATTTATAGATGGTCGGAGCGGCGACACATCGTCGAACTAGGGTTCGACTGTTAGTTTTTGTAGGTGGGTTTGTCGAGGCAAGTTCGTTGTCATCGTGGGATCGAGTTGAACCAGTCCATGAGGGATCGATGTTGGAGGTTGAGGTGAAGTCGTGGTCGGGGTCGCGAGGGTTCTGGCGTGGGCACGTGGCGGGACGAGGCGTTTGGGTTGATCGGAGTTTGTTTTCAGGTTGGGTTGGGTACCTCGATTTCTAATTCGCCGTCGATTCTTGGAGCAGGGTGGTATGGTGGTTAGAAGTGGTTGACGTCGACTCGACGAAGGTCGAGAAGTTGGTCGGAGGGCGTCAGATCATCGGTGCAGGTGCATAGTGTATCACCTATATCTGGTTATGTTTAAGCTATTGGGAAAGAAGCCTGTCTCGGTTTCAAGCTTGGAGGAAACAAAGGTTTGACTTGAAGAAGGATGTAAAATTTTAGCTCGGGTAAGGGCTCGAGGGAAGGGAAGTTTGACTCGGGTTGGGCTTCGCATATGGGAGTGAAAATGTTTTTAACATTTTTAAAATTCTGAAATAAATTAAGTTTTTTAATTAAAACAAGTTTTCAAGGTAAAACATTTTCAAAGAAGAAGCTTGAGCAGATGTTCAAATAAAAATATTAATCAAGTTCTATGAACAAGTTTCAAAATTTAATTGTAAGTTGAATGCCTTGAATTTAAATGGTTTTGGTTTTAAATAATTATTAGGTTAATTATTTAATTAAACCCCTAAGTGTTTTGAACTTAATTCATCAATAAGGACCCAAGTGGTTTGTATAAATGAATTCCAAGCAATTAAATTAAATAAGATTTAAATAATCTAATTAAGGAAATGTTTAATTAAGGTAAATGGTTTATCTTAATTAATTAAGTTCTTGGATAATTAAAGATTAATTAAATTAATGAAGTAATTAAAGAGAAATTAATTAATTAATTAATCATTAAGAGTTATAAATTAATTTGAGATTAATTAGTTGGGAATTAGGGATTAATTAATGATTAATTACTTAAATAATAATTACTTAATGCAAGTAATTAAGGATTAATGTGTTAAGGGTTAATTATTTAATAATTAAAGGATAATTAATTGAGGATAATTTACTAATGGGATAATTACTTAATGAAAGTAATTATGGATAATTAATTTATATAAATAAATAAAGAATGATTAATTAATGGATGTAATTAATCAATATTAAGTAAGCAGGACTTAAAGGTAATCCAAGTGATTAAGTTAGAAATTAATTTAATTAGAGATAAATTAAATTAATTAAGAATGGATCAAATTTGTTTATGGATGATTTAAATGATATCGGGTGATTTGAATGATACATCTCTGATATGTGATATGTGATGTTTAGTGATATAGGGTTGAATTAGATAATATGGATTATCTATCTGTATTGATATGAATCATCTATTTGAAATGTTCTGAATAACTAAATTGTTCAAATCCTTTAAAACAACTTGGACATTTAAAACGGCGTTTTGAATCAACCTTTTCTGATAACTTATGTACTGTGATATGAGATGTGGGGTTGTACTGTGATATTTGGATTAACTATCAATAGTGAATTTCCATGTAAAGTGTGACATATTGTATTTAAATTTGAATTGTAAAAAGGGTTTAGTTTTGAAGTGACATTGAATTCGAAGGGACCGGGATCGGGTATCAGCAATACCCGAACCCACTTCGATTAGTAATCTAAGTTTTTATAATTGGACATGTAAAACTAAATAGGCTGGAATGGAATGAATTGTGTAATATGGATGTTTAACCTAAACCTGTTGTGTGATAAATGATTGACTATGAGAACTCGTAAAAGGGTACGAGTTACCTTGATATTCATATATGTATAGCTTTGTATTTCATGTTATATGGGTTTACTCACACTTGTTTCCAGCCTGACCCGGGTGTTACTTTGATGTAATGCTCGGTTCAGACCGAGTATTACATATTTTCAGGAAAGGACGTTCTGGAGCTCAGAAGACGAGCTGGATGGTAGGAACGTATGGAGTGTTTCCGCTGTGATTTAATTCTGTTTATCTGAGACATGTTGATTTGTATATGTCCAGTGTTTGAGTATGTGTGTAACTCTAGTGTATAAAAATGTAAGCAACTGATACAGTATTCTTTGTAAAATGTTATTATTTGATATTATATTTTAATCCGCTGCGATTGTGAGAATCCGTGTTGTGTTTCTGTTTCTTCTTCTTCTATCTCTTTCTTCTTTCTTAACTATCCAGAATTTTCGGGATCGAAAACTTTGGGTCGTTACATTTAGTATCAGAGCAAAGGTTAAGCAAGAACCTTGGCTCTGGTGGGTGTACTCATCTAAGGATAGGGTCAATAGTTCCCTAGAATGAGTTGAGTATGTATATATATATGAGAGCGTACTTGTTATTTTCATATATAAAGATTTTAAATGATTTTATATAAGAATATATTTTGATATATATAAAGCAATATTTCTTACTAATAAATGTTAAGGTAATTTGTTGTTAAAAATTATTGGAATTAAATTAAGAGATAATAGAAATGCAACCAAATTGAAATTAAATAAAGGTAAGTTTGAAATGGTTTCAAACTTAAATTTAATCTTGAATTTGGGGAAAAGGTTCAGAATAAGATAACAATGAATTGGTTTCCAGATATGATAATCTTGATTATTATCATAAATGATTGTTGTGTTTAATTATAAGATGTGAATTAATGAGTAAGCAAAATGAAATGTTTTAGATAAGTATGACTTATAAATTGGAACTGAAGATGATCTAGATTGTGAAGTTTGAAATCTAAGGCAGAAAATTTGGAATTTGTGTCAAAGTGCTAAAGGAAATAATAAATAAGTATTATTGGAATAAAAGGGACTTGTTGCAAACAAGGGTTGTTTGAAAATTTGTTTTGAATTAAAAACCAAAGGTGATTTAAAATTTAAGGATAACTTGGTATGTAAAGGAAATATTATGTATATATGAGGAATATACATAATATCAAAGATGGTTTGAAATAAACTCTAAATGTTGAGTTTAAATTTGGAATGAGATGTGATACCCAAGGTGATAAGTTTTTGAACTTATAAAATTATTAATGTGAAGTTTAAAATTTAAAATGGGAATCCAAATTGGGTAAGGTTGGCTGGATTAAGTAAATTGAATTTAACTTTGGGAGAGTTAAATAATTTAACAAGCAACCTAAATTGGAAATTTTGTGATGAAATTGGAATCTAACATGGGAAGTTTAATGGTTAATTTGAATTGGGAGTTTGTGTGATCTCAAAATGGGTTTGAGATCTAGAAATTAAAAATGGATGGATGTTTTAGAATAAATTGGATGATGTTATCCTATTGTTATTGATAATCTTTAAATTGTGAATTGAATTTGTTTAAATGAATGAGGGATGAAGTGTGGTAATATATCCATTATTGTGATAAAAGGGAAATTAAACTTTAATTTGAAATTAAGGATATGGAATTACTTTGAACTAAAAATTTGAATAATTGAATTTGTAAATTAAAATTTGTTTAAGAACTGGTTTCAAAACTGGAAGATAAAATTGGATAATAAATTGAATTTTTAAGATAAAATTGTTTTGAATTCTTATTTGAACTTTGAAATAAGTTAAGTAAAGATAATTTAAAATGGGATTTTGAGAATTGGACTCAGAATTAAATTGTTTAAAGATTTGGATTATTGATTTGAGAATAAAGGTTAATTTGATTTAAGGGGTTAAATCAACTTTTGAAAATTTAACTCGAATTTATATAATTCGAGATGGTTTAAATTGAGATTTAAACTGAATTAGTTCAAACTGAATTTGATTTGAATTTAATGGGAAATTTATTGAAATGGAGATTGGGAAGTTGAACAGTTTGGCTCTGGACTATTTTCAAAATAAATTGTTTAATACAAATCTATTTTTCCAAACTATTTACTATACAATCTTTCTTCTTAAACCCCAAACTATCTTATACTTATTTTACAATTATTTTTGGAACTATTTAACTATTTTACAACTGTTTTATAAACTAATTACTATCTTTCTAGCTACTTTATAACTAGTTACCATTTTACAACTAATTTGTAATTATTTTACTATTTTTCAACTGTCTTACAATTACTTAACTGTTTTACAACTATTTTACAGTAAATAATTATTTTTCAACTACTTATTTATTTTGAAAAATTTCAAGCTATTTTCTAAATTTAAACTGGTCAGAGTACAAACTGTTTATGATTAAGTACCCAATTGAGATAAGAATTGAGGTGATAATACAAATGGGATTGAAGCAATTGTGAATAAGTGAATAAAAATCAAGTGAGGATGAATAGAAAGGAAATTGATTTAACTGATAATCAATGAAGATAAATACGTAGGATGTACGTATATTATTCTATTCGCATGGTGATTTGATCCAGATTCGAGCACAGAATTTTGAGATAGTATTATCGATCTGAGTTGGGATTTTTCGCTCGATTTTCGATGGCAAACCTCGATATGGATTTTTGATTGGTTCTGGATATTCTCTATCATAGTTATGACTATGCAAGGAGAATAACGGTTTCTGATCAAGAAACCAAATCTGAGTCCGCACTAGGAAGTCGGGTGGACGATACTAGTTCGGAAGTGGAATTGTGTGATCGAGTGAGCGATCAGATTTATATGGCGTACGGATGATATGTGTACATCGTACGTGTTTGAATGAAATTGATATTATAAATTTATGGATAAGAATTGTAAAATGGTTTTTGAAATGAAAAGTATATTTTGTGAAATATATGATGAGGTAAAATGGGAATTGGAAATTTCTATGATTAAAGAATCACTTTATGAAGAAAAGTAATGTGGTTAATAACTTTATAAAAGAGTTTGAATATTTGATTTGGACTAAACAAAGTTATATATCTTTGTTATATATGGAAAACTCCCCTAGTTGAATCTATTGCCAGAAGAGAA
This sequence comes from Allium fistulosum, assembly GCA_030737815.1. NCBI lineage: Eukaryota > Viridiplantae > Streptophyta > Magnoliopsida > Asparagales > Amaryllidaceae > Allium > Allium fistulosum. The sequence goes on from CM060903.1 coordinate 846,972,288, forward strand.
GGGTTTCGAAAATATTTAAAGTATAAAAAGGAAATTTATACAAGTATGAATTGAACCAAAGATTTTTCAAGATTATTATATATATGTATATATAAAAAGGATTTGTGAAAATGATTTTGAGGAAAGGTTTCGGGAACCTATGGCATTTGGAAAGGCTTTTGATTTTTGGGTAAAATCAATATTGGAATTTGGAAAAGCCTAATATGAGAATTATCGATTTTGGGAATCAATTTTGTAAAGGAGATTTATATGAGATTCATACTTGGTGTATGATTTGGAAAATACTATATGTGTATAGTATAAAGTGTTTTGAAAGTGGCTTTGGGGAAAAAGGCGCTCCCTTGAATGAACTTCTCAGGAGTGCCACAGGGTGGTACTGCCTTGAGCCTCTAAGGGGGAGGTTCTAAAGTTGATCCTGTGAGGAGTCCGGACAAAACTAGTTCCTGAGGATTATTTGGTAGCGAAAGTCGAGGGCGCTGATGCCTATAGAGGCATTTGGGTTATGCTATAACGACAGTGTAACTCGATGTCGCTGCGATCTACTGTGTGGACCATAGCGGAATCATGTGGAGGATGAGTGCCAACAGTCTACACTTGATTTTGCCGGGATGGCAATGTAACATCGGTAGACTGCGATCTATAGTCAAGTGGAGGAGTTTCATTCTTTTGGTAGCGAAATTCGGTGGCGCTGATGCCTACGGTTATATGGGTTTTTGCTGTGATAGCAACGTAAGGCCAGGGTATAACTGCGATCTGTAGCGGGTTCCATGGTGTAATCGAGGGGCGCGGAGGCCTACAGTTATCTATGGATTTTGCCGGGACGGCAACGTAACCATCAGGTTAACTACGACCATGGATGGGGGTGATGATTTCCAGAGCATTTTCACCAAGAAATTTTCTCTATTTTCAAAACTATTTTCAATAAAATTATTTTCCAAAGTATTTTCACTGGGTGTTGGAAACGAGTTTACCAAGTACTTATAGATTTTCAGTCCTACGCCTGATCAATATATGACCGAATTTCTGTGAGAATAAGGATGGACTTGTCGAAACATCAAGTTATAAAAGTATTTTTATAAAGACTATTTTAGTAATATTATATAGATTTTTAAAGTATTTTAAGAATGATCAAAGAAAACTTATCTGATTTTAAGAATTTTAATAAATCTGACTTCGTTCCTTTTCGAGGACGAAAAGTTCTAAAGGGGGGAGGAATGTGATGACCCGGATTTTTAACGTCTGTTAATTGGATAATTAACAGGTTTAAATTTTCAGAATATTAATTTTTGATGGGTCAAGCAAATGAATTTCTGATAATTGAAATATTGGATATATAAATGGCTTAAAAACTATAATAAATCTTTGGCTTATAAATCTCTAGATATGATGAACCATATAGCAGAAAAATTAAATTATATATGTATATTATAAAAACTCCAACATTTAAATCATGATAAAATATCCTTATATATATGTATAAATAAATATATACAACCTTGTGATGTTGAAAATATATACATATATAAGTATATACATATACAAGAATATAAATGTATGTATATACCTATATGGAATGAAATATAGGAAAAGTTTGTATGAATGTGAATATATATATAAGATAAAGTACGGTGTATATGAGAATATGTATATAAAATGACAATATATACGAAAAGCAATGCGTATTAATGTACATACATGTGTATATGCTCATATGAAATGAAATATAGGAAAGTATATAAATATGCAAGAAAAGAGGGAAAAAAATATCTACGTACATATCAAATGGGATAAGGCTGTAAACAGGTAAGGAAACATTGCATTAAATGATATCATCTCAAGCACAAAAACAAGGTCATTTCGAACTGTTAAAATCCTTTCATTTTTCTAGAAGAAAAAAAAATCTTATCTGACCAAAGGAAGAAAAAATCTCTGACCAAGGAAATAAGTTTGTACCAGTAAAGCCTACACCTATACAAAACTGTTTTCTATATATGCATATCCCCTTGTCCTAGTTCGTTCACAACATAGCAAACCAGAAAAAATATATATGCATTTTATCTTACAACTGAAGCTAAATAAACAACTCAACTCAATAGGAAGATCATCAACAAATTCAAGTTAGTAGCAGTTTCAAAAGCATTTCTCTGTTCAAAAGAAATAAAACTATGAGTAAACATTTTAATTTAAAAGTTTAAGTAGGTAAATGATTGTTGCTTGTGAAGTTTCTATGATGATGATCGCTCTGCATGTGTATATATAAGTGATAGCTCTGTGTATATGAATGGATATAAGTTTTGCATGTCTGATATGTTTAAGCTTCTCTGTTTCAAATCAAAGCCATTTTAACTCTCTGTTCAACATTCAAAATGGTGAGAAATTTTTTATTTTAAACCCTTGAATCTATAAATAGAATGCTTGTGATTGATTCCTGAAGTAAGATAGTTGCATGAATGTGAATGTGTTATATATGTATATATATATATATATATGAAGTGGTTGTATGTCTGTACATATATATGTAATTCTGTTCTTAGTTTACAGGCTACCAAACCCATTCAAAATTCAAAATCAAATTCCCCAATCCCTTTTAGGTTTTGATTTCTGAAAGGAAAATGTTAGTATCAACTAGATTTAAATTTTGAAATTCGTTTCAGGTAAAAATATGGATTAAATGAAAGTGTACGTGCAATACTAAGGATCGTGTAATATGGTATATAAATGTGGAAACTGATAATAGCAGTAAAATAAAAATTAAAGTAAGCACACCAGGAATTTTTATACTGGTTCGAACTTCCCGTTCTACGTTCAATCCCAGAATACCCTCTGGATTTAAACTAAACCCCTCACTTAACCCGGAGGAATAGGTATACGACACCTGAGTAGCCGAACAGGAATTTTTCCGCCTCAACAGCCGAAGAGGACTTCAACTTAACACAAAAAACTTGTTGACGAATGTGTTCTGAATAACACTGATTGTCTTTTGGTAGTACAACTTTCCTATAATCAAATCCTCAAGAGTATATATGAGTGTGAAGATTTAGAAGGAAGATAATCACGTAGAATCGAAGTATATGAATTAATTAAAGGATTCTAGTGATATTGAATGAGAATGAATGCTTTTTATTTGCAGAGAATAATAGAGAATAGATTTTAGAACTAAAACAAGAATTTGTTATTGTAGAAGTGAATTGAACATGTTTATATAGTTGTAGAATAGTTACAATCTTTCATGAAGAGTTTCAATCAAAAGTTGTGTCTGTATCTCTTAGATTGAAGGACATTCCTCTTCATAAACGATCATAACTCTTCAGAAAACTAGCCGTTATGTTCAGGTCGGTTGACCGAGAAAACTGGCCGGTCAGCTGAGTTTCAAAACCGTACACATAACAGTGTATATATATGCATTTGACACAGAGTCGGTCGACCGAGGTTCCTGGTCGGTCAGCAGACCTGTTGTCAACTGCACAGTGCACACTTATTTATGTATAAATCAATATAAATCAATTTGTGTATGTGTGACTACTTGAGGAATGATTTTAACAATATTCTAAGACTCAATACATTAAAATATTCATACTAATCTCTGGATTGTAGTCTTGTCTTCTTTGTAGTGCCCAATATACATTTATTCTCTTTTTGTCGCTTTCGTATAGTATTCTCTTTGTAATTCATCGTATGATCTCTGAAGCTTGTGTCATGAATCAAAACTCATGAATCAACATTCTCCCCCTTTTTGATTGATGACAATACTTATGTGACGAAGTAGTATATATATACTATAATTCTCCCCCTGAATATATGACGACTTTTCTGCAAAAAATTTGTTAGCTTTCATATATTTCTCCCCCTTTGTCATCGACAAAAAGGAATACTTACTAGATGTAATATGTAAAAGAAATATGGAACATGTAACATAAGTAAGAAAACATCGAGTTTTAAATATTACATACTCAAACAAAATAGGAATATTAATGATGTTTACTTACTACACAACATCTAACAATAGACATATTGTTCAAAAACAAATACTTGAAATTATGAAATAGCAAGTTGTAAAACAATATGATCACTCCTCACCATCATTAGAATCCCAAAATTCTGGACGAATATTTTCTCCGGATGAGTAGGTTCCTTACCACGTCTTTGAGTGTGAGAAACGTGAGTTCCCGATGTACCGGAACTTGTGTTATCTGAAGTAGACCAAGAGAAATTTGGTGCCGGTCTTTTTCCAGGAGAAACATAAGAGGCACCGGCTTCGGAAGTACATGATAAGGCATCCCATAAATTCACGAAGAAGCCCTTGATTTTCTTGAAACGACCATAAATTTTTCGTAGCCGGGCATCCAAGGCTAGTTGATTTTGAGCTAAAATATCAATGGCCGCCTCCATACTAATTCCGGGAGTTGGTCGTTGAATTGAGGATTGGCGGGTTAGACGTTCCGTAGCATGAGTAGATGGTTGAGGTGTCGAATAGCTACGACGTAGTTGTTCTCTCGGAGTAGCACTCCATTGCTCAAATCTTATAAATTGTATCAACCCGAGATTTGCATTACCAATTAATAAATAAAAGTTAGGATTTTTATTTATTTTAATGAAGAATAAAAGGATTTGGAATAACAAAATTTATTTGAAAAAGGCTATTTTAATTAAATGGGAAATATGGGATTTTAAAATGAGGATAAAATGTTATTTTTGGAAAGTTAAATATTTTAGTAGAGATTTTAAAACGGGTTTGGATAAGAAAAATGAGTTTTATAAACATATATGAACACTTAGACTAATTGTTGGAAACATGTAAATAACTCTCTTCTTATTGGGTTACTAAACCTAGCCCAATAACCCACCCTAAACCTCCTCTATAAATTATCTCAAACTCTTCTAACCTCATTCATTCATCCCTAATCAAAACCCTAATCATTTCCTAAAGCTTTCATAACAAAAATGGCCTCTATCTTCATCTCCTTCTAGTTTTAGCTTATGCAAGTCATTCTATGCAAAGGTAATGCAAATACCCACCTCAAATTCATTTTTATATCTTTCTTATTTCTGAAATTGATTTGGTAACACATGTTTTATGTGTTTTTTTGATCTTATAGCCTCCTAATCATCTTTTGCTAACTTGGGTTGATGCTATAGTAGTCTTTGTTGCTTTCTAGAGAGGTATATTGCTAAAACCTCTTCTAATATGTGTTTAATCATCTTTTGATTTCGGTAATCAGTTAGTAACACATGTTTTATTATGTAACATGTGAATCATAGCTCTTTGATCATCTTTGCTTTCATTTTGGGGTGTGCACATAAGGTACTTGTAATATATGCTAGCTGAAATTATAATTAGTTTATTGCTGTTAGTAAATTAGGCATATCTCATTCCTCTTAAATCGGAATTAAGATTTTCTTGAAGTTCTGGAAAGCTTATTCTGTACCCTATAACTTATATGTTTTGTGCTTTTCCTAATTTTGAGGTTTGAATGGTCGAAATCATGCTTGTTTGTCGCTGACCTGACAACAAACTACAGGGTTGATAAAATAAAAACCTGAAATTGATTTGGCCATAAGTTACTCGTTTCTTATTTAAATCTAATAATGTTGGATGTTCTGGAAATATTAGATTTAGATCTAAAACTTTCATGTTTTGAGTTTCATGAAATTTTGAAGTTAATTTGGTCAAAACTGTGCATTCTTACCACTGTCCCGAGAGCACAACGACAGTGATATAAAATTTAGATCTGAGAATTGTTTTAGTCATAGAATTTTCATCTCTGGTCGGAATTTGACGATCTTGGTCATTCCGGAAAGCTTAGAAACTAAGCTACAACTTTCATTTTATTCATTTTGCCAGAATTTGAAGTTTACTATGCCAAAATTATGGTTTTTCATCTCTGGCCAGTTAGTGCATAGCTATAGGCCTTAGTCTCTTTTCTCCCGTTGTTTTCAGCGTAGAACCCCGACTTTGCGACGCCATCCCGGGCTCGTCCTTTGTCGGATTTCATCGTTTTTGGTCTCGTTAAAAAGATGAGATCGAGATCATTAACCATGAAAAGTTTGGTTTAGATCTGGGTGCATTAGATACTTCGTTTTTATTGCCAAAGCAGCACCAAGAAACTTTTTTACAATAGTGATCATTTTCAGTTATCGTCGGACCAACTTTGAAACATTGTCGTTTCTTCGTTTCAAGTCGAAACCGAACGATTCTTGTTGAATATCAAAGTAGGAGTAATTTACTACGCTCTTGCAAATTTTCATCAAGATCTGAGTTCGTGTGACTTTTCGAACATGTCGTCGAAGTGGGACCTTTACACTGTTTTGACACAGTAAAGTTTTATGATTTTTGTCCGACTTTGAGACGACGCCGTTTCTTCGTTTCAAGTCGGAATTTCCCGATTCTTTTTGCAGTTTGGAGCAGGGATGTTGGACTATATTACTACCAATTTTCATGCCATTCGGATTCGGTTTGCTAGTCCGAATAATTTTCCGAACTTGGGTTCGCGTCAGTTTTGGACTATTTTCCAACACTTATAATATTTTCAGTGATTTTCTGGTTTTATTGATTTCTTTGAGATTTGTCTCTAGATTTCTTACACGGGTTTTATGAATTATTTTCAAAGGATTTTTCACTCCTAAATGGCTTTCGAAATTATTATATAATATTATTTTTAATTATTAAATTAATTACTCCATAATAGGAGAGTTTTCAAAAGCCGTTTTAAAGTGATTTCAAAATCAATTATAAATCCGTTTCGCACCATTATTTTCTATAATAAAAATCTCACACTCACTTTTTAGCACGTCGAGCGAAGTGGAAAGGTGCTTAAACGGTTAGGAAATCTCCGGCCTATGGAACCGTGTGTATTTTCTTTCCGGTTAATCCCCGACTGTAACAACCCAGTATTTTGCATCAATCGATTTTCGATATTAGACGTTTATAATTGCGATTGAAATTTAAAAATCAATTTGAAGTTCTTTTGAAAATTTTGTTAAAATAGTTTGGGCTTTGAAACTTGTTTCGGCCCATGCTTTATCCTTTTGCCGTGATAAATAAAAATCACCGTTTCCTTTACCTTTTCATTCGTTCAACCTTAAGCCCCAAAAATCATTCGAATAAAAATGGCGACGATTTCCTCTTCGTTTTCTCGATCAGATTAGGGCTTGGCCTCGTTCGTTCTTTCGATGCTTGCTAGGGCTTTCGTTCCTCTTGCGCTCTGATCTGTGGGCTTTGTATGTCGAAGCACGTGATTGTTTCGATCGATTGTTGGATGTTTCTGATGTTGCCTGGTTCGATCGATTTCGAGATGAATTCTTTGTTGGCTACTTCGACGAGTTCGATGCTTGCTTCTGGAGTCGATCTCCATAAATTTTCGTTCGTCTTCGCTTCGGTGAAAGGTGAGTAATTCCCCTTACTCACATCTACTTCGAACCGTTCGAACTTGTCTGTTATTTTGTTTTGTGGCCTTTGATTTTCGACTAGGTTTTATGATGAGTTTTGTTTCTGGCCTTTCACTGTAAATTATGGCCTTGTCGTGTGGTTCCTTATTGACTTTACTGTGATTTATTTCTTTGGCTTACTGGCCCCTGTGAGCTTCGTCTCTGGCCATCTTTTTGCCATTGCTTATCATGCATCATTGTAGCTGTGCACTTCATTGTTTCACTGTGAGTTTCGACTCTGACCATCCGCACTTGTAGATGCATTCCATTCCATATTTGTTTGCATACCTTGTAGTTGATTCTGTCCATTTTCGTGATCATCCCTGAGCATTTTTCGAACGGTTGTCAACTGTTTCTCGTTCATCCCCACGACATTTATTTCGACCTGTTGTTGACTTTAACTGCAAACTTGATCTTTGATGTTATCTGTTTTTCTGCCTTCCTGTTCTTCACCATTTTAACTTGTTTATTGTTGCATTTGAACTGGTCTGTGATCATCATGTATGATTAAAACTTTCCTTTGTTTTGTTATGTGGCATGTCGACTTGGCACTGATTCATCTATCTTGTGTCGCCATTGTCTTGATGGTGACTGCTGTTTGCATTGACATTGTATTCATCCCAGTATGTATGTCCTGTAGTTTTATGTTGTACAGGCATTCATTTTGTTCTTATTTTGTGACATTGTTGCACTTGTCTGCACTAATGTTCATCTGTTCTTGTTGGCATTGGATTCACTCGTGTACTTTGACTCTGGCCTGTCTGCATTTGTGATAATTGTTCATCTGATTACTGATCTGGTCTATCTCCTTATGTAATTGCTGTTTGGACCTGGTTGTGCTTATGCACTTCATTTGTATCACTTGGTATCCACACTTCACTGTGTTCATGTAGCCTGTTTCACTTGTATACCTTATTCATGTCACTTTACTATCTGCTCGATATACCCTGTCATTGTGATGTTGAACTTGTGATGATGTTCACTGTTATACTTCATGTCTCACTTCACATCTGTTTCACACTTTAATGCCTGGAATTACTTGCTGCATTGTGTCACTTATTCCAGTTATACTGCTATTCGTATTGCAGTGCTTCATGTTGTAGCTTGACCATTTCAGTGTACATTGATGTGTTGATACCTCCTTGCTTTTGACTACTGTGACACTGAGCTTGATCTCTGTTGTACACATTTTGTCTTGATCATATTGAATCATACATGCTTGCATCCATGTAGATGATTTACTGGACATTTTCATGTAGCATGATATTTCGAACAGTTGAGTCTGCACATGTTTGGATTTCATATATGTACTGCCCTGGTACATGCTTCACTGCATCATCTTCTACCTGTTGCACTTGCAATGATGTTCTCCATTTCATGTTTGAATTCCTACTTGTTTGCCACTGCAGTTTCATTGTGGTGGTGACTTTATATTCGGTGGTGGCGAGGCAGTGCACGCGTGCGTGCACTGCAGCCACCCAGAATCGATTGTTTTGAATTGATTTAGTCGATTTGATAAATTATTTATTTATCTTTGTTGATGATTTAAATCTGCTGATTCATTGTTTAACACTGTTAAGTGTTATATTCACTGTTATCCGATTTCTTTGTTTAAAGAATCGGATAGACGGGAATTATTGTGTCTGTCGTCTATTCGATATTGATTATTATTGCTCCTATGCATTAATAACTGAGTTTGAATTAGACTGACCCGTGTATTATTTTCTTTTGAATTTAATACTCGGGTCAGACCGAGTATTTACAGGTTGTAGATTTTTAGCTTTGGGTTGCTGCTAGAGCTATGAAGACTTTTTATATCATTTGAAGTGGTCTTCGTACTTTTGTAGTAGTCAGTGTGTCTGTTTTAAGATGATAATGTATTCATGTACATTAGTCGATAATGTACGTGTATATATAACTTCTTGCGTCGACAGTTGTAGTTGTATCATTTGTATTGTGTCAAATGTATTGTAACTGATATCAGTTATTGTATATATGAGACTTTTCCTTCCATCTGTATTCCGCATTTATGTTATCTGTGTTATTTTTATATCTATTGTCCTAAACTATTATAGCCACTGTGTAGTAGCTCTGAGTTTGTATCGGTATGTCGGATTTCCTCCTGTAATAAAAATGCATGTTATTCTATCTGACATATCGGTGCTCGCACAAAGCAATTACACGGATGGTAGCTCCTCAACAGCCTTATTCTCCGTGCTAGTTGATAGCACTACACCGTAGTGTTCTTGGCTAGCGTGGGTATAGAGGTGGGGCGTCACAGCTTGGTATCAAAGCCTAGGGTTTAGGACAATTATAAAACATAACTTAGATGGAACATGTGTTACAACTATTTGTCGATGTTTTATCTCTCATCTTTACATATGATTATTTTTGACTGTTAGGTATGAATTCCTAATGCTTATTCCTGTGCATTTGATTTTGATTTCATAAAAGTATTTTGGCTTCTGCCACCGTTTGCTTTGCGAACTCAAATTGGATTCTTTGATGATGATATTGATTCATTTTGTACTTGACAGTGACCATTAATTGTTGACTTCGACATTGACTTGACTCTTATTTTTGTTGAAGTCATTTATGCATTTATGCTCGTTTTGCTTTGTTTTTCCAATTGATAATTGATTCTTCTTTTCCAATTAGTTGTTATCACCTTTATTGATTTTGATAACTTCTATTTCAGGAATTTTTGGGTATTCCTACTTTGATGAATTTGGAATCGAATTCTTTGGGTTTTATTCACGTCTTCAAATGTGAATTTTAGTGGATTGATTTGTTTCCAAATTTAATCGATTCTTGATTATTTTCCCGATTTGTTGCTATCATTTATTAGCATAATGACATTTTCTTCGGGATTTTTGTGAACATACTTTTTGATGGATTCGATATCAATTTCTTTGGATTTTATTCACATCTTTGTATGTGAATTCTTGTGATTGATTGTTTCTACAATCATTTTTGTGATTTGTCACTTTAAAAATATAAAGGTTTTCTATACTAGTAGTAAATATCAAAATCCTTTTCTCCAAACAATTTCAAAACTATTTTACTACAAAGCTCTTTTTCTTAAACCGTTTTCCAATCTTTTAGTATATACAAGCCTTTATTTCACTCGTATGAGAAATTGAATTAAACGGCTTAGTAAAACAAGTGGTATGAAACGCTTGCGTTCACTTCGTTGGTTAGCTCTTGGACTTGTTCGATTGAACCCTTTTTGTGACAATTTTCTAGTGAAAATCTACAGTTTGTTCGTAAATATTTAAGTTAAGCTAGTGGTTATGGGACATGAAGCTAAACTCATATATTTACTGGCTTAGTGTAATTGACAATTTCTTAATGATCATGACGATCATTTTTGTGATTTAGACTAGCAAATGTGCGATGTCTTTTTGTCTGCGAGGGAGACTAAACCCCGTTTTGTGTGATGTTTCTCCATCACATATGTGGGGTAGCGCCCCACGGTCTTCAGGCCATTCATGTGGAGATTCGGATCAAAAATTTAATGGATGGCTTCCATGAGATAGCGTCTCGTTCATGTGATACCGGTCGGTGAGTTTTCATACTCCCATTTTTGTGATAGGCCTTTCCCCTTTTCTTTTTATGATTTAGACTAGCGATTATGCGATGTCTCTTTGTCTGCGAGGGAGAATAAACCCCGTTTTGTGTGATGTTTCGCCATCACATATGTGGGGTAGCGCCCCACGGTCTTCGGACCATTCCTGTGTGAAACTTTAATGGTTAGCCACCATGAGATAGCGTCTCGTTCATGTGATACCGGTGTATTGGAGTTTTAATACTCCCGTTTTTATGCTAGGCCTCCCCCTCTATTTGTGATTTCTGGATTTCTTGTGATGATTTCTAGAATTTGTGCTTCACCAATTTTCGTGATTTCTATTGACAAGTTTTGTCAATTTTTGTGTATTGGTGAATTCATGTGTTATTGACTTGTTATGAATACAAGTTTAGGGTATAATATCCCTTTCTATCTTTGAGAAGATTCTTGTGACATTTTTGATGAATGAAAATTCATTGGTATTATATTTTGATGCCAGTTATCTTGATGAGATTTTGACGTGTTAATTTCAGTAACCGTCAATTTCGAAATGGATTTACAAGCGGTTCTCCCGCAACACTGATATTGCTAATTTAATCACGAATTTTCAAAATTCGTTATTTTTAAAAGTTGTTTCAAAATATAAATTAAAATTGTTTTCAAAATTATTACAGTTTGCATTTTCAATAGAATGAGGAAGCGATTTAAATGTTTCAGCAAAATCGAGGACTATGACCCCTTTTTTTTTACTGGTTCGCTTAATTCTGGACTTGTCCGTTTGAGAATGTGAAATGTTATTTTTAAAAACACACAATCCTGCACTTTCAAGGAAACGATAAAGAGATTTAAACGATTTAGCAAAAGTACGGAGTATGGAACCATACTTTTACTACTTCGGTTAATTCCGGACTCGTTAATTGAATATTTATGATTTCTGATTATCGTTTTTGATAATCAGATATTTCTGATTTCCGATTATCGTTTTTGATAATCAGATATTTTTGATTTCTGATTATCGTTTTTGATAATCAGATATTTGTGAGATTTGATTATCTTTTGTGATAATTAAATATTTGTGTTTCTGATTATCGTTTTTGATAATCAGATATTTGTGAGATTCTAATTGTCGTTTTGATAATTAGACATTTGATTTGTTTTCTGATTATCGTTTGAGATAATTAGATATTTGATTTGTTTTCTGATTATCGTTTGAGATAATTAGACATTTGATTTGTTTTCTGATTATCGTTTGAGATAATTAGATATTTGATTTGTTTTCTAATTGTCGTTTTGATAATTAGACATTTGATTTGTTTTCTGATTATCGTTTGAGATAATTAGATATTTGATTTGTTTTCTGATTATCGTTTGAGATAATTAGACATTTGATTTGTTTTCTGATTATCGTCTGAGATAATTAGATATTTGATTTGTTTTCTGATTATTGTTTGAGATAATTAGACATTTGATTTGTTTTCTGATTATCGTTTGAGATAATTAGCTATTTGATTTGTTTTTTATTATCGTTTGAGATAATTAAACATTTTTTTTCGATTTGATTAATCGAATATTTATGATTTCTGATTATCGTTTTTGATAATAAGATATTTGTGAAATTTGATTATCATTTTTGATAGTTAAACCTATTGCGATTTGAAAATTCGATTATCATTTGTGATGATTGAATATTTGCGATTTTGAGATTTGAGCTTCGTCTTTTTCCCTGGCAATTCAGGTGAGTAATCTGATTTACTCACATTCAATTCGTGCTTAGTATGTGATTTCTGCTCTGTTTTCCTTTTCTTTTAAATGCTGGAACTCGATTGATTCTTGCTTTTGATAGTCGTCTGATTTTGATTCCTTGATCCCCTCGATGTTGATTCTTTTGATATGAAGCAATCGAACCTTTTGATTTCATATCTAATACTTCCCCTGCTGACATTTGCTTTGCTTATGCATTCGACATTGCCATGCTCTTATGGTTGTTACCGTTTATCCATTTATTCCTTGTGATTGCGAGGACGCAATTTCTTTAAGGAGGGAAGTCTGTAACAACCCAGTATTTTGCATCAATCGATTTTCGATATTAGACGTTTATAATTGCGATTGAAATTTAAAAATCAATTTGAAGTTCTTTTGAAAATTTTGTTAAAATAGTTTGGGCTTTGAAACTTGTTTCGGCCCATGCTTTATCCTTTTGCCGTGATAAATAAAAATCACCGTTTCCTTTACCTTTTCATTCGTTCAACCCTAAGCCCCAAAAATCATTCGAATAAAAATGGCGACGATTTCCTCTTCGTTTTCTCGATCAGATTAGGGCTTGGCCTCATTCGTTCTTTCGATGCTTGCTAGGGCTTTCGTTCCTCTTGCGCTCTGATCTGTGGGCTTTGTATGTCGAAGCACGTGATTGTTTCGATCGATTGTTGGATGTTTCTGATGTTGCCTGGTTCGATCGATTTCGAGATGAATTCTTTGTTGGCTACTTCGACGAGTTCGATGCTTGCTTCTGGAGTCGATCTCCATAAATTTTCGTTCGTCTTCGCTTCGGTGAAAGGTGAGTAATTCCCCTTACTCACATCTACTTCGAACCGTTCGAACTTGTCTGTTATTTTGTTTTGTGGCCTTTGATTTTCGACTGGGTTTTATGATGAGTTTTGTTTCTGGCCTTTCACTGTAAATTATGGCCTTGTCGTGTGGTTCCTTATTGACTTTACTGTGATTTATTTCTTTGGCTTACTGGCCCCTGTGAGCTTCGTCTCTGGCCATCTTTTTGCCATTGCTTATCATGCATCATTGTAGCTGTGCACTTCATTGTTTCACTGTGAGTTTCGACTCTGACCATCCGCACTTGTAGATGCATTCCATTCCATATTTGTTTGCATACCTTGTAGTTGATTCTGTCCATTTTCGTGATCATCCCTGAGCATTTTTCGAACGGTTGTCAACTGTTTCTCGTTCATCCCCACGACATTTATTTCGACCTGTTGTTGACTTTAACTGCAAACTTGATCTTTGATGTTATCTGTTTTTCTGCCTTCCTGTTCTTCACCATTTTAACTTGTTTATTGTTGCATTTGAACTGGTCTGTGATCATCATGTATGATTAAAACTTTCCTTTGTTTTGTTATGTGGCATGTCGACTTGGCACTGATTCATCTATCTTGTGTCGCCATTGTCTTGATGGTGACTGCTGTTTGCATTGACATTGTATTCATCCCAGTATGTATGTCCTGTAGTTTTATGTTGTATAGGCATTCATTCTGTTCTTATTTTTTGACATTGTTGCACTTGTCTGCACTAATGTTCATCTGTTCTTGTTGGCATTGGATTCACTCGTGTACTTTGACTCTGGCCTGTCTGCATTTGTGATAATTGTTCATCTGATTACTGATCTGGTCTATCTCCTTATGTAATTGCTGTTTGGACCTGGTTGTGCTTATGCACTTCATTTGTATCACTTGGTATCCACACTTCACTGTGTTCATGTAGCCTGTTTCACTTGTATACCTTATTCATGTCACTTTACTATCTGCTCGATATACCCTGTCATTGTGATGTTGAACTTGTGATGATGTTCACTGTTATACTTCATGTCTCACTTCACATCTGTTTCACACTTTAATGCCTGGAATTACTTGCTGCATTGTGTCACTTATTCCAGTTATACTGCTATTCGTATTGCAGTGCTTCATGTTGTAGCTTGACCATTTCAGTGTACATTGATGTGTTGATACCTCCTTGCTTTTGACTACTGTGACACTGAGCTTGATCTCTGTTGTACACATTTTGTCTTGATCATATTGAATCATACATGCTTGCATCCATGTAGATGATTTACTGGACATTTTCATGTAGCATGATATTTCGAACAGTTGAGTCTGCACATGTTTGGATTGCATATATGTACTGCCCTTGTACATGCTTCACTGCATCATCTTCTACCTGTTGCACTTGCAATGATGTTCTGTATTTCATGTTTGAATTCCTACTTGTTTGCCACTGCAGTTTCATTGTGGTGGTGACTTTATATTCGGTGGTGGCGAGGCAGTGCACGCGTGCGTGCACTGCAGCCACCCAGAATCGATTGTTTTGAATTGATTTAGTCGATTTGATAAATTATTTATTTATCTCTGTTGATGATTTAAATCTGCTGATTCATTGTTTAACACTGTTAAGTGTTATATTCACTGTTATCCGATTATTTTGTTTAAAGAATCGGATAGACGGGAATTATTGTGACTGTCGTCTATTCGATATTGATTATTATTGCTCCTGTGCATTAATAACTGAGTTTGAATTAGACTGACCCGTGTATTATTTTCTTTTGAATTTAATACTCGGGTCAGACCGAGTATTTACAGGTTGTAGATTTTTAGCTTTGGGTTGCTGCTAGAGCTATGAAGACTTTTTATATCATTTGAAGTGGTCTTCGTACTTTTGTAGTAGTCAGTGTGTCTGTTTTAAGATGATAATGTATTCATGTACATTAGTCGATAATGTACGTGTATATATAACTTCTTGCGTCGACAGTTGTAGTTGTATCATTTGAATTGTGTCAAATGTATTGTAACTGATATCAGTTATTGTATATATGAGACTTTTCCTTCCATCTGTATTCCGCATTTATGTTATCTGTGTTATTTTTATATCTATTGTCCTAAACTATTATAGCCACTGTGTAGTAGCTCTGAGTTTGTATCGGTATGTCGGATTTCCTCCTGTAATAAAAATGCATGTTATTCTATCTGACATATCGGTGCTCGCACAAAGCAATTACACGGATGGTCGCTCCTCAACAGCCTTATTCTCCGTGCTAGTTGACAGCACTACACCGTTGTGTTCTTGGCTAGCGTGGGTATAGAGGTGGGGCATCACACCGACCTATTCGATTGATCGTTTTGACCTTTGGGTCTAGTTTACCGATGATACGAGGTGGACTTTTTATTGTTTAGAGTGTGAGCTTGCTATTGGTTAGGAAACCGTTTAGTGCGAACGTGGGGTATGGGACTCATTGTTAGCACTTTACGGGTTCCTCTCCAAGAAGTTTGTGACACATTAGCCTCTAGGCGGCCAGTACTGGACCTCTGGGTCACCACGCCTCTGGGCAACCGTCTCTGGACACCTGCTCTTTGGAGCAGTTTATTTTCGGCATGCGCCTCTGGGCCTTTATCCTTCTGGGAAGGATCTTGCCGTCTCGCGCGTTCCGCATCTTGGCAATAACGACTCCGGTCGGTGCACGTGCTATACTTTTATTATCTGATGATTTTTATATCCATTCGAGTACCGCCATTCGGTGTTGGTTCTATGGAACCATACGATGTAAGTGCGATTACCTTGTGGATTCACAGTGTCTCTGGACACTGCTTTTCAGTGTTTGATTTCATTGACTTTTCAGTATATCCCCATTGCTCTTTGGAGCATCGATCTTTGCTTGGGCATTGATTACAGACTCTGGTCACTCTTGGGATTATTTCCTATGGGCAACTTTATATAGCTTTGGCTACGCCGATGATATGAGGCGATTTTATTTATTCAACACTTTGGTGCTGATATTCTCTTTGGAGATTTTTACTGTTGATTGATGATTAGGGACCGTCATTATATTCATGTGGTCCAAAATACTCTTCTCTTAGGAAAAGTATTGTTTTATTTATGTACCGCATTATTATATATCTCAGTTATTACTGATTGTTTAGCTAGCCTGACCCGAGTGTTTTCGCTCGGGTCAGACCGAGTTGTTTCAGGTTAGGTCTCTGGACTTAGCTTATGTGCTTCCGCTTGGACATTATCTTCTATGCTGATAGATAGCGCTTTTATTTGTCCACTATTCCGCTACTCTGTTATTATTCAAACTTTGATATGTACATACTTTTGACTCACATGTGTGGGCAGTGGCTTTGTACCCACTTATAGTATTTGGATCTGTATTGACGATGTATTGTTCTGGGATTCTATTTCTGTTATGTGATTCTGTTCTGTGATGTTTTATCATTTATTACTATGCTTGTTCTGATAGGTCTTTAGCCATTGTAATTTCGTTATAAATATTTATTGAATAAGTCGAACCACTTGAAAAAAATAATATAGATACCATCCTTTCGACGTATTCAGTAGATAGTTATAGCTTGATTACAAATGGTCGCTTCCACTATACTCTATTCTCCGCTTTAACAGACAGTATTACTCCCGTAATACTCTTTGTTACAGTGGGTCTCAGAGTGGGGCGTTACAGCTTGGTATCAGAGCCTGGTTTCAGGAATAAGCATAATAAACACAGAACATATACACTTAGTACAATACATTTTAATTAGATCCGAATTAATTCAAATCCCTTCTTTATGTTATTGATAGATAAGTTAGGAATATGTATAGGAATCCGTTATATTCAGTAGTATTCCTTAATTAATTATCTATCATTGAATCATGGCTACTCTGCTGGATTGGCTCGCTCAGTACGACGCCAAAATCATTTGTTCGGAGCGGATATTATTCATTCATCACCCCGACTCGTCCTCTCCGTTAGCTATTGTTCTTCAAGATGTTGGGCTTTCTGATGATTACTTTATTTTGTCTCGATTCACGAGATGAGGATTTGAACTTATCTCGTATTCCTGTTGTTCGGGATTTCCCCGACGTTTTCGAGCCAGTATCCGGACTGCCGCCAAAGCGAGCTATTGAGTTCCGCATCGATCTCATCCCAGGCTCTCATCCAGTTGGGCGTCCTCCCAAGAGGATGTCTACTAAAGAGAATGAGGAACTCAGGAAGAAGTTAGTTGAGCTTGAAGCGAAGCAGTTCATCCGGTCCAGTTCTTCGCCATGGGGTGCTGTTGTGGTCTTCGTTAAGAAGCCCGATGGCTCTCTTAGGCTTTGCATTGACTATCGCAAGCTTAATGAGTTGACCATCAGAAATCGTTATCCATTGCCACGGATAGACGACATGTTTGACCAATTGAGCGGTGCGAAGGTCTTCTCTCAGCTTGACCTTGCCACCGGATTCCATCAGCTACGAGTCGCGGAAGACAGCATTCCTCTTACAGCATTTCGCACTCGTTATGGTTCTTTTGAGTGGTTGGTCATGCCGTTTGGCTTGACGAACGCTCCGGCTTTCTTTGTCGATCTTATGAATCGAGTATTCCGGGAATACATCGATAGATTCGTTCTGGTTTTCATTGATGATATTCTTATTTATTCTAGATCCGAGGCAGAGCATGCTCATCATTTGTGGATCGTCTTGGATACTCTTCGTCAGCATCAGCTTAAGGCCAAGCTCTCCAAGTGCCATTTTTGGGAGAGCAAGGTCAAGTTCTTGGGCCATATTGTATCATCTGAGGGTATTTCTGTCGATCCTGCCAAGATCGAAGCTATTCAGAAATGGAAGCAGCCCGAGAACGTTCATGATATACACAGCTTCCTTGGGCTGGCGGGTTATTACCGTCGATTTATCAAGGATTTCTCTCGTGTTGCACTTCCCTTCACGACTCTAACTCGTAAGGGGGTTCGCTTTATTTGGTCTGATAAGTGTGAAGTTTCTTTCCAGCGATTGAAGGAACTCCTCACTCATGCTCCTATCTTTGTAGTTCCTGAGAGTAACCAGGATCTTGTTGTTTACACCGACGCTTGTGGTAGCGGCCTCGGTGCTGTGCTTATGCAAAAAGATCGGGTAGTTGCTTACGCTTCTAGGCAGCTACGTCCGAATGAGGTTCGCTATCCGACTCATGATCTTGAGTTGGCAACTATCGTCTTTGCTTTGAAGACGTGGCGTCACTTTCTATTAGGCGAACGCTTCACTCTTTACACCGATCACAAGTCTCTGAAGTATTTATTCAGTCAGAAGGATCTCAATATGACGCAGCAGCGATGGCTCGAGTTTCTCGCCTCATATGACTTAGACATTCAGTATACCCCTGGCAACGGTAATCGTGTAGCTGATGCACTCAGTCGCAAACACTCGGCAGTAGTTTCTATGATGATAGCCGAGTGGGATATTCTTGAGACTCTTTCTATGTGTGATATTCAAAATCGAGCTCCGTCTTCTGATCCTCAGATCTTGTTATTCAGCATGGAAGCTCGACCTATTCTATTGGATCGCATTGCCCATGCTCAGCGGCATGATCCAGACTTGTTGCGATATATTCATCTCCTTGAGTCGGGATCCAATGATGAGACATTGCTGGATTATTCTATTGATTCTCATCGGTGTCTTCGCAGGAAGAACCGTATTTTGGTACCATCTGATTTATCACTTAGGCATGACATTCTGGACGAGTGTCATCGCACTAAGTACACCATCCATCCCGGCTCGAGCAAGATGTATGCCGATATGTGTCGGGTATATTATTGGGAAGGGTTGAAGAGTGATGTTGCAAGTTATGTAAGCTGTTGCATGACTTGTCAACAGATCAAAGCTGAGCATCAGCGTCCATCTGGTCTTCTTCAGCCGCTAGAGATTCCATTGTGGAAATGGGATCAGATATCCATGGATTTTATTGACGGTCTGCCTCGATCGAGGTCAGACCATACTTCTATTTGGGTCATAGTCGATCGCTTGACCAAATCAGCTCATTTCATTCCTATTAAGTCCACTCGGACTGCTCTTCAGCTTGCCAAGCTATATGTGAAGGAAGTCGTTCGACTTCATGGTATTCCTAGCTCTATCGTCTGTGATCGAGACACTATCTTTACTAGTCACTTCTGGAAGTGCCTACAGTCAGCTTTGGGTTCAAAGCTGAATTTCTTGACTGCTTATCATCCTCAGACCGACGGTCAGACGGAGAGGGTGAATCGTGTTTTAGAGGATCTTTTGCGCTGTTGTATTCTGGATTTCGGAGGTAGTTGGGAGGATCACTTACCGCTTGTAGAGTTCTCCTACAACAATAGCTTTCAGTCTAGTATTGGCATGGCTCCTTTCGAGGCTCTTTACGGAAGGCCATGTCGTTCTCCTTTGTGTTGGTTAGAATCTGGCAAGAAGCTCCTTCTTGGTCCAGATTCAGTTCGGGAATCTTTTGAGAAGATTATTCTTATTCGTCAAAGAATGAAAGAGGCGTAGAACCATCAGAAATCCTACGTGGACAACCGTAGGAAGCCTCTTGAGTTCTCCACCGGTGATCATGTCTTTATTCGGATATCTCCTATGAAAGGGGTTGTGTGTTTCAGCTCTACAGGGAAGTTGGCTCCTCGCTATGTTGGACCATTTCCTATTACAGAACGCATTGGCCCCGTGGCTTATCGTGTGGCTCTACTTGCTCACTTCTCTGGAATGCACGACGTGTTCCATGTTTCCCAGCTTCGCATGTGTGTCCGCGATCCTGATTCTATCATTGAGCCGCATGTTGTGCTTGATTTAGAGGTCTTACCTGATTTATCTTTGGAGCAGCAACCTCTTCGTGTGCTTGATTCAGAGGTTAGACGCCTTCGCAACAAAGAGGTTCCACTCGTGAAGATTCAATGGTCACTGAATCCTAAGGACTGCACTTGGGAGACTAGAGAATCTATCGAACGCTCTTATCCTGGCTTTCTCCCATCTTCTTCTGTGGGTGAGAATTCTCTATTTTATCTCTATCACTTCTTTTGTGGATTTGACGTTATAGACAACATCTATCTTAAGGAATTACGGGGACGCAATTTTCTTAAGGGGGGGAGTCTGTAACAACCCGGGATTTGCATTACCAATTAATAAATAAAAGTTAGGATTTTTATTTATTTTAATGAAGCATAAAAGGATTTGGAATAACAAAATTTATTTGAAAAAGGCTATTTTAATTAAATGGGAAATATGGGATTTTAAAATGAGGATAAAATGTTATTTTTGGAAAGTTAAATATTTTAGTAGAGATTTTAAAACGGGTTTGGATAAGAAAAATGAGTTTTATAAACTTATATGAACACTTAGACTAATTATTGGAAACATGTAAATAACTCTCTTCTTATTGGGTTACTAAACCTAGCCCAATAACCCACCCTAAACCTCCTCTATAAATTATCTCAAACTCTTCTAACCTCATTCATTCATCCCTAATCAAAACCCTAATCATTTCCTAAAGCTTTCATAACAAAAATGGCCTCTATCTTCATCTCCTTCTAGTTTTAGCTTATGCAAGTCATTCTATGCAAAGGTAATGCAAATACCCACCTCAAATTCATTTTTATATCTTTCTTATTTTTGAAATTGATTTGGTAACACATGTTTTATGTGTTTTTTTGATCTTATAGCCTCCTAATCATCTTTTGCTAACTTGGGTTGATGCTATAGTAGTCTTTGTTGCTTTCTAGAGAGGTATATTGCTAAAAACCTCTTCTAATATGTGTTTAATCATCTTTTGATTTCGGTAATCAGTTAGTAACACATGTTTTATTATGTAACATGTGAATCATAGCTCTTTGATCATCTTTGCTTTCATTTTGGGGTGTGCACATAAGGTACTTGTAATATATGCTAGCTGAAATTATAATTAGTTTATTGCTGTTAGTAAATTAGGCATATCTCATTCCTCTTAAATCGAAATTAAGATTTTCTTGAAGTTCTGGAAAGCTTATTCTGTACCCTATAACTTTTATGTTTTGTGTTTTTCCTAATTTTGAGGTTTGAATGGTCGAAATCATGCTTGTTTGTCGCTGACCTGACAACAAACTACAGGGTTGATAAAATAAAAACCTGAAATTGATTTGGCCATAAGTTACTCGTTTCTTATCCAAATCTAATAATTTTGGATGTTCTGGAAATCTTAGATTTAGAGCTAAAACTTTCATGTTTTGAGTTTCATGAAATTTCGAAGTTAATTTGGTCAAAACTGTGCATTCTTACCACTGTCCCGAGAGCACAACGACAGTGATATAAAATTTAGATATGAGAGTTGTTTTAGTCATAGAATTTTCATCTCTGGTCGGAATTTGACGATCTTGGTCATTCCGGAAAGCTTAGAAACTAAGCTACAACTTTTATTTTATTCATTTTGCCAGAATTTGAAGTTTACAATGCCAAAATTGTGGTTTTTCATCTCTGGCCAGTTAGTGCATAGCTATAGGCCTTAGTCTCTTTTCTCCCGTTGTTTTCAGCGTAGAACCCCGACTTTGCGACGCCATCCCGGGCTCATCCTTTGTCGGATTTCATCGTTTTTGGTCTCGTTAAAAAGATGAGATCGAGATCATTAACCATGCAAAGCTTGGTTTAGATCTGGGTGCATTAGATACTTCATTTTTATTGCCGAAGTAGCACCCAGAAACTGTTTTACAATAGTGATCATTTTCAGTTATCGTCGGACCAACTTTGAAACATTGTCGTTTCTTCGTTTCAAGTCGAAACCGAATGATTCTTGTTGCATATCAAAGTACGAGTACTTTACTATGGTCTTGCAAATTTTCATCAAGATCTGAGTTCATGTGACTTTTCGAACATGTCGTCGAAGTGGGACCTTTACACTGTTTTGACACAGTAAAGTTTTATGATTTTTGTCCGACTTTGAGACGACGCCGTTTCTTCGTTTCAAGTCGGAATTTCCTGATTCTCTTTGCAGTTTGGAGCAGGGATGTTGGACTATATGACTATTAATTTTCATGCCATTCGGATTCGGTTTGCTAGTCCGAATAATTTTCCGAACTTGGGTTCGCGTCATTTTTGGACTATTTTCCAACACTTGGAATATTTTCAGTGATTTTCTGGTTTTATTGATTTCTTTGAGATTTGTCTCTAGATTTCTTACACAGGTTTTATGAATTATTTTCAAAGGATTTTTCACTCCTAAATGGCTTTCGAAATTATTATATAATATTATTTTTAATTATTAAATTAATTACTCCATAATAGGAGAGGTTTCAAAAGCCGTTTTAAAGTGATTTCAAAATCAATTATAAATCCGTTTCGCACCATTATTTTCTATAATAAAAATCTCACACTCACTTTTTAGCACGTTGAGCGAAGTGGAAAGGTGCTTAAATGGTTAGGAAATCTCCGGCCTATGGAACCGTGTGTATTTTCTTTCCGGTTAATCCCCGACCTATTCGATTGATCGTTTTGACCTTTGGGTCTAGTTTACCGATGATACGAGGTGGACTTTTTATTGTTTGGAGTGTGAGCTTGCTATTGGTTAGGAAACCGTTTAGTGCGAACGTGGGGTATGGGACTCATTGTTAACACTTTACGGGTTCCTCTCCAAGAAGTTTGTGACACATTAGCCTCTAGGCGGCCAGTACTGGACCTCTGGGTCACCACGCCTCTGGGCAACCGTCTCTGGACACCTGCTCTTTGGAGCTGTTTATTTTCGGCATGCGCTCTGGGCCTTTATCCTTCTGGGAAGGATCTTGTCGTCTCGCGCGTTCCGCATCTGTGCGAGTGATCGATCACAACTCTACAGTACTTGGCAATAACGACTCCGGTCGGTGCACGTGCTATACTTGTATTATCTGATGATTTTTATATCCAATCGAGTACCACCATTCGGTGTTGGTTCTATGGAACCATACGATGTAAGTGCGATTACCTTGTGGATTCACTGTGTCTCTGGACACTGCTTTTCAGTGTTTGATTTCATTGACTTTTCAGTATATCCCCATTGCTCTTTGGAGCATCGATCTTTGCTTGGGCATTGATTACAGACTCTGGTCACTCTTGGGATTATTGCCTATGGGCAACTTTATATAGCTTTGGCTACGCCAATGATATGAGGCGATTTTATTTATTCAACACTTTGGTGCTGATATTCTCTTTGGAGATTTTTATTGTTGATTGATGATTAGGGACCGTCATTATGTTCATGTGGTCCAAAATACTCTTCTCTTAGGAAAAGTATTGTTTTATTTATGTACCGCATTATTATATATCTCAGTTATTACTGATTGTTTAGCTAGCCTAACCCGAGTGTTTTCGCTCGGGTCAAACCGAGTTGTTTCAGGTTAGGTCTCTGGACTTAGCTTCTGTGCTTCCGCTTGGACATTATCTTCTATGCTGATAGATAGCGCTTTTATTTGTCCACTATTTCGCTACTCTGTTATTATTCAAACTTTGATATGTACATATTTTTGACTCACATGTGTGGGCAGTGGCTTTGTACCCACTTATAGTATTTGGATCTGTATTGACGATGTATTGTTCTAGGATTCTATATCTGTTATGTGATTCTGTTCTGTGATGTTTTATCATTTATTACTATGCTTGTTCTGATAGGTCTTTAGCCATTGTAGTTTCGTTATAAATATTTATTGAATATGTCGAACGACTTGAAAAAAAATATAGATGCCATCCTTTCGACGTATTCAGTTGAAAGTTATAGCTTGATTACAAATGGTCGCTTCCACTATACTCTATTCTCCGCTTTAACAAACAGTATTACTCCCGTAATACTCATTGTTACAGTGGGTCTCAGAGTGGGGCATTACATAAATCTAGGTTGAACATTAGGCAATTTCATTAGTTTTATGGTCCTTGAATCAAAAGAACAGACTTTGGAGGTTTCGGATTCCAGAGCATGGATGACGAAGCTATTGATCAATCTCATTATGTATTCTCCATAATAAATATGGAGCATCTTTCCTTGGTTAAAAGAGAGAAATTCGACCATAAGAAGTTGTGCCCAATTAACTCGTATTTTCCTACATATAGCATACAATGCCTTAAAATTTTCAGGATATACTAGATGATATGAACCGCCTCTAGGAACAATAGATTTCATCATGAAATGATGAAAAAGTCAAGCTTTAGGTCTAAGTGATGATGTTTGTCTAAAATCCGTAGCATTATCTTCAAAAAATAAATGGCTTATCTAGTCACGACTTGATATATTACAATCTACATCGTGTAATGAAATTCCACCCGGTCGAGCATTCAAAATGTGGTTAATTTGATCAATGGAAAGGAAAATTGAAGTGCCACAAACCGATGTCCAAATACAGTTGTTAGTGTTTCTCGGCGGATTGACAAGGTTAAGGTTTGCTAGAAATAACTTGACCATAATATGATTGATTTTCAAATTATTTTTCCTATGGTCAAGAAATGTATCAAGTCCACTCTCAATAGCGGCATTTTCAATACCGTAGGTAGCGAAATCAGGGTAACTTACAAATGATTCATCAAAGATTTTGGCATCTTGAAGTTGTATCCATCTTTGAAGTGCTATATCATTGACAAGCCATGAGGCGATTTGAGTATCTACTGGAGTTGATGATGATGAGCCACCGGTAGTTTTTGTTCTTTTCTTAGGAGCCATTGTTTTTTTTGAGAAAAAGATAAAAATTTGAGAAAATTTTAATGGGGGCTAGGGTAAAAACTGAAATTGGGAAAGTAAAAGTGAAGAGGTAGGTTGAAAAGGTGAATGGATGGGTTATAAATATTAAGTAAAAAAACAGCAGAATATACGTTCGATCGACCGAAAAACTGGGTCGGCTGACCGACTGGGTTATCTGAGAATAGTTGAAACTTTCGGGATGGGTTCGGCTGACCGACTCAGGTCTTCAGTTGGCCGACCCTGTGAATGATACACAGTTTTGCTGTTTTTCCAAAAGAAATTATATAAATATAAATTTTATTATAGTTGCACTATTTTAATACAACTTATTGAAAACAAGCAACATATAAATATATATAAAAAAATGTTTAGCCACCGTTCTTAAAATCGACGTTCCCAAGAGTTTGGAGATGGAACATCTTCTATAGGTGACCATTTTGGAGCTATTGGAGATTGAGCCGAATTCGAAGAGGATGAAGGTCTATAAGTAGGTTCAGCAACATCGTCCTTCTTTGATGAAAAAAATTTCATGGCAATCTTTTCGAGAAAACTTAAACGTCTTGTCATGACTTTTTGTTCATAGTAGAGTTCCCGCTGCATATCCATTTGTTGTTGTTGGTAGTGATGTATTTCATCAATTTTTTGTTTAGATGATGGAGATATTACCATTGCATTCTTCCCTTTTTTTCCGGTGTATAGCCTGTATGGGAGTTTTCCCATGGTTTCCATCCATGTCGGGGGTCTTTATCCGGAGAAGAGAAGTCAAGGATACGTTTAGGCATGGGAAAGGTAGGATAGCAGCCGTTTTCAGGAATGCAGTCGGAACCATCATCGTTCGGAAATGTGTATGATAGATGGGAGTTTTTAGAGTTATAGAAGTCATTGTTTGAAGACATTTTCAAGTTTTGATTTTAAAACTTTCTTAGTATATGTTTTTAAAAAAATAAGCATAGTATATATAAGCATCTGTTTGCTGAAAAATTAGTGGATAGAAACTAGTTTTAACTATAATCATAGAAGTTTAACAATAATGTTGTTCGTAAATGTATGATTTATAAGTTTTAGAACTAAAAATAGTTTTTCTGAAACCAAAATAAATAACACAAACTTTAAAGAGAACTGAGACAAGAAACACCCATAGCTCAAGTAGCTATAACACAACATCTAACAAGCAAGTCAGAGGTCATGAGTTCGAGTTCCGCTTTGGTCAGAAATAAAACAATTTTTGTTTTTCAATATTTTGCATATTTTTATTTATAAATCTTTTAACGACATTATTCCAAAGTCACGTCTAAGTTTTATAATAATATTTTCATTTAGCGGTTTAGTAAAAATGTCAGCAATTTGATTTTCAGTATTAATAAATTCTAAATTTATTGCACTAGTATATCGATGTGTTTTGTTCGTGAGTGATTGACCGGATTTTTAGAAAGATTTATTGCACTAGTATTATCACAATAAATTATAGATTTTTCAAGATGACAATTAAAATCCTATCATGTTTGTTGCATGTATACGACTGGTGCACATGCCAAAGCAGCAGATATATATTCTGCTTCACACGTCGATAAAGAAACACAGTTTTGTTTCTTACTGAACCAAGAGACTAAGGAACGTCCAATGAAATGACACGTTCTGCTCGTACTTTTTCGATCCGTCTGATTTCCTCCAAAATCAGCATCGCTATAGGAGAATAATTCGAAAGGACATTCTTTCGGATAAAATAGCCCGAAATCTTTGGTTTTAGTTAGATAACGAATAATACGTTTAACTGCTCGCATATGTGATTCTTTGGGATTTGCTTGAAATCGAGCACATAAACAAACACTCATCATTATATCGGGTCGACTCGCTGTTAAATAAAGTAAAGATCCAATCATACTACGATATAGTTTCTGATCAACACTTTTTCCCTCCTCGTCTCTATCAAGATGAGTAGTTGTGCTTATTGGAGTTGGCTTGGCAGAAGTGTTTTCCAGACCAAATCGTTTAATTAAATTATAACAATATTTTTCTTGATTAATAAAAATTCCATTTTCAATTTGTTTAATTTGTAATCTAAGAAAATATGACAATTCTCCCATATGGGACATTTCAAATTCATTTGTCATTATAGTCGGAAATTCCTGACATAGTTTTTCATTTGTCGAACCAAAAATAATATCATCAACATATATTTGAATTATTAAAATATCTTTCTTAGTTTTCTTAATAAAAAGCGTTTGATCTACTTTACCAATTTCAAAACCAGATTCTAATAAATAGCTTTTAGGACGATCATACCAAGCAGGTGCTTGTTTTAAACCATATAACGCTTTTTTGAGTTTATAAACATGATTCGGAAATTTTTCATGAATAAAAAGAGGTGGTTGTTCAACAAAAACATTTTCTTTTATGTATCCATTTAAAAATGCACTTTTAACATCCATTTGATAGAGTTCAAAATTATAAAAACATGCGAAAGCTAATAAGATTCGTATTGCTTCAAATCGGGCAACTGGAGCAAACGTTTCTTCGTAGTCAATTCCCTCTTCTTGATTATATCCTTGTGCAACTAATCTAGCTTTATTCCTAGTTATATTTCCTAGTTCATCTGCTTTATTTTTGAAGACCCATTTAGTACCAATGACTGATTGATCACTTGGTCTAGGAACTGTTGAGTCAAGATTTTTATAGAGTTTTGATTTCTGACAAAGGGATAAGCCGTGATCGACAAAAAGAAGTTATTCATTGTTTTAAAGAGACACAAAGAGCTCCATACGTTAGAGGTTGATTATTTGGTATGTTAGTAGTGTTATTTATGTTAAAATCTATCCTCAAATAATCTCATACCTTCAATCTTTGAATATATATATATATATATATGTGTGTGTGTGTGTGTGTATGAGTGCACATTAACTGTGCAATCTAGGCTAAATCGGTCGACCGGTTAAAACCAGGCGGTCGACCATTTCTGCCCAGAATGCAAAGATAACGTGCACAAGTGTACATAACGTATATATATTCAAATTCCTGTCTACTGGTTCATTTTGACCTGTCGACCGTTTTCAAACAGAAAGCAACCTTTCGTATAGACACTTCCTTTTCTTCAACGGTTGCTTCTCTTTTTCTTCACTAATGATCATGACCTTTGTTTGTACCTTTTCACAAAGGGTTACAACTGTTTATTTCTTATATAAACATCATGAAATCATTATTCCAATTAACCAATTCTATTATTCTAATCTCTATTCTGTTGATCTCTATCTTGAACTCTCAAGCGCTCGAATTGCTCATATTCTATCATATATCGTTTTGAATCCTAGAATTTATTTAACATTCTTTTGATTCAATACGATATCCACTTCCAAATCTTCATATATACCAATATTCTATTTGAGGATAAGATTATAGGAAGTTTGTACTACAAGTGACAAAATTGTGTTAGCAAGAACACATACCGTCAACAAACAATTATATTCATCTTTGTTGAAGTCCTCAGTGTTGTAAGAGGCAAGTGTTGAAGTCCTTAGTGTATTAGAGGCGTGAAATCCCATTCGTCTGCTCGGGTGTTGTAAACCTGTTCCTCCGGGTGAAGCGAGGTAGTTGGTAGTGAAAATCCAGATAGAAGTCTGGGACTGGACGTAGGACGGTGCTCCGAACCAGTATAAAAATCTCTGGTGTGATTTTTCTATTTTACTGAATTTTCTATTATCTGTGATTAGTCATATATTTGTGTTATACATCATATTACACGATCCGTGTGTACTATATTAGCACGTACACATTTTCATTTGGTATCAGAGCACGGTCATCATATAACCGTAACACAGTTATTTGATATATTCTTGTAATATGGCAAATAACGCAAGTACTAGCACTCAAAACACCACTTACACGGAAGGTCAATCGACACAAAGACCTCCATTTTTCAATGGTCTTAACTATAGCTATTGGGCAACACGTTTGTCATTCTTTATGCAATCAAATAGTTATGATGCCTGGAATGCTACACAAAAAGAAATAGTAAATCCAACAACTGATTATTCAGAATGGACAGCGGTTGAGAAAACGGCAGCAGCCGTAAATGCAAAAGCAATAAATATGTTGTTTTGTGCATTAGACCAAAATGAATATAACCATGTTAGTATCTGCACTACTGCATATCAAATTTGGCAAACGCTGAAAACCACTCATGAAGGTACTAACAAGGTTAAACAAGCCAAAATAGCCATGCTGAAAAGTCAGTTTCAAAATGAAACCGAAAGAGACAATCAATGATATGTATTCACGGTTTCAAACTATCCACCATGCACTTATTGGCTTAGGACAAAAGTATTCTGATTTTGATGTTATTTCAATAGTCCTACATTCTCTGACTAGTGAATGGGAAGGAAAAGTATTAGCAATTGAAGAAGCTAATGACCTTTCCGTCATGAAGCCAGATGAATTGATAGGAAATCTAATGTCCTATGAAGCTAACTTGCAGACTAGAAAGGAACAAAAAGAAGAAAAGAAAAACGTGGCATTCCATGCTGAAAAAGACGAAAATGAATCAGAGTCTGAAGATGAAGATCTGGCATTCATTGCAAAAGGTTTCAAAAAATTCCTAAAATAGCGAAAAGCCAGTCTTATAACAGAAAGAAATCTGGATCAAATAAACCAACATCATCCGCTATAGAATGCTTCAACTGTCACAAAAAGGGGCACATGCACAAGGATTGTCCGGAGCAAAAGAAGAAGTCAGAAAATGACAAATTAAAATATAAGAAGGACAAATCAAAGAAACGAGCATTCTCGGTAACATGGGATGATACAGACTCATCAGAAAGTGATAGTGATACGGAAGATGAACAAGCAAATGTCTGTTTCATGGCAACAGAAGATGAGGTACAAATTCCTACATTTGATGAAGTACTTGATATTAATGCTGAATTGATAGTCAAATATAAAGACATAAAACGACAATTAAAAGAAGCCAAAGCAGATTTGAGTAGAGCAGAATTTGAACGAGATATGTTAAAAGACGAGAAGAAAATATTAGAAGAAGAACTTGAAAAACTTCAAGAATCATCATCTAATGTTGACTCTCAATTATCTCTTTTGAGTCAAGAAATTGAAAATCAAAAAGAGAAAAATGATGCTCTCACTACTGAAAATCATGAGCTTAAGGCAAAAGTCAAAATTCTGGACCTAGAAAAGGGTAGTTTACAAACTAAGTTAGATGACATTACTCAAAATGTTTCTAACTTTAACAAAGGTCAAGAAAATTTGACAAAACTCATTGAAAGTTCACAATCTATTTCAAATAAACAAGGTTTTGGATATAAGAAACAAGAAACCAAGAAACATCTTGGTAATGAAAGGAAGAAGAAAGAACAAAAGACTGAAGCTAAGAAAAATCTTAGTTTATTATATTCCAAACCAAAACCAGTTGTGAAATTTCAGAAGAAAAATGTATCTATTACTTATAAAGGAAAGCAGAAACCAGGGAAGTCATTTGCCGCCACCTGTCCTTCTTGGTTTACTCTCTGCCGTTTCATGAACTGTTCCATGCCCCCTCCCGGACTACTTCACTTTTCCTCCCACCCAAATTCCAAACCTTTTCCTCCACTTTCACCCTCCTCCCTCATCAACCGCCCCATCTCTCTTCCCGTCCCCCTTCCGTAATTCTGCCCGTGACCCTGCTCTTACCTTCGCCTATTTACCCGCTCCTTTTCGCAACAACATACGGTTGGTTCACCTACTCCTTGCCCCTTACTCCTTCCCCCTTCTTCCCCGCCGATACTTTCAACCAGACTACAAATCCGTCTGGCGTCGACTTTGCCACTGCCGTAATGTTGGCCCCAGCAGAGGTGAGTATTCTTTACATACTAATTTTAACGTTTTAGGGGCTTCCTTTAAATTCGTCAACGATTTATCCAGCCTCCACCATCCGCACCACCCACTGTTCACCAATTTCTGTTCAGCGCGTTTCTGCTGTTATCACTTTCCACCATGTCACCACGCCGTTTTTAAAACCATTACCCTCCCTAAACGCAACCCAAACTCCGCTTACCTTGGTTTGGCGTCATAAATTCGCCGATTATACTGGCAAACGACAGTACAACACACTTTCCGTTGGCCAGCATATAGCACGGTATGTTCAAACATAGGAATACATATTGGTTTTTCCCTCCGACCGTCTCCCACGCTTACATACCCCACACGCTGTTGTAAGCACAATATCTTTGCCACATTGCAACTGTCATTGACCCATTTTCATTTCCTTCCAATACAACACTTTACTGTTTGAAAATTTTATATGTTGCGCGTTTACGAACCATTTATGACATATTTTCCTCACACGAGCTTAGTTAACTGTGGGAAAAAAAATGCAGTTTCAAAAGTTCGGTTGGAAGATATCGTTCCCGCTATGTACACCTATAATATGTACTTTATGTATTAACACACCCCGATGAAACGATTTTAACATGCAAAACGATTTTAACATTCATCCATCTTTTGGTCACTTTTTTACTAACTAGAATTGGAATCGTCTTAATACAGTAAGTGGAGGCAAGAAGTCATTAGGCATATGTTGAGTTTTTTTGAATCTATTTTTGAGGCGGTAATTTCTCACTTCTGCTCTGTCATTTGGGAGAATAAGTTTCTTGACATCTAGGCTTCCTGGACAATTTTTTTTTTAATTTAGCCTGAATATAATACTGGGTGAATTTAATTGTTCAGTTACAGATTTTACAATGTCAGAAGTAACTGAATATTTTACTTCCTTCTGTTTATCTTATTATGTGTTTGAACTTACAAATTTATTCATTAACTGGGTGAATGAATGTTACAGATTCGTTATAATTGATGCATTTGTAAAAATAATAATACTTGAATGTTACCTTAAACAACTTTATTAATCGATGGATGAGTGGTGACCTCTTCTTCCTACACGGATTCGGCAAAATAAATTAATGATGGATCATTTGCCACCAATGTTTCGATGCTATAGGAGCTAAACATTTATCCTTAAACTCCTGTCCACTTCTTTAAAATTGGGTACAAACGGTATTATGATTTGCAAGAACTTGCTGTTTGTTTTGTGCTTAACCACCTGACAACTTGAGCCAATATATTATGTTGTTAAAAAATTACTCTCCGTCACATTTCATTACCCACCGTTATTTTCTAATAGTGTGAACTACTAAATATATTAGGAAGATCATACTTCTGAGTGCTTAGTATTATGATTTCTACTATGTAATGCTTTGCAGTGTGTTTTTTACTAGGCTTGGTTAGGCTTCAGTAAATGTGTTTGACCGGGTAGATTGGTGGATAAAGGAGTTTGTAATTGTAAGTGTTGTGAATTTGTGCTTGATGCACTATATTATGCGTGCACTTTATTTGGCAGGCATGAATATATGAACCCATTTTCAAAACAAAAAAAATCTTCCGTCGGTAACCCGCTAACAAACGGTTTTCTCTCCCATGAGGAGAGAACGAACAAGCAAATTATGATTAAACTTTGCATCCTCTCTACTAAACTCTAAAACTGTTTGTGATGATACCAAATTATATAATACCGCGTGCAGTTAAAACAGTAATTTAAGTTTCCACACATGTTTTGTTTTTGATATACCGGTATGTCTATTGTTTTGAAACCAAATGTTAACTATGATATTGTTCTTGGCTTCTCTACCTTAAATTCATCAACAAACATTGGTCCACCTGTCTATTGGTAGGCTCATTGTGTTTTGCAAATACAGAATATTCTTGGTAACCTCATGTTTAAGATTTCAGTGCTATGCATTATTATACTGCTGTCTTCTATGCCTAATAAGTAAATGAACAAATTTAGCATCACTTTAAATTTTAAGCGGTTGTTTGGCTATGTGCAGGACTGAGCTTAGTCAGATCAAATTGATAGTCACCATTTAGTCAATGTGTTCGTTGATGTTGGTAGTGCATGTCAAAGCTGAGTAAAAGTTAGCCAACAGTTCCGTACTTTTAAGTCCGCTTCTTACTTTGCTGGTTCAGAACAACACTTGCCTCTGGAAGTTCCACTGCTGATTCCTTTCTCCAAAGTTGGTAAGATATAAGTTTATCTAATTTTACGTCGTAACTGGTACTGTTACGTGTTTATTTATCATCGTATTCCAACTGACTATATGATGGATAGGTGTACCGTAATTTTGTTAACGTTTTTCTTCTTCCCAACCCACTTTATTGTACACCTTCTATTTTCGTACGGCCTACTGCTGACAGTACGGACATGGATGGACATATTCATCATATAATTCAGTAGGTAGGCTAACTGTACAGTAAAGATAAGTGATGATATGTTCCTACATCTACGAAGCAGATGAAAATTTTAATTTTAAAATAAGAATGTTAATTGTATCAAAGCAATGCGACAATCTGTTGGCAAGTTCAGGATGTCATAACGATCATAAATTTGGTAGACAGGGTGAAGTAGGGGAGAAAAAATAAAACATAAGTGTAGATTTAACAATTTGCCCTATCAATTTCATAAACGAGCATACATCAAATCTGTGCTTACTGAATAGTAATACTTGAATAGATTAACACTGTAAATTTTTGCTCTTTGCTAAACTTTTAGCTGCACTGTTTTATAATTTCAGATGATTGCTTTCCTGATCATATGACCAACTGTTTTCATTTTTCTGTATTACACAGCTTACTGTTACGCCATACAGCAGGCTACATTTTTTGAACCATTGTTAATTACTATTTGCAACCAGTGAAATTTTAATACTGTACAGGTCTTCTACAGAATTTTTTCAGTGGATTGAAAAACAGAGTTTCTGCATGATAAACTGTATTCCAACTATTGGAAAATGATTGATAAAAAATTACTGACAACGCATATGATTCAATATTTGCATATAAATCTTATGATATAGATTTATATCATTTTATTAATGATTTATATATAAATTTCTTTCATATCGATTGGGTAGTTGGTTGATTTTATTAATAATTAGTTATTGGATTTAATTCATTTCAGATAATGAAGGTAAAATGATGGATTGTTCCTTTTTTTTACACTCTGTGTTATTAAATTCAAAAGTTGATGCATTTTTTTTTTATTTTTCTACCATATTAGCTGTAACTGTTTGATGTAAATGTTGTTACAACACATTGCCGTTTCTATGGGTACAGATATTTACAAAAAAAATGACCAAGATTCATGTATTTTCTACCCATTTTATACTAGGAAGTTGAGGCAATTGCTTGAACTGTTCTATGCGTTCCAAAATTGTGGCATGAGGTAATTTTTTTGTTATTGTCCAGAATATTAGCGTTTATGTTCATGTCATTGGCAGATTTAGTTTCAGTTTATCATTTTATATTATGACACTAATACATTTCTATTTTGATATTATAATCGTTTCATCATGTTCAACTCATGAATTTCTTCCAACAAAGTTTAATTATTTAAATGGTATTACTATTACGCGTTGTTACTAATTAGCTCTTTGCAAATATCATCTTCACTACATGCTTATAGAAACCTTATTAATTTACTTCAATGCTCTGACTGCTCATTCTTGAATCAAAATGGACTAATTTATGTTCAAACTTCCTTTTCTACTCAGAAATAATTATAATGACGTAAAGGGTTATGAACGAATCTTTGGCTGAGCGATATCTAAATGGAAGTCCATCAATTTTACAGGTAATACTGCAGGAGTTCCAAAATAGGTTCTGTATAAAGATTTTCAACATCCTGAGTTCCTTCAGAAGTAAATAGACAAAGTTAAATGATCTAAAGGCAGTAGGAAGCATCCTGGTAAAGGTCAAAATATCACTATAAAGATGGGTTCCCATCATATAAAAGGGGTGGCTTAGTTGGAAATTTGTCCCTGATGGATTTTGTTGATCTTTGAAATGAAGTGATAAGATGCATATAAAGAGAGAGTAGGCAAAGTCCCAAAATAAAGTTTCCTTTTCATTGTAGTAATCTTCCTCTAATGATTTCTATTTGCTTTTCACTGATTAAAACAAGTTTCCACTATACCAACTGTTTTCCGTATATAATACTATAACCTATTTATGTTTTCCTGTCCATACAATGATTAAATCTTATAGCACACAAGTAGTACAAAAGCACATAATACTAAATGTCATGTGTTCCTGATGGTAGTTGTATATTACTAACTGTGTGTTAAAAATATATATATTATTTTGCATTAAAAATTGGGACACAAGAAGATCATAAAGTTGACTCTACTATGTTTAAACGGAACCATACAATATGTTGTGACCCTTGGTGTCAGAATTACAGTTTATAAATGAAAATTAGTTAAGGATGATAACCATTTAAGAAAATCATAGTTAACCATCAATAAATCAACGGTTTAACTATAATTCAAACTTTTTTATCTTTTGCATAAAAGGATGTGTTCTTAATTTTACTCAGTGTTCTTTTAATATCTTTACAATTGATAAAGCAAAAAAGTTCCAAATACTTTAAAACTAAAGATTACTGACAGAGAGAGATAACCAAAACAAGAAAACCTGATCATATTTTTGTGTAGACGCCTGTTGGGAAAAGTTGAATTTTTATTCTGTATGATTGATTGATGGACCACATGCTCTCTATGTAATTAAGCATGTTAAATTCTGTCTCCCACTGCTGTCACCGTTTAAAAAAATTTCGCTGAAGTAGTACCATATTTATTTTTAATCAGTACGTAACGATACTTACTGCCACTGATGCAGGCTGTACATACTGCATACTGTCTCTCTGACGACTGTAAACCCTTGCAGGTCATTTGCTTAATCAGAAATTATGGATACCACAGTTGTGGCTAGGGATGCCAGAGCTGACAGAAGAGGTGCAATGAATGTGAGAAAAAGAAAAAGGTCTACAGTTTTACAGCAACAGGGGACAACGATGGAAGATACAAACACATCCCGTGGAGATGGTTCATATAGGCCAAAGATAACTTCAGGACGGAGTGGCCGTAACGGTATGTTCTACCGGTTTACATATCGTTATTTAATTCAAAAATTAACACACCACAACTACTGCTTTCCACTGTAATAAAAATAGGGAAAAAAGAAAATGGACGATATTCCTCCCCGAGTTCCCGCATTAGTGTGTTCGCAAAAGTAGGCACAGGTACTGGTGTACTCTTATTCTACCTCTCTCTTCCAAACTATAATATAACCTGGAATAACCCGTTTACCTGTTGCGTTTTGAACATATTTACGTTTGCTAATATCAACCGTACATACTGTACGGTTTACCCGGTACAGTTCGCTTTGATGTTAATCAACCTTACAACGGTTCCTCAACCACTTTCTTTTTTCTTGGCATCTTTACAGTACACGTTTGTGTTGTGAATGCTTACAGCTAAAATTTTGGTCCAGGAGCTGCGGTGCAGCCATGGAATTTTGGTGCTCCTACCTATGTTTGCTCAAGTTGTAATGCAGCAGTTTGGTACGAAGAAAGGAACAGGAAGTCAAGACGACCCGTGAATCCAAAATTCTCTATTTGCTACAAAGGCGGTAAAATTAAGTTACCAGGATATAAAAAATGCC
Organism: Allium fistulosum; assembly: GCA_030737815.1. Lineage (NCBI taxonomy): Eukaryota > Viridiplantae > Streptophyta > Magnoliopsida > Asparagales > Amaryllidaceae > Allium > Allium fistulosum. The sequence continues at coordinate 847,009,032 of CM060903.1, forward strand.
CTGACTATTTACACAACCTGCTTGATTACAATGGTGGTCATGACAGTTCTAATTTCAAAGAGAACATACGGGTATATAATGAGATGTTTGCATTTACATCTATGGGTGGCCGGATTGATAATTCAGTGAACATAGGTCGGGGTCCTTATGTATTTAGAATTAGCGGGCAGAATTATCATAAAATAGGCTCTATGCTACCCAATGAGGGACAAGCTAAATTTGCACAACTATATATCTATGACACAGCCAATGAGGTTTCAAACAGAGTTAATGCGCCGGGGTTGTCAGCTAACCAGTCTACAAACCCTCTTATTATTAAAAATTTAATAGCTATGTTCAATGACTGTAACGAGCTGACTAAGGTGTTCCGGATGGCCAGAGACAGGTATGAGAGTAGTAGTTTGGCCAATGTTTCACTTCATTTGTTGGAAAGGAGAGGTAGAGATGGTAGGCAGTATAATATACCAACAACTTCTGAGATAGCAGCGTTGGTTACAGGGAATGGTAGCCGAAGTGAAGGTTACAGGGACATCATAATCGAAGAGAGAAGTGGACTGCTTAAGAGAATTAACGAGAAACACCCCAGTTTTATGGCCATGTAGTATCCCCTCTTATTTCCCTACGCAGAGGATGGTTACAGACTGAACATACCTTATCAGTCCATCAACCCGGCTGATATCGGCAAGGAGGACATGGTGACCATGCGTGAATATTATGCGTACATACTGCAATACAGAGAGGGAGATGGTAATACCTTGCTTTATAGTGGGAGATTGTTCCAGCAGCTAATAGTTGATGCATACTGTTGCATTGAGGAGGACAGATTGAGTTGGATCAGAAATAATCAACATAACATCAGATCTGAACTGTACAAAGGGCTGAAGGATGCAGTTGCAGCAGGTGACACATCGGCGTTGTCTATTGGCAGGAGAATGGTTTTGCCTTCCTCTTTTACTGGTGGGCCTAGGTATATGATTCAGAACTACCAAGATGCAATGGCAATTTGTCGATGGGCTGGTTCTCCGGATTACTTTATCACATTTACATGCAACTCTAATTGGCCAGAGATTAAGGAGTGCTTAAAAACAATTCCAGGTCAACGGGCAGAAGATAGACCAGATATAATTTCACGTGTTTTTCACATCAAGTTGCAGCAATTGATGCATGACATAAAGGAAAAAGAACATTTTGGAAAAGTTAATGGAGGTCTGTCACATTATCCACTAAAATTTTCTTCAAAATATTTACACACACTAATAATATCGATTAATTTTGGTAAATATTTTAACAGCTTTGTACGCTATTGAATTTCAAAAGCGTGGACTGCCTCATGCACATATCTTACTGTTTGTACGGAGGGAGGATAGACCGAAAACGATGGCTGAGGTGGATAAGGTCGTTAGTGCAGAATTACCCGACCGTCAAGCAGATCCTGTTGCATACCAATCAGTCAGCCAGTTTATGGTACATGGACCATGCGGCGTTTATAATCCTAACTGCCCATGTATGATAAACGGTAAATGTTCAAAACATTACCCAAAACGGATTAACCAAGAAACGACATATGACAAACATGGTTTTCCAAATTATAGAAGACGCAACAACGATAACTTTGTCACCACATTATCTGGGGTTAATTTAAATAATTGTTGGGTAATACCGCATAATGTGAGCTTAGTTGTGAAGTATCAAGCACACATTAATGTTGAGATATGCAATCGTGCGAAGTCTGTTAAGTATTTGTTCAAGTACATTCACAAAGGCCACGATAGGGCTGCTGTTGTAATTGAGGAAAACAATGTAACGAACCACAATTTTGTTCGTGCGGTAGACGAAATAAAGACTTATATAGATTGTCGTTACATATCAGCTTCAGAAGCAAGTTGGAGAATTTTCAAATTTGATATTCACTATCGAAAACCTACAGTCGAACGATTACACTTTCATTTACCTGAAGAGCAAAATGTTGTTTTCCACGATGACGATAATTTGGCGGAGGTAGTTTGTTAACCTGCTGTTAACAATACTATTTTCACTGAGTGGATGGAAACTAATAAACTTAGCGAGGAGGCACGAAAGCTAACATATGTAGATTTTCCTACAAAATGGGTGTGGAACAAAAAATTTGGCAAGTGGACAGCACGGAAGAAAGGGGACACAATAGGCAGAGTTTATTTCGCTCATCCAACATGTGGCGAACGTTTTTATTTACGTCTACTACTAAACATTGTCAAAGGACCTACCTGTTATGAAGAGATTCGAACCGTTAATTCCGTTGTTTATGACTCCTTTAAAGGTGCATGTGTTGCACATGGATTACTTGAAGACGATAACGAATGGAACATAGCTTTAACTGAGGCATCACGTTGGGCAACTGCATCGTCTCTACGCGAACTTTTTGCCATGTTGCTACTTTTCTGCGAAGTATCCAACCCACTACAACTTTGGAACAGAAATTGGAAAATGTTGGCGGAGGATATTGAATGGCGTCGCCTACACACGTACGAACAACAAGCTGATTGTTTTGACGACTGTCAACTTAAGTTGGAGACTGTACGTGAATTAGAGAAGATATTCAGTAGAAATGGTAGATCTGTAGCAGAATTTAACTTCATCCCTCCATCAGAACTTACTCCAATTTTCACAGGTCAGTGTAGCTTACTAACAGCTGAAAGTGGTTATGATATGGAAATGTTGAAAGCCGAGTCGCAACCTCTTCTGTCGTCTTTAAATTTTGAACAACAAAAGGTATTTAAAACTGTATGTGATTCTGTTGAGCGTAACGAAGGTGGTTTCTTCTTTGTTTACGGAAGTGGGGGTACAGGGAAAACTTTTCTATGGAAAACCATTATCACTTACTTCAGGGCAGAAGGGAAGATTGTTCTAGCTGTCGCTTCTTCTGGTATAGCATCTTTACTTCTACCCGGCGGTACAACCGCCCATTCAAAATTCAAAATTCCACTTATTGTGGATGATAACTCAACATGCAATATATCAAAACAATCTCCTTTAGGGCAGTTGCTCAAATCTACTGATTTAATTATTTGGGATGAAGCACCTATGATGCATCGTAATGCACTTGAGGCCTTTGAAAAAAGTTTACAGGATATAATGCAGGTTAGTAGTGCTGACGGACCTTCCAGGCTTTTCGGAGGAAAGATAGTTTTACTTGGAGGTGATTTTCGACAAACTTTGCCGGTGGTTCATAAAGGTACTAGAGATATGGTGGTCTCCGCTTCCATCACCAATTCATATCTATGGTCAAAGTGTAAGGTTTACACCCTCAGAAGAAATATGAGACTACAACGTTCAACATGCACCTCCCAGGAGATGGAGAAAGTTGAGAAGTTTGCACAATGGGTGCTTGACATTAGAGATGGAAATGTTGATGCAGTCTCAATAGACGGTGGTGATGATCCTTCTTGGATTACTATACCTTCTGAATATCTTATCGACGCTGGAGATTGTGGTCTTAAAAATATGGTAGACATGATATATCCTAATTTGCGTAATAGGTTAGCGGACAAAGAGTATTTACGCACACGGTGCGTGCTCGCTACAACTAATGAATTTGTTGAGGAAATTAACTCCTACACCCTTTCTCAAATTAATGGTGAATTAACATCCTATTTCAGTGCTGATTCCATTAGTCCTACGTCTGAACAATTGGACGATCAACACACCCTTTATCCTACCGAATTTCTTAACACTCTAAAAATATCTGGATTACCTAACCACATTCTGCAGTTGAAGATAGGAGTTCCAATTATGTTGTTATGAAATTTGAACCAGAGGTTAGGGCTTTGCAATGGGACACGGTTAATTGTAACTCAACTTGCTGAAAGATTTATTGAAGCAGAAATAATTACTGGTACTAATATCGGTACGAAGGTACTAATTCCTCGGATCATCCTTACATCCGCGGATACAAAATGGCCATTTGTGTTACGTAGGCGACAATTCCCCGTTAAGGTTTGTTTCTCAATGACCATAAATAAAAGTCAAGGGTAAACATTGGACAATATAGGCATATATTTGCCGCTCCCAGTTTTCAGCCATGGTCAGCTTTATGTTGCCGTATCAAGAACATCTTCATATCAGGGTATAAAATTTTTACTTGGTGAATTGAAGGGTGGACGTCGTGGGCTAACCAAAAACATTGTATATAAAGAAATTTTCAACGGTTTATCAGGTAATCAAAGCTTACATCGTTCACTACATGCATTTCAGTACTCACTTTCAAAAGCACTTCTCTTAACTCTCTTCCTTCTATTTCAGGTTGAAGTTATGGAGGGAAAAACTGCGGTTACCATACCGCTTTCTTCTGTATCAACTTTTACGGACTACAATCTGCTAAGCTGCACCCTGGAATTTAATTTGTTCCTATTTCCTCCACTCTTTACCATGACTACTACCATATGCATTTGTATTTTTTTTCCGTTAAACTTGGATATTTGTACTTTAGCTGTATGATTTATTCATTTGACACACCTGTCATTACATGTACTTGCTTTTTTCCTCCAAAACCTACATTTTCAACCGCTCTCTGTCTGACGATCATACCTGTTGTTATACGCCGCACTGTCACAGACGTCAGCACTGCTAACTCAATTTCTGTTGTCTCTCCTTTTTCCCCCCGAATTTGAATAATTTTATGTTATTGGACTTATTTACTCATTCTTAAAACGGCTCATTCCCTTATTTTGCTGTTTTCCCTTCCACAGCTACATGGCCAAATGGCCAGCTTTGTGTACCACTTAAACAATTCTAATTATCGGTTGAAATTATGTACAAAACAATTGGGAACAAGAGAATCGAGCTCATCAGCAGTATCATTTGCTACATTGATGTTTACGTTATACAGCTGTTTCCCGTACTGTCTGTACACGTTTTTCCTACCAACAAATAAACATGGACAGTAACTTTAACACATATAAAATACAAGTAATCAGCACAAGCATTCATCAGTGCTTCTTTATCCTTTACGCCCCGTACCACCAAACAAGTTAGTTCAAAATTGAAATTGAATAGTTATTAGGGCTCAGACAATCTACTGTAATGTTATGCACATTTCTACCCTGTAAAGTTCAGTTTAGGATCGATTAACGTGTTTGACTGCCTATTCGCATAAATTTACTTCAACCTATTTTCCTACCCCATTATTGACTACTTTTACATGTTTTACTTTTACTGCTGTACAGTCAACATTAATTCATCTTACACAGTTCAAAATACTCAAGGATTGTCAAGCGATGCTCTTCAAATCTTATGTGAACTCAGTTTGGATGTTCATTAACATTCACATCGTACGTAAAAAAATGCTGGGAATTTTTTTGTCCAGCATATGATATTATCTTCATTTGTACACACTTACATAGCAATACGGTTTAGACAACGAAGCATAAACATTCGCTCTATGAAATAAATTAATTATACGGCAGTCAGTTAGTTACAACCCTGTGGCTACAACGAATTAACAATTTATTGCTGTCAAAGTTCTTCCTACTTAACAACGCCTCCACTTTTTTTTCCTCCACACTGTTTGTTTGTCAGGTTCTTCTTCTGTTATTTCCTCATAAGTTGATGCACCTCAAAACTTGGATATGCTCCAAATTCTGGTAAATATAGTTTTTTAATCTGAAATTTCATTTACCTTTCATTTATTTCATGATGTTTGACACATAATTGGTTAACATAACAATTTTCTACACTGCACATTATATTTTAAATTACAGTAGTTGTCAAATCGAGTATAAACAACGTGGGACCATATAATCGCTGTTTATTTAAACTTCTGATGTTTCCATATTTTTACAACATAATTTTCCCTGTTGAACTTTTATTTCTCATTACATTCCTTCTTTGAACAACAGTTTTTAAATCCTTCATCCACTTTTTTTTCCAGTATATGATACTGTCCTCACTTATAAATAGTTACTACATATTTAAGTCCACGATCCATCACAGTGTTTAACTGCTAATTTGCAGTACTTTACTTCAACCTCTTCGTCTGCCACACTATTCAGTACTGTTTCAACTGCTATTTGAACTGGTATACTTTCAACATTACTTCATCTTCCGCAGTTCAAACTACTCAGCGACTCCACAGTTTTGCTGTTCACATTTTATGTTAACTCAGTTTGGATGTTCATTAACATTCAAATCGTACACAAAGATATCCAGGGAATTTTTTATCTCCCGTTCATCATACTGTCCTCCTTTATACATACTTGCAAATCATTACTATTTAGGCATTGAATTATAATTAAATTTAATTTGTGAAATAAATTAATTATATGGCACTCATTAATTTGCAATCCCGTGTCTTCAGATAATTGTCAAATGATCCCTTTCAACGTTCTTACCACTTAACCACATCTCCACTTTTTACTTCTTCAGACTGCTTCTTTCTCAGGTTCTTCGTCTTTTACAATTTTACTTCTCCTACCCTTCATTCTTGGAACAACACCTTTTCTATCCTCCATCCTCAATGGATTGCAGTAACTTACAGTACCTACAGAGAAAAAATGTAACCTGAATATAATGAAAGGAAAATTCTGTTGGAACACATGGCGATACTTGGTAATCTTCTGTTCTAAATCAATGTTCAGCTGTTATACAAATAGTTGCTGAAATTTGTTTTTACAAAACTTTTTTCTTACCTTCTAGCAATTCATTTCAGTCACAGTGTCGTGTACTCTACTGCTGACACGACTATCAGATGCTTGCTCGCAAAGTGATCAGGTTGATTATATCTTTATGATAAGTTCAACTGCATCATCTACACTCTGACACCAAAATTATGTTCACTTTTCAACAGCAGGTACACTTCCGTAATGTACGACAATTTTTTTCCATTTTCAACTTTAACTGACGAATTTTTTGCTCCACGTACAGGTTCGCTGAATTGCTAGGAAGAGGTCCTCTTAAGGATAGGGAATTGGCAACGAGCTGTTCAGACAAGATTATGCTCCTCCTGCACTCAATGCTCAGCAGGTATATTCTTTATCTTTTATCTCAACTTCTATAGTCAAAAAACAGGGTTCAGTTGTGTACAACGATTGGTAATCGTTGCAAACTCAAAATGGACAGTTGGGTCCATAATCGAACTTCTAAGTTCTTACACAACTGTTATGTTAAATCACCAAAGAATCATTTTGACATTTGATTAATTTAATAAACAAGCAGTTATAAATTATTAATCCCAACCTCATCAATCCCCACTTACGGTAGTGGTCAGTAAAAATGTAATACTAACCTCATCAATCTTCACATACAAGCACGTCGATAAAAATGTCAGTATACCCTCAACAATCCTCACATACATTAGGTTAGTAAAAATGTAACTGTAGCTCACAGTAACTCGCCAAGGCAATCATGTATCTTTGTTATCTTCACAGGTTGTTTTTGTTGTTAAATATGGTTATATTCTTTGTGAAAATGTTACCAAATATTTGGGAATATTTACGTTTGTTGACTGATTATCTGTTTACATCAGTTTTTGTTAAATTCAACCAATAGATGATGATCTCTTTTTTAAAATGCTAGGTGACTACTAGCAGGAAGAGAAATAGTGCTGGTCACCAACTAGGCTGAAAGTAAGATTTAACTGTGAAAAAAATTATTATAAACGTGTTTAGAATATGCATGCTTGACTGTTATGTGAATTTTCTATATTTTAAGAAAAACAATACAAAAAATTTATTCATGCAATAAATAGGCATACAAATTATGTAATATGAAAAAACTCATCACAATAATTTTTTCGAACGTTAAAGGCTCTCTTATATAGTTTTGGGCTGACAGTCCTCACCATTATTTCTTCATTTATTACAAGTCGTAATACTTTTTTCCACTCAGTTATTTCATGGAGCTAATATTTTTGGCCATATGGTAGTACACAAAGTAATAATGGTATGCTGTTAATTTTTACATTTACTGAGTTTATTGTAACTATCTTAATGTTGGAATAAATGATGAGCGGTTGAGACCTTGACATAGGAAATAAACTTCAATTTGATGTGCTTTTCCCTTATGTGGAAATCTAAGTGCAGAAAACATGTTCATGGGAATTTGGTTTGATGCAGCATAATTACAGTTTCTTATAAACGTTTTTGAGTTATCATTAGTCGGAGTCAAATTGGCAGCACTATATGCCTATAACTAAACCAGTTGCATTTAATCACTTTTCTACTTCAAACAAGTTTGTCCACTTTTAAAGAATATTACTTGATCAACACATGTAATAATTTGCTACGTTAGTTTACAAGTTATGTTTTATCCAAGACAATTACCTATATTGATTCTCCGACTATCCACCCGGTAAGTTGCATCTAAGCTTAAATAGATGAATAATATTAGAAGAGAATATCTATCTTTGAAGCCAAAATTAATATTTTCGAAGCAACTAACTATAGTTATATAGGCGCTATATTTAGTTTCCACCGAGTGTCAACAAAAAATATGCACCATAATATATAAGGAAGCAAGTGAAAAGGGACACACATTTCAATTTCATACTTATAATTTTTTTTTTATGAATTCCAACATACAAAATCCATATGTGTATGAGCAACGCTGCACTTGAAACAACGCAACACCCTGTTTACCCTCGATTTTCACCATAAGCTCTAAATTAAATAATAGTTGTTTCTCTTTCTTTCCCCTAATTCTATTTAATTTCGGAGCTTATGGTGTAAATCAAGGAGCAAATGGGGTGCTCACTATTTGAGGTGTCGTTGAACGCTTATATATATATAGACACATATATATCATGTTATACTACATTGCTTTTGGGATAAATTATTTCTATTAACCACAATGTATCGAAAGCGTTTAATAGAATGAACTGCAATGATATAATTGGTCAATTATTGCATTTTGGATAGTATTTTCATTATACGATCACAGTTAATAATACAAAATTAATAGGCTTATTCATGCAACTCCTTTTTATAATGTGGTAATTGATGGAAGAATATTTTTTAGTTTGTATTAAATCAGTGTACGAAGTTTTCTAATGAGGTTAATTTGTAAAAATATTTTTACGTACCTATGACATTCTCATATTTATGACAAATTTGATCACATGATTTGATTTGCTGACATGCTTTAGGCCAGATGACTGATCTCTGATCCCTTAAAGATATGGAAATTTTCCACTAGACGCATGAAATAATATGCATCTACTGTCAATTCCATGGATCAAAGTACTTTGTTACCTTAGGTGATAATTGGAACACTAGATAAGCTATTGAGGAAGTGAAAGCAAGAAAACGCAAGTAGAATACAGAAATGCAGGGTACAAAACTCATGAGTCAAGGGAAGCAAAGGAAGTGAACAGGATGATATTCGAAGGCATTAACACTTTTTACACTTACATTTTAACTATATTATGATTATTATACCTTTAAAACAAGATAAAGCATTCAATTTAGAATCAATAAGTGATACAGTGATTAATTTAAGTCTTATAACCAATCTTATGCTTATTTTTTGTATATAATTTTGTACCTGTTTTTGGTGTGTTATCTAGAATTTTATATGCGTATGCAGATACATCACCTGCAGAATTATAACAAATATTAGTTTGTTGTATCATGCGCAGGCTGTTGTGAAACAAGAAACACGAGAAGGGCAAAGAGAAAAAAGAATAGAAGATGTGAAAAACTGAAGCACAAAACGCTCGACATCTACCTGCAGTTGCAAGACCATTTTACATTCACTTCATGTACTGTATACAACACTATTGTTTGGCCAAAACATTCATTACATAAGGTATATAGCAAGCTTACTTAGCATGACTAGGAGGGAATGTAAATTTGTATCAAGATTGTGGGTTTTCAATACTGAATTTCAAAGAGTTAAATCTCTATCATCTATGACTGATTTTTTTATGCATGTTTTAAAATTCTCCATATATTATTGAGGTGTTGTATGAGACCAAGTTTGGTAGTTTCTCAACACTGTCATATATTGCGTTGTTGAATTTGGTAAGCTGACTGAGTGATGACTGCTATCTCCTCTACTTTTATAATTTTTTAATACTTATCACATGTTTTACACTTAAAATGGGATTAAATAACCAAAAGTTTTTATTCATGTTGTATATAACACTAAAACAATAAACAAAAGGAAATTTTACCAATATAGGCTGTTTTAGAAAGTAATAACAAATTTAGTCCAGTTTTAAAAATAATTACATAAATAGACCAGTTTTTTTTATTCTGGTCTATTTAGTTGGTGATTTTTCAAAAGTCGCCAACTGGCGATTTTTCAAAAATCGTCCAAAGAAAATAGCATATTTAGTTGGCGACTTTTAGAAAATCGCCAACGTAGGAAAGCTTTTTTCTTTGGGTGATTTTTGAAAAATCACCAATTAAATAGACCAGAAAAAAAAGTGGTCTATTTCTATAATTATTTTTAAAACTGGGCTAAATTTGTTATTACTTTCTAAAACAAGCCTATATTGGTAAAATTTCCTAAACAAAATTATCTTGACTGGCATCTTTCCAAACCATTTTGCTCTGAACTGTTTCCAAATCTTTGCACGCTCTTTCTTTCCACATCTTTCCAAAATATTTCATTTTACATGCGTCTGTATGCTTAAGTTCATCATTTCTGGAAACTATTTCCAAATATTTGCAACCTCTTTCTTTTTAAGTAGCACAGAGAAACCAGTTATAAAAAAGAATAACAAAAAAATTGTACTGCACATGTATTGAAGAATAAATGAAATATTTCAACAACACACCACTTAATAAAACTAACACCCGCATGCCTATATTACGGATTAATTTGACAACTTCCCATGTCTGTATTATTGGTACTGATTCACATGTTCAACTGTCCTGTTACAGTATGTAGGTGGATACCAATTTGTACAGCGCATCCAATTAATACTACTCTTCTCTTCACCTGCATGCTGTATAAATTACTTCCTCTCACTCAATCAAAAACACAGAAGTCATATTCGGAATCCCATTCTATGGTATTCATATTTGCACTAATATATCAATGACTACACTAATATTTTAATTCTTAAATCTGTTACGTGCTTCATACATTGAAAATGAGTTGTCCCATCAGCTTTACTAAACTACAGTTGCTATCAAATCTCTGCGTACGCCCTGTCATTATGTTCATGTATTTTCCATGAGCAGCACATACCATCTTATTCTAGTCGTCCCTTACCATCAGTGACTGTACTACTTTACCCTTTGTCAACGTACTAACTGACCCCTGCTTAACATTTTACTCTATCAGCAGTACGAATAGGGTAAAAAATATAACTTCCTTACAATATGGTGTACCGACACATGTACTCCAACCACGAACTCCACACATTTCACAAACCAACATCTGTTATCACCACGTACTAAACTGTTGAAACGCACGTAAATTTTTGACGGTTGCAACTGTCCTTTGGATACAGTTATTTACCAACAGTCAACCAATCAACCCCACTTCCTACGGTACCTACATCCACTACAAACATGTACAAACCAACTACTGCACAGGTGTTGAAACAAGGTCCGCTCCTAACTGTCCATCAGTTATATTCTTAACTTTCCACCTACAAATAATTCATCAACTTCGTTTTCTACCCACCCTACGCCTCATCAAACTATTATCTACCACTGTACAAAACTCCCCTGGTACTTCATTGACTTTAAACAAGATAACATTCATTCCGCCAGTACACCTTCCATGCAACCTACCCCACTTCACATATCAAATTTCTAAATGTTCTACTACTACTCTGTTTACCACTGTTGTTAACCTTTCTTCTTTTTACCTCCAACAGATATCCGAATGGCGAACCAATATCAACTACTGTCTGAGTTACAAGTTGGTCCAAACTGGGATCGCATTCATGTACGACTGTCCAGGATGTGGAATTCAATCTCCAAAGCCGCAAAAGAGATATACTCGACAAATCTTCATCTTCTTGACGTAAAGGTAAGCCTTCAACCAATTTAATATCTGATCATTTTTTTAACCACCTACATCCATACTACAAGTAGTTCACAGTTTAATTTACGGCAGGGCAACCAAAAGCATACGGTCGTGCCAAAGAGTTTGGTCAACAAATACTCAAAAAACGTTTGAAGAACAATGTTTGTACGAGATTGAAACATTCAACGTCTATCCAGCGCAAAATACGTACCGCCCTATAGATGACGAGTTGATGATCATCCTCCGTACTGACACAAAAGTCAAACAGCTGCCATAGACAATGTACGATATTCCCCAGATACAAATTCGGTTTTGTCGACAATGAAACTCTTGCCCATCGCATAGATAAGGTGGCTCAACTTACAGGTGAACTTACTTATCATACTACCACTCGCCCTACACTATCGCTCTACCATTTCCACTAACAGTACTAATCAATTTTCTTTTACATTCCTCCTTTTTCGATCTTCCTGCCAGATGTTGCTGGCGTGGTGCAAGCTATTTCAGATGTTGTCCAACTGACAACACGGACCGGATGTCAAACATCTAAAAGAGAGATTACACTTTACACTGGAAGGTTTAACATCTACCAATGTCTCAATTTTACGTCTACATATTTGCATGCTAACACTCTCCATATCAACTTTTACACAGTTTAAAAAATACTTCTATTACTTTATGGGCTGACAAAACCGACCTCATAGATGTAACTGCTATTGAATCGGAAAAACAACCACCGTCGGTGATATTCACATCTATGATAGTCAAACTATTCAAAGGTAAACTGACTTTACTCATTCATATTTCCTTGATGAATATCAACCTTATCGCCAAACTACTAATTATAGGAGAGTTTACATTTTCATCAACTAATGGTACACAAATATACTTCGGCGCTGACTGTTCGGAGATAGCAAAATTACTTTCCAGGTATACCACCAATTCATTTGTAACAACTACTGCTTATGCGTACACTTCAACCACAACCTTATTCCTACCGCAATACTTTTCAACGTCACTAACAGCAAAGGCAGTACCGTTACATCTACTATGCGTCAATGGCCTCCAACTTCGACTACTTACGACCTGGAAATTAAAAGTACAATAGCTAATATGTTAGACGACAGACGCTCTAATGACTGCCACGTAATTCACCATATTTTAATCTTACCATTATGTTACCTTTACTAACTGATTAACATTTCTCTATCTCATCCTCCTTTGCAGTCGAAGAAGTACATCGTCAATGCAACATTGATGAGGATTAACACATCATCAGGATGGAATTATCTTTCACGTCCAATTTGTAGGAAGACGGTGACAAAGGAAGCAACCGGTTTTAGCTGTTCCAAATGCAATAACAATATTACTCAACCACTTAACAGGTCTGCATAAGTAAGTTTACGTTCAATTTCATCTCCCTAACATTATGTTACATCCTCACAGGTACAAGGTATCTATGGAAGTTTTCGACCACACCGGTACTGCAACTGTGACTGCTTTCGACAAAGATGCTGCCTACCTCCTCAAACGAAGCGTCGATGGGATGATGGATATATCCAAAACGGTACACATCTTCCACCATCACTTTTTAATCAACTAACAATACTAACTTCAAACTGTCTAACATTACCATGCAACTGTTGTCCCCCTCCTTCATCCACTGCCTCACACTACATGACACTGCTGTTTCTTTTTTTCAGACCAACGGTGACGAACTGATTGGGAAACTGTTCAGTGGCTTGATGGGAACGGAAGCTCGGTTTGAATTTAGACCATCAAAGTATGACATAATGAATTACGGAAAATCGCTCACTGTTAGTAGAGTTTGACATATTCATCAGCCTTACAACTCGCTACCTGATCAACCTGAACCCGTTGGCCTAAAGGATACAAAAGACGGTGATGGTACACAGCTAACTGCTGAATCCAGCAACATCACAAAAGCTGGTACGTCTCTTTTAACAACCTCTGTCCACTCTTCTTAACATATCTTCCATACATTTCACCTACCAAAAATTTCCTTTCTTACTCAGGTGTGAAAAACGTGGAACTGATTAAAGTTAAAAAGGTCTGTATTCCAGCCCACAATTTGTTCTTCTTTCCCCATAACACAGCAAATAACATATAGACTCCCCGTACATGTAGGAGCCTGAGGAATGTTTACAGGATAGCAGCATAACCGACCTCACCGTTGGACGAGAGAATGAACCAACCTGTCACATGCTGCCTGCTGGTGGGCAGAGGAAACGTGGACGGCCAACTGGTAGTAAGAGGAAGAAGTAAGCAGTATGTGAGCAACTGCAAGCCAAACCATCGTACGTCCGCATCAATATCCTACCTATGTATTCCCCAGTCATGAATGTTGTGTTCTGTTTGCAATTGGCCATCTTCATTTATTCCTCTACCTATTTCTGCCTACAGCTACAAACGAAAAAGGCGGTTCTATTTACTTGCTGTATCTGTTTATGTTTGTTTATGCTATATCTGTTTATGTTTGTTTAAAGATGTGTACTACTGTTTGTCCCACTGTATTTTCAACCAGTCTAATAAATGACATACTTTTACAGTGTGAACTATGTTTCCTGTACATACACTTCTCTTTACTACTAAACGTTGTTCATATAAACATTCTAAAGTTATACAAACACTGTTCCCCACCCGTAGCTCCCACCACACTCACTGACCCTCTTACTCTCCTCTTCACTTCAACTATGACTGACATTTTGCAGTGATTAGAAATTGAACTTCCGTCTGCACCAATATACTAAACATCGCCCATTTTTTACTTACTAAATGTATTCTACGTTACATACATTACTGTGATGCTTCAGATATCGAAAACATATGCACAGAGCAATCCTGCCACCAATATCCAACGAAAATTCATAAAAAAATGACCTAAACTCAGCTAACATCTTCTATTTTACTACATAACTGTACACGGCAAGACTTTTCCTGTCTGCTAATCTTCGTTTCACCACCACATATATATTTCGTACCCAAGACAACGCAACAAAGTGCGATAACTAAAATATTGTACATATATTTTTTTCCCCTCTTCTTTGTCTTATTTGTATACTAAGTTAGCATGAATCCAGTTAGTACTCGCACCGTAGATAATATATTACCTCCATATGCTTTACAGAAAGTAGATGATGACAAGGTCCATTACATATGGTTGCTTACTTCAACTCCGTGCGTTAAATTTTCAAAAAATGGATGTCACCGTGGAAAACAACTGAAATTGGCATTGAACTGTCGACTCAATGTTCTGTGTGAATCAAAGTGCAATGTAAACTATCAACTTTTGACCACCGTTTTCATATGTGTGACTTGCTATATCCCTATAACATTTTACATGGATTTAATCACAACTAAATATATCATGTTTATGGGGATAGGTTTTTTCATTTTTCACTCTACCCTATATTAATGCTACCGCTTCCCATGTTTCACATATAAATTTTACCATCACTTTCTCTCTTACCCTCTGTTTTTAAAATTTGTGATGGTCTGTTTGGACCTTGATTTTGCAATCCGCCTGTTTGTAAATAATTAAGTAAATGATACACAGAACCTCCACTTCCAGCTGCATGAACATGGCTATAGTGACATCATCAACGACGATGACCAAGTTGACCACTCCACTAAGATATGCATAGTTATGACTGTAAGTAAAGGGGTGATGTACCATGGCAGTCCGGTCTTAGGGCGAGGCTTGGATGTGTTGTTCAATATTGAATATTTATAAATGTATAGCTGGAACTTATGAAATAATCCGAATCAGGTCAGAGTAAATGCTACAGGCTTCGTTTTCTCTTCAACAATGCAAATTTATTTTCCTGCTTTTAGGTAGTACTGGTTTTAATTTACTGTCAGTTATTTTATTTTATTAACTGTTTATACCCTTTATACTGTTTTATTTGGTTCCTCTCTCGGTTGTTATCTGCATCATACTTGGTCGAATTAATTTGCTCCACTAAGCTTCTGTTCAAGTGTACTTAGACAAATATTTGTTAAAACCAGCGTTGTACTATGACTATTTCCGACTGATAATTTACTGGTCTGTTTCTTTTTTTCATATGTAGTTAACAACTGCTCTATTTTGGTTCATTGTTCAGGACATCATTCATTCGAAATGATTTTATAACTACTGATGGAGCTCAATTATTCTCCCTTCCGTAACTGCAGTTCAATCAACACAATTCCTACATTTTCATGTCCGGTTCAAGGAAAAGCTTTCTTAACTATGTTAATGATCTACAACTATACAACTACCTATACCTGAAGAACAAATCAGATTATTTGTTCTTCTTTTTAGTTCACTGGGTGAAATAAATAAATTTGTGGATGTTCACAATACATTTTGTCTGTCATTCGATTAAGCTAACGAAGTTACAACGATCAGTTTGCAGAGCCTAATAAAATTCGAATTTCAGAAAACATAAAACATCGTACCTCTTTCTTTGTTTTATTCTGATTATGTACAAACCATATATTCCACTATTGTTTATGTAAAATGATATGCATTAATTTTTCTCCATTTGTACTATGTCTTTTGAATTTCATATACTTACAGCATTTGCATAACTCCGAAACCTCAACATCAATATATTTGGATATGATTACGCCTTGATTGACTACTTCTACATTTGCAACTACTTCCCAAGTGTCTTACACTTTCAAATACCCTCCAGCTTGATATTCAATTTGACATCTTTCCAAACGATTTAGGCCAACTTATAATATCCAACTGACAATGCTGTTGGAAAGCCAAACAAAAAAGACATCAAACATATTCACCATTCATGCACTACGGACTGTTTACACAAATGTATGTATGTGCACGCAAACATTTTGTTCGCTATTCGGGTCAACTGTGGTAGATCCAACGACATAAGCTAAACAATACTTCGAACTCCTTCTACCACTTTGCGGTACTCTACAAAAAATTAGTTGTCCACATTAAACAATTATACATATCTTTAACAACAGTATAAATTCCTCATATTTAATTACACACTTGCCCGTGTGCGTAGCACGGGCGACGCACTAGTTATATATATAAAGGGGATACCAGACCCGTATGGGTTTGGACTCCTAAGACCTAACTCTTAGGACCCCATAAAAAGTGGGTACCATGGACTTAATTTTATTTTTTGCAGGTCCCACTTAAGAAAAGAGGAAAGTGGATATTGGACAGTGTATTATCATATTGTGTGAATCTTAACTCTTGATCTATGGTAGTAGTTTTATGTTGCTTATAATCTGGCTTATATCATTTACATCCTCTATTTAACAACTCCTTTTCGTCGATGACAAAGGGGGAGAAAATTGTGCTAACAGTATATATGCAGGAAAATATATATTTACAGGCACAATCTTAGTGGGAGATGATATACAGGGGGAGATTCATAACTATGTTGTCATCAATCAAAAAGGGGGAGAATGTTGAGTCAAGATTTTTATAGAGTTTTGATTTCTGACAAAGGGATAAGCCGTGATCGATAAAAAGAAGTTATTCATTGTTTTAAAGAGACACAAAGAGCTCCATACGTTAGAGGTTGATTATTTGGTATGTTAGTAGTGTTATTTATGTTAAAATCTATCCTCAAATAATCTCATACCTTCAATCTTTGAATATATATATATATATATATATATATGTGTGTGTGTGTGTGTGTGTGTATGAGTGCACATTAACTGTGCAATCTAGGCTAAATCGGTCGACCGGTTAAAACCAGGCGGTCGACCATTTCTGCCCAGAATGCAAAGATAACGTGCACAAGTGTACATAACGTATATATATTCAAATTCCTGTCTACTGGTTCATTTTGACCTGTCGACCGTTTTCAAACAGAAAGCAACCTTTCGTATAGACACTTCCTTTTCTTCAACGGTTGCTTCTCTTTTTCTTCACTAATGATCATGACCTTTGTTTGTACCTTTTCACAAAGGGTTACAACTGTTTATTTCTTATATAAACATCATGAAATCATTATTCCAATTAACCAATTCTATTATTCTAATCTCTATTCTGTTGATCTCTATCTTGAACTCTCAAGCGCTCGAATTGCTCATATTCTATCATATATCGTTTTGAATCCTAGAATTTATTTAACATTCTTTTGATTCAATACGATATCCACTTCCAAATCTTCATATATACCAATATTCTATTTGAGGATAAGATTATAGGAAGTTTGTACTACAAGTGACAAAATTGTGTTAGCAAGAACACATACCGTCAACAAACAATTATATTCATCTTTGTTGAAGTCCTCAGTGTTGTAAGAGGCAAGTGTTGAAGTCCTCAGTGTATTAGAGGCGTGAAATCCCGTTCGTCTGCTCGGGTGTTGTAAACTTGTTCCTCCGGGTGAAGCGAGGTAGTTGGTAGTGAAAATCCAGATAGAAGTCTGGGACTGGACGTAGGACGGTGCTCCGAACCAGTATAAAAATCTCTGGTGTGATTTTTCTATTTTACTGAATTTTCTATTATCTGTGATTAGTCATATATTTGTGTTATACATCATATTACACGATCCGTGTGTACTATATTAGAACGTACACATTTTCATTTGGTATCAGAGCACGGTCATCATATAACCGTAACACAGTTATTTGATATATTCTTGTAATATGGCAAATAACGCAAGTACTAGCACTCAAAACACCACTTACACGGAAGGTCA
Organism: Allium fistulosum; assembly: GCA_030737815.1. NCBI lineage: Eukaryota > Viridiplantae > Streptophyta > Magnoliopsida > Asparagales > Amaryllidaceae > Allium > Allium fistulosum. Next base: position 847,027,685 of record CM060903.1, read on the forward strand.
ATCGACACAAAGACCTCCATTTTTCAATGGTCTTAACTATAGCTATTGGGCAACACGTTTGTCATTCTTTATGCAATCAAATAGTTATGATGCCTGGAATGCTACACAAAAAGAAATAGTAAATCCAACAACTGATTATTCAGAATGGACAGCGGTTGAGAAAACAGCAGCAGCCGTAAATGCAAAAGCAATAAATATGTTGTTTTGTGCATTAGACCAAAATGAATATAACCATGTTAGTATCTGCACTACTGCATATCAAATTTGGCAAACGCTGAAAACCACTCATGAAGGTACTAACAAGGTTAAACAAGCCAAAATAGCCATGCTGAAAAGTCAGTTTCAAAATTTCAAAATGAAACCAAATGAGACAATCAATGATATGTATTCACGGTTTCAAACTATCCACCATGCACTTATTGGCTTAGGACAAAAGTATTCTGATTTTGATGTTGTTTCAATAGTCCTACATTCTCTGACTAGTGAATGGGAAGGAAAAGTATTAGCAATTGAAGAAGCTAATGACCTTTCCGTCATGAAGCCAGATGAATTGATAGGAAATCTAATGTCCTATGAAGCTAACTTGCAGACTAGAAAGGAACAAAAAGAAGAAAAGAAAAACGTGGCATTCCATGCTGAAAAAGACGAAAATGAATCAGAGTCTGAAGATGAAGATCTGGCATTCATTGCAAAAGGTTTCAAAAAATTCCTAAAATAGCGAAAATCCAATCTTATAACAGAAAGAAATCTGGATCAAATAAACCAACATCATCCGCTATAGAATGCTTCAACTGTCACAAAAAGGGGCACATGCACAAGGATTGTCCGGAGCAAAAGAAGAAGTCAGAAAATGACAAATTAAAATATAAGAAGGACAAATCAAAGAAACGAGCATTCTCGGTAACATGGGATGATACAGACTCATCAGAAAGTGATAGTGATACGGAAGATGAACAAGCAAATGTCTGTTTCATGGCAACAGAAGATGAGGTACAAATTCCTACATTTGATGAAGTACTTGATATTAATGCTGAATTGATAGTCAAATATAAAGACATAAAACGACAATTAAAAGAAGCCAAAGCAGATTTGAGTAGAGCAGAATTTGAACGAGATATGTTAAAAGACGAGAAGAAAATATTAGAAGAAGAACTTGAAAAACTTCAAGAATCATCATCTAATGTTGACTCTCAATTATCTCTTTTGAGTCAAGAAATTGAAAATCAAAAAGAGAAAAATGATGCTCTCACTACTGAAAATCATGAGCTTAAGGCAAAAGTCAAAATTCTGGACCTAGAAAAGGGTAGTTTACAAACTAAGTTAGATGACATTACTCAAAATGTTTCTAACTTTAACAAAGGTCAAGAAAATTTGACAAAACTCATTGAAAGTTCACAATCTGTTTCAAATAAACAAGGTTTTGGATATAAGAAACAAGAAACCAAGAAACATCTTGGTAATGAAAGGAAGAAGAAAGAACAAAAGACTGAAGCTAAGAAAAATCTTAGTTTATTATATTCCAAACCAAAACCAGTTGTGAAATTTCAGAAGAAAAATGTCAAGGCTATCAAAATATGGGTTCCTAAAACAAATAACAATTTGATTAGGAATAAATATATTCATAATTTCATGAATACTATGCATCTTAATACTAATTATATATATAAAGGGGATACCGGACCCGTATGGGTTTGGACTCCTAAGACCTAACTCTTAGGACCCCATAAAAAGTGGGTACCATGGACTTAATTTTATTTTTTGCAGGTCCCACTTAAGAAAAGAGGAAAGTGGATATTGGACAGTGTATTATCATATTGTGTGAATCTTAACTCTTGATCTATGGTAGTAGTTTTATGTTGCTTATAATCTGGCTTATATCATTTACATCCTCTATTTAACAACTCCTTTTCGTCGATGACAAAGGGGGAGAAAATTGTGCTAACAGTATATATGCAGGAAAATATATATTTACAAGCACAATCTTAGTGGGAGATGATATACAGGGGGAGATTCATAACTATGTTGTCATCAATCAAAAAGGGGGAGAATGTTGAGTCAAGATTTTTATAGAGTTTTGATTTCTGACAAAGGGATAAGCCGTGATCGATAAAAAGAAGTTATTCATTGTTTTAAAGAGACACAAAGAGCTCCATACGTTAGAGGTTGATTATTTGGTATGTTAGTAGTGTTATTTATGTTAAAATCTATCCTCAAATAATCTCATACCTTCAATCTTTGAATATATATATATATATATATGTGTGTGTGTGTGTGTGTGTATGAGTGCACATTAACTGTGCAATCTAGGCTAAATCGGTCGACCGGTTAAAACCAGGCGGTCGACCATTTCTGCCCAGAATGCAAAGATAACGTGCACAAGTGTACATAACGTATATATATTCAAATTCCTGTCTACTGGTTCATTTTGACCTGTCGACCGTTTTCAAATAGAAAGCAACCTTTCGTATAGACACTTCCTTTTCTTCAACGGTTGCTTCTCTTTTTCTTCACTAATGATCATGACCTTTGTTTGTACCTTTTCACAAAGGGTTACAACTGTTTATTTCTTATATAAACATCATGAAATCATTATTCCAATTAACCAATTCTATTATTCTAATCTCTATTCTGTTGATCTCTATCTTGAACTCTCAAGCGCTCGAATTGCTCATATTCTATCATATATCGTTTTGAATCCTAGAATTTATTTAACATTCTTTTGATTCAATACGATATCCACTTCCAAATCTTCATATATACCAATATTCTATTTGAGGATAAGATTATAGGAAGTTTGTACTACAAGTGACAAAATTGTGTTAGCAAGAACACATACCGTCAACAAACAATTATATTCATCTTTGTTGAAGTCCTCAGTGTTGTAAGAGGCAAGTGTTGAAGTCCTCAGTGTATTAGAGGCGTGAAATCCCGTTCGTCTGCTCGGGTGTTGTAAACTTGTTCCTCCGGGTGAAGCGAGGTAGTTGGTAGTGAAAATCCAGATAGAAGTCTGGGACTGGACGTAGGACGGTGCTCCGAACCAGTATAAAAATCTCTGGTGTGATTTTTCTATTTTACTGAATTTTCTATTATCTGTGATTAGTCATATATTTGTGTTATACATCATATTACACGATCCGTGTGTACTATATTAGAACGTACACATTTTCATTTGGTATCAGAGCACGGTCATCATATAACCGTAACACAGTTATTTGATATATTCTTGTAATATGGCAAATAACGCAAGTACTAGCACTCAAAACACCACTTACACGGAAGGTCAATCGACACAAAGACCTCCATTTTTCAATGGTCTTAACTATAGCTATTGGGCAACACGTTTGTCATTCTTTATGCAATCAAATAGTTATGATGCCTGGAATGCTACACAAAAAGAAATAGTAAATCCAACAACTGATTATTCAGAATGGACAGCGGTTGAGAAAACAGCAGCAGCCGTAAATGCAAAAGCAATAAATATGTTGTTTTGTGCATTAGACCAAAATGAATATAACCATGTTAGTATCTGCACTACTGCATATCAAATTTGGCAAACGCCGAAAACCACTCATGAAGGTACTAACAAGGTTAAACAAGCCAAAATAGCCATGCTGAAAAGTCAGTTTCAAAATTTCAAAATGAAACCAAATGAGACAATCAATGATATGTATTCACGGTTTCAAACTATCCACCATGCACTTATTGGCTTAGGACAAAAGTATTCTGATTTTGATGTTGTTTCAATAGTCCTACATTCTCTGACTAGTGAATTGGAAGGAAAAGTATTAGCAATTGAAGAAGCTAATGACCTTTCCGTCTTGAAGCCAGATGAATTGATAGGAAATCTAATGTCCTATGAAGCTAACTTGCAGACTAGAAAGGAACAAAAAGAAGAAAAGAAAAACGTGGCATTCCATGCTGAAAAAGACGAAAATGAATCAGAGTCTGAAGATGAAGATCTGGCATTCATTGCAAAAGGTTTCAAAAAATTCCTAAAATAGCGAAAATCCAATCTTATAACAGAAAGAAATCTGGATCAAATAAACCAACATCATCCGCTATAGAATGCTTCAACTGTCACAAAAAGGGGCACATGCACAAGGATTGTCCGGAGCAAAAGAAGAAGTCAGAAAATGACAAATTAAAATATAAGAAGGACAAATCAAAGAAACGAGCATTCTCGGTAACATGGGATGATACAGACTCATCAGAAAGTGATAGTGATACGGAAGATGAACAAGCAAATGTCTGTTTCATGGCAACAGAAGATGAGGTACAAATTCCTACATTTGATGAAGTACTTGATATTAATGCTGAATTGATAGTCAAATATAAAGACATAAAACGACAATTAAAAGAAGCCAAAGCAGATTTGAGTAGAGCAGAATTTGAACGAGATATGTTAAAAGACGAGAAGAAAATATTAGAAGAAGAACTTGAAAAACTTCAAGAATCATCATCTAATGTTGACTCTCAATTATCTCTTTTGAGTCAAGAAATTGAAAATCAAAAAGAGAAAAATGATGCTCTCACTATTGAAAATCATGAGCTTAAGGCAAAAGTCAAAATTCTGGACCTAGAAAAGGGTAGTTTACAAACTAAGTTAGATGACATTACTCAAAATGTTTCTAACTTTAACAAAGGTCAAGAAAATTTGACAAAACTCATTGAAAGTTCACAATCTGTTTCAAATAAACAAGGTTTTGGATATAAGAAACAAGAAACCAAGAAACATCTTGGTAATGAAAGGAAGAAGAAAGAACAAAAGACTGAAGCTAAGAAAAATCTTAGTTTATTATATTCCAAACCAAAACCAGTTGTGAAATTTCAGAAGAAAAATGTCAAGGCTATCAAAATATGGGTTCCTAAAACAAATAACAATTTGATTAGGAATAAATATATTCATAATTTCATGAATACTATGCATCTTAATACTAATTATATATATAAAGGGGATACCGGACCCGTATGGGTTTGGACTCCTAAGACCTAACTCTTAGGACCCCATAAAAAGTGGGTACCATGGACTTAATTTTATTTTTTGCAGGTCCCACTTAAGAAAAGAGGAAAGTGGATATTGGACAGTGTATTATCATATTGTGTGAATCTTAACTCTTGATCTATGGTAGTAGTTTTATGTTGCTTATAATCTGGCTTATATCATTTACATCCTCTATTTAACAACTCCTTTTCGTCGATGACAAAGGGGGAGAAAATTGTGCTAACAGTATATATGCAGGAAAATATATATTTACAAGCACAATCTTAGTGGGAGATGATATACAGGGGGAGATTCATAACTATGTTGTCATCAATCAAAAAGGGGGAGAATGTTGAGTCAAGATTTTTATAGAGTTTTGATTTCTGACAAAGGGATAAGCCGTGATCGATAAAAAGAAGTTATTCATTGTTTTAAAGAGACACAAAGAGCTCCATACGTTAGAGGTTGATTATTTGGTATGTTAGTAGTGTTATTTATGTTAAAATCTATCCTCAAATAATCTCATACCTTCAATCTTTGAATATATATATATATATATGTGTGTGTGTGTGTGTGTGTATGAGTGCACATTAACTGTGCAATCTAGGCTAAATCGGTCGACCGGTTAAAACCAGGCGGTCGACCATTTCTGCCCAGAATGCAAAGATAACGTGCACAAGTGTACATAACGTATATATATTCAAATTCCTGTCTACTGGTTCATTTTGACCTGTCGACCGTTTTCAAACAGAAAGCAACCTTTCGTATAGACACTTCCTTTTCTTCAACGGTTGCTTCTCTTTTTCTTCACTAATGATCATGACCTTTGTTTGTACCTTTTCACAAAGGGTTACAACTGTTTATTTCTTATATAAACATCATGAAATCATTATTCCAATTAACCAATTCTATTATTCTAATCTCTATTCTGTTGATCTCTATCTTGAACTCTCAAGCGCTCGAATTGCTCATATTCTATCATATATCGTTTTGAATCCTAGAATTTATTTAACATTCTTTTGATTCAATACGATATCCACTTCCAAATCTTCATATATACCAATATTCTATTTGAGGATAAGATTATAGGAAGTTTGTACTACAAGTGACAAAATTGTGTTAGCAAGAACACATACCGTCAACAAACAATTATATTCATCTTTGTTGAAGTCCTCAGTGTTGTAAGAGGCAAGTGTTGAAGTCCTCAGTGTATTAGAGGCGTGAAATCCCGTTCGTCTGCTCGGGTGTTGTAAACTTGTTCCTCCGGGTGAAGCGAGGTAGTTGGTAGTGAAAATCCAGATAGAAGTCTGGGACTGGACGTAGGACGGTGCTCCGAACCAGTATAAAAATCTCTGGTGTGATTTTTCTATTTTACTGAATTTTCTATTATCTGTGATTAGTCATATATTTGTGTTATACATCATATTACACGATCCGTGTGTACTATATTAGAACGTACACATTTTCATTTGGTATCAGAGCACGGTCATCATATAACCGTAACACAGTTATTTGATATATTCTTGTAATATGGCAAATAACGCAAGTACTAGCACTCAAAACACCACTTACACGGAAGGTCAATCGACACAAAGACCTCCATTTTTCAATGGTCTTAACTATAGCTATTGGGCAACACGTTTGTCATTCTTTATGCAATCAAATAGTTATGATGCCTGGAATGCTACACAAAAAGAAATAGTAAATCCAACAACTGATTATTCAGAATGGACAGCGGTTGAGAAAACAGCAGCAGCCGTAAATGCAAAAGCAATAAATATGTTGTTTTGTGCATTAGACCAAAATGAATATAACCATGTTAGTATCTGCACTACTGCATATCAAATTTGGCAAACGCTGAAAACCACTCATGAAGGTACTAACAAGGTTAAACAAGCCAAAATAGCCATGCTGAAAAGTCAGTTTCAAAATTTCAAAATGAAACCAAATGAGACAATCAATGATATGTATTCACGGTTTCAAACTATCCACCATGCACTTATTGGCTTAGGACAAAAGTATTCTGATTTTGATGTTGTTTCAATAGTCCTACATTCTCTGACTAGTGAATGGGAAGGAAAAGTATTAGCAATTGAAGAAGCTAATGACCTTTCCGTCATGAAGCCAGATGAATTGATAGGAAATCTAATGTCCTATGAAGCTAACTTGCAGACTAGAAAGGAACAAAAAGAAGAAAAGAAAAACGTGGCATTCCATGCTGAAAAAGACGAAAATGAATCAGAGTCTGAAGATGAAGATCTGGCATTCATTGCAAAAGGTTTCAAAAAATTCCTAAAATAGCGAAAATCCAATCTTATAACAGAAAGAAATCTGGATCAAATAAACCAACATCATCCGCTATAGAATGCTTCAACTGTCACAAAAAGGGGCACATGCACAAGGATTGTCCGGAGCAAAAGAAGAAGTCAGAAAATGACAAATTAAAATATAAGAAGGACAAATCAAAGAAACGAGCATTCTCGGTAACATGGGATGATACAGACTCATCAGAAAGTGATAGTGATACGGAAGATGAACAAGCAAATGTCTGTTTCATGGCAACAGAAGATGAGGTACAAATTCCTACATTTGATGAAGTACTTGATATTAATGCTGAATTGATAGTCAAATATAAAGACATAAAACGACAATTAAAAGAAGCCAAAGCGGATTTGAGTAGAGCAGAATTTGAACGAGATATGTTAAAAGACGAGAAGAAAATATTAGAAGAAGAACTTGAAAAACTTCAAGAATCATCATCTAATGTTGACTCTCAATTATCTCTTTTGAGTCAAGAAATTGAAAATCAAAAAGAGAAAAATGATGCTCTCACTACTGAAAATCATGAGCTTAAGGCAAAAGTCAAAATTCTGGACCTAGAAAAGGGTAGTTTACAAACTAAGTTAGATGACATTACTCAAAATGTTTCTAACTTTAACAAAGGTCAAGAAAATTTGACAAAACTCATTGAAAGTTCACAATCTGTTTCAAATAAACAAGGTTTTGGATATAAGAAACAAGAAACCAAGAAACATCTTGGTAATGAAAGGAAGAAGAAAGAACAAAAGACTGAAGCTAAGAAAAATCTTAGTTTATTATATTCCAAACCAAAACCAGTTGTGAAATTTCAGAAGAAAAATGTCAAGGCTATCAAAATATGGGTTCCTGAAACAAATAACAATTTGATTAGGAATAAATATATTCATAATTTCATGAATACTATGCATCTTAATACTAATTATATATATAAAGGGGATACCGGACCCGTATGGGTTTGGACTCCTAAGACCTAACTCTTAGGACCCCATAAAAAGTGGGTACCATGGACTTAATTTTATTTTTTGCAGGTCCCACTTAAGAAAAGAGGAAAGTGGATATTGGACAGTGTATTATCATATTGTGTGAATCTTAACTCTTGATCTATGGTAGTAGTTTTATGTTGCTTATAATCTGGCTTATATCATTTACATCCTCTATTTAACAACTCCTTTTCGTCGATGACAAAGGGGGAGAAAATTGTGCTAACAGTATATATGCAGGAAAATATATATTTACAGGCACAATCTTAGTGGGAGATGATATACAGGGGGAGATTCATAACTATGTTGTCATCAATCAAAAAGGGGGAGAATGTTGAATCAAGATTTTTATAGAGTTTTGATTTCTGACAAAGGGATAAGCCGTGATCGACAAAAAGAAGTTATTCATTGTTTTAAAGAGACACAAAGAGCTCCATACGTTAGAGGTTGATTATTTGGTATGTTAGTAGTGTTATTTATGTTAAAATCTATCCTCAAATAATCTCATACCTTCAATCTTTGAATATATATATATATATATATATATATATATATGTGTGTGTGTGTGTGTGTGTGTGTGTGAGTGCACATTAACTGTGCAATCTAGGCTAAATCGGTCGACCGGTTAAAACCAGGCGGTCGACCATTTCTGCCCAGAATGCACAGATAACGTGCACAAGTGTACATAACGTATATATATTCAAATTCCTGTCTACTGGTTCATTTTGACATGTCGACCGTTTTCAAACAGAAAGCAATCTTTCGTATAGACACTTCCTTTTCTTCAACGGTTGCTTCTCTTTTTCTTCACTAATGATCATGACCTTTGTTTGTACCTTTTCACAAAGGGTTACAACTGTTTATTTCTTATATAAACATCATGAAATCATTATTCCAATTAACCAATTCTATTATTCTAATCTCTATTCTGTTGATCTCTATCTTGAACTCTCAAGCGCTCGAATTGCTCATATTCTATCATATATCGTTTTGAATCCTAGAATTTATTTAACATTCTTTTGATTCAATACGATATCCACTTCCAAATCTTCATAAATACCAATATTCTATTTGAGGATAAGATTATAGGAAGTTTGTACTACAAGTGACAAAATTGTGTTAGCAAGAACACATACCGTCAACAAACAATTATATTCATCTTTGTTGAAGTCCTCAGTGTTGTAAGAGGCAAGTGTTGAAGTCCTCAGTGTATTAGAGGCGTGAAATCCCGTTCGTCTGCTCGGGTGTTGTAAACATGTTCCTCCGGGTGAAGCGAGGTAGTTGGTAGTGAAAATCCAGATAGAAGTCTGGGACTGGACGTAGGACGGTGATCCGAACCAGTATATAAATCTCTGGTTTGATTTTTCTATTTTACTGAATTTTCTATTATCTGTGATTAGTCATATATTTGTGTTATACATCATATTACACGATCCGTGTGTACTATATTAGCACGTACACATTTTCAGGAACAAGTTCCCAAACTTCGTTTCGTTCGAATTGATTTAATTCTTCTTGCATGGCAAGAATCCAGTAGTCATCAGTTGAGGCTTCTTTCATATTCTTAGGTTCTATGCTAGAGAGAAAAGCTACATGACCAACTTGATTTAATTGATGTCTGGTTTTAACATTCGTATTTACTTCTCCAATTATGTTTTGTATAGGATGATCCCGTAAAATTCTAGGTGGAGATTTTATTATATTAGGAGTAATGTTTATATTTTCATTAATTTCATGAATATCAAAATTTTCATTTGTATTACTATTTTCATTCTGAGTAGTTTCATCATCAGAATCGATAGTAATATTTGGATTTATATTTTTAAAATTTTCGTTAAATGAAACAAGTAAACTTTCTTCAATAATTTTAGTTCTTTTATTATAAATTCGATAAGCTTTGCTTCGTTCCGAATATCCAACTAATATTCCTTCATCGGATTTTGGATCGAATTTGCCTAGTTGATCTTTAGTATTTAAAATAAAACATTTAGAGCCAAAAACTTTAAGATATGAAATATTTGGTTTTCTTCCATTTAGAAGTTCATATGGAGTATTCTTAGTTAATGGTCGAATAGAAACACGATTCAATACATAACAAGCAGTAGCTACAGCTTCTGCCCAAAAGTGTTTCGATAAAGTGGTTCCATTTAATAAAGTTCTTGCACATTCTTGTAACGTTCTATTTTTCCTTTCTACAACTCCATTTTGTTGTGGTGTTCTAGGAAACGAAAAATTATGGTTAATACCTTTCTTGTTACAAAATTGTTCAAAAGCTTCATTTTCAAATTCTCCTCCATGATCACTTCTTATATTTTTAATTTTCAAACTTTTAATATTTTGGATTCTTTTAACAAAAACTTTAAAATTATCAAAAGTATCACTTTTATTTTTCAGAAAAAAATCCAAGTATATCTAGAAAAATCATCTACTATAACAAATACATATCTATTATGATTAATAGACTGCACTTGAGTTGGACCAAAAAGGTCTATGTGTAAAAGTTCAAGTGGTTGTTCTGTAGATATTAGTTTTTTGATTTAAAAGAAGAATTTGTTAATTTTCCTAATTTACAAGCATCACAAAATATATTAGTTTTGAATTTTATATTGGGTAATCCTTTAACTAATTTGTTTTTAGCTAGTTTGTTGATAGTATTAAAATTGATGTGACAAAATCTTTTGTGCCAAGGACAAGAATCATTTTCTTTAGCTACTAAACACAAATTTGAATCATTATTAACATTCATATTTAAGATATAAATGTTTTTATCTCTTTTTCCTTCGAAAATAGTGTTATGATTTTTATCGAAAATATTACATTTATTTTCTGAAAAAGTTATATTAAAACCTTTTTCGCATAGCTGACTAATACTTAATAAATTGTGTTTTAAATTTTTAACTAATAAAACATTAGTAATGAGAGGTAAATTAGAGGTACCGTTGCTACTGACATCGCCTTTGCCGATGATATATCCTTTTGAGTTATCTCCAAAGGTGACTACTCCTCCATTTGAGTATATAATGTTTGACAACATTTCTTTGTTTCCAGTCATGTGTTTTGAGCAACCGCTATCTAAAATCCATTTTCCTCTCTTCTTATGTGGTACCTGCAAAAAGTTTTATAAAAAGTTGGTACCCAATCTTTTTAGGGTCCTAAGAGTTAGATCTTAGGAAGCCAAACCCATACGGGTTCAAAATTCCCTTTATAAACATAATTCTTGTTATTATGAACAGTTTCCATAAACATTTTGATATGTTTATTCCTTATCAAAATATTATTTGTTCTTGGAATCCATATCTTGATGGTTTTAGTGTTTGGGTAAACTGTTTTCTTAATATCCTTCTTAATATTATTATTAATCCTACTTTTAGCAAAATTATTTTGTTTCTTAAATCCTAGTCCAGATTTATTGTTAGAGAATTGAGAATTTTCAAGTATTCTAGAAAGATTCTCTCTTCCTTTATTGAAATTAGATACATTTTTAGAAATATCATCAAATTTTATTTTAAGACTAGATTTTTCTAACTCTAAATCCTTAATCTTTGAGTTTAAACTATTATTTTCGAAATGTAAAACATCCTTTTTATTTTTCTGAATTTCTAGTTCTTCAGATATTGACGAAATTTGAGAAGATAAGTTAGAATTCGATTGTTGAGAAATTTCAAGTTCTTCTTCTAATATTTTCTTCTCATCTTTCAGCATATCTACTTCTAAGAATGTCCTATCTAACTTTCTTTGTAACTCCTTATTTTTCTTTTTAAGTTGCTTTGCTAAATCTACTAATTTGGAATTAATTTCAATTAAATCTTCAAAAGTAAGATCACTTACATCGTTTGACGAAGCCATGAAGCATACATTTGCTTGTTCATTATCACTTTCACTCTTTGATGAGGATGATGAATCCGTGTCGTCCCAAGTGACTGAAAAGGCTTTTTGTTTGGTTTTGTCCTTCTTGAAATTATTCTTTTTACGCTCTGGACAATCCTTCTTCATGTGTCCTTTCTTATGACATTCATAACATTCCATTGTTGAAGATGATGGTTTGCTGTTATTGGAATTGTTGTTGAAATTATTTTTGTTTCCCTTGAATTTGTTTCTGTTGAATTTCAAAAACTTTTTGAAATTTTTAGCGATCATTGCCATACCTTCATTAACTGAGTCGGAATCATCTTTTTCTGCTTGGAATGCCACATTTTTCTTTTCTTGTGCTCCATTTCTTTTTGCCTGCAAATTTACTTCGTAGGACATTAAATTACATATTAATTCTTCTGGTTTTAATGTTGACAAATCACTTGCTTCTTCAATGGTTAGGAATTTTCTTTCCCATTCGTCCGTTAAAGAATTTAAGATTTTTGTAACAACATCAAAATCCGTAAACTTTTGTTCTAGTGATAGTAAAGCATGACAAATATCCTGGAATCTAGAGTAAATGTCATTTATAGATTCATTTGGCCTCATTTTGAAATTTTCAAATTGATTTTTCAACATAGAGATTTTGCTTAATTTAACTTTGTTTGTTCCTTCATGTGTTATCTTAAGTGTTCTCAAAATTTCATAACCAGTAGTGCACATGCTAACTCTATTGAATTTATTTCTATCTAATGCACAAAATAAAATATTTATAGCCTTTGCATTTGATGTAGCATCTAGTTTTTGTGTGTTACTCCAAGTTGAGTATTCTCCAGTAGGAGTTGTGTACTCACTTTGTATAACATTCCAAATATCAAAACCACTAGATTGCATATAGATTCTCATTCTAGTCGACCAATAATTATAATTTATACCATTAAAAAGTGGAGGTCATGAAGTTGATTGACCCTCTGTGAAACTAGTATTAGTGTTAGTGTCAAAATCGTTAGTATGTGTTGTTGCCATATTACTAGAAATAGATATCAAATAACTTTATGACGGTTATAGGATAACCTTGCTCTGATACCAAATGAAAGTGTACGTGCAGTACTAAGGATCGTGTAATATGGTATATAAATGCGGAAACTGATAATAGCAGTAAAATAAAAATTGAAGTAAGCACACCAGGAATTTTTACACTGGTTCGAACTTCCCGTTCTACGTCCAGTCCCAGAATACCTTCTGGATTTAAACTAAAACCCTCACTTAACCCGGAGGAATAGGTATGCGACACCTGAGTAGCCGAAGAGGAATTTTTCCGCCTCAACAGCCGAAGAGGACTTCAACTTAATACAAAAAACTTGTTGACGAATGTGTTTTGAATAACACTGATTGTCTTTTGGTAGTACAACTTTCCTATAATCAAATCCTCAAGAGTATATACAACTGTGAAGATTTAGAAGGAAGATAATCACGTAGAATCGAAGTATATGAATTAATTCAAGGATTCTAGTGATATTGAATGAGAATGAATGCTTTTTATTTGCAGAGAATAATAGAGAATATATTTCAGATTAAAACAAGAATTGGTTATTGTAGAATTGAATTGAACATGTTTATATAGTTGTAGAATAGTTACAATCTTTCATGAAGAGTTTCAATCAAAAGTTGTGTCCGTATCTCTTGGATTGAAGGACATTCCTCTTCATGAACGATCGCAACTCTTCAGAAAACTAGCCGTTATGTTCAGGTCGGTTGACCGAGAAAACTGGCCGGTCAGCTGAGTTTCAAAACCGTACACAGAACAGTGTATATCTGTGCACTTGACATAGAGTCGGTCGACCGAGGTTCCTGGTCGGTCAGCCAACCTGTTGTCAATTGCCCAGTGCACACTTATTTATGTATAAATCAATATAAATCAATTTGTGTGTGTGTGACTACTTGAGGAATGATTTTAACAATATTCTAAGACTCAATACATTAAAATATTCATACTAATCTCTGGATTGTAGTCTTGTCTCCTTTGTAGTGCACAATATACGTTTATTATCTTTTTGTCGCTTTCATATAGTATTCTCTTTGTAATTCGTCATATGATCTCCGAAGCTTGTGTCATGAATCAAAACTCATGAATCAACATTAAATACTTTGGAAACTAAAATTTTACAGCAAAAATATATAAGGTCAAAAAGATCAAAGATTTCAATTTCAAGTTTTGGTTATGGGAATGAATTCGCATGTGGAAATAACACTACGCCATAGATGAGCTTCTGCAACATTTTTGCAAGGTGTTGCGAGCTAAAATGTTGCGATAGATATAAAATTTTGGTCCTACTGCAATGTTGTATTTATGGTGTTACTTTAGCCATAAAAATGTGGTGCTCTAGCTAAACAAGTGTAACGCAATGCAACATTTTTATATAGTGTTGCTATAGATGTATTCAAATTAAAAAATAAATAAAATTAGCAATCCGCGTGAATACGATCCAACGGTCTACATTTAATCTGATTGTTAAACTGGATCACCGCTACAATTTGCCCCAAATTTTCGTTTTCCCGCTTTACTTTTCATATCATTTCGTTCTCACCCCAATTTCCAAATCCCTAATTTCATTTTCCCTAATATGTATGGAAGATGTTCCCTTTTAACCCAATCGGATCTGATGCTATTACATTTCTATTCAATCTTCCACTCCAGTATTCAGAGGATACAACTTCGTTTTCTCTTCGCTCTTATGAGTTTAGATCTGGATGCGGTGAGAAGATAGGCAGTGGCGATGTGTCTGGATGCGGTTGGTGAAGTGATGTAGCGGGCTATGGTTGTTCCAGTTTCAGGCTTAAGTGAAGTGTACTCCTCCTTGCACGCCTTTTGAGAACCCATCCATAACCAAATCTAATCGAGCTTTCAATGCCTCATTCTTCTCGACCAACCATGCTACCGCCTGATTTCTTAGCTTCTGACAATGATTTCCCGCTACTAGGAGGCTCTGTTACTTCTCTCTTGAGTCCGCCTATTATACCTATTACTCCAGTTCCTCCATTGATGTACGTATTCATTGTGCTTGAATCGACCTTGAATTGCATCGACCCTAGTTGCTCTCTACTATCGGGTTTTCCTATAGCTGCTATTGTCGAAGGTAATTCACCTATTTCACCACTGTTGGCTGCTGATATGATAAGGGCAGTGGATTATCACTGATAACTGCATTGTAGTGATACTTTGGGTAAGAAGGTTATGCTTGATGGTGTTGGTGAAGTCAAAGGGTCGAATAAAGCGAGTTATGTTATATGCTTGCAATTTATTTGTTTAAATGCCCAGCTCAGTACTGCTATTGCTTCTGATGTTTTGCCTAGAACTACTGCAGTTTTTACTTCCCTTAAGCCTGAAATTGATCCAGGTCCTTCTCATATGCCCGGTAGCAAATTGTCTTCTCTTTTTAGTAAAATGCCAAGGAATGCAGGTGAATATGTTCCCCATTCATTTGATATTGAGTTCATTTGATATTGAGTAAACGAGTTTGGTTTTTCTTTTGTAGGCTAATGATGGTCCAAATATGAAGATATATAGCTTGGTGCTTTGAACTAATGTACATGTATGAACTGACCTTTGATTCTCTTGTTGATGAAAGGCGAAGCAGTCTGCTTAGAGTTGATGGTCCAAATCTGTAGATATATAGCTTGCAGTGAGAAGCAATGTTGTTTGCTATCAACCAAGGGTGGTGCTTAGTTTTGTTGCGAATTTGCAGTGTGAAAGTTTTAAGATGTTTGGGTTGTCGGAATGGGTAATCAGCGATTGTGATTAGGTGATTAGACGATTTGGCAACTGAAATAGTTTGTTGGTGAGGCAATTAGAGGATGGAGGCTGGTGGTGCCCCGGACCCTCGCCGAGACTGCGGTGCCCCGGACCCCCGCCGACGCTGCGCCCGGACCCGCTACTCGGCTCGCCTTCGGCTCGGCACTCGGCTCGTCATATATTTGTCAGTGTCGGTGTCTGTATAAATTGAAACTGCATACGTAATGAGTTAACTGAGTGATGTAGTGAGGAATATCTGTATATGTGAATATCAGTGTTATATATCATTGAATTGTAAAATAGTGTAGTCACGAATTTGTACTATTTCAAATGTTGAAATAAAATATTTATTTAAATAAATTACTGTTTAAATATCAAATTCTGTGCGATAGCATTTTATTAAATAAATATTTATTTTTATTAAAAAATCAAATATGCTCTACATTGTGGGCCCCACAAATTCGGAAAGTTAATATCTATAGCAACAGTTTTGGAATGTTGCTACAGATACCTAAAGGTGTTGCCATAGACCCAAATAGGGTTCTATTGCAACAATATTACTTATGTTGCCTTAGATAGTCAAAATGTTGCCTTTGAGGTCTAAGGCAACGGCAAAAATTGCATCACCCTAAAAGTGTTGCCATAGACCTATGGCAATATTTTTTGGGCCTGAGCCAACATTTTTTTTGTGTTGCAGAAGGTCATCTATGGCGTAGTGTAATGAATTTAGGTAATAATTTCATGATTTTTAAACTTGGAAACGATGAGATATGTTGAGTTGATCGATAATTGCATTTTGGTCAATTGCCGTCGATCGACAATGTTATGGTCGCCAAGATTAAGGTGGGATGAGGCCTGAATGATGGCGAACTCAGGAAAAATAGTAGAAGCATTTATAGATGGTAGGAGTGGCGACACATCGTCGAACTAGGGTTTGACTGTTAGTTTTTGTAGGTGGGTTTGTTGAGGCAAGTTCGTCGTCATCGTGGGATCGAGTTCAACTAGTCCATGGGGGATCGATGTTGGAGGTCGAGGTGAAGTCGTGGTCGGGGTCGCGAGGGTTCTGGCGTGGGCATGCGACGGGACGAGGCGTTTGAGTTGATCGGAGTTTGTTTTCAAGTTGGGTTGGGTACCTTGATTTCTAATTCGCCGTCGATTCTTGGAGCAGGGTGGTCTGGTGGTTAGAAGTGGTTGACGTCGACTCGACGAAGGTCGAGAAGTTGGTTGGAGGGCGTCAGATCATCGGTGCAGGTGCAAAGTGTATCACCTATATGTGGTTATGTTTAAGCTATTGGGAAGAAGCCTGTCTCGGTTTCAAGCTTGGGGGAAACAAAGGTTTGACTCGAAGAAGGATGTAAAATTTTAGCTCGGGTAAGGGCTCGAGGGAAGAGAAGTTTGACTCGGGTTAGGCTTCGCGTGTGGGAGTGAAAATGTTTTTAACAGTTTTAAAATTCTGAAATAAAGTAAGTTTTTAAATTAAAACAAGTTTTCAAGGTAAAACATTTTCAAAGAAGAAGCTTGAGCAGATTTTCAAATAAAAATATTAATCAAGTTCTATGAACAAGTTTCAAAATTTAATTATAAGTTGAATGCCTTGAATTTAAATGGTTTTGGTTTTAAATAATTATTAGGTTAATTATTTAATTAAACCCCTAAGTGTTTTGAACTTAATTCATCAATAAGGACCCAAGTGGTTTGTATAAATGAATTCCAAGCAATTAAATTAAATAAGATTTAAATAATCTAATTAAGGAAATGTTTAATTAAGGTAAATGGTTTATCTTAATTAATTAAGTTCTTGGATAATTAAAGATTAATTAAATTAATGAAGTAATTAAAGAGAAATTAATTAATTAATCATTAAGAGTTATAAATTAATTTGAGATTAGTTAGTTGGGAATTAGGGATTAATTAATGATTAATTACTTAAATAATAATTACTTAATGTAAGTAATTAAGGATTAATGTGTTAAGGGTTAATTAATTAATAATTAAAGGATAATTAATTAAGGATAATTTACTAATGGGATAATTACTTAATGAAAGTAATTATGGATAATTAATTTAGATAAATAATTAAAGAATGATTAATTAATGGATGTAATTAATCAATATTAAGTAAGCAGGACTTAAAGGTAATCCAAGTGATTAAGTTAGAAATTAATTTAATTAGAGATAAACTAAATTAATTAAGAATGGATCAAATTTGTTTATGGATGATTTAAATGATATCGGGTGATTTGAATGAGATATCTTTGATATGTGATATGTGATGTTTTATGATATATGGTTGAATTAGATAATAAGGATTATCTATCTGTATTGATATGAATCATCAATTTGAAATTTTCTGAATAACTAAATTGTTCAAATCCTTTAAAACAACTTGGACATTTAAAACGGCGTTTTGAATCAACCTTTTCTGATAACTTATGTACTGTGATATGAGATGTGAGGTTGTACTGTGATATTTGGATTAACTATCAATAGTGAATTGCCGTGTAAAGTATGACATCTTGTATTTAAATTTGAATTGTAAAAAGGGTTTAGTTTTGAAGTGATATTGAATTCGAAGGGACCGAGATCGGGTATCAGCAATACCCGAACCCACTTCGATTAGTAATCTAAGTTTCTATAATTGGACATGTAAAACTAAACAGACTGGAATGGAATGAATTGTGTAATATGGATGTTTAACCTAAACCTATTGTGTGATAAATGATTGACTATGAGAACTCGTAAAAGGGTATGAGTTACCTTGATATTCACATATGTATAGCTTGGTATTTCATGTTATATGGGTTTACTCATGCTGGTTTCCAGCCTGACCCGGGTGTTACTTTGATGTAATGCTCAGGTCAAACCGAGTATTACAGATTTTTAGGAAAGGACGTTCTGGAGCTCAGGAGATGAGCTGGATGGTAGGAACGTATGGAGTGTTTCCGTTGTGATTTAATTCTGTGTATCTGAGACATGTTGATTTGTATATGTCCAGTGTTTGAGTATGTGTGTAACTCTGGTGTATAAAAATGTAAGCAACTGATATAGTATTCTTTGTAAACTGTTATTATTTGATATTATATTTTAATCCGTTGCGATTGTGAGAATCTGTGTTGTGTTTCTGTTTCTTCTTCTTCTATCTCATTATTCTTTCTTAACTATCTGGAATTTTCGGGATCGAAAACTTCGGTTCGTTACATCTAGCTTCGTTCGTCGATTCGAGTTCAATCTTGCCTTGCTTTGAGATTCGTGCCTGGATTCGTAGCTCATTTCTTTGTAAAATCTATATATCCTCGAAAGGTGAGTAATCACTCAGATTAAAGTTCTTATATTTATTAAATTTGACTTCAATTGAAACGACAATTGAAATATGTTGTTGTTAATTATTCACATTGATATATATATGTCATTATCTGTATCTGTTCACCTGTGACATCTGACACCATTATCTGTTATTTATCACTGATGATATATGCATGTTACTATTGTTATATTATTATCATATCTGTTATCACTCTGCAAGTTCTCTGTTAGTATAGAATTCACATTGGGTTGAAATAATACATACCCGAACGATATGTAGAATAGGAGAAAATCGTTATGGGTTGAAATGATAAACCCAAGCGATTTTCATTTGAATTGAATTTGGGATTGCGGGTTGAAATGATATATACCAATATATAAATAAAATTGCGGATTGAAATGATAAATATCTGTTTCACTTGACCATAGGATAGATAATTATATACAGACACCGTCGGTCTATATAAAAATATTTAAAAAAAATGATTTCTATGGTTTTGGAAAGATATATATATATATATATATATATGTATATATATATATGGTTTTATCAGATATTGAAATTATTTTATAAATAAGTTTTGAATTAAAGTGGATTTGAAATTTATTGAATTTATATTTAATTAAGAATTCGCTTTAATTAAATTGTGTGGCATCCCGGAATTTCTGACAATATCAATTTAATAATCTGCATTTAACATTAAATTGATTTAATGATTTTTGTTAATAAAATTTGAATTGATTTAATAATCTTCTTTTAATAAATATGAAATGGGTGATTTATCTTTTAAAAGCTAAATAAATTGTTTTCTATTTATAATGTATATAAATTTATATATATTGTAAATAGATGAGCTTTGTTGTAAATTTAACTAATAAGGCATATTTTATAATTCTAATATTTTTAATAATTTGGAAATTTGATTTTAATTTAATATTAAGCTATTAAATAAATAACTATATGGTTTAAAATATTTAAGATAAATGTTTAATTGATTTAATTATAGCTTAGGTTTAAGAATCATTAAAAAGGGTTGTTTTAAAATATTGTTTAATAAATATGAGATATTAATTCGTTTAATGAAAATAGGAATGTATAACCTCTGTTATAAATTATTTAAATTTGACAAATTATTATTTTCAAATAACATTATTAATGTATTGCTTTATATATGAATATAAATAGATTTTAAAATAAAGTGTTATTTTCAAAATCTAAAATGTAGTTATATATGTATATATATAACTTGATGTTAAAATTAGATTTTTGAATTTATTTGAATTCAAAAGCCTTGAATTTAAAAAGAGTAAATATTTAAAATGCTTGGATTTTAAAAGATAATTGTATAAGCTTTTATATAATTGGCCTTATTTTTATTTCTTAAAATTTATCTCTATATATATATATATATATATATATTAGTAAGTGAATGAAGTATTGAATAGTTTAAGTTAAAAATAAAGGAGAATAAAAGTAAACACATTACCTAAAAATCTAACAATATAGTCTATAAGAATACTTGCTTATGATTACAAGGCTGAAAGCATTGTGTAGGTAACCTGTAAGATTATGTAAAGCAAAAATAAACAAAGACACTTAGAAATTCTGGAAACATAAGTTTGCAATGCCTGGCAAAAGAAATAAATATGTATTCATGCAGGTAGTATATAATGGGTATGTACACATATAAAAAGAAGAAAACTATCATATAGTACATACGAAATGTAAAGTAAAAGATAAGTTTGAAGACATAAGGACATAAGCATTAAATGTTTGTATCTTTAGTACATTTTATATCTCATTTCAGCCCCCTCTATAGAAAAATCTCTGACCAGTATTAGTAAACTTTTGTACCAGCAAAGTAAAATACCCTGTAAACATCTATCTATTTATCAATCTCCTTTATCTTCTTCATTTCATTTCGTTTTAAAAAAAGAAACTTAGCATTTTCCATTTTAAAGTTTTCAAAGACATTTACAAACTAAAGCTTCAGTTCTACTCAACAAAACATGGAGATTTAACAAGTTCCAGTTGCAACTTTCAAAAGCATTAACAGTTTTCAAAATACAAAGCTGTTTTCAAAATAAAAGGAGCTCTGTTCATCTTTTCAAAATGGTGAGTAACATCACACTTTTGAAAGCTTTAATTTGATTTTGGTTGCATGTTAAGTTCTGGAATGTTTGTTTTCTTGTGAATATATTTGTATGGTGGATCTCTGCATATATATGAATGTGTTGATATGTGTATATGCTTATTTCCCTGTATCACCTCTGTTGCTAGTTATTCAAGCTGAAGACTTATTCAAAAACCAGTATCTCTTGATCCAATCTATGTTTGGATTTGAGTATTAAACAAAAAAAAATTGTTTGATCCTAGAGTAGATTTAAAATTTTTAATAAGGTTATATAAAATTGAAATGGTTTTGGAAATCCAAAAAGACAGTAATACTTGAGTTTTGTCAAAAAATTCAAACATGTTAATTTAACAATTCAGTAATATAAACTGAATCTTTATACCAAATACTGATTTTTAAAATAAAAAAAACATTTTTTAGTTGGGTTTTGAGTTTGCATTTCTGGGTTGACCAGAAAATGGAAATGGAGTAATTTCTGGTGATCTCTGAGGTCGGGAAGGAAGGGGTCCTTCCTGGTGGTAGTGGAGGGATAGGAGGGTGTGGGAAAAATATCAGATGGATGATCAGAGTCTTGTGGTGATGGCGGCGATCAATTTTTGGTTGTAACCCTAGTTTTAATTGGGTTTAAAGTTTTGATCGGCGAGGCTCCCCTAGTTGATCGAGTGTAATGATACTTAGGGGAAGGCTAGTTTGGGCTTTGTCGAAGACGTGGCCGGAGGTGGCGACGCTCTGGTGGTCGGTGAAGGGTATACGAGGTGTTGACAGGCTATTGATGGTGGGTTATGTCATATTTCCAGGTTTGGGTTAGAGCTCTCGAATTCGATTTCGAATAGGGAATGTGATTCTGGAGAACATTATTGGTTGCAGAGGGGTTTTCCGATGTGGGGAGATCATCGTTGGTGATCGGAGTTGGTTGCGTCGATGGTGCATGTGCACAGCTTTGTTTGGTGTCAGGAGTTTAGATGGTTGTGTGACTCGAAGTGGGGTTCGGGATTATTAGGTTTTGACTCGAGTAAGATCTCGGGTTATCACGAGAGTGAGGCATGATTCCAGTTTTTAAAGAAACCTATCTTGTTTAAATGTTAAACAGGATTTTAAAATCTGAAGCAAGATCTTAAACAAGGTTTAAGATCAAAGTTTAAACTATGGATTCAAATTAACTTTTGGATCCTAGTCTTAAAATAAATATGTTTTAAAAATTTAAATTGTTAAAACAAGTTTCAATGGTTGAAGTATGTTTTAAAATGAAATGGTTTTCAATAAAATGTTAAACTTATTTGTATAAAATTCTTTATAAAATTTCCTATAACTTTTGGTTTAAGAGGGTTTATAAAATTGATTTAATTTGGTTAAAGTAAATTTATATTCATTTTAAATCTTAAATTTAAAATGAAGTTTAAAGTAAAATTTAAAAGTAAATTGTTTTGAATACTTTATTAATGATAATTAAATTATTAATATGAATAAAGTTTTATCTTAAATTAATTAGAATTTAAGGATTTGTAATTCATTAAATTAAAAAGATAATTAATAATGGATAATGAATTAATTTATTTAATTTATGATATAAATGATTAATTAAGTAATTAAGGGTTTAAATTAATTAATTTAAGTTAAGACTAATTAATTAGGAATAATTAATTGGTAATTTAAAGATCATTAATTAGGTAAGATTAGAGATAATTAATTGGTAATTAAAGATCATTAATTAGGTAAGATTAGAGATTAATTAATTGGTTATTAAGGGTTAATTAATTTGAAATTAATATTGATTAATCTAAGCTTAATTTCTTAAGAAAAGAAATTAAGGATTGTTAATAAATGATGAAGATCATTAACGTAAGATTTGTTAAATAATTAATTAATGTGATAAATTTTAAATATTTAAGTAGATTCATAATTAAAGATAATCAATTGTGAAAATGTTTTAAGTGTAATTACTTAATGGAAGTAATTAAGGAATTAACTACTTAATATAATTAATTGAGTTTAATATGATTTGTTTAAGTTAATTAATTAAGTTTAATTAATTTAAATTAATTATTGGATGATTTGATAAGTATAATTACTTAAATGTAATTAATGAAATGTAATTACTTAATGAAGTAATTAATGATAATTACTATATGTAATTGATTGAAGATGATTTGAGTATGATAGTAATTTGGATTAAATTACTTTGTGAAATTAATCAAGGGATTAATTTAGAAAATTAATTAAGGAGTAATTAATTTATTAAGTGAAGTAATTAAGGGTAGTTAATTACTGAATGGGATTAATCAAGGATGATTAATAATTATGGTTAAATAAAGATTAATAACTCAATGTAATTGATTTAAATAGAATAGTTAATTAAAATGTAATTAGGGATCATTAATTAATATAATTAATGATAAAATTTAAGGTTGATTAATTTAAACTAATTAATCAATAATAAGCGATTTGAGTAATTAATTAATGTAATTAATTAAGGATTAATGTAATTAATTATAGATAATTAATAAATGAAGTAATTAAAGATTAATTACTGTACTTGGTTAAGTATAATTAATTTGTGAAATTAATTAAAGAGTAATTACTCGAATGTAATTAAAGGTTAGTTAATCAAAGATGATTAATTAAGATGGAAAATAGAGAATGATTAATTAATTGATTTGTAATTAATTAATGGTTATGTAAGCAAGATTTATAATGATGAAGTAATTAATTTAATTTACTTTAAATTAATTAGAGATAAGTGATTAATTTAATTCATTTTAAATTAATTATAAATGGTGTGATTATTAATCCTTGTTTATATCCGAATTGGATGATATCTATTGGATGATATGTTGTGATATTCTGTGATGTGATAATGGATATATCTGTGATAAATGTGTGATATTTATCTGTGTTAAATGCTGTGTGAATTCAAAGTATTGAATTGAATTGAAATGAATTGTTTTAACTTTAAAACAACTTGGCCTTAAAAGATACGGTTTGGATTTCGATGAGACCGGGATCGAGTTTCCAGATTTGGATATCCGAAAACCACATCGATCCAAATTAACGATAGGTCGTGAATCTCAAGTGAAGATGAAGATTCAGAATGCAAGGGTTATTGTCGTTAACACTGAGGGTGATTCCAAAATGAGTGTAATGAGATAATGCCTTCGGTTTCGTTCGAACTCGGAACGAACTTGTATGGATTGAATGCTTTCAGAACATCATCAGGTGGACGATGAGCATTCTAAGAGATGTGTTCTCTAAAGGTAATCGTAGCCTCAAGCCTCATCAACCGAGAATGGCTAAAACAGGGGAGATGCGGCAAGGTTAGTGGGTAGCACCCAAGTAGGATGAGATTTCCCCTGTCTAGAGTCCCTTTTTATTTGGCTTAGTGTGTGGTTGGTCGCGCCAACCGCGGGGTTTCTTATCCAGGAATTATCCAGTAAGGGATGTTCTGGCCTTGTGTTGCAGGGGAGCGGGCGTACTCCTCGGTACGTTGATATAGGCCAGGTACTGTGACGGGTGGTACCCAGTAGCCCTGCCATTGTATGGAATCCAAAATCCAATAAGTGCCATCGGATTTGATTGTATTACCCACTTGTTGGCTAGTATGCTGGAATTTAATCATGTAACAATTTCAGCTATTTCTTATTTACTTGAAAACCCTAGACCTATTATAATATCACTGAATTTCCTATCAAAGTTTTGGTTAGCGTAAGGGAAAAACTTTTCCATGTTTATGTGTGGGAAGTCTTACGTGATACCTTTTGTTTTCAAAAGATTTTAAAAGTTAAGCAACTTAAACCTGTTACTCATACCAGACCCATGTCTGACCCGGAGTTTATTTCTGTTTTCCCTAAACTCTCGGGTACCCAAATTTTTACGGGTAGCTAAGGGACTCAGGTTTGCTTTGACGAATTGTGGAGGATCAATGGAGCAGGAGGCTTCAGCGTTGTAGATATATATAGTGTTCCGTTGTGTTGGTATCTCTGTGTTGTATCTGTGTTGTATTTGAGTTGTATCGAGTTGTATTAACTAGACAGGTGTTTATAACTGTCTAGTATGTGTTGTATTATCTGTGTAACTCTGATGTATATCATACTATGTATTCTCTTATGTGATATATTATATTTCATTCGTTCCGCTGTTGAGATTCTGATGTTGTTTTCTGCTTTCTTCTTTATCTTTTCTATTTCTCACCCCTTTCTTTCTTTAAGATGACGCAACTTTCTGGTAGTAGTGGGTCGTTTCACTTGGTATCAGAGCATAGGTTGAGCGAATACCTAAGCTCTGGAGTGGTGTCTATCTTGAGAGAGCGTATTTGTAATTTGATATATATATATGTATATACATTTCTACCTATCTGTTAGGTTACCTGTTCGGGTTTTCCAATATAAGTTATAAAGGTAGATAGGGTAGTGGTGTGTGTAGCACGACTACTAATGGTTGGGATTTTTTGAGGTTGGAAGTGTATCTGCCGAGACCGTAGACCCAATACCGTCTCGAGTGAATTTTTGTTGTGGTGTAAGGATTTAACCAATTTCTGAAGGATATCTATTTGGGTTCGGAGTCCATTTTTGAAGTGCAAGTTGGATGAGCAGAATTTGGATTCTGACAGTTGAGCAGAAGTAAGTGATGGTATCTTGATACCATAGGAATCGATAGCTGTGTGATGAGACACAGTGACTATGGATGTCTCCAAAGATTTTTCTTTGGAACAAGTTAAGGAAGTGTGTTTGCATCGGTGTTGAGGCTGTGTTCAGTTGAGTGTTTTTGTTTGGCTTTGAGGCCTGAGTTTCTCGAAGAGTTTGGATTAGGGAGTCTTTTTCGTTAGTGGCAGCGTTGCAGCTCAGATTGTTCTGTGTGCAGGCAAGGAGGTCTTCTGTTAGTAGTTTTCTAGAAGAGAGGTTCAGAAGCAGCAGAGTGGATCCATTTCTTCGATGGATTGGCTAGATAAGCTTAAGCTGTTTTGATTGGTAAAGAGAGAACAATTTTCTTTGGATATTAGATTGGGTTGATCGCAAAAGTGACTTGCGATAGTTGAGTGTTCTCTTGGTTTGTCAGAGATCTATCGGGATTTCTGAGTTTCCTCTTTATGGATCGGTTGAACCATATTTCTTGGGATGTGTTGTTGTCTTTGCTTGTGTTCGTCATCAGCATTTTTATCTACTCTCAGATCAGAGTTGTGTAGCGGAAGCAATTTGAGAGTGCATCTGTTTTTCTTTTCCGGATAGGAGAAGTTGTTTTCTTCTGATGATAGTAGAGGCTGTGTTCTTGATTGTTTTGGTCTAAGTTGTTTTGAGGCATTAGCGAAGGTTGAGATGATCGGTAGGGATAGAGGCAGTCCAGGATCGTCAGATGAGTTTTGTGGATAAGAGACGGAGAAATTTGGATTTCGAAGTTAGAGATTTGATTTTGGATTTTCTCTTGTTTTGGTGGTGAGGTTAAGTGTTTGATCTTCTGGAGTGAATTGTCAGTTTGGATAACTGGGATTCGATGTGTTTCACGTGTCTCTGAGGGAATACGTGTATGATCTATCTCTGGTTTTGGAACCAGCAGTTCTAGAGGGTTTGGTTGTTGAGTCAGACTTGTCTATAGTCTGATATCCTGTCTAGTTTTGTAGATCTAGAGGAGTAGGAGCTCTATAGCTTAGTGGAATAGTTTTGATTGGATTTTATAGAGCGAGTATCCCGGTATTTTACTTGGAAAAATCTAGATAGTTCTATCCTGATTTCGTTTGGATAGTTAGATTTGTTTGATTGGATGAGTTGAATGTTATGGTTGTTGGCATATGATTAATATATGCTAGTGTTTTTAAAATTAAATCTTTTATTAGGTTATTAAATTACCTTTGTTTTAAAATTTCGGGGACGAAATTCTTTTAAGGGGGGAGGAATGTGACATCCCGGAATTTCTGACAATATCAATTTAATAATCTGCATTTAACATTAAATTGATTTAATGATTTTTGTTAATAAAATTTGAATTGATTTAATAATCTTCTTTTAATAAATATGAAAAGGATGATTTATCTTTTAAAAGCTAAATAAATTGTTTTCTATTTATAATGTATATAAATTTATATATATTGTAAATAGATGAGCTTTGTTGTAAATTTAACTAATAAGGCATATTTTATAATTCTAATATTTTTGATAATTTTGAAATTTGATTTTAATTTAATATTAAGCTATTAAATAAATAACTATATGGTTTTAAAATATTTAAGATAAATGTTTAATTGATTTAATTATAGCTTAGGTTTAAGGATCATTAAAAAGGGTTGTTTTAAAATATTGTTTAATAAATATGAGATATTAATTCATTTAATGATAATAGGAATGTATAACCTCTGTTATAAATTATTTAAATTTGACAAATTGTTATTTTCAAATAACATTATTAATGTATTGCTTTATATATGAATATAAATAGATTTTAAAATAAAGTGTTATTTTCAAAATCTAAAATGTAGTTATATATGTATATATATAACTTGATGTTAAAATTAGATTTTTGAATTTATTTGAATTCAAAAGCCTTGAATTTAAAAAGAGTAAATATTTAAAATGTTTGGATTTTAAAAGATAATTGTATAAGCTTTTATATAATTGGCTTTATTTTTATTTCTTAAAATTTATATATATATATATATATATTAATAAGTGAATGAAGTATTGAATAGTTTAAGTTAAAAATAAAGGAGAATAAAAGTAAACACATTACCTAAAAATCTAACAATATAGTCTATAAGAATACTTGCTTATGTTTATAAGGCTGAAAGCATTGTGTAGGTAACCTGTAAGATTATGTAAGGAAAAAATAAACAAAGACACTTAGAAATTCTGGAAACATAAGTTTGCAATGCCTGGCAAAAGAAACAAATATGTATTCATGTAGGTAGTATAAAATGGGTATGTACACATATAAAAAGAAGAAAACTATCATATAGTACATACGAAATGTAAAGTAAAAGATAAGTTCGAAGACATAAGGACATAAGCATTAAATGTTTGTATCTTTAGTACATTTTATATCTCATTTCAGCCCCCTCTATAGAAAAATCTCTGACCAGTATTAGTAAACTTTTGTACCAGCAAAGTAAAATACCCTGTAAACATCTATCTATTTATCAATCTCCTCTATCTTCTTCATTTCATTTCGTTTAAAAAAAACTTAGCATTTTCCATTTTAAAGTTTTCAAAGACATTTACAAACTAAAACTTCAGTTCTACTCAACAAAACATGGAGATTTAACAAGTTCCAGTTGCAACTTTCAAAAGCATTACCAGTTTTCAAAATACAAAACTGTTTTCAAAATAAAAGGAGCTCTGTTCATCTTTTCAAAATGGTGAGTAACATCACACTTTTGAAAGCTTTAATTTAATTTTGGTTGCATGTTAAGTTCTGGAATGTTTGTTTTCTTGTGAATATATTTGTATGGTGGATCTTTGCATATATATGAATGTGTTGATATGTGTATACGCTTATTTCCCTGTATCACCTCTGTTGCTAGTTATTCAAGCTGAAGACTTATTCAAAAACCAGTATCTCTTGATCCAATCTATATTTGGATTTGAGTATTAAACAAAATTTGTTTGTTTAATCCTAGAGTAGATTTAAAATTTTTAATAAGGTTATATAAAATTGAAATGGTTCTGGAAATCCAAAAAGATAGTAATACTTGAGTTTTGTCAAAAAATTCAAACATGTTAATTTAACAATTCAGTAATATAAACTGAATCTTTATACCAGATACTGATTTTTAAAACAAAAATCACATTTTTTAGTTGGGTTTTGAGTTTGCATATCTGGGTTGACCAGAAAATGGAAATGGAGTAATTTCTGGTGATCTCTGAGGTCGGGAAGGAAGGTGTCCTTCCTGGTGGTAGTGGAGGGATAGGAGAGTGTGGGAAAAATATCAGATGGATGATCAGAGTCTTGTGGTGATGGCGACGATCAATTTTTGGTTGTAACCCTAGTTTTAATTGGGTTTAAAGTTTTGATCGGCGAGGCTCCCCTAGTTGATCGAGTGTAATGATACTTAGGGGAAGGCTAGTTTGGGCTTTATGGAAGACGTGGCCGGAGGTGGCGACGCTCTGGTGGTCGGTGGAGGGTATACGAGGTGTTGATAGGCTTTTGATGGTGGGTTCTGTCATATTTCCAGGTTTGGGTTAGAGCTCTCGAATTCGATTTCGAATAGGGAATGTGATTCTGGAGATCGTTATTGGTTGTAGAGGGGTTTTCCGATGTGGGGAGATCATCGTTGGTGATCGGAGTTGGTGGCGTCGATGGTGCATGTGCACAGCTTTATTTGGTGTCAGGAGTTAAGATGGTTGTGTGACTCGAAGTGGGGTTCGGGATTATTAGGTTTTGACTCGAGTTAGATCTCGGGTTATCACGAGAGTGAGGCATGATTCCAGGTTTTAAAGAAACCTGTCTTGTTTAAATGTTAAACAGGATTTTAAAATCTAAAGCAAGATCTTAAACAAGGTTTAAGATCAAAGTTTAAACTATGGATTCAAATTAACTTTTGGATCCTAGTCTTAAAATAAATATGTTTTAAAAATTTAAATTGTTAAAACAAGTTTCAATGGTTGAAGTATGTTTTAAAATGAAATGGTTTTCAATAAAATGTTAAACTTATTTGTATAAAATTCTTTATAAAATTTCCTATAACTTTTGGTTTAAGAGGGTTTATAAAATTGATTTAATTTGGTTAAAGTAAATTTATATTCATTTTAAATCTTAAATTTAAAATGAAGTTTAAAGTAAAATTTAAAAGTAAATTATTTTGAATACATTATTAATGATAATTAAATCATTAATATGAATAAAGTTTTATCTTAAATTAATTAGAATTTAAGGATTTGTAATTAATTAAATTAAAAAGATAATTAATAATGGATAATGAATTAATTTATTTAATTTATGATATGAATGATTAATTAAGTAATTAAGGGTTTAAATTAATTAATTTAAGTTAAGACTAATTAATTAGGAATAATTAATTGGTAATTAAAGATCATTAATTAGGGAAGATTAGAGATAATTAATTGATAATTAAAGATCATTAATTAGGTAAGATTAGAGATTAATTAATTGGTTATTAAGGGTTAATTAATTTGAAATTAATATTGATTAATCTAAGCTTAATTTCTTAAGAAAAGAAATTAAGGATTGTTAATAAATGATGAAGATCATTAACGTAAGATTTTTTAAATAATTAATTAATGTGATAAATTTTAAATATTTAAGTAGATTCATTAATTAAAGATAATCAATTGTGAAAATGTTTAAGTGTAATTACTTAATGGAAGTAATTAAGGAATTAATTACTTAATATAATTAACTGAGTTTAATATGATTTGTTTAAGTTAATTAATTAAGTTTAATTAATTTAAATTAATTATTGGATGATTTGATAAGTATAATTACTTAAATGTAATTAATGAAATATAATTACTTAATGAAGTAATTAATGATAATTACTATATGTAATTGATTGAAGATGATTTGAGTATGATAGTAATTTGGATTAAATTACTTTGTGAAATTAATCAAGGGATTAATTTTGAAAATTAATTAAGGAGTAATTAATTTATTAAGTGAAGTAATTAAGGGTAGTTAATTACTGAATGGGATTAATCAAGGACGATTAATAATTATGGTTAAATAAAGATTAATAACTCAATGTAATTGATTTAAATAGAATAGTTACTTAAAATGTAATTAGGGATCATTAATTAATATAATTAATGATAAAATTTTAGGTTGATTAATTTAAACTAATTAATCGATAATAAGCGATCTGAGTAATTAATTAATGTAATTAATTAAGGATTAATGTAATTAATTATAGTTTATTAATAAATGAAGTAATTAAAGATTAATTACTGTATTTGGTTAAGTATAATTAATTTGTGAAATTAATTAAAGAGTAATTACTCGAATGTAATTAATGGTTAGTTAATCAAAGATGATTAATTAAGATGGAAAATAGAGAATGATTAATTAATTGATTTGTAATTAATTAATGGTTATGTAAGCAAGATTTATATTGATGAATTAATTAATTTAATTTACTTTAAATTAATTAGAGATAAGTGATTAATTTAATTCATTTTAAATTAATTATAAATGGTGTGATTATTAATCCTTGTTTATATCCGAATTGGATGATATCTATTGGATGATATGTTGTGATATTATGTGATGTGATAATGGATATATCTGTGATAAATGTGTGATATTTATCTGTGTTAAATGCTGTGTGAATTCAAAGTATTGAATTGAATTGAAATGAATTGTTTTAACTTTAAAACAACTTGGCCTTAAAAGATACGGTTTGGATTTCGATGAGACTGGGATCGAGTTTCCAGATTTGGATATCCGAAAACCACATCGATCCAAATTAACGATAGGTCGTGAATCTCAAGTGAAGATGAAGATTCATAATGCAAGGGTTATTGTCGTTAACTCTGAGGGTGATTCCAAAATGAGTGTAATGAGATAATGCCTTCGGTTTCGTTCGAACCCGGAACGAACTTGTATGGATTGAATGCTTTCAGAACATCGTCAGGTGGACGATGAGCATTCTAAGAGATGTGTTCTCTAAAGGTAATCGTAGCCTCAAGCCTCATCAACCGAGAATGGCTAAAACAGGGGAGGTGCGGCAAGGTTAGTGGGTAGCACCCAAGTAGGATGAGATTTCCCCTGTCTAGAGTCCCTTTTTATTCGGCTTAGTGTGTGGTTGGTCGCGCCAACCGTGGGGTTTCTTATCCGGGAATTATCCAGTAAGGGATGTTATGGCCTTGTGTTGCAGGGGAGCGGGCGTACTCCTCGGTACGCTGATCTAGGCCAGGTACTGTGACGGGCGGTACCCCAGTAGCCCTGCCATTGTATGGAATCCAAAATCCAATAAGTGCCATCGGATTTGATTGTATTACCCACTTTTTGGCTAGTATGCTGGAATTTAATCATGTAACAATTTCAGCTATTTCTTATTTACTTGAAAACCCTAGACCTATTATAATATCACTGAATTTCCTATCAAAGTTTTGGTTAGCATAAGGGAAAAACTTTTCCATGTTTATGTGTGGGAAGTCTTACGTGATACCTTTTGTTTTCAAAAGATTTTAAAAGTTAAGCAACTTAAACCTGTTACTCATACCAGACCCATGTCTGACCCGGAGTTTATTTATGTTTTCCCTAAACTCTCGGGTACCCAAATTTTTACGGGTAGCTAAGGGACTCAGGTTTTCTTTGACGAATTGTAGAGGAGCAATGGAGCAGGAGTCTTCAGCGTTGTAGATATATATAGTGTTCCACTATGTTGGTATCTCTGTGTTGTATCTGTGTTGTATTTGAGTTGTATCGAGTTGTATTAACTAGACAGGTGTTTATAACTGTCTAGTATGTGTTGTATTATCTGTGTAACTCTGATGTATATCATACTATGTATTCTCTTATGTGATATATTATATTTCATTCGTTCCGCTGTTGAGATTCTGATGTTGTTTTCTACTTTCTTCTTTATCTTTTCTATTTCTCACCCCTTTCTTTCTTTAAGATGATGCAACTTTCTGTTAGAAGTGGGTCATTTCACTTGGTATCAGAGCATAGGTTGAGCGAATACCTAAGTTCTGGAGTGGTGTCTATCTTGAGAGAGCGTATTTGTAATTTGATATATATATATATATATATATATATATATATATATATATATATATATTTCTACCTATCTGTTAGGTTACCTGTTTGGGTTTTCCAATATAAGTTATAAAGGTAGATAGGGTAGTGGTGTGTGTAGCACGACTACTAATGGTTGGGATTTTTTGAGGTTGGAAGTGTATCTGCCGAGACCGTAGACCCAATACCGTCTCGAGTGGATTTTTGTTGTGGTGTAAGGATTTCACCAATTTCTGAAGGATATCTATTTGGGTTCGGAGTCCATTTTTGAAGTGCAAGTTGGATGAGCAGAATTTGGATTCTGACAGTTGAGCAGAATTAAGTGATGGTATCTTGATACCTTAGGAATCGGTAGCTGTGTGATGAGACATAGTGACTATGGATGTCTCCGAAGATTTTTCTTTGGAATAAGTTAAGGAAGTGTGTTTGCATCGGTGTTGAGGCTGTGTTCAGTTGAGTGTTTTTGTTTGGCTTTGAGGCCTGAGTTTCTCGAAGAGTTTGGATTAGGGAGTCTTTGTCGTTAGTGGCAGCGTTGCAGCTCAGATTGTTCTGTGTGCAGGCAAGGAGGTCTTCTGTTAGTAGTTTTCTAGAAGAGAGGTTCAGAAGCAGCAGAGTGGATCCATTTCTTCGATGGATTGGCTAGATAAGCTTAAGCTGTTTTGATTGGTAAAGAGAGAACAATTTTCTTGGGATATTAGATTGGGTTGATCGCAAAAGTGACTTGCGATAGTTGAGTGTTCTCTTGGTTTGTCAGAGATCTATCGGGATTTCTGAGTTTCCTCTTTATGGATCGGTTGAACCATATTTCTTGGGATGTGTTGTTGTCTTTGCTTGTGTTCGTCATCAGCATTTTCATCTACTCTCAGATCAGAGTTGTGTAGCGGAAGCAATTTGGGAGTGCATCTGTTTTTCTTTTCCGGATAGGAGAAGTTGTTTTCTTCTGATGATAGTAGAGGCTGTGTTCTTGATTGTTTTGGTCTAAGTTGTTTTGAGGCATTAACGAAGGTTGAGCTGATCGGTAGGGATAGAGGCAGTCCAGGATCGTCAGATGAGTTTTGTGGATAAGAGACGGAGAAATTTGGATTTCGAAGTTAGAGATTTGTTTTTGGATTTTCTCTTGTTTTGGTGGTGAGGTTAAGTGTTTGATCTTCTGGAGTGAATTGTCAGTTTGGATAACTGGGATTCGATGTGCTTCACGTGTCTCTGAGGGAATACGTGTATGATCTATCTCTGGTTTTGGAACCAGCAGTTCTAGAATGTTTGGTTGTTGAGTCAGACTTGTCTATAGTCTGATATCCTGTCTAGTTTTGTTGATCTAGAGGAGTAGGAGCTCTATAGATTAGTGGTATAGTTTTGATTGGATTCTGTAGAGCGAGTATCCCGGTATTTTACTTAGGAAACTCTAGATAGTTCTATCCTGATTTCGTCTGGATAGTTAGATTTGTTTGATTGGATGAGTTGAATGTTATGGTTGTTGGCATATGATTAATATATGCTAGTGTTTTTAAAATTAAATCTTTAATTAGGTTATTAAATTACCTTTGTTTTAAAATTTCGGGGACGAAATTCTTTTAAGGGGGGAGGAATGTGACATCCCGGAATTTCTGACAATATCAATTTAATAATCTACATTTAACATTAAATTGATTTAATGATTTTTGTTAATAAAATTTGAATTGATTTAATAATCTTCTTTTAATAAATATGAAATGGGTGATTTATCTTTTAAAAGCTAAATAAATTGTTTTCTATTTATAATGTATATAAATTTATATATATTGTAAATAGATGAGCTTTGTTGTAAATTTAACTAATAAGGCATATTTTATAATTCTAATATTTTTGATAATTTTGAAATTTTATTTTAATTTAATATTAAGCTATTAAATAAATAACTATATGGTTTTAAAATATTTAAGATAAATGTTTAATTGATTTAATTATAGCTTAGGTTTAAGGATCATTAAAAAGGGTTGTTTTAAAATATTGTTTAATAAATATGAGATATTAATTCATTTAATGATAATAGGAATGTATAACCTCTGTTATAAATTATTTAAATTTGACAAATTGTTATTTTCAAATAACATTATTAATGTATTGCTTTATATATGAATATAAATAGATTTTAAAATAAAGTGTTATTTTCAAAATCTAAAATGTAGTTATATATGTATATATATAACTTGATGTTAAAATTAGATTTTTGAATTTATTTGAATTCAAAAGCCTTGAATTTAAAAAGAGTAAATATTTAAAATGTTTGGATTTTAAAAGATAATTGTATAAGCTTTTATATAATTGGCTTTATTTTTATTTCTTAAAATTTATCTATATATATATATATATTAATAAGTGAATGAAGTATTGAATAGTTTAAGTTAAAAATAAAGGAGAATAAAAGTAAACACATTACCTAAAAATCTAACAATATAGTCTATAAGAATACTTGCTTATGTTTACAAGGCTGAAAGCATTGTGTAGGTAACTTGTAAGATTATGTAAGGCAAAAATAAACAAAGACACTTAGAAATTCTGGAAACATAAGTTTGCAATGCCTGGCAAAAGAAACAAATATGTATTCATGTAGGTAGTATAAAATGGGTATGTACACATATAAAAAGAAGAAAACTATCATATAGTACATACGAAATGTAAAGTAAAAGATAAGTTCGAAGACATAAGGACATAAGCATTAAATGTTTGTATCTTTAGTACATTTTATATCTCATTTCAGCCCCCTCTATAGAAAAATCTCTGTAACGACCCGTAAATTTCAACTGTTTTAATAACGTAATTAGTTGAAATTTTGTGAAATTTTAAACGATAAAATTTTGAAATATAAATTTGATATTTGAAATGCGTTTAGTTAAACATAGCAACTGGTAAATTTTTGTCCGAAAATATGAAAGTTTATTTCGCGTGTAAATTCACTTCAATTCAATCAGTTAAAAAGTAATGAAAATAAAATGTTTTCGAAACCTAAATATTTTTACATAGAAAAATTCTAATCCATCATCTGAACAAGATGTCAGTTTGTCGTTTTTCCAAATTCGGACATCTTTGGCTCCGTCGATCTTATTTTTCAGCGTTTTCTTGCATTTTCCGCCAGTAGAAAAATTCGAATTTTTATAATTCAATCATACCACTGATATCTGTATACTGTTTTGATCGTCTCGTCTCGCTGATCTCCGCAGTATATTCAATTATGTATTTTGAAGACCGGTACATAGAGGAAACCGTAAAACGGATAACCGTAACGGTCCGTGTTTTTGTTTTGCTGTGATCATTCGTTCATCCACTGTGTAAAACTGATTGGTCACTACTCTTTTATATTCCAAATTTATTACAAAACCCTTACTATTTCACCGGTTGGATGCAAACAGGCATTTGTATTTAATTTTTTTCTTTGAAATTTATTGTACCTTGCTTGACATTTTCACTGAATTAAATTATACGATGGCACATTATTTTGTCTCTTCCTTTTCCACTAGTAATTCCGATAAAGGAAATATTGTTCGTATATTTCATTTTTATTTCTCATCTTCCTATTTTGATCTCCCATCTCTTTCATGTCTGTTCAAAAAAAAAAAAATATTTATACGATGGAAATAATATTCACATTTGCTATCGTACCACATCTTCATGCGGCCGAGAACCACCTGCTCTACCCAGTTGTTCGCGCATAGCACCTTTCCTCACAGCCGCAAGTGCCACATCATCCACCTATACCCTTTAGCATATGAAATCGAATCAGCCTTCCACCCGCCTTCAACTGGTAGCAGCGTTCGGCCTTCATCACTCGAGCCTCGCCAAACAACAGCTCTTCTCCCTGACCGACCCCATCACTACCCAGCTTGCACGAGATCGCCAGCCCTTCCCGCGCCTTGCCTCCTTCTCACTGAACCCGCCACCACCTGGCCGAGCGCACTCGACCCAAACTTCGGCATGTCCTTCCCTGGCAGCAGCGATCGCCCCTCTCCCATTGCATAGCCGATGGCCACCACGTCTTCTACTTGCTTCCTCCATCCGAGCCCGACTTCCCCTCCGCCATGACAACCCCATCAACACCCACGCCACGCCAAACCCGAAACCCACATCACCGCATTAACCACCCTCCGCCTGTTTGCCTCGGCCTGACACGCGAGCAGCCCTAACACCTCTTCACCTCGTTCAACCTTCCGCACTCGGTCTCCCTTCCAGAGTAACTTCGCGTCGAGCACAGCAACGTTTTGTTTTCAAACAATTTGATGTATACTTTGATTTTATTATAATGTTTTGATTTTATAATAGTCGCAGCTTATATTGGGATATATATATAAGTTTACACATTTACCACATATTAGTTTTACAATTTATATTTATAAGAGTGTATTTATTTCAAACCTGTTATATTGTTAGTATATTTACCGTAATATATATGTGTATATAACTTACCTTTGATGTGCTTTACACGTGAGTCTATATATATATATATATTTAAGTGAATCATTTTTATGTTTGGGTATTGTGGTTATAGTATTGCATATATATTGGTTTCAACTTTTATAAGTCCACAGTAAGTTTATATTTATATTTAGTAATAAGATATGTTGTGAATTTGTACTACTTTTGCTAGGTATATACACCATATATATATTCGCCCATACATTGGGTTTTATATGGTACTATTTATATAATATGATGTAGCGTTTTAAGCATTGGGTCTGTCTATGTAGTATGGATTATTTAAAGATATATATTGCTTTCGGTTATAAATTATACAGTGGTAAAATATATTTGTTGGGTTATGGTTTGGTAATATGTAAGTTTAAACATAAGTTATGGTCTACCTATATATACCTACTGTGATATATTTATTGTTTGTTTAAAGTGTTATAATTTATAAGTGGTTATATATTAATTATTTATAGGTGAGTATATCAGAGTTGACTTTAATAAATATGTAGAGATTTTTATTGGTATTTAGATCTAATATTATTTGAAACGTTTATATGTATATTATTTTAATAAGTTCCAAATTTTAATTTTTGTTAAGAAAATAATATAATAGAGTAATTTCGTTTCATTCTGTATCAAGCTGGTTCTCATAAAATTTTCATCAACTTCTTGTTATCAGCTTATCTATCGAATGTGTGTCATCCTTGCTTTGCTTTGAGATTTGTGCCTGGATCCGTAGCTCATTCCTTTGTCAAATTCTATCTAGCCTCGAAAGGTGAGCAATCACTCACGATTAACGTTCTTTTATTTATTAAATTTGATTTCAATTGAAACGACAATTGAAATATGCTGCTGTTAGTTAATTACACTGTTATATATGCTATTACCTGTATCAGTTCACCTGTGACATCTGACACCATTATCTGTTAATTATTTATGCGATGATAATACAGTTTGGCTTATAATTGATTGATTGTTGATGTTTATATTGGACGTTAAATTGTTAATGTTAAAATGATAAATATTATGAAATTGAACTTGATATAGGATAGTTAAATGTTAAATTTGATTTAATGACATTGTATAATATGACCCCTTTAACTGTTAAATTTATTGACACGTATGATTTGTTTAATTACACCTTGAACCACTGAATGTATGTTGTTAAATTGATGATGTATGAAATTGTAAATAGATGACGAGTGAAAACCGTAATGTAATGATCTTTAATCTACATGAAATGATAGTGTAGATTCTAGAAATAATTATATTAATTCGCACAAACAACAATGTGAATTAATATGATTATTTCGGGATTATTTGAATTGATTATTGGATTGTTATTGATTGTTGTTATTGCTTGTTTATTTACTTTGACACCATCCCAGCTATCACACTGCAAGTTCCCTTTGTTATGCTTTGATTTTGATTTGAATTGGAATCGGGTTGAAATGATAAATACCCAAATTGAACTTTGATCTAGGATAGGAAATTAAATAAAACCCGATTGGTCAAAAATTTGATTTAAAAATAAAACAAAGATTTTATTTGAATAAATAATATGGTTTTGAAAATGAAGTTGAAATTCGAATTTTTGATGAAAGGAAAATGTTAATATTTAATAATCTGAAACAAAGGATTAAAAATGTAATTAATAAAAGAACGATGTTTAATTTGAGAAATGATTGAATTAAGTTTGAAATGATTTAATAATTAAGTTTGAAATTATAATTAAGTTTGAAATTATTAAACTTTGAAATTATTTAATAATTAAGTTTTGAATTATTTAAATTAAATAAGATTGGATGATTTAATGATCAAATTGAATTGAATTCTTTGATAAGAGAAATTGAACTTTTGAATAAGTGAATTTTTCTTCGTAAATAATTGAAATTGAGTTTTCTTTATTAATTAAGTTTTGGAAAATTATTTAAGTAAGTAAATAAGTGAAATTGAATTTCTTTAACAAGAAAAAAAATGTGATTTATTGAAATTAATGTAAGACTTGAAATTTAAAGAATTTGGTTTGATGAATATAATTTAATTAAATTTGTAAGTTTTGATTTAATGAAGTTGAACTTAAGAAATTGATTTAATGAATTGGAAATGTAATAGAAATTGTTTTGAATGATAAAGTAACTTAACGAATATTGAATGAAATCGATAAATGAATTTAAATTGATTTGAATGTTAAATTAAATTAATTTAAATGATTTTTGAAATGAAACTGATATACGAACCTGAATCAATGTTTGAATTGTTTAAATAAAATTGAAATTGAATTATAAGATTTTCAAATAGTAATTTGGAAGTTTTTAAATGTAAATTATGGAAATTGATTTCGAAAGAGAAATGGAATGTTGGTTTACAAATTCTATTTGAAATTGAAATTGATTTGGTTTTGAAATATATTAAACGACCAATCGGTGTAATAAGTACGGAAGTTATTAAAGAGACCGGAATCGGTTATGGATATACTCTCTATCTAAACCGAAAACCACTTTAATTACTATACGCGGAGTGATGATCCAGAATGAAGTGGTTGGAATGATGTTCGTGATGACTGAAGAAAGAGAACGATAATGGATAGCCTTGACACTTGTGTCAAATTGGAAATGACTAAAACAGGAGCCGTGCCGGGCCAATGGAGGATTAGCTACCTCAAGTGGACACACTTCTTCGAACTACTCATTACTTGTTGTCGATTGGTGCACCCTTGATTTTGGGAGTGTTGTTTCACGGTGTTGCGGGCGCTGCGGCGTTGCGTTCTCACCAGTCCGGATCAGGCAAACGGAAGTATCACTACCTTGGGTATTGCCTTATGTGCCTTGTCATACTTGTATTCCCTATTCGCGACCACTATGAATTTGTTTTGTACCTTTAGTATATGGATTGCCCTCTGGTGACTTCCGGTTTTGGGGAAACTACGGTCTTGTATATGCTTTTGGGAATAAAAATGTGTTAAGGGTGGAATGGGCCATGACTTAACGCTATTTTGATATCTTTATATTACTGATAGACATTATCTACTTATCGTACACTACTACCTAGTAGATAGTTTAACGGATCCTTAAAGGATGGTTATTCCAAACATCCTTTGAGTTACTTGTATTTCAATTGCTATTTCACTTGAGTTGGATTTATTGATATAAGAATGTTAATCCTGACTCGAGTGTCTTGTGTTTTTGCTTTACGCTCGGGTCAGACTGAGTGATCCAGTATTCGAGACTCACCTTTGAAGTTGGAGCTTTGCTTGAAGATCTAGCCATCTATCCTGCTTTCAGTATTCGATGATTCCAGTGATGTATTCTTATTTGTATCTGGTGTATCATGTTACTCTTCCGTTGTATCTGGTTTAACTCTGATGTATCGTATTACTCTTCTGTTATAAACTCTGATGTATTTTATATTCATATAGTAGCTTCATGAACTACTATCTCTTTTATTTCCGCTGCATTTATTACTCTGATGTGTCTGTGATCTGTGATTATTTATTTACTGTATATGTTCAGTTTTGCCAAATTTAAATTAACAACGCGGTATTTTGAGCAATTCAATTCCGGCATGAGTGTCTACCTATACACTTATAATGGATGCGAATGGTTGAAAATATCGGGTCGTTACAATCTCTGACCAGTATTAGTAAACTTTTGTACCAGCAAAGTAAAATACCCTGTAAACATCTATCTATTTATCAATCTCCTCTATCTTCTTCATTTCATTTCGTTTTAAAAAAAAGAAACTTAGCATTTTCCATTTTAAAGTTTTCAAAGACATTTACAAACTAAAGCTTCAGTTCTACTCAACAAAACATGGAGATTTAACAAGTTCCAGTTGCAACTTTCAAAAGCATTACCAGTTTTCAAAATACAAAACTGTTTTCAAAATAAAAGGAGCTCTGTTCATCTTTTCAAAATGGTGAGTAACATCACACTTTTGAAAGCTTTAATTTGATTTTGGTTGCATGTTAAGTTCTGGAATGTTTGTTTTCTTGTGAATATATTTGTATGGTGGATCTTTGCATATATATGAATGTGTTGATATGTGTATACGCTTATTTCCCTGTATCACCTCTGTTGCTAGTTATTCAAGCTGAAGACTTATTCAAAAACCAGTATCTCTTGATCCAATCTATGTTTGGATTTGAGTATTAAACAAAATTTGTTTGTTTGATCCTAGAGTAGATTTAAAAATTTTAATAAGGTTATATAAAATTGAAATGGTTCTGGAAATCCAAAAAGATAGTAATACTTGAGTTTTGTCAAAAAATTCAAACATGTTAATTTAACAATTCAGTAATATAAACTGAATCTTTATACCAGATACTGATTTTTAAAACAAAAATCACATTTTTTAGTTGGGTTTTGAGTTTGCATATCTGGGTTGACCAGAAAATGGAAATGGAGTAATTTCTGGTGATCTCTGAGGTCGGGAAGGAAGGTGTCCTTCTTGGTGGTAGTGGAGGGATAGGAGAGTGTGGGAAAAATATCAGATGGATGATCAGAGTCTTGTGGTGATGGCGACGATCAATTTTTGGTTGTAACCCTAGTTTTAATTGGGTTTAAAGTTTTGATCGGCGAGGCTCGCCTAGTTGATCGAGTGTAATGATACTTAGGGGAAGGCTAGTTTTGGCTTTGTGGAAGACGTGGCCGGAGGTGGCGACGCTCTGGTGGTCGGTGGAGGGTATACGAGGTGTTGATAGGCTTTTGATGGTGGGTTCTGTCATATTTCCAGGTTTGGGTTAGAGCTCTCGAATTCGATTTCGAATAGGGAATGTGATTCTGGAGATCGTTATTGGTTGTAGAGGGGTTTTCCGATGTGGGGAGATCATCGTTGGTGATCGGAGTTGGTGGCGTCGATGGGGCATGTGCACAGCTTTGTTTGGTGTCAGGAGTTTAGATGGTTGTGTGACTCGAAGTGGGGTTCGGGATTATTAGGTTTTGACTCAAGTAAGATCTCGGGTTATCACGAGAGTGAGGCATGATTCCAGGTTTTAAAGAAACCTGTCTTGTTTAA
Organism: Allium fistulosum; assembly: GCA_030737815.1. NCBI lineage: Eukaryota > Viridiplantae > Streptophyta > Magnoliopsida > Asparagales > Amaryllidaceae > Allium > Allium fistulosum. The sequence goes on from CM060903.1 coordinate 847,070,177, forward strand.
ATGTTAAACAGGATTTTAAAATCTAAAGCAAGATCTTAAACAAGGTTTAAGATCAAAGTTTAAACTATGGATTCAAATTAACTTTTGGATCCTAGTCTTAAAATAAATAAGTTTTAAAAATTTAAATTGTTAAAACAAGTTTCAACGGTTGAAGTATGTTTTAAAATGAAATGGTTTTCAATAAAATGTTAAACTTATTTATATAAAATTCTTTTTAAAATTTCCTATAACTTTTGGTTTAAGAGGGTTTATAAAATTGATTTAATTTGGTTAAAGTAAATTTATATTCATTTTAAATCTTAAATTTAAAATGAAGTTTAAAGTAAAATTTAAAAGTAAATTGTTTTGAATACTTTATTAATGATAATTAAATCATTAATATGAATAAAGTTTTATCTTAAATTAATTAGAATTTAAGGATTTGTAATTAATTAAATTAAAAAGATAATTAATAATGGATAATGAATTAATTTATTTAATTTATGATATGAATGATTAATTAAGTAATTAAGGGTTTAAATTAATTAATTTAAGTTAAGACTAATTAATTAGGAATAATTAATTGGTAATTAAAGATCATTAATTAGGTAAGATTAGAGATAATTAATTGATAATTAAAGATCATTAATTAGGTAAGATTAGAGATTAATTAATTGGTTATTAAGGGTTAATTAATTTGAAATTAATATTGATTAATCTAAGCTTAATTTCTTAAGAAAAGAAATTAAGGATTGTTAATAAATGATGAAGATCATTAACGTAAGATTTTTTAAATAATTAATTAATGTGATAAATTTTAAATATTTAAGTAGATTCATTAATTAAAGATAATCAATTGTGAAAATGTTTAAGTGTAATTACTTAATGGAAGTAATTAAGGAATTAATTACTTAATATAATTAACTGAGTTTAATATGATTTGTTTAAGTTAATTAATTAAGTTTAATTAATTTAAATTAATTATTGGATGATTTGATAAGTATAATTACTTAAATGTAATTAATGAAATATAATTACTTAATGAAGTAATTAATGATAATTACTATATGTAATTGATTGAAGATGATTTGAGTATGATAGTAATTTGGATTAAATTACTTTGTGAAATTAATCAAGGGATTAATTTTGAAAATTAATTAAGGAGTAATTAATTTATTAAGTGAAGTAATTAAGGGTAGTTAATTACTGAATGGGATTAATCAAGGATGATTAATAATTATGGTTAAATAAAGATTAATAACTCAATGTAATTGATTTAAATAGAATAGTTAATTAAAATGTAATTAGGGATCATTAATTAATATAATTAATGATAAAATTTAAGGTTGATTAATTTAAACTAATTAATCTATAATGAGCGATTTGAGTAATTAATTAATGTAATTAATTAAGGATTAATGTAATTAATTATAGTTTATTAATAAATGAAGTAATTAAAGATTAATTACTGTACTTGGTTAAGTAGAATTAATTTGTGAAATTAATTAAAGAGTAATTACTCGAATGTAATTAATGGTTAGTTAATCAAAGATGATTAATTAAGATGGAAAATAGAGAATGATTAATTAATTGATTTGTAATTAATTAATGGTTATGTAAGCAAGATTTATAATGATGAAGTAATTAATTTAATTTACTTTAAATTAATTAGAGATAAGTGATTAATTTAATTCATTTTAAATTAATTATAAATGGTGTGATTATTAATCCTTGTTTATATCTGAATTGGATGATATCTATTGGATGATATGTTGTGATATTCTATGATGTGATAATGGATATATCTGTGATAAATGTGTGATATTTATCTGTGTTAAATGCTGTGTGAATTCAAAGTATTGAATTGAATTGAAATATATTGTTTTAACTTTAAAACAACTTAGCCTTAAAAGATACGATTTGGATTTCGATGAGACCGGGATCGGGTTTCCAGATTTGGATATCCGAAAACCACATCGATCCAAATTAACGATAGGTCGTGAATCTCAAGTGAAGATGAAGATTCAGAATGCAAGGATTATTGTCTTTAACTCTTAGGGTGATTCCAAAATGAGTGTAACGAGATAATGCCTTCGGTTTCGTTCGAACCCGGAACGAACTTGTATGGATTGAATGCTTTCAGAACATCGTCAGGTGGACGATGAGCATTCTAAGAGATGTGTTCTCTAAAGGTAATCGTAGCCTCAAGCCTCATCAACCGGGAATGGCTAAAACAGGGGAGGTGCAGCAAGGTTAGTGGGTAGCACCCAAGTAGGATGAGATTTCCCCTTGTCTAGAGTCCCTTTTTATTCGGCTTAGTGTGTGGTTGGTCGCTCCAACCGCGGGGTTTCTTATCCGGGAATTATCCAGTAAGGGATGTTCCGGCCTTGTGTTGCAGGGGAGCGGGCGTACTCCTCGGTACGCTGATCTAGGCCAGGTACTGTGGCGGGCGGTACCCCAGTAGCCCTGCCATTGTATGGAATCCAAAATCCAATAAGTGCCATCGGATTTGATTGTATTACCCACTTGTTGGCTAGTATGCTGGAATTTAATCATGTAACAATTTCAGCTATTTCTTATTTACTTGAAAACCCTAGACCTATTATAATATCATTGAATTTCCTATCAAAGTTTTGGTTAGCGTAAGGGAAAAACTTTTCCATGTTTATGTGTGGGAAGTCTTACGTGATACCTTTTGTTTTCAAAAGATTTTAAAAGTTAAGCAACTTAAACCTATTACTCATACCAGACCCATGTCTGACCCGGAGTTTATTTCTATTTTCCCTAAACTCTCGGGTACCCAAATTTTTACGGGTAGCCAAGGGACTCAGGTTTGCTTTGACGAATTGTGGAGGAGCAATGGAGCAGGAGGCTTCAGCGTTGTAGATATATATAGTGTTCCGCTGTGTTAGTATCTTTGTGTTGTATCTGTGTTGTATTTGAGTTGTATCGAGTTGTATTAACTAGACAGGTGTTTATAACTGTCTAGTATGTGTTGTATTATCTGTGTAACTCTGATGTATATCATACTATGTATTCTCTTATGTGATATATTATATTTCATTCGTTCCGCTGTTGAGATTCTGATGTTGTTTTCTGCTTTCTTCTTTATCTTTTCTATTTCTCACCCCTTTCATTCTTTAAGATGACGCAACTTTCTGGTAGTAGAAAGTTGGGTCGTTTCAAATTGATTTGAAACTTATTGAATTGGAGATTTAAAGATATGATGTTATAACGTGGTTTGATTTAAGATGATTTAAAGGAATATTTCGATTTAAATAAATTTAAGGAAATGTCCAATGATTTGAAATTTGGGGTTTATTTAAATGACATTGTATTTTATTATGTGAATATTCCAAAGCTAAATAATATGAAAGGGAATTCGATATATATATATATAGAAGATTTTTAAATTTAGTTTTGAAATGTGGAATATTTGAAACCTTGAATTATTTTGAAATCGAAATGGTTTATTTGTGGTTCAAATCAGTATTTGAAATCGATATAACTTCGAAATGTTTAATTGAAATTGATGATTTGATATTTGAATAAATTTGAATTTTGGAATTCGAGTGAATTATGAATATATTTGTGAAATTGAGGGAACTATTTTATTTTATAAATTAATTTTAAATTATATTTAAACTATTTATATATTTTAACTTAATAAATTATTTTTAATATAAACTATTTTATTTTATAAATTATTCTAAATATACTAATTATTTTAATATAAATTGTTTTAACTTATAACTATTTTATATAAATTATTATATTTTATAAACTATTTTTTTTATATACTATTATTAATATCTAAACTGTTTGAAGGAAAGTGTTATGATTTCAAAGTGTTATGATTTCCAAAGTTATGAATTTCAAAGTATTATGATTGCCAAAGTATTATTATTTCAAATTGTTGGTATCGAAAGTATTATAACTTTGAAAGTGATATGATTTTTAGAAATGGATATATATTTGAAGTGAAAATGATATCGTAGTGATTTGGTTTTTTTGAAATGGAAATGATATTTTGGTTTTGAAGTATAAACTATTTTGAAATGACCACGGTGTTATAATAACGTTTGTTTGTTAAAGAGACCAGGATCAGATATGGGTATACTCTCTGTCGATACCGAAAACCACTTTAACAACTGTGTACGTGGTGGAGATTCCAGAATGAAATTGGATGGTGGCGACGATTCCTATTGAGGTATATACGTGGACTCGACTCCCATGACTTGGCATAAGGTGGCTAAAACAGAAGCGATCGATGGGTCAATGAGGTTGCACCTCTGATCGGACACATTTCTTCGATACCATTCTATTACTTTGTGATTGATTTGGTGGCCACCCTTCGATTTTGATTGGGAGTGTGTTCCGAGGTGGGCGGTAGTGGCTGCTATGCGTTTCCACCAGCCCGGATGTGTAATTGGTATATCTACCCTGGCATTGCCTAGTTGTGCCGTGTCACCTACCATATCGAGCTTTACTACGAGTTTCTATTTCTGTCGTACCTATGGAGTATCTTCTCGTAGCCTCTCGAGGTATGCAGGTACTATATAGACTATTAACACTATTATGTGTTAAGGTGGAAAATGTAAAGCCTTAACGCTATTTAAAAGTAAGTTTATTTTATTATAGACATTATTATAATAGTGTATATCACTACATAGTAGATAGTTTAACGAATCCTTTGAGGATGGTTATCCCAAACATCCTTTAAGTTACTTATATTTCAGTTGTTATTTCACTTAAGTTGGATTTATTGATATAAGAATCTTAATCCTGACTCGAGTGTTTTGTGTTTTTCTTTACGCTCGGGTTAGACTGAGTGATACAACATTTGAGACTCACCTTTGGAGTTGGAGCTTCGCTTGGAGATCCAGCTATCTATCGATTCTTCTATCAGTTATTCAGTTGATTCCAGTGATGTATTCAGATCTTGTATTTTACTATTTTATTGAGACATCTATGTATTCGAGACTTTTGTTGTATCTTGTTTAACTCTGTTATATATATAGTAGCTTCATGAAGTACTATCCTTTTGTTTCCGCTGCATTATTTTATATTACTCTGTGTTTGTGATTCTGTGATTATTTTATTTACTGTAATGCTGAGTTTTGCCAAATTTTAATTAACAATCTAATATTTTGAGCAATTCAAATCTGACATGTGTGTCTGCTTATGCACTTGGCGGGTGCATCATGATACGGGGTTCTCGCATTTGGGATTGGTAGCGAGCGGATGACTCTTACTCCTACATGTCTCGCGGGGTTGGTGCAGTCGAGAGGCTGGCCGTAAAAGCAGAACACAGGTACCATTGTATGCTACGGTGGGCGTTACCCTACTGGCGTTGTCCTGTTACATGTGGTATCAGAGCTTTGGTTTTAGGCAAACTCAGCATATAGAGTAAAATTCAATTACAGAATCACTTTCGTTCGAGCTTGAATTCCTTCTTCTTTGACTCGGTTCCTTTGAATTTTGGAACGTTCACTTCAGTTCCAAAGTCCACCTTTGTCTCCCCTATTCGTGTCTTCTTAATTCTGGAGAATCCTATAACTCCACTTCGAATAATCTCTATAAAGTCGGCGGTCTCGCCAATCTCTGAATGATTTGTAAAAGGGTGAAACTCTTTTACAACAGACATTGATTCACCAGAGAGTTCTATATCCCTGATTTAAATGCTTCTATCTTTTGCTACACCCGAATTCTATCTCTGGCGATCGAATGTCGATTTGTTCCAGAATTCTACCTCGATCTTATTTTGAAGTCACGGTTGACCCGGTTAAGGTTGTCCGCGATTTATCTAAGTGCATCCATTTGTTTCTCTTTTTGAGATCTATTTATCTCCCTATCGAACCTATCTTCTAGTTGAATTCTTTTGGTTAGGGTCCCACTAATTTGAATCTCTATTCTTGTTTTGAAATCCATCTTTGAATCATCGAGTGAGGGAGTGAAAATTTGTATTTGTATTAATATAAAATGTTCTATATAGTGTGTTGTTTGAGTTGTTGATGTTGATTTGGGTTTTCGATCGATTCGTCTGATCAACGCTATCGATAGGAATTTCAAAACACTTGAACAGAGCAAACTGACACAATATTATATTTTAAATTTCGTAAATGAAATAAATTTGTATGATTATATTATAAATATATAAGTAAAATTTTCTGGAATTTAATAGTTAATTAAATTGGTTGTTTGAAATGATAATATTTGATTATCATTTATTGTTTTCTATAATGAATTTGTAAACATGGTTTATAAATTGATTTGAAATTGAAATGAATTTAAAAATCAGGAATTTGAGAATTTAATTTCCAGTGATTTCAAGCTTCGGTTTTTTTTTTTAAATATATATATTATTGAAGGTATTTTCGAATAGAAACCATTTTCAAAGATGTTTAAAGTTTTAAATCAGTACTCTTCCCTTTTGTCGTTGGAAAATAATTTCGGTGATGACTGCAACATCATCGATATTTATTTTCGAGTTTCGAAAAGGAGAGGCCACTCAGTAGCTTTGCTACACTTTTATAGTTTGAAAATTAAATTGATTTGAATTTCTAAAATATGACTTGATTTACATATATAAATTATATATAGGTATATAATTATAGATTTGGTTTGATATATAGGATATATGTATATATATACACACACATTAATCTCTAAATGGTTTGAAGAGAAATCGGAAATTTGACTCTTGAATTTTTGAATAAATATTTAAACTTGAAATAATTGAATTAGGAAATTTTATTTGTATAATACTCAATTTCATTCTAATATAACTTACCTAAATTATTCAAAAATTGAATATGTAATTGAATAATATATAATATAAGAATATTTTATAAATTAATTTGAGTGATCATGATAAATGTTACACACTTAATTTTTAATTATAAAATATTAATAGAGATAAATAGAATAATAAGTTAATTGAATAATAAATGAGATAAATAAAATAAAGTTTATTTTGAGGGAATTAATAAATTGAAATTTAATCAACTTAATGAAATACCTTGAATTTTAAATCAATTGCTGAACGTTAAATTATTTAAATTGAAATCTATATGATTTTAAATTAATGGTTTATTTTGTTTTTCAATCTATGTTCTTCTGGTTATTTCTATTCTCCTACCTCGTTCCTTTTCGTGGACGAAAAGTTTTGAGTGGGGGAGAGTGTAACAACACGTAAATTTTAGTGGTTTATTTATTTAATTAATTGAATTTTTGTGAAATTTTAAATAATAAAATTTTGAAATATAAACTTGATATTTGGAATACATTCACTTTAACATAATAACCGATACATTTTCATATGAAAATTTGGAAGTTTATTTTATTGTGTAATTTTATTTCAATTCAAATCAGTTAAAAATTGATGATAACAAAATGTTTTCCAAACTTAAATATTATTATATAATAAATTTGTAAATCATCTTCTGAGTGAGACGTCATAATTTGTTTCTTCAAATTTGGACCTCTCTTGCTCTGTTTCTCTTATTTTCGATAGATTTGCAGCATTTTCGGTACCAATATCGACTTTTGATAAGACGATTGTACCATCGATATATGTATACCGTTTTGATCGTCTCATCGTGCTGATCTCTATGGTATATTCAATTGTGTATTTCGGAATCCAGTACACGGTGAAATCCGTGAAAACGGTTAACCGTACCGGTACTCGTTTTGACACTTTGGGTTTCCCATCTTTATTCAATTGCCCAGCATAATTCCAAAGGACTTGTGCTATTAATCATTTTTCAGAATTCAAAGCATACTTACTTGTGTTAATTCCGGTATTCAATTCAATTGCTGACTTTTCTATTTCCTTTTCAGATTTATCATATCTCGGTTGGTTATCTACTTTGCTTGGTTTCTACACTTTTGCTATGAGATATTTTAGTAACGCATATAAGTTAATATATATTAAACGCATATTTTTGTTTACTGTTCAGCTCCTTATTTTCTGAGCCTACAAGTTCTCCTTTATTTCCCTACCTCCATCGGCCATTTCCTCAATTTTTTCTTTCTCCTCTCTCGTCTGTTTTGTACTAATATAAAAAAATTCTTGCTCACCTCGTTTAATTCCGAGACCCCTCCACCACCATATAGCATGCCACACGAGTCTCCCACTAGAGACCGCATGCCGTTCCACACTTGTGCAGTAGACCTACGCCAGTCACTTCCCACCACTTCACTTGAACCGCCACTCCACTTGGCCATCAACCCATGCTTCACCGAGCTTTCCTCTATGTGCTCCTATTTTCTTCGCTCTCTGTTGTAAAAGTATTTTATATTGAGGATGTTTATATATATATATATGTTGCACTCGTACAAAACTGTATACACGTTAGTTTGTATAAATTTTATACAATATATGTTAGTTAGACAATTTTTTGTAATCTGCTCATATATTAGTTTACAAAGTTATATATATAAAGTTATATGTACTATAGGTCGGTTATATACACAAAGTTTTATATTAGTATTTCATGTATTATCTGTTTATATAAAAATCTTCATAATCTTATATATATACACTCTATTTTCATAAGTTATATTTATTATATAAAGTGAATGTGGGGTTTGCAGTTACTTTATATATATGTATACACAATCTGTTGGTTAAAAAGGTATAAGTTATAATATGACAATGTGTATATTTTATAAGTATGTAAATTATAGGCTGTTTTGATTATTTATTTTTTTTATTTACAGTTATATTCTATGTGTATATATTTAGATATATATAGGTTTATAGAAGTTAACATGCATGGCTGTATATAGGGTAGTTCATATAAGTCATATAACATTTAATTATATACGTTATGATGGGTCTTATATGTTATAGTATAATTATAAGTATGATTTGGATTCACTGCATAGATATATATATATATATATATATATATATATGTTGGGTATAAGCCAGTTGATATAGTAAGTTTACATATGTGTATATATATCAAAGTGTACCCGAGTTATAGTGATTGTTTATATATATTTTGGTAGAAGATAATATCCAGTGATGGATAGTTTTAAAGATTTTACTTTATGTGTTTGGTTTCCAATATGTATAAGTTATATGAGTGTATATATTTATAGTTATTTTAATATATGTCAGTTTATATATTTTGTTATTAAAATATTGTTTAAGTGTTGTATGTTCTAGTTACAGTATTTAACAGATTTTTGTAATAATAATATGCATGTTTATTGTATATGTACTGTTTTATGTTTACAGTATGAAAGATTTATCTATAAGGTTTGTTTATAAATTTATTTTGTCTGTCTGCACACATTTTTTTAGTGTTTGCATTTATATAAGGTCTGTATATATAGCTATTAGTATATATTGTTGTACAAGGCAATCATGCTGTTAGCTGTGAAAACAGTGAAATAATTATACCAGATATATTTTGTATGAAGCAAAATTTATAAAATTGTTATGTATAGATCTTTATTTTTATATAAGTTTTAAATTAAATATTGAATCTATATAGTTATAGATACATACATGAGTAAGTTTTAAATTTGCAATTTCTGTTATCTATATGTGTATATATATAGATTTTGAAAGTTATGTGTTTATTTTAAAATTTTAAGAGGTATATGATTTTGTATATAGTATATATAGTTATGTATATATATATATATATGTTCATTTATACGATCGATCTTCATCAATCTAGTTTTATTTGATTTCGTCAATTTCAAGCTTCCACCTTCGTTCGTCGATTCGATTTCAATCTTGCCTTGCTTTGAGATTCGTGCCTAGATTCGTAGCTCATTTCTTTGTCAAATCTATCTATCCTCGAAAGGTGAGTAATCACTCAGATTAACGTTCTTATATTTATTAAATTTGACTTCAATTGAAACGACAATTGAAATATGCTGCTGTTAATTATTCACATTGCTATATGTGCCATTATCTGTATCTGTTCACTTGTGATATCTGACACCATTATCTGCTATTTATCACTAATGATATATGCCTGTTACTGTTTTTATATTATTATCATATCTGTTATCACTCTACAAGTTCCCTGTTAGTATAGAATTCACTATGGGTTGAATGATACATACCCGAACGATCTGTAGAATAGGAGAAAATCGTTAAGGGTTGAAATGATAAACCCAAGCGATTTTCATTTGAATTGAATTTGGGATTGTGGGTTGAAATGATATATACCTGTATATAATTTAAATTGCAAATTGAAATGATAAATATCTGTTTCACTTGACCATAGGATAGAGAATTATATACAGACACCGTCGGTCTATATATAAATATTTAAAAATAAAATGATTTCTGTGGTTTGGAAAGATATATATATATATGGTTTTATCAGATATTGAAATTATTTTATAAATAAGTTTTGAATTAAAGTGGATTTGAAATTTATTGGATTTGTATTTAATTTAGAATTTGCTTTAATTAAATTGATTTGAAACTTATTGAATTGGAGATTTAAAGATATGATGTTATAACGTGGTTTGATTTAAGATGATTTAAAGGAATATTTTGAGTTAAATAAATTTAAGGAAATATCCAATGATTTTGTAACGACCCGTATTTTTACGGATCGAACATCGTAAAACAGTTGACATTTGGTCGCATTATTGGTAAGTTGTCCAGAGTCTAAGTCTTAGGTCGTATGAGAGTTTGGAGCGACCTAAGGAAGTTGGCGAGTTAAGGAGTGGACGACTTAGTGAAGTGGAGCGACCTAAGGATTGGAACGACCTAAGAAGTTAGGTCGTATAGTAGTTAGGTCGTGTGGTGGCTTAGGTCGTGGGGTAGGTTAGATCGAGTGAGCGACCTAAGAGAGTTAGCGACCTATAGGAAGTTGCCAACCTAAGAGAGTTAGCGACCTATAGGAAGTTGCCGACCTAAGAGAGTTAGCGACCTAAGAGTTAGCGACCTATAGGAGTTAGCAACCTAAGGGTTAGTAACCTACAGTATTTGGCGACCTAGTGGTGAGCGACCTAGTGGTGAGCGAGTTAGCATAGTTAGGTCGTTAGACGACCTAAGGAGTTAGGTCGTGAGCTTCTGTGTTGAATTAGGTCGTAGGTCGCGAGGAAGCGTGTGTGTGTTAGGTCGTAGAAGTGCACTGATGCGCTAAGTCGTTGGGTCGTAGGTCGCATGGGTGCGTTGATGCGCTAAGTCGTTAGGTCGTAAGTCGCGTAGAAGCGCTTATCTGTTAGGTCGTGGAAGCGCTTATCTGTTAGGTCGCGTAAGAGAGCTAAGCGCAGATCTGTTAAGTCATAAGTCGAAGGGTATGTTAGGTCGTGGGTTTTAGGTTGAGGGGTTTTTAGGTCGTGGACGACCTAAGGGAAGCGGACGACCTAAGGGGGAAATCAGCCTATAAATAGCCGGGTTTTTCTTCACTTTTTGGGATCCGGATTTTGAAGCGACGAAGTGCTGCCATTTTGAGAGCTCGACTTCTACACTTCTTCACTTCTTTTCTCCACTCTAATCTTGTGATTCCTTCCATCCAAATCGAAGATCAAATCGAAGATCCAAGAGCTTAGATTGAAGATCTTCATCCATCGAAGAGAGATTTCATCGTTTGAAGCGGATTTGTGATAGATCGAGTTAGATCCTTCACTGTCCAGATCTGAAGTGTGTTGCTTTTAAGGTGTTTAGGTGATTTGGTGAGTGGTGATTATCTCTCACACGGATCCAAAGGAGTATATCAGATCGTTGGCTTGATTTTGTGTAAAGTAGTGATTTTCATGCATTTTTCATAAACTTAAGTATAGATCCATTGTTCATGATGATTTGACATCTATTTTACTACATGTTAACCTATGCAAGTTCATTCATCAAGATTATAGAGACATTACTCATGTTTTCATGCTTGTTAGACTTTTGACTCTTTATTTACGAAATTGCCATTATTGTTATAATTGTCTATTTAGATCACATTTGAATGCTTGATTAATTGGATTATTGTTTTACTTGATTGATTGCTATGAATTAGATGATTGATGATTTGATTTAGACCGAAGATGATTCAAAAGCTAAGAGAAAGGCTCTTGAATTGGGAAAGCTGCTCGTGGCATATGTAGCGGATGATGAAGCTCTTATGCATAGATTTGATGATGATGATGATGTTGAGATGAGGTTTTGCGAGGATGTGATGAAGCGAGGCATGATATGAGATAGTCTTGGTCTAATCCAGACGGGATCATTCCAAGCATGTTGATAACTCGGTGAAATGGTTTGAGTTTGAGGATAATGGTTTGCTCGAGAGGCGCTTGAGCTAGTATGGAAATAGTCGTCGAGGAGGATGACTAGAAGGCTGAGATCTCATCGTTGTTGAAGGTTCTAGCATGCTCAAAGCAAGAGTACGTTGGGCAGATTCGATAGTCCCTGAAGGCTACTGATTGGTAGTCAAGTACTCTGGGCAGATTCGATAGTCCTAGGCACGGGTCACGACGACGTGCGGGAGTAATGTCTAGAACCGGGGTTTCCATTAGCCCTTGACGGACGGATGAAAGAATGAGCCGGTCATTCAATTAACGATGATATCGAAGCAATGATAACAGTGATAGCCAGAGTCATGGATGTTTGGTTGTATCGTCATTCGGTCTCAAGAGCAGTGTTTTCTGGGTGCTTAGCTGATCTTGGTTTAGGCCTTGGGGGTTTGTACATGGAAAACATCGCCCTTGACTCGAGTGATAATTGCTTTACTTTCAATTGTATGCTTTGCTATGTTTGCTTCTGCTTAGTGTGTGTCTGAGGGCTATCACTGTAGAAAGAGGTGGAGTGGGAGGGTTGTATTCCTATTCCTTTTCCTTTATGCTCTATTGGTATGTTGTTAGTTAATTTACCGCTCACTAAGACTGTTGTCTGACTCAAGGCTTTATGTTTAACTCTTATTGCCTTGGGTTGTTCGTCCATTTTGGGACGGGCAGACTAGGTAGCAGGTGACAGGTGTTGTTCTTGCTTTCCACGTTGCTGATGTCGAAGACGAGCTGGAGGCTTGCATATTATTTTCTTACTATATGTACTGGATGTTCCGCTGCTTGTATATTCTCTGAGTGTTATGTAGTGAGGCTTGATGTATTGACTGTTCAAATGTTTGTATAAAACCATTATGAAGTTTATTGATGAGATTCTATTCTGTGAAGCTTCACTATATATATATTCTATTGTATTTTGTCCATGCGCTGTGAGTGATCCAATAGATTCTGCTGTTTTAAATTTACCCTGGCAATCGTCCATGGTCGCCTGGCACACTTTACAGCGCACTATCTCTAGGTTCGGTGCAGGGGTCATGGGCGGTCGTCACATTTGGTATTAGATCTTTGGTTAATCGATTTTACCCAACGCTCGCTGACGTAACTACGTATGAGAGACGTAATTGTACTTTGATGGATGATTACTATATATAATATAGTAGCTTAGTAGAGTTTGAGTCCTTTATGTAGTTGTTTCTCAAGATGTGCTGATCATTCCTTTTTATAGATATTAAGGATGAGTCGAAGAGGGAGACCAGCTGCTAGGGAAGGCCGTACTGCTGAGGGGACTGCTGATTATGCAGCTATGTTCGAAGCTATGATGACTTCGATCATGAGAAGGATACCAGTTCCGGGGACAGCAATTGATGTTGGAGTTCAAGTCCAAACTCCAAGACCGGTGGATTTTGCTAAGTTGTGTAAGGACTATACTGCTCTTGGAGGGAAGGTTTTCTTGGGAACAGAATCAACCATTGAAGTCCAGAGGTGGATAGATGCTTGTAGAAGGATCTTAAGTGATTTGGGAATTGAGGATGCGACTAAGAGGAAGTTAGCATCAAGACAACTTCAAGGGAGAGCTTCTGATTGGTGGAATTCTATCACCATTGATACTCCGGAGGAAGAGTTACTTGGGAGCAATTCCAAGTCAGATTTGAAGCTAAGTTCATTTCTACAGCTCAGAAGTCTGTTCTGTTCAAGAAGTTTGTGGAGCTCAAGCAAAATGGAAGACCAGTTCTTGAGTATGTTTCTGAGTTTGAAGCTTTGTCCAAGTATGCCCGGTCGTATATCGAATCTCCATATCAGAAGAACGAGAAGTTTGTGACAGGCTTGGACAGTTATCTTGGGAGACGGTTGGTGGATCATTTGGACGATTCATTTGAGAAGCTTGTGGAGAAAGCTCTCAGGCATGAGAATCTGTTTCCTAAAGAGGGATCTGTTGTTGCTATGACCAAGGAAGAGTCTAGACCACAGTAGAGTGGAAACAAGAAGAGGAAGCAGCAGCAGCAGAAGGGTAAGGATGGCCAGAAGAAGTTGAAGGGCGAAGTGACCTGCTACAATTGTCAGCAGAAGGGCCATTTCTCTAGAGATTGCAAGAATCCGAAGGTGCAAGTGAAGTGCCACAACTGTGACAAGCTGGGGCATGTTAGGAGGAATTGTCCAGAACCAAGGAGGGACAAGCAGATTGTGCAAGCTTATGCTTTGGGAGCTGTTCCGTCATCTTTGAAAGCTCCTACCGCTGAAGAGAAAGGAAAGAGTGTGGTAGTTCAAGGTACTCTTTCCATATGTGGTGTTCCAGTTAGAGTGTTGTTTGATACTGGGGCGTCGCATTCGTTTGTTTGTAGTGAACTTGTAGGCCGGTTGGGTTTAGAACCGGATATTGTTGATAGGCCATTGGTTGTGACTAATCCAGTTGGGGGTTCGTCTTGTTTGTGTATGTTATGTCGTGGTCTGATTGTATCGAGTCATGGTTGCTCTTTTGTTTGTGATTGTTTTGTTCTGAACTTTGCGGGGTTCGGAATTATTTTGGGTATGGACTAGCTTAGGAAGTATGCTGCAAAGGTTGATTGTGAAAGGTTGGAGGTGACAGTCGAGAATGTGGAGGGGCGAAAGATTGTGATACGATGTAAGCATGAAGAAGGCATCTTCATGAGCTTCATGTATTCGCTGGTTGTTCCACGAGATGGACTGTCATCGGTGCCAATCGCTAATGGATTTGAGGATGTCTTTGACGAGGTCAAAGGGTTACCGCCGCATAGAGAGATCGAGTTTCGTATAGATCTAGTTGAAGGAGCCAGACCTGTTGTGATGCCTCTTAGGCGAATGGCGCCTAGGGAACAACAGGAGTTGAGGGTGCAGGTTGATGACCTTTTACAGAAAGGATTCATTCGGTGTAGTGTGTCCGAATGGGGTGCACTAGTTGTGTTTGCAACCAAGGAAGATGGGTCATTGAGATTGTGTGTGGATTATCGTGAGCTGAATAAAGTGACTAAGAAAAACAAGTATCCATTGTCGAGAATAGATGACTTGTTTGATCAGCTTCACGAAGCTAAGGTGTTTTCTCAGATGGATTTGGCAACGGGATTTCACCAGTTGAGAGTGGCTAAGGATAGTGTGCCGAAGACTGCTTTTCGGACACCATCTGATTTCTTTGAGTGGCTGGTAATGCCGTTTGGATTGACTAACGCGCCAGCATATTTTGTGGATCTTATGAATAGAGTGTTCAGAGATCAGTTGAGCAAGTTCGTGCTAGTGTTCGTGGATGATATTCTGATTTATTCCAGAACTGAAGAAGAGCACAAGACGCACTTGCGTATTGTTTTGGAAACCTTACGGAAACATCAGCTGAAGGCTATGTTTTCGAAGTGTCACTTCTGGAAGAGTGAAGTGAGGTTCTTAGGCCATATTATCTCTGGAAGTGGAATAGCGGTTGATCCCACTAAGGTGGCAGCAATCCAGGATTGGGTTAGACCTAAGAATGCAACGGATGTGAGAAGTTTTCTTGGATTAGCAGGATATTATCGTCGATTTATCAAAGACTTCTCCAAGGTGGCTGCACCGTTAACAAGATTGACGAAGGAGAACCAAGTGTTCAGATGGGATGCCAAGTGTGAGCAAGCTTTCGGAATCCTGAAAGAGCGATTGACGAGTGCTCCTGTTTTGACTATTCCAAGTGGGAATGATGAGATGGTGGTATACACCGACGCATGTGGTACTGGACTTGGAGCAGTGCTGATGCAGAAGGATAAAGTTGTTGCGTATGCAAGTCGACAACTGAAGCCGCATGAAAGGAATTACCCGACTCATGATTTGGAGTTAGCGGCGATTGTATTTGCTCTGAAGATGTGGAGACATTATCTATTGGGAGTTCGATTCGAGCTATTTACAGATCATAAGTCGTTGAAGTATCTTTTCTCCCAAAAGGATTTGAATCTTCGACAGCAACGATGGCTAGAGTTTTTAGCATCATATGATTTTGGTATAGACTATACTCCGGTAAAGGGTAACGCAGTGGCTGATGCGTTAAGTCGAAGACATGCAGGATTGGGAGTCATGTTTTCAGAATGGAAGAATCTCGAGTATTTAGCTGGATTTGACTTCAGGCCCAGATGTGAATTAGAACCTGAGATGTTGGCAAACTTATCGATAAGACCGACTCTTGTGGAAAGAATTGGCGAGAGCCAAAAGAGAGACGATAAGCTTGTCAAGATTATCCGTGATTTGGAATCTGGATTGGATCCAGAAAAGGATAAAGGATTCGAGGTCGATCGAGAGGGTTGGCTTCGGAAGCAAGGACGACTAGTTGTTCCCGATATAGATGAATTGAGGATTGAAGTTCTGAAGGAAAGTCATCACTCGAAGCTGACAATTCATCCAGGTGGAAATAAGATGTATCGGGATATGAAGAGAACCTATTACTGGGAAGGTATGAAGAAGGATGTTGGAAATTTTATTTCCAAGTGCATGAACTGCCAGTTGGTAAAAGCTGAGCAGAAGAAGCCAAGTGGATTGCTTCAGCCATTAGAAGTTCCTACATGGAAGTGGGAGCAAATATTGATGGATTTTATTGATGGGTTACCTAGAACAAGAACGGGAAATGAAGGGATTTGGGTCATCGTAGATCGTCTGGCTAAGAGTGCAAGATTCATTCTTGTTCGATCGACTAGGACTGCATCAAAGTTGGCTGAGTTGTATGTTAAGTGGATAGTTCGATTCCATGGTATTCCGAAGAGTATAGTGAGCGATCGAGACCCATTGTTCACTAGTGGATTTTGGAAGAGCTTTCAGGAAGTTTTGGGAACCGAGTTGTGTTTGAGTATAGCTTATCACCCTCAAACAGATGGTCAGACCGAGAGAGTCAACCGAGTTTTGGAAGATCTCCTCAGAGCTTGTGTTTTGGATTTCGGAGGATCATTGGAAGATCACCTTCATTTGGTGGAATTTTCGTATAATAACAGTTACCAGTCAAGCATTGGTATGGCACCGTATGAGGCATTGTATGGAAGACCGTGTAACTCTCCGACGTGTTGGTTAGAAACAGGAAAAAAGCTGATGCTTGGGCCAGAGATGATTCGACAAACTTCAGATTGTATAGAGATCATTCGGCAACGAATGAAGGCAGCCCAAGACCGACAGAAAAGTTATGCCGATAAGCGTCGTAGGGATTTGGAATTCGACGTAGGTGATATGGTTTTTGTGAAGATTTCTCCACTTAAGAATGTTATTCGATTTGGGAAGAAAGGGAAATTGACTCCGAGATTTGTTGGACCATTCCCGATCATCGAGCGAATTGGAAAGCTCGCCTATAGATTGGAGTTACCAGAGAAGATGTCGGGTGTGCACAATGTTTTTCACGTATCATATCTACGGAAGTATGTGCACGACTCGAATACAGTGGTTTCTGCTGATAGCTGTGAAGATTTCGAAGTTGATCCAGTCGATAAGAGACCTCATAAGCCGCTTCGTGTTGTGGAAACCGACACGAAACAGCTTAGGAGGAAGGTAGTTAAGTTGCTCAAGATACAATGGAGTGATGATGATAACGACTGTACATGGGAGGTGGAAGAGAGGATGAAAGCAGCTCATCCTGAACTCTTTAAGGTATGGCCCTAAGGTGTCGTGTCATCTAACGACATTGTAACTTGTTCTAAGTTTTAGAATTCTGCATGCTAAGCTAGAATTGGATGCATGGTTTGTTGATTGCTATGGATGGTAGGCATGCAGAATAGTCTTTGATTGCTCTGTTTGTTTGGAATTTTGGGGGCGAAATTCCTAAGGGGGAGAGAATGTAACGACCCGTATTTTTACGGATCGAAACATCGTAAAACAGTTGACATTTGGTCGCATTGTTGGTAAGTTGTCCAGAGTCTAAGTCTTAGGTCGTATGAGAGTTTGGAGCGACCTAAGGAAGTTGGCGAGTTAAGGAGTGGACGACTTAGTGAAGTGGAGCGACCTAAGGATTGGAACGACCTAAGAAGTTAGGTCGTATAATAGTTAGGTCGTGTGGTGGCTTAGGTCGTGGGGTAGGTTAGATCGAGTGAGCGACCTAAGAGAGTTAGCGACCTATAGGAAGTTGCCGACCTAAGAGAGTTAGCGACCTATAGGAAGTTGCCGACCTAAGAGAGTTAGCGACCTAAGAGTTAGCGACCTATAGGAGTTAGCGACCTAAGGGTTAGTAACCTACAGTATTTGGCGACCTAGTGGTGAGCGACCTAGTGGTGAGCGAGTTAGCGTAGTTAGGTCGTTAGACGAACTAAGGAGTTAGGTCGTGAGCTTCTGTGTTGAGTTAGGTCATAGGTCGCGAGGAAGCGCGTGTTTGTTAGGTCGTAGAAGTGCGCTGATGCGCTAAGTCGTAGGGTCGTAGGTCGCATGGGTGCGCTGATGCGCTAAGTCGTTGGGTCGTAGGTCGCATGGGTGCGCTGATGCGCTAAGTCGTTAGGTCTTAAGTCGCGTAGAAGCGCTTATCTGTTAGGTCGTGGAAGCGCTTATCTGTTAGGTCGCGTAAGAGAGCTAAGCGCAGATCTGTTAAGTCGTAAGTCGAAGGGTTTGTTAGGTCGTGGGTTTTAGGTCGAGGGGTTTTTAGGTCGTGGACGACCTAAGGGAAGCGGACGACCTAAGGGGGAAATCAACCTATAAATAGCCGGGTTTTTCTTCACTTTTTGGGATCCGGATTTTGAAGCGACGAAGTGCTGCCATTTTGAGAGCTCGACTTCTACACTTCTTCACTTCTTTTCTCCACTCTAATCTTGTGATTCCTTCCATCCAAATCGAAGATCAAATCGAAGATCCAAGAGCTTAGATTGAAGATCTTCATCCATCGAAGAGAGATTTCATCGTTTGAAGCTGATTTGTGATAGATCGAGTTAGATCCTTCGCTGTCTAGATCTGAAGTGTGTTGCTTTTAAGGTGTTTAGGTGATTTGGTGAGTGGTGATTATCTCTCACACGGATCCAAAGGAGTATATCAGATCGTTGGCTTGATTTTGTGTAAAGTAGTGATTTTCATGCATTTTTCATAAACTTAAGTATAAATCCATTGATCATGATGATTTGACATCTATTTTACTACATGTTAACCTATGCAAGTTCATTCATCAAGATTATAGAGACATTGCTCATGTTTTCATGCTTGTTAGACTTTTGACTCATTATTTACGAAATTGCCATTATTGTTATAATTGTCTATTTAGATCACATTTGAATGCTTGACTACTTGGATTAATGTTTGACTTGATTGATTGCTATGAATTAGATGATTGATGATTTGATTTAGACCGAAGATGATTCAAAAGCTAAGAGAAAGGCTCTTGAATTGGGAAAGCTGCTCGTGGCATATGTAGCTGATGATGAAGCTATTATGCATAGATTTGATGATGATGATGTTGAGATGAGGCTTTGTGAGGATGTGATGAAGCGAGGCATGATATGAGATAGTCTTGGTCTAATCCAGACGGGATCATTCCAAGCATGTTGATAACTTGGTGAAATGGTTTGAGTTTGAGGATAATGGTTTGCTCGAGAGGCGCTTGAGCTAGTATGGAAATAGTCGTCGAGGAGGATGACTAGAAGGCTGAGATCTCATCGTTGTTGAAGGTTCTAGCATGCTCAAAGCAAGAGTACGTTGGGCAGATTCGATAGTCCCTGAAGGCTACTGATTGGTAGTCAAGTACTCTGGGCAGATTCGATAGTCCTAGGCACGGGTCACGACGACGTGCGGGAGTAATGTCTAGAACCGGGGTTTCCATTAGCCCTTGACGGACAGATGAAAGAATGAGCCGGTCATTCAATTAACGATGATATCGAAGCAATGATAACAGTGATAGCCAGAGTCATGGATGTTTGGTTGTATCGTCATTCGGTCTCAAGAGCAGTGTTTTCTGGGTGCTTATCTGATCTTGGTTTAGGCCTTGGGGGTTTGTACTTGGAAAACATCGCCCTTGACTCGAGTGATAATTGCTTTACTTTCAATTGTATGCTTTGCTATGTTTGCTTCTGCTTAGTGTGTGTCTGGGGGCTATCACTGTAGAAAGAGGTGGAGTGGGAGGGTTGTATTCCTATTCCTTTTCCTTTATGCTCTTTTGGTATGTTGTTAGTTAATTTACCGCTCACTAAGACTGTTGTCTGACTCAAGGCTTTATGTTTAACTCTTATTGCCTTGGGCTGTTCGTCCATTTTGGGACGGGCAGACTAGGTAGCAGGTGACAGGTGCTGTTCTTGCTTTCCACGTTGCTGATGTCGAAGACGAGCTGGAGGCTTGCATATTATTTTCTTACTATATGTACTGGATGTTCCGCTGCTTGTATATTCTCTGAGTGTTATGTAGTGAGGCTTGATGTATTGACTGTTCAGATGTTTGTATAAAACCATTATGAAGTTTATTGATGAGATTCTATTCTGTGAAGCTTCACTATATATATATTCTATTGTATTTTGTCCATGCGCTGTGAGTGATCCGATAGATTCTGCTATTTTAAATTTACCCTGGCAATCGTCCATGGTCGCCTGGCACACTTTACAGCGCACTATCTCTAGGTTCGGTGCAGGGGTCATGGGCGGTCGTCACAGATTTGAAATTTGGGGTTTATTTAAATGATATTGTATTTTATTATGTGAATATTCCAAAGCTAAATAATATGAAAGGGAATTCGATATATATATATATATATATATATATATATATATATATATATAATTTTTAAATTTAGTTTTGAAATGTGGAATATTTGAAACCTTGAAATATTTTGAAATTGAAATGGCTTATTTTTGGTTCAAATCAGTATTTGAAATCGATATAACTTAGAAATGTTTAATTGAATTGGAATTGAATTTGATGATTTGATATTTGATTAAATTTGAATTTTGGAATTCGAGTGAATTATGAATCGATTTGTGAAATTGAGGGAACTATTTTATTTTATAAAGTAATTTTAAATTATATTTAAACTATTTATATATTTTAACTTAATAAATTATTTTTAATATCAACCATTTTATTTTATAAATTATTCTAAATATACTAATTATTTTAATATAAATTGTTTTAACTTATAACTATTTTATATAAATTATTATTTTTTATAAACTATTTTTTTATATACTATTATTAATATCTAAACTATTTGAAGGAAAGTGTTATGATTTCGAAGTGTTATGATTTCCAAAGTTATGAATTTCAAAGTATTATGATTGCCAAAGTATTATTATTTCAAATTGTTGGTTTCGAAAGTATTATAACTTTGAAAGTGATATGATTTTAAGAAATGGATATATATTTGAAGTGAAAATGATATCGTATTGATTTGGTTTTTTTGAAATGGAAATGATATTTTGGTTTTGAAGTATAAACTATTTTGAAATGACCGTGGTGTTATAATAACGTTTGGTTGTTAAAGAGACCGGGATCAGATATGGGCATACTCTCTGTCGATACCGAAAACCACTTTAACAACTGTGTACGCGGTGGAGATTCCAGAATGAAGTAGGATGGTGGCGATGATTCCTATTGAGGTATATACGTGGACCCGACTCCCGTGAGGTGGCATAAGGTGGCCAAAACAGGAGCGATCGACGAGCCAATGAGGTAGCACCTCTGATCGGACGCATTTCTTCGATACCACTCTATTACTTTGTGATTGATTTGGTGACCACCTTTCGATTTTGATTGGGAGTGTGTTCCGAGGTGGGCGGTAGTGGCTGCTATTCGTTTCCACCAGCCCGGATGCGTAATTGGTAAATCTACCCTGGCATTGCCTAGTTGTGCCGTGTCACCTACCATATCGAGCTTTACTACGAGTTCCTATTTGTGTCGTACCTATGGAGTATCTTCTCGTAGCCTCTCGAGGTATACAGGTACTGTATAGACTATTGGCACTATTATGTGTTAAGGTGGAAAATGTAAAGCCTTAATGCTATTTAAAAGTAAGTTTATTTTATTATAGACATTATTATAATAGCGTATATTACTACATAGTTGATAGTTTAACGGATCCTTAGAGGATGGTTATCCTAAACATCCTTTAAGTTACTTGTATTTCAGTTGTTATTTCACTTGAGTTGGATTTATTGATATAAGAATCTTAATCCTGACTCGAGTGTTTTGTGTTTTGCTTTACGCTCGGGTCAGACTGAGTGATACAGCATTTGAGACTCACCTTTGGAGTTGGAGCTCCGCTTGGAGATCCAGCTGTCTATCGATTCTGCTATTAGTTATTCAGTTGATTCCAGTAATGTATTCAGATCTTGTATTTGACTATTTTATTAAGACATCTATGTATTCGAGACTTCTGTTGTATCTTGTTTAACTCTGTTATATATATAGTAGCTTCATGAACTACTATCCTTTTGTTTCCGCTGCATTATTTTATATTACTTTGTGTCTGTGATTATTTTATTTACTGTAATGCTGAGTTTTGCCAAATTTTAATTAACAATTTGATATTTTGAGCAATTCAAATCCGACATGTATGGATGCGAATGGTTGAAAATTTCAGGTCGTTACAAGAAGGAAAAGTTTGGAGCAGTTTCAATGGGACACAAATTGTTTTAAATTGCGAACTTTTGGGTAATATTCTTGGATGCAAATCTAGTGGAATGGACCTTTCAAACTTTTCAAATTGATTTTCAAAATCGTGAACTAATCCATGAAATTTTCTAAAGTAATGACGATTTTGAATTTAAAAACAGATACTTGCATCCAAAAGCAAGAATTTAAGCCTTCTTTTGCAACAATATCACTCCTAGAACGGGTAATTATAATAACCCGACACAAAAGGTTTTCAAAGCTCCTTTTGCTTTTTATTTTCAATACACATAAATTGGTCTCAAGTCATTTTGGATGAACTTTTTCCTTAAAATCTTTCTAAACATGAAAACACAATATTTCATGGTATGCATCTTACTTGTGTTTTCAATTATTTTGGTGTTGACTTAAAGAGGAGGAAACAATTCCTTGAAAAATATTTGACAAGGCCAACATTTCACTTATGCATGTTTCATCCTTTTTCGAGCCTTATGAAACGCTTGTGGAAAAGGAATAAAGGTTAGCCTAGGAAGAGGAGCAAGAAATAAGAGAAGAGGAGGAAGAGGAAGTGAAAGGAGAGGAAATGGAAGTTGAGGAGGAAGAGCAAGAAGAGGAGGATACTTCCTTGGAAAGTATCAATATGGCACCTAATCCATCCAACAAAGATCCTCTCAAAAATCAAGAGAAGATCATTCACAATGAAAGAAAGTTGAAGAAATCATTCTCAAAGAGATTTACCTCAATTTTCAATAAAATGGATAAATTATCTGGAAAGATTATCCGCAAGCTTGGTAGTTCTTCTTCATCTTCGTCTACATTTTTCTAGTTGTTTGTTTAAGCTATCTTTGTATTTGGACTTTCTAGTTTTAAGTTTATGTTGAATCTCATGTATCTTTCTTTTATTCCTTGTACTTATCCTTATTATCAATGAACATTCTATTTCCTACTGTTATACATTGTCAATTGTCTCTGGAAAGTCATACAAATATAATAGTATATGCCAAAACAATAGAATTGTAAATAAAGTAGTTCTATTCAAAATATTACTCAAAATAATTTCTTAACCTTTTATGTCTACAAAGATATTATATTAAGTTTTTAGGTATTTATTTAAATTTATTATATTTTTTTGGTATTTTAGTTCATATCTTCCTTATGTTTATTTTTATATTTATATTTTGATATTTATATTTTGATTTTAGACATTTATAATTTATAACTATATTGATTTTATATATATTATTTACATGTTAAATATTCTTATTAAATCTTTAAATTATTTTATAATGTTTTATTAAGTTATATTTTGATTAAATGTATATAAACTATATTTAAACGATTCTATAATGTATCAAATTATTTTACAAAGCAAAGGATTTTAAAAATAATATTTTAAAGTGTTTTTCAAATTTGTGAAGAGTATATCGACATACTTTATCTATGTATGTCGACATAGTGGCTGTAATTTTCAAAATTCAAATTTGAATTGAAGTGTCTTTTCATCATATCTCTTTATGAACGGTGAGTCGACCCACCTCCTCGATCCCTAGAAATCGACACTAATACATACTCGATATTCACAGGCCACAAATCCAAGTACCGGAGAGGCAGATTATCATAGGGTAAAAGATAATAACGATAGAAGATAGAATAATAATATAATCTCACGTCGTATTAATAACTTGTAATCATTTAGATAGTAGATTCAATCACTCTCAAAATGAGATATAAGAGTCATAGCAAGTACTAATCCGGCTAGGATAGTTATAATCAAGGTTTTAAATCTCGCTCATCTCGGCCGAGATCTCGTTTTCAAGCCCGGGTGATTCGAAACAAGCTATTTCGTTTGAATCTCATCTGAACCAAATCTCAGACGATATTTCAGTAACTCGTCTGGTATCTCGGACGAGATTTAACAGCGAGATATCGGCCGAATTTTTGAATTTTGAAAAAAAATCAACTCTTTTTCCTTATTGAGCTAGCTCATCCTTTACCTTAATTTAAGCCTTCTTAATTGTACTTTTTAACCCTTATTTCTTATATAAATCTCATTTAATCTTCATCTCTTATTTTACGGCAGTGATGAGGGTAAGAAGATGATAAAATCTACATCGATTATGGTAAATATTTCACTTTATGATTTTCATTTAGGTTTTTGATCCAAATTAATTTACATCCGATTTCATTTTTCTTTTTTCGACACTTTCTTGAGTTTTTTTCCTAACCCTATTTTTTTGCGGCTACAAATTTTGGGCTTCACTTATTTAACTTTATGTTACAAATGGATTCCCAATTTGATTTCATTTAGTCTTTGCTGCTATAATTTTTTTCCTCGAGGCTTATTTTTAAGCAAGAAAGGAATTCTCTTTCATCTATTAATTTGATTTGATGATTACATGTTCATTCGTACATCATTTTTTTGCTTTTCTTATAATATTACTAAATGTTTGAAAATTGTTTGTACTATGTATGATATTTTCTACGTTTGTTTGAATTATCTATGTTATTAGTTACTTAATGAGATTTTGTTTGCTAATAATTAAATACTATAATAAGACATAGAATATCTTAATTCTACTTGCAGACTTTTGTATTTGAAGTTATAAAATTAAGGTTTCCCTTGTAGCACTATAAATCATAAAAGGTAGAAATGAGACATAATATTGTGTAGGAAAGTTAAGTGAATGATCAAACAAAGTAAAGTGCATATGTTATGGTTTGTTTCTTGTCTAATTTATCTCATATGAAATTATATTGAACATTATTCATGAAATCTAGTTATTTTTTTATTTTACATGATACAAGTGATATTTTTCCATACTAAATTACTAATGATAAGCGTGTGATATATTCAAGGTAAGTGCATAGTGTTTTCCTTAAGGTAGTGACTACTGACTAGCATTATAAATTTAGGTGTATGAAAACTAATTTTCGACATGACATATACTCCGAGATAACTCCGAAATGAATTTTAGGAACCGAGATGTAAATCCAAGATGGACGACCGAGATGTACTCATCTCGTTCGAGATCTCACCCGATACGAGATAAGCTATCTAAATTCTTCGAGATGAGACGTGACCGAAATCCGAGATTTAAAACCTTGATTATAACCGCCTATCCCTATAAGTGCTGGTAGATACATAATACGAACACAGCGGGAAGTGATGGTAATAACAAAAAGATCTAAAATGTTCCATGCTCCAAATGATCCAAATTGGCTAACTACTTGGCTACTCTGAATATAGGGCACCCAGAGTTTAAGGGAAAAGAAAAATAAACTCCGGGTCAGTCACGGGACTGGAGTGAGGAACTCAAAATACGGATATTTGAAAACAGAGGTATCTCATAAGACCATGCGCACATATATACGGAACTGGTTTTTACCTTGTTATACCTAAAACATTTGCTATGCGAAAACCGAGTATATTATTTTTAATAACATTTTTTTAAAATACTTTTCAAATAAACTTATGAATCTTAGCCGAAATTTTTATATTGGTTAAATTTGACGGCATAATAGGTTTACAATCAAGTCCGTAGGCACTTATTGGAGAATGGATTTCCATACAATAGCAGGTAAGGACTACCTTCCGTATAGTACATCTCAAGAGGAATT
Source organism: Allium fistulosum (assembly GCA_030737815.1). NCBI lineage: Eukaryota > Viridiplantae > Streptophyta > Magnoliopsida > Asparagales > Amaryllidaceae > Allium > Allium fistulosum. The sequence goes on from CM060903.1 coordinate 847,096,541, forward strand.
TACCGAGGATACACAAACAATCCTCTACATCTGGCAAGACCGGTCTATCCCTATTTGGCACTCATACATAGTTTGGATAGAAACCGAATATGACATCACCCTAGTCGTAACCGACCTATCCGGAATCCCATAGCATACACCACATACTCGACATATAGAGAGTAATCTAGAAAGGTGATGACCATACCCTAATGGTTGCGGACCACATAGCCTTACGGTGTACTTTGTTTAAGCCATTACCGGGTGATGAGGCCCGAGGTAACGATTAACTTTTACATAGCACATTTCACTTTGAATGCCACATCACCATTCCATGATCACATAATGTAACGACCCTAAACTTTTAGTGATTTTATGTGTTAAATTAATTGAAATTTTGTGAAATTTTAAACAATAAAATTTGAAAATAAAAAAATTTATTATTTGGAATACGTCTATTTTAATATAGCAACTGTTAAATTTTCATCTGATAATATTGAAGTTTATTTTCCTGTGAAATTTTATTTCAAATCAAACCGGTTAATAGCAGTGAATTTAAAAATTTTCCGAAACCAAAATATGTCAACAGGAGAAAATTTATTCAGAGCATTCTGAATCGGACTGTGAAATTCGTTTCGCAAAATTCGAACGTTTCTAGCTCCGTTTGGATTTTTCCATACGAAATAGCAACGTATATCAGGGTCCGTATGGACTTTTGATAGGAAGGTCCTAACACTGGTATTTCTGTTTCCTCTTGTCCGTCTCATCGCGCTGATCACCGTGATATATTCATTTCTGTATTTTTGAGGTCCGATACGCGATGGAGATAATAAACTGTTCACCGTAGCGGTACCACATTTTGACTTTACATTTTCCCTTATTTTCAAATCTAAACGTGCAGCCCAAACAAATGATTAATTGCTTCGGTAATTTGCACGAAATCAAGGTAGTTGACTGTTATAAATAATTGCTCCCCTGTCCATTCAAATACTACATCAGTTACAAATCGATAAATTGCCTTTCCAGCTGTTTGCATTTATTTCTGCTTTTTCTTAGGCGTGACTTTTGCCATGCTCACAAAAACGCGTTTGTACCATAGTTTCGATTTCTTTATTTCTGTAGACAAAATTTTTATGCGTCCTTCCAGTATCATTCCTCTTCTTCATTTTGAAAAAGAAAAGGGTACTGCATAAGTTCATCTGCTTCGAGACCTGCTCGAGTCTTTCCCGAGATAACCTTCCTCTAGCCCTGAGTTTCCCCTTACGTTTCCCCGAAGCTATACCCCTAACCTCTAGATCGGTTACCCCTAGCAGGTCCGCCACCAGCTCGCACTGCCAACCACCGCCAGAGGCCCACGCACCACTGCCTCCTTGCCTTCCCCAACGAACTTCTCCCCTCCGGCCTGCAGCCTGCCGCGCCACCTCATGCCTCCTCCTTTCCTTTTCCTCTGCCACACAAGTACCCTCCCACCAACCTACATCCCATCACCCAAACTTCCAAGCGACTGCCGAGCCTCCTCCTTCAACCTCAAATCCACCCGAACCGCTTCCTCCCACCCCAAGGTGCTCGTCACCGGGTCCGCCTTCAGATCCTACCTCCTCCACCTGTGTCATCCTCAGTCCACCGACCCCTGTCTGATCCGCCTTCCATCTACAAGGCAGCCTTCCCCTCTATATTAATTAAATTGTGAGGTATATATATAATATATATGTTCTCTTATATACAAAAGTTATATACATCACTGTTGGTTTTATTTGTGATGTTTTGTGTTCGTTATATAGAGAATAGATATATATATAAGTTTCACATAAGTGTTTTATATTTATTAATAAGGTGGTATCTCAGTTAGGTAGATTTGGTTTATATGAACTGAAAAATCAACGTATGTATATATAAGTATATTATATAGGTCACTGTTTTCGGTATGTATTAATTTATATAAATTATTAATACATATATATATATATACTTTGTTTCTAGAATTCGTTGGCTTGCTCTGTTCCGATTTGTACTAGCTTGTTTTAAATGTATTTGGTTATAAGCATATATCATTACATATAGTTTTTTAAAAGGAAAATTTATTATTTAATATTAATTGTAAAGGGATATATGCGTATTGCGTTGGGTACAAATATTTGGGCCGAAGTGTATACCCCTGTAAATTCAGTGTTTGACAGTAGTATTTGAAATGTGCATATGGGGTTCTAGATATAAATATGTGTCATATATATAAGTTAAGTTTTTAAACTGGTTATTTTTATACAAAAGATGGTTTTAAAAAAAAAAAATAACATATAGTGGTTATATATATATATCAGATTTAAACTTTTGGGTTGTCGGTTGATTTTGTAAGTTATACAAATATATACTTTAAATTGTTAAGTTTTGATGCCTAAATTTATAATAGATCATTTTATATATATAAGTTGCTGTTCTTAGACGTAGGGTATATGACTTATTTTCCCTATTTGTAAAACTTATGAAGTTATATATATATAAAAAAAAACTGTTTGTTCGTATACAAACAGGTTATATTAGTATTTTTGAAAATATACATAGTTATACATTATGTTATACTTACATGTATATTAATAGTTTGGAGAGTATATATATGTATTTATTTCAAATTATATTATGTAGGTATGTCAGTACTAGCTTAAAGGATATATGTTGTCTCAGTTATAAAAAAATATTATATGTTAGGAACACCTTTTAGATATGTTAGTTTTATATAAAGTTGCTACTTTAACATGTTAATACATATGACTGCGTGTACATGTATATGGTTGTTTTGAGGGAAGGGTTTGTTTGTTATTGATGTTTATTGGTATTGTATCTATATGAAATTTTATGGGGTTTATAAAGATCTGTTTGAATCCATAACAGTGTAAAGTAATATTATATATATATTATAAACATTGATTTTAAGGATATAATACATACATGTTGGTTTATATGTATTAAATAAAGTAAGTTTATACAAGTTTCACTTTTACTATTAGTTTTAAAAGGTATAACATGTATTCGAGTATTTTTCACTTTAATAGGTATATATATATATATGTATTTACTTTAAGCACATATATTTTACTTATACCAATTATCATCATCAATCCAGTTAACTTGATTTATATATAGTATATAGTTATATATGAGTCACTCGCACAAATTGTCTTCATCGATCCTGTTTTGACTTGATTTCGTCAACTTCTATTTATCAGCTTCGTTCGTCGATTCGAGTTCAATCTTGCCTTGTTTTGAGATTCGTGCCTGGATTTCGTAACCTATCTCAGTTTCGTTCACCTCTAGCCTCGAAAGGTGAGCAATCACTCACGATTAACGTTCTTGTATTTATTAAATTTGATTTCAATTGAAACGACAATTGAAATATGATGCTGTAGTTATTTAAATTGTTATATATGCTATTATCTGTATATGTCCACCTATGACATCTGACACCAGTATCTAGTATTTATATGCCTGTTATTACCATTATCTGTATATGTTCACCTATGACATTTGACACCAATATCTGTTATTTATATTGATGATATATGCCTGTTGTTATATTTTTTATTATCTGTTATCACTCTGCAAGTTCCCTGTTAGTATAGAATTCACTATGGGTTGAAATGATACATACCCGAACGGACTTTAGAATAGGAGAATTTCGTTATGGGTTGAAATGATAAACCCAAGCGATTTTCATTTGAATTGAAATTGGGATTACGGGTCGAAATGATATCTACCCGTATATATTTAAATTTCGGATTGAAATGATAAATATCTGTATCACTTAACCATATGATAAATATACATACAGACACCGTTGGTCCATATATATAAATATTTTAAAAATGAATTCTATGGTTTTGGAAAGAAATATATGGTTTTAATAAATGTTGAGCCTTAAATTATTATATATAAATGGGAATGATTGATTTAAATACATATAATATGTTGAGTGTTTAAAATATATTTCAAAATAGATTTTGGTAATAATTTGAATAAGTTAAGGTTGGAAAGAAATTTATTTAATTAAACCAATTTGAAACTTATTGAAATTGAGATTTAAGATATGATTTATAACTTGGGTTTTATTTAAATAATTTAATGAATAATTCTTGCTTAAATAAATTTAAGGAAATATTTAGTAAGAATGAAATTTAAGGATAGTTAAATGATATTGAATTTATTAAGTGAATATTTCCTGATTAAATAATAATAAAGTTGAACCAAGAGCTATAGGAAACCGTTAATTTTAACTTTGAAAATGTTGAATATTAAAGCTTTGAAATATATTGGAAATTAAATGATCTGTTTAGAAATGAATTAAATTGATGAATTGAACTTTGAATAAATTTGAATTTGGAATTTGAAGTTGATTTGAATCGATTTGCTAGACTTGAGGAAATTAAATACTTTACTTTTTAAATCATTTAATATATATATATACTATTTTGGAAAATAGATATATTTGAAATGAAATGATATTTGGGTTTTGAAGTAAATAAATTTAAAATGGCCACGGTGTCATAGTGTATATTCTCACCTTGTAGATAGTTCTACAGATCCTTAGAGGATGGTTATCCCAAACATCCTTTAAGTTACTTGTATTTCAGTTGATATTTCACTTGAGTTGGATTTATTGATATAAGAATGTTAATCCTGACTCGAGTGTTTTGTGTTTTGCTTTACGCTCGGGTCAGACCGAGTGATACAGCATTTGAGACTCACCCTTTGGAGTTTGGAGCTTCCTTTGGAGATCCAACTATCGCCTCAGCTTTCAGCTCTTCTAGTTGATTCGTTCAGAGAAGTCATCTGTTGTACTGGAGACTTCATTACATTTGAGATATTCTGTTGTATTTTATTTAACTCTGATGTTTATATAGTAGCTTCATGAACTACTATTTTATCTATTCCGCTGTGCATTATTGTATTACTCTGTGTCTGTGATTCTGTGATTGATTTATTTACTGCATATGCTGAGTTTTGCCAAATTTAAATTAAAAATCTGATATTTTGAATTATTCAAGTCAGACATGTGTGGATTTATTGTCGATTTGAATGGTCCAAAATATCGGGTCGTTACAGTTGGCATCAGAGCCAGGTTCTAGGCAAAACTTAGCATATATTGTAAATTTATTTACAGAATCACTTTCGTTCGAGTTTGAATCTCTTCCTTTTGACTCAATTTCCTCTGAACTTTGGAACGTTCCTTGCGGTTCCAAAAATTCATTCTTGCCTCTTCCTATTTGTATTCTTTTGATTCTGGAGTATCCCACGACTCCACTTCGAATGATCTCTATGAGAATAGGATCCCATCAACCCTTGAATGATTTGTGAAGGGGTGAAACTCCTTCACAATTGGCATTGATTCACCGGAGATTTCTATATCTTTGGTTGAGATGCCGCTATCTCTTGCGATCGAATGTCGATTTGCCTTAGATTTCCGCATCGATTATATTCTTGAAGTCACGGTTGACCCGGTTAAGGTCGCCCGCGATTTATATAAGTGTACTCATCTTCTATTTTGAAATTTAATTATCTCATCTTCGTTCGAGCTTATCTTTGAATCAAAATTCTATTTGACAAGAGTCCATCTAATTTGAATCTCTATCTTTGTTTTGAAATCCGTTCGTGAATCGTCCTTTGAAAATCGGGTTTGTTTATATTTTAGAAATTGTTTTCCAAACCGAAATTATTATTTTGATAGGTATGATTATATTCTATATATAAAAGTGAAATGTTTTGATAAAGATTATAAACCCTTTAAAATAAGAATTTGAGGTTTCGAAAGGATTTGTAATTTTGAAAAAAAAACTATATAAGAAAATTGATTTATATAAAAATAATTTATAACTAAAGGATTTTAAATTTGAAATTCGAGAATTGAACTCCGGTATTTTGAAATTGGTTTTAAGATTTTGAAATATATAATAATAATATGATTTAAAAATATTTTCCGAATAAGAAATGTTTCAAATGATTTTAATGAGTTTCGAAGAAATTTCAAAAGAAGTTTGAGAAAATAGAAGTCCAGAACTCACTTATGTCGCTGGAAAATAATTTCGGTGATGAGTGCACGCATCATCGACATTGATTTTCGAGTTTCAGAGTGGGGGATAGGCCACTTCAGTAGCTTTGCTATGCGAGTGATTTTGTGAAACTATTTTGATTTCAAATTCCGAAGTAAGATTTGATATTCGAAAGATATATGTATATATATATATATATATATATATATATATATATATATATATATTTGAAATGATTTGAAGTAAGCCGGTGTTCAGTCCTTGAGTTTCGGATTTGATATAAACCCATCTATAAAAATTGATTTACTGATTTGTTGCTGATTTCCAACTCTTGAATTTGAAAATGATTTCTTCAACTATTTTGAAGGTCCGAGTACTTCCAAATCAAGGTTAACTTTTCAAAGCTAAGAAATTTCGAAAAGTATAAAGTATATAAGTTTGGTATGTATGTTTAAAGTGTGTAGTAATATGATTTAAATAAGCTGAAACTGTTTTGTTAAGTAAATGAATAAGGCTATTTTGAATTTTTCTAATATGAAATTTAGATTCGAAATGCTTTGAAAAGAATTCGGTCTTCAAAATATTTTGAATAAAATTTAGTTCAAATGTTTTAACTTAGTAACATCTTTATGAAACTATATATTTAACAAGTCGGAATAAATATATAAGTTGTACGTATGTTGTTTTATCGCATAATTAATTTGATCCCGATTTGAGTACACAAGTTCGAGGTGAATTACACCAATTCGTGTTAGGATTTTTCATTCGATTCTTGATGGTGAATATTTGATATGGATTTTGGGCTTGATTCTAGAATTCTCTATCATAGTATATGGCTATGCAAGGAGACTGATGGCTTCTAGTCGAGAAACCATATCGAAATCCGCATTAGGGAAGTCGAATGGACAATACTAGTTCGAAAGCGAACTTGTGTGATCGAGCGAGCGATCAAATGTGATTTTGCGAAATGATGACGTATGTACATCTTATATTCTAATATCATTGATATATTTTGACGTTGAAATTGAAAGCTATCGTGTTAGAATATCTTTGCTTACTAAAAGAAAATTTCCAATTTAAATTACAAAGATATATAACCCATAAAAGCAAAGATATTCAATCCCATATGGCTCTTCATACAGCGAAATTTATTTTGAAAAATTTGATCCTTATATAAGATAGACCTTACGTAAGTATAAGATGATTTTGAAAACATTTGATTTTGGAAATGAATTGGCTGACTTAAATTATATTGATTTGGAAATTTGGATTTATTTTCTAAAATCTATTATTTTGGAAACTTTGAGACTAAAGATGTATAATTTGAGAAGAAATAATTTGGTGAAATTGTATATGATTTTGAAATTGAACTGATATTGAAACAAATTGAAATTTGAGAACCTTATGTTACTAAACACTTGATTTGGGAGTTGTCGAACTTATATAAAATTGATTTGTATGAGTATGAAATTGATTCGAAAACTATGGATTTGAAAAAGGTACTCAATTTGAAAGTGAAATCTTATATAATTGAAGTCTATATAAGTATGATTTGATATACTATTGATTTTGGAAAGTATTTGATTTGAAAATTTAAACCTTATATATAATGGATTTTATATAAGTACGATATTTGAAAGTGATTTGAAAAGGTACTATATGATACATATTTTCGAAGTAAAGATATGGAAAGTGCCTTCTGCTTGATATCCGATTTGTGGCCACATCTTGGATTCATTCTATCGATATTATTCTCTCTGATTTTTGGTTTTCCGGATATGATACTCGAGTGTCCTTCGAATTCCATGGCGTTACCCATGGTCTTATGTTTCTCTCGTGACTGCACAGCGCAACTGCCTGGCTGAGTCTTGCCTAGGGGTACGGATTGTTTCCTGGGGGATCCAGGCGTAACCATTGTGTATCCTGCAATCTGTGTAGGTCGCGAATAGTAGCGCAAATGCTTGGCTGAGTCTTGCCTGGGGGTACGGATTGTTTCCTGGGGGATCCAGGCGTAACCATTGTGTATCCTGCATTCTACTAGTCATCATGGCGTAACTCGCAGGGCTGAGAAAGCCTACGGATATGGATTGTTTCCTGGGGGATCCAGGCGTAACCATTGTGTATCTGCGAACCATGGTTAGACAAAGGTTTTGTTCGTTTTGATTGGATTGTACTTTCCATATCTGTTTTTAAAAGTTTTTCCAGTATTTTCACTGGGTGTTGAAACAGGTCTACTAAGTACCTGGAGAATTCTAGTTTTGCGCCTGATCAACGCACTACCAGAGTCTACAGGAACAAGGATAAACTTGTTGAAACATCGAGTTATAAAAGTATTTTCGAAATGAAATTTGTTTCGTTATATAAAAAAATATTTTATTATAAAAGTATTTCTAACAAAGAAATTTTGTATTAATATTCGAAATTGAAATTATAATGGTTTGAATTAATTATTCATGCCCGATTCTATTCTTTTGAATCTACCTTATCTGCTCAGCTTTATTTATTCACCTATATTATGTTTTTCCAAGTCCTCCTTCTTTTCCTTGTTGACTATATCCTTTTAAACATGGTTTAATAGAATTTTAGTGTTATAAATATTTTAGAAGTTATTAATTAAATAAAACATATTTAAAGAAATGATTATTGATTTATTAATAATATTTGAAAAGTATTTTAGATAGAATTAATAAATTTATGAATTATGGATTTAATAGCTTCTTTGTAAATATAAGTAATAATGTAAATAATTGTTTTCAAAGGGTTTTCATATATTTATAAAGGTGTCATTTAAACACATAAATGGTATTTATAAAGAAAGCAAGAAATTTTACAAATGGATTTTTTGAAGATATTAAAGTATTAAAGATAATTGAATTGTAAATGATGTTTTCAAATGAATATTTCAAGTAAAATTTATATATAGTTTCAAATTAATTGTTAATCTTGTCTTTTAACCTACTTTTTTTTGCCTGGTTGTTCTATTCTCCTACCTCCTCTCTTTTCGGGGACGAAAAGTTTTGAGTGGGGGAGAGTGTAACGACCCTAAACTTTTAGTGATTTTATGTGTTAAATTAATTGAAATTTTGTGAAATTTTAAACAATAAAATTTGAAAATAAAAAAATTTATTATTTGGAATACGTCTATTTTAATATAGCAACTGTTAAATTTTCATCTGATAATATTGAAGTTTATTTTCCTGTGAAATTTTATTTCAAATCAAACCGGTTAATAGCAGTGAATTTAAAAATTTTCCGAAACCAAAATATGTCAACAGGAGAAAATTTATTCAGAGCATTCTGAATCGGACTGTGAAATTCGTTTCGCAAAATTCGAACGTTTCTAGCTCCGTTTGGATTTTTCCATACGAAATAGCAACGTATATCAGGGTCCGTATGGACTTTTGATAGGAAGGTCCTAACACTGGTATTTCTGTTTCCTCTTGTCCGTCTCATCGCGCTGATCACCGTGATATATTCATTTCTGTATTTTTGAGGTCCGATACGCGATGGAGATAATAAACTGTTCACCGTAGCGGTACCACATTTTGACTTTACATTTTCCCTTATTTTCAAATCTAAACGTGCAGCCCAAACAAATGATTAATTGCTTCGGTAATTTGCACGAAATCAAGGTAGTTGACTGTTATAAATAATTGCTCCCCTGTCCATTCAAATACTACATCAGTTACAAATCGATAAATTGCCTTTCCAGCTGTTTGCATTTATTTCTGCTTTTTCTTAGGCGTGACTTTTGCCATGCTCACAAAAACGCGTTTGTACCATAGTTTCGATTTCTTTATTTCTGTAGACAAAATTTTTATGCGTCCTTCCAGTATCATTCCTCTTCTTCATTTTGAAAAAGAAAAGGGTACTGCATAAGTTCATCTGCTTCGAGACCTGCTCGAGTCTTTCCCGAGATAACCTTCCTCTAGCCCTGAGTTTCCCCTTACGTTTCCCCGAAGCTATACCCCTAACCTCTAGATCGGTTACCCCTAGCAGGTCCGCCACCAGCTCGCACTGCCAACCACCGCCAGAGGCCCACGCACCACTGCCTCCTTGCCTTCCCCAACGAACTTCTCCCCTCCGGCCTGCAGCCTGCCGCGCCACCTCATGCCTCCTCCTTTCCTTTTCCTCTGCCACACAAGTACCCTCCCACCAACCTACATCCCATCACCCAAACTTCCAAGCGACTGCCGAGCCTCCTCCTTCAACCTCAAATCCACCCGAACCGCTTCCTCCCACCCCAAGGTGCTCGTCACCGGGTCCGCCTTCAGATCCTACCTCCTCCACCTGTGTCATCCACCTCTCTTCCTCAGTCCACCGACCCCTGTCTGATCCGCCTTCCATCTACAAGGCAGCCTTCCCCTCTATATTAATTAAATTGTGAGGTATATATATAATATATATGTTCTCTTATATACAAAAGTTATATACATCACTGTTGGTTTTATTTGTGATGTTTTGTGTTCGTTATATAGAGAATAGATATATATATAAGTTTCACATAAGTGTTTTATATTTATTAATAAGGTGGTATCTCAGTTAGGTAGATTTGGTTTATATGAACTGAAAAATCAACGTATGTATATATAAGTATATTATATAGGTCACTGTTTTCGGTATGTATTAATTTATATAAATTATTAATACATATATATATATATACTTTGTTTCTAGAATTCGTTGGCTTGCTCTGTTCCGATTTGTACTAGCTTGTTTTAAATGTATTTGGTTATAAGCATATATCATTACATATAGTTTTTTAAAAGGAAAATTTATTATTTAATATTAATTGTAAAGGGATATATGCGTATTGCGTTGGGTACAAATATTTGGGCCGAAGTGTATACCCCTGTAAATTCAGTGTTTGACAGTAGTATTTGAAATGTGCATATGGGGTTCTAGATATAAATATGTGTCATATATATAAGTTAAGTTTTTAAACTGGTTATTTTTATACAAAAGATGGTTTTAAAAAAAAAAAATAACATATAGTGGTTATATATATATATCAGATTTAAACTTTTGGGTTGTCGGTTGATTTTGTAAGTTATACAAATATATACTTTAAATTGTTAAGTTTTGATGCCTAAATTTATAATAGATCATTTTATATATATAAGTTGCTGTTCTTAGACGTAGGGTATATGACTTATTTTCCCTATTTGTAAAACTTATGAAGTTATATATATATAAAAAAAAACTGTTTGTTCGTATACAAACAGGTTATATTAGTATTTTTGAAAATATACATAGTTATACATTATGTTATACTTACATGTATATTAATAGTTTGGAGAGTATATATATGTATTTATTTCAAATTATATTATGTAGGTATGTCAGTACTAGCTTAAAGGATATATGTTGTCTCAGTTATAAAAAAATATTATATGTTAGGAACACCTTTTAGATATGTTAGTTTTATATAAAGTTGCTACTTTAACATGTTAATACATATGACTGCGTGTACATGTATATGGTTGTTTTGAGGGAAGGGTTTGTTTGTTATTGATGTTTATTGGTATTGTATCTATATGAAATTTTATGGGGTTTATAAAGATCTGTTTGAATCCATAACAGTGTAAAGTAATATTATATATATATTATAAACATTGATTTTAAGGATATAATACATACATGTTGGTTTATATGTATTAAATAAAGTAAGTTTATACAAGTTTCACTTTTACTATTAGTTTTAAAAGGTATAACATGTATTCGAGTATTTTTCACTTTAATAGGTATATATATATATATGTATTTACTTTAAGCACATATATTTTACTTATACCAATTATCATCATCAATCCAGTTAACTTGATTTATATATAGTATATAGTTATATATGAGTCACTCGCACAAATTGTCTTCATCGATCCTGTTTTGACTTGATTTCGTCAACTTCTATTTATCAGCTTCGTTCGTCGATTCGAGTTCAATCTTGCCTTGTTTTGAGATTCGTGCCTGGATTTCGTAACCTATCTCAGTTTCGTTCACCTCTAGCCTCGAAAGGTGAGCAATCACTCACGATTAACGTTCTTGTATTTATTAAATTTGATTTCAATTGAAACGACAATTGAAATATGATGCTGTAGTTATTTAAATTGTTATATATGCTATTATCTGTATATGTCCACCTATGACATCTGACACCAGTATCTAGTATTTATATGCCTGTTATTACCATTATCTGTATATGTTCACCTATGACATTTGACACCAATATCTGTTATTTATATTGATGATATATGCCTGTTGTTATATTTTTTATTATCTGTTATCACTCTGCAAGTTCCCTGTTAGTATAGAATTCACTATGGGTTGAAATGATACATACCCGAACGGACTTTAGAATAGGAGAATTTCGTTATGGGTTGAAATGATAAACCCAAGCGATTTTCATTTGAATTGAAATTGGGATTACGGGTCGAAATGATATCTACCCGTATATATTTAAATTTCGGATTGAAATGATAAATATCTGTATCACTTAACCATATGATAAATATACATACAGACACCGTTGGTCCATATATATAAATATTTTAAAAATGAATTCTATGGTTTTGGAAAGAAATATATGGTTTTAATAAATGTTGAGCCTTAAATTATTATATATAAATGGGAATGATTGATTTAAATACATATAATATGTTGAGTGTTTAAAATATATTTCAAAATAGATTTTGGTAATAATTTGAATAAGTTAAGGTTGGAAAGAAATTTATTTAATTAAACCAATTTGAAACTTATTGAAATTGAGATTTAAGATATGATTTATAACTTGGGTTTTATTTAAATAATTTAATGAATAATTCTTGCTTAAATAAATTTAAGGAAATATTTAGTAAGAATGAAATTTAAGGATAGTTAAATGATATTGAATTTATTAAGTGAATATTTCCTGATTAAATAATAATAAAGTTGAACCAAGAGCTATAGGAAACCGTTAATTTTAACTTTGAAAATGTTGAATATTAAAGCTTTGAAATATATTGGAAATTAAATGATCTGTTTAGAAATGAATTAAATTGATGAATTGAACTTTGAATAAATTTGAATTTGGAATTTGAAGTTGATTTGAATCGATTTGCTAGACTTGAGGAAATTAAATACTTTACTTTTTAAATCATTTAATATATATATATACTATTTTGGAAAATAGATATATTTGAAATGAAATGATATTTGGGTTTTGAAGTAAATAAATTTAAAATGGCCACGGTGTCATAGTGTATATTCTCACCTTGTAGATAGTTCTACAGATCCTTAGAGGATGGTTATCCCAAACATCCTTTAAGTTACTTGTATTTCAGTTGATATTTCACTTGAGTTGGATTTATTGATATAAGAATGTTAATCCTGACTCGAGTGTTTTGTGTTTTGCTTTACGCTCGGGTCAGACCGAGTGATACAGCATTTGAGACTCACCCTTTGGAGTTTGGAGCTTCCTTTGGAGATCCAACTATCGCCTCAGCTTTCAGCTCTTCTAGTTGATTCGTTCAGAGAAGTCATCTGTTGTACTGGAGACTTCATTACATTTGAGATATTCTGTTGTATTTTATTTAACTCTGATGTTTATATAGTAGCTTCATGAACTACTATTTTATCTATTCCGCTGTGCATTATTGTATTACTCTGTGTCTGTGATTCTGTGATTGATTTATTTACTGCATATGCTGAGTTTTGCCAAATTTAAATTAACAATCTGATATTTTGAATTATTCAAGTCAGACATGTGTGGATTTATTGTCGATTTGAATGGTCCAAAATATCGGGTCGTTACACATAACTGATTTCTACAAACGTATAACTCTTGAGCTCGTACGTCTTAGGAAAAGGTGTTAAGCTAAGAGAAGTTGCCTTCTCCACCACCAAATAGATGATACGTTCATAGAGATCAATTTATGTAATTAGAAATGCAACGTCAGACATTCATCCATACAAGTTGTCCAGGAACAGGAAAAACCGAAGGCACTCTCCTACCATATCCTGTCAGAAATTACCCCTAGGTTTAGTAGTGAGAAGTCCTTGCATTGAAGATCTCAAATAAAGAACTACTACCACATAATATGATATGGGAAATTTCCCCCGAGGGTTAGTGACAAGCAGCCCTACATTCCATCTTCCAAATCATTTCCATGTCTTCACTTTGATACGTAAATTGGTTTGAAATGGTCTTCGGATATATACAGAATCATTAAACCTCTCTTATCAAATCTTTTGATTACTTAAAACCTTTTTAAATCTTGGAATAATTCCAAATCATTTCATTTTTCACTTAGGAAAATATTTCCAAATTATTTCATTTAAATCTTAACAAAGATTTCTTAATTCAAAAATCAAAATTTTCATTGAGTTAAAACCATGTTATCTAGGATAATCCAAAACCAATAATATTAAGTGAGCAGAATCTATAGTAAGATTTCTTAATTCAAAAATCAAAATTTTGATTGAGGTAAAACCATGGTGAAATCACCTTTTAAATTCCACGAATAGTATGAGTTACCTCTTCGAGTTTTAACACTAAGTATAATAAGATTATCTCTATAAAATCTAAGTTGTTTAAATTTGGAAAATTTAATCTTTTATAATTAACTCGTTTCCAACATTTCGACCTTATCAATCCCTCGCCGAGAAGAGGCCAGGTGAGCCAGGGCATTGGTTGCTCCTGAACATCTCCTTAGTTTAAGCACCTCACCCAGATCTCACAAATAGAAAAATCCAGTCTACTCATCGACTTTTAGAGCCAAGATTAAATCACTTGATTTTCGACAGCTTTTCTTTAAATCATTTATTTACACATTTTTTAATAAATTATAAAGCTTCCCAATCATTAGTAAAACACTTAATTATTTATATGATAACATTCACAAAATATTTGGAAAAGAATCGTTAAGTTTAAAACCATATTTCAAAAGTTATAGAAAAGTGCTGCGAAAAGTGTTGCGAATGGTGCCTTTTAAGCTATATTGATCAAAACGACTTTTCTACCATTTGGAAATTCATTTTTACAACTCAAATCACTTTTAAATTATTTTAATTTTTTTTAGAATTTTTTTTATATTTTTAAACAATTTTAAAATATCATTTTTAAAGAAATCCTTTTATGGATTCCGAACTGTAAAACCACGATTTTTCCAAAACTTTATTTTACTCATATGTCGAAATCTACTTATTGAAATCTCAATTTTATTTATTTATTTGAAAATTATGGATATAATAGTTCAAAAAATATTTATCTCGAAGAATTCTGAGCTATATTCCATTTTATATATTTGTTTGACTTTTACGATGTGAAATCGCGAACTACCGTTACGCGACGCGCCTATTTTTGACTCATTTTTCAACATTCATTCAAACTTTTCCAAAACACTTTTAAAAGTTTATAAAACATTTCTAAATCATATTAAACCATTTTTAAGAGGTTTAACCATTCCATATAAACCATTTCATTCAATAAAGGAAAGTGATCTCCTTTGTGCGTATCAACGTGCATTAACGTGACTTGTATATATATTCAACACCATATTAAACAACCATCATTAACAATCATATTTAAACATATATCATCCAATAATATATATATATCTATATTTTAGGAGTTTCTACTCGAGTTTAAACAACTAACTAAAAATTGGCTATAACTTTGCTAACTCGAACTTTTAGGTTACGATCACTAGCATTATTGCCTTTAAATAGCTCGGCCTAGACTTTGGATGTAAGGAGGAGGTCACGGCCTTGCTAGGGGAGGAGAAAGGGCTCGGCCTTTGGCTTGTATGGGGGTGGCCGTGGAGTGTAGAGTGGAAATGAGGTGGTTTGGTTTGGTTTTGGTGGAGTTTTAACTATATATACACATTATATATTTTAATTTCATTTTGGAATCAATTTTGCCCTAATTTCTTTAAGGATAGAAGCCATGAAAGAGTAGAGAAAGAGCTTGGAAATAAAGAAGAAGATGTGTAGAAATGAAGTGGAGAGTGTGTGGTATTTATAGGCAAAGAAGAGAAGGAAAATATCTACATATATATTACCATTTTCATCACCATCATATGCACCACCATCACTGTCCTCCTTACAATGCACGACCTAAGTCACTTCTATCCTGGACAAGGCCATGTGCTTGTACTTTGATGGTTAGTGTTGACTTTGGGTTTGCTTAAGAGTTAAGGAATTTGGAAAATATCTTAGATATTTTTAGTAATATTTATATATTTAATTACATGTGTATATGTGTGTTCATGTGCATTCGGATATGTCTTCACGTATGTACCTGCATATGTGCATATGTATGTTACATATTATTCACAACGTTGCACAATGTAACGACCCATAAATTTTAATGGTTTTAATAACATGATTAACTGATATTTTCTTGAAAAATTAACAATTAAATTTAGCAATGAAAATTTGATATTTGGAATACGTCTATTTAAACATTGCAAATGGTAGATTCTCACTGGTAAATATGAATGTTAGCTGTCGTGTAATTTCCAATTTCAATTTAAATCAGTTAAATTTGGTGAAAATAAAATATTTTCAAAATCTGAATATTTTTATATAAGAAAAATGTTTAATACTTTCTAAGTGAGACGTCATCTTTCGTTTCATCAAATTTTGACTTCTCTAGCTTCGTTTATCTTATTTTCGGCAAATTTGCAGTAGTTTGGCACCAAAATATCGACTTTTAATAGGATGGTCATATCGCTGATATCCGTGTACCGTTCTTTTCAACTTGTCGTGCTGAACTCCGCAGTATACTCAATTGTATATTTCGGTGTCTGATATGCGGTGAAATCTGCGCAACAGTCTCCGTACCGGTACCCGTTTGATATTTTGGGTTTTGTACCTTTTCGTTTGTTTCCAAAGACAACCAACAGCCAATAGAATTTTATAATTCCAAAATTTTAACTATCATGACTTTTTGTTGTTCTCTGTTCAATCTATATCGGGTGTCCTTTCAATTCTTTCCATTTTGAAATTATTAAACTATGGAAAATATAAACCTATATGTTTGGCTATTTGTTTCTTCCTGATTTTGCAACCGGTCCAAGCTGTTCATTTCTTTTGGAAAAAATATATAATATAATCATTCCTTTATATATATCTTAGAGGAGCCTGTTCATTATCTTTGCAAACAATATCGCCATCCTGCCGCCCTCCACCTCTAGTTGCTAACTCCGAACAGCCGGCCTCACGTCACTGACCTCCCACCACACCATCTCTTACCTCCACCGACCACCTTGACAACCGACAGCCTCGCCACTGACCACCTCTAGCCCACCCCATGCACTTCCGTTGCATTGAAACTCACGCCACTCCACCACACAATCTCTCTCTCTCCACGCCAAACAGTATGCGACCTCTCTCCGCTTACCTCGGCATCACCGCTTCCACCCAAACATTTTTCGAATGCCAGTCAACTGAAGCACCTCCACCATTTCCCATCACCGAACCACCCACTAGCGACCATCACAGCACAGCCAACCACCACTCGGCAACCCATGCGACTCCACCGTCCTGACCTTGCCCGATAGCCTCGGCACCCCTACCTACAGCCACTCCCGAGCAGCACATGCCGTCTCTTCCCTGTCTGCCTTAAACCCTCCACCGAGCTTATCACCTAACCCTCAGCCCGCCACCATAGATTCGCCCATTGCCCACCTATGCACGTCTCTACCTCTTCATCACGGTAGTAGCTATCTCCTGGCAATCAAATGCTTGCCCTGTTCCTCTCAACCGTGCCTATTTATTGAGTTTGAGTTTCAAGCTACCGGATATATACACACTAGTTTCGTATGCATCGAGTTTGAGATTCAAGCTTTCATATATATATATACAAGTACGAAGGCACGTCCGATGGACGTGAGTAAGGCAATCTGGTGTGAAATTGGCTTGGTGTGAAAAGAACTATGTGGAATGTGTGCTGTGGAAAAAATATTACCGTGTGAATTCATTTTGTTGTCCATTTTGCATATTTTATCATTTTTTATCGGAAATTGATGAGAGGAATGAGTAAGGCAACTACCTCAGTTCAATTAGCATGTATCTTTGTCCCTCCTGATACTGGTCACTATTTTACCCGTATATACTTGTAACAAATAGAATTCAATGAATAGAGGTTTGGCGATGTCTTTTTGAAATTTGTAAAATACCTTCTTCAATTTCACAGTTGGTTTAGTATGCAAACTACCATTCTCTGCTCGACCATGCATCGATGGATCTCGTTATAAGTTTGAAAGCAGTACTACCGCCAATAAATCAAGCATAGCAAGAAATTCAATCAAAACAGTAACATAATTGTTTATTTTGTTCTTTCCATTGTTCCTTGTTTAATTTTGTATTTGACTTTGTTTACAGCTGACATTGTTTATATGATTCTTTCAGGTTGATCCTTCTCAAATTTTGGAATATGTATAATCTTAGATTGCTAGATTAGTATTTATACGTTAATTTCTGAGCTAAAATTTGAAATATGTATGAGCACAAACTCAGATCTACAATGAAAATTAGAATATTGCTAAAATTTGTTCAAATTGTCAATGTAATTGTCAATGAATAACCAGCAGCAAAAGTACAGGTTTCTCAACCCAAATAAAAGTTAAGATGGATGGATCAAGTTTTGTGCTTCTGAATATCTTCAAAATTTAAGTTGAAAATTAAACCGTTCAATTTTATTAATATTTCGTAAGATGAAGTACAAACACATAGCACATCACACTGTTGTACACCTCAGTGGTTGACTTATACATCTTAGGTACATATAGATAAAATACATCAAGGCGCGACCAAAATTCATCGGTCAATACTTGAACTCTGTATCATAGTGCATATTCTACAAAGTATCGTATCAAAGGGCTATTTTGAACTGTTGAATCATAGTATCACATTACATATTATCTAGAACTGCGTTGCCAACATAACCCACCATAGAGAATGAGCTTCCATATAAAGCAGGCTCATATTATATTACATAAATCAATTATGGCAGTACCCAAATAGATCATCCACTGCATTTTCAGAATGTAAATCATGGACCTAAATCATATATATCATTCTTTGCTCGTACATAAAATTATATTCAGTTTTTCCTTTCAATCGACTGTTGAATCATGATCTCCTAACTTATACATGACCAAAATTCTTCTAATAGTCGCTCCATTCTTGAAACCACAGACTATTATTCAGTTCATTGTTAGCTAGCCGACCCTCTCTGACCACCATACCACCATTCTCATAATCTCAAATCGGGTCATTCTACGCTGTAGATGTGGATTGTTGAATTAAGGACTTAAAAAAATGTTCTTAAAAGGATGCCAGGAAAGTCACACATGTATAACCGCTAGTTTTTTAATATTCCAGTATCAACATGGCCGCTTGCACATAAACTTTATAGCAGAATCTGCTTTAGTGGGATTAGGCGATGCATCTTTGGATCTCATTCAGACCTCTTGCTCTGAGGCTGTGGTTTCTCCCTTTACCGCTTCAAGATATAAAGAGAAAATCCAATACATATGAATAACAACCCACTTCTGAAAACTTGATTCTTTTTTATGTCTAAAGGACATGAATTTTGAACTCTAGACTCCTCTTTGAAGTTATTACTTCACAACATATAAAATATAGAAAAATCTGGTTTTGGGAACTATTAACATAGGGGTTAAAGCATTACACTGGCCAAGCACTAATCATGCACCATTAATCCATTACTTCCCTCCCTACATCACATCCATTTAAAGGAGTTCTCTCTAATAAGAGAGTTCCACCCACCCACACCTGCACGCATGTAAACATATAAGTATGAAAATCATGTAGAAAAAAATAATAAAATTACAGTTTTCTCCTACTGAAAAACTACAGCATAATCTGTTATCTCCAGCAATCTTTAATATAAAAAGAACAACTGTCCTAAGCGGCACAAAATGTAAATCAGTCTCATCTGAAGGGAATTAATAATTAGGAGAAGAGAATGCATATAATTAAAATAGGTTAGAAATTATAACATTGGTGACAAAATTTTATGTGGATGAATAAAGGGTTTGTAGTTCTCAAAATTGGTTTTTAGTTTTTCTAATAACACATACAATGTTAATGCACCCAAACTCAAACACTGAAGTGGGAAAATGGTTATGCGCCAGTGTTGAGTTCGTTGACTTCTAAAATTTCAAATAATGATGGTTGACAAAATAAAATGAAAAACCATAAAAGTTTCATATGATTAGAAAAAGCTTATGCAGTAGTTAAGGTTTTTCAATTTTTTTGCTAATCTATTTGTTTCTCAAAAGGAAAGTATTTAGTACAAAAGCATTGATAAAATTTGTGTCAAAAAATTACCACCTAAATATATTACAAATCGTACATCACATAACATGTTTGATGCTTAACTTAGCCAGTACATAGATTGCCATGTGTAGCAGACATGCTGAAAGTTTATCGTAGTCCATATAAAACCATAACATGTCCTAGTGGTAAACGAAAACTACAATTAGATCGTACCAAATCCTTGATGGGCTTAATGAAAGCATAGTGATGTGTTGGTACAATCCCATTCTAGACTTGTCAATATGTAAGTGTTTATGTTCCAATTACATGAAAATTGCAGTAGCTTAATACGGATGTCATTAGGTAGTTCAAAAATTTAGGTAATCAATAGAGCAGAGAGGTTGTGCCTTAAATATTATCATTGTAGTCAGTGGCGGAGCTACATTTAAGCCAGCTAGGGCCAAATGCCCTAGCTGAAAATTTCAAAAACAATGCAAAAACCTTAAATTCAGCATCTTGCCCTACCTGAGATCAACTTCTAGGCCCTAGCTGAGATCAACTTCAGTCCATTCAGTCCAAACATCACTTCTTGGCCCTAGCTGAGCTTCAAAGCTAGCTCCGCCACTGATTGTAGTACTTAGTAATTTTACTGTTCTGAAAACCACTTATGTTCAATTAAGGACTGTGTATTAAGGACCATGTGTATAATTTAGTATATATCAAAATATTCCATAGGCAATCTGTACAAAGAAATAACTATTTGAACATACAAAAAATGGTCTAGTCTGCTCAACTATGAATGTAATGCAAACTTATGTCAATACTTATAAAAAATAAAATAATTGCAACCTGCTTGCACATTGATAATTTATAACATGCGTCGGAGTGCATCTTCTTCCATTTTATTTGTATTTTCGAAGGCCAGTTGATTTTCCAAAATAAAAAATAAAAAAATAGCATCTATATGGACTTTGACTGCTTTTAAACTTCTTTAAGAAAAGATTATATACCTTTAAAAAATTTGAAAAGAAGATTTAACTATATAAAAAAATTGAAAATATTTTGGATTAATAAAATTTGATGAACGTTCTTTATCTGCCAATTGTAGTATTTCATACATATGTGTGCTCATATTTAAAGCTCATTTTTATCAGTTAAATAAATCCTTATATAGATAAAAGTTGTATTGATGTGATGTATTGATTTGAGAAACACTTGTAATGCACCTATGTTGATAAAAGTTAGACTACTCATTTCATGCAACAAATAGTTTGTATTGCATTATTGGTTCTCTCAAGTAATAATGGAAAGTAAGAAACATCTCAAGAATGCAAAAGAATCATGGGCTTCATTATTAAATGCAGTCAAGTTATCTCCAAAAAAAGCATCTAGTTTCCAGTACATTGAATTTTAGTAAATTCATGTTCTATTATACAATATTATTATACACACACATTCTAGAGTCTGCATATTAGGTATCAAATTCAGAAGTTTCATAAACCATATTTCCATCATGCTACCATCTTACAACTACAGCGATGACACGTTTATATCTAGTACTAATAAGAGTGAAATTTTGTAAATTCACTTTGTATATATATTCTAGAATCTGGAGATTAATTACTAAACTCATAGTTTCATAAACCGTATTTTCATTATTCTATAATCCTACCACTACAAAGATGAAACGCCTACGTCTAAAGTTTTCTATGAGCCAACGGGATCAACCATGACTAACCGTGACATGTAGTTTGTTTCAATGTTTCTTACTTTATCTGCATTTTCATTACTGATTTAAATGGTCTGGTGCTATATAGACTTTCTTTCTACTGTGGGTAATCAAAAGTTTATCTATCTTTGACACATTTATCTACGTGCCTTCTTTTGAACATTTATGGAAGCCCTATTTATTAGTGATCATTATTTTAAATTATCACATCATATGTGAAGTTCTATTTATTATGATGAAACATTAGACTTTAACATTGTGGCTCTGCCAAGTTCATCGCATTTAGACTTTCTTTTTAGAGTTTATAAATATATAACCTCAAATTCTAAATATTGAAAGTTGTATTGTAAACCTGTTAATTCAAGTAAAATTTTCTAGTAGTGGAAGAGTTAAAGTAAACATAAACCATCACGTATTTTCAAACTATGCTGAATATATAAGTGCAAGATATCTTAGAAATAACAAACGTATTAATGATTATGAGAAAATTAAAAGGGACAGTTCAAATATCATATAATAGTCTTCCCTTTGTGTTTTATTTCACTCTTCTCCTTCCACTAACATTAGTTCACAATTTTAGCCATCAACATATTGAGATGAAATAAACAGTTACATAAATAAAACAGGAATAAAACAGTTGAGGCTGTAAATTGGAATGAAATAAAAACAATTTAGGAAACAAAGGAAAAAGTCCAATCTTTCATTACTTATAGCAGAAACAAACTTTTATTTTCCCATAAAGTCATCACATAAATGTCGATATGATGTTGCATTTATCAAAACTACATATTCAAAGAGTAAATGAAAAATACATAACCCATATAAAATTAGAAGCGCACCTCAAGTAAATTCTATAATTTATGGAGCGTCCCAGACCAACCAGCATGTTTGGGGGAAAAACATAGGTTTAAATGAATTGTGAAAGTGCACTGTGAAAGTGGAAAGTTAATTGAATGTGCGATGTTAGTGTGAATGTTGGCACATACCTACGAAAAAAACATTTTTCTTCTCTATTCTTGTACTCCTTCCATAACTCAACCCAGAACAACATGATGACCGATTATCCCATCATCAGCTCACATATCGCAGCCGCATCATCTTCCCATCAAAATGAACCAAACAGGAAATGGGACGAAGTTCGCCTAAACCCAACAGTTGAAATCGTGGATTACCTCCAGCATAACCAAACGACCATCTTCTTCCATAAGTTTAATCACAATCCAATTCCTGTCCTGTAGAACTCAACCTCTCGTCTCCCCATGTCTACCCGCAAACTTCCAGATCGGCAGACCTGGCACATCATCACCAATTACAACTGATTCGCCATACCTACCCGCAAACTTCCAGATCGGTAGACCTGCCACATCATCACCAATTACAATTGATTTGCCATGTCTACTAACAAACTTCCAGATCGGTGGACCTGCCATAGCATCACCAAGTACAACTGATTCACAACCCAAAACATTCAGCAGCATAAAAAAAACCACCGCAGTTCACTGTCAATACTTCTATCTCCAATGCACCGCAAACAACCAAGACATCGTAGCGTCCGACTCCCTCCTTCAACCTGAGCATGCAAGTAACGTCGCCAAACACCAGATCCGAACCTCAGCACGCCAGATCCGAAACCAAACCATAGCCGAGTCCTTATCTGCCCGAAGCAAAAAATTGCAGAGTCCGTAGGAGTACCGTACCAAAATCACAACTTGTTAGCTCGTCGATTTACACCTAAAACCGTAAAATTAAAGAGCAAATTAGCATGGGTATACATTGAACTTTAATATATAAAGCTTTTTTAAGTAGATTTGATTCTATATAGTATATTTATAGCAAGTTATGACATTTGTAGACAATAAAAATCAGTTTCCCTTTTAGGAAAATCTAAAATCAGAGCAATAAATCTGAAAATCAACCACAATAAAAGCTAACAACCAAACACAATACCATTTTACCTTGCTCGCAAGTTGTTATCTCGTCGATTTACACCTCAAACCCTAAATTTCAAAATCAGACCGATAAATCATAATAGGTACAACTGTAATTTCAGTACGAAACTCACCGACTTGGAGGAAGAAGAAAGCACAGTCCAGCCATCAAAGCTCTCAACTGTTCGTCGATCCATTTATTCTCCTGCCATTATCCTTTGCCCCCGTTGTCGACCAAACTCCAACATCCAATTGAATCATTCTAACCCCCAAACAAATTCGAGGCGATTCCAAGCCTAACTTCAAGTCATCCCTTGCATATGCGACCTTTTAACTTACTTCGAATCACATATAGGTGGGTTTGTATGAAGAATTAGAAGTGGGATCGGCAGCGATGAAGTGGATATGGGGCTTTGGAAAGGATTCACGTTGATCGGCAGTGATGAAGTGGATATTGATCGGTTATTGCTTAATGGAGCTATGATGGATTCAGCCTGAGAGGATTGGCCATGGCATGTTAGAGGGATTGGTGTGGTTGGAACTGATGGATCAGTTGTGGAATAGAGGGAGAAACGGCTGAGTATAGTGGTGATCAGAACGTGTGCAAGAGAAATGACACATATGCCCCCTTCCTTTTTTTTCTGTTTAATTCTTTTGTACATATGTGTAAGGGTCGGTTGGGAAGATCAAAAAAGCTTCACCAGATTGAAGTATTTGTATTATTAGTAGATATATATATATATATATATTAAGATTCTCTGCTTCACTTTTCTTCTCGCAACCTTCTCTTTGATTATATGTAAACGTTGTTTTAAGTATCGTTATTTTTTTATAGAGTATATATATAGGTATTTTGAATTTTAATGGCGTTTTAAATAAAATTTTGATTTTTAAATATATATAGAGTAAGATCTGTCTTTTATAAACTTTGGCAAACTTTGTAAACTCTTGTAAACCTTGATGGTGTGTACATGATATGTACAACACCTTGCTTGCTTTACTTATGGTTTTGGTCTAATAGGTAAATTTGATGAAGCTATTCCTGAAGCTTTCATATATAAGAGTTTGTCCACTTTTTCCTTGAGCTTTGAATGAGAAAAAAAATCATGTTATATTTATATTATTTGTAAACAAAGAATTTTAAAGTTCACCTTATATACCTGCTATCGTCTTTTGTTCTGTTTTGTTCTGTATATTATTTGTATTAAACTTTGTAAACAAGGTATAAATATATATAGTATGAGTATTTATACTAATGGGTCGTACGTATAATATGTTTAGAATAGTATATAACTTGTTTAAAGATATGTATATAATATTTTTGAAATATTCACTTAAATTTGGTTAATATCTTTAAAATAGATTTTTGCGTAATAGCTTTAATATATATATATATTGTGTTCAAGTATTCATTTGGGAATTTTTAAAAGTAATATATGGGTTTCAGTAAATATCGTTTAATATATATATATATATAGCTTTCATATATTAGTTCACTTATGTAATTGATTTTCATCGAATCCAGTTCATCGTGCTTTACTTATGTCTCGACGCTGTACAGAATTGGTCACAGCAGTAGTTTCTAGCTTTATCGTTGTTTCCGTGTCGTATCCGTGTCTATGTGCGTATCCGTGTCCGCTGCTTCTTATTTATGTTTTTCCTCTAGCCTCTAAAGGTGAGCAATCACTCACGATTAACATTCTTATATTTAGTAAATTTAATTCACCTGGAATGATGATTGAAATATGCTGTTAAATGAATTATTAAGTTATTTAATTGTCAAATATGATATGCCATTATCTGCCATTATTCGCCTATGATATATGACACCATAACCTGTTGTATATATATAATATTTAAATTTGTTACTGATGATATATGCATGTTGTTGATATGTTATATTTTTATCATATTTGTTCTCACTCTGCAAGTTCCCTGTTAGTTTAGAATTCCCTATGGGTTGAAATGATACATACCCGAACGATATTTTAGATTAGGGAAAATCGTTATGGGTTGAAATGATAAACCCAAGCGATTTTCATTAAATTCAAATTTTGGGATTGTGGGTTGAAATGATATATACCCGAAAATATTTAATTTGCGAATTGAAATGATAAATATCTGTATCACTTGACCATAGGATAGAAAATTATATACGGACACTGTTGGTCTATATTTTGAAAATGATTTCCAAAGTTTGAAAGGAAACATATGGGTTTTAATAGATATCGATTTTTAAAATACAATATAAATGCTATTTTTATATGTGTATAAAATTTAAATTTTAAAATAATATGTTTTGGAAATATTAATTTATAGGTTATTTCTGAAAAATAGAAATTTTAAGATTTTACTTATAATTTTATTATTTTAAATATATACAAAATAAGAAAAAAAATATTTAATAATAAGATTTAATTTAATAAAAAATTAATTTAATTAGTTTATAACATGTTTAAGTTTTTATTCAAATATATATTAATATTAAAAAAATTACTTTAATAATAAAGGTTGCGAAGATAAATTAATGTTGACTTGGAATTTAAGTTGGTTAATAATTGAATTTAAATAAGAATTGAATTGAACTATCTATTTTGAGATTGGAAAGATATGATTTATAACTTGATTTGATAAAAAGTGATTAAATGAATATTCTCAAAAAAATAAAATAAAATAAAATTTTGAGACCGAATATTTAATATTGATTTAAATGTATAAATTGAGGTTCTATTTATTTGTTGTTAAAATGATTAGGTGAATATTTTCCAATTTGAACAAAATTAAAGTTAAATGTTGAAATCTAAATGAAACTTATATTGAAATGTTTGGATATTTAAACTTTGAATCTTTATTGGAATTGAAGGGATAGTTCAAACCCGAATTTGAAATCGATATAAATTAAAATAGTTTAATGAGAATTTGAATTGATTGTGAAATTTGAAGAAACAATTCTAATTGTAAATTTCTTTTGATATATAAATTATTTTAACATATATACACTATTTTTAACATATAACTATTTTATTTTCTAACTAATTTAATATATATAAACTATTTTCAATATTTAAACTGTTTGGGTTGGAAAGTGCTATGATTTTGAAAGTGTTATGATTTCGAAAGTGCTATGATTTTGAAAGTGTTATGATTTCGAAAGTGCTATGATTTCGAAAGTGCTATGATTTTGGAAGTGTTATGATTTTTGACATGAATATGATGTTTTGATATGAAGTATGAACTATTTGAAATGAAATGACCACGGTGTGAAATAAGCGTTTGGTTGTTAAAGAGACCAGGATCGGATATTGTCATACTCTCTGCCAATACCAAAAACCACTTTAACAACTGTGTACATGGTGGAGATGCCAGAACGAAGTAGGATGGTTGGTGACGATTCTATATGAGGTATAAACGTAGCCCTGACTCCCGCGAGTCGGCTTAATGTGGCTAAAATAGGAGCCACGCCAAGCCAAGTGAGGTCATTCCTCTTATCGGACACATTTCTTCGATACCATTCTATTACTTTGTGATTTGATTGGGTGCACCTTTGATTTGGGAGTGTCTCTCGAGGTGGGCAGTAGTAGCTGCTATGCGTTACCACCAGTCCAGATACGCAAACGATATCTACCTTGGGCATTGCTTCGTGCGCCTTGTCGCATGCCTTATCACGCCTTCTACGAGTTTGATTTGTACCGTACCTATGGAGTGCCCTCTGAGTAAACCACCGGTTTGGTGGAGCTTACGGTACTGTATAGACTATGAGAATATATATAATGTGTTAAGAGGATATAGGTAACGCCTTAACGCTATTTTAATACTTTACTGATAGACATATTATAATAACGTATATTACTACATAGTAGATAGTTCCACGGATCCTTAGAGGATGGAAATCCCAACTATCCTTTAAGTTATTTGTATTTCAATTGACATTTCAGTTGAGTTAAATTTAATGATATAAGAATGTAAATCCTGACTCGAGTGTTTTGTGTTTTGTTTTATGCTCGGGTCAGACTGAGTGTCACAGCATTTGAGACTCGCCTTTGGAGATTGGAGCTTTGTTTGAAGATCTATCTATCCAGCTTTCAGTTATTTCGGTTTATTCCAGTCATTTATGTTTAGACTCGTCAGTTTCTTATGTATTAGAGATTCATTTGTATTTGAGATTCTGTTGTATTTTGTTTCAGACTGATGTTTTATAGTAGCGTCATGAACTACTATTTATCTATTCCGCTGCTTATTGTTGTAATACTCCGTGTCTGTGATTCTATGATTGATTTATTTACTGTATATGCTAAGCTTTGCCAATTATAAATTAAAAATCTGTTGTTTTGAGCAATTCAAGTCCGACATGTGCGGATGAGAATGGTTCGAAATAGCGGGTCGTTACATACAACTTATTCATGTTAAATTGTTACAAATTTTGATTTCAATTCTTCGGTCATATTTTCTCTTCTTAGTCAATATAAACATACTTGTAAACAAAGTTAAAAATAATATTTACATCATTATATAATAATTAAAATGTCTTACTTCATAATTAAAATAATTAATAAATCATTTAAACTAAATTTAAATCCAAAAATCAATTATTCCAAGATAGTGATATCTATAATAGTGTTATAATGGCAATTTAAATTTCAAAATAACATAGATAATTTTATTACATATTAATACTCATATATAGAAATGAGGGTATGTATACAGCTCCGTGCACGAATTTGAATGGCTAAAGAACTGTTTACCGATAAAACGATTTATAGTTATTTTGTCAATATTTTAACCAAAGTATATACTTTTGTAAATACTTATTCAAAATAAGATTACCATTATTATTTAAAATTCAAAACATCCTCATTTATGTTTGAAAACCTTATTTTTGAATATTTTGAAATTTTTCTAAAGTGATGAATTTATGGGTCGTTACAAATGGACTTGACCATTGTTTCCCTATATATACCAAACTTCCAAATGAATTCTTAACATCTACTTTCTTATTCATCTCTCATCCTTCCACTCTCTCATTTTCTAAATCAAAATATAACCAAACTCTGCCAAAATTCAACTAGAATCAAATCAAACTGCTATTCAAGAGTTATTCATCTACTCTCTAATTTCTCTCATCTCTCTCACTCAAACCAAGATCAAAGTGTTATTCAAGAGTTATAGGATCAATTGTAATCAAGATCGAAGATCTGAGTCTGTAAAACTCTATCAAATCATACTTCTTTACTTGTAGGTGTGATTGTAGCCCATAAAATCAATTGGGTGTGCTTAGTAGCCTATAAATCTAGTGGGTGTGCTTATAGCCATGAAACCAAGTGACTCTACCCAGAGGTCGGGATTTTGGAGGGTGTGTCTCTAGCCTTGAAATCGAGATTGTATTTGCATTTACTAGTTGAAAAGAAATCCATATAAGGAAATGTGCGGGACTGGATATAGGGTAACTTCGAACTAGTATAAAATCCTTGCGTGTTCTTTCCTCTTTTACTTTTAATGCATTTACTTTTATCTGCACTTTGATTCTATGTTTGTTTCTGTGATTGATAATTACATCATTACAAGTAGAATCTTAAAGAATTTGAAAAATATTCATATAATCAATTAAACACTATTCATCCCCTCTAGTGTTAATTTAGCCTTAAGATCCCTATTACACTGACTCACAAATACTTATCCTCATAAAGTCTTATACCAAATCTAATTCGGAATATCCTTTGAATTGAGAATTCATACTCAATACCCTACACTACCCAAATCTAAGCCTAGTTCATTTTCTGATAATAACCAGCAAATGGTATCTTTCCTCGTATATCATTTCACCTACTTATTATTCTTCCACACTATGGACGAGACAACTAAACAGGTAAGATGTCTTTCTATATAAATCAAATTAATATAATACTATGCAATCATGGTAACCTTGTACCCAAAACATATCTAGGAACATAGGAAAAGGAATAATATCCTAGCATAGTGAACATGCCATCAAACTCATGTCACATTCTATCCAAATTATTACTTGCAGTTACATTTATTACTCATGTATCGACGAGCTATAATCATCGCCCCAAAACAATATACAGCATGACAACAATCACTTGCTTAGAGAACAACATCCATTCAAGCCATATAACATAAATGGTGTAACGTTACCCTCAAAATCAGGTCGATGACACCCATCTTCAAATCAACTCAAATAGCGTACCTTTATGACGTTATCAAACAACAAAACATTCTAAACATCACTTACTTCCATCTTCGATCATTACCACAATAATATAGAACAAAAAATGTGAATCTCAATTATTTTTAATTTTTTGCACTATGGACCAATCACCGGATAAGATCACATAGTAGCATCATTAAGTCACCAAGACCCTATCCTAAAATAAATTCTAGGCCCTTTAACAAAAATCTTCATCCTAATCTCTAAAATATTTTCAATAAATTAGTTACTAGGATCCAATCAATTCAAGCTCCAATATAACTTATGTCCCTTTTGCTACCATTTTTCAAGTTAACTCTACTTCAAATATATCTTCAAAATTTTTAATATCAAACAAGTATAACTTAGGCGCAAATCTCCTTCATATGAAACTTAACCAATTTATTTTGGTATTAGGTAAGCATCTTTTCTCAATTTTGCTTCAGTACAATAATTTGGTTTACTTTTCTCTTTCTAACTATAATCACAAACTTTCTTTCACTAACCTGGAAATTCCCTTATCTAAATTCCGACTCTCTTTTAATGTCATGTGCCTAAGTGACATATTCACAGCCTTATGAATTTTATTTACTTGGGAGGAAGTTCAGAATCTTCTTTGAAGGCATATGTGATTTCTTTCTCTATCCAATTTCGTGTGACTATTGGGATCGACATACGACATAATTATGCCAATCCACTAATCCATATCCAAGACAAATTCATATCTGCATCCAACATCGTCTCATAATGAGTTATTCAATATACTCCAAAACTAATCCATTCCAAATCATAACAAATCACAATTAGATGGATCGTTCCTCTAGATGGGTTCGACGCCATAAAAAATTCATGCATCGTGTGAGATATACTCTTAATCTATTTAAAATCACATTCCTTTCTCGAAATCATAACTCACCTACTATCACAATCTGCTTTGCCTTCTTTATAGCAGGTTGTGGCATACTTGCACTTGGGGCTGCTTCTAGTGCGTAACCATTCTCTTCCTTATTTGCTTTATTACCCATCAAACAAATAATTCAACAAATTTTGACATTCCCATTTTCATACATGGAAATAACAAAAAATGAATTGCAGGTAAGAAACTCATTACAATATAAAAATTTATTGCTTACATTCACTTTTAAAATATACCATTACTTTCAAAATATAGTTTAACAAACATCTCATTTACTTAATGGCCATAAAATATAATCTTTCCACCAAACATTTCATTTGTTTTTATATCTTAACTTCAACACTAATTATTTTCATTTAACTTTAATAACTTATATTAATCACTTTAAATACTTTTAAATTTTAATTAAATTATTGTTAATTTCAAAAATACTCTTACTTTATTTTAAAATACCATTATATATAATTTAAATTCATTTAATTGTATATACTAGTGTACATCATTTTATTTTGTAAATCAAAAATTTCTAACACTTTTTAAATAATACATCATATATATATACATATGAAAATACATTTTTAAAATTCACTTTGGTTACCAATCATATTCATTTCAATTCAAAAAACCACTTCCGACTCTTTAAATCATATATTAATATATATATATATATATATATATATATATATTCAAAATTTTGTACCAAAGTCTTTCAATTTTCATCAAAAATATGTGTGTTTAAAATGGAAAATTCTCACTTTGAAATAAGCTTTAAATTTCTTTTTCAAAATTCTTTCAAATACTCCTAACCATATATATAAATATAATATCAGCTCATAAATTATCATACTAACAAAATTTCTAATTCCAATTTTCAAAACAAATTCTCTTTTCGATAACTTTTTGAAAATTTTCCACTCTTAAAAATATCTTGTTTCCATAACTCAATTCTCTCTTACTACCCCCATTAACTCCCTTTTTGATGCATTTGTCAATTCAAATCCAAATGTTGACATATATTCCCACAAGTGCTTAACATGTGCACATTACCTATTATGGTACAATTCCTACATAGTACTAAGAACTACCCCTCATAAACTAAGTGTAGGTACTATAAGGTTTCTACTGATATGGCTCATCTCTTACGGTATCGATATAATTGAATATGGATGTTCACAACGCAATATACCTAGTATCGTTTCCAGTTTTGGCTTTACCCCACCAATATATATCTTTCTTCTAGTTTCCATTCTCACTTACATTTAGCAATAGCTTTGGGCCGTTGCTAATCTACATTTCGCAATGGCTCTAAAACATTGCTAAATAACAATTAGCAATGGCTTTTAGCTATTGTAAAATATTCACTAATTTTTTTAAATCAGATTATTACTTCCCTCTCCTATAATACTTAATAATAAGAACATGTAATACACAAAATATCACATACATAATACCTAAACAACACACTAAACATATTCAAGTACATTATAACACTGAAATAATAGAATTTAAATACACATTCAAGCACATTCTGTGCAGTTAAAGCGCTTAACGATTCCATAGCGGTGGAGGTGTAATACAGCGGAGATAAAGCAAGGATATAGCTGAAAATAATGGAGGTACAAAAATCTTCATTGGATATAAAACCAAATATTTAGTGTTAAATTATTCTAATTCTCACGTCATTTGTATAGGAAAAAATATATTGTCTAATCTTATATAGTAAAACTAAAGAATATCATTATTTATGCAGCCCATATTTGGTGACTATAATAGATTTCTTACTTATATTGAGTACTTATGCCTTAAAATTAGATCTTTACCCTAACTTTGTTGATTTGGTTTAAAAGAGAATAAGTCAAATCAACCTTTTTATATTAATGTTGCTTAAGCGGGTGCTAAAAAGCCTTGATTTAGCGGATGTTGTGGAAAATAATGGGGCTTAAAGTGGATCTACTGTTTAATAGCGCTGTATTGAAATAGCGTAACGATCGAAGAGCGCTATAGCAGAGATTTTATGGGGTTTTAATGGGGTTTTAACTACATAGAGTACATTATAGCATTAAAACAACATAACTGAAAAACAAGAGAAATACTTTCCTCCATATAGTACACAAAATCATATATTATTAAACCCACATTCTCATAAGTGTATTACTATTAGAAATGTGGAAAATATCATTGGAAAACCTAAATAGTATACTAAAATGTTCACCTTTGTAAAAAGAAATGATTCAAAGACGACAACTAAGATAAATAAACTATACTTTGATCTTCTGCATCATATATATACAGTTCTTCTCACAAGTGGACTGCTTAATTGTATTCCTTTTCCTCCAAACAATATGTATCCTACAGTTGAAGTTCACAAAGTTATAAATGTATTAATTAAATTCCTAGATATTTGCAAATGAAATTCTCTTGAACTACATATATATTTAGTTATGTTACGTAGTTCAATGGGAAGTTTTGACATGAAAATAATTAAAAGAACTATATATATATTATGTGTGTAAATATTATGACCGACCACTCACTTAAGAAATTATATTATATATTCAAACCCAGGGATGTTTTAATCAGGGGAGTTTCTCAACTACGTATGGATAGGAAAGAATTGCGATGAGCCCATTTCTTTTCCATATAGAGCATGCACAGACATATCATGCAATGCAAAGAGTATCATTGATAAAGCCTGAAGGTGATTTATTTACAGTAGAATCTCTACTATTAGAGCTTAATGCTTTATTTCCTATTATCTTACTAATAAAACGCCATAGTCTAATAAAAGTTGCATCAGTTAAGAATTCCTCAAATAATGGGATGGGTAACCTTATTGGTGCAGATTTTCATATGTGATATATTCCTTCTAAATTTTCAAAACACTAAAAGTAGAATGGTACATTTACTAAAATGATTGTACATATACTGAACCATTAAGTTGCAAGTTTTTTTTATTTTTACTTCTAAAGCTTCTAAGCTAAACATATAAACCAATGAAATAAGTTACATTCTTATTTTGGAATGCTAAGTTAGGTAACTTGCCGGGAATATCAAGAAAATAAAGAAATTGGCAATGAGGTAAATAAGTACAAGAATTGTTGATATTTTGACCTCACACATTGCCCCTCATGCTTTCTAACATCATAAATTTTGTCTATATCGTCACAAATTACAAAAGCAACATTTTCCTACAAATGAATGAACTAAACTACATGACTTGTATAGATACTCAAGATGTACAAATCAAAAAATAATTAAAAATCTCTATTATAATAGTAAAAGTAAACTTTTGCTAACGATTTATTACCTGAATTCGTCCATCAGTTGTGCCTACTACCAGAACTCCTCCATTGGCATCCAAAGCCATACAACAAACCTTTTAGTTTAAAGACATCCTATTTTTAGGAGTTTTTCTTGAGATCGCATATCATTCAGTCATGTCTTGCAACCAACATATATTAAATTTGTGCTTATAGGTAATGATCTAATATCCGCTGATAACTGCAAAGTGCCACCGTGACTATAATTTAATGTATTATATATTTGTAAAAATATCCTAAATTAATAGATAGAATGCTTGACGACTAATTGTTGAATAATAAGGATTATACTGAACTTTCTGGTATAACACAAACAAAATTAACGAATAAGACTAACCTTAACCATGGCACCTTATGAAGTAGTTCTTGTTGATTATAGTGTTGAGTTTCGGTACTCTAGCATGTCCCTATGTACATGTGCTTCATTATGTGTATTGGCGCCACCTAACGAAGCTTCCAATGTGCTGGCATCCCGATTGAACATCATTTCATCGCCTTCTAAGTAGCACATACATTGTCTTGGGAACATTGTTTGTAACAAAAGTAATTCCCAATTTTACGTGCCACTAATCCTATATATATACCACGTTATATGCTATATTTCTTATGATGTAGGACTTATCCGTCCAACCCACACACCCACAATGCGAGCCATACCTAACAATCTCCATCTTGATGAGCATTTTCTCAAACCTTCTTAGCATGCATGCTGAAGAAGCTCTATAGTTCGGCTTGGCTACTTCCACTCTTTCCATCTTCACCTTAAGGCAAGTACTTTCACTCATGTCATTTTGGAGATATCGAGTCCTCAATGCACTAGATATGGGCTATGTATCCATGAGTCCTCTTCTAGCAATGGGATCTGGTTACTTAACTATGTCTCCATCCCGACGAGTCATTCTTCTTTGCTCAAGCCCCAAGGAGTCAAGCTTTGGTCACTCTTGCATCTTCTAATGGTCCTTCGAACCATCTGCTCTGATACCATGTTGAGTTCGGCACTCTAGCGCATCCTAATGTATACATCTTCATTGTGTGTGATGGTGCCACTTAACAAAGCTTCCAATGTGTCGGTGTCTCGATTGAACATCCCTTCATCGCTTTTCGACGAGCACATATATGGTTTTGGCAACACTTGTTTGTAACAAAAGAAATTACCAATGTTATGTGCCACCAATCCCATATATATACCAAGTTATTCACCATATTTCTTATGATGTAGGACTTATCCGTCCAACCTACACACCCACAATGTGAGCCACACCTAACAATAAGATCATTGGCAATAAAAGGAAATCCACCCACTGGGTTGAGGACATGATATCTTCAAGATGACTTGAGTAGAAGTACTCACCTTAGGGTGGGGACAGAAAGAAGTGGAAGCAGCCTCACCTAACGTAGAGCTTCTTCAGCATGCTTGCCAAGAAGGCTTAGGAAAATGCTCATCGATGTGGAGATTGATAGGAGTGGCCGATATTATGGGTGTGTGGGTTGGACGGATAAGTCCTACATCGCAAGAATGTATTGTATAACGTGGTATATATATGGGATTGGTGGCATGTAATATTGAAAATTCCTTTGCTCGTCGATCTCAAATGGAGTCAAAGCTTATATAGAGAAGGTACCTTATGCTAGTGTGGTTGGAAGCATGATGTATGCTATGGTCTGCACGAGACCATATATTGCATAGGCGGTTGGTTTGGTTAGTCATTATATGGATAATCTGAGGAAATCGCATTGGGAAGCTGTGGAGTACATTTTGAGGTATCTTAGAGGAACAACAAATTGTGGGTTTGTTTTTGACGGCAGGGAGAAAGATTTCAACTTGGTTGGATTTTATGATTCTGATTATGCCGGAGACAGAGATTGAAGGAAGTCAATCTCAGGTTACGTCTTTACACTAGGAAAGAAAACTATTAGTTGGGGAGCAAGGCTGCAAACTATAGTTGTCTTGTCTACTACAAAGGCGGAATTGATAGCCGCGGTTGAAGCAGCTAAGGAAGCACTTTACTTGAAGCGATTGTTGTGTGATTTAAGCTTTGTTTATAGGAGTATAGTAGTGAAATGCGATAGTCAAAGCGTAATACATCTGGCTGAGAATCTGGCATTTAGTTTAAGGATGAAGAAAATAGAGGTAAGAGAGTCTTTCCTTTTCTCTATGAATGAAGAAAAGTAGGTACATCTTTAGAATATTCACATTGAGGAGAACTTAGTAGACAAGTTCACTGTAATGAATGGGATTTTTGAACATCGAAAATCGACACTAATACATCCATTGTATTGCGTGCCAAGCATTCAAGTGCTAGAAAAACCGATTGTTAAGACTAAAAGAAAATAAAGACATAATAGAATCTCACACGAATGGAATAATTTATAATAACAATAATCTTTATAGTGGAAAATTTGAAATACATATATCAGAGTCTAACCTAAGCTCAGTCTGGACAGTTATAAATACCCGTCCTTACAAATGCTGAAAAACAACAAACACAGCGGAAAGGTAAAATACTTCCATACGTTGATGTAGATCTCTAGCTCTCCTTTGGAAACTCTAAGCGTCTTTAACTGTTATCCCGCCTTTTGGTAAGGCCGTGACACCAAGAACTTGACTAGAAACCGATGACAGTTCGTCTTGGAGATCGATTGCACGCTGGCTCACTATGGATATCGATGAATTTTGTCCGAGTCCGGATCGAGCCACAATTAACAAGACACAACAATCAAAGCTAGGGAAGCCAACGTTCCAAGTTTCAAGACGATCCGAGTTCGTATGCTCAACTTATGATCGATACAAGATGAAGGAGATTCCCCCTGATTCGAATCCATAGGTGAAGCCTATGTTCGAATCCATCAGGATCTGCTTGCTCCGGATCGATCGATTACCTCCTCATTCGAATCCCTCAGATGGTCAAGCTTCGTATCCATCGGTCGAATCCATGCCCGAATCCTTCAGTTATCAGATCCATCAAGACAAAGTACTTCGAATCCACGGAACTACTTCACTTTGTAACCTTTAGAGTGAAGACCTTCGAATCCATCAGGATGATGCACTTCGTATCCATCTGCGCTCGGTGGTTCGTATCCTTCAGGATGGAGTACTTCGAATCCATGGAGTTGCCATGCTTCGAATCCATCCTATTACGAGAGTTTCGTATCGATCGACCAAGGCGCACTATGATCGATGCGAACAGATTTCCCTTCGAATCGATGTGTAGAGAAATACCTCGAATCCACTAAGCCAAAATAGCGAAAATGATGGAGTCGACCCAGTCAACTCGGAGTGAAAAGAGGATCGATACGAGAAACACGCGCGCCACATCACCACACACATGCACCTAGCATCGATTCGACCCTATCGATTCGAAGGGATCGATTCGAACCACTCGTGTCCACCAGAAATGCAATCTTGAATCGATCATAACTTGAGATCTACAAGTCCAAATGCTATGAAATTTTCACAGAAGCTTACAAACATGTTGAAGAATGTCCACACCAAATTTCAGCTCGATTGGACTATTTCTTGATCGATTCGAATGGACTTCGAATCGATCCCAAAGTGGGCCCGGATTTCCAGAAAGTGGGCATATGGGCCCCCTCACGAGCCAGAACTGGTCTCCCTTCAATTTAGGCGAAATATCAGCCTCCTACAACTATAAATAGAGCCCCTGGCCATTCAGAAAAGGGGTCAGACAATTTTGAGAGCTAAAGAGCGCCCAGACTCTGCCAGATTTACTCAGAATCACCACTGCTTCCTTAGATTCAGATTATAATCATATAATCAGTTGTACTACATCAGAAGAAATTGTAATCATCAAGTGAACATCAATAAAATCATCAACTTCAGAGTGGATGTAGGCAAGATCGCCGAACCACTATAAATCTCGCATTTATATTCATTATTTCTGAATTGTGATACTCTGTTTGCTTAGATTTGAGATTTGTGTGTGAATATTGTTGATTTATATTCATACACTGATGCTTTCACAACATTCGGGGTTTGTGACCAATTTTGGCGCAAACACTTTGGTGCTTTCACTGAGAAGTCATGGCCCGGTGCTTTCCATTGTATTTGACGGACATAGCAGCTTTATGGTTCAGACAGCTAGAGAGCGGCTCCATTGGGACATGGACCGATTTGATTGAGAAATTTATGAGGCAATTCAAGGTTCACATTTCAAGACCCAAAAATGTGATGAGTTTGGCAACGCTAAAACAAAAAGCTGGGGAGTCCTTGAGGAATTTCCTGACGCGATTTAATGCGGCAGCAGCATCGGTGGATCGGCCAGATCCATCCATGGTTATGATGGCAGCTGTGTCCGGAATAGCTGACGGCACAGAATTCAAAAATTCACTAACTAAAGACCCACCTATGGATCTAGGAGAATTTTATCATGAGGCAGAAAAGTTTTTGCGATTAGAGGATGCTCGTTCAAAAAGAGAAGAAGAAATCGATGTTTACACAGTTAGAGGTAGTAATTCACTTGGAAAGGGTGCAGAGACTGGTAAAGGGAAGCGAAAGGCTGAAGAAAATGATGACAGGTCAAAGCGACAACGGAGGGAGCCGCGATTTACCACCTATTCAGAACTCAACGAGGGTTTGGAGAGAATCTACCAAGACACTCGAGAGCAAGTTGCCTATCGTAGACCAATACGACGGGATCCAACTACCGACGAGAGAAAATCAGACAAATATTGCTTATTCCACGAGCTGAATGGACATAGCACAAATGAATGTAGACACCTGAAGGTTGAGGTAGAAGGGCATATCAGGAACGGTAGGCTACTTCAGTATGTAAGGAGGTGAGCTCCAATGGTGGAACCAGAGCGACAACCGTCTACATCAGCTAGGGGTGATCCTGAACCAGGACACCGTTTGGTTATCAATTGATTTGAATAACGATGAATGAGTCGTAAACTTCTCACTAACCACATCAAACCATTTACACATGTATGAGATCGCGAACGATCCACAGGCATGCTCTGAATGATTGTTGATCGTCTCGTAGTGAGAATTTACACTTTGACATCCTTGCTTTGCTTTAGTTTCATTTTGATTTGAACATTTAGACTTTGTTTGTTTGAATATTTCTGTGAACGTTAATTTGATATTTGCAATTATGTAGAAGAAGTTACTTGCGTATGCTTTGGATCACGAACGGTCCACAAGCACACCTTGTATGGCGATGAACCGCCACGATCGCTGATTCAGAAGTTCACCCGAACGTGAACCTGACATTGATAATACTAAGTCCCCCCCGGGCACACTCACCCGACCTCGAACGGTCACTATTAGCCTCGAACGGCACCCGACCTCGAACGGTCACCATTTGCCTCGAACGGTCACACTTCATCTAATATAACATTCGACCGCGAACGATCACATATTGCCTCGTGCGGCACCCGATCGCGAACGATCAAATTTTCCCTCGTATGACATCCGACTTCGAACAGTCACAATCCGTCTAGAACGACATCCGACTTCGAACAGTCACAATCCGTCTAGAATGACATCCGACTTCGAACGGTCACAATCCATCTAGAACGACATCCGACTTCGAACAGTCGTAATCTGTCTAGAATCACACCCGACCGCGAACGGTCACAACTCGTCTAGAACGACATCCGACCTCGAACGGTCACCATTAGCCTCGAACGGCACCCGACCTTGAACGGTCACAACTCGCCTCGAACGGCACCCCTCACCTCAAATGGCTTGATCGCGAATGGTCGTCATTTGAGGTCATACAAAAAAATGCTAGATCACGAACGGTCGCATTCCACCTCAAATGGCTTGATCGCAAACGGTCGTCATTTGGGGTCATATAAAACTGTCAAACTCTTCGCAGGTTGTACCACAGGTCATTAACAGGATATGAACATCCAACTTATGGAACTACAAAACACACCTTCCTATCGCAAGGCATGTTTTGGGGGGCAAATGTTATCCCGCCTTTTGGCAAGGCCGTGACACCAAAAACTTGACTAGAAACCGATGACAGTTCGTCTTGGAGATCGATTGCACGCTGGCTCACTATGGATATCGATGAATTTTGTCCGAGTCCGGATCGAGCCACGATTAACAAGACACAACAATCAAAGCTAGGGAAGCCAACGTTCCAAGTTTCAAGACGATCCGAGTTCGTATGCTCAACTTATGATCGATACAAGATGAAGGAGATTCCCCCTGATTCGAATCCATAGGTGAAGTCTATGTTCGAATCCATCAGGATCTGCTTGCTCCGGATCGATCGATTACCTCCTCATTCGAATCCCTCAGATGGTCAAGCTTCGTATCCATCGGTCGAATCCATGCCCGAATCCTTCAGTTATCAGATCCATCAAGACAAAGTACTTCGAATCCACGGAACTACTTCACTTCGTAACCTTTAGAGTGAAGACCTTCGAATCCATCAGGATGATGCACTTCGTATCCATCTGCGCTCGGTGGTTCGTATCCTTCAGGATGGAGTACTTCGAATCCATGGAGTTGCCCTGCTTCGAATCCATCCTATTACGAGAGTTTCGTATCGATCGACCAAGGCGCACTATGATCGATGCGAACAGATTT
This sequence comes from Allium fistulosum, assembly GCA_030737815.1. NCBI lineage: Eukaryota > Viridiplantae > Streptophyta > Magnoliopsida > Asparagales > Amaryllidaceae > Allium > Allium fistulosum. The sequence continues at coordinate 847,137,486 of CM060903.1, forward strand.
CCCTTCGAATCGATGTGTAGAGAAATACCTCGAATCCACTAAGCCAAAATAGCAAAAATGATGGAGTCGACCCAGTCAACTCGGAGTTAAAAGAGGATCGATACGAGAAACACGCGCGCCACGTCACCACGCACATGCACCTAGCATCGATTCGACCCTATCGATTCGAAGGGATCGATTCGAACCACTCGTGTTCACCAGAAATGCAATCTTGAATCGATCATAACTTGAGATCAACAAGTCCAAATGCTATGAAATTTTCACAGAAGCTTACAAACATGTTGAAGAATGTCCACACCAAATTTCAGCTCGATTGGACGATTTCTTGATCGATTCGAATGGACTTCGAATCGATCCTAAAGTGGGCCTGGATTTCCAGAAAGTGGGCATATGGGCCCCCTCACGAGCCAGAACTGGTCTCCCTTCAATTTAGGCGAAATATCAGCCTCCTACAACTATAAATAGAGCCCCTGGCCATTCAGAAAAGGGGTCAGACAATTTTGAGAGCTAAAGAGCGCCCAGACTCTGCCAGATTTACTCAGAATCACCACAGCTTCCTTAGATTCAGATTATAATCATATAATAAGTTGTACTACATCAGAAGAAATTGTAATCATCAAGTGAACATCAATAAAATCATCAACTTCAGAGTGGATGTAGGCAAGATCGTCGAACCACTATAAATCTCGCATTTATATTCATTATTTCTGAATTGTGATACTCTGTTTGCTTAGATTTGAGATTTGTGTGTGAATATTGTTGATTTATATTCATACACTGGTGCTTTCACAACATTCGGGGTTTGTGACCAATTTTGGCGCAAACATTAACTAATCCTGAAACTACTTGGATTTGACCCGAGTATTAAAATTACTCGGATCAAGCTTGGAAAATTAGCGTGAGAAACACGAATTATAAATATATATAACAGAGTCATAGATCAGATTTGATGCCAACCAAAAATTTATTGAAAAGAAAGGGTATCTCCTAAGACCATCTCGCACATAATCACGGACCGGTTTTTACCTTACGATAACCAAAATACTTTATATCGAAACATTTTGATATTATCTTTAATGACATTGGTTTGAAATCATTTTTCAAATAAAAGTATATACAAAGGAAGTACCAATTTTTGGACAAGTGGATATGGTATATGGTAACAATGAGCAGCTGAAATGTTTGCAAGGCATTATAGCTATTTTGGGAATACAATCAAAATCGTAAAAATCGTATTGGAATTGGATTTTGAACATGATAGGGAACTAGTGGCCTTTTCCTTCCTTTGCGGACTCTATGTATAGCATTGATAGTACCCGGTGGCTTCTCGTACAGGGACTCAAACATCACTATACCATATTTCTACACTAGTATGAATCATCGTATTCGGTGGCTTTTCGTACAGGGACACATACACCACTATACCTATTCATCTACACTCCAAGGCTACAATACCTTTTTAGACACCATTATCCGATTATCTGTAATATTGTAATATTTCCTTCGGACCACATAGTTTCCTGTATCGTCTCCAGGATGTGAGGCTCATGAAGCCATGCTTTACTTCCCACAAAGCCATACTTTACTTTCCACTCTTTACATTCCACAAAGCAAATTACACTTAGAATGCCATATTGCCATTTCTAACAACACACTACTGATTTCTACAAAAGTACAACCCCTAAGTTCATACGTCTCAGGGAAGGGTGTTAAGTATAAGATGGGTTACCTCCTACACCACCAAACAAATGTACGTTTGTAAAAACAAATGTATGTAGTCTTAGAAATGCAATGTTAGACATTCATCCATAGAAGTTATCCTAGTAAAGGACAAACCGAAGGCACTCCTCCTACTACATCCTGTTTTGGGAATCACCCCTAGGATTAGTAGCGAGTAGTCCTTGCCAATCAAAGATTTTCAGAACGAAGGCACTACTGCCACCATATATATAATATGGGAATCACTCCAGAGGTTAGTGGCAAGCAACCCTACATTATGAAGATCTTCGTCTTCAAAATTATTGTCTTTAATATATCTTCACTTTCGAACGTGTATATTGGTCGAAGTGGTTTCTGGATAGGAATCACCAAAATTCGATCTCGGTCTTTCTGAATGAATCATTGATAAAAAGATGTCAAGTATGTAGGTGACTATTAAACATCATCTAGTTTATAAATCTTTTCATCCAAATAAACTTCTCTTCAGAGGTATAAGCTTTAAACCATTTTTATTTCTTTCAGTATATGGGATTATTAAGCCTCTTTTTAACTTTGGAAAGACCAAACCATTTCTTTTAAATTACATAGAAAAATATTTCCATTTTCTAATATTACTATAATTCCAATCTTAACAGAGATTTCATATTCCCAAAACGTAGTTTTAATGGATTAAAAACAATGTTCTTTAAGACATCGTTTACTGTAAACCCAAACCAGTTTGTATTGAATTAAAAGGGTTCATAAATTTTAGACTAACTATACTCCATGCTAATTTCCATATTCAACCTGCACTGTTCATCGAATAACGGTGAAAACACCTTTTAAATTCATATGGATAATACGAGCTCCCTCCTTGGAATTTAATATAGAGTTTAACTAGAATGTTTTCTTTAACAACCAAAATCCTATTTTAAATCTGGTTTAGCTTTTGGAAAACTCCAAATCTCTTTTCTTTTATTTTAATAAAATGTGGTCCGAGTAAATAAAATTAACTATCCCCTCTGTCAGGCCAATCCGGATAGCTAGGGGGAGTAGGGAACTGGTTTTCCAAACTCCGACCTAGAGACTATCTCACTCTGTCACTCATAAGGTGGTCAAGTTATTTGATCAACTCCAAACATTTATAAACATTTGATTTATCATTTGAAAATTATTTTCAAAATATTTGGTAAAAAAAACCTAAGTTTGAAACATTTATTCAAAAGTTGTCAAATTCCGTTGCTAAATTGTCGATGAATAGTGATTTTAAAGCTTTATAGATCAAACACCAATTTCATTATATATATATATATATATGTCAATTTTTATAACTATGATCCCTTTTAAAACATTTTAACATATTTATAGAATTTATTTCATGTTTTTAAAGATTAAAAATGTCCATTTTTAAAGAGTCGAAAACAATATTTTATGAACTGTCAAAACGCGACGAATCTAATTGGACATATCTCAACTTTACTAAATGAAATCTTGATTTTTCCCTTTCATTTGAAAAATATTATTATAAGGGTCCAAAAAATTGTTATTTAAATAAATTCTAACTTATATTTTATTATGCACATTGATTTAAATTTTTACAGTGTGAAATCGCGAACTGCGGCTACGCGATGAGCTCATTTTTACTCAATTTTTCGAACTTTACCAATCTTTTTCGAAACACTTATAAAACTTTTATATAACATATTAAACCATTTTAAACCCATATTTTACTATTTTACTTGATTCCAAAATTCATTTTCACTTTGTTTCTAAATATTATAATATTATATCATTATAATATTCTATTTTTCTATTTACAATTCTTTTATATAATCCATATGATATTTTCATATCATTTCATCTTTTAAAACCATTATTTTTCAAAATCAAATCATAAAAATTATTTTAAAAATAATTTCAAAACTCCTCCATTCCAATTTCTTTTATTTTGAAACTAAATTCCAACCATTATAAAATGATGCTTTCTTGATTTATAAATCAAAGAGGCTTAATACTCCACATACACATATTATTCAGAGTATAACATTGATTATTTTCATGAATTAACCATGGTTATTTAAAGTAATCATTTCTATTCCGTTGATATGATTTTCACATCATTAGTTAATAGTTATAATAATTCTTTTTATCACGACTAAGTTATCAACCAATCACAACCAAGTTATCAATAAATCAAATCAGCCAATATTTATCCAAATATTTTTAATTAACAAATTAATCATGCATGTCATCATTTAAAATCAATTTGAGATTTATAGGAATTAAAGTCAGGATATGTTCTCACTATTATAGCTTTCCCTTTTGAACTCCTTGAAATTATTTTGATGGTACTCATGCTGCACTTCTCTCCACTTTCTCCACTCTGGAACTTCTTGAACTTGCTTCCCCTTCCTTGGAATGCTCGGCCTTGGCTCCTGGCGAGGTGAATGCTTGGCCAAAGGTGGAGATGGGAGTGAGCCGTGCACTATAGGTGAGAGGAGAAGAAGGTTGGCAACGCTTTGAAGTTGGATCTTTATGGTATGTATGTATATATTCCTTATTTTCTTTTCATAATTTTTTTGACATTACTTTGAGGTTTATTTTTCTTAGAGGAGGAAGCTATTAAAGATGCCATTAGAGATCAAGAAAAGAAGGGGAAAAAGAAGTCAATTGTGTGAATGATAACTGAAGCCTTAGTGTGTATTTATAGCCTTTCCAAGCCTTAACCTTTAAGCAACCACCAAAATATCTCCCTCCCCACATGCTGAGCCCCCACCATGTCCCATCCTACCATCATTTCATGCCCCTTGTCCCCTTGTCTTGGTTGCGAAGAAATGACGTGGAAAGAATGAAGAGATGTACATTAATGGTGAGGTGAAGCTTGCTTTTTTAAGCACAAACCACGTTCACACTTAAGTAGACGTATGTAATATTTATATATGTATATGTATAAGTGTATGTGCTTGTGTGACATGTATATACATGTGTATGTATGTGCACAAGACAACAAACAACAATGCAACATTCTATTACAACTTTTATTCTTTAAACCGTTGAAAATCCGGAATCTGATTTTCGGTCATATTTTTACTGTTTAGTTAAACTATATACTGATAAACAAATCATTAAGATATATTCATTATCATCTTTAAATAATTAATATGATCTCGTTTGAATTATAAAACCATATTTTATAATATTAAAACAAATGTTGCAAAGGTGTGCCGTTGAACTGCTAAAGTGCGACGAAATTTGTTACATTATAAAACAAATTAATATATTTATAAAACCATCATAAATCACTTATTATCATTATGTAATAATTATATGAAGTTTATTAAGGCTATAAAATTATATTTACAACATTTAATAAATTTCCAACAACTTATAATTTCAAACTGCAAAAACGCGACATCGAACTGCAAAAACGCGAGAAACTAATTTCTTTCTTAAATGAGTTCATATATTTATAAAACCTTTCGAAATAAATTATTTTTATTATATAATTAATCAAAATGTTCTATTTAACATTTAAAATCAATTATTTGAGTATTTAAAATTAATTAAATATTCCATATTTAAGTGATAAAATTTTGGGTCGTTACATTCTTCCACCCTTAAAAGAATTTCGTCTCAAAATTTAACTACAATCCAAAACCCAAAAGATTTTGCCCAAAACATTATTTTATATACTTAAATCCTTATGATGTATACGGATCATCCCTACGTAATATCTGATTCGATTTCCTTTTAAACACACAACTTTACTTTCAAACTAGTATTGATCTTTCCATCCTCAACTGCGGACTTTGATCGGGCTTCTTGATCAAAAACTTTCGTTTTCCTTGCATAGCTCTCAACTATGATAGAAAACTCAAGTACCCAACCACAAGCCCTCATCAACATGTGCCGTCAAGACTCGAGTGATAAATCATTTTTCAGATTGGTGTAAACACCTCAAAGTGCTGTACTCGAATCTTAGATCAAAATTGTGCAATTAAATGATCTACATACCTCATACGTACTTATTAACCTTTCCAATAATTTTATGAAAACATTTCATAAAACTTTTATTCAAACATTTTTATAAAGGTGCTTCTTTATACATAATTACTTGGAAATATTTATTCACAAAAAATTTCTATCTTCTTCCCAAAGAAACCATTTCAATTTCAACACTTAGAAAATACCTCTATATACTTAAATTTGTAAAAATCTTTGAGGAAAGCGTCATATTTTCCAAAAAAATATTTTATTGGATCAAAATGAATGTTGCGTAAAACATCGTTACGTCAACCCAAAAACACTAGTATAGGGATCTGATTAATTATACTTAATATTAATTTTTAATGTCGAACTTAAACTATTTATTAGTTAACAATGAAGTCGATCAAGTTGGGGTATCATTACCTCTCAGACCTTGAATGGATGCCATTCTTAACTTAAAAATAGAAATAAGTAACCCACCTCGAATCTTAACATCAAATATAGGATAGGTATAAATCTCATATACTATATAAAATATCTCCTTTTGGAAATCACTTACTATAACAACAATATTATAGTCTATGTCTTCCTCACTTTTTTAAAAACATTTATTTATGACAATGATGTCGAAACTATGTCTTCTTCCAATTAAGCCCTTTTTAAATCACTTTTCATAAAGACACCGCTTTATTTAAAAGCTTTTCACAAACTTTACATCTTATTTAGACTTCTCAAATCTAATTAATTTATTATTTTCAAAATATATTCCTTCGAAAATAATTTCCATAGTAAATGCAAACGTCTTAATATCAAAATTTTATAACCACTCATTATCATGCTAATTAGTTATCCAAAATTCTCATTTTAAATTTTTATTTCAAATTATCTTATTAAATTGATGGGGTAGAAGAAATACGCACAAAGAATAATCCACCAAAAAGATATTTACTAGTTAAGGGATAAACCTAGAGAATACGGTTTATCATACATAACCATTTAATATATAAATACTAGGATTTCTATACACACTATTCTTGGGCCTTTTCCGAGGTAGATGGTGCTTTTCCCTTGGTACCTAAGTTAGCCAACCACATTTTTTCTTTAAACAGTCCTCCCATACGTGCCCCCATTTATAACATGAATTGCAAGCCCATGCACTCCTTCAAGCTATAATAGCAACTGTAGGGGGTGCTGTCTGAAGGGCATATGTCTTAGCCTTCTTTTCCTTTTTTTCTTAAAAGCACTCCCTGACAATATGTCCTAATTCTTTGCAGTGGTAGCAACTCTTTTCCTTCGTTGAAGGAATTCTTGGTTTCTTCTTTATTCTAGGGAACTTATGTAGAAAATGACCTCACCCTTTACACTTAAAACAGAATATATCATCCAGAACCGGATTTTCTTTCTTCCATTTCTTTATTATCCTATCCTCATAACAAACTGCATAATGCCCTTCTTTACCACACCTAAAGCAGTAGATGCTAGCATAAGGTCCTAGTTTTGATTTTTCCCGAGCTTCGTTTTCTGCACGTGCTCTTTGTGCTGCCTTTGGACTCATCCAAAACTCATTACCGAATTAAAAAACGCCATTATGCCCCTAAGCGATATACTAAAATACAATCAGAAGTTTCATACTGATTACATCTCATTCCATTCAAAATAAATCTTTTATCCAAATAACTTAGTTTAGATTTGTTCGGATTTGAACTTGCCTTGATCTTACAATGATAAGGAGAATAATTTACTAAGTGTACGATACCGTTCGCCCAAGCCAACATGATCGATACTTAAGAGATTATTTAGATCATTACCAAATAAATCAAGACTTATTCATCAAACTTTTCAAAGAGAATGCATCTTATAAAAATTTCCCTTTTCAAAAATATTCTTTTATAAAATATAATCTTTTGAAAACAGTGTATCGATTTTTCCTGTTGAAGTATTTAGGAATCCCTATCAATCATATGATGTCCCATGTATTGACCAGAATTCTTAAACTACTCAATAGACCAATCAGCACAAATCATTTTATTAGTCACTAACAAATATGCGCTCATATATATAATACACTCAAATTCATTCTAGGATGTCTCTTACCCTATCTCTAATTAGTTACTCATCCTAGGGCATTACTAACCTTATCTCTGATAAACCTACTAGGCTTAGGTGTTTGCTCAACCTAAGCTCTGATGCCGGATGTAACGAATGAGATTTTTGACCCTGGAAAATCGGCAATAATACGTCTGGTATATTGTGTGCCGAGCATTCAAATGTCGAAAAAACCGATTATTAAGGGTAAAAGAAAATAAAGACAGAATATAATCTCACACGAATGAAATAATTTATAATATGAATCATCTTTACAATGGAAAATTTGAAATACATATATATTAGAGTCTAACCTAAGCTCAGCCTGGATAGTTATAAATACCCATCCTTAGAAATGTTGAAAAACAACAAACACAGATAAAAGTAAACTACATCCATATGTTGATGAAGATCTCCAGCTCTCCTCTGCAAACACCAAGGGTCTAAAGCTAATCCAGAAACTACTGGGATCTGACCCAAGTATTAAGAATATGTGAATCGGGCTTGGCAAACCAACATGAGAAATATGAATTATAAATATATATAATAGAGTCATAGATCAGATTTGATGCCAACCAAAACCTTTTTGAAAAGAAAGGGTATCTCGTAAGACTAGATTGTGCCTAAACACAGACGGGTTTTTACCTTACGATAACCAACATACTTTATATCGAAACATTTTGACATTATCTTTAATAAAATTGGTTTGAAAACACTTTTCAAATAAATGTATATATAAAGAAAGTACCAATATCTGGACAAGTCGACAGAGTATATGTTACTAAGGGGTAGCTGAAATGTTTGCAAGGCATTACAACTATTTTGGGAATATAATCAAAATCATAAAACTCGTATTCGAATTGGATTTCGAACATGATAGGGAACTAGTGGCCTTTTCCTTCCTTTGCAGAATCTATGTATAACATTCATAATACTCGCTAGTTTCTCATACAGGGACCTATACACCACTATACCATATTGCTACACTACTATGAATCAGCATATCCGGTGGTTTTTCGTACATGGACTCATACACAACTATACATGTTCATCTAAAATCCAACGGTGCAACACCTTTTTATCCACCATTATCCGATAGTCTGTAAAATTGCAATATTTCCTTCAGACCACAAAGTTTCCTGTATCATCTCTGGGATGTGAGGCTCGTCCGGCCACTCTTTACTTTCCACAAAGCCCCGCTTTACATTTCATAAAGCCATGCTTTACTTTTCACAAAGCAAATTCCACTTAAAATGCCACATTGCCATTTCTAACAACACACTATTGATTTTCACAAAAGTACAACCCCCAAGTTCATACGCCTCAGGAAAGGGTGTTAAATATAAGAGGGGTTACCTCCTATACCACTAAACAGATGTACGTTTGTAAAAACCAATGTATGTGGTCTAAGAAATGCAATGTCAAACATTCATCCATACAAGTTGTCCAGATGAAGGATGAACCGAAGGCACTTCTCTTATTACATCCAGCTTTGGGAATTAACCCTAGGATTAGTAGCGAGTAGTCCTTGCCAATCAAAGATTTGCAGAATGAAGGCACTACTTCCATCGTATATATAATATGGGAATCACCTCGGAGGTCAGTGGCAAGCAGCCCTACATTATGAAGATCTCTGTCTTCAAAATCATCATCTTTAACATGTCTTCACTTTCGAACAAGTATATTGGTTCGAAGTGATTTTGGATAGGAATCACCCCAATCCGATCCCAGTCCCTCCCAACAAATCATAGTAAAAAGATGTAAGGCATGTAGGTGATTATTAAACATTATCCAATTAATAAATCTTTTCGTCCAAATTAATATCTCTTCAAAGATACAAGCTTTAAACCATTTTTATTTTTTTAGTATATAAGGGATTATTAAGCCTCCTTTTAACTTTGGAAATACCAAATCATTTCTTTTAAATTACTTAGGAAAATATTTCCATCTTCTAATATTAGTATAATTCCAATCTTAACGGAGATTTCATATTCCCAAAACATATCTTTAATGAGTTAAAAACAATGTTATTTAAGACATCATTTACTGTAAACCCAAACCAGTTAGTATTGAATAAAAAGGATCCATTAATTTTAGACTAACTATACTCCATACTAATTTCTGTATTCAACCTATATTATTCGTCGAATAACGGTGAAATCACCTTTTAAATTCATACGGATAGTATGAGTTCCTTCCTTAGAATTTAATATAGAGTTTAACTAGAATGTTTTCTTCAACAACCAAAATTCTATTTTAAATCTAGTTTAACTTTTGAAAAACTCCAAATCTCTTTTCTTTTATCTTAAGACAATGCGGTCCTAGTAAATCAAATTAACTATCCCCTCTGTCGGGCCAGTTCGGATAGTTAGGGAGAGCAAGCAACTTGTTTCCCAAACTCCAGCCTAGAGACTATCTCTTTCTATCACACATAAGGCGGTCAAGTTATTTGATCAACTCCAAACCTTTAAAAACATTTGATTTATCATTTGAAAATCATTTCCAAAATATTTGAGAAGAAAAACCTAAGTTTAAAACATTTATTCAAAAGTTGTCAAATTCCGTTGCTAAATTGCCCGTGAATAGTGAATTTAAAGCTTTATAGATCAAAACACCAATTTCAATATATATATATATATATATATATATATGTCCATTTTGTAACTCAAATACCTTTTAAAACATTTTAACATATTAGTGGAATTTATTTCATATTTTAAAGGTTAAAAATATCCATTTTTAAAGAGTCCAAAACAATATTTTACGAACTGTCAAAACGCGATGATTTTGAAAATTTGATTTGACATATCTAAAACTTTACTAAATGAAATCTTGAATTTTCTCTTCCATTTGAAAACTTTGATTATAAGGTTCCCAAAATTCTTCTTTCAATAAGTTCCGACTTAAATTTCACTTTGCATATTGATTAAACGTTTTACATTGTGAAATTGCGAACTGCTGCTACGCGACGAGCTCATTTTTACTCAGTTTTTCAAAGTTCACCAAACTTTTCGAAACACTTTTAAAACTTTTATATAACATTTTAAAGCATTTTAAACCCACATTTTACTATTTTACTTGATTCCAAAAGTCCATTTTCACTTTGTTTCTAAACATTATAATATTATATCATTATAATATTTAATTTTCTATTTTTCCATTTACAATTCTTTTATATAATCCATATGATATTTTCATATCATTTTCATCTTTTAAAACCATTATTTTTCAAAATCAAATCATAAAAATTGTTTTACAAATAATTTCAAAGCTCCTCCTTTCCAATTTCTTTTATTTTAGAACAAAATTCCACCTTTATAAAATGATGCTTAATACCCCACATACACATATTATTTCAGAGTATAATATTGATTATTTTTCATGAATTAACCAAGGCTATTTAAAGTAATCATTTTTATTCTGTTGGATATGTTTTTCACATCGTTAGTTATAATAATTCTTTTTATCACAACCAAGTTATCAACAAATCAAATCAACCAATATTTATCCAAATATTTTAATTAACAAATTAATCATGCATATCATTATTTAAAATAAATTTAAGATTTAAAGAAACTAAAGTTAGGATATGTTCTCACTATTATAGCTTTCCCTTTCAAACTCCTTGAAATTATTCTGACGGTACCCCAAAAACCCTTCTCTCCAATTTATCAACTTTGAAGCTTCTTGAACTTCCTCCCCTTCTTTGGAATGATCAGCCTTGGCTCTTGGGTAGGTGAATGCTTGGCCAAAGGAGGAGTTGGTGTGAGCCATGCACTATAGGAGAGAAGAGAAGGAGTTTGGCAACGCTTTGGAGGTGGATCTCTATTGTATGCATGTATATATTCCTTACTTTCTTTTCATATTTTTTTTGCCATTACTTTGAGGTATATTTTCCTTAGAGGAGGAGGCCATTAAAGAGGCTATTAGAGCTCAAGAAAAGAAGAGGAAGAAGAAGTGAATTGTGTGAATGATAAGTGAAGCCTTAAGGTGAATTTATAGCCTTCCCAAGCCTTAACCTTTAAGCAACCACCAAAATATCTCCCTCCCCATATGCTTAGCCGTCCACCATGTCCCATCCATCCATCATTCCGTGCCCCCTTGTCCTCTTGCTTTGGTTGTGAAAAATGAGGTGGAAAGGATGAAGTGATGTGCATTAATGGTGAGGTGAAGTTTGCTTTTTAAGCACAAATCGTGTTCGCACTTAAGTAGATGTATGTAACATGTATATATGTATATGTATAAGTGTATATGCATGTATGACATGTATATACATGTGTATGTATGTACAAAAGGCATCAAACAACAATGCAATATTCTATTATAACTTTTATTCGTTAAACCATTGAAAATCTGAAATCTGAATTCTGGTCATACTTTTACTATTTAGTTAAACTATGTACATTGGTAAAAAAATCATGAAAATATATTTATTATAATCTTTAAATTAAAATGATCACATTTGAACTATAAAACCATATTTTATAATATTAAAACTGATGTTGCAAAAGTGCGCCGTTGAACTGCCAAAGTGCGACGAAATATGTTATATTTATAAAACAAGTTAATATATTTATAACATCATTATAAATCACTTATTATCATTATATAACAATTATATGAAGTTTATTAAGGCTATAAAATAATATTTATAACATTTAATAAATTCCCAACAACTTATATTTTCGAACAGCAAAAACGCGACGTCGAACTGCAAAAGCACGACGAAGCTGATTTCTTTTCAAAATGAGTTCATATATTTATAAAACCTTTCAAAATGAATAACTATCGCTATATAATTAATCGGAATGTATTATTTAACATTTAGAATCAATTATTTGAATATTTAAAATTAATTAAATATTCCAAATTTAAGTGATAAAATTCCTGGTCGTTACATTCACCAAGTTCTTGCCTACTGTATAGTTTGATCGTTGCTCAAACTTGATTCGATTGCTTGCTATGGGCCACTTGATGGCCCATAGGAAGAATGAGTTGGTAGATGGGGACGTTGGTGGAGAATAATAGGTCTTACATGGAGATGGTAGTTTCAACATTTTGTTGGCGGGCGATGGCCTTGTCGGAGTTCATTGACAAAGTGCAATGAGTGATGGCCATGTCGAAGCTCATTAGGAAAGTATCCATGGTATCTTGTTTGAGAGTTTCTTAGAGTAAAAGTATGTAGGTGGAATTGGTAGGTTTGGATGGAAATATAGTATCAGGGTGAAGATTGTTAGATTTCGGTGATACAATATTTTCATATTAAAGAAGATTTTAAAGATATTGTTGATTTTGGTGATATTATATTTCCAAGTAAAGAAGATTTGGAAGATATTTGATATGATGACTCTAATATATTACCTCTTTTATTGTATTAAAGAGAGCAATGAATTATCTTCATGAGAAGAAGAGTGATTTGAAAGATTGAAGCAGTCAAACAATTCCCTAATCATCTGATTAAAGAAGTAATCTTATTAGGCGCGTGCAAATTAGGGGAAACTGGAAAGTCAGGCCGATAAATGTTTTACATATGAATAGGAGAATTGATTAGGCATTGATTTATAACCATAATTCAATTACTTCAACCTTAAGTAATAATCTCTACAGAAAGATAGTCATTCTGTAGAGATTAGAATCATCCCCTCAAGTTGTATTTCTTATTCTTCTTTTTAGCCTCCATTATCAATCTTATAAAATTCTTTTTTCTTAGAAAGTAATAAAATATCCTCTTCACAAAGTGGATGTATACTATTCTGAGATAGTGGAACCACTATAAATCCATGTGTAAACTCTCTTTTTTACTTTATTCTGTGATTTTCTGTTTTGTATTCTCATATTGCTATTTGTTTTATCGTATTACAATACGATCTTATTGCTTCCACATTTATTTGGGTTAAATTATAGTCATTTCTATAAAATTTACCCCACCAATCTAGTATTAGAGCTTTGAAGGTTGTTGTTGAAGCCTAGGGCTAGAAGGTGATTGATAAGATGGTAGGATCTAGAGATGGAAGTGCAGTTAGACCTACCCAGGAGTATGCATCCTACACTATGGGTTCATAAGTAGCATCCAATTTACAATTGGCTATAGCGAAGTGGAATGGAGATATTGAGTCCGATAAGTGGCAGTGGAAGATAAAAGTGGTGTTGAGAAGAAATCGTGTTCATAAGTTTGTGTTTGACGTAGAATCATTGCCAATGGATATCTCATAATTGGAAAGGAAAGAGATGGAAGAATGGGCCTTTACTACTCTCCAATTGGTCATGGGTGAGAATGTCATTTCAGAGATTATTAGTGAAACCACTGCTAGAGGTTTGTGGAAGAAACTGGAGGATCTCTACATGAAGAAGTGAGGACATGGCTCTTGGGTGAAGAGACGAGAGGTTAAATCAAGCTTATGAGCAAAAGTGTAGAAGCTAGTAGAAGTCAATGGCTGTTCATAGAGAGAGGAAGAAAGGAGTAGAAGGAGAATTATTTCAGAGGGTGTTCTAAGTCAAGGAAGCCCGAAAGTGGTGGGAGAGGCAAGTTTATAGACAACAAGTGTCATCACTATAAGAAGCATGGCCATTGGAAGAAAGATTATCTAGATTTGAGGAAGAGAAATGAAGCGGATGGTTCTTCATCTATTGCAATGGAGAAGGTTGTTTCTGATGATGTATTGACTACATCTGTTTGTGATGTACCAAAACATCGGGTGCTGGATTCAAGGGTGTCTTTCCATATGATACCAAGGAAGGAGTATTTTTGTTCTTATGAACTTAAGGAGAGAAGTGCCAAATTGATAGGGAACGATGCTACTTGCAAGTTATTAGGAGAAGGATCAATGCGTATTCACATGCATGATAGTGTGATGCACACTATCATTGGAGTCTACTATGTTCCAGGTTTAATGTAACGACCCGTAATTTTAGTTGTTTTATTTATTTAATTAATTGAATTTGTGTGAAATTTTAAACAATAAAGTTTTGAAATAAAAATTTAATATTTGGAACATGTCTAATTAGACATAGCAACTGGTAAATTTTCATCAGATAATTTGGTAGTTTATTTTCTAGTGTAATTTTATTCCAATTTATATCAGTGAAAATCGAAGGTAATAAAATGTTTTCCAAACCTAAATATTTTTACATAGGAAATTTGTAAATCATCTTCTGAGTGAGACGTCATATTTCGTTCCTCCAAATTTTGACTGTTTTTGCTCCGTTTATCTTATTTTCGGCAAAATAGCAGCATTTTGGTACCGATATCGACTTTTGATCGGATGGTCGTATCACTGATATCTGTATACCGTTTTGATCGTCTCGTCGTGCTGGTCTCAGCAGTATGTTCGTTGATGAGTTTCGAAGTCCAGTTAATGGTGAAATTCATGGAACGACTATCTGTATCGGTATTCAAGAATTTGTCTTTTGTTCCCTTTTGACCGTTTAACCATCCACTGTGTAATCAAACGCCATCAACAATTATTATTTTTCACCTTTTAACCTTTTGCTATTCCTGTATTGAATAGTTGTGACTTTTGCAATTCTCATAATTCATTTGAGAATAACATTATATAAAATATATCTGTCCTTAGCCAATTGTTTTCCTTCTTCTGTTGCCTCTACTGTTTTATTTTCTGGAATACGAAAGCACCCAACAGAAACTCATCTCCTTCCCCAAAGTAATCACTTCCAAACCCGTTCGTTCCCTATTATTTTGAACTCATCCTTTGCCTCCTCCTCCTCTCCATAACCGGCCACCAGCGCATCATCTCCACCACCAAATCTAGTAGCTCCACATCACCATGTCCAGACAACATCCGCCTCTGGCCTCCCTTCACCTCGAGTCTCCTCTTCACAGCAGCCATCACTTCGCTCTTCCACCCTCCCCACGTTCATGTCCCTCTACTCGGCCACAACCAGGCAATCGCCTGAACCACTTGAACTTCCCTTCATTCCATAATCTTCGGCCGAAGCCCATGTGTCTTCATTTTATAAGGTAAGCCGGGTCGTTTATATTTATATTAGTGTTTATGTATACTATATTATTTATATTATAGTGTGAAGTGAAGGTATATATATATACAAATAGCATTATTTGTTTCGTATATATATAGTTATATAGTTTGTATATGAAAATCTACTTTAGGCAGTGATGTATATATGTTGTTTATATACTCATTTATATGTATTATAAGATATGTACATAATATATCTTACTTGTGACAGCAATTTTATAAGATGTATGTTATATAGTATATAGTAGTTTCCGTGCCTATATATATAAGTATGTATATTTTAAAAAGAAGTATTTTGTTTACAGTGTATATATATATATGGGTTCTTATATATAACTGGGCTTTTGCTGTTTTTAGATGAGATCTATGTGTTATACTATTTAGTTATAAAGTTAGTTTATACATATAGTACAAAGTCTGATGTTTGCAGTTCTAATATCATGTTAGTAATATATATTTATATAGGTGGCAAGTTTATACAAGGATATATATACAGTTTTATGTGTCCTTCTTGACAGTTTATATACTTTGTTATGTTTGTCGTAAATTAGCCTACACTTGTATAAGGATATATATATATATATGTTGTATATTTTAATAAGTCTGCATATATATTAGTTTATATATATATATGTATTATGTTAGTGGTTGTATGTATACTAGTATGTACTGTTATATATTAGTCTATAAACTTTAGATTTGTTGCCTACAGTATACTTTGGGTTTCTTATTTGCAGCTTTTCAAAATTTCAGTTTTATATATATATATATACACTACCCATTTATTTCCCCTGCATGTGTATGGATACTGTAGCTTTAAAAGTATATATTACATTATATATACATATTTATGTATGATTTTAAGTGTTACTCATATAATCTAAAGTTCTATTTTGTTAAGTATTGTTTTAAAAATGTAAAATGTTTGGATGTTTGATTTGTGAGGTGTATACAGATCTTAAATGTAGGTGTATATATAAGTATATTAAGTAGTGATGTATATGTTCAAGTATTTATTCATGGTGTTTAAATATTTTCAAATTTTTGTTAATAGTTTTATTTAGTGTGATAAATCTATATATATTGGGTTGTGTTTAAATTGAAAATTTTGGGATATAATATGGATTTGAAAATATATATTTTGATATTATTTTAGAAAACAAATAATAATATATATAATATAATAATAATTTATATAATTTCAGTTTATATCAAAACTGATTCAATTTGTTTCATTGATTCTTGTTATCAACTCTGTTCGTTGAATTCGTGCCAATTTTGCTTTGCTTTAAAATTCATACTTGGATTCGTAACTCATCTCATTCTCATTTGTCACTAGCCTCGAAAGGTGAGCAATCACTCTGATTAACGTTCTTATATTTATTAAATTTGATTTCAATTGAAACGACAATTGAAATATGCTGCTGTTAGTTATTTACATTGCTATATATATATGCCATTACCTGTATATGTTCACCTATGACATCCGACACCATTATCTGTTATTTATACTGATGATATATGCATGTTACTGTTGTTATTTTATTATCATATCTGTTATCACTCTGCAAGTTCCCTGTCAGTATAGAATCACTATGGGTTGAAATGATACATACCCGAACGATCCGTAGAATAGGAGAAAATCATTATGGGTTGAAATGATAAACCCAAGCGATTTTCATTGAATTGAACTTGGGATTTCGGGTTGAAAAGATATATACCCGAATATGTTTAAATTGCGTATTGAAATGATAAATATCCATATCACTTGACCATAGGATAGAAGATTATATACAGACACCGTTGGTCTATATATAAATATTTTGGAAATGATTTCTATAGTTTTGAAAAGAAATATATGGTTTCAATCAATACTAATTTTAAAGATTTATTAAAGTAGTGGCTGATATGCGTCACCACCAGTCCGGATGCGTAATTGGTATATCTACCCTGACATTGCCTTGTGTGCCGTGTCACCTACCATATCGAGCCCACTACGATTTTGGTTTTAAAGATCCGACCGCGTTAAGGTTCTCCATCCCCTTAACGCTATTTTCTATATGATTATACTTTACTGATTAGACACTACTATATATAGCGTATATTACTATATAGTAGATAGTTTAACGGATCCTTAGGGGATGGTTATCCCAAACATCCTTTAAGTTACTTGTATTTCAGTTGATATTTCACTTGAGTTGGATTTATTGATATAAGAATGTTAATCCTGACTCGAGTGTTTTGTGTTTTGCTTTACGCTCGGGTCAGACTGAGTGATACAACATTTGAGACTCACCTTTGGAGTTGGAGCTTCGCTTGGAGATCCAGCAATCTATCGATCCTGCTTTCAGTTATTCAGTTGATTCCAGTGATGTATTCAGATCTTGTATTTGATTATTGTATTGAGACATCTATTGTATTCGAGACTTCTGTTGTATCTTGTTTAACTCTGTTATATTTATATAGTAGCTTCATGAACTACTATTTTTTTGTTTCCGCTGCATTACTGTTATTTTACTCTGTGTCTGTGATCTGTGATTATTTTATTTACTGTATATGCTGAGTTTTGCCAAATTTTATTTACAATCCATTGTTTTGAATTATTCAAGTCCGGCATGTGTGGATTTATTGTCAATTTGAATGGTCCAAAATACTGGGTCGTTACATTTAAGAAAATCACTTATATCTTTGAGTCAACTAGCATCTTTGGGTTGCAGGATTATGATAGAGTCAGATAGCTTGAAGGTGACACATGATGCTCTTATATTGATGAAAAGAGTAATGGTCCGGAATCTTTATCTACTAAAAGGATTTACATTTCTTGGAGAGTCATGTGTTGGAGTTGATAGTTCACGAGCTTTGGATGCCACCAGACTTTGGCATCTCAGATTGGGTCATATTTTGGAGAAGTTCTTTGCGTTGTTTTGTAGAAGGAAGATGCTCAATGGTGAAAGCTTCAATCGTTTGGAATTCTACCAGGAGTGTGTATTGGAAAAGCATACGAAGATTTCTTTCGGCATCCATAGATATAAGTCCAAAGGAGTACTAGAGTATGTCCATATGGATGTTTGAGGACTAGTAGCTACAGCTTCAATTGGTGGAGCTAAATATTTTATCTCTTTTATCTATGAATACTCTTGAAATATTTGGGCAGTCTTGATGAAAGCTAAGCCAAAGTCATTTGAGAAGTTCAAAACTTGGAAGGCACTGATAGAGAATGAAGTCAGATGAAAGCTGAAGATGTTGACATTGACACAGAAAGAATATATCCAAAAAGTGTTTTCTCGGTTCAGCATGAAGAAGGGAAAAGCAATTTGTACTCCCATGCATTTGCACATTCAACTTTCAAGTCTTCGATCTCAGATGAAGACAAAGCTTATATGCAGAAGGTTCCTTATGTTAGTGTAGTTGGAAGCTTAATGCTATGGTCTACATGAACCTGGTATTGCACAAGCGGTTGGTTTGGTTAGTCGTTATATGTGCAGTACATAGTCAAACCGATCACCAATGCTAAGACTTGCATAATTCCAGTCTCCATACCTATTTGGTGGCCTTCTAACTCTAGTGCTAGCCCAAATGGGTATAACTTTGCCTAAGCTTCTGTCAACTCCACCCTGAGCTGCTTCATCTCTAGCTTCACGACCATCACCATCATTGCTAGAGGAATTTTGTGGACCTTTATGTGATGTGTCAAAAACCATAATTACTTTACCTTCTTTTGCAGCTCTGACTCTACTACTGGACTAATATGTGGGAATGGTTTCCATCTCCTTAGGCCTTTCAGCTTCTGAATCTACTAAACTAGATGGATTCTCCTTCAGCTTAAACATAGCGACTCATCAAATAGGACATGTCTAGAGTGCACTACCTTCCTAGGGTTGCAAATGAGATACTTTTTGATGCCTTTTGTATAGCCCAAAATATGACTTGATAGGATCTAGCCTCAAACTTGTCATTTCTTGTATGGTGAACATACATAGGGCTACCAAATATACGAAAGTAACTGATATGTGTTGATGTACCTTTCCACCTTTCCTCTGGAATATTTCCATCAATGGCTGAGCATAGAATTCGATTGATAATATACGCTGCAGTCCACAAAACTTCAGCCCCAAAGCCTTTAGATATACCCACCGTCAATCTCAAACAACAAGCTTTCTCCACTAGAATCCTACTCATCCTTACAACGACTCCGTTTGATTGCAGATCTCTGAATGTAGCGAAGTGTCTTTGAATTCCATGTTGCTTACATAAATCTATGAACTCCTTAGAAACAAACTCACTGCCATTGTCGGATCTCAGCACCTTCTACTTCCTTTCGACTTCATTCTTTACTGGTGCCTTCCAAATTTTGAACCTCTAAAATGACTCCGACTTAGGTTTCACCACGAACAGCTAAACTTTTGAGAGTAGTCATCGGTAAAAGAGATAAAATACTTAGATCGTTCAATAAAAGCTGTAGCTACTGGTCCATAAACATTTCTATGGATGTACTCTAGTACTCCTTTGGACTCATGTCTACCGACACCAAAAGAAACTATCATCTGTTTCCCCAATACATGCTCCAAGCAGAATTGTAAATGGTTGAAGCTTTCACCCTTGATCTTCTTCCTTCTATAAAGCAGCTAAAAGCTCTTCTCCAAAATATGACCCAATCTGACATGCCAAAGTCTGGTGGCATCCAAAGCTCATGAACTATCAACTCCATCACACGACTCTTCAAGAACTGTAGATCCTTGTAGCAGATAAAGATTCCAAACCATTACTCCTTTCATCAATATAAGAGCACCACGTGTCAACTTCAAGCTATCCGACTCTATCGTAATCCTGCAACCCAGAGATGCTAGCTGACCTGAAGACAAAAGAGATTTCTTTAAACCTGGAATATAGCGGACTCCACTGATAGTGCGCACCACGCCATTGTGCATGCGAATGCGCACTAATCCTTTTCCTAATGACATGCAAGTAGCATCGTTCCTCCATCAATATAGCACTTACCTCCTAACCTTCATAAGAATAGAAATACTCCTTCCTATGCGCCATATGGAAAGATGCGCCTGAATCCCGCACCTAATGGTCCGATAGATCGAAAACATATGCAGTCAACACATCATCAGAAACAACCTTCTCCACTGCAATATATAAAGAACCATCTGCTTCATTTCTCTTCCTCTAACCTGGAAAATATTTCTTTCAATGGTCATGCTTCTTACAATGATGGTACTTATTGGTTATAGACTTGCCTCTTCAACCACTTCTAGGCTTCCTCGACATGGAACGCCCTTTGAAATTATTATCCTTCTTCTTATTTCTTCCTCTCTCCATGAACAACCTCTAACTACTACTAGCTTATACATTTTCGCTCATGATCTTAGTTTGATATCTCATCTCTTCACTCAAGAGTTGTCTTCACATCTTTTATTGTCAGCGTGCTTCTGTCATAGATCAAGCTGTTAGTGAATATCATGTATCACTCTAGAGAGAGTACAATACCACCATTGCCTTTTTCTCTTCATCCACATTCAAATCAACAGTCGTCTTCATCATCAAGTCATTGAAAAGTTTTGATGTGCTTTCAACGACGTACCTTCTTGCATCTTGTAAGTGAAGAACGTCTTCAATAAAATAATTCTATTCATGAGCGATTGCTTCATGCAAAGATCCTTTAATTTTTTCTACAAGCCTCTAGCGGTATTTTCACTGCTAGTCTCAAAGACAACGTTTTTACCCATGGCTAATTGGCAGGCAGCGAAGGCCCATTTTTTCATCTCCTTCTTTTCCAATTATGAGATATCCATTGGCAATGATTCTACGTCGAACACAACCTGATGAACACGATTTCTTCTCAGCATCACATTCATCTTTATGCAACTTCTCAAAATCATTATCTCCGTTCCACTTCTTTATAGTCAACTATGAACCGGATGCTGGATATAACTACTAGTGCAAGGTGCATACTCTTGAGTAGGTTTAGTCTCACTTTTATCTCTATATCCTATCATCTTATCGATCACCTTCTAGCCCTAGGCTTCAACAACAACCTTCAAAGCTTTGATACCAGACTGTTGGGGTAGATTTCCATAAATGACTATAAATACACCAAAATAAACGTGGAAGTAATAAGATCGTATTGTAGTGCGATAAAACAAACAACAACAGGAGACTACAAAGCAGCAAATCATAGAAGAAAGAAAATAGAGAGTTTACACATGGATTTTTTGTGGTTCCAATATCGCTAGATAGTTTACATCTACTTTGGAGAGACAATATTTTATTACTTTCTAAGAAAAGAGAATTTTACTAGATTGATAATGAAGGCTAGAAAGAAAAATAAGAAATACAACTTGGATGATGATTCTAATCTCTACCGAATGACTTTCTGTACACAGAGATTATTACTTAAGTTTGAGATAATTGATTTATGGTTATAAATCAATGCCTCGTTAATTCTCCTATTCATATAGGAAATATTTAACGATTTGACTTTTTCATTTTCCTCCAATTTGCACATGCCTGATAAGATTCCTTTTTTAATCAGCTAATTAGGGAATTGTTTGATTACTTCAATCTTCTAAATCATTCTCCTTCTCATAAAGATAATTCATTTTCCTCTTTAATGCCATAAAAAACAATATATTTGAGTCAGTATCTCAAATATCTTTCAAATCTTCTTTACATGGAAATATCGTATCACCAAAATTAACCATATCTTCAAATCTTCTCTAATATGGAAATATTATATCACTGAAATCTAACATATAACAATCCATCATAAACTTGAAGTGTGTGTACTGGGTTTGATTTTTCGAGCAATTTCTTGTTACTTTCTTGCATTTTACTTGAAGTTCCTATTGCTAAATCAATTTCCTGGAATGTACAAGTTATAAGGTTTGATTAAAGTTACCACTAGCAACATTTTAGCGATGTTTGGGTTGACATTTAGTCATCAATCATATTTATGTTAGGAAGTATGAATAAATCACCTGAATACTATTGTCATGACATCCACGGTAAGATTCCCTTAACTAGTGCCACATAAGTCACATTTTTGTTAGGATTGAACTGCTTAGACCCACCACTCCCTGCCTACATAATCAAAACATAATTCATCCAAGTTATATAAAAATAATAGTATCGTAGCTTTAATTTTTTTTTCTTTAAAATTGAGGAAAACCAGTTATTATCCAAAAATACTTTTGTTTAAATGGTCAAAAAAATTTGGCCCAAGGTCTACAACTCGAAACAAAACGAAGTCGGGTGAGAAGAGACTTATTTATACATCTGCATATTAAACACTCAACCCTAGCCATAGTTACATAACATTATAGTCTCTCGAATCAAAAACAAAAAAAAACCCTAAATCAATTTAGGGCAGCGGTTTTAAGAAATTCAATCAAAAGCTCAATTTGTGTTGTAAACCGTCAATCGAGAAGGCAATTAGAGCTTCATCGGACTAAAGGGAGCTGCTTTAAATAGATCATGGCAGCTTCCATAGACGACTTGAATGATTTGATTAGAAGCTCGATTTATGTTGAAAATCCTTCAATCGAGAAGGAATTCAAAGATTCCTCTGGTTATATAGATCTGCTTTAAGTTATTCATGGCAGCTTCCAATATGATCTGAAGGTGATATCTTTGAATTTGTTGGGTTCGTCAGAAGATTTTGCTGCTGTCTTCCTGAACTCTTGAAATTTACTGCTTTCGCTTTTACACCAAATAGATAAGTGATAGACTTTGTTCTCTAACTCGCTTCCATCATAATTAGCATAAATATTTCGATTAATACTCTTTCCTTGGCATTCTCTTATAGCTGTAGTGTAGAATCCTTGAGAACACTATTGGGCGCGTGACTATTCCTATTAAATACAAATAAAAAACTCAAATTATTATCAATAATATTAGTGATATTAGTTGTATTTGATTGATTAAGTGCTTGGTTACTCCTCTTGCAGAAATCTTTGTTGTATGCTTTAGAATAGCCACCCCCAAGTAGGGAGCCTTAGGAGACATCATAGCGTTTTCTCCCTCGGGAAAACTCAGAAGGGATTTCCCACTTTGTAAGTATTCTTTGACCCTATCTTCGTAATTTTCAACCTTACAGATGCTCTGTTTTTTATTGGTGATAAAGTCTTTCTTGTAATTTTTGAGAAACAGTATATTATATTCTATTTCTATGTTTTTCCAAAGTTGGATGTTGTCAGTTTCAATTCCTTTATATAATCCACTGTTTCTTTCCTTCCAAATGAAATAGATGACTGTGGTTAGAACAATGTATGCTTCACTGAATTGTTTCATTTTGTTTTTGAATGTTTCTTGAATATGCTGAATACTTTCTCTAATATTTTGTAGTGGCTTCTATTGGTTGAACTTTAATTTGTTTTTAGCAATAATCCATATGTGTCTAGAATAGACACAATCAAATAATATATGGTTTAAGTTTTCCAGTTCATTTTTACGTAAAAGGCATTTGATGTTGATACTTCCACTTTTACTCCATTTAGAACATTTACCTCTTGTTAGAAGACAATTTATGATTGCAAAGTAGGCACAAAAAGCCATCTTTGGACAATTTGCACTATTCCATATTGTTTGTGCCAATCCACTTCTAATTATTCACCTTTGTTGTAATCCCATGTGTTTTAAATAAAAATTTTCCTTTTGATGATAATTTCCAATGCCAAGTATCTTTATTAAGGCTTGCATCTATTTCCAACTTACTAATTGCTGCATTAAAAATTAATGTTACTGGTTGCTTTTGTGTATTCTGTGTTGATTTTTGAATGATGCTTTCAACTTTCTCATGGGCCCCTCCAAATTGATAAAGATTAGACCAGCCTAATAAATTGATCAAGGATTTTCCATTAATCCAAGGATCAAACCAAAGGCTGCTTTGCTTACCTTGTTTGAATTTTCTTTCTAATAATTTTATATATGTTTCCCTGCATTTTAATATGCTTTACCAAATATGAGAATGATTATTTTGCATTGACTTATTCCAAAAAAAAAATATTTTTAACATATTTGGTTTTCATCCACTTGGCCCACGATGATTTTCCTTCAATGAATTTCCAAAATAGTTTGTAGTTACAGGCTTTACTCAAATCCTTGAAATTTCTTAAGCCCATACCACTAGCTTTTTTTGGTTTTGCAACTACATTTTTTGGAACTTTGTGATATTTTCTATTCCTTATGAAGTGACCATAGTCTTTTTATTTTTTCTATTGCTTTTGTTGGAATATTATGAGATTAGGTCCAGTACTTAACTGTAGCTATGATGACTGTGTGAGTGAGTTCTAACCTTCCTGCTATTGATAACAATCTGCTAGACCAGCTATCAAGTTTTCCTTGAATAATTTCATGCAGTTTAGCATGGTCCCCATCCTTAATTTGATTGGCACTAAGTGGAAGGCTCGAGTATTTAACCAGCAGATCATTTTCTTGGAATTTTAAGGTGACTAGACTTTTTCTTTCCCGTTGAATGCTTTACTAAAGTACAACTTGCTCTTATTTTTATTAATTTGAAGTACAACATGTGTCTTAAGATTTTCAAATATTTTCCCAATAATTTTTGCATCTTGATTATCCACATTTAAAAAATATAATAGATCATCAGCATATAGTAAGTGAGTAATGCAAACAGTTGAATTTAGTGGTTTTAGTTTTTTTATTCAACTGTTCCCTTTCCATTTGTAATATGAAACATTCCATTACTATAGTAAATAAGTAAAGAGATAATGGATCTTCTTGTCTAATGCCCTATTGCTGTGTATAAAACCACAATGAGATCCATTAATTAGAATGGAATACGAGACAATACTAAAACATTCCTAAACTAGATTGTAGAATTTTTCATGAAACCCTAGTTGTTTCGTTATGTGTATAATGAAGTTTCTATTAATTTCATCAAATGCTTTATGAAGATCAATTTTGACACACATTTTATTTTTCCCACTTTGATTAAAATTTCTGTGTATTTCATGTGCCAATAAAGTGTTTTCAACTATAAGCCCGCTTGGTATAAAAGCACTCTGATTTCCTGACAGTAAATATTTTAATTTTTTTACTCTATTACTTAAAATAGTTGTAATTATTTTGTAAATGAAGTAACAACATGCTATAGGCCTATAATCTCCTAAACTGTTTGGAACTTTGATTTTGGCGCAAGAGTAATAAATGAATGATTGATGTTTTTCAAATTTTGAAGAAGTGAAAAACTAATTACTGCTTCAAACAAAATATTTTCGATTTCAACCCAATGAGTTTTGTAAAGAATTTCCCCAAAAACCATTAGGCCCTGGGCTTTTATCATCATTTAAATTGAAAATGATATGTGTGACAATCCACATTTCGGAAGGTTTAAGTCGACAATAAACCACACATGTCCAACTCAAACAATCCAAAACACATATAATCAATGGGGTTAATTAAGAAAAATAAGAAAATAAGAAAAGAAGAAAACAAACACAGAATCTCATAGAGGGATGACAAAATATAATAATTAAATAAACAGTTCATGAAGTTGTTTATACTATACATTTGATTAAAATTTTACAACATCTATCAGAGTTATATATACAATAGAACAATAAAATAATGCAGCGGAACAAACAATGCGGTGAAATAATACTAATAATGTTAATATACCAATCTTCGTCTTCATCCTCCAAAATAATAATCTTCAATGCACTGAAATACTCAGGGCTGACCCGAGCATAAAGTAAAACAATACACTTGAGTTAGAACTTAAATATCCTCATGTAAGTCAAACCAATATCACATATAATCGGAGTGCAATAGCGTCAGAGATGTTTATGGGGCTTTACATCTCCTATCCAGTGTATAACATCCGTGCCATAACTCAAGAGATGTTATGGGATTTTCCATCTCTTAAGGATCCGTCAAAATATCTATATATATTAGAATACACTATATATGTAAAGTCTAATCAATAAAATAAATATTTTTCCTAGTGTTAAGGCTTTACATTAATCCCCCTTAATGTGTTTTTAAGCATTGTCGTACAGCTTGCATATAACACAACCAGTAGAGCGTCGGTAGATAGGGATGCGTCGTGATACGACAACACTAAACCAAACTCGCAGTTGTCTTGTATAAGGATAAAAGTATGATAAGTCACGTGAGACAATGCCCAAGGTAGTATGCTACTAGTTCGAGTCGCTAGGCCGGTGGTAACGCATCGTCACAACAACCGCCCACCGCATCCACCCATCCCATCTCGAGTCAAAGGGAGGTTATCCTAAATCAAGGTGCACCAATCGAAACCAACAACAAAGGTAATAGTATGGATCAAGTCCATAAGAAAAATTGAAGAACATATGTCCACTAGGGGTAGCTAGCCCACTTGGGATGGTTCAAGCCGTCCTGTTTTAGTCATTTCAAATTGACACAAGTGTCGAGGCTATCCATCATCTCGTTCTTCAAATCCAGCAAACGTACACCAAATCCAACTACTTCATCCTGGAGTCTCCTCCACGTACACGGTTGTTAAAGTGGTTCCAACATTGACAGATAGTATGCCATTAATCGGCCCCGGTCTCTTTAACAACCAAACGTCGTTTTACACATCAGTTGGTTCCTTTACATTTCGAAAATGATTGATACTTGATGTAACAACCCGCATATTTTATGATTTTATATTTAAATGTTTTATTAAAATATAGCATCGTTAATCGGATTAAAGTCCGAAAAGCTACTTTTCGTAAACAGTCGAATTGGGACTCGAGACCACTTCCATTGAGTCCAAAATGGCGTTTACAACTTTTTTGAGTATAAACATCGATATGTTTGGAGTTGGGTGAATTTTGCTATTTTCACTTAGGGCTTTGGGCTTGGGTTTCAGCCCATTAACCCAACTCATCTTATATCCTAACTCCACCCCCTCTCCTCTTCATTCATTCTATTATTTTCCTAACACTTTAAGCTTTAGTAAAAATGGGGGAAGAGATTGGAAACTAAAATCATAAGCCCTAGTTTCTTTTGCAAATTCAAGTTCTAGCTCCAAAATCAAAGAGAAGCTTAGGTAAGCATCATCTTCTTCTTCTCCATCTCAATATCTCTCCAATTTCAGAAATTTCCTATGACCTAACTTAGGAAATATTCTTTGTAATCTTAGATTGGAGCTTCTAGAGTTGAAGTTGAAGTGTGGTTGATCTTTCTTTTGATTTCATAGCTTCTCATTTGTTGTTTTGGGTTGTAAAGGTGAGTTCTTGAACTCACATCTACGACTATAACTTTCATTGTTGTTAGGTATGAATTCCTAACTTCTATCCATGTTCATTTGCTTTTGATTTAAATTGATTTGGTGAATTTTCCAATTTTGGTGTTTTGAAGTCAAAATCTTTAAAAATCCTGTCTTGGATGTTTGGCCATGTTTTGGTTGTGTATCGAAGAGCCTATAGGGCTGGGTTGTCGACTGGCATAAACCCCTAGCATCCATCGCTCGATCGATCGCATTTCGTTTGGATTTTCGCCCTTTACGGGCTAGGCTGATTTTTGCCTACCAGGAAATTTCAGACGTCTGGATTAAATTCCAGATGTCTGGATTCAAATTCAGACATCTGGATTGGAAATCCAGACGTTTGGAATTGGTCCCTGGAAAACGCAAAAAGGCAGAGATAAAATCCAGACGTTTGGAAATTCAACCAGACGTCTGGTTAGTGTTTCAAACGTCTGGTTGGTAATTTCAGACGTCTGAAATGTACAATTTTGCCTATTTTGGGCCAGAACCTAGGGTTAAACGTCTGAATCAACCCCAGACGTCTGGAACTGTTCACTTTGTCTATTTTGGGCTGTTTTGAGTTGATTTCCACTGTTTATCGATTTTTGTTGATCCGATTAGTTGCTATCACTTTTATCGACTTTGATGACTTATTTCTTTGGATTTTTGGGAATATCCATTTGATGGATTTGATATCGAATTTTATGGTTTTGATTCACGTCGTCGAATGTGAATTTTTGGTTGATCGATTGTTTCTACAATCGTTTTCTGTGATTTGTCACTTTAAAATACAAAGGTTTCGATATTAGTAGTAAATACTAAAACTCTTTCATTAAAATGATTTCGACGCTATTTAAAATATAAAGCTCGCTTTTAAAGCCGTTTTCCAACCTATTAGTATATACAAACCTTTACCTCATTTGTATGAGAAATCTAATTAAACGGCTTAGCAAAACAAGTGGTATGAAACGCTTGCGTTTACTTCGTTGGTTAATTCTTGGACTTATTCGATTGAACTCTCGTGACAATCTTCGATTGGAAATCTACAATCTGTTCGTAAATATTTAAGTTAAGCCAGTGGTTATGGGACATGAAGCTAAACTCATATATTTACTAGCTTAGTGTAATTGACACTTCTTTTTGATCAATGATGATCATTTTGTGTTTTGAGTGGAAATCTACAATCTGTTCGTAAATATTTAAATTAGGCAAGTGGTTATGGGACATGAAGCTAACCTCATTTATTTACTAGCTTAGTGTAATTTACACTTCTTGATGATCGATGATGATCATTTGGTGGTTTAGACTAGCGATGTGCAATGTCTCTTTGTCCACGTGAGGGACTGTACCCCGATTTATGGAGCTTCTTCTCATTTTTATAAGCTAGCGACCTATGGGTTTATTGGAGTTCAGTTCATCGGGCGTAACGCTATACTACGTCGTTGTTCTGGTTTATTGGAGTTCGGTTCATCGGGCGTAACGCTGTACTACGTCGTTGTTTCGGTTTATTGGATTTTGGTTCATCGGGTGTTCGCTGTACTACGTCGTTGTTCCGTATAATTTGAGTTTGGTTCATCGGGAGTAACTGGTCGTCGACGGAAATTCTATCGGTTTAGAAAACCGTCGAACGAATTTAGAAATAAAAATAACCGCAAGCGCACGGTGTACGAATGTAGCACGTGGCGAATACGGGTCGATCCACAGGGAATTGATGATTTTAAAATTTCCTATTCAATCAAATTAAACCAAAGTCGAGTGATTGTTAACTAACTAAAAGAAAGTAAAAACAAACTAAAACTAAGAAGAATAAAAAGATGAGATTAAAGAGCAATTTAGAGGCAAATCCCCTCTAATGATCACGTAAATCAACATAATGAAATTATGATCTCTTTTTGGTCATTTGTGACATTAGTTGATGAATTTATCATAAGCATGGCCTAATTGTGTTATTAATTAACACACTTAAACCATCAAACTTTAATGCACCCTCTAACCCTCTTACTAACTTCAATGAAAATGATATGAAATTAAAAGTAGAATCTATTTTAAGCATGGTTTATTAACTATTGAATTAGAAACATAAACCATCAAATTTTGATTCTAAATCCACTTCCATTACCATGATCATATGTAGATGAAGAGGTAATTAGTGATTCATATGACTAAGCATAGCCTATTTGTTTAGAACAACATAAGCTATCAAACTCAATATTAAACACAAAATCACACACACATCCAACTTTCCATTAAGCACAAAAGAGACATAAATGAGAAATTATCTTGCATCTACATGATTCAAGAGAGCATCATTACCCCTAAATTGTAGGGATTAGCCTCTCATTTGTGTTATTATGTCAACACTAGTAGAAAACAACATGAAATAAACAAAAATAAAAAGAAGAGGAAAATGAAAGCTAATGGAAAAGAGAACTAATCTAATTGCATATAATAAAAGAGATCTACACTACAACATGAAAGGAAATAAACAAGAAAATGAAAAGAACATGTATTAAATTGCATAAAAAAGAATTACATAAAAGAAGAAATGGCTAAGTAGCCATGAAAAGAAAGAGAGCTTTCATTTTATTTTCCTAAGAGAAGAGAGCCTAAAAGAGAGAGGGGAACATTACATGAAACATAAGGGGTATATATACAAGTGTTAAACCCTAATTCATATTTTTGGGGAATTCCCAAAATACCCTCTTAGGAAGTGTGGAGGCCAAGTAATCATTAGCTTCAAATAATCTTCATTTAAGTGTACATGAAGCCATTAATTCCATAAGCATGTGCATTAGCCTCTAATTTGTACATTAAGGTAGGTGGGTAGGTGGGGTCCTCTATTATCTTCACTTTGAATTATTTCTATCTTCATTTGTTCTCTTCACTCTTGTGCATGCATGTGTCTTCATGAAACCACTCCTATTTGAGATCAAATTCCTACACAAATATATATAAATTTCCAATTAATTTTTCTCAAATTAATATATGCACAAAAATGACCATTTTGCCCTTGGATGAAGATGAATATGTGACGATTTGAAAATAATATGAATTTTGGTTTAAACAAGTTAAAATACCCGATATGATCATTTATTTAATTTAAATAGATTAAATATGGTGGTAAAAATATACACATTTCTGTGCACATCAGTAACGCTGTACTACGTCGATGTTCTGGATTATTTGAGTTTCAGGTTCCTCGGGCGTTCGTTGTACTACGTCGTGGCACCAGCTCTATGGTTAGCGACCATGGGATAGCGACCCATTTGTGATACACGTGTTGGTGAGTTTACATGCTCCCGTTTGTGATAGGCCTTCCCCCTTTCGTGATTTTTGGATTTCTAGTTAATGATTTCTAGAATTTGTGTTTCACCAATTTTTATGCTATTGGCATTGATATGTTTTGTCAATGTTTGTGTTTTGGTGAATAATTTAAAGAATATGACATTCTTTTTGGTGTTTGAGAATATTTGAGATATTGTATGATTTTTGTTGTTTTCTGATGTATACTTGTTACAGTATAGCATTTTTGTTATCATACTTTTTTGGTCATATCTCTTATTCTATCTCATTTTATCTGATATTTATAGCTAGAGTGATCTGTTTATTATTTTCTTCTTAAATAATACTCGGGTCAGATCGTGGTATTTCAGGTGCTTCTGTTTGACTCCTTATCAGGGATTATCATCTGATTTTTGGCTAACTACTCTAGATTAGTAGTTTTTAGTTATTATACATTTGAGATATAGACTCCTTGATGTATAATTATTATTTTGTCTTGCACTTGTATCTTTTCTTTTGTGATGTAGTGGATCTTGTTTGAGCACTACTTTGATGTACACTTTTATGTGTTATATTCATATCTGATTCCGCCTTTGTGATATGAATATCTGTGACTGATTTGTGTTATGTTTATTTCTATATTTGTTTCCGAAGGACACTTAGCCACTATGTAGTAGCTTCGGTTTTGTATTTGATATGTCGGATTTCCTCTTGAAACGAAATGTAAGTTATATTATCTGACATATCGGTACTCGCACAAAGGAATTACACAGATGGTCGCTCCTTAACAGCCTTATTCTTCGTGCTAGTCGACGGCATTACCACGTAGTGTCCTTGGCTAGTGTGAGTATATAGGTGGGGCGTCACAGCTTGGTATCAGAGCCAAACTTCGGAACAATGTAGAATAATCTAGCATGGATCATTGTCCTAGGTCTTTCTTAGGAATCGTGCCATAGGATTTAATTCGGGTCTTCGTACCGTTCTATCCTATTTCTTTTTATGATGTCTTGTTTTATCAATCAAGTTTGTTTGATATTCATTCTAAGAATAACCTTTTTCCTCTTCTTTCTTTCTTTCTTAAAGAAGAGAAGTCCTAGTGCTGGTCAATCTAGACGTCCTTCTCTGGATGGCATATTCATGTCTGCCTAACAGCTTTTGGATCTTGTAAAGAATCAAAAGTTTATCTGTGCTTTGATTAAGAACCCAAAAAAGGTTTTACCTCTGAAACTAGAAGTTCCTTTCGATCAGCTTGTAGATATCACTCTTCGATTAGAAGAGGCTAATAAAGAAAGTGATGTTAAAGTTGTGGATGCCAAACAAAACTTCAACATCAACAAGAAGAGGCATATTAAGTTCAAAAGCCCTAATCCCAACAAGAAAGGGAAGCATGCAATTTCGGTAGCAAAGACTCCTACCACTAGTCGTGGACGATGCTACAATTGTGGTTCTACGGACCACTATGCAAATAAGTGTCTGAAGCCTCTTACTTGTCGCTATTGCAAAGGTTTGGGTCATCTTTTATCTTCATGCCCCAAACTTCCAAACAAGAAAGAGGGAAAGCTAAAGATTGTACAAGCCTCCACTAGCACTTCTCTTGGTCAAGGTATTTATCATTCTATCCTTGATGACATTTGTTTTGTGATTATCTCATTCGATTTCTTGTTGATTTGGATTCGTCTCATTATTTTAAATCAAAAGAACTTGTTGATTCTTCTTCTTTATAAATTATGGACTTGTGACTTCATTGAGAATTGCGAATCCGGTTAGTAGATCCGCAACACTCAGTTTTCTTTGTAAAGATGTCGAGATTATTTTATGTGATTATTCATTTCGAGCCGATTTGCATGTTATGCATTACTTAGGCTTTGAAATTATTTTTTGGGAAAGGATTGGCTTGATCATTATGAAGCCCGCATCCTATGTCCTGATCGGACTATATATCTTCGACATTCTCAATCTATTAAACAGATTTCTATTATTCTTAATGATTTTGATTTCCAAATTCGGTGGCATCATTTTATTCTTTAAACCCACTTGATGAGGAAAGTGTTATTTCTCTCATTCAAGTAGTTTGTGAATTTTCCGGTATTTTTTAGATTTGTCTTAGGATTATCACCTAAGCAATCTATTGTGTGGCGCTAAGGCCTTTTCAGCTCGACCTTGCCACCGGTTTTCATCAGCTATGAGTTGCGGAGGATAGCATTCCACTTACCGCATTCCGCACTCGTTATGATTCTTGTGAGTGGTTCGTTATGTCATTCAGTTTGACGAACCTTCTACCTTATTTCATCCATCTTATGAATGGAGTATTCTACGAATATCTCGATGAGTTTATCCTTGTATTTATTAATTATGGATGAAAACAACAATTTAAAATTTGCAAATCTTTTTAATAAGATATTTATAAGTATGATTGGATTTTGTTCTTAAAACGAGCAAAGAATATTTGTAAATTTTTTAAGAGAATTGTTTATCATATAGAAGATGATTTTGTGTTGTTTTGCCCAATGAGTGCTTTAAGAATTCTGGTCGATGAGCTTGATCAACGTTATCGATAGGAATCTCCTAAACGCTATGATGAGACAGTCAGACACAACAAATTGTCTTATAAAAAGTAATTTTTTCTAAAAAGATGATTATATAAAGTTAATTATAATTTTGAATGTCTTAGCTTTTCAAGAAAGAGGATCAATTGAAAGAACTCCTTTCCGATGCTTTTATTCTTGTGATTCCCAAAGGGAACCACAACTTTATTGTTTGTACCGATGCTAGTGTATTGGTTTGGGTGCCATTCTCTTGCAAAGGGAATGTGTTATCACATATGCTTCTTGAAAATTAAAGCCTGCCGAGACTAGATATGCCACTCATGATCTAGAGCTCGCGGCCATTGTTTTTGCTCTTAGAATTTGGCGTCATTATCTTTTAGGAGAGAAATTTGTTCTCTATACCGATCATAAACCTTTGAAATATTTATTTTCTCAAAAGGAACTTAATTTGCGTCAAAAATGTTGGCTCGAGTTCCTTGCATCTTATGATCTTGATATTCTTTATAATCCTGGAAGGGTAATCGTGTTGCCGATGCCCTTAGTCATAAGCAACAAGCGGTTGTTTCTATGATGATATCCGAGTGGAATGATCTCGAGACTTTGTCTACTTGTGAGATTCGAGATCGTGAATCCAATTCATGTTCATCTCTTATTTTGTGTAGCCTTGAGGCTCATCCTTCTCTTTTAGACCGCATTCTTGAAGCTCAAAAGCGTGATCCCGAATTGGCTCTTCTTAGCCAAAGTTGTAGGGATAAAATTGATATTGAAGGTTTGAAAGACTTTGATATTGATGCCCGTGGCGGTATTCGAAAGTTCGGTAAACTTATTGTGCCAACCATTTGTGATCTTTGTAAAGACATTTTAGAAGATTCTCATCATTCTAAATTTACCATTCATCCCGGTAGTAGTAGCGACTTTATTATTGGAATGGAATGAAATCTGATATTGCTAACTTCATTAAGCGTTGCATGACTTGCCAACTCATAAAGGCCGAGCATCAAAGGCCCAGTAGGTTATTGCAACCTTGAGACATTCCAATTTGGAAGTAGGATCAAATTTCCATGGACTTTATTGACGGTCTTCCCCGTTCTCGTTCGGGTCATGATAGTTTATGGGTGATTGTAGATAGACTTACAAAATCTGCGCATTTTATTCCTGTTTGATCTAATCGGACCATACCTCTTTTGGCCAAAACTCTATGTTAAAGAAATTGTTAAATTGCATGGAGTTCCTACTTCTATTGTTAGCGATCGTGATCCGTTATTTACTAGTGGATTTTTGAAAGGGTCTTCAAAAAGCTTTGGGAACAAAGCTTAATTTTAGCACTACTTACCATCCTCAGTCCGATAGACAAACCGAGCACGTGAATCAAACTCTTGAAGATCTTCTTCGTGCATGTATTCTTGATTTTGGTGGAAGTTGGGAAATCATATTTCTCTTATTGAGTTTTCCTATAATAATAGCTTCCAATCTAGTATTGGTATGGCATCTTTCGAGGCACTCTACGGAAGGCCATGCCGATCTCCTTCGTGTTGGCTTAAAACCGATGAGAAGCTGTTTTAGGTCCAAATTTTATTAGTGTTCATTTGTGTTTCACCTATGAAGGGTGTTGTGCATTTCAGTCGATCGGGAAAATTAGCACCTCGATATATTGGTCCATTTCCCATCACCGAACGTATTGGTTCTGTAGCTTATCGCCTTTTGTTACCGCCTCAATTTTCTACTATTCATGACGTATTCCACGTCTCTCAACTATGGAAATGCCTTAGGGATTTCGATTCTATTCTTGAGCCCGGTATTATTGAAGAAACGGAAGTTTTGCCTAATTTGACTTATGAGCAACATCCTATTCGCATCATTGCTTCGGAGGTTGAGCGCCTTCGAAATAAAGATGTTCCTTTTGTGAAAGTTCAATGGTTCTCAAATCCTAAGGATTTCTCTTGGGAATCTTGAGGATTCATCGAGCATACACATCCGGACTTACTCTTTCATGCTCTTTATGGTGAACTTCTTATTTCAAATTTACTTTTGTGTTGATACGCTTTTATGGTTGTTACTCTTTATTTCCTCTTAATTACTGCGAGGATACAATTTCTTTAAGGAGGGGAGTTTGTAACAACCCGCATATTTTACGATTGTATATTTAAACGTTTTATTTAAATATAGCATCGTTAATCGGATTAAAGTCCAAAAATCTACTTTTTGTAAACAGTCGAATTGAGACTCGAGACCACTTCCATTGAGTCCAAAATGACATTTACAACTTTTTTGAGTATAAACATCGATATGTTTGGAGTTGGGTGAATTTTGCTATTTTCACTTAGGGCTTTGGGCTTGGGTTTGGGTTTCAGCTCACTAACCCAACTCATCTTATATCCTAACTCCACCCCCTCTCCTCTTCATTCATTCTATTATTTTCCTAACACTTCAAGCTTTAGTAAAAATGGGGGAAGAGATTGGAAACTAAAATCATAAGCCCTAGTTTCTTTTGCAAATTCAAGTTCTAGCTCCAAAATCAAAGAGAAGCTTAGGTAAGCATCCTCTTCTTCTTCTCCATCTCAATCTCTCTCCAATTTCATAAATTTCCTATGACCTAACTTAGTAAATATTCTTTGTAATCATAGATTGGAGCTTCTAGAGTTGAAGTTGAAGTATGGTTGATCTTTCTTTTGATTTCAAAGCTTCTCATTTGTTGTTTTGGGTTGAAAAGGTGAATTTTTTAACTCACATCTACGACTATAACTTTCATTGTTGTTAGGTATGAATTCCTAACTTTTATTCCTGTTCATTTGCTTTTGATTTAAATTGATTTGGTGAATTTTCCAATTTTGGTGTTTTGAAGTCAAAATCTTTAAAAATCCTATCTTGGATGTTTGGACATGTTTTGATGGTGTATCAAAGAGCCAATAGGGCTGGGTTGTCGACTGGCATAAACCCCTAGCATCCATCGCTCGATCGATCGCATTTCGTTTGGATTTTCGCCCTTTATGGGCTAGGCTGATTTTTGCCTACCAGGAAATTTCAGACGTCTGGATTGAATTCCAGACATTTGGATTCAAATTCAGACGTTTGGATTGGAAATCCAGACGTTTGGAATTGGTCCCTGGAAAACGCAAAAAGGCAGAGACAAAATCCAGACGTTTGGAAATTCAACCAGACGTCTGGTTAGTGTTTCAAACGTCTGGTTGGTAATTTCAGATGTCTGAAATGTGCAGTTTTGCCTATTTTGGGCCAGAACCTAGGGCCAGACGTTTGAATCAACCCCCCAGACGTCTAGAACTGTTCACTTTGCCTATTTTGGGCTGTTTTGAGTTGATTTCCAATGTTTATCGATTTTTGTTGATCTGATTAGTTGCTATCACTTTTATCGACTTTGATGACTTATTTCTTTGGATTTTTGGGAATATCCATTTGATGGATTTGATATCGATTTTTATGGTTTTGATTCACGTCGTCGAAAGTGAATTTTTGGTTGATCAATTGTTTCTACAATCATTTTCTATGATTTTTCACTTTAAAATACAAAGGTTTCAATACTAGTAGTAAATACTAAAACTCTTTCATTAAAACGATTTCGACGCTATTTAAAATATAAAGTTCGCTTTTAAATCCGTTTTCCAACCTATTAGTATATACAAACCTTTACCTCATTCGTATGAGAAATCTAATTAAACGGCTTAGCAAAACAAGTGGTATGAAACGCTTGCGTTTACTTCGTCGGTTAATTCTTGGACTTGTTTGATTGAACTCTCGTGACAATCTTCGAGTGGAAATCTACAATCTGTTCGTAAATATTTAAGTTAAGCCAGTGGTTATGGGACATGAAGCTAAACTCATATATTTACTAGCTTAGTGTAATTGACACTTCTTTTTGATCAATGATGATCATTTTGTGTTTTGAGTGGAAATCTACAATCTGTTGGTAAATATTTAAGTTAAGCCAGTGGTTATGGGACATGAAGCTAAACTCATTTATTTACTAGCTTAGTGTAATTGACACTTCTTGATGATCGATGATGATCATTTGGTGGTTTAGACTAGCGTTGTGCAATGTCTCTTTGTCCACGTGGGGGACTGTACCCCGATTTATGGAGCGTCGTCTCATTTTTATAGGCTAGCGACCTATGGGTTTATTGGAGTTCGGTTCATCGGGCGTAACGCTGTACTACGTCGTTGTTCCGGTTTATTGGAGTTCGGTTCATTGGGCGTAACGCTGTACTACGTCGTTGTTCTGATTTATTGGAGTTCGGTTCATCGGGCGTTCGCTGTACTACGTCGTTGTTCCGTATTATTTGAGTTTGGTTCAGCGGGCGTAACGCTGTACTACGTCGATATTCTGGATTATTTGAGTTTCAGGTTCCTTGGGCGTTCGCTGTACTACGTCGTGGCACCGGCTCTATGGTTAGCGACCATAGGATATCGACCCATTTGTGATACACGTTTTGGTGAGTTTACATGCTCCCGTTTGTGATAGGCCTTCCCCTTTTTGTGATTTCTGGATTTCGAGTTGATGATTTCTAGAATTTGTGTTTCACCAATTATTATGCTATTGGCATTGATATGTTTTGTCAATGTTTGTGTTTTGGTGAATAATTTAAAGAATATGACATTATTTTTGGTGTTTGAGAATATTTGAGATATTGTATGATTTTTGTTGTTTTCTGATGTATACTTGTTACAGTATAGCATTTTTGTTATCATACGTTTTTGGTCATATTTCTTATTCTATCTCATTTTATCTGATATTTATAGCTAGACTGATCCGTTTATTATTTTCTTCTTAAATAATACTCGGGTCAGACTGTGGTATTTCAGGTGCTCTTGCTTTACTCCTTATCAGGGATTATCATCTGATTTTTGGCTAACTACTCTAGATTAGTAGTTTTTGGTTATTATACATTTGAGATATAGACTCCTTGATGTATAATTATTCTTTTGTCTCGCACTTGTATCTTTTCTTTTGTGATGTAGTGGATCTTGTTTGACCACTACTTTGATGTACACTTTTATGTGTTATATTCATATCTGATTTTGCCTTTGTGATATGAATATCTATGACTGATTTGTGTTATGTTTATTTCTAAATTTGTTTCCGAAGGACACTTAGCCATTGTGTAGTAGCTTCGAGTTTGTATTTGATATGTCAGATTTCCTCTTGAAACGAAATGTAAGTTATATTATCTGACATATCGGTACTCGCACAAAGCAAGCAATTACACAGATGGTCGCTCCTTAACAACCTTATTCTTCGTGCTAGTCGACGGCATTACCCCGTAGTGTCCTTGGCTAGTGTGAGTATAGAGGTGGGGCGTCACACTTGATATCAAAATATCATATTCACTTCAAAAAATATTTCATGTCAAAATCATTATATTTACTTTGTATGTCATATTCACTTCAAAATATCATTAAAATGTCCAATTTTAGATTTCAACTTAGGTTATAACTTCATTTTAACCACATTCATATTTAAATCAACGATTTTAACTGAAGCAGTTCCGGCCTTGAACATCTTGAATTTTGAAAATGGTTTGAATAATTTAAAATAGTTTAGATATTAAAATTGTTTGATATAAAATAGTTTGAATAGTTAAAATAGTTTAGATATTAAAATAGTTAAAATATTTTAGATAATAAAACAGGTTATATATTAAATAATTTGAAAATTTAAATAATTCGAAAATTTGAAAAGATGAATTTTAAAATAGTTTATAGTAAAATATAGTTTATAGTGAAAATAGTTTCAAATTTAAATTATTTCTTTCCATTTCCAATAAATCTGGACTCAAGTCCAAATTTCAATCAAACTGATTCAATTTCAAATCTTCCAATTCAAATCATCTTCAGTCTCAAATCAATTTAAATCGACTCAATTTCGACTTCAATTCAAATCAACTTCAATTCCGATTTCAATTCAAATTAACTCTAATTTCGGTTTTAATTCGAATTAACTTCAATTTTGAAATGTTCATTTTAAACTTCAAATTCGGTTCAACGATTCGATTCAATGGCTTAAATTTCAATTCAAGTCTTATTTTAAACCATTTCAATTTATTTAAATTTCAAGTCCAATTTCAGTTTACCGATTTAAATCACTTAAATCAAAGTTAACTTCAATGGTCAATTTAAGGTTCAAATCCTTAAAATAATTCAAATTCGAGCTCAAATTTGAAATCCATTTATATCACTTTTACTTGGATAAATTCAAAGTTCAAGTAAAAGTTCAAATCTTTAAAACAATTTCAATTTCCATAATTAAAGTCATATGTCGATTATAACTTCAAATTTCAAAATAAATTCATTAAACAATTTCTTTTACAAATTCTAAATTCAACATTTCAAAACTCGAATTCGAAATTAATTCAATTCTCATAAATTCAATTTTTTTCTTTCTCTAATACAAAATCATTTAAATAGATTCAAATCAAGAATTCAAAACTATTTAATTTAACCAATCCGATGTCGATATACAATTTTCTATCCTATGGCCAAGTGATTAGTTATTTCGATTTTAATTTCAGGGATGGATATATATTATTTCAATCCAAATCAAAGTGTCATAGGTATATATCATTTCAACCTATTTCTTAATTTATTCAAAATAATTCAAATAACAGTTTTATATACTAACAGCAACATACAGGGTGATAACAGGATATATATATATATATATATATATATATATATATAATAAATAAACATCCAATCATCCAAAATATCAACCAATAGCCATCCATCATAATCAACATCCAAAACAATCAATATCTCACAACAGTTAACTAGTTATCAATATCCGGTGTTTAACTAGCAATTCAATTTCAATTACAATTTAAATGTCGATTCAGTTTTGATGTCAATTCAATTCGATTTAAATGTCTATTTAAATTAACAAACAACCATCAATAAAATTTATCACTTCATGATTTTAATTCAACTAACATCAGAATATTTTAGTATTTCGTTAGCGGTTTAAAACACTCACATTTGATTTATAGCCCATTAAAAATCCAAAAGAAGCTGAAAATCTCAGTAGTCTCCAAATTAAACCAAACTAGTTTCATATTATACGGAATTCCAATACGAGTCCAATGGAAGAAACCGCGCGTCAATCGGAGTTCGTATGCAAAAGTTATCTATGTTAGAAGATTTAAAATTTTAAAATTTAATTAAAATAAACTAAGGGCGAAAAGGTAAATATACCTTCATCGTCAAAATCATAACGTTCAACACAAACCCAACAGCCGCCGTCACAACCTTGTTGCCGCACGCGTCTAGAGGCCACCGTTCGTCAATCGGGGCCCACCAAAGAGACCGCATCGGCCTGCCGCCCCTACGCCCAAGTCGCCACCGCTTCCAGCATCCACCTTGTCCATAAACTGACATCGAATGTGTCGCCTTCCAGCCCAAATTCTGGCGACCTCATCCACATCCATGTCAATCCAACTGTATAGATTGTAGAGGAGGTCGAGCTCTACAGCTTCTCTTAGACTTCGTCGCGAATAGGTGAGAGATGAGACAGATCGAAGGGGAAGAAAATGGAGTAATTTCGGCCCTTGAAATAGAGAAGATGGTGGCCAGGTTAACATTTTAGGGTTTGTGAAAAAATAGAAGGGTACTGGCCCTTATATAGAAAATTTTTGTGGCACTATTCATCCGTGAAAATTTTGAACTCCAAACGAAGTGTGCCGCCTGGCGTTCTATATGTTATACCCCTATTCCGAACCTGTGCATTTAATGCCCCGCTAATACCATGCTATAACCCTGCTAAATCACATAGCAGATTTCTACTGCTAGAATTTTTCCATATAGCTCAAAATATAGCATTTCCGCTTTAAGCCTCGCTATTTGTGCTATATCCCGTTATTCCCACTATATTCTACTATTTGTGCTATATCTTCTTTAAAAGAAATGAATTGAAAAATGATATTTATACATTATAAAAATTATGAAATTAATTTATCCAATTGAATTTTTAAAATATTTTCAAAAATGAAAATACTCTAATATTCTACTATATTCAATTAAGTTATATAATAGTTTTACGTTTATTTACAGTATATTCGCACACGTTTTTATTTAAAATTATTTATGTATTAATTATAATTCAATTGAATGATAATTTTTCACTTAATTACCACTTATATATTTATAAAAACATTAAGTACGAGTTTTATATGCTATTTTAGAGCCATTCTCTATATCCCGCTATATCCTCGCTGTATCCCCGCTATGACTTTTTGCACCTCCGCCGCATTGAATCTCCCGAGCGCATTAACTGCACAGTTCCGAACACAATGGAACATATATCGGAAGCCAATTCCATCATATTTAGAAGATAGATTTTCAAAATCAAATTATTTTAATTAAAGTTCTGAAAATAAATTCTCTGTGTTTCAAGCTCACACGGCCAAACGATAAGTCCGATCGCTACAAAACTTGAAATCCTATAATAATTCCCCATTACGGATCTGATGAAACTAGTTTTATCGAAATCCAAGATAGTAACCCTAAAGGCTATTTTTACACATTAATTAAAACAAGTAATTTCCAAAATAAATTTATTCACTTTAAATTCAGTTCTAAAATTTAACAATCTTCATTCTTGTTTAAATAAAATTTAAATCAACTTCCGACATCATTTTCATTCATATTAAATTCAGGATTCAATTATTTAAATAATTTCTGATATTAAATATAACAATTAAATTGTCAAATAAATCACTATATTTGAAATATAAGTTAATTAACTTATAAAAATTTGCTTTTACAACGAATTCAAATAACAAAACAACTAATTCCATTTTACAGTAATTCAACATCTTTGCAATTGTTGTATACATCAAAAGTTATTCATTTCTTACCAAATGAACATTTTCTTATTTTTGTAATTTATACTTATCAAAAATACAATTTCATATAAATAAACTTATGCTTTTACTTTTAATAAACATTCATTCGATTCTATGTTAACTTAACATTGATTATTTCAATTTCTGTTATCAATTACTTACAATTCAGTATCATTTAATTTACTTTCTAATATAAGTTATCATCTTTTAACTTATGGAATTTGTTACTTAAATTTTTTATCTAAGTTCATATCCAATAA
Source organism: Allium fistulosum (assembly GCA_030737815.1). Lineage (NCBI taxonomy): Eukaryota > Viridiplantae > Streptophyta > Magnoliopsida > Asparagales > Amaryllidaceae > Allium > Allium fistulosum. Next base: position 847,180,428 of record CM060903.1, read on the forward strand.
ATTACATTAATAAATCATTAAATTTTTATTTTCAACCATTTTTTCGATAATTATATTAAATTTAATAGATTAAAATAGTTAAAAAATACGGGTCGTTACAATCTCCCTTACTCAAAACTTTTCTTCCTTGAAAAGGAATTAAGTAAGTATTCTAACATTAGATATAATCACTCAAAATAATCAATATATCAAGCATAAAATCTATTTTGCAAAATCTCAAATTTAGGAAAAATTTCGGTAGCGTCTTCTTTGCGTGGCTTGATCGGAAAAATTTACAATACAAATATGTATCACAAATATACATCTCATCTCAGTGATGAGGCATCCCGTAGGGAAAAATATAAAAGTACGGTATGTAATCCCAGATATGCATCTTATTATTATTAATATGAGCGAGTTCGCTCATATTAAAGCGAGCAAAAGCATGTCAAATCGCATATACATCCAAACGGCTTCACATGTACCTATCTCAACTCAATTTGAATATTAGTTGCTTATAGAAAGATATAGAAAGCATGCATGAGTTTAATAGAACTATATAACATGAATTTTTAATCCATAATATTAGCATAAGCACTAATATGCAAATAACAATCATATGTAACCAAAACAGTTATAACAATGATTTGCAACAAAATAAACCATTCAACAATTAATATTCATCTAATTATTCCAAACTATATCAATTTACATTATCCAATGTCAACAGTTTATTTATACACTATCATCTCTTATTAACATTCATTCTTTATTAACATCTAATTGGTTCACTTCCAATTTATTCACATCTATTTCATTTACATTCCATCTATTCAAATTTCAATTATTTCACTTTATGTTTAACACATTTCATATCAAATCATTCATGGATCATTTTATAAAATCATTTTATTAATTCATTCCATTTCAATAAGTGAAAATTATTAATTTATAGAGAATGTAAGAACTAAACACCGGGTTTCTTTCCAAATCATTTTGAAATAATATATATACTCATATCTATTTATATATATCAAATCATATTTAGACATTTTAAATCAAAAATCTATTTAGCGAACCAAATGCGTAGCAAAGCTACTAAGTGGCCTCACCCCCCTTTGAGACTCGAAAATGAACATCGATGATGCGGCCGTCATCACCGAAACTATTTTCCAGCAGCAGAAGAGGGGAGTGCAGGACTTACTTCCTTTTTTAAATCCCTTTGAAACAACTTCCATTTGTAAATATTTTTAGATAATACAAATATTATTTTCAGAAATCTTAGTAAACAATTTCAAAAGCACCAGGATTTAAGTTCTCAAATTCTTAGTTTAAATTCATTCTTTTAACTTAAATTAAAATTAGATTTTACTTAATTTCATTACTTAAGTTCATAAATATCCATAACACAAATTTGTTAAGTTAATATTTTCAAATTTGGTTTTATAACCTATTCACTTCATATTCAATTTATTTTATAAATCCATTCATTTCATAATTTAAACTTGAAGTTTAAATTATTTCTTACCACTTTTACTTATGTAACGACCCGTAATTTTTGATAACTGAAAATATTTAATTTAATAAGGTTTTGTGATTTAATGTTAGAAGAAATAAAAATAAGATTTAATAATAAGAATATAACTGGAATGAAATGTAATGAAATGTAATGGTATTAATTTAAGGTAAATTGGTACATGCTTAAATGTAATTCCAACTAATTGAAATGATTAAAAAGTTATAATTGGTGATAGATTGTAAATTAATTGTGATAATGTGTGTATTAATTGATAATTGGATTAAAGAGTAATTGATAATTTAAAGGGTTGTATAAATTAATGAAATAGTATGTAATTAATTGTAACTGAATAAAATTAGTGTTGTGGTAGTAATTATAACACTTGTTGTAGATAATAAACTTATAATGTGATTAAATGTAGAAAAGGTGACAATTGTTATTTGTTACCAATTCATTTAAGTCAGTTATAATTAAATGTAATTAAATGTTACTTTAATATGAGTTAAGACGATAATTGTAAAATGTGAATGCTATAAAAGGTATAGAAATGTTAATTATATTCACAAGGCAATAATTGATTTAATAAAAAGAGTGAAACAAAGATGAATTAATTTATTGAGATTTTTAAATTAAAATAAAATTGACAAAAATTAAATGTTATTAAAATACTGCAACTAATATGGTAAAAGAGGATAATTGTAGAATATTAGTGTAATAAGATATAAACAATGTTAACTATGTTAATAGAGTAATTGATTGAATAAAAAGATTGAAATCAAATTAAATCAATTTATTGGAATTTAAATTTTATTAATTGGATTTATTGAAATTAAATGTAATGAAATATTATGTTAAAGAAAATTAAGATGATAACTGTAGATTTTTAGTGTAATAAGATATAAACAACTGTTAATTATAGCCTTGAGATGACAATTGATTGAATAACAAGATGAAAAGGCAAATAAATGGATTTATTGGAATTTAAAGTAATAATTACTGTATTTATTTCAATTGATCGAAGATTGCCTATCACCTAACGAAGTTGACCATGAAGGATGCTAAATTTATCTGGACTCCTAAATGTGAAGCAGCATTCCAAGAACTCAAAAAGAGATTAATAACCGCTCTAGTCCTATCAATTATAAATGAAAATAATGGATTAACTGTTTATACTAATGCTTGTGGAGAAGGAGTTGGTGCAGTTCTAATGCAGGAAGGGAAGGTGATTGCTTATGTAGAGAGGCAACTAAAGACTCATGATAAAAATTATGCAACACACGACTTAGAATTATTATCCGTAGTGTTTGCATTAAAAATATGAAGGCACTATTTACTGGGTAAGAAGTTTTCATAGTTTGTTTCAATTAAAACTTTGAATTGACCTTAGTAAATAAAATTCCTCTTTTAATTAGGTGAAAAGTTTGAGCTCTTTACGGATCATAAATCTTTAAAGTATGTTTTCACTCAGAAGGATTTAAACATGAGGCATCAACGTTGGTTGGAATTTCTTACATCTTATGATCAGATATTTTATACGCACCCGGGAAAGCCAACGTAGTAGCTGATACGTTATGTAGGAAGTATGCAACTATTTCTTGTTTGGTAGTAACTCCAACTCTTTTGGAGAGAATAGCCAGTAAACAAAGAGAAGATAGACAATTTGATAAGTTCATTAAGGCAACTGAAGAAGGAAAAAAATCAAGCTTTGAAATAGATAGCCGTGGAGTGTTACGGTTGAATGGGCGAATTTGTGTTCCAAATGTGGAAAATCTTAGACAAGAGGTATTAGTTGAATGTCACAAATCCAAATTCAGCATTCATCCGGGAGTTAACAAAATGTATAGAGATATGAAGCACACGATTTGGTGGAGAAGTATGAAAAGGGACATATCCATTTATGTTAGCTGATGCGTAAATTGTCAACGAGTCAAAAGCGACCAACAGAAAGTTGCAGGGTTACTTTAGCCGCTAGAGATTCCAGTTTGGAAGTGGGATCAAATATCAATGGATTTCATTGATGGCTTACCTCAAATGAGAAAAGGGAACGACGGCATTTGGGTTATCATATATCTATTAACTAAAAGCACACACTTCATTCCAGTTAAGCCAACAAGGACCGCTCCAAGCCTGCCATATATATATATATATATATATATATATATATATATATATATATACGAAGGAGATTGTATGTAACGACCCCGAAATTTAAATTTATTCAAATTGAGTAATTAAATAATTTTTTGGATAAAAATTTGTAAATTTATTTAGAAAATTGGAGCGAGTTTCCCCGACTCAAATATGAGTGAATTTGAAAATAATAAATATATAGATATATTTGACTTGAGTTTAAATTGTAAATAAATAATTGGTAATAATATTAAATATAAAAAATTGATTGTTAATAATAATTTGAGATTACAAATTTAAAAATAAGATAATAAATATTAGAGTAAAATAAATAGATAAATTGATTTAAAATTTTAGAAATGATAATAGTAATAAGCATTAGCTTATAATACAAAACAACAACAACATTTAATTCATTTATATTGCAAAGGAGAGATAACAAAGAAATAAACATACAAAACAAAGTATAGAAACAAAATCATATAAGTATAACAACTAAGTAAATATAAGGCAAGCTAGACAAATAAAATACAAAGTGTTAACAAGATACCATAATAAGATTCTCAGCCACCCAAATAAACAAGACTTAATCTTTATGTAACAAAAATAATAAGGCATAACAAAATTGCTTCAGCCGAAATGAAAAGGGTACAACATAATAAATGCAAGACACAATGAAAAAGTATAAAATGAAAATATAACAACATATTAAAAGAAATCTAAGTACATATGAATATGAGGCTGTAAACAAGAATAGAGACATTTGTACAAACTAATATCATCTCAGCCCATCATCTTTAGTACACTGCACAGCCGAAATGAAGCAAGGTACAAAATAAAGTAAAGCAAAATAAAGGTAAGTGGTATTATATAATAAATGCCATTACTCTTCAACATGCCTTTGTACAAACAATATTCTAACAATACCTTGTACAAACACTTCACCCATGCTATAAACAAAACATCTCAGCCTTCCTTATTTTCATTTGTTCGTTCCTCAAAGATAAGAAAAGAATTTCAAAATGATATCATCATATAAACAAGGACAAGTATGCAAATGCAAGATTGTCTTCAGCCTGGAAAAGCTTCAGTTTGCAAATTTTAAAAAGCTCTGCTCCCTCCTCTGTTCTTTCTTTTCAAGTGAGCAAACTAACCCTCTTGTTTACTTATGCTTGGCATGATAGTTGTGAATATTGCTTTGATGATGTTTGTCTGGATGAAATATGCCTGCATGTTTGAATACTTTGTGTACATGTCTGGAACAAGAAGTTTATTCTGTTCTTGTGTTATTTTCCAGGTTTCAAACTTTTCAAAAGAGAAAAAAAAAATCATTCCTTCACAATCTATTCGATGTTTGGATTTAGTATTAAAACAAAAATTGTTCGTCATAGCATAAACTCAAGTTTTAAATTTATTTCAAGTGAAAGTAACTTGTACATACCTCTGGAAAACAAAATACTTGAGCAAGGCTTTAAATAAGCTAAATTTCGAACCTTCTAATATTCGAATTCAGGTATTTAGATCAAATTCGTATGCTATAACTCGATTTTTAAAGCAATAATGATGATTTTTAGATCAGTACACATGGTGCAATTCCTATATGAACTAAAAATGCAATTTTATCAACTTCTGTTGTTTTAATAAATCTTAGATGTTGAAATCCATTTTGGAGCTTGCTTGATACTTGTTGATTATAGGAAAATTGCTAAAATAATTTTCGAATGCAAGAATTTTTTTGGTCGAATCCATTTAGGGTTTTATTTCTGTTTTGCTCAAGTCAATAAACCGTGGCGTGTTTATCCTTGTTGCGTGATCGAGTGTATTGAGTTTTTGAGGTGTCGAAGAGGGGAGGTAGACGAGGTTTTGGCCGGAGTTTAGTGGCCTCTGGTGGTCGACATCGCGTGAACGAGGCGTTTGCAGGTGATGGTGTTCCCATTTTTACGTGTTCCAGGCTTTGGGTCGATCATCTCGAATTTGATTTCGAGAGGTCTGGGTAGTTCAGGTGATCGGAAATGGAGGGGAAGATGAATGTCGACTTGTTCGACGAGCTGGGGTAGGCTGGAGATGAACGGCGACGATGTACACGTGAACGTGCACGTTTTGCGTGCATCTGGAATTTTGTTTTGAGAAGACGAGCTCGACTCGGAGTTGTGCTCGCGTAGTTTGGTATGCGACTCGAAGCAGGTGAGTTCGGCAGATGACTCGAGGCTGGCTCGAGTTTTTAGTGTGTTTGACTCGGGTCTGGAAAGTTTAGTTGAAAACTTAGTTTGTGAATAAACCAGGTTTTAAATTTTATATTGTTTTAGTAACCAAAAGTATTCGAGTAATTAAGTGGATTTTTAAAAGTACTTAAATTTAAAATGGAATTTGAATTTGTAAAGGAAGAATGTAAACAAATTCCAGATTTGAAATAAAATAGAGTTTTATAAATTTAGATGTTAAATAAGTTTAAAGGATGTGATGTAATGGCTTTAAGTAATTAAAAGGTTTAAGTTGAAGTGTGTGTCATGAAGAATTATCGCAAAAAGTTTATTAAATAAACTTAAATACAATTAATTTTTGAATAAGGATAAAGCGTTTATCTTAAGGTCTTAAGCGAATTCATGAAATTTAAAAATGATGTTAAATTACTTAAAGATAATTATTTAGTTAAAAGAAATTAATTAATGGTTAGAGTTGATTAAGGAATTAGAGACAATTACTTATTTTGATTAATTAAGGATAATTGATCAAAAGGAAATTAAGTAAAGATTAATTAAATAAGTAAAGGTTAATTAAATAAAGATTTGAGAATGATAATTAATTTATGATTAAAGGTTAATTTATTTAATTAAAGGATAATTAATTCAAATGGGGTGTAATTGATGATTAATTAACTAGGATTAAAAATTTATTCATAGAAATTAAATCCGATTTAGATCAATCAGAGAATAAAATTGATCCTACTCATAGATGTTTGAGTTCTATTGATTGTCGAATTGTTTGATATCCCTGATTGTGATGCTCTGTGATACGTCCTGATTTATATCGTGATCTGTGATTTCTGTTTCTGTGATATATTGTTATGTGAATATGAAACCCTTGGCCCGTAAAACGGCATTTGAATTTCGATGCGACAGGGAGTCGGATTCCAGTTGGTTATCCGAAACCCACATCGAAATTGTAATAGTGAATCTTTGTGACTGATAAATTTATTTTATCTATGAATCTGTGAATGAAGATAAGCGTTATCGATTATACCGCTTATCGATATATCTGTGATGATTGATGTGGCACTATTGTGTGTGAAACCCCTGGACCACACTTTTACACACACAAATATGGATTTCACGTGGAAATCGGTTAAATCACAGATAATTTAAATTTGATGTTTTTAAAATTGAAATTTTAATTTCAATTGATTTTGAAATTAGAAATTTCGGTTTAATGTGAAAAGCTTTTGAAATGGAGTTTCAAAGATAAAAGTTATTTTGAATAACTTAATCGAGTTTTGGAAATTTAAATAATTGGATTTAAATTTGAATCCAAGTTTGAAATTGAATCCTATAATTTGAAACTAGGGATTTAAAGATGTTTTACCCATTATAGAAAGGTTAAACCATTTTTAAAAGTATTGATTTTGGAATGTGAATATATTTCAAGAGCTTTAACTCGTGTAAGTAAAATTGGATTTTTCTGAAACAGAAACTATTTGTTTTCAAATAATAACAGCTTTCATATAAGAAGTGAACTTCCAATTTGGGTTGAAAGGTTTCAAATTTAAAATGAAATTGAAATGTTTTGAAAGCTATGAATTGAATCTGTTTATCTTTAACAGATTTTAAAATGATGATTTGTTTAAACCCTTCGAAATGAAATTGTTTTGAAAACTATAAGTTAAATCTTGATTTAAAGATTTAACGGGTTAATCCAATTGAAACGGAAGTTGTTTTGAAACCTATGAATGTGTCTTTGTGAATGGGGTTAACTTTGTGAAATAAATCTTTTTGTTTAAAGATTTGAAAACGGTAATTTGTTTTAACCATTCGAATGAAATGTTTTGGACTTTAAGCTGTGATTTAACTGAGACCCCAATAATGGACAGTAAGCATCTTTGACTATCATAAGAAGAAATCTCCTCCAATTCTGCGTTTGCATTGTGTGTGTGGTGGGAGGTCTTATGGTAGTTTCATTTTCCAAAAGCATTGCGAATTGACTTTAAAATTCTCTGCTATTTGTTTTTAAAGATAAACTATTTTTGTTGCTCACACCAGTCCCATGACTGATCCGGAGTTTATTGTTTCTTTCCTAAACTCTGGATGCTCAAAATTTTCTACACGAGCAGTCTAGAGTTTGGTTTTTCAGATATTCAGATTTAGTAGATTATCTGGAGCTAGTTCAGTCTTTGGATCGGACTGCACTTGCTTATCTTTGTGCCTCGTTATTGGGAGTTCGAGCTATTTATGGATTGGAACTTTGAAGATGGAGATTATCAGCTGCTGATGTTATCGTTTTCTTTTCCGCTGCTATTTGTTGTATCATATCTCTGATGTATATAGATATTCATTGTATCATCATTGTATCTGGATATTGTATCAGATATTGTATATCTATATTCTTTTATTTCCGCTGTGTTGTTTACTTAATGTTGTTATAAGCTCCGGCGACTCGGATTTGAACGGTCGAATCTACGGCATTCGAATACGATGTAAAGTATGGATGTTGATTTTCGAGCGGGCAAAATTCGTTATCGTTACATTATATGATTACATGGAGTTCCAAGCAGTATAGTGAGCGATCGGGATCCGATCTTTACTAGTCAGTTTTGGGAAGCATTACAGACGGCTTTGGGAACAAAGCTGAATATAAGTACTGCCCATCACCCTTAAACAGATGGATAGATGGAGAGAGTTAACCACGTTTTGGAAGATCTTCTAAGAGAATGTATTCTAGACTTTGGAGGCTCCTGGGAAAATCATCTGCATTTAGTAGAATTCTCTTATAACAACAGTTATCAAGCTAGTATCGGCATGGCACCGTATGTATCTCTATATGGTCGCCCGTGCAGGTCACCAGCATGTTGGATCAAGACCGAAGATCGGTTAATACTTGGTCCTTGTTATCCAGCCTTTTGGCAAGGCCGTGACACCAAGGAATTGACTAGTAACCAATGACGGTCTGTCCTAGAGACCAGTTATACACAAGCTCACTATGGATATCGAAGAATTTTGTCCGAGTTCGGATCGAGCTTAAATTGATATGACACAACAAGCGAAGCTATGAGAGTCAACATTCCAAATCTCAAGTCAATCCGAGTTCGTATGTTCAAGTTACGAACGATACAATAGTGGATGAAAACCAACTACACTTCGACTCGCTCCATTTGAATCCATCTGGGAAGCCTACTTCGACTCGCTCCACTTCGACTCACTCGGCTTCGTGTCTATCAGATAGCCCATGTTCAACTCCACCTAGTTTGACTTGCTTTGCGTCTAGTAGATAGCCTATGTTCGACTCCATCTAGTTTGACTCCATCAGAGAGCCACATTTCGACTCGCTCAGCTCGCATCCCTCAGAAAAGCCTTCTTTGACTCACTCAGCTCGCATCCCTCAGAAAAGCCTTCTTCGACTCGCTCCGCTTCAAGCCACAGTTTGACTCGATCATCCAACATCAACTTCGCATCCATCCGGAGACTTCTACTTCGTATCCATCAATGTGAAGCAAGGCATAGCAGTCAATACGAATAAACGCCACGTCACCGAGTCAAACAGAACCAAGTCGAACAAAGAGCGAGTCGAAACAAGATCGAGTCGAACGAAACAGCCAATCGAGAATCCCAATTCGTATCGATCGTATCTCCTAATATACAAGTCCAAATGCTATGAAATTTTCACAGAAGACTACGTGCATGCTAAAGAATGTCCATGCCAAATTTTGACTCCATTGGATGAAATCTTGATCGATACAAAATCTGTTCGTATCGATCACGGATCGGACCGAAACTTCATGGGCTTGGGCGCGCGGGCCTGGGCACGTGCCAGAGAGGGTCTCCCGAGATCTGAGCGAAATACCAGCCTCCTACACCTATAAATAGACCCCCAAAGCCAACAGAAAAGGGGTTCTTCTTCTTTTTTGAGATCTCAACGCCCAGACTCTGCCGGATCCAGATCTGAACTCCATTGCTGCTGCTACCAACAAATTTCACTGCTGCAAATCATAACTACCTGCTGTAATTCATTGAATTCACTTGTAACCGTCAAATATAGATCAATAAAGCAAACTACCTCATAGTGGACGTAGGCAATACGCCGAACCACTCTAAATTCTTGTGTCTCCTTGCATGTTAATTATTTTCATATCCGAGATTTGGAGTTTTTGTTAGATAATTCCTCTTTTTCCATTTAATTTCTTCACTTTATTTCTTCAAAAACTTCCGAAGAGTGTTGTGCCCAATTTTGGTACAAACACTTTGGTGCTTTCACTGAGAAGAAAAATCCAATTTTTCTCCTGCTCTTTGGATCTCCTATCTATATCGGATTGCATAAATCCAAGAAGAAGATCCAGATCTAGAACTTTGAAGCCCTTCCATTCTATTCAGATTTGCATCAGATCTAGGAAAGGACTTCCATCAATTCATTATGGTGAGCACACGTACCACTTCTACAGCTGCTGATCAAGGAGGACGGGATCGACAAAATCCCGTGCAATTGCCTCCATCAAACCAAGATGCCGCCGGAACTTCAGATCCAGCAGGTCCGGTCACCAGACAAGAATTCCAGACGTTGCTTCAAGAGTTGACCCATAGTCGACAACAGCTAACTGAACAACTGTGCGCACACACTGATTTGTCCAACTAGCTAAATCGCCAAAGGCGATGAAGATCCAGAAGGGACCAAGGTTCCTATTCTTCCACAGAGAGTTCAGCCTCCTCTGATGGCCAAACCAGATCCACACGCCCACGGCTAGGTGTAAGCTACACCCAAGCTACGGGGCACCAACTTGCTTCGAATCTTAGGCAACCTAGAACTGGACCATCCGCTAGTCTCCGTACAGAACCTTCATCTCGAGGAGGTGCTGCTCGTTACCATGTCACCGGCAACATTGCCACTACCACCACAACCGAACGAGGAGGTGATGCTAGAAACCAAGCTGATCCTCGACGTAACCAGCAAGAGCAGACTCCTGAGTCTTATGTCCCTGAGGATGTTGAACCAAGGAGGCGAGGCACGGACCGTCGACCGCGTCCGGTCCAGACTCACGCTGTGGAACCCGACCACACCTTGGCGCAGCATGCTCCAAGTATCCGAATGCCAGATATACCAGGAATGATTCGTCAAATGATCCGTGAAAGTCAGGGTCTCAGTAATGGCGACTGGGGAATCTCCCGGAGTCATACCCCATTCACCAATGATGTATTATATGCTGAACCACCTCGGTGCTTCAGGATGCCAGCTTTGCCAGTTTATGAAGGAAGTTTTGATCCCAATCAACACGTCCTGAAATACGAATGGCTGATGAATGCTGCGAGAACTGATGACGCAATAAAGTGTCGTAGTTTCCCCATTTCCCTAGGGGCATTGCTACCATGTGGTTTACTCGTTTGCCACCACGATCCATCTCTAACTTTGACCAGATGGCCACCAAGTTTGTTGAACAATTCCGTATGCACGTGGCGAGGCCTAAAGACATTAACACTCTGTCTAGTGTTACACAAGCTCCCAGAGAAACACTTAGATGCTACTTGGAGCGATTCCATGCTGCGTGTGCAGAAATAAGCAATCCCAATGATAACTCTATCCTGATGGCATTGACTAAGGGGATTGATGCTGATTCCGAGTTCGGAAATTGGTTAGCTGGAAAACCACCTGCGTCATTGGACCGTTTCTATTCCAAGGCAGCCCAATTCTTGAGAAGGGAGGATGCGAAACAGTCTAGAAAGCAGGATGACGCAGAGCCCAACGTCGAAGGAATCCAAAGTAACATCGCTGTTAAACAATCCGGAGATAACTCGGGGAAAGTTCAGTTGAACGTACAAAATAAACAGAATCAGCAGAGGGACAATGGAAATCAAAGCAAGAAACACGATCAGAATCGTGGTCCATGGCGTAGAGCTTCCATGTACGATAATTACACTCCATTGAACACGTCATTGGAAAATGTGTATTTGCAGACCTGCAATACCATGCAATACAAGAAACCTGCCCCGAAACCACCAACTAAAAGACAAATCCAGACAGGGAAGTTTTGTAGGTTCCACGAAAGCTACGGCCACAACACCAATGAGTGTCGTCATTTGCAAGACCTCATCGAAAAATTGTTACGTGAACGGAAGTTGGATCAGTATGTGCGGGCGTCGCGGTCTGGTGGTGCGGGCCCATCAAATCAGAATCGTGCGCTGAATCAGGAAAGATAGGAGGAACCCGCTTGTACAGGCGGAAGATTGGTTATCAATACAATAAGTGGTGGTCCTCACCCAGCGGATCGAAGCTGGAAGGAAATGGAGTCGTATGCTAGTTCTATCAGGCATGCGGACTTCGAATGGTGTAGTAGTTTTGATGAAGAGGCTCCGGCCAAGCAATAGAAGACGATGACAGATGACATCGTGTTCAGGAACAGAGACACTGACAAAATCAAAGCCCCCACTATCGATCCACTGGTCATCTCAGCTCAAGTAGGTCCCGCTTGGATGAAGAGAATCTTAGTTGACAGTGGAAGCTCTATGAATATTTTGTTCAAACGAGCTTATGATCAAATTAGAATGGAAGCCACAGACTTGAAACCTTGTCAATCCCGAGTCCATGGTTTCAACGGAAGTGCTACTATACCCATTGGAATGGTGGAACTTCTAGTAGAGCTGGGAGTTGGAGAACGTCGGAGAGTACGGATGTTGTAGTTCATTGATTTGGACATAGACTCCCCTTATAATGCTTTCTTGGACCGACTGGACCTCGCTGAATTCAGGGCAGCCCTTGCCCCATGGTGTTTGACTTTAAAATTTCCCACTGATCGTGGAGTGGGAATCATTCAAGGAGACCAGGCTGTTGTCAGAGCCTGTTATGTTGTTGAGCTGCGGGAGGCACAGCGAAAGGAGAAAGGAAAGGGAGTAGAGGAATCTCTCTGCGTCTACTTTGCTGATAATTGACAATTAACGCCCGGGCCTAGGCTCGGGAACCCCAGCCAATTCCAAAGGGAGATTGACCCAAGAGAAACCGAAGACGAAGGAGAATCTAAAGAAGGTCAAGCATGCCCGGCCGAGCTGACGATTGATGTCCCAATCGACGATGACAATGATTCGAAAATGATAAAGATTGGGTCTCAGATGAGCCAGCAAACTCAAGAGGAATTGGTTGAATTTCTACGGGCGAATCTTGACATATTTGCCTAGACACATTCCAATATGTGTGGGATCTCACCGGACATCGCGAGCCACACTCTGAATATTGACCCGCGGCATGTCCCGGTCAAACAGAAAAGGCGTGGTATGGATCCGGAGAGATCTGCCGCCCTTAAAGAAGAAGTAGAAAAGCTTAAAGCGAACGGGTTTATTCGAGATGCGCTATATCCTGAATGGGTTTCGAATCCCGTACTCGTCCGAAAGCCGAACGGAAAGTGGAGAACATGTGTCGACTATTCCGACCTGAATAAAGCTTGTCCCAAAGATAGTTTCTCGCTTCCCAGAATTGATCAGCTAGTAGATTCGACAGCTAGGCATGAGCTCTTATCCTTCATGGACGCGTATTCTGGCTACAATCAAATACCGATGCATTTACCTGATCAAGAGCATACCAGCTTCGTAACCAATCTGGGACTTTATTGCTACAAAGTTATGCCATTCGGACTCTAGAATGTCGGGGCTACTTATCAGCGATTGGTCAATCAAATGTTTGCCAATCAAATCGGGAAAACCATGGAAGTATATGTAGACGACATGCTTGTGAAGTCACGACTCTCCACTGACCATGTTAAAGACCTGGAAACTATGTTCAACATACTTCGAGAATACAAAATGAAGCTTAACCCACTAAAGTGTCACTTTGGAGTTGCATCCGGTAAATTCCTTGGGTTCATCGTTAACGCTCGGGGAATCGAGGCTAATCCTGAAAAGATTTGGGCAATCAGAAATCTTGAAGCTCCAAAGACTATAAAGCAAGTCCAAAGTCTCAATGGGAAAGTAGCAGCATTGAGCAGGTTCATTTCAAAATCCACTGACAAATGCATTCCCTTCTTCGATCTGATCCGAAAAGGAAAACACAACTTTGAATGGATAACGGAGTGCGAGAGCACTTTCCAAGCACTAGTTCAACATTTGTCTACACCACATATCATGTCGAAGCCTATTGATCATGAGAAGTTGTTCGTATACTTGGCAATATCAGAAAACGCTATCAGCGCTGCATTAATTCGAGAAGAAGACAAGATACAGAAGCCAGTATACTACATCCGCAAACGATTGACTAGAGCAGAAAGAAATTATTCGAAGCTAGAGAAGTTGGCTTATTGCCTTGTTATTGTATCGAGTAAGCTCCGACCATATTTCCAGGCACATCCCATTATTGTTTACACCGACCAGCCATTACGACAGGTCCTTTCACGGCCTGAGACGTCTGGTAGGTTACTCAAGTGGAACATCGAACTGAGTCAGTTTGATATTACTTACACTCTAAGACGAGCGATCCAAGGACAAGTCCTAGCCGTTTTCATAGCTGAATTCACCATTCCAAAGGACTTGCTCGAAACCAATGAATCCCTCGAATACGTCTGGAAGCTTTATACCGACGGTGCATCAAACGACCGGTGTTCGGGCACTGGTGTTGTACTTGAAACACCCGAAGGCCGATCCATATGCTATGCTCTGAAGTTTGATTTTCATGCCACTAATAATGAAGCTGAATATGAAGCCCTTATAGCTGGACTAAAGCTTGCAAGAGATCTGAAAATTACCGCTGTAGAAATTTATTGCGATTCACAATTAGTTGTGTGTCAAGTACGGGGAGAGTATCAAGCAAGAGATCGAAGGTTGGCTGCTTACTTAGCTCGAGTTCAGGAAGTACTGAATCAATTTGATTATTACGCCATCTATTGTATATCTCGGGAACGCAACCAAAAGGCCGATTCATTGGCAAAGTTAGCCAGCACAGGTGAAGCTCAGCAAATGGGACTCGTTCCCGTAGAGACGTTACCCTCTCCAAGCATTGACTAGGCAGAAATAGACTGGGTGTAATAACCCGCTTTTCCGTACCCCTTGAATAGACACTAATCTCCATCGATTTACTAAGGTGAACGAAAAACCGAACCATTAGGGTTTAAAAGAAGAGGTAGAAGAAAAGATAGAAGAAAAAGAAAAGAAGAACAACAGAACAACATCAGAAACAGAAACAATATCAGAATCTCACATATCGCAGCGGAACAATATATAATAGATAATCACTAGTCTTTTAAAACAAAGAACTATATCAGTTTATACATACATCAATCAGAGTCAATATACAACTCAATACAACAATGGACAGTTATATAAACTTGTCCTCATACAGAATACACAGCGGAATAAATAATATCAGATACAAATACTACGTCTCGTCATCCAGCTTCTTTCCAAAGCTCCAGAATATCCAGACTATCCTGATAACCTAACTCTAGACTGCCCGTGTGGAAATTGGTGGGCACCCAGAGTTTAGAAGGGAAACAATAAACTCCGAGTCAGTCATGGTGACTGGTGTGAGATCGTAAAACAGTTATTTTTCACAAAGAAAATAAAACAGATTCGCAATGCTTTTGGAAAATGAAACTACCATAAGACCTCCCGCCACACACACAATGCAAACGCAGAATTGGAGGAGGTTTCTTCTTATGATAGTCAAATATGCTTACTACGCCAATCATTGGATATTATTACTAGTGCATAGTGCAAAAAACATTTCAAAAGTATAATATTAATCTTAGCCAGCATAGGCATTTCACGTTATGCCTACTATAGCTACTATGTTCAATAGCAGGTTACCGCCACATTCCATAGCAGGTTATACAATTGCAATCGTAAAGGTTCTTATTGTTTCTTTGGATTTTCCAACAAATGGTCAGGCTAAGGAACTTCCTTCCGCCGCATGGGATCGCCTTTGGCTGGACGTCCCGAGAGACAAACTGCTCTCTGCCAACAAGGCCGGGTTACCCCTATAACAGGTAACTCACGAATATGCCACCTCCCGGTCCTTTGGGACCTTTATCCGAGCGCTCGGTAACCAACATCACACATCATAAATAAAGTGTGTCCACATGAGTAAGTATCTGGGCTCCATACCATGATACCACCCCTTTCCAAAAGGAAATGACATACCCTAAAGGGCGCGACCCTCGTAACCTTGCCGCATATTCCTGTTTTGACCATTTCCGAGCTGTTGAGGCCCTGACGAAGTCTCGTCCACAAAGCTACGCTTTTTCAAAAATCCATGCTTTGGGTCAACAGATGATCAACCTATGATCACAAAGATAAATGATCAAACAAATGATCATATCACAAATGATCAAACACTGATCATCAAACAGCAACACTCAGCATGCCACATTACCAAATTGGGATATATCGCTGATAAATTTCAACTAAATAACCTCTGAGCTCGTACGTCTCAGAGAAGGGTGTTAAGCTAAGAGAATAAATTCTCCGCCACCAACAGAAATGTATTTGAAAGAAATCGGCTTTATATCTCAAAGTGTAATGTCAGACATACAATCCATACAAGTCTGTTCCGGGATCGAACAGAACCGAAGGCACTTCTCACGAAGCCCTTGCACATCCGGATAATTTCCAATCACGTCCGGACTTCCCGTCACTAAGGGTGATAAAACCTCTAAATCGGAGATCAACCGATGTAGAGTAACTCGACGGTAATCCTTCCATTTTCACAAATATCCGGTCTTCAACACCGGTCATCAAATGCGATTCATAACGACGTATCACATATTCGGAATGGGTTATACGACCCCATGGTCCTTTCCCGGCTAACCCGAATAGTGAGCGCTTATTTAAAAATAAGTGTGGCATTCAAATTCACAACAAATACCTATTCAAGGTAATTATTGATAGTCGGTTATTTAACTATCAATAAAGATGCGTAACATCATTAGATTCCAAATAATTTTCCAAATTATTTATTTTCCAAAATATCTTTACTAGATATATGATTTCCACACTTAACCGTTTGAAAACAAATTTCAAATATTCACTTTTCAATTTATCTTTAGAAGATAAAATTTCAAACCCTTCGTTTCATATTGGAAAAGCATTTCCATACTTATTTAATAATAAGTAATTCACAAATCTATTTATTTTCAACATTTGAAAATATTCAATATACTTAAATCAATATTAAGTATAAATTTCATTCTTTAAGGAAATCATTTTCTTAAGCACATTTATTTGAGTCAAAACGAATGTTACGTATAACATCGTTACGACGACTCAAAATCACTAGTATAGTGATTCGAAATTAAGATAGATGTATAAATCCCAATACTATATAAAACATTTCCTTTCGGAAATCATTTACTATAACAACAGTGTTATAGTCCACCATTTCCTTATTCCTCGAAAACGTCTATTTCAACAATGAATGTTGAAATCTATGATTTCGATAATCAATACATTTTTAAAACATCATTAAAACAATTAACTTCATTTTTTTAATGTCACTTTCCAAAACATATCCATTTTACTTAATAATATATTCACTGTCCAAAATCGTGAATATATTTCACTAACCAAATTTCAATATTTTCTACACATTTTATTTCAAAAATTATCCACTATCCAAAATCGTGGATAAAATTTCCTTAATAACCTTCTATATTAAATTCATCAAATTTGATTGATTTTCGAATTTATAAAACAACATTTATAAATTCCATTTCTATTTTCTAACATCTTCGATTTAATAAATCTCCTTTTATTAACTTCTATAATTCACTTATCAAAATAAGTGATTTCGGATTTATAAAACAACGTTTATAAATCACATTTATACTTTATAACAATCTCAACTTACAAAATCATTTTATTAGCCAATTCTATTCATATCCCATCTAAGTGCAAAAATCTAATTTATAAGTTAATTACTTATACATCTTTTATTCTACAACATCTATTCATTTTATACTTCACAATTTATAAATTTCGTTCACTTACGAATTTTTATTTCATCTTGTTCTAACACTTACAAAACTCGTTTAAAATTCCAATGTTTTAAATTTATAAATATCAACTTTTTAAATCCTTTAAATAAACCGTTTATAATACTGTGAAAATCTCAATTTAAACCATTTTATAAATAAATCAACTATTTATTTCAAAAATGACACTTTGGTTATATTTCACAAAAATCATAATTTCTATAACTTTAAAAGTTGAACGTTTATAAATCAATTCAAAAATTAAATAACATATACTTTCAAAAATCACTTTAAAAATCTCTTTTGAAATCAACATCGTCATTTTTTAAACTTCAAAAATGAATCCGATGATGCAACACACAAAATGGTCAATCACGGCAACTGTTTCCTGGAGATTTGACCAGGCAACTGAGTACTCGGCGTACAGGACGACTCGGTGTCAACTAGCGATCGGCATCTCATAGTACTCGGCGTAGTACTCAGCGTCTCATAGTACTCGGCGTAGTACACAGCATCCATTGTACTCGGCATTAGGTAGCACTCGGCATCTCATAGTACTCGGCGTAGTGCTCGGCATCCATGGTACTCGGCATCCATGGTACCCGTCATCAAGGAGTACTCGGCGTAGTACTCGGCATCCAGTGGTACTCGGCGTTAGAAGACGTTCGGCGTATATAACTACTCTACATGGAAGCATCGTTCGGCCAAAGGATCGTTCGGCTAAGAAGCATTGTTCAGCCAGAAGGCACGTTCGGCTTCGACTGACAACTGTTCTGCACTTCCCACCCATCAAACGTACCGTTCGGCATTGAGAAGGTGGTTCGGCGTCAACGTGTTCGGTCTACTTGGTTCGGCATACAGCGACCACTACACTTGGGCTAGAGTGTTCGGCCACCAAGCCCACCTGGGAAGTCCAGCCCATATTTGTCTATAAATAGAGGGGCAGGGTCAGAGTGAAAATGGACCTTTTTTGGGAGAACAATGGGGAGACTCTGCCATTTTTTATACTCTCCTCTTTTTAACTCAAACTTGTATTCAAGTCATTAATATATGGATTGTATCTGTATTCAACTACTTATGAAAGAAATAAAGATCAAAACTCAAAGTGGATGTAGGCAGTTACGTTGAACCACTATAAATCCGGTGTTCTTACTTTCTGCATTTAAATTAGCATATTCTTCCTTGTTTAATTTAACTTCATCACTTACATCTCTACACAATCTTTCTCAACGAGGTTAGTGACCAATTTTGGTGCTAACACTTTGGTGCTTTCACTGAGAATTGAATTCTCAGCTTGATTGGATCTCATCATCTACTAGTGGATTTCCATATTCGCGAGATAGATCCAGTTGTTTACTAGAAAACTTCCTATTCTACTCAGATTTGAAAGAAATCTAAAGGAAGCTCATAGCCGTAGATTGGATTCACTGATGTACGCAAGATCTGGGGATTGGACGTTGAAGTTTGCACTCAAGTTGAATGAAGGCCGACCCTCCTCTGAAGGCAATTCGGCCGATCACTCCAGAAAAGGCTTATGCCGATCGCCTCAGAAAAGGCGTATGCCGAACGCTCCAGAAAAGGCGTATGCCGAACGCTCCAGAAAAGGCGTATGCCGAACGCTCCAGAAAAGGCGTAGGCCGAACGCTCCAGAAAAGGCGTAGGCCGAACGCTCTTCCAGGCCGAACATACCTCTAGGCCGAACGCTCTTCCAGGCTGACCATACCTTCAGGCCGAACGCTCTTCCAGGCCGAACATACCTCTAGGCCGAACGCTCTTCTAGGCCGACCATACCTCTAGGCCGAACGCCCTTCCAGGCCGAACATACCTCTAGGCCAAACGCCTCTGTAATGCCAAACGGTAGTGTATGCCGAACGACTCAGTTGTGCCGAACAAGAATGAATGTCGAGCGCCTCTGTAATGCCGAACGGTATTGTATGCCGAACGACTCGGTTGTGCCGAACAGTGTGAATGCCGAACACGTGTGGAATGCCAAACAGTGTGGATGCCGAACAGCTTTGGCCGAACCACTTCTGGACGATCCACTTTGGACAAACAGCCTTGGCCGAACAGCTTTGGCCGAACCACTCCAGGCCGATCCACTCTACCGAACAGCCTTGGCCGAACAGCTTTGGCCGAACCACTCCAGGCCGATCCACTCTGCCGAACAGCCTTGGCCGAACAGCTTTGGCTGAGCCACATGCCAACACCGAACGCCCCAATGCCGAACGGTACTTCTGTATGCCGAACGGTACTTCTGTGCCGAACGAAGTATCCAGACCGATCCATGCACTGTATACCGATCTCTCTCTCAAAAAACAATCTGACTGGTCCCTATACAAAAAATATATGGATCGGGTACGACCCTTATTTTCAAAAAATATCTTTTTCGAGTACGAACCCTAGCCGCAGCGCAGTGCCTCCGAATAGTGAGTTCAAAACTCAACTTAATAAAGGAACATTCTATCCACTTCCCTGACATCCCATGATTGACCAGGGCATAGAGGATCTAGCGGCAGCTTATGAACGACATCAAGGGAACGGACAAGCAACCGCTATTCAAACGGTGCTCCCAAAGGTTGGAGAACATAGATGATGTGACTCTAGCAAACGCCAAGATGACTCCAAGCATCATTCTTCGCTGACCCAGCACTTCGAATTTAGTGACTCCAAGCAAACCAATGTTTGGCTCTAAGCAATTTATTCCAAATACTAACAAGGGTATCATAATGATCGCGTTTGAGGAAAGTCGACCTCCAGATATATTTTGGCAGCTAGTTAGCTAAAGAGCCTCCTACGACTATGGATCGTTTCTTTTACAAAATGAATCAGAACTAAAGTGAGGTGGAGTGGAGCATACTAAGAAAAATAACAATGAAGGCCCGTTGGCTAAGGATGTAGATCCCAGTAGCCGAAACAAGACTTCAGAATTCAGCTCATATGCTCTTTGAAAGGTTCAATTGACAACCTCTACTTGAAGACTCACGACTCGGAGTGGTACTGGAAACCAACCTCGAGAGAGTACACCAAAGTCTAAAGAAAATCAGGGGAATGTTGTATATTCCCAAATGCTCACTAATCCTAACACAGGCGATTACAAACACCTCCGAGGTATGATCGAAAAGATGACCTGGAAAGGAAAGCTTCAATTGTATGTGCAAGTCCTGCAGAATGGCGGGCAGCGAATATCCGATGCCTATTAATAAAGGGCTATGACTATCAATTGGATGGTTGACGGCCAACATCCCTTTGAAAGGAGCCAGGGGCGGAGTCGAATAGCGAGCACACGATGCTGCTTCACATATCAATGATATTTACCATAATCTTCTTTGAATTATTTCCATTTCCATCTCTATTTCAATTGTTCTATGAACTACGACTAGCTTGAACTAAACTACTTTCAAAACGATGCAGGTGTCCAGGTACTCAGATTTGGTTGCCAACCAATCTACGTAGACCATGATCGGACATGTGGAGTTACATCTGGACGAGAATAATTCTATTGCTCATCATCAACCATATGCCTTTGATTTGGGGCTATGGATTAAATACAGTGTACAACATCACGATGCACGAAGAGCTGAATTCCATCCTGCAAGTGGAATTTATTCAAGTAGAGAGCGGCTGCGATACGACCAGCCACTCGCTAAGTGAAACTCGAGCTCGGGGGCAAGCCATCACATCAAGGCTAAAAATGGGTTGATACACGATGATCCTTCGCACAACTCCGTACTCCCAGAGTGCGAGACGGAGTATAAACATTAATCAACTCCGTACTCCCAGAGTGCGAGACGGAGTATAAACATCTACTTAACTCCGTACTCCCAGAGTGAGAGACGGAGTATAAACATTAATCAACTCCGTACTCCCAAAGTGCGAGACGGAGTATAAACATTAATCAACTCCGTACCCCCAGTGTGTGAGACGGAGTATAAACATGCGCTTAACTCCGTACTCCCAGAGTGCGAGACGGAGTATAAACATTAATCAACTCCGTACTCCCAAAGTGCGAGACGGAGTATAAACATACATCAACTCCATACTCATCCCCAAAACTGGAGGCAGAACCAAAGCAAAGCATGCTAGTTGAACATTTGTCTAAAAGAAGATTGCAACGAAACGATTAAAAGACGACTGTCAAGCAATCAACTGAATGGAAATATTCAGCATGAAAGACTGCGGTTTTTCAAAGCACGTCATGTTTACACAAGACGTCCTTTGGGGGGCAAATGTTATCCCGCCTTTTGGCAAGGCCGTGACACTAAGAACTTGATTAGAAACCAGTGACAGTTCGTCTTGGAGATCGGTTACACAAAGGCTCACTATGGATATCAATGGATTTTGTCCGAGTTTGGATCGAGCCACGATTAACAAGACATAACAATCAAAGCCAGGGAAGCCAATGTTCCAAGTTTCAAGACGATCCGAGTTCGTATGCTCAACTTATGATCGATTCGAACAACCGACCATCCATCCATCAACCTCCACATTTGACTTGGAGACCTAAACTGCTTGGAATGAATATGGCCCGATCATCCACTCCAATCGAGTCATAGAACAAAGTTCGACAAAATACAGATACCCCTCATGAAGCTCAGTGACGCCGGGATCCGTCTAAAGTGGACGTGATTTGATCATCTACACATCAAATCCTACCCTGAACACGAAAGGTTGTTCGAAAGCCCAACTTGAAGTAGCTATGGTAGACTGCGTACTCGCTAACCATCGCTGTCAACATATGGACACGACTGCACCTTGGAACATATGCAACTTACTTTGTCTACTCAACAATCTATTATCCTTATTTTCTAGAAGGAGATACGAAGCAAATTGTAAGAGATTTGGCTATCTAACCCAACATGGATGTGATTCAACCATCTGTCATATACCTCCTTCCTTGACTTGATTGGAAGAGCTATAATCACCAAGCGGACGAGAATCGATCGTCCATTTTTCAAATTTCGTCCCTCATCCTGGGGGGCAGAATCCCATTCCGTGAGCAAACGTGGCTCGATTGTTCAATCGACGGCATTAGCCTCGATACAGTAGATGAATACAAATTAAAGAGTGGAAATACGACTGCTCTCAACTTAAACCTCCAAGTCCCCAGAGTGCAGACTGGAGTACTCTAAGTCCCCAGAGCGTGGACTAGAGTATAAACGACTTAAACCTCCAAGTCCCCAAAGTGCGGACTGGAGTACTCTAAGTCCCCAAAGCGCGGACTAGAGTATAAACGACTTCAACCTCCAAGTCCCCAGAGTGCGGACTGGAGTACTCTAAGTCCCCAGAGCGCGGACTAGAGTATAAACGACTTAAGCCTCCAAGTCCCCAGAGTGCGGACTGGAGTACTCTAAGTCCCCAGAGCGCGGACTAGAGTATAAACGACTTAAACCTCCAAGTCCCCAGAGTGCGGACTGGAGTACTCTAAGTCCCCAGAGCGCGGATTAGAGTATAAACGACTTAAACCTCCAAGTCCCCAAAGTGCGGACTGGAGTACTCTAAGTCCCCAGAGCGCGGACTAGAGTATAAAAGACTAAAACCTCCAAGTCCCCAGAGTGCGGACTGGAGTACTCTAAGTCCCCAGAGCGCGGACTAGAGTATAAACGACTTAAACCTCCAAGTCCCCAGAGTGCGGACTGTAGTACTCTAAGTCCCCAGAGCGCGGACTAGAGTATAAAAGACTAAAACCTCCAAGTCCCCAGAGTGCGGACTGGAGTACTCTAAGTCCCCAGAGCGCGGACTAGAGTATAAATGACTTCAACCTCCAAGTCCCCAGAGTGCGGACTGGAGTACTCTAAGTCCCCAGAGCGCGGACTAGAGTATAAACGACTTAAGCCTCCAAGTCCCCAGAGTGCGGACTGGAGTACTCTAAGTCCCCAGAGCGCGGACTAGAGTATAAACGACTTAAGCCTCCAAGTCCCCAGAGTGCGGACTGGAGTACTCTAAGTCCCCAGAGCGCGGACTAGAGTATAAACGACTTAAACCTCCAAGTCCCCAGATTGTGGACTGGAGTACTCTAAGTTCCCAGAGCGCGGACTAGAGTATAAAAGACTAAAACCTCCAAGTCCCCAGAGTGCAAACTGGAGTACTCTAAGACCCCAGAGCGCGGGCTAAGTATAAACGACTTAAACCTCCAAGTCCCCAGAGTGCGGACTGGAGTACTCTAAGTTCCCAGAGCACGGACTAGAGTATAAAAGACTAAAACCTCCAAGTCCCCAGAGTGCGGACTGGAGTACTCTAAGACCCTAGAGCGCGGGCTAAGTATAAACGACTTCAACCTCCAAGTCCCCAGAGTGCGGACTGGAGTACTCTGAGACCCCAGAGCGCGGGCTAAGTATAAATGACTAAAACCTCCAAGTCTCCAGAGAGCGGACTGGAGTACTCTGAGTCCCCAGAGCACGGATTAGAGTATAAATGACTTAAACCTCCAAGTCCCCAGAGCGCGGACTAGAGTACTCTAAGTCCCCAGAGCGCGGACTAGAGTACTCTAAGTCCCTAGAGCGCCGACTAGAGTATAAATGACTTAAACCTCCAAGTCCCCAGAGTGCGGACTGGAGTACTCTAACTCCCCAGAGTGCGGACTCGAATATAAGCGAATCGGATCTCCAAGTTCCCTGAATATGAACTATGACACAAATGACTTGAATTTGTCAAATCCCTAACATACGGGCTAGAAAGTTTTCTAAGTGCTCGAAGCACAGAATGGAAGTTCAACGACTCCCGAAGAGTTTCCGAGTTATATGAAGATGGACTGAGAAGTCTATGTTACTCACAACTGCTTGGATTAAAGTCACAATCACAAAGAAAACTGAACAATAAGAGTCTTTTGTAAGACAGAAAAAGAACTAAACCTTATTCAGAAATGAGTTTCTATTACAACCCCTCCAAAGTTCGGAGTCGACATTCTATTTACAAGGACTAGGAAATAGATGAAAATAATTACATGACTTAAACTAACTCTCGTTGAACGAGGATAGTAATCACTTCTTGTGCTTCTTCAACTTCTTTCCAGACGGCTCCTCTCCAGAGCATTTACCCTTGGTACTCTTCTTTGATAGAGGGGTAGCAACTGAAGGAGTACGGGGGCCTTCCATGGGCTTGGACCCGCCAGAAAGGATGACCTTCAATGGCTTGTTCAAAGGATCGTCCAAGTCCACAACTCGGGGCTCTACTATGACCTTGACCGTCTCCCCCTTCTCTATCTCGAGCCGCTCCTCCATGCTAAATTCAGACGTGTGCTCAGAGGCGCATGTAATTTCTACTTTATAACCCCCGTCGGTAGGAGAGAAGGTCTCAGACTTGTCTTCATCAAGCGCTCCGATCACCTGAGCGTTTGGACCAGGAGCCTCCCCTGCTTGAGTGGCTTCACTTGTTCTCTCCCCCACTTCCTTGGCGACATCGCTCCTCGGAGTGGGCTCGGGGTCAGAACGGCCTGCACAAAATCATGGAAAACAAGCATTAGAATGCAATAGTCCTGCATAAAGAATAACGACTTTCGAAATCTTAAAGAGAATCTTAAAGAGAAGGATTATCTACCAGGTCTAGGCAAACTCTCAGCCATCCGGGGGGTCTCACCCTTTGGAACGGGAGACAGAATGCGGACTAAAGTACTCTAAGTCCCTGAGCGCGGACTAGAGTATAAATGACTCAAAAACCTCTACGTCCCCAGAGTGCGGACTACAGTACTCTCAGTCCCAGAGCATGGACTAGATTATAGACAACTTCAGAAAAATCCCTAAATCCCTGAAGCGGACCAGATTACTCTAAGTTCCCAGAGTGCGAACTAGAGTATAAACGAGTTGACGAAAATCTCTGTGTCTCGAACTGTGGACTAAAGCATAAACCGTTCGAAAATCTCTAAGTCCCCGGAGCGTGGACCGAAGCATGAACACAAATTGGACGCGAGTCAACCGGGGGGAGAATAACACTAAGTCACCAGAATGCAGAGTGGTGTATGAACATCGATAAATAGACGAGTGGATTCCGACCATTTTCTATTCCGTAAACTTCGGCCTGGAATCGACAGGAGGATTATTAACACGCTGAGGATGGAGTTCGACCGTCCAACTAGTGACCTGGCCAAATCAATGCTGGGGGCAGGGGTACAAAACACTAAAAAGCCGAATACGACAGCTTACTATAGCTCTAGCATGGCGTTCTTTATAACTTGAGGCAGCGACTGCAGGGAGGCCTCAATACAGAACCAATCGAAACGGAATCCAAAGCTACGAGCAACCTACTATATCATACCTCAGACCAAGGGTCAATGCCGATCCGCACCAAGCACATACGAATGTGACTCGGATGTTTTTTGAAAAACTATGACCCCTAGAGTATGGAAAGGAGGGTAAACCATGAATACTTGGTCAAAAATTCTCCAGCACCCTCGTTCGATTCATCGGGAGGAGTATGAAACTGGATGAGCATAACCCGACTGCATTTGTAGCCAACTTTACCCCGAGTTCTGATTACAGAGCATGAACCAAAGTGGACGTGGATGACCATCCACTGTCCAAATTACGCCCTGAAACTTACGTGGCATCGAAGTATTCCTCTTGGAATGAAAAACCACGATAAAATCCGAGATAGGCGAGACCTAGTCTCCCATCGACTGACATGATCCCACGATTCAACGGGAAAGAGAGTAAAGCTAAAGTGGGTGTGGTTGGCTTTCCTACTTATCGGTATATGCCCCAGACCTGGGGGCACGAGCGAGAAGCAAGATGAATGTGAACCGACTATTCACCAATCACCTCTATGTCTTTGGAGTTTAGGTGAAAACATATACATAGCTAGGACGAGACTCAACCGTCCATGCAGTCCATTTATCAACCCGAGACTGGGAGAAGACGCATGGTCATCTAAAAACTGGCTACGATAGCTCAGTATTAAAACTTATATATAGTGCTTACAACTACTCAAGGCAACGACCGAAAGGATGCCTAGAGATAGAATCGTTAAATCGATACCTTAGCTCATGGGCAATTGACTTTCACTCCAACCCGAAGGACGGGTAAAGAATCATGAATGCATTAAATAGAAAGTGCGTTACTCGAATGCACAAGCAAATTCAAACTCATAGCAAGATCCAGCTATACAGTTGCGTGCCACTCGAGGCTGACCCCCACTCGACATTTCCTTTAATGCGCTTTTAAGCCTGATTTTTGGCCATTTGCTGATAATCTATTAGAGCATTCAGAGCCCTTCACTATTAGACTCAATAACTCATGACAAGACTCTAGGATTCGATCAGAATAACCATCAACATTGACCGTCTCAACCATATTTCACATTGAATGTTATGCAAAATAGTTACATCTTTACTCAAAGAATCTGGGATAGCACCTGCTAAGCTGACGGTCGACATTAGCGCCAGCCATGGCGACCCTTTCCATGTGCTGAATATCGGATCACAGCTCAGTGTAGTGATGATAAAAGAATTAGTTGGATTTTTCTGAATAAATGATGATATGTTCCCTTGGACCCATTCTGACATGCATATGTGATTTCATTAACTATCGCGAGCCATGCATTGGATATCAACCCGAAGCTACAAAAGCTAGCACAATCCTATTGGTTTCATCATGAAAGCTCCACTCTTACTTTTAGGCTCACCCCATCAACGTCTATGCCTACCAGCCGTTGTGACAGGGCATACAATGACCTGAGACGTCTAAAAGACTACTTAAATAGAATATCGAACTAAGCTAATTCGATATCACTTATTTCCCACGAAGGGCTATCCAAGGACGGAAATTAGCAGACCTCACACCCAAATTCACTACCTCAGATGACTACTCGAAGAGTAGCAGAGAACCAACCATGAGATGGAAAATGTACGCGGATGGAGCATCCAATGATCAGTGTTATGGCATAGGAGTTATGATAATGACTCCTGAGGAACGATCAATCTGCTATGTCCTAAAACTCGATTTACCTGTAACAAACAACGATGCTTAGTATGAAGCCTTGACTGCCAGCCTCAAATCTGCTAGAGGATTTGAAGTGAAAACTTTACATATCTTTTGTGATTCTTGATTGGTAGTATACAAATTTAAGGAAGTTGATATTGCTAGGGGGCATTGTCTTGCTCCTTATCTCGGCCAAGTCCAAGAGCTACTAACCGACTTCACGTATTACATCATTACACACGAACTCAGTGAACAAAATGAAAAGGTGTCATGGTTGACTCCTATCAAAGACTATCTACAATAAAGAATTCTTATTGAATGGAGGAATGGAAAACGACAGATCCTCCTCAAAGCTTCACGCCAAATCATCTAAGAATAAGTCGTGTGTCAAAAGGAGTTTATCCATCCCCACGCTTCGGCATATCGCCCATGATGATATCTTGAGCAAAGTCTATGAAGAAGAACGCGGTAATAACATCAGGGGGAAAACCATGATAAAGAAGATACTCTGCTACAGGTATTACTGGCCAACTATCAACCCAGAAGCGGTTGATCATGCTAGACAATGTGACGAGTGCAAGATGTTTGCAAAAAATCCGGGAACCCCACCGCTGGAAATTAGTCAAATGGCTAGTTCATAGCCGTTTGCCACTTGGGGGCACTGAAATCATCTTCTTGTCGATCCTCAAGATGGTGCGAAATACACCACCATAGCAGTTGATTACGTCACCAAATGGGCAGATGAAGAACTCTAACCATGACCAAGATGAAGAAAATAATCAACTTCTTTATCCGTAACGTCATCTGTCCTTATGACCTTCCATGATCCATTATAACTGCAAATGGACAGGTTGAAGCTGTGAACAAAATCATAGAGTCTGTACTAAAGAGAGGTTTGGAAAACTCCTCAAGTGGCTGATTGCAACCCTTATTTCACAGAAAATACAAACAAGGAATCGCGATTGAATTGCAATTAAACTAGACGGAGTTGGTGACGACTTATGAGCATATAAAACGCATCCGAGAGCCAATGGCAAGAACATGTACCCGAACGTGCATGGGTACATCCTTAAAAGTTCGACTTCTTGAAATCAACAGAAATTGAATTCTCACTAAGGGTTATTAAGAAATGACTAGATCAGATAGCCGAAGCTTATTAGCTCTGCAGAATCAGTCATGTATGGCCACTAATGAACCACAACCCTGGATTTATAATATTGGGAATCGACCAAGCATCACGATGACCAAAGAAGGATACAACACCTTGGGAGGATAAATTGGAGGATAATGACTATTCAAGAAACATGGTGGATTTCTTTCTGAAGACAAGGAATACTCGCTGATTCAAAACGTGTTGTGTTGCTTCACACGACACACTTTGGGGGGCAAGTGTTTCCTAGAGATTTGACCAGGCAACTGAGTACTCGGCGTACAGGACGACTCGGTGTCAACTAGCGATCGGCATCTCATAGTACTCGGCGTAGTACTCAGCATCTCATAGTACTCGGCGTAGTACACAACATCCATTGTACTCGGCATCAGGTAGCACTCGGCATCTCATAGTACTCGGCGTAGTGCTCGGCATCCATGGTACTCGGCATCCATGGTACCCGTCATCAAGGAGTACTCGGCGTAGTACTCGGCATCCAGTGGTACTCGGCGTTAGAAGACGTTCGGCGTATATAACTACTCTACATGGCAGCATCGTTCGGCCAAAGGATCGTTCGGCTAAGAAGCATCGTTCAGCCAGAAGGCACGTTCGGCTTCGACTGACAACTGTTCTGCACTTCCCACCCATCAAACGTACCGTTCGGCATTGAGAAGGTGGTTCGGCGTCAACGTGTTCGGTCTACTTGGTTCGGCATACAGCGACCACTACACTTGGGCTAGAGTGTTCGACCACCAAGCCCACCTGGGAAGTCCAGCCCATATTTGTCTATAAATAGAGGGGCAGGGTCAGAGTGAAAATGGACCTTTTTTGGGAGAACAATGGGGAGACTCTGCCATTTTTTATACTCTCCTCTTTTTAACTCAAACTTGTATTCAAGTCATTAATATATGGATTGTATCTGTATTCAACTACTTATGAAAGAAATAAAGATCAAAACTCAAAGTGGATGTAGGCAGTTATGCTGAACCACTATAAATCCGGTGTTCTTACTTTCTGCATTTAAATTAGCATATTCTTCCTTGTTTAATTTAACTTCATCACTTACATCTCTACACAATCTTTCTCAACGAGGTTAGTGACCAATTTTGGTGCTAACAGCAACAAACATCATATATCGATATGAAAATCAACAAATATCACAATATCTGTAATCAAATAAATACTGGTGAGGAATCCAGTTAGATCCCTCCAACCTGTTTCCCTGCATCCACAAACGTTAGCACAATACCCATTCCACTTCGAGGTGGAATATCGCGATATATGGGTTTTATAAAAATCATCCGCTTACTAACGGCGCAATAGGGTCTCATCCGCTATACAAGGCGGGAAATCAATCAATCCAATATATACATATGCCAATATGTATATATTGCTATATATATATATATATATATCCTACTATATCTAATACCACATCCAAATAGCAATCAATAACTTCAAATCCAAATTTATTTTGAGTGAGAAGATCTCACCTTAGCTTTTATTTTGCCATCCATTTCCATTGCAGTTTGTTTTCTCGACTTTATTTGACCTTGTATAACAATTTACGATTTCATTAATATTTGAATCAATTGACAATAAATTATCATCTGTTAATTTATTTAAACCAATAATTTAATTTTATCGAATGATTTATTTTAAACCAATTTCTTTATAAATAAATTTATTTAACCAACATTTCAATTTCAAACTAACTTTTCCTTTTAAATAATTTTCTTGAGAATTAAAATAAATTTAACAAGTTATTATTTTCCCCAAAATTTCATATACATACTTATAAAATAATCTATGCCTGTTTAAAAAAATCTATTTTCTTTTATATAAACTATACGATATTATAAAATTACTGGATATGCATTTCTTTAGTAACCAAAAGAATTAACTAAGTTAATTGAACACCTTAATAATTTATTCTTAACCCATTTTTCCAAAAATAAATAATATTTTCTTTTGATAAGTCATTTTATCTAATAAATTAAATTTCTAACAAATTTTCTTTTACAAATTATTTTTAGTGATTAAAAATAGATTTTTTTTTCTTTGTATCTACATACATACAGACATTCAATAAGAATTCTTTTCACATCTATATATCTGTATATTAAATTCAAAACAGA
Source organism: Allium fistulosum (assembly GCA_030737815.1). Lineage (NCBI taxonomy): Eukaryota > Viridiplantae > Streptophyta > Magnoliopsida > Asparagales > Amaryllidaceae > Allium > Allium fistulosum. The sequence continues at coordinate 847,211,395 of CM060903.1, forward strand.
ATTGAACATCTTACTGTAAATACATTATTTTATTTTATTTCCCACTTCTATCTGCAAATCTTATTTTTTTTCCTAACAGAAACTTTATCTATGACTATTTGTTTTCTGTACATTTAAATCTTGACTGCTTAATTAAACATTACCCTTTATATATATAGATAAATTAAAGACAAAATTTCCCTTAATAACCTTACTTTAAATCAAGAATTTGTCTATCATTATCTTAAATTAAAACAGAAATTCTATATGTATACATTATTTAATCAATTTCAAATTGAAATAAAAATTAAATTACCTCACAGCAATTGAACTGCCTCAGGTCATCGCGAAACCCACCTCGACCTGCGAACATCACCCCGGCCTACCACTCGAGCCCATCCCAGTGTCGATCGATGATGCCGTTGTCCTCGAATCGCTTCTAGAAATTTGCGATCGCCACTGCTACCATCGACGAGGCTATTGCCATGTCTAGCTCGCGACCTCCATCACGAGCTCGAGTCCAAATTAGACCCCGTCACGATGCCTTGCCATCACCATCTCATCTTCGGCCCTCACGAACATCGCATTGCATCGCGAACCCTAGCAACCCCGAGCCTAAATCGTCGAACTCGCCCTGTCTCTCGAGTCTGCCATCGCGATTTCCTTTGTGCGATCATTTTTTTTTGTTTTCAAAATCTGATTCGCGAATATCTGAAATGGAAGAGAGGTTGGGATTTTGTTTTCGAAGGCAAGGAAAGGCTCGGCCATTTTTCTTCGTTTGATTTCATCTCGTTTAAAAGTTTAAACTGAGGAAAAAGGAGAAGTTGCGTGATTATTTAAAATTGAAGGGGGATGGGTTGCACGATTTTTGGCATGATTCCTTGCGTGATTTTAGGCACAACTTTAGGGAAGATAACGTGTATTGATATTGACTAATTAAAATTTTAAATTCAAATGGAACTCGATTTAATTTCAAAGCGTTTACTTACCGTGTGCTCACATAACAACTCCGAACGATACGAAATTTGAAATCCGGTAATAACTCAATATTATGGACCCAATGGAACTGGTTTCGTCGAAATCCGAGACTGTGCATCGGACGGCTATTTTTAAATTCGATTCGAACGATATAATTTCAAAACTCATGAACAAATTGTTTCCAAACTCAATTCTGAAGCTTTTATTATCTTCAGTGTTATCAATATAATTTTAAAAGCTTTCGAAATATTTTTCTTCAGCTTAAAATTGAAGATTCAAATTTTATTCAACTCTGTTCAATAGATTAAATTTTATAATTTAATCGCCAAATTCAAAGTTATACTGGGGATTCAAATTAAATTATCGTTCAAATATTTAAAATTAATTAAATATTTTCAATTTAAATTGTTCAAAATTATGGCTCGTTACATTCTTCCCCCTTTAAAAGAATTTCGTCCCGAAATTACAAGTTAGGAAAAATGGTCCTTGACTCGTCTACTATTTTTTCACAATCTAAATAGTTTCATCAAATTTTCAAAACAAATCTTTCTACTAAAGATTCGTTATTATTTCAACTGAATTTACAACTTCAACTATAAGTTCAAACAACATTGTTTTACTTCTCAATTCAAATTTAAATTTAAATTCAAATTTCAACTTTCAAAATTTTCTCAAATTTTTTTTTTCTAACACTCGAAATTTCCGAAAAATTTCACCAGCGTCTCCTTTGCGCGGCTAACTCGGCACGACTACAAAACGTCCCTACAGACTCTCAGATTTCAAAAAGAAAAGAAAAAGCCAAGCGGCTAGACAAGAAATCATCAAATCTCATATTGAAATTCAAATACGTACCTTTTTGTCGAGCAATTCAAAATTATCTTTGAAATCAAAATTTCCAATTCTATTTTCTTTAATATACCTGTATATCCTACTAGCCATACTATCTAGTTACATATTCAAACCATTTTGCCAATTTTAATTTTCAATATATGCTTCTTATATCATCTTTACTTCACTATTGAAGTTACATATCTATTTTCATTAAATTTTGCATTTCAAAATTTCATTTGAATTCAATTTACCATTTCAATTCAATTTGGATTCTATTTACTTCTGAATATTGAATTTTATCAGCTATCTTTTATTCACAACTGATTTATAGCTTTATTTTAAATTAGTTTCAATTACTAATTCATCACAAATTCCAATTCACTTTATTCAAGTTTGTTTTCAACATTCAGTTTCGATTCCAGTTTTATTCTTTTTTTCATTCCCAAAATTTATTTACAATTCACTATCTTGATTTATAACCACTTATATTAAACTGGATTTCAAATTCCATATGAATTTTAACTCATCTTTCATTTATAATTATTCAATTCAATTCTATTGCTTACAAATTCGAAATGAATTTCATCATTCAATTTCACTTTCATTAAATTGATTCTCTTGTACTTACTTTAATTTAACTCCATTCTTTAAGTTAAATTTATTCTATCAATATTCAATTTGTATAAGTTATCAACTTAATAATATTCCCATAAATATTTTTAATAGGATTCAAGAGTCTTTTCAACTTTTCCAAAACCATTTTTGAAAACAATTCAAATTATCCTTTGAATTTCCAAAACAAAACCCAAATTTTCCAAACAACTTCCATTTAAAACAATTTGGTAGCAATTCCTCTTCTGGAAACCCGAAAATGAACATCGATGATGCTGCAGTCATTACCGAAGTTATTTTCCAGCGACCGAAAAGAGTTTAGAGCTTTTCATTCCTTCAAAACATTCTTCCAAAATCCTTTGAAAAATCATTTTCAAACCAAAAAGGAATTAAACTTTTCAAATCTCCAAAATTTTCAAATTCTTTTCAAAACATTTCCAAAAACTTCTCTGGAATTTTATTTCCAATTATAAGTCACATTTATAATTTACATTCTCCAATTCTATTTGTATATGGATTTTATTTCTAAACTTTGGATTTATGATTTCAATTTCTTATTCATTTTCATATAATGATGATAACATTTCAATATTATCACTTTCCTAACATCCATGCAACCATATACTGTAATAATTCATAGAAAAATCATTTCTTTTCTATACAAAAATAGTTTTAGGCAAAATTATCTCATTTACCCTATTTAAAATTAATACTGTGTCGGTTTATCTTGTTTAGAGTTTAGAAACTCCTATCAACACAGTTAGCTAGACTGCACCGACCAGAATCCATAAACAATCAACCGATAAGTCAACACAATACAAAACAATTTCATATTCACTAACAAATACGCACTCATATCTATTATTACACTCAACTCATTCTAGAGTACTACTGACTCAATCTCTAATGAGTAACACCCAACAGAGCAGGGTTGTCGCTTAACCATATGCTCTGATACCAAATGTAATAACCCGCTTTTCCGTACCCCTTGAATAGACACTAATCTCCATCGATTTACTCAAGGTGAACGAAAAACCGAACCATTAGGGTTTAAAAGAAGAGGTAGAAGAAAAGATAGAAGAAAAAGAAAAGAAGAACAACAGAACAACATCAGAAACAGAAACAATATCAGAATCTCACATATCGCAGTGGAACAATATATAATCACTAGTCTTTTAAAACAAAGAACTATATCAGTTTATACATACATCAATCAGAGTCAATATACAACAATGGACAGTTATATAAACTTGTCCTCATACAGAATACACAGCGGAATAAATAATATCAGATACAAATACTACGTCTCGTCATCCAGCTTCTTTCCAAAGCTCCAGAATATCCAGACTATCCTGATAACCTAACTCTAGACTGCCCGTGTGGAAATTGGTGGGCACCCAGAGTTTAGAAGGGAGACAATAAACTCCGAGTCAGTCATGGTGACTGGTGTGAGATCGTAAAACAGTTATTTTTCACAAAGAAAATAAAACAGATTCGCAATGCTTTTGGAAAATGAAACTACCATAAGACCTCCCGCCACACACACAATGCAAACGCAGAATTGGAGGAGATTTCTTCTTATGATAGTCAAATATGCTTACTACGCCAATCATTGGATATTATTACTAGTGCATAGTGCAGAAAACATTTCGAAAGTATAATATTAATCTTAGCCAGCATAGGCAGTTCACGTTATGCCTACTATAGCTACTATGTTCAATAGCAGGTTACCGCCACATTCCATAGCAGGTTATACAATTGCAATCGTAAAGGTTCGTATTGTTTCTTTGGGTTTTCCAACAAATGGTGTGACGCCCCACCTCTATGCTCATAATAACAAAGAGTATTAAAAGAAATACTGTCTATTATTACGAAGAATAAGGCTGGATAGGAGCGACCATCCGTAATTGGCCTTACACTAATTTTGGTTATCTCGATAGGAGTGGTATATACTTTTTATTTTTCATCTATTATTTATTTACCCCCATCGACATATCCAGTTATCAGTATAAAACAAACTACGATAGTTCATAATAGTTTAGGACATTAGATATAACAATAACACAGATAATATAAATGCGGAACACAGATTAACAAAAATCTCATATATATATATATATATATATATATAACTGATGTCAGTTACAATATAGTTGACACGATACATATGATACAACTACAACTGTCGACTCCAGAAGTTATATATACAAGTACATTATCGACTAATATACATGAATACATATCGTTCTATACAATGACACGACTACTACAAAATGACACTGACAACTTCAAAAGATGTGAAAAGTCTTCAAATCCCGAACAGCAACTCAAAGAAGGAAATCTACAACCTGAAATACTCGGGTCTGACCCGAGTATTACATTCAAAAGAAAATAATACACGGGTCAGTCTAATACAAACTCAGTTATTAGTGCATAGGAGCAATAATAATCAAACGTCAAATAAACGACAGTCACAGAAATCTCGTATATCCAACTCTCGATACGAGAATTGGATAACGGCAAATATAACACTATGCAGTGTAAATCAACAAATCAGAAATCTCAAAATGATCAAACACATCAAATTTCTGTGTATATCAGTAAAACAGCAATGTCAAAACCAAGAAGTGTCAACAACAATGCTGCAGAGCCAAAACATGTGCCTCAAAAGACTCAAGTAAATGGATGAAAAACAAAGCAAGACAGTTTGCAAGCAATTCAATGAACACTACAACAATGAATATGAACATGACATTCAAGCAATCAGGTTATACTAGCAGGAGAAGTAATACATGAACCCAAAATGAATAAATGACAGAGATGAGATGAGCAAGTGACCAAATCAAAACAGAGCCCAAGTGACTACAAGAATGCACAAATGAGCAAATCATATATGCGACTCAACAAATCAACATCAACAGAGATGGTATAAAATGCCAGGCCTCAAGTAGACGAGCGAGGCTACAAACAGACGTCAAGCTGGAGAAATGTACAGAAATCAAAAACAAGGTCAAACCCAATTATACAGATAGGTTCAACACAAGGTTAATGAACAAGACTGGAAATTCAAGAAGGCACCAACAATCAACTGAGTGCAACAAATCAAAGCATCACAAAAACAATGATGCAGGCTGAAGACTGGAAAACAATGAGGCAACACAGTGATGTATCGTGAACACCAGGAACAGAACTAAAGCCATACATGAAGTAGTACAATGCAGTCATGAAACCACAATGCAAAGATCAGTGATGCAACTAAATGCATGAATCCGACTAGACTACAACCAAAAACTAACAAGGACCAGATTCATGTATCAGATTAAGGCAGATAACATCACGACTCAAAAGAATCTACAATGATGTATGTAGACAAAAGGAACAAGCAAGCTATAAACCAAAGATTACACAACTTGCTTCACAGTATCAACATGAACCAGGCATGTGCAACAGGGAACACAAGTCAGAGACAACCAATTTCAACAAAGTGCATCAGACCAGGCTACAGGATGTCATAATGCAGACAACCAAGATATGGAACCAGCAAACTATGGCTATAATCATATCACAAGACCAGGCACCAAGTACAGGCCTTATTGAAGTAATCTAACAGATACAAGCAATGATGCAGACCAAATAAACAAGGCTCAACTGAAACAAGTGAAGACTGCAATATCAAAAGAGTAGTGTACAACAAAATGAAACAAGTATCAGACTACCAGGAGTATAACCAAATGTACAAGAATGCAAAATCTCAAGAATGAAATCAAAGCAAACTCATGTGGACAGTGCAATCAAATATGCAGTGACACACAAAGAAGCCCAGGCAACATCTCATTGCAACTATACTGGAATGCACATGCACTGCAGTTCGTATGTACCATATATACAATGAAGAAGATTCAAAGACTCAAACAAGTGAATAGCTAAATGCAACTCAAGTGAAGATAGTGGTAAATCACAGACAGGTCAGACCAACCAAAATGAGACAGTAGTGAACCACAATATCGCAATGAGACAGTAGTCAAGGCCAAAGTCTGTCAGAGGTAATACACATACATATTCATGAATTCACAGTATCAATATCGAGTTCGTACCCAGTACTAAAAACATCACCGAGGCAATCAATGAATCAATGGTCGGAGTCATGAAACAACAGAAAAATCAAATAAGGTCAAAAGTACAACCGAAGCCAACAGAGATCGAAATCAAAGTTGAACAAGGTTAAAGATCGATCAAATTCAATCATCATAAAATCAAGTGAAAGCCAAGGCCATCAAGAAATCTGGCCAAGTCAAAATTCATCAATCATCGAAACAAAGTAGACTGGCCATCTCATATAGTAACAAAAATATACACGAACGCAAATATAAGAGGTCGAACAGACCCAAAAATCATCAAGCTAGGGTTAACAGAAAGCGAACCGGGCCAGAAAACATCAATCATCAAAACAAAAATCGAACGACTTAAGCACAGTATAGAGAGTGGATTAGATGTGAGTGATAGTTCACTCACCTTGCTTACGAGCTTGGCCAATTTCACATAGTCGTGAGCACGTGCGATCGACCAGGGAACGACGTTGATCATTCTTTCGATCGAGCGATTATAGGATGGCATCTTCGAAACGAGCGCAGAAAATTTTGAAGCCGCCATTCTCTTCTCTAGCTCGCTTTGATTAGGGATTTCGAAATGAATGGGGGGAAAAGCGAACAAAAATGAGAGCCGCCACCATTTCTTTCTTTTGTTTTGATCTAGGGTTCGAAAGAAATTTTTTTGATAAAGGAACGGGTCGAATGAATATAAGAAGGGAACGGCATCGGGATTTTTAAAGGAATATTGGGCCGAGATTAAATTTTTAAAGCCCTATAACTTTTTTACCAAAATTGTAAAAGAATTACAGCTGATTAAAACCCTCAACAGCAATTAACAGCCAATTAATCGTTTAATGACGAAAACCAATCAATGCGAAATCTTGGGTTGTTACAGACTCCCCTTCTTAAAGAAATTGCGTCCTCGCAATCATAAGGAGTAAATGGATAAAAGGTAACAACAAAAAGAGGATGGCAATGTCGAATGCATAAGCAAAGAAAATGTCAATAGGGAAGTATTGGAATTATGGAAGTATCAGATATAAAATCGAAAGGTTCGACTGCTTCAAATCAAAAGAATCAACATCGAGGGGATCAAGGAATTAAAATCAGACGACTCTATAAACAACCTCAAACATCATCATCGACTGATAAAAACAAGATCAATCGAGTTCTAGCAATTGAAAGAAAAGGAATCAGAGTAGAAATCACATACTGCACGAATTGAATGTGAGTAAATCAAATTACTCACCTGAATCGCCAGAGAAAAAGACGAAGCTCGAATCTCAAAATCGTAAATATTCAATCATCAAAAACGATAATTGAATTTTCAAATCGCAAATATTTACTTATCTCAAACAATAATCAAATCAATAAATATTTAATTATCACAAATGAAAATCAAATTTCACAAATATCTGATTATCAAAAACGATAATCAGAAACACAAACATTCGATTAATCAGAAGACAAATCAAATATCTAATTATCTCAAACGATAATCAGAAAACAAATCAAATGTCTAATTATCTCAAACGATAATCAGAAAACAAATCAACAATTGTTAGATTATCAAAAGCGATAATCAAATTTTTCAAATCGATAAATATTCGATTATCAAAAACGATAATCAAATTTCAAATTCAACAAATATTCTATTATCAAAAACGATAATCAAATTTCAAATGCAAAAAATATTCGATTATCAAAAACGATAATCAAATTTCAAATCAATCAATATTTAATTGTCTCAAGCGATAATTAAATCTAAAATCACAAATATTTAATTATCTCAGGCGATAATTAAATCTCAAATCAACAAATATTTAATTACCTCAAGCGATAATTAAATCTAAAATCAACAAATATTTAATTATCTCAGGCGATAATTAAATCTCAAATCAACAAATATTTAATTATCTCAAGCAATAATTAAATCTAAAATCAACAAATATTTAATTATCTCAGGCGATAATTAAATCTCAAATCAACAAATATTTAATTATCTCAAGCGATAATTAAATCTAAAATCAACAAATATTTAATTACCTCAAGCGATAATTAAATCTCAAATCAACAAATATTTAATTATCTCAGGCGATAATTAAATCTCAAATCAACAAATATTTAATTACCTCAAGCGATAATTAAATCTAAAATCAACAAATATTTAATTACCTCAAGCGATAATTAAATCTAAAATCAACAAATATTTAATTATCTCAGGCGATAATTAAATCTCAAATCAACAAATATTTAATTATCTCAGGCGATAATTAAATCTAAAATCAACAAATATTTAATTACCTCAAGCGATAATTAAATCTCAAATCAACAAATATTTAATTACCTCAGGCGATAATTAAATCTCAAATCAACAAATATTTAATTATCTCAGGCGATAATTAAATCTCAAATCAACAAATATTTAATTATCTCAGGCAATAATTAAATCTCAAATCAACAAATATTTAATTACCTCAAGCGATAATTAAATCTAAAATCAACAAATATTTAATTACCTCAGGCGATAATTAAATCTCAAATCAACAAATATTTAATTATCTCAAGCGATAATTAAATCTAAAATCAACAAATATTTAATTATCTCAGGCGATAATTAAATCTCAAATCAACAAATATTTAATTATCTCAAGCGATAATTAAATCTAAAATCAACAAATATTTAATTACCTCAAGCGATAATTAAATCTCAAATCAACAAATATTTAATTATCTCAGGCGATAATTAAATCTCAAATCAACAAATATTTAATTATCTCAAGCGATAATTAAATCTAAAATCAACAATTATTTAATTATCTCAAGCGATAATTAAATCTAAAATCAACAAATATTTAATTATCTGAAGCGATAATTAAATCTCAAATCAACAATTATTTAATTATCTCAAGCGATAATTAAATCTAAAATCAACAAATGTTTAATTATCAAAAGCGATAATTAAAAGCAACAAATATCCGATTATCGAAAACGATAATCAGAACTCATATCAACAAATATCCAATTATCACAAGCGATAATTAGAAGCAACAAATATCCGATTATCAAAAACGATAATCAGAACTCATATCAACAAATATCTAATTATCACAAGCGATAATTAGAAACAAAAAATATCCGATTATCAAAAACGATAATCAGAACTCATATCAACAAATATCCAATTATCACAAGCGATAATTAGAAGCAACAAATATCCGATTATCAAAAACGATAATCAGAACTCATATCAACAAATATCTAATTATCACAAGCGATAATTAGAAACAACAAATATCCGATTATCAAAAACGATAATCAGAACTCATATCAACAAATATCCAATTACCTGCAGATAATTGGAAACAACAAATATCTAGAAATCAATTAAGAAGACTAGAAAATCAACATAAAAGTTTGGATCGATCCCATCATATGGCGAGTCTAAGCTACGCCGCACGTGCATCTCATATGGCCGAAGCCTACCAAGTACTGTCATCATAATTTTTGCGCCCAACATATGACCCGAAGGTCCAACATATGACCCGAAGGTCTAGTACTGGTATTTGACCCGAAGGTCCATCATATGACCCGAAGGTCCAACATATGACCCGAAGGTCTAGTACTGGTATTTGACCCGAAGGTCCATCATATGACCCGAAGGTCCTCATAGTGGCTCGAAAGCACACGAAAGCATCAAAATATTTCAATTAACGAGTCCGGAATTAACCGAAATAGCAAACGCATATGTCCCATACCACGTGTTTTACTAAATCGTTTGATTCTCTTCATCGTTTCCTTGAAAGTGCAAAATTCATCAAAATCATCAAACAACGGATATTTCAATTAACGAGTCCGGAATTAACCGAAATAGTAAAAGTGTGGTTCCATACTCCGCACTTTTGCTAAATCGTTTAAATCTCTTCATCGTTTCCTTGAAAGTGCAAAATTGTGTATTTTGTAAAAATACACTTTACATTCTCAAACGGACAAGTCCGGAATTAAGCGAATCAGTAAAAGAAAGGGGTCATAATCCTCGATTTTGCTGAATCGTTTAAGTCGCTTTCTCATTCTTTTGAAAACGCAAATCGTTAAAAATTTATAAAACAATTTTCATTTGTAAAACGATTTTCCAATCACGTGATTAAAATAGCAAATCAGTAACAATTTCGGTAAGGAAATCGTACTTCTCAAAATACCGTAAAAACGGTCACAAAACAGCATTGCGGAATAACCGCTTGAAAATCCACTTTTAAAATTTGACGGTTACTGAAGCCAAAGCGACAGTAATTTTAAAACGTCAAAATCACATCAAAACAATCTACATTGAAATGTAATATCAGTGAATTCTCATTCATCAAAATGCCACAAAACACCGTGCTTCAAAAATTTAGCATTGGTGTGAAAATCTCGTTATAAAGATAACGGCAACAAAATACGTTTCATAACCTAGTATCGGTTCAACGTAAAATAAATACAGTAACGTGCAATTCATTTGCACGCACATTACAATATAAACAAGGAAATCATTAGAGTGTATCTTCAATGAAGACAACTCAAAACAGCAAAAGCTAATCAATAGATGATTAGTACAAAAGAAAGCCAGCGGAAATTTCAACAAAAATCACATATCTGCAATTTCTTCGAATCCTCAATTAGGATTCGAAATTCTCAAAGAAACAAAATAATTATAGCTATGTAAACAACAAATAAAATTCATATCAATTTCGTATTTTGATTTTTTTTATCAAAAAGATTATCAGTTGTATTCGGCGAAGACAGTTTCACTGTTTCCGCTGCGCACTCTGACAAATAGAACACAAATCAATCAAATCATCGGAACACAATTTCATCAAAACAACAAAACACAACTCCACTTTTATTTTTAAATAAAGATATTTAAAAATTTCATCAAAATTTCAAAACTTTAGTTTTGACTCAAATCACAGATACAACATCGACCAATAGTTGTAACATATGTTCCATCCAAGTTATGTTTTATATTATGTCCATAAACCCCAAGCTCTGATACCAACTGTGACGCCCCACCTCTATGCTCATAATAACAAAGAGTATTAAAAGAAATACTGTCTATTATTACGAAGAATAAGGCTGGATAGGAGCGACCATCCGTAATTGGCCTTACACTAATTTTGGTTATCTCGATAGGAGTGGTATATACTTTTTATTTTTCATCTATTATTTATTTACCCCCATCGACATATCCAGTTATCAGTATAAAACAAACTACGATAGTTCATAATAGTTTAGGACATTAGATATAACAATAACACAGATAATATAAATGCGGAACACAGATTAACAAAAATCTCATATATATATAACCGATGTCAGTTACAATATAGTTGACACGATACATATGATACAACTACAACTGTCGACTCCAGAAGTTATATATACAAGTACATTATCGACTAATATACATGAATACATATCGTTCTATACAATGACACGACTACTACAAAATGACACTGACAACTTCAGAAGATGTGAAAAGTCTTCAAATCCCGAACAGCAACTCAAAGAAGGAAATCTACAACCTGAAATACTCGGGTCTGACCCGAGTATTACATTCAAAAGAAAATAATACACGGGTCAGTCTAATACAAACTCAGTTATTAATGCATAGGAGCAATAATAATCAAACGTCAAATAGACGACAGTCACAGAAATCTCGTATATCCAACTCTCGATACGAGAATTGGATAACGGCAAATATAACACTACGCAGTGTAAATCAACAAATCAGAAATCTCAAAATGATCAAACACATCAAATTTCTATGTATATCAGTAAAACAGCAATGTCAAAACCAAGAAGTGTCAACAACAATGCTGCAGAGCCAAAACATGTGCCTCAAAAGACTCAAGTAAATGGATGAAAAACAAAGCAAGACAGTTTGCAAGCAATTCAATGAACACTACAACAATGAATATGAACATGACATTCAAGCAATCAGGTTATACTAGCAGGAGAAGTAATACATGAACCCAAAATGAATAAATGACAGAGATGAGATGAGCAAGTGAACCAAATCAAAACAGAGCCCAAGTGACTACAAGAATGCACAAATGAGCAAATCATATATGCGGCTCAACAAATCAACATCAACAGAGATGGTATAAAATGCCAGGCCTCAAGTAGACGAGCGAGGCTACAAACAGACGTCAAGCCGGAGAAATGTACAGAAATCAAAAACAAGGTCAAACCCAATTATACAGATAGGTTCAACACAAGGTTAATGAACAAGACTGGAAATTCAAGAAGGCACCAACAATCAACTGAGTGCAACAAATCAAAGCATCACAAAAACAATGATGCAGGCTGAAGACTGGAAAACAATGAGGCAACACAGTGATGTATCGTGAACACCAGGAACAGAACTAAATCCATACATGAAGTAGTGCAATGCAGTCATGAAACCACAATGCAAAGATCAGTGATGCAACTAAATGCATGAATCCGACTAGACTACAACCAAAAACTAACAAGGACCAGATTCATGTATCAGATTAAGGCAGATAACATCACGACTCAAAAGAATCTACAATGATGTATGTAGACAAAAGGATCAAGCAAGCTATAAACCAAAGATTACACAACTTGCTTCGCAGTATCAACATGAACCAGGCATGTGCAACAGGGAACACAAGTCAGAGACAACCAATTTCAACAAAGTGCATCAGACCAGGCTACAGGATGTCATAATGCAGACAACCAAGATATGGAACCAGCAAACTATGGCTATAATCATATCACAAGACCAGGCACCAAGTACAGGCCTTATTGAAGTAATCTAACAGATACAAGCAATGATGCAGACCAAATAAACAAGGCTCAACTGAAACAAGTGAAGACTGCAATATCAAAAGAGTAGTGTACAACAAAATGAAACAAGTATCAGACTACCAGGAGTATAACCAAATGTACAAGAATGCAAAAGCTCAAGAATGAAATCAAAGCAAACTCATGTGGACAGTGCAATCAAATATGCAGTGACACACAAAGAAGCCCAGGCAACATCTCATTGCAACTATACTGGAATGCACATGCACTGCAGTTCGTATGTACCACATATACAATGAAGAAGATTCAAAGACTCAAACAAGTGAATAGCTAAATGCAACTCAAGTGAAGATAGTGGTAAATCACAGATAGGTCAGACCAACCAAAATGAGACAGTAGTGAACCACAATATCGCAATGAGATAGTAGTCAAGGCCAAAGTCTGTCAGAGGTAATACACATACATATACATGAATTCATAGTATCAATATCGAGTTCGTACCCAGTACTAAAAACATCACCGAGGCAATCAATGAATCAATGGTCGGAGTCATGAAACAACAGAAAAATCAAATAAGGTCAAAAGTACAACCGAAGCCAATAGAGATCGAAATCAAAGTTGAACAAGGTTAAAGATCGATCAAATTCGATCATCATAAAATCAAGTGAAAGCCAAGGCCATCAAGAAATCTGGCTAAGTCAAAATTCATCAATCATCGAAACAAAGTAGACTGACCATCTCATATAGTAACAAAAATATACACGAATGCAAATATAAGAGGTCGAACAGACCCAAAAATCATCAAGCTAGGGTTAACAGAAAGCGAACCGGGCCAGAAAACATCAATCATCAAAACAAAAATCGAACGACTTAAGCATAGTATAGAGAGTGGATTAGATGTGAGTGATAGTTCACTCACCTTGCTTACGAGCTTGGCCAATTTCACAGAGTCGTGAGCATGTGCGATCGACCAGGGAACGACGTTGATCATTCTTTCGATCGAGCGATTATAGGATGGCATCTTCGAAACGAGGGCAGAAAATTTTGAAGCCGCCATTCTCTTCTCTAGCTCGCTTTGATTAGGGATTTCGAAATGAATGGGGGGAAAAGCGAACGAAAACGAGAGCCGCCACCATTTCTTTCTTTTGTTTTGATCTAGGGTTCGAATGAAATTTTTTTGATAAAGGAACGGGTCGAATGAATATAAGAAGGGAACGGCATCGGGATTTTTAAAGGAATATTGGGCCGAGATTAAATTTTTAAAGCCCTATAACTTTTTTAACAAAATTGTAAAAGAATTACAGCTGATTAAAACCCTCAACAGCAATTAACAGCCAATTAATCATTTAATGACGAAAACCAATCAATGCGAAATCTTGGGTTGTTACAAATGGTCAGGCTAAGGAACTTCCTTCCGCCGCATGGGATCGCCTCTGGCTGGACGTCCCGAGAGACAAACTGCTCTCTGCCAACAAGGCCGGGTTACCCCTATAACAGGTAACTCATGAATATGCCACCTCCCGGTACTTTGGGGCCTTTATCCGAGCGCTCGGTAACCAACATCACACATCATAAATAAAGTGTGTCCACATGAGTAAGTATCTGGGCTCCATACCATGATACCACCCCTTTCCAGAAGGAAATGACATACCCTAAAGGGCGCGACCCTCATAACCTTGCCGCATATTCCTGTTTTGACCATTTCCGAGCTGTTGAGGCCCTGACGAAGTCTCGTCCACAAAGCTACGCTTTTTCAAAAATCCATGCTTTGGGTCAACAGATGATCAACCTATGATCACAAAGATAAATGATCAAACAAATGATCATATCACAAATGATCAAACACTGATCATCAAACAGCAACACTCAGCATGCCACATTACCAAATTGGGATATATCGCTGATAAATTTCAACTACATAACCTCTGAGCTCGTACGTCTTAGAGAAGGGTGTTAAGCTAAGAGAATAAATTCTCCGCCACCAACAGAAATGTATTTGAAAGAAATCGGCTTTATATCTCAAAGTGTAATGTCAGACATACAATCCATACAAGTCTGTTCCGGGATCGAACAGAACCGAAGGCACTTCTCACGAAGCCCTTGCACATCCGGATAATTTCCAATCACGTCCGGACTTCCCGTCACTAAGGGTGATAAAACCTCTAAATCGGAGATCAACCGATGTAGAGTAACTCGACGGTAATCCTTCCGTTTTCACAAATATCCGGTCTTCAACACCGATCATCAAATGCGATTCATAACGACGTATCACATATTCGGAATGGGTTATACGACCCCATGGTCCTTTCCCGGCTAACCTGAATAGTGAGCGCTTATTTAAAAATAAGTGTGGCATTCAAATTCACAACAAATACCTATTCAAGGTAATTATTGATAGTCGGTTATTTAACTATCAATAAAGATGCGCAACATCATTAGATTCCAAATAATTTTCCAAATTATTTATTTTCCAAAATATCTTTACTAGATATATGATTTCCACACTTAACCATTTGAAAACAAATTTCAAATATTCACTTTTCAATCTATCTTTAGAAGATAAAATTTCAAACCCTTCGTTTCATATTGGAAAAGCATTTCCATACTTATTTAATAATAAGTAATTCACAAATCTATTTATTTTCAACATTTGAAAATATTCGATATACTTAAATCAATATTAAGTATAAATTTCATTCTTTAAGGAAATCATTTTCTTAAGCACATTTATTTGAGTCAAAACGAATGTTACGTAAAACATCGTTACGACGACTCAAAATCACTAGTATAGGGATTCGGAATTAAGATAGATGTATAAATCCCAATACTATATAAAACATTTCCTTTCGGAAATCATTTACTATAACAACAGTGTTATAGTCCACCATTTCCTTATTCCTCGAAAACGTCTATTTCAACAATGAATGTTGAAATCTATGATTTCGATAATCAATACATTTTTAAAACATCGTTAAAACAATTAACTTCATTTTTTTAATGTCACTTTCCAAAACATATCCATTTTACTTAATAATATATTCACTGTCCAAAATCATGAATATATTTCACTAACCAAATTTCAATATTTTCTACAAATTTTATTTCAAAAATTATCCACTATCCAAAATCGTGGATAAAATTTCCTTAATAACCTTCTATATTAAATTCATCAAATTTGATTGATTTTCGAATTTATAAAACAACATTTATAAATTCCATTTCTATTTTCCAACATCTTCGATTTAATAAATCTCCTTTTATTAACTTCTATAATTCACTTATCAAAATAAGTGATTTCGGATTTATAAAACAACGTTTATAAATCACATTTATACTTTATAACAATCTCAACTTACAAAATCATTTTATTAGCCAATTCTATTCATATTCCATCTAAGTGCAAAAATCTAATTTATAAGTTAATTACTTATACATCTTTTATTCTACAACATCTATTCATTTTATACTTCACAATTTATAAATTTCATTCACTTACGAATTTTTATTTCATCTTGTTCTAACACTTACAAAACTCGTTTAAAATTCCAATGTTTTAAATTTATAAATATCAACTTTTTAAATCCTTTAAATAAACCGTTTATAATACTGTGAAAATCTCAATTTAAACCATTTTATAAATAAATCAACTATTTATTTCAAAAATGACACTTTGGTTATATTTCACAAAAATCATAATTTCTATAACTTTAAAAGTTGAACGTTTATAAATCAATTCAAAAATTAAATAACATATACTTTCAAAAATCACTTTAAAAATCTCTTTTGAAATCAACATCGTCATTTTTTAAACATCAAAAATGAATCCGATGATGCAACACACCAAATGGTCAATCACGGCAACAAACATCATATATCGATATGAAAATCAACAAATATCACAATATCTGTAATCAAATAAATACTGGTGAGGAATCCAGTTGGATCCCTCCAACCTGTTTCCCTGCATCCACAGACGTTAGCACAATACCCATTCCACTTCGAGGTGGAATATCGCGATATATGGGTTTTATAAAAATCATCCGCTTACTAACGGCGCAATAGGGTCTCATCCGCTATACAAGGCGGGAAATCAATCAATCCAATATATACATATGCCAATATGTATATATTGCTATATATATAGATATATCCTACTATATCTAATACCACATCCAAATAGCAATCAATAACTGCAAATCCAAATTTATTTTGAGTGAGAAGATCTCACCTTAGCTTTTATTTTGCCATCCATTTCCATTGCAGTTTGTTTTCTCGACTTTATTTGACCTTGTATAACAATTTACGATTTCATTAATATTTGAATCAATTGACAATAAATTATCATCTGTTAATTTATTTAAACCAATAATTTAATTTTATCGAATGATTTATTTTAAACCAATTTCTTTATAAATAAATTTATTTAACCAACATTTCAATTTCAAACTACCTTTTCCTTTTAAATAATTTTCTTGAGAATTAAAATAAATTTAACAAGTTATTATTTTCCCCAAAATTTCATATACATACTTATAAAATAATCTATGCATGTTTAAAAAAATCTATTTTCTTTTATATAAACTATACGATATTATAAAATTACTGGATATGCATTTCTTTAGTAACCAAAAGAATTAACTAAGTTAATTGAACACCTTAATAATTTATTCTTAACCCATTTTTCCAAAAATAAATAATATTTTCTTTTGATAAGTCATTTTATCTAATAAATTAAATTTCTAACAAATTTTCTTTTACAAATTATTTTTAGTGATTAAAAATAGATTTTTTTTTCTTTGTATCTACATACATACAGACATTCAATAAGAATTCTTTTCACATCTATATATCTGTATATTAAATTCAAAACAGAATTGAACATCTTACTGTAAATACATTATTTTATTTTATTTCCCACTTCTATCTGCAAATCTTATTTTTTTTTTCCTAACAGAAACTTTATCTATGACTATATGTTTTCTATACATTTAAATCTTGACTGCTTAATTAAACATTACCCTTTATATATATATAGATAAATTAAAGACAAAATTTCCCTTAATAACTGTGACGACCGCCCATGACCCCTGCACCGAATCTAGAGATAGTGCGCTGTAAAGTGTGCCAGGCGACCATGGACGATTGTCAGGGTAGATTAAAATAACAGAATCTATCGTATTACTCACAGCGCATGGACAAAATACAATAGAACATATGTATAGTGAAGCTTTACAGAACAAAATGACATCAATAAAACTTCATAATAGTTGAATACAAACATCTGAATAGTCAATACAACTAGCCTCACTACATATCACTCAGAGAATATACAAGCAGCGGAACATCCAGTACATATAATAAGAAGATAATAAGCAACCCTCCAGCTCGTCTTCGATATCAGCATCGCGAGAAGAGAACAGCACCTGTCACCTGCTACCTAGTCTGCCCGTCCCAAAAATGGACGAACAGCCCAAGGCAATAAGAATTAAAACATAAAGCCTTGAGTCAGACAACAGTCTTAGTGAGCAGTAAATTAACTAACAACATACCAAAAGAGCATAAAGGAAAAGGAATAGGAATACAACCCTCCCACTCCACCTCTTTCTACAGTGATAGCCCCAGACACACACTAAGCAGAAGCAACACAGCAAAGCATACAATTTAAAGTAAAGTAATAATCATTCGAGTCAAGGGCGATGTTTTCCAGGTACCAAGGCCTAAATCAGATAAGCACCCAGAAAATACCGCTCTTAAGTCCGAATGACGATACAACCAAACATCCATGACTCTGGCTATCACTGTTATCATTGCTTCGATATCACCGTTAATTGAATGACCGGCACATTCTTTCAGCCGTCCGTCAAGGGCTAATGGAAACCCCGGTTCTAGACATAACTCTCGCACGTCATCATGACCCGTGCCTAGGACTATCTAATCTGCCCAGAGTACTTGACTATCAAACATTAGCCTTCAGGGACTATCTAATCTGCCCAACGTACTCTTGCTTTGAGCATGCTAGAACCTTCAACAACGATGCTATCCAAGCCTCCTAGTCATCCTCCTTGACGACTATTTCCATACTAGCTCAAGCGCCTCTCAAGCATCCATTACTCTTAACTCGAATCATATCACCGAGTTACCAACGTGCTTGGAATGATCCCGTCTGGATTAGACCAAGACTTTCATCACATGATGCCTTGCTTCATTACATCCTCGCAAAGCCTCATCTCAACATCACATCATCAAATCTATGCATAAGAGCTTCATCATCCCGCTACATATGCCACGTGCAGCTTTCCCAATTCAAGAGCCTTTCCCTTAGCTTTTGAATCACCTTCGACCACCTTGTATAAAACCAATCAACAATCATCTAATTCACAGCAATCAATCATGTCAAACATCAATCCAATTAACCAAGCATTCAAATATAAGCAAAATGGACAATTATAACAATAATGGCAATTTCGTAATTAAGGAGTTGAAAGTCTAACAAGCATGAAATCATGAGAATTATCTCTACAACTTGATGAATGAACTTGCATAGGTTAATCATATACAAAAATGGTTGTCAAATCATTATGAACAATGGATCTACATGGATCTACACTTAGGATGAAGAAAATGCATGAAAATCACTATTTTAACACCAAATCGAGCCAACAATCCGATATACTCCTTTGGATCCGTGTGAGAGATAATCACCACTCACCAAATCACCCAAACAACCACAAATCTACACGCTTCAGATCTGGACAGCGAAGGATCGAGCTTGATCTATCACGAATCCGCTTCAAACGAAGAAATCTCTCTTGAAAAGATGAAGATCTTCAATCTAAGCTCTTGAATCTTCAATCTTGATCTTCGATTTGGATGAAAGGAAGCACTAGATTAGAGTGGAGAAAAGAAGTGAAGAAGTGTAGAAGTCGAGCTCTCAAAATGGCAGCACTTCGTCGCTTCAAAATCCGGATCCCAAAAAGTGAGAACAACCCCCTCTATTTATAGCTGAAAATACACTAAGTCGCTCGGAGTTAGGTCGTTTCCGACCTACGACCTAAGACCTTGCCGACCTAAAACCCACCGACCTAAGCCTAACGACCTACAACAATGCGCATCTGCGACTTAACATGCCAGCGACCTACGACCTAATGCGCTCGACTTAACTATTGCCGACCTAACGGCTTAGCATATGCGCGCATCCTACGGCTCAACAGATGACTGGGTTACAATTTTATCTCCTAGGTCGCTCGCGACTTAAAACATAGGCTACGACATAACGAGGACATCTGCGACCTAACAACTCAGGCGCTTCAACGACTTAAAGGCTTACGACTTATAACCTCAGCGACCTAACACACCAACATAGCGCATCAGCGACCTAACACTCACGCGCCTTAACAACTCAGCGACTTACCAGTGTTACGACCTAACACTTAGACCCACGCGACCTAACACTTAAACTATCCTAGCGACCTACCAACCCATGCGACCTAACAACTTATGCGATCTAACTCCTTAGGTCGCCTAACGACCTAACTACGCTAACAAGCTATCCTCTAGGTCGCAACATACTGGGTTGTTAACTCGCTAATCCTTAGGTCGCGAACTATTATAGGTCGCTCCCTGCTTATCCCCCTAGCTTCCTTAGGTCGCTGCCCCTATAAGTCGTCTACGACTTAAATGTTATCAACTCCTAGGTCGCTCAACCAACCTAAACTGCCAAACGACCTAACCACTTCATCTTTAGGTCGCACACGACCTAAGCTAACCTACACCCTAGTTTTAGGTCGCTCCACCTCCCCAGATCGCCGACTACGACCTAACTTCCTAAGGTCACGACTCGTCACCTAGGTCGCTCACGACCTAGGACTTAGAAAATTTTCCCTAAAAATCTGAGATGACTTGAAAATGCTAAATTCCAGATTATGACAAACTTTTCGATCCGTAAAAATACGGGTCGTTACATTCTCTCCCCCTTAGGAATTTCGCCCCCGAAATTCCAAGCAAACAAAGCAATCAAAGACTATTCTTTACGCCTATCATCCATAACAATCAACAAACCATGCATCCAATTCTAGCTTAGCGTACAGAATTCTAAAACTAGAACAAGTTACAATATCGCGAGATGACACGACACCTTAGGGCCATACCTTGAAGAGTTCAGGATGAGCTTCCTTCATCCTCTCTTCCACCTCCCACGTATAGTCATTATCATCATCACTCCATTGTATCTTGAGCAACTTAACTACCTTCCTCCTAAGCTGTTTCGTGTCGGTTTCAACAACACGAAGCGGCTTACGAGGTCTTCTATCAACTGGATCAACTTCAAAGTCTTCACAGCTATCAGCAGAAACCACCGTACTCGAGTCGTGCACATACTTCCGTAGATATGATACGTGAAAAACATTGTGCACACTCGACATCTTCTCTGGTAACTCTAATCTATAGGCGAGCTTTCCAATTCGCTCGATGATCGGGAATGGTCCAACAAATCTCAGAGTCAATTTTCCTTTCTTCCCGAATCGAATAACATTCTTCAGTGGAGAAATCTTCACAAAAACCATATCACCAACGTCGAATTCCAAATCCTTTCGACGCCTATCGGCATAACTTTTCTGACGGTCTTGGGCTGCCTTCATTCGTTGCCGAATGATCTCTATATAATCTGAAGTCTGTCGAATCATCTCTGGCCCAAGCATCAGTTTTTCTCTAGTTTCCAACCAACATGTTGGAGAGTTACACGGTCTTCCATACAATGCCTCATACGGTGCCATACCAATGCTTGACTGGTAACTGTTGTTGTATGAAAACTCCACCAAATGAAGGTGATCTTCCCATGATCCTCCGAAATCCAAAACACAAGCTCTTAGGAGGTCTTCCAAAACTCGGTTGACTCTCTCGGTCTGACCATCTGTTTGAGGGTGATAAGCTGTACTCAAACACAACTCAGTTCCCAAAACTTCCTGGAAGCTCTTCCAAAATCCACTAGTGAACAATGGGTCTCGATCGCTCACTATACTCTTCGGAATACCATGGAATCGAACTATCCACTTAACATACAACTCAGCCAACTTTGATGCAGTCCTAGTCGATCGAACAGGAATAAATCTTGCACTCTTAGTCAGACGATCTACAATGACCCAAATCCCTTCACTTCCCGTTCTGGTTCTAGGCAATCCATCAATAAAATCCATCGATACCTGCTCCCACTTCCATGTAGGAACTTCTAATGGCTGTAGTAATCCACTTGGCTTCTTCTGTTCGGCTTTTACCAACTGGCAGTTCATACACTTGGAAATAAAATTTCCAACATCCTTCTTCATGCCTTCCCAGTAGTAGGTTCTCTTCATATCCTGATACATCTTATTTCCACCTGGATGAATTGTCAACTTCGAGTGATGACTTTCCTTCAGAACTTCATTCCTCAATTCATCTATATCGGGAACAACTAGTCGTCCTTGCTTCCGAAGCCAACCCTCTCGATCGACCTCGAATCCTTTATCCTTTTCTGGTTCTAATCCAGATTCCAAATCACGGATAATCTTGACAAGCTTATCGTCTCGCTTTTGGCCCTCGCCAATCCTTTCCACAAGAGAAGGTCTTATCGATAAGTTTGCCAACATCTCAGGTTCCAATTCACATCTAGGCATGAAGTCAAATCCAGCTAAATACTCGAGACTCTTCCATTCTGAAAACATGGCTCCCAATCCTGCATGTCTTCGACTTAACGCATCTGCCACTGCGTTACCTTTTCCCGGAGTATAAGCTATACCAAAATCATATGATGCTAAAAACTCTAGCCAACGTTGCTGCCGAAGATTCAAATCCTTTTGGGAGAAAAGATACTTCAATGACTTGTGATCCGTAAACAACTCGAATCGAACTCCCAATAGATAATGTCTCCACATCTTCAGAGCAAATACAATCGCCGCTAACTCCAAATCATGAGTCGGGTAATTCCTTTCATGCGGCTTCAGTTGTCGACTGGCATACGCAACAACTTTATCCCTCTGCATCAGCACTGCTCCAAGTCCAGTACCACATGCATCGGTGTAAACCACCATCTCGTCATTCCCACTTGGAATAGTCAAAACAGGAGCACTCGTCAATCTCCCTTTCAGGATTCCGAAAGCTTGCTCACACTTAGCATCCCAACTGAACACTTGGTTCTTTTTCGTCAATCCTGTTAACGGTGCAGCTATCTTGGAGAAGTCTTTGATAAACCGTCGATAATATCCTGCTAATCCAAGAAAACTTCTCACATCAGATGCATTCTTAGGTCTAACCCAATCCTGGATTGCTGCCACCTTAGCGGGATCAACCGCTATCCCATTTCCAGAAATCACATGGCCTAAGAACCTCACTTCACTCTTCCAGAAGTGACACTTCGAAAACTTAGCCTTCAGCTGATGTTTCCGCAAGATTTCCAAAACAATACGCAAGTGCGTCTTGTGCTCCTCTTCCGTTCTGGAATAAATCAGAATATCATCCACGAACACAAGTACGAACTTGTTTAACTGATCTCTGAACACTCTATTCATAAGATCCACAAAATATGCTGGCGCGTTAGTCAATCCAAACGGCATTACCAGCCACTCAAAGAAACCGGATGGTGTCCTAAAAGCAGTCTTCGGCACACTATCCTTAGCCACTCTCAACTGGTGAAATCCCGTTGCCAAATCCATCTGAGAAAACACCTTAGCGTCGTGAAGCTGATCAAACAAGTCATCTATCCTCGGCAATGGATACTTGTTCTTCTTAGTCACCTTATTCAGCTTACGATAATCCACACACAATCTCAACGATCCATCTGCCTTGGTTGCAAACACAACTGGTGCACCCCACTCGGACACACTACGCCGAATGAATCCTTTCTGCAAAAGATCATCAACTTGCACCCTCAACTCTTGCTGTTCCTTAGGCGCCATCCGCCTAAGAGGCATCACAACAGGTCTGGCTCCTTCAACTAGATCTATACGAAACTCGATCTCTCTATGCGGCGGCAACCCTTTGACTTCGTCAAAGACATCCTCGAATCCATTAGCGATTGGCACCGATGACAGTCCATCCCGTGGAACAACCAGCGAATACATGAAGCTCATGAAGACGCCTTCCTCATGCTTACATCGTATCACAACCTTTCGCCCCTCCACATTCTCGACTGTCACTTCCAACCTCTCGCAATCAACCTTAGCCGCATACTTCCTAAGCCAGTCCATACCCAAAATAATTCCGAACCCCGCAAAGTTCAGAACAAAGCAATCACAAACAAAAGAGCAACCATGACTCGATACAACTAGACCACGGCATAACATACACAAACAAGACGAACCCCCAACTGGGTTAGTCACAACCAATGGCCTATCAACAATATCCGGTTCCAAACCTAACCGGCCTACAAGTTCACTACAAACAAACGAATGTGACGCTCCAGTATCAAACAGAACTCTAACTGGAACACCACATAGGAAAAGAGTACCTTGAACCACCACACTCTTTCCCTTCTCTTCAGCGGTAGGAGCTTTTGAAGACGACGGAACAGCTCCCAAAGCATAAGCTTGCACAATCTGCTTGTCCTTCCTCGGTTCTGGACAATTCTTCTTGATATGCCCCGGCTTGTCACAGTTGTGACACTTCATTGGTACCTTCGGATTCTTACAATCCTTAAAGAAATGGCCCTTCTGCTGACAATTGTAGCAAGTCACTTCGCCTTTCGGCTTCTTCTGGCCATTCTTACCCTTCTGCTGCTGCTGCTTCCTCTTCTTGTTTCGACCCTGCTGGGGTTTAGACTCTTCCCTGGTCACAGCAACAACAGACCCTTCCTTAGGAAACAGACTCACATAACAACTCCGAACGATACAAAATTTGAAATCCGATAATAACTCAATATTATGGACCCAATGGAACTGGTTTCGTCGAAATCCGAGACTGTGCCTCGGACGGCTATTTTTAAATTCGATTCGAACGATATAATTTCAAAACTGAACAAATTGTTTCCAAACTCAATTCTGAAGCTTCTATTATCTTCAGTGTTATCAATATAATTTTAAAAGCTTTCGAAATATTTTTCTTCAGCTTAAAATTGAAGATTCAAATTTTATTCAATTCTGTTCAATAGATTAAATTTTATAATTTAATTGCCAAATTCAAAGTTATACTAGGGATTCAAATTAAATTATCGTTCAAATATTTAAAATTAATTAAATGTTTTCAATTTAAATTGTTCAAAATTCTAGGTCGTTACACTGGGTATGCGAAACCGTTCCCGAAAAAGATTCATGGATGACTCCACTCAGAAATTACATTGAGCACGGAACCCTGCCAAAATGCAGGAGTGAAAAGAGACAAGTTCTCCGAAAGGCCTCATGATTCATCATTCAGAATGGGGTCATGTATAAAAGAGGGTACTCTGTTCCTTTACTCCAGTGTATCACTCACGATGAAATTAAACGAGTATTGCACGATGTACATTAGGGAGAATGTGGTGATCACACCGGGGGGCAAGCACTTGCCAAGAAAATACTTCGGTACGAGTATTACTAGCCTACCGTGAATCGCGATGCATCAGATTATGCAAAGAAATGTGATAGGTGTCAGAAGCATGCTCGAATTCCTAGAGACCCGCCTATCGAGATAACACAAATGGTCAGCCCATGGCTGTTTGCAATGTGGGGGCATCGACATCATTGGTGCTTTACCTCTGTCAAAAGGTGGTGCGAAATACGCCATCGTCGCAGTTGGTTACTTTACAAAGTGGGCTGAAGCCAAAGCTCTTGCTACCATTATGACAAAGAAAGTAATCAACTTTGTAGTTTACAACATCATCTGTCGATTCGGTATCCTACACACCATCATTACGGACAATGGAACCCAATTCGACGGTGCTGATTTTAAAGATTTCTGCAAACGATTTCACATCCAAAAGAAATTCTCCACAGTTGTACAACCTCAGGGAAACGGACAGGTCGAAGCGGTTAATAAAGTTATAAAGTCTATTCTGAAAAAAACGAATGGAAAAGGTCGGTGGCAAGTGGGTTGATGAACTTCCTATGGATTTATGGGCTTACCGAACAACCCACAAGACTGCGACCGGTCACACTCCATTCTCTCTCTTACAGTTCAGAAGCTGTTATTCCAGTCGAGGTAGAAGTACCTTCTCATTGTGCGACATACTATGATCCAAAGACAAATACTATATTACTTGCTGAATCTCTCGATCTACTAGATGAGAAGCGTGAAGAAGCTGATTTGAGGGCAGCTGCGCATCGAAGTCGAGTCGCCCGATTGTACAACGCCAAGGTCCGTCCGCGAACAATCGAACTAGGCAATCTCGTCTTGAAAAGAGTCTATCATGTTCCTTCGCATATGAAGCCGACATGGGAAGGACCGTATGTTATTGAACGAAGGCTCGGAGATGGCACATTCAAATTATCGACCGTCGACGGTCTTACTCTGCCAAGAGCCTGGAATAGTGAGAGCCTTCGCCGCTATTACACATGACAGGCTATCTTTATCCATTTAGTTTACTTTCCATTTTGCAATTTGTTTCTGCATTTCAAAATTAGAATTTGTAATAAGGCAACTGACTTTGCCATATTTTCTTATTTCAGCAATAAAATGCAATCTCTTCGAGCCAGAGCTGTGATTTACTTGAAATGCTTTATATGATCATCACTATGCACGGAGAGCTAAGTTTCACCATACGGTGGAATTTATTCAAATAGGGAGTGACTGCGATGCAACCGATCACTCGCTAAGCGAAACCCGAGCTCGGGGACCGGCCATCACATCAAAGTCAAGAAAGGATTGATACACGACAATCCTTCATTCAACTCCAAGCTCCCAGAGTGCGAGTCGGAGTATAAACATCAACTCCGAGTTCCCACAGTGCGAGTCGGAGTATAAACATTAACTCCGAGTTCCCAGAGTGCGAAGCGGAGTATAAACATCAACTCCAAATTCCCAGAGCGCGAATTGGAGTATAAACAACAAATCTGAACTCCCAGAGTGCGAGTCGGAGTATAAACATCAACTCCAAATTCCCAAAGCGCAAATTGGAGTATAAACAACAACTCCGAACTCCCAGAGTGCGAGTCGGAGTGTAAACATCAACTCCGAGTTCCCAGAGTGCGAAGCGGAGTATAAACATCAACTCCAAATTCCCAGAGCGTGAATTGGAGTATAAACGACAACTCCAAACTCCCAGAGTGCGAGTCGGAGTATAAACATCAACTCCGAGTTCCCAGAGTGCAAGTCGGAGTATAAACATCAACTCCGAGTTCCCAAAGTGCGAAGCGGAGTATGAACATCAACTCCAAATTCCTAGAGCGTGAATTGGAGTATAAACAACAACTCCGAACTCCCAGAGTGCGAGTCGGAGTATAAACATCAACTCCGAGTTCCCAGAGTGCGAAGCGGAGTATAAACATCAACTCCAAATTCCCAAAGCACGAATTGGAGTATAAACAACAACTCTGAACTACCAGAGTGCGAGTCGGAGTATAAACATCAACTCCGAGTTCCCAGAGTGCGAGTTAGTATAAACATTAACTCCGAGTTCCCAGAGTGCGAAGCGGAGTATAAACATCAACTCCAAATTCCCAGAGCGTGAATTGGAGTATAACAACGACTCTAAACTCCCAAAGTGTGAGTCGGAGTATAAACATCAACTCCGAATTCCCAGAGTGCGAAACGGAGCGTAAACACCAACTTCAAGTTCCCAAAGCATGAATTGAAGTATAAATATCAACTCCAAACTCCCAGAGCGCGAGTCGGAGTACAAATGTCAATCCCAAGTCCCCAGATCGCGGACATATGATTAAAACTTAAGCCGGCGTGACCAACCGCCAGTAAGCAAATGAGAATCCCCGGAGTGCGGATATGATCATCGACAATCGGACAAGCGTGAATAAACCACTCAATCTCCGCTTGTCTCAAACATCCATTCAGTGGCACTAGACTCAACATGTTATAAGTAAAAAGCAATCGCTGACTGATGTTCTACAACTCATCCCCGAGACTGGGGGGCAAGACTTAAGCATCGACCATTGACTGAAACGGTGCGACATCAAAATTTAGCTCGCTTCCCAATCGCGAACTAGGCCTGCAGTTTCCAGACTTGATACCAAAAGACAAACTTGACTCGAAAGCTGAAACTTTACAATTGCATTTCAAACATTGAAACACTTAAACAAAGGCACAGAGAAGCTCAAAAGGAAAAAGTTTCATTTCTACTATTCATAAAAGAAATTCGTGTACAAGTTTGTTCCAAAAAATTCTTACTAGCAGGGGTCGAACCCGCATCTATACACGGCCAACAAAATGCAAGTCAAAATAAACCGAGGAAGCATGTCTAATCTTTCTTCTTCCTTGGATTCCTTCTCGGTGTAGACCCGCTGGAGCCACCGCTAATCTTCCTCTTCGAGCCTTTGCTTTTCGGCGGTTGGTCTCCAGGCTAAGGCATTATATCAACATCCTCCTCTGAACTCGAGTGGATAGGAATGCTCCCTGTGGGCGGAGTCGGAGGAACAGGATCAAGTGTAGAAGGTGGAATGGGCACGCTGGTGATAAAAACAGTACCACCAGGAGATATCATTCTAAGTGGAGCAGGTCCCGGTGCTGCCATCCCACCTCCAACTGCCGCCATAAGCCGCTGCTGCCATTTCAGCGTCAATTTGAGCGAGCATCTCCTCTTCAGTTACTACTCGAGCCCCACTGGGGGCATCAGTAGTCGACATTGAAGAACTTGCAGCAGGAACACCTCCGCCCATGATGAATGGTAAATCAGCTAAAGGGTCGCCATGACGGCAAAAGAGCTCATCCATCAGCTGCTCATCAAACACAATCGTACTCCCCTGCATATCGTCAAGCTGGGCAGTTGTAGTCATGGTGATCGCTTCGGTAACGATAGCCTCCTGTGTCTGATGTGATTCTTGAGTAACAGGAGGCTCAGCATGTGTAGCATCGATCACTGGACAAAGAATAAGAGAACTGTTAGAGCTTAACTCGATCGAAGATTTCGACTTAAGAAAGATATGTGGAATGTTCAGAATACCTTCCTCAGTTTGACTCGTAGGCGGTAGAGCGGCATCCGTAACTTGCGCTGCAGCCGGTGACATCTGCGGCTGATTTGGATTATAAGCAGG
Source organism: Allium fistulosum (assembly GCA_030737815.1). NCBI lineage: Eukaryota > Viridiplantae > Streptophyta > Magnoliopsida > Asparagales > Amaryllidaceae > Allium > Allium fistulosum. The sequence goes on from CM060903.1 coordinate 847,240,832, forward strand.
AACAGCCTGGGGATCGACCGCAGACGAGGATTCGGGCTGGGTTGACGCGGGAACTTTGAGACTCGCTTCATGGTGGTCAACCCCTGAGCCCTCTCCTATTTCAAAGTGCTGGGTGCCAAGTCTTTCCTTCTCATGCAGAATCATTGACTCATGCAGAATCTTCTTTTCATCTTCATTCAAAATGCGATTCTCGAGTTCAAATTCATCCACGGACTCACCCAGATGCGCCTCCTTCTCTTCCTCCACCAGTCGGCCCAAAGCATTGTAAAGATGCGCCGGATAGTCATCAAGCCAGGCTAGACCCCTGTGCCTTAGCACATTAGCGTTGTAAACAACAAGAAGGTCTTCGATGTCAGCCTCTAGCCTGAACTCGGCCGACTTCACTTTCTCCTCAACCTCAGCCTCCACCTTGCGGACTTTAGCCACACCCGCATCCTGCTCACCCCTAAGCAGAACAGTTTGTTCGCACGCCTCCTGGGCTGCACTGTTGGCATCATCCCTTTCCTTGGCCATGTCGGCGAATTTGGCCTTAAGTTCGTTGAGTTCCTTGACCGCTGCATCCCGCTCGGCGGTGACTATAGTGTTCCGGTGGCCCATCTCCTCCACCAGGGCAACATGTGTCTGCCCCAACCTCTCCATTGCTGCTTTCGCCTCGTCTGCTTTTTTGGTGGCCTCAATCTTCGATTTTCGAGAAGACTCGGCCTCAGTAGTCAGCACTTGGATGATCCGGTCCCTTTGAGCGAGTTCGGTCTCTAGTTTCTCAAGCGCTTTGGCTCGCTCAAAGGCCACCTTAGAAGCTTTCTCCGAGGCCTTTACCCACTCTCTGTACTGGGTGTAGATGTCATGAACGTAATCATGCATCGTGCCTTCCACCCCTGACGGAATTCTTTTTAAGTGTGGTGGAAAGACATAGCTATCGAAGCAAATATTCAGAAAATCCTTCCTCATCTGAGCTAATTTAAGGGCCCCTTCTCCTGTGGGCTCAACTGGGACCTGCTCTGTAATCATGGAGGCCATAGTCTCAATTCTCTGAAGATGAGTCTCGGACCTAGAAGCATGAGAAGACGGACTGTGATGAGGACGCTCTGGTGGATTTGAAGTTTGGACAGGAGGTGGAGATGGAAGTCTAGGAGGTAGAGAGCGTGATCTAGACCGATGTCTATATTCTCTGTCCCTGTCACGCCCATGCCTATCTTGATTAGAGTACTCGCGATCGCGATCTCTATCAGAGTCCCTCCTACGGGAGTCATAATAAGAAGAAGCCTTTCAGGCCGAACGAAGATTCCCGAGCATCGATCCTTTCCCTGACATAGTACCTAAAAATGAGAAGCGAAGGAAGAGTTAGTGACTTCTTAAGTAGGTCGATTTACAGTCATGAATCATGCAGTGTGGTGAAGTGTATGCATGTGCAACCCCCCGACCAACCGGAAATGTCGGCTGCACTCATAGCAAGCGACCCACTCAGTTCAAGAGCACTATCAAGCTCCTCCATCCCGGCGTCATGTTGAGATAACACAAAAACTGGAATCGGAACATCGGCAAGCCCTTCAAAAAGATTCTCTACCGGCGGGGGAGGAGCCTCCGAAATTCTAATCCCCAGGACGGGCAAGGACACGACCACATATTTAAACCTCTCGGATTTAGAGCGCTTGTGAGCAACAGCCTTGCCTTTTCTCTTTCCTCCTGAATCTTGGACATCGGAAGAAGGCCCAGCTTGAAGCTCGGTGTCGGTAGGCGTTATCTCTGGATCAACTTCTTCGGTTATCACGACTGCGGGCGCTTTGCACTTCACCCGTGTCTTCGAGACCACTCTAAGTGTCCCTTCCAGCCGTATACTCTGCCTCCTTTCTATCAGTCAGACAGTCCTCAAATTTCTGTCAGTCAAAACCAAGTCGATATGCCTCTCTTCGCCCGGAAACGCTTGGAGGATCCGAACTAGCTCTCTAAAGTATGCACCGTCGGGTCGAGAGATTGCAGCTATAAAAGAGGAGAACTATGTCGGTTTTGAAGTCAGTTAATAATATCTTGATGACTCAAGAGAAAGATTGCAACGCTTACGTCTATCCAACCATCGCCTAGCAAATCCGGGGGGGCATCGAACGTAGAACCATTCGGTCTTGAAATAACTGAGCCTTCCCCAGGAGCCGCCCATTACAATGTGACAGTTTCTGACCGCTTCCAAGAAGGTGAAAGAAGGGCCGTCTCCACGGCTCTTGACGTTAAATAAATATCTGATCTCGATCGGCTTTGGTGGTCGAAAGAGGATCTCCATAAACAAGATGAAGGTGCTGTTCAACAAAGCATACCCGTTGGGATGTAACTGTGATGGAGCTATTCCAAGGAATGATAACATCTCCCTTATATATTGATTAAAGGGAGGAAGTGTCCCTACTGTGCAAGCGTGACGGTTGAAAGTAGTAAACTCCTCCGGGGGATCATGTGGCCTGTCATTTGGCCCTGGCAGTAACACGTCGTCAAGCGACAAACCGTGCCTTAAACAAATCCGTCCTAGCATATCCTCGGAGATACCAGACGGCACAGAATCTTGTGGACTACAAATGAACCGGGCACATAGACGCTCGTCCGGAGCTGGTTCTATAACTTCAACTTCAATAACCGGTATTTCGATGGTCGGAGGAATAGAACTCGGGAGTTCCTGTTGCTGTGAACTTGAGGGTTCCATGAATAGCTAGCTTATGAAAAATCATTGTTAAACAAACAATAACGCTCGTGCATCCCCCAGTGTAAAGTGTGTGAGTGTGATGTGCAGTGCAGTGCAGTATTGTATATCACTTGAGAAGATCTACAGGATTGAAGAAAATATGAAAACGACGAGACTTCGGAATTCAGTCAGAAGGACCATCATCGTTGACTGTCACAACTGTACCATCCAGTTATTAGCTATCAGTCCAAGTTAAAGTGTGTTATCATTTTGATAAGTTCCAGTTTCATCGACGAGCTTCGATAGGCAATCAGATATACGGTGAAACAATTAAGTCCAATTATGCAAGTCTGAAGCTTGTCGGAGTTAGGTGTTCAAATGCACTAGAGTTGTTGGTATCGTCGAAATTAAGTTCATTGTCAATCATCAAAGATTCAAGTTCGAGTCGATCACTCAGGTTCAAGTTCGAATCGCTCGTTAAGGTTCAAGTTCGAATCGATCGCTCAGGTACACGTTTGTATCGGTCCCAGGGCTGCACAGTTTGACTCGATTCAAAGCCTCCAGTTCGACTCGATCCAAAGCCATCCACTTCGATTCGATCGAAGGCTGCCGCTTCGACTCGATCCAAAGCCATCCACTTTGACTCGATCGAAGGCCATCATTTCGAATCGATCAGACGCAACCCCTTCGTATCAATCCATATTCAAAGCACTTGATTCGATGCAAAGCTCAACCATCGATCGATACGAAGGCCTCCATCTCATCATCTCGAAGCCCTACTCCAGATCGACGTGAAGCTGAGGCCAAGGATTCTTCGATCGATCGCGACTCTGATTGATTTGGTGTTAGAGATCGAGTCTCATCGTTTACGCGTTGGATTCGCTTAGTGGATTACCTAAAACTGGTATTTAGTTCGAGTGATTAAGGATCTGAATTGGTTCGAAGGCAAGAATGTTTCTTCTTTTTTCTCGAGTCTCTGAACGATACGAAAGCAAGGCAGGAAAGCGAAAGGTAAAAAGTGGAAAAGTGGCTAAGTACAAAGTATTTATATGAACTCGAGCACAAAGGTAAAGAACGATTCGCCTCCCCAGTGAGTTCAACTGGCTACGAAGTGTCACAACAAGACCGAGTCGAACAAGCAGTTCGAATCCATCATCGAGTCGAACAAGCAGTTCGAATCCATCATCGAGTCGAACAAGCAGTTCGAATCCATCATCGAGTCGAACAAGCGCTTCGTATCCATCGAACCCTGAGTCCATCGATACAAAATCCTTGTTCGTATCAATAGTTTCCAACTCCTTCCACAAAAGCATCGACGAACAGTCAGTTCGAATCCATCGAATCACGGCTTCCAGAGGCCAACTCCATCGATTCGAAATATTCAATTCGCATCCATAAATTCAATGAAAATCGTCTTCAATGTTTCAACCCTTCACATCGATTCAAGAGTGGATCGTTATGAAGGAACATTCAAAAACAACCATCGGGCGTTGTTACAACGAATTTCACGTCGGTTCAGGAGAGGATCGATACGGAATTCAATATAAAATAAAATAACAACGACTCGAGAATGTACAAACGTCAACGAGAGTCAGATTGACATATATGCATGTATGTCGGACTAATATTCAATATTCCAGATTTACATGAAGTGGAAACTCATTCGATAACAATTACAACAACAAACGGCTAATCACTGGCGTACAACAATTAGTTTCAACAATACAGGGTACAACCGTTGACAGTCAACGGTTTACATTATCAAGAAAATCAATCGAAGATTACAGCTTTCATCGAAAAGACAATAACTACTCAGAATAAAGATTGCAGCATTTCAAAGCACATCATGTTTCCACAAGACGTACTTTATGGGGAAAATGTTATCCCGCCTTTTGGCAAGGCCGTGACACCAAGGAATTGACTAGTAACCAATGACGGTCTGTCCTATAGACCAGTTATACACAAGCTCACTATGGATATCGAAGAATTTTGTCCGAGTCCGGATCGAGCTTAAATTGATATGACACAACAAGCGAAGCTATGAGAGTCAACGTTCCAAATCTCAAGTCAATCCGAGTTCGTATGTTCAAGTTACGAACGATACAAAAGTGGATGAAAACTAACTACACTTCGACTCGCTCCGTTCAAATCCATCTGTGAAGCCTACTTCGACTCGCTCCACTTCGACTCGCTCTGCTTCGTGTCCATCAGATAGCCCATGTTCGACTCCACCTAGTTCGAATCGCTTCACATCCAGCAAATAGCCTATGTTCGACTCCATCTAGTTCGACTCCATCAAAGAGCCACATTTCGACTCGCTCCACTTCGACTCGCTCAGCTCGCATCCCTTAGAAAAGCCTTCTTTGACTCGCTCAGCTCGCATCCCTCAGAAAAGCCTTCTTCAACTCGCTCCGCTTCAAGCCATAGTTTGACTCGATCATCCAACGTGAACTTCGCATCCATCCAGAGACTTCTACTTCGTATCCATTAATGTGAAGCAAGGCACAACAGTCAATACGAATAAACGCCACATCACCGAGTCAAACAGAATCGAGTCGAACAAAGAGCGAGTCGAAACAAGAGCGAGTCGAACGAAACAGCCAACCGAGAATCCCAATTCGTATCGATCGTATCTTCTAATCTACAAGTCCAAATGCTATGAAATTTTCATAGAAGACTACGTGCATGCTAAAGAATGTCCACGCCAAATTTCGACTCCATTGGATGAAATCTTGATCGATATGAAATATGTTCGTATCGATCACGGATCGGACCGAAACTTCATGGGCTTGGGCACGCGGGCCTAGGCACATGCCAGAGAGGGTCTCCCGAGATCTGAGCAAAATACCAGCCTCCTACACCTATAAATAGACCCTCAAAGCCAACAGAAAATGGGTTCTTCTTCTTTTTGAGATCTCCAATGTCCAGACTCTGCTGGATCTAGATCTGAACTCCATTACTGTTGCTACCAATGAATTTCACTGCTGCAAATCATAACTACCTACTGTAATTCATTGAATTCACTTGTAATCATCAAAGATAGATCAATAAAGCAAACTACTTCATAATGGACGTAGGCAATACGCCGAACCACTCTAAATTCTTGTGTCTCCTTGCATGTTAATTATTTTCATATCTGAGATTTGGAGTTTTTGTTAGATAATTCCTCTTTTTCCATTTAATTTCTTCACTTTATCTCTTCAAAAACTTCCGAAGAGTGTTGTGCCCAATTTTGGTACAAAAAATCCTAATATGATACGAGAAACTTCAGAAAAGGTCGATATGATTAGGAAGAAGCAAAAGGAAGCCCAGAGCAGACAGAAAAGATATGCGGACCAAAGGCGCAGAAATCTGGAATTCTCAGTTGGAGATTCAGTCGTTTTGAAAGTCTCTTCGATGAAAGGAGTAGTGAAGTTTGGAAGAATGGGGAAGTTAGCACCTCGATATATTTGACCATTTCCCATTCTTGAACGAATCGGCCCACTAGCTTATCGAGTGCAATTGCCAGAATGGTTGGCAGGAGTGCACAATTTTTTTCATGTATCTCATTTAAGGAAACATGTGCATGACCAAGAGCAAATTGTAGAAACAGCTACTCAGGAAGACTTGGAGGTGAAACCGAATTTAGCAGTTATTCTACGTCTTATTCAAATCGTTGATCGTGATGAGAAATGATTAAGGAGGAAGGTGGTAAGGTTAGTCAAAGTTAAATGGAGTGGAGATGCTGAGGATTGCACTTGGGAAACAGAGGATAGAATGAAAAAGGCATATCCCGAGTTTAGAATTGAAGAATGAAATGTATCAATATAGTGTACTCACCACTTGTGGTGTAGTCGCTTATTCATACTTTTGTATACGTTCCATCATATTGAATATATTTCCTTTTGAACTATTTTCTCTTATCTTAATTTCGAGGACGAAATTCTTTTAAGGAGGGGAGTCTGTAACGACCCGTAAATATATCGCTTTAAATAAATTAACTCAAGCTAGTAAAATTTCCTCACTATTAGCATGCAATAGAAATTTAGTGGTAATATTATGAAATTTGCTTGGATAGTCATCAGAATTGAATATATGAAAAATAAGTGATAGCCTCCTCTTCTAATTGAGAGGCTTCATTTATAATGACTCCTTTGTCATTTATTAATTTTCCTAAATCATTCATATATTTCCTACTAGACATTTTAGCATAAAAGAATTTGCTTGGGGTATCCCCACTAGTAGCCAATCTACTTTAGCTTTATGCCTTTGACAGCTTCAACATGCAAATCATTGGTTAATTTATTTTGCATATGAAAAAATTTACTAACTTGCATAGAGTCTGAGCTATCAAAGTCTATACCGTCTTGTAATCTCATACATTCCTGCCTTAATTGATTACATTGTTATTTCTGCTTTTATTCCATTGCTTTAAATTTTCTTCTGTTTTTCGTAAAATTTTCCTAAATTTACATTGAGTTGAGCCTGATATATGAGTTTATAAGTTGCTTTTAACAACTTGTTTATAATTCTTGTCATATGTCCAACCATTTTTAAATCTGAAAGGAAAAATTAATTTACACTTTTGATTAACAATTAATTACAATGGAGTATGATCACTAGTCCCTTGAGGAAGTGTTAAGCATTTGAAATTAGGAAAGAAATTAATAAAAATATGATTTATTAATATTCTATCTAATTTGCAATGTATATTTCTAAATTCTTTGGATTTCCAAGTGAAATTATTTCCAAATATTATAGGCTTAATTAGCCCGGATTTAAAAATAAAATTTGAAAGAAATTATAACCTTTTAAAAGGAATTGGAATGCCTTCTTTTTTTTTAGAAGCATGCAAAACAGTGTTAAAATCCACTATTACTATCCAAGCATTATTTATTGTCTTGCTGAGCTGTTCTAAATAATTCCATAATGATAATATATCCTTTTCTATATTTAGAGTATATACAAAACTTGCTTCTAACATTAGACCCCTCTATTATAAATTTACAATGTATGCATTGCAAATTAAGACCAAATTGATGTTAATCCCAAACGTTGGGATCCCATATAACAATAATTCTACCATTGCCACCCTTAGAATTGCTATTAATGGCATTCCACTTGCTTATAATTCTATTATGAAAAACATCAAAGCTATTATCATCCAATTTATGTTCTAATAAACCTCCTATAGATTAGATAAATCTAATTTCGTTTCTGGGGAATTTAAACCCCTAACATTTCAAAATATTATACTCATAATTAAAATTAAAATTAAAATTATTATAAAGGATACTCAAAGGATATAGTTAGCAACTACAGTGAAGCACTGTAACTATTCTCATCTTCCAACACTTCCAGAGTCTTCTCATTTTTCTTGTATAAATTTTTGTTTTTTACGTTCAAATGATGCTCCCATTTGGAATTTCTTATGATGTATTTCCTTTTGAAATCACTATCATCTGCATCTTCTATGCTACTTTCTATGGTAATGTCATTTATGTTCTTCATTCTACTTGTTTTCTTTCTGCTTTTAGGTGAAGAAGTATTTGCAGCTCGACTAATTGCCTTTTGTATAACTTGTTCTGAAACTAACTTCCCGTCTTAGGGAGTGAGATGTCTTGCTAAATGATTAATTCCAGGATTGTTAGGTGGCATTGAGTCTAGAATTTTTTTAATGAAAGAACCCTCATCTAGATTCTTTCCAATAGATTCAGAAGGGAAGTTTTCTGTTTCTTGAATTGCTGCTACTTTTTCTTTAGCTTGAATTTTAGCTATATTTGTGATATTTTGTTTAGATGTTACCGAATTTGGAATGGGATTATATTAACATTCCTATCCTTACTCTGTTCAATAATGATTTCAGGATCTTCAACTTCTTGTATGTTATTTTGATTAGAAGCGTTGTTTCATTATTCTTGCCTATATTTGATAAGTCATTTGGTGATAGAGAGACTGCATCTTCATTAAATTCAAAATGAACCCTTTTAGAATTTGCATATTTGTCAACTCATGTTGTCTCTGTCTTTAATTGATTTTTCTTGTGTTGAACTCTTTTCTTTCCAAACCTTTTTGGTAACACAATTTTCCATAGAGTGGCCAAAGCATGAGCATGTCTTGCATCTAGGAGGAATCCATTCATTTTCTTTACTTTGCACTAAATTTTCTCCACCATGCATAGAAATGTATGCTTCATTTGGTAGATTAGCATTTGCCTTAACCTCTACTAGAATTCTTGCCAATGATAATCTGGTCTCCTTTGCAATTGGTTTATCTAACTTCAATGGAATATCAACTACACTGGCTATTGCACTTGAAATTTTCTTATCCCACAACCTAAGATTAAGTTTTGGTAATATAACCTAGACTGGCATAGTCGTAAGCAGATCTCTATCAAGATTAAGTTTTTTACTTCATTTTTTCAAAATAATAAGTTTTCCATTTAAGAAATATAAACCACCATTGATTGTTTTTTCACAATCTGAAGCATTTGAAAATATAATGATAAAAAAACCATTATTTTGAGTGTAAATGTTGAATTTACCAGTAAGGTTATAAGATCTTGCAATGAAGGCCTTGAAGTGATGATATGTGGGTCTGCTGTCAAATACATGGGCAATAACCGAGAACCTCCATTAATCTTCTGTTCTTTTACTGGCCTCTGCATTCGTAAAAACATTTTTTTTTCTCATTGATGGAGAGGAGAGCACATATTTGAGATCAAAATCAGAGTTTAACCCTTCTTTATTAATCATCTCAGCCCAAGAAGAGGCATTATTCAAGTTTGTCTTGAACTGTGCATCTGAATTCGTTCTTGTTTGATTGTTTCTTGAAGTATTTCTTGCATCTCTGAACTGTGTATCTGAATACACATTTGTTTGGTTGTTTCTTGATGTGTTTCTTGCCATTGGAACAGGTCTGTAGCTCTGATTACCTGAGTAAAAGCCTTTTTCAAATGATTGCCTAATCTGGGTTGCGTTTCTATGGTTCAGATTGATCTGATTTGAACCAATTCCAGTTTGTTGATTCCCCTGAGATGCAGATCTTTTATTCAACAGTTTGGTTCGTCGGTTTTGAACAGTTTGAAAACCTTCTTCATCAATTCCAGAAGATTTCTATACAGGATGTTGTTGTGGATAGAGATTGTGACTTGATAATGGAGGAGAGTTAGATGGAGAAGAAGAAGACCCTTCCATCTGATCTTGGCTAGCATAGATAGGATTGTCAACAAGATTTGTTTAGGCAGCCATGGCTGCAAGAGTTGTATTTTCTTTTTAGTTTTATTTTGTTGCAATTCTTTTATATAGGTAATTTGACCGAAAATATCCTAGAAAAAATATATTTACACGATACATACTTTATGTGTTTTCAAAGAGATTTACGTTATCGTTGAAAACCTTGACACCAGTACCATGGGGAGTAAAGCAAAGCTTTAGTTCAACCAAGTGAATTCTTCGACTTTTTGAATTTGAATTGTGGCCTCCCCAAATTGATTTGTTAAGAACCACATTCTCATAGCAGCATAAGAAAGTTCATCAATTATGATGTAGAACGCTATATTGCAAGGATGCTACATGAAACATGTACAAAAATATCCAATACCTGAATGCAAATAAAAGATATAAAAAAAGTGAAGATAATTAATATAAGGGAAAAAAAAAATTCTTTCGAGTTATACAGAGTAGAGTTCACAGTAACAGCTGTAGCTAAAATACAATCAGTCAAAGCACATAATGATGAAGGTTAGGATCTTCAAGCTTCTCTTTGTTAGGGAATTGAACATTTTGCGTGATTCTGGAAGAATAGTAATCATTGGATAGCTTCATGGAAAGGCAATGCAGATTTCGTGGAATGGTTTTGTATAAAGTTGATCTACGAACTCCTTTCATCCTCTCTCAGAATTAAACTGACGTTTGATTATCTGAAATTCTTTTCTGTAACCACACAATCATCTATTATTTTCTTTCCCTTGGATAAAGTTTTGTTCAAAAGAACCTGTTTACTGTTAGCACTGCGTTCAGGAAAATAATAATAATAATAAGGTGTGTTCATTATCACAAGTAAAAAGATGCTACTATTTTAAGTTGGTCAATTCCTACTGTTTTAGGAAGTTGGAAGTAAGTATGTGCATTGCTAACTGTTATCTGAATATCCATCACCATATTCTGCAACTCTTTCAAGAATTTAGATTTCTCCTTTATTGGCTCAAACTGGGGATACGCCTTGGCTAATGCAAACTCAGAATTAAGTGAGTATCACCCCACTTTTAGAAAAATGAACACTCATCTAACAAGGTATCTAAAAACTTTAAATTAACATATACTCTTGCCTACTGTATTGTGTTATTTGCATCAATGGTGAAAATAATATGAATAACTATCAACAGATTAATTTAGTATGAAAAGAATAATTAACAACTAGGAGTACACAATAATAAACAATGTTATTTTACATGAACAATAATATAATATATTTCCAACCTCAGTATTTAGCCATTTGCAATACATAATTCATCATTTCATGCAATGTATCACGAATGTATTTAAACTGGTTTTGATTTTTTTACTGACAATATGATAATATCATCCGAATAATTTTATAAAATATAAATGGCATTGATATTTATCTTCCACAGTGAAAATACAAAAGAATATATATTACACAACAATTCACTTGTTTGAAGTAAAGAAAAATTACTCGAGAGAGGCATCAATTACATTGTCATCCAGACTGTAACTCGGCTCATCTCCTTTGTCTGTACTCCACTTTTTGGTACGCCTGTAACAATATTTGGTACAAAGGAAATAACTTCTAGTTATTCCAACATGTGAAAATGATCCATTAGTTGACTAACTAACTTTCTTATAATAGTAAAATAGACTGGAGCAATAAATTAGTTTTTTTAGTCTTGTGAATACGATGTGATTAGTTATATTACATTGTGGTTTGTTACAGGTGGGACCCATGTATATTTTCTCCTCTAACATGGTTACATGATAATTCACCTTTTAATTTAAACTATCATATTAACAATCACGGATCAACAATATGATCTCTTTCGATATAAGTAGAGAAGGTTGAGTAAGTTCAATCCCAAAGGCTAAGTAATATGTAAATATATACATCAAGATTTATGGGACTTAGACGTCTGATTCCAAAGGTTAATGTTCTATTATATACATGCTGCTTAGCAAAGAAGATAAACAAATCAAAATTAACGAAAAGGAAGTGAAAAAAAGGACAAATTGACGTGTATAGATATAAAAAGTATATATCATAACAGAATAATGATAACTGAATGGTGTACAAGTGCCAAGATGAATTATTAACTGCCATGTTCAGAGCTAGGATGGAAAGGCATACGTCCACAGTACCATAACTGGGCACTCTCTTTCCCCAGCTCCAAATAACTGTGTAATGGTACCTCCCATTGTCAAAAAAATTGACTATAAATCACTGTTATATCTCATGAAATAAGACTAATATATGTATAATGTTAAGAATTACTTATGCTCATTGTAGGTGGCACACAGTACTGCAGCAGTAGAATAAACGGATACAATGGATCAGCATATACAAGTCCTATATGTAGTACTCCCTTAACTATAACTATGCTGAATAAAGGCAAAAAAAATATAACGAACAACTATAACTCCAAATATGAACGATAAGCGAAGGATTGATCATCTTAAACCTGAAAAATATATTATCAAAAACATAAATTTTATTACATCATTTTCTATAGAAAATAGCATTGTTTGACTAACAAAAACTTCGCCTTTGATAAGGTTTCCTCCCATTAATTATCAGAGTGGTAGCAGGAATTGCTACATTACTGCATTGAATCATTTGTAAAATAATCGACACTGGTTAAATTTAGAATAATAATCAGCATTTACTTTGGGTTGAATCAGTAGAAAATGCCTCAACAATGAAGCGGAGTCTTGAATTACTGGAAGAGGAGCACTTTCACCAATCAATGTTTTCTGATTTTGAGGTATTAGTCCAATGACGAAACCAACAAACTAATTCTATTCAAACAAAATGTTAGAGGCCCTTTATAGTGAATGAGATATTGTCCCATATCGCCAAAAATAAGTTAATGTTCATGTTTATATACTACTTTCCTCAAATTCATATTGGCCCTTAAGGTTAGATAATTTTGTACGAGGGGAAAGGACTTATATGACCATGAACTAATATATGTGTGCGCCGCTCGTCCCGTACTGGGTCGAGTAAAGATGGACCATGTTATATTTTTTGCTGCAAAGCAGTAAACAGTTTTCTACTGCTTAAATTCAAATAAAAGCGACTAGTGGATTGGAAATGTCCGTTGTCTGACCGGACGCGGCTTTTCAAACTGAAATAGGCGTTGCAAATGGAGAGACGCGACTGTTGCAAACCGCGACGGTTTTTTGCCGTTGCAAATGAAGAGTCGTGACTGTTGCAAACCGCAACAGTTTTTTGGTCGTTGGAGACGAAGAGATGCGGCTGTTACAAACCGCAACAGTTTTTTGGCCGTTGCAGACGAAGAGATGCGACTGTTTCCAACAGACATAACCGTTGGGAATTAACCTTTAAAAGGAGAAGGAAACCTGATCAGTAACTCACTCCGAATTTTCTCTTCTTCCTCTTCATTTCTTAATCTATACAATCCGTGCGCTTCTGCATATCACACAGAAGATCATACACATCACAATCTCGAGCAGATCATGTATGTTGTATCTTGGGAGACTTTGAATAAAGTCTTAAGAAAATTGTTACGAAAAACCTCAGACGAAATTTCATTCTTCATCCGGTTATATTTTTGTTTACTTATATATTTATATACATCGTTCTGTAAAATCTTTCCGTTTCAACGTTATGTTGTTTCTGCGAAGTGGTACAACGCTTGTTTATCGCTATAATTTAATACAGCAATTTGTTGTTGTTATTGCTATAGTTTGTTCTTGTAAATTAATTATTACAACATAGTTATTATTCAAAATTACTAATATAGAATTCCAAAGTAGTGGAAATTTGATTTGTAAACTTGTGTGACGAGTTTATGACATATTGGTCTCTGTTTTGGTATACTGATCGTATAACATCTTAAGACTTTTCTGTTTTCACTAAAATAGAGATGGCGACAGTTGAACTATCAGCAAAAACTGCTACCCACAACACGCCTGATCTGTTTAAAGGAGATGATGATGACTTTATAACATAGCAGAATCAAATGATGTTTTATCTCACCACGTTAGGGCTGCAGACGTGCATTGAGGAGGATGAACCAAAGCCTAAAGACGCACAAACTAGAGAAAAAGATGCAGCTATTTATGCAATAAATAGGAATCCATCTACATATGCAAAATTGGGAATTGTTAATAATACTAGGAGTAGATTTGAATTTGATGGCTTATATTTGATTTACATCTCAATAGATCATTCTTAGATAAGAATCTATATCTAATTTATTAACAGTTCCTAATAAATAGGTGAGATAATTGATATGTTAAAATTTGATGATTTATGCTTCTCTAGTTAGGATTGATATTTCATGCTTAAAATATGCATATTTATTATTTTCACTTATGAAGAGATTGAACAAATTATCTCTATGAGATTTAGTTGGATTAGAGAGTTAGTATTTAGTTTTCTTATTCTTTTTTTAGTTAATTTAAGATTTCTCTCAAATTTTAGGTTTAATCTGATTAAATAAACAATTGTTATTTGTTTTCCCTGTGGATCGACCTGTACTTGCAGACATACTTCGTAGTACGCCGTGCACTTGTGATTATTTTATTACGATAAATTGGGTGTTTTCTAGTCAATAAAAAACATCCCGATCAACTTATATTCAATATAACGATGCATGCAATAAAAGTAAAACCATAGTTATCTTCATTTCGAACAGATTCTATTTGAGAGTTAAGTTATGTAATTAACCTGCATAATTACCCAAAGTGCACCTATGTAATTTTTCTAAACTCTTATGCTATAAAAAAAATACTATCCCACTTGTATGATGTCTCACGTAAAGAAAATCAATTCCTAACACATGAAAAATATCATGTACTCCTCAATAAAAGATGTTAACAATATCTCTCGTATTTATTTGTTATAAATGATAACAAAGGTCGATATGTAACTCCCTCAACTCTTTGTCTAGTTAAAAAATGCATTTTGAATCAACTAAATAAGGAAAGGCCATTATGATGGTGGAGTTAATAATTTGCTCTAGTAATTGATTTGCTCGTGGAAAAACAAAATTTAGAATGAAAATTTATAAAGTAAAAAGTTTCAAATGTGTGTCATATTGGATTTATCGTTTTCTTTTCTACATTCCCGAACGTACTCCTTTCCAACGCAAATGTAGAATGCACTATTGGCACATTCTTTAGAAGCGGACCAAAAAGATGTATTGCAAAAAACCACTAGTTTAATATGTATCACAAAGAGGGATTAACCAAAAGGACAAACTTCATATTATTATTTTTTAGATCTAGGACACAAATTTTAAAATTTAGACATATGAAATTTACCTTTTTCCAAATTCACGTTATCTCTCATACTCTCGAATCTTAACCGCAACTTCCACCACTGCACCACCATCCCCCACCTCCGCTATGCTTAGCTGCTCTCTCCACCCCACTGGTCTCCACCCTCGTCCTCGTAGTCGTTGCCTCCGTCCCATCAATGCCAACAACCCTAAAATTGATACAAACCATATTCACCACTAGCTCTCGACAATACACCCCACCACACTAACTCACAAGAGCCCTAACCGACACTATCTTCGCACGTGCCATTTTAAAAAATCGAACTAGAAATAAAATACTAAATCAAACTACAATTATACGTATATATAATGCTATATTCATTGTTAAACTTGAAAAAGTGACAACTGCAACTAACATTACAAAGATAAATTTCGAAGGAGAAAAATCCCTAAAAAGAAAAGAAGCTATATTAAAATATTATATAAACGTAATGCTATATTCATGTTTATGGCTTTAAAAAAGCTAAATAATACAAGCACTAAACGAACATAAAAGGCAACGTCTATTTTTACAGTTTAAAAAATGCTAAGTTAAACTATTATGTATATAGTGCTATATTCATTTTCAGAGTAGAAAATACTAGTTATATTTAGTATTTTTGACTGATATTTCACAACATTTTATTTTGCCACCACTGACCACCATTGCCTCCACCCCAACCACAATCAACATCTCAAACCGACAATGCTTCATAGCTGCACCACACACAATCATCACTGTCATATCTCCTCAATGAACCAATCTCTCACTAAAAAATGAAAATCCTAATCTACTACCAACACAACCTACCGTTATTGCTGTAGCCGTCATATTTCATTCCAATGTCCCGCCACCATTAACCGCACTTAGCACCAACTGTATTTCCACCGTTATCGTCCTTAGTTTCAAGCGTGAATGTGAAGTAGATTTCAACAAAGCAAACTGGTTGTAGCGTTAATTTTGAAGAAAATATGTCTTAAACTCACAATTAAAACTTAATGTTTTTAACGTCATTTTTTCCTACAATTTATGTTTGTTTTTTCCTTTGTTTATTGTAAAAATGGCAGGTTATGGGTGTAGAATTTAACGCAACACGCAAATATACGAGAGAACCACAAAGGGGAAAAAAACACTGTTAACATACTTCTGTAACCAATCACACTTAATATTAATACGAAAGTCAACTCGCCATCCGTGCAATAAAAAATGAACGTTACAAGTCCACAGCAAATCTAAATTCCCCAACCTACTTCGTCAGACTCCCAATTCATTTCTAGGGTTTCTCCCTAAATAAGCCATTAAAACTAATGGCAGCAAGCCAGTCAAAGAAGATGATAACACTTCGAAGTTCGGATGGAGAAGAATTCGAGATCGAAGAGCTGGTCGCCATGGAATCTCAAACTATCCGGCACATGATTGAGGACGACTGCGCCGACAACGGGATCCCGATTCCGAACGTCAACAGTAAGATTCTGGCGAAAGTGATTGAGTACTGCAAGAAGCACGTCGAGTCTGCTGCTGCCTCAAAGGCTACCGAGGATGGAAAGGGCGTCTTATACGACGAGCTCAAGAATTGGGACGCTGATTTCGTTAAAGTTGATCAGCCTACGCTTTTCGATCTCATTTTGGTAAAATATTTCTTTTTGTTTTTTGTTTGATATTTTGTTGATAAGTTGTTCTGCCATTTTTTGATTGGATCTATTTTTGTAATGTATTGTGATCGTGCATATGATTAACTTAGCGAGCAAAGTCTACACGTTGTGTAAATTAATGAAGCATTTAGATATGTTTGTTTGTTTAGAAGCGGCATATCATAACACATTTAGTTGCTGTTAGTTAACGGCTACTTGTTTTCTCCTCTTTTAAATGTCGTGCAATTGTGGTGATTAATTAAAGCATGTCTATTTCTAAGTAATCCTGGTGCTTTTTTTACATTATGTTCCTTTTAGGCTACTTAGATTATGTTGTTACATTATACTTTTTTTCCAATCAAATAAGTTTCTATTTGGTCCTCCGTTGCTATCAAAATAGAATATATAGTCATAGTCTCGTTATTTTCTCCTTTCCACATATGGTTTGTTAGCAGGCTAGTGTTTCTGCAAAATGTAGAGTATTTGCTCTTGATATTTCTTGCACTCTATATGAAGTTATCTTAAAGTAATCAAGTTATTTCAAACTAGCCCGGAATCTTAAACATATTCATCATTGTAAAGTCAAAGCTGCCTCTAGTACCAATTTTTTTGTTATTTATAGTAATAGAAGAAAATTGTTCTTAGCAAACACACTAATTCTAAGTATTACTTAAATATCAAAGTTTAAGTGCTTTTTTCAAAGAATCCATTGGGCAAGAGCTAGAGTACAACGTGAATGCAACTTTTGAAGACATATAACCCAAAATGGTTTCATTAGACATTGTAAGAAAATGTAGCGTGGCTGATATAAGAAAATATGATGTTAAAATGGATATTAATCTGTCATTTCTAATCAAATAAAGAAATAATTGTATTATATAGATTTCCTATTGTGAAATGTAATATTTTATCAAATAATAATAATATAATATAAAGTGAAATAAATCTTATTTTATTTTTTATCGTTCTCCCGCGAAAAATACAATAAAGTGAGAAGTTAAGGTTTAGCCCTTTTTTTGGTCTCATTTTGTATAATGGTATATGTGGTAGTTATTGATTGAAGAAAATCAAAGTTATGAGGTAAGGGTCCTCTTTAAAAACCCTGCTTAATCTCCAAAAAAAACAAAAAACAAAAGAAAAGAAAATCAAAGTTTACCTCAACATTATTTTTATGTGTATATCTCCATCTTGTTTGTGTGTAATTCCATGCTCTTCTAATTCATAGATTCATCATTGTATTTCGATTTGGTACTTGCATTTTCAAACACATTTCATTAGCAACCTAGAATGTTACGTGCATGCGATTTGAAACATCAATTCTGACTATTTGACACGTTGATTCCGATAACCTTAAATGTTGTTTTCAACATTTTCAAAAGGTAGTACATCAACATCAATATAAGTAATAACGATTACTCATAGAAAATGTAAATGTTGGTGAGATACTTCAAATTAGCCTTTGAAGTAGTTGTACTTTATTTTAACGTGGAATTGAATGTTAATGCCATGCTTTTTTGCTAGAATGCTTCTAGTTTATGCTATATTTACTTCTATCTGTAGCAGTTAACAATATTTTGCTAAAATGTTTTTAATTGTTATATATACATCTATTTACAATGGTTAATAGTAAAATGCATATTTATATGTATGTTTTTTCATTTAAACATTCTACTTTTTGACTAGATGTATTTTGTTTTGATTAAATGACTTGATTAAGTTTGCCCTAACGTATTGCATGTTGCACTATGCGACTTTTCACTTTTTCATTTCGTGCACTGCATCAATTTGCATACCAAGTTAGATGTAATTCTAAAATGCATGTATTTGTGTGTACACCGTTCAAACTATTAAGATTATTGTATAATTATTATTTCATCATATTTTATTTAACTAATGTTTTTGGGAAGTTTATAATATCTTTGAACAATCAAATCGACATAATAATTTAGATTATTAAATAACTTAACCTTTTTGTAATTAATTATTAAACGAAATGGTAATGGTATGTAATGTTGTATAAGGATTTTATTACATCGTACGACCCTTTGGTTCGAATACCTGTAACATACAAATAAACTATTCTTTTTCTAGGTATGGTTGTACAAATCTGAACATTCATTTCTTAAAAAACTATTGGAGATAAGATTATATGAATCACTTTATTTTAATCAATGATGATACTTCAAACTTAATCACACTTTATTGGTTTAAGCTTTCAAATTTTAGGATTTGTCCTATGATGCATTTGTTTATAATGCTAAATGTCGAAAGTTGAATTTTGATTGTTGAATAGCTACGATATTTTGAATGCTAAATGTTGAAAATGACCGTTTTTTAAATTATTATTGAAAACTTATTTTATAATATTGAATAGTTGTTTGAAATCTTTTGACATTATTACACCTTGTGTTAATACAACTAACAATTACTGAATGAAAACTTATTATTGAAAACTTATTATTGAAAACTTATTTTATACTATGATGCATTTGTTTATAATGCTAAATGTCCAAAGTTGAATTTTGATTGTTGAATAGCTACGATATTTTGAATGCTAAATGTTGAAAATGACCGTTTTTAAATTATTATTGAAAACTTATTTTATAATATTGAATAGTTGTTTGAAATCTTTTGACATTATTACACCTTGTGTTAATACAACTAACAATTACTGAATGAAAACTTATTATTGAAAACTTATTTTATACTATTTGACATCATTGCACCTTAGTTTTAAATGAATATTTACATAAATGAAATCAAAAAGTGAAACATATGAGTTCACAACATCTGCTTAAATTGTGAATTTGTTTATTGTTTGTGTTTTTTCAATAAATGAATGATAGCATATGATAAAAATTACTAATACCAACTTAGCAAAAAAAAAGTACACAGTTTATATTCGAGTTTTGTATTGAATTTTTCCATAAATCGAGGCATAGTTTACAAAAGGAAGAAACACAATGTCAAACTTCATGTAATGAAGAAAGACAATGTATATGCATATTAACCCTAAATTTGTTTGTAAATGTACCCTTTTGTGTTCATTATGAAAAATAAAATATTGAATAAGCATGAAACGTTTTGCAAATAAATACACTTAATAGTTAGAATCTGTAATCAGATTTCTTATTTGGAACAAATGCAATCTAAGTGATATCACAATTGCATGACAACGTTCTCATTGCCTAAAATTTGTCACAAAAGCAACAAAATTTTAGTAGTAGAAAAATGTTGTATATATGGTTGCTTTGTTTTGAAACCGATGAAAAATATTAAAACTAAACACTCGTTCAAAATCCAAACCAAACCGAACTAATATCGTTTAAAAACAAAACCAACAAAATCGATAATACTTAATTTAGTTTGGTTGGTTTGGTTGGTTTATTTTTAAATAAGATGGATTTTCTAGTTGCTAACATAATATGGGACCAAAACAATTCCTTGAGTTCACTATTTATCAAATAATGTGATGATGCCATAACGATGAGAAACAAATTCCTCTTTTGAAATATTAAAATAAACTAAAAGAAATACAATATTGGTAGGATAATAATGTAAATGATAACATTGACTCTAGTAACTATGTTTTTTTATATAAATAATTTCAGTTTTAAATTCGGTTTAATTGGTTGATTTGGGTTTAAAATATTGAAATCGAAATGGATCAATAAAACAAATAAATTTAAAAATAGAAACCAAGTACAACAATTAACTAACAAAACCGAACCAAACCGATCGAACTTATTTGGTTTGGTTGGTTTATTCTGTTTGATCCTATAAATTCCCACCTCTAGATGTATAAATAATTGAAACACTACAAAGATCTAAAATTGGTTGTTTAGGAGACATTATTTCTCAAGGTTTTCCCCTTTTTTTCCTTTTTTTCTTTTTGCTAAGATTTTCATTAGTCTTTTCAAGATCTTGAGTTATAATCAACAAAATAATTATCTAGAAATTCAAATTTCAAAAAGAGCGATGACATCGTTTGTTGTATGATGTTGGAATTAAGTGAGAAGGCTGAGTACTTGTCGGAACATTAGGCATAAATGATAATAACATGTTCTTTGCCACTTATTTTTAACTCATTAAGCATTAAATTACCGTGAACAAACACACTTTTAAGCTAAAATCAACAAAAGTGACAAACTGTTTGTCATTGTTAACACAACATGAATAAATTTATTACCAAGCACAAAGTTAGAAATCTTAATCATGCTTGAATGAAGATTTTAAGCAGTGATCTATCCTATCCGGTAAGATCCCAGATGATAGAAGTGTATTATTAAAATGCATCTCATATATAGAAAAATTCCAGCTCATGACATCTCTACGTAACTTTTGTTCCTAAAGGAATATCAAATAAATAAAATATTCTTTTATCTGGTACATGCATTATGTGATATCCTGATTGATATTGATGTCGGTTTTGCATTTGACAAATGTTTCACTAAAGAGAATAGGTGCGACAAGTTTTTTATGTGAAATCTAGGTTTTTTAGGTAAAAAAACAAGAATTCTTTTGTTAGTTAAATTGAAGCGTGAATGAATTCAAAAAATATTATATTCATATATATATTTAAAAATCATTAGTGGTTAGAAGATTTATTTGATTGCGTTACTTTGAAGGATGGTTAAATGATTTTTGATGGTGTAGAGATTTAATCTGTGATCATTTTTGTAGTTGGATCAAGTATATTTCTTGTATATAAGTAATATTGAATTTTAACTTTTAGATTGAGATAACAAGTCCAATTCAAGATATTGCAATTATGAGTTTGTGGCGCTAATGACAATATAGACAAAGTTGTATTCTGGGCCTTTATAATTAAATCGTAGTTCATTTGTGTTGGATTTTGATCCAGATTCATGGTGAAATATTTGCTTAAAAATACGAATTCTGTTATTCAACTAGTACACCTAACTTCATTTTTTTTTGACAGCTTTGTACAATAATTTCATATTTGTACCAATTGGTGCCTAATTGTAAGGATTGCCTTGTTTGAAGTCTTTGAATTGTTCGTTATGTTTATAATTATTGATAGTGTTAGTCTTTGGCGACTACGTCGTTCTATCTGTGTCAATTTACTGATGATTAATATTAGAATTTCGCTGCATATTGTTAATCTTCTTTTTTTGATTGGGAAAATGTTTACTACATTGGACATGGGAATGCATGCATGAATAGGTCATAAATAATAATACTAAAGAAATTTACCTAAAATAATGTTTGACAGATGAGCATGATACCATCAACCAGAAGCTGCATGGTTTTTTATTTTATGGATAGTCAAATGGTAAAGTTAAAATCACCTAAAATAATGTGAGTGAAAAATCATGGTTTTAAATTTTGTCAATCTCACTTTTATCTCTTTTGCGATCTCATTTTGGCACTTGAGCAAGATGAAACAATATATCTTATTCACATCTCATTTCATCTCGTCCAAGATATTAATGCTCAATCAAAATATGAAGAGCAATTCAAGAAAATATTTTAAAACATACTCTATAAAGCTTAAATCTTAGGTTGAAATTGGATTTAAAGTGTGAATCATGGATTCATATTTTAAAGTGTATTTACTTGTACATTAAAATTTTGTTCTATGTAAAGCAAATAAATGACATTTTGATATGTAAAAGCATTGATTCCTTTTTTCATGGCGGTAACTTATATGTTTAAATAGACTTGATGGTTTAGTTTCTACATCTAAACCTAGAGCTTAAATTTATCCTTTATCTCTTCTTTAGCTTGCGTGTGAAAAAATTAGAATATGGATTGCATATTCCCGCAAGTGTTCATATTTTTATATCAACATGGATGAATAAGTTTCTCAGTTCCGATTTTAATTGAGTTATGAATCAATATTTGAGAATAGAACTGCAATGGGAGATTTTCAACTGAAACGAGATTCAAACTGCAAGATTTTTATAAACAATGATTCGTGATCTCACTTGAAAATCTCTTTATTGGCTTTGGCAGAAAGCGATGGAATGTCTAGATTCCATGCGATTCTCTCTTGGATTCTATGTTTAGAAGCAATAATGAGTGCTGAAAGGAGGAAAGAACATAACCACAACCCATTTGAACAATTTTCCATTTACCAGTTTATTCCCATAAAGGTGGATAAGTTTATTCGCATGAGGGAGAATGTTGGGGTCATAAGTAGAGCTTATTCGCGATTTCGTGCCAAACCCAAGAAACAAACAATTAGTGTCTCCGTTTCGATCGGTCGATAGCATTATAATTTCCCCTATCGATAAAAGGATTGTAATAAAAGTAAAATGGTGTCTACAATAAAGATCACACAAAAGGGGTGATTTATGCATAGTCATCTAGGTCCACACGGCTGATTTGCAAGCGATCCGAGAGAATTGAATGATTTATCAGGATTGATTTGATAGATGATCTTAGAACAATACTGATAATTTTCCAGTATCGATGCATATTTTTATCAACACACGCTTTGTATTCACAAAAGCATGTTTTGAAGGGCAAATGTTAGTGACAAATTTTCCGTAGTCTTGAAATTAATTCAAACTAGTTGTAAAATATCCGTACTAAAAAAATGATGGATGCCGATCGAAACTGCATCCAAATCTGAGTCACTGGGATCAAGATTTAATGGTTTGATCAAGATATAACGGTTTGATGATGGATCATATGTTTATCAGTTGGGCCCACCTTGGAGAAACCCCTTAGATATTCAGAAGACAAGACAACATAGTGCGTTGAGATGTTCTATATGATGATACAATATGAACGGTTCAAACCGTGTGTGAATAAGAAATTATGGATCGATCGTTATTTTTCTCTTAGTCCGTTATCAGTCAACCTCTATCGATAAATAGATCACCATGTACAAGAACCTCAAATGATCAACAAAAGAAGTAAAAGAATGTTGGAATATTCTACGGTGATACAAGATGAATGATTCAAGTTTCGGGAGAATCAAACTTAAGATGAACGAGTTATGGATTTATCATCTTTTTTCTTCCTAGTCTGTTATGAAGGATGTCGATTGGGATGGATCAACCTCGATCAATGAGGATTGATTGGTATCGATCCGTACGGGCTGAGTTAACTTTTTACATATTCTTCGATCTGTTTTTGTACATCTTGACTAGATATTTTTTAGACAAATTTTGGGGATAATTAAAGTGAAACAAGGTCCCAAAGAGCTCCTTCTACTTCTATAAATACCGAAGAACATCATCAAGGAAGGAGATCGGTTCCTCTACTTTAGAACTCTGCCAAACATTCCTTTTTTTCACTAAATTCTACCAAAATCCCAAAGGATCTGATTTGAAAGTTACTGTATCTCTTATTGCTGTAATAGAATCTCAATAATAGAAGATCAAAGTGGGACGTATGCTAGAGATTTCCCAAACCACTATAAAAATATGGTGTTCTCTTTTTCGCTATCTTTCTTCTCTACTCGGTGTGATCTGTTGTGGAATCAATATGTTACTTTTCTACTATTTTTCATCAATAATATATCTAGTAGAATCACCAGATCTTCGTTGTTCCACTGTGCTGAAAAAAGAAAGATCCATAATTACGTGAATCCAAGCTCACATCCAGTAACTTGAGTTCTTTTGGATATCGATATATGAGGTGTTGGGCTATGTTCTGGATCAATAGTTTCATTGTATACATCTAAATCATGCTATCATGGGTAGATTTGACATAAACATAGGCTGCAAGTTTTCATTGAAATCAACTTGGGCTCTCAGTGTTCTTATTGTTTTTTTAACATTGTCCATCAAAAAAGGGTATTCTGCATGGAAAACTTCACATGTTTAGTTTCCTTTATCGATATTCATTAAATGGAGGGTAGTATTGATGGAGTTTAATGCATTATGTTAAACTCGACCTGCCTATTCTTTGTGGCCTCTTTATGGTAGATGAATTCATTATCTCTTGATTTAATTCTGAACATGTTAAAGTAACAATAGTTTGATTACATATTTAGATTTATCATATAGGCCTGGAAAATGTGCATTGCTTAGGATCAATCTATTAAAGCATTAGCATGATGTGAATTCATGAAGCTCAAGAAGCAGATTCATAAACGATCTTTCATTGCATCTATCTTGATCATGCTATAATGGATAGATTTGACATAGACATAGGTTGCAAGTCGTCATGTACATTTGCAGGAGGCTCCCATTTGATGTGGTATTGTTTTTTGAACATTGCCCATAAAAGTGGGTAGACTGTGCATAAAAAACTCCACATGTACAAGTTTCCTTATTTCCACCCACTAGATGAAGGGTATATTGATGAAGTTCAATGCATTATGTTCTAGTTGGGAAGTTGAATTGATCCACAAGGTATGCATGAAGATTAGAGCACAATCCTTCATCCACTTTTGTGATATTTATGGTGTGCTTAAAAACATGCTTGTAGCATTGTAATTTGATCTATAACTATAAGCAACTATAAGCTAAGGTGATTTTTGTTATCCAGTTTTATATTACTCTGTTTTTGGGTGCATTCTGCATATTGTTTTAAACTGATTTAAATGCCAGGTTGAAGTGTTCATTGCACGGCCATATGTTGAAGTTGGGAAGTAAAAAGTTGGCACTGTTGCAGAGTTTATCTTTTAGTTGGTCTATGCATTTCTTAACAAGTAAATTTTTGGTGATTTCAGATGTGTTTCTTATCAAAAATAAATAAATTGTTAAGTTGTCTACTAGGAGAGAGCTGATATAAAAAAGGGTATGTAGAAATATATAACAGCTTGAATAATTGTTCTATTTTATTGTTAATACTGAAATTAGAATAGTACATGCTGTCATTAAAAGTACATAATTAAACTGAATTTTTTGTGTGCACTCATAGTAGCATAGTTCAATAAAGTATGTCTGTTGCTTGCTATATAGCTGTACACTTTATACAGATGCTGGCTTCAATTTTCAAATTTCAGCTAACCTTTCAAATTTCTAAAATTTGTTTCTTTTTGTTGGACTTAACACTTCAAGGGTTCAAGTACTGGTCATGAAGCATTGCTTATACTTGGTGCATTGCACATAAACTGCTATTAAGTATGGTAATTCGACGATTCAAAGTTTAAATATACCTTTAATTATAAATTTTTCAGTATCACTTTTAGCCAAAGTTCTCAAAATATCCTCAATACATCACCAGTCAGAACCAAATATTTAAACGTGTATGGTAATTGACGATGAGCGATGCAGTAATATCATGTTTAGACTCCATAAATTTACCGCTTGTATATTTGGTAAACAGAATAAAAAAGTAAGAGTAAGAACAGAGGGAATAGTGCTACCGTATTTGGTTCTTGTGTAGTAAACCATTTCACATGGTAGTTAAATTTTTAGACTTTTAGTATAATATGACTCCTGAACATGGATTTTTCTATTAGTTTCTCCCTCTATGGTATAAAATATTTTATTAAATTTACATTTAAGTTGTTCTTGAACAGAAACATTAAGTTGAAACTGTAGTTTTGTTACCTAAACGACATCATGTCATATTTATGTCATATACTTTTTCTACATGCTTGTAGAAGTTGTATGTACCTTAACCTTGTGGCGCATTATCTAGCCTGTCCCTATCCATAGGGCGAGTAACTTTTGATTTGAAATTTTGAATCAAAACGAGCTATTTTCTTCTGATTTATCTGTTTTAACTTTAGTTTTTAATGGTAAAACTAGAAACTCTTTGCAATTTAGAATTAGTCTTCTAGCTAACATGCATTCACATCTACAGCTAACAAATGTTATGTGCAGGCTGCTAATTACTTGAACATAAAGAACTTGCTTGATTTGACATGTCAAACAGTTGCTGACATGATAAAGGGTAAAACACCAGAAGAGATTAGGAAAACATTCAACATAAAGAACGATTTCACACCCGAAGAAGAGGAAGAAGTCCGAAGGGAGAATCAATGGGCGTTCGAGTAAGCAGGATGGGAACTGATGTTTATGCTTAAGAAGTAAATAAACGTGTTGCATTTGGAGGACTGTGTTTGTTTGTAAGACTTTCCATCTTTGCCTTGCATATCTGTTGTTTTAGGCTGCACCCTTTGTTGTTGAAGCTATACTTGTTTGCCAGACTTTGAATTCTTATGCATGATCCCTTAACCATGTAGCCCCTTCTTATGCGATTGATGCACTATTAGTTTGAGATCTGATAACTGCTGCTTGACTTATGCAATTTCGCTTTTGAAGTTGTATATGATTTGAAATATGCTTGATGTTAAAAGCAGTCAAACTATAGATACTGTTGGTTTATGGTCATGTGCAGACAAATATGGTGTGCAATATGACGTTTCGCAATCGTTTGGATATTATTATATACTCACATTTGATGGATTATTTGTTTCCTTTGTATATGTTGATTGCGAATTGTTCAGGATGCTCTCAAAGCTCTTGTTTGCGTTATGTTCTATTTCCATGGTAGAAGCACTGCCTCTGGAAGTTATTTGTTTCGCATCTGACTGCCATTGGAAGATGCATGGTTTCTTTGTTGCTTTAATCATTGGCAATAGCAAAGATTTTAAACTGGGGGATACGGTAGTTCAACGGCATGGATAGTTGAATTATACAGTTAGTGCGTGGAAATCTGAGTTATATAGCCTTTTCCGAAACCGTTGCCCTATGTTGGTGAACAATTTTCTACATATTTGCCTTTTCTATTAGTTCTGATATGATACTATAGTTGAATCACTGACTGCAGCGACAAAAACAAAACTTTTAACTTGGAGGGTAGGGGCGCCCATGGATTGGTTATCTATCGGTTTCAGTCCAATCCAAACGTGTTCACCATTGATTTTAGCATTGACAATTTTTATCACCTGTGGTACAAACCCTTTTCAGCTTGGGTTTCACTTCTCATTTCGTTTTTCTTTGCAATGCCCTGAAAAGTTTTAATTTGAAATTCTTAACTCATTATAATATTTACGATTTTATTATTTTTTATTGACTTGCTGAAATGTATGAAATTTAAATACTCCAATATGTTTGCGCTATCTTCGTTAAATATGCATTTGTTATTAATATAGTATAATTTAATATATTTTGTTCAACATAACTGTCCCATTGGTAGAAAGCTTTTAACATTGGTTCGAGAGGTCATAGATTTGAATCTTACATAGCGTGTTGGATATATATAGACATGTAGGGATAGCGTAGTTCTATAAGGTTGATAGTTAGATTATTAGTAATAAAACTGTTAATGTGTGCAAATCGATTGATAACCTTTTTAAAAATCATTGCCATGTGCCCCTTTTATGAATTGTTACATGACATTATAGTTGAATCACTAACTGTAGACAAACACATAGCTTTTAAATGTTGGACGAGCGGTAGGGCATGTTAGAGTAATTCTATTACACATACGGTTGAATTATTAGTAATAATACGTCAGTGCATGATTTTTGTTTTAAGTAAATAATCTTTCTAACAAAAATTGAGCTTCATTGGAAAATAATTTCCTTAAAAAATGTTCGATCTTTTTTGGATAGTTATATGAACTCTTTTGACGAAATTCTAAACATTGTGGAGAAGGATAGATTCATTTTGGAAGTATTTGAATCTTTAAAAAAAACAAAAAATAATTGAATACACTACATGTCTTAACTTCCAAACATGGAGTTTTTGTTAGCCATGTTACTTGTGACTTGTACAAAATAAAACTCCTGGATTAAGATGTTTTTGTCGCGAGTGACTCAATCAATCCTTCTTCCCTAAAATCTATGTTCTTTCTGTATTGTTCTAGCCAACAAATTTTCTACGTATAATTTATTTTAACTTCCATATTCTCTCAATATCATTTTTATATCCTTAACTGGTTGATTTTCCTCCACCATGCTCCAATTTCCCACAACCACACCCGATAAACAAAACCGCTACAAGCGCCACCAGCTACCAACACCCTTACGATCAGTGCGGCCAACAACATCAGTCGATTTGGTCTCCACCAATGGATTGCAAAAGGTATGCATTGTATTTTTCTGCAGTTTTGTTTTTTTTAATCATGTTTAATGGCATATGTACCGGTATGCTTATTTTACATTTTCAATCCATTCTACATTTCTATCTAATACATAGGTCCACTTTTGGAGGTTAGTCCTGCATTATTAATTGGTATTTTTCTCGGATTCAAGTATTTGAATCCTGTGCATGAACAGAATTGGAGCTAACAAATTACCTAATTCGATTCATGAGTATTTACCTATACACTAATATGGCTCATTATTATATATATATTTTTGTATGATTATCCTTATATTAGTATTTTCTATCCAATTTTGCTTTCTTTCCAACTTAGTTTTTTCCGCTTGAAGGTACACTTGCAAGATATTTACATCGTTGGTGTTTGATTATTTATTTTTTGTATTCTGATCGTTTAAACAAAAGTTACAAATATTTTTTGTTTCTATAATATTTTTAGATTATGCAGAATGATCAATTGCCGATACTTTTGATGTCTATGAATGCTATGGAGAGCAAATTTAAACACCAAATTAATCTATTCTATTATATAAGCAATTGAATCTTCACCAAATATTTATCTTTCCCCATGTTTCATCTTAGGTTGAATATTGCAGTGTCATTAATTTAAGGTCAAATTTTCTCCTAAACCCATGTAGAAAATTTCTATTGCTTCCTGTATATAAT
Source organism: Allium fistulosum (assembly GCA_030737815.1). Taxonomy (NCBI): domain Eukaryota; kingdom Viridiplantae; phylum Streptophyta; class Magnoliopsida; order Asparagales; family Amaryllidaceae; genus Allium; species Allium fistulosum. Next base: position 847,270,272 of record CM060903.1, read on the forward strand.
TAAATCAAAACATTAATGCTTTCTTTGTCTCCTCATTTTTTTGGATGCTTTTACTATTCATACCATATAATTCTTATTCCACTACACCCTTTAAAAATTCAAAATGGTGACAGAGAGAAAGAATTAAATCTAAATTTGACTTATGAGCAACATTCTATTCGTATCATTGATTAGGAGGTTAAACGCCTTCGAAATAAAGATATTTTCTTGTGAAAGTTTAATGGTCATCAAATCCTAAGGATTGCTCTTGGGAATCTTGAGAATTCATCGAGCAAACACATCCGGACTTACTCTTTCATGCTCTTTATGGTGAACTTCTTATTTCAAATTTTCTTTTGTGTTGATATGCTTTTATGGTTGTTACTCTTAATTTTCTTCTTAAGTATTGCGAGGACGCAATTTCTTTAAGGAGGGGAGTCTGTAACAACCCGCATATTTTACGATTCGAATATTTAAATGTTTAATTTAAATGTAGCATCGTTAGTCGGATTTTAGTCCGAAAAAGTCACTATTCGTAGAAGAACAGTCGAATTAGTGAAAAGTCTTTGTGGATCAAGATTCGGAGATGTCTATTTGAGAAAAACTATCTTACTGGGATTTAGACGTCTGAAATGAAACATTCAGACGTCTGAAATTGTTCGAATCAAACCAGAAAGGAAATAGGCCAAAATTGCCATTTTCAGATGTCTGAAATGGACAATTCAAACGTCTGAATATTGTTCTAGACAACTCATATTTTTCCAGATTCAGACGTCTGTATCGTTCATTTCAGACGTCTGAATGAAGTTAGAAAACTCCTAATTTTCAAGATTTAGACGTCTGGTTTGGAAATTTCAGACTTCTGAATCAAGAGTGAAGTTGAGAATCAACAATTTGGACTCGAGACCATTTCCATTGAGTTCAAAATGTTGTTTGCGACTTTTTTGAGTATAAGCTTCGATATGTTTGTAGTAAGTTGAATTTTGCTATTTTCTACTTGGGCTTTTGGGTATGGGCTTCACCCAACTCATCCTATAACCTAACTCAGCCCCCTCTCCTCTCCATTCACTCAACTCATTTCATAAACTCAAGCTCAACTAAAAATGGGGGAAGAGAATGGGAAATAGAAATTCCAAACCCTAGTTTCCTTTGCAAATACAAATTCTTGCTCCAAATTCAAAGAGAAGCTTAGGTAAGCCTTCTATTCATCTTCTCCATCTCAATCTGTAACGACCCGCTATTTTGGACCATTCAAATCGACAATAATCCACACATGTCAGACTTGAATACTTCAAAATATCAGATTGTTAATTTAAAATTTGGCAAAACTCAGCATATGCAGTAAATAAATCAATCACAGAATCACAAACACAGAGTAATACAATAATACGCAGCGGAATAGATAAAATAGTAGTTCATGAAGCTACTACATAAACATCAGAGTTAGAAATAAAATACAACAGAATATCTCAAATGTAGTGAAGTCTCCAATACAACAGATGACTTCTCTGAACGAATCAACTAGAAGAGCTGAAAGCTGAGGCGATAGTTGGATCTCCAAAGGAAGCTCCAAACTCCAAAGGTGAGTCTCAGATGCTGTATCACTCGGTCTGACCCGAGCGTAAAGCAAAACACAAAACACTCGAGTCAGGATTAACATTCTTATATAAATAAATCCAACTCAAGTGAAATATCAATTGAAATACGAGTAACTTAAAGGATGTTGGGATAACCATCCTCTAAGGGTCTTCAGAACTATCTACAAAGTGGAAATATACATTTTACCACCGTGGTCATTTCAATTAAATTTATACTTCAAAACCCAAATATCATTTCATTTCAAATATATCTATTTTCCAAAATAGTATATATATATTAAATAATTTATAAAGTAAAGTATTTAATTTCCTCAAGTCTAGCAAATCGATTCAAATCAACTTCAAATTCCAAATTCAAATTTATTCAAAGCTCAATTCATCAATTTGATTCATTTCTAAACAGATCATTTAAATTTTCAATATATTTGAAAGCTTTAATATTCAACATTTTCAAAGTTAAATTTAACAGTTTCATATAGCTCTTGATTTAACTTCATTATTATTTAATCATGGAATATTCACTTAATACATTCAATATCATTTAACTAGCCTTAAATTACATTTTTACTAAATATTTCCTTAAACTTTAGTTAAACAAAAAAAATATATTCATTAGATTACTTATAAATCAAACTCAAGTTATAAATCATATCTTACATCTCAGTTTCAATAAGTTTCAACTCGGTTTAATTAAATAAAATTCTTTATTGAATACAATTTCAACTAAATTCAAATTATCTTTCTAACCTTAACTTATTCAAATTATTACCAAAATCTATTTTGAAATATATTTTAAACACTCAACATATTATATGTATTTAAATCAATCATTCCCATTTATATATAATAATTTAAGGCTCAACATTTATTAAAACCATATATTTCTTTCCAAAACCATAGAATTCATTTTTAAAATATTTATATATGGACCAACGGTGTCTGTATATATATTTATCATATGGTTAAGTGATACGGATATTTATTATTTCAATCCGAAATTTAAATATATACGGGTAGATATCATTTCGACCCGTAATCCCAATTTCAATTCAATTGAAAATTGCTTGGGTTTATCATTTCAACCCATAACGATTTTCTCCTATTCTAAAGTCCGTTCGGGTATGTATCATTTCAACCCATAGTGAATTCTATATTAACAGGGAACTTGCAGAGTGATAACAGATAATATAAAATATAACAACAGGCATATATCATCAATATAAATAACAGATACTGGTGTCAGATGTCATAGGTGAACATATACAGATAATAGTAATAACAGGCATATACATACTAGATACTGGTGTCAAATGTCACAGGTGAACATATACAGATAATAGTAATAACAGGCATATAAATACTAGATACTGGTGTCAAATGTCACAGGTGAACATATACAAATAATAGTAATAACAGGCATATAAATACTAGATACTGGTGTCAAATGTCACAGGTGAACATATACAGATAATAGTAATAACAGGCATATAAATACTAGATACTGGTGTCAAATGTCACAGGTGAACATATACAGATAATAGCATATATAACAATTTAAATAACTACAACATCATATTTCAATTGTCGTTTCAATTGAAATCAAATTTAATAAATACAAGAATGTTAATCGTGAGTGATTGCTCACCTTCCGAGGCTAGAGATGAACGAAAATGAGACGAGTTACGAATCCAAAGCAAGATGAGATGGGCACGAATGTGACGATCAAAGCTGATGATAAGGAAATCGACGAAATCAAATCAGTACTGGATCGATGAATATAATGGTATAAGTAAATCTATATATATATATAACTATATATAAAAATCATATTCTACTTTCAGACACAAATATATATATATATATATATATATATATTTCAGCCATATCATAACTTATATAGAACTATACATATAAAAAAAAAAAACTTACATATTTAAAATATTTGGAATCAACAATACATGTATCTATAAAATTATAAATAGTTACACAAGATATACATAACTAGATGACTTATAGAAAACCCAGTTCAAAAAAATAAAATAAAAAAAAATCCCATCCAAATAAACTTATGCATTAATATAATAAACAAACTAGAAATTTTTATAACTAACGTACGTATAATAGATCATAAACACTGAAACTATATTACACTTACATACAACACGTGTTATTGTATTACAAATATAAACTTATATACACCTTATATATATTTGCCGATCTAACCATATTATAAGATAAGATAATAAAATCAAACTAAAAATCAAATATGTATATATTTCGAAAAACCCAAAGTATACTTTCAAGCATATATATACAACACATATAATACTATTCGTACACACTTCTGCACGCAGTGCTTATACAATGTAAAATAGCTTATAGAAAAAAACAACTTATATAACTAATATACTTTATAAAATAGATACTGCTTACCTTGTAAAAATGTATACACTTTATAATACTAACAGATCACAGATAAGTTATATAACTAGTAACTAACACTTGTCTATATAAAACTGATATAAACTAATGCTTTTAAAACAAAATATCTATCATATATATTGATAACAATTTACAACTCAGAATATACATATACTATATAATCAATAGATCAGCTTATAACACATATATAATAAGGTAACATAATAGTAGACCTATGCAATAAAATGACTAAAGTCAGTATTTATACAACGTGGGAAAATATATAGTTATACTTGAAAGTACTTAAACAGGGCATGCGTATGACAAGCTATACACATATACAGATTATCAAAACATATTTTATAAATACATACTATACTACTGTAATCCTATATACTATAATATATAAATTATATCTTATGCAACCTAATATATGTAATATAGATGTAATACCTTAGCAAGAAGGGGTGAAGGAGGCAGAGCGTTTGGATGGCTTCGGTGGATGGTCGCATGGCTGTGCTCGACGGAATATTCTGGGAAGCAGAGGAGGGAGCGGGCGGAGGAAAGGAGGAAGGTGTGGATCTGGTGAGGCCGAACAAGTTCCGGTGGATGAGTGGAGCACGAGGACAGCTGCTGTACATGGCCAGGCTAGAAGGGGAGGAGGAACATGGCTTTGGCCATTGGTGGAGGAGGCACGTTCGGTGGAGAAGAGAGAGAATGAGGCGAGGTCAGGTGGTGGAGGGATGCCGTGGGCAGTAGCTAGTTAGGCGAAGGGATGGGAGGAGCGAAGTGGGAGAGTGGAGATGGTGGGTTGGAGACTGCTGACGTGTGGGTGGGGAAGATAGCAGGGGAAAGGAGAAGGTAACAAAATAAAAAAAAGAACCGTGAGAATGCAAAGAAGAGAATGGGAAGATGGAAGGCAGTGAATATAAAAAGGCAGAGAACAATATGCAGAGATAAATGCATTAGAAAGTGAACCGTTCAAATGAATACAACTTATACCAATTCATACGTTTAGATTTTCAAAAATAGTATGGAACGGAAATGGTCACCCTGGAATTAAGCTGGAAGATTAAAGCAATTGATGGTTGCTTGGATACCACGGTTACAGTTTAAAAAGGGCAAAGAGAAATAAAAAGTCACGGATTCGGTACCGATACAATATATAGTTTGATTGTTTTCGTCGTGTACCGGACCCCAAACACAGAAATGAATATACCGTTAAGATCAACACGATGAGACGATCAAAACGGTACACAGATATCAATGGTACGATCGTCTGATCAAAAGTCAATAATCGGTACCGAAAAATGCTGCTACTTTACCAGAAATAAGATAAACGGAGCAGTAGAAGTCCAAATTTGGAAAAACGAATTTCGCAGTCTGATTCAGAATGATCTGAATAAATTTTCTCCTGTTGACATATTTTGGTTTCGGAAAACTTTTAAATTCACTGTTATTAACCGGTTTGATTTGAAATGAAATTTCACAGGAAAACAAACTTCAATATTATCCGATGAAAATTTACCAGTTGCTATATTAAAATAGACGTATTCCAAATAATAAATTTTTATTTTCAAATTTTATTGTTTAAAATTTCACAAAATTTCAATTAATTTAACAAATAAAATCACTAAAAGTTTAGGGTCGTTACACTCTCCCCCACTCAAAACTTTTCGTCCCCGAAAAGAGAGGAGGTAGGAGAATAGAACAACCAGGCAAAAAGGTAGGTTAAAAGACAAGATTAAACAATTAATTTAAACTATATAAATTTTACTTGAAATATTCATTTGAAAACTTCATTTGCAATTCAATTATCTTTAATACTTTAATATTTTTCAAAAACCCATTTGTAAATTCTTGCCTCATTTATCAATACCTTTTATATGTTTAAATAATATCTTTATAAATATATAAAAACTATTTGAAAACAGTTATTTACATTATTACTTATATTTACAAAGAAGTTATTTGAAAAATTTAATCCATAATTCATAAATTTATAAATTTTTATCTTTAGAAATTTTCAAATATTATTAATAAATCAACGAAAAGGATATAGTCAACAAGGAAAAGGAGGAGGATTTGGAAAAACAGAATGTAGGTGAATAAATAAAGCTGAGCAGGTAAGGTGGATTCAAAAGAATAGCATCGGGCACGAACAATTAATTCAAACCATAAGGTTTTGATTCCAAATATTTTATACAAAATTTTCTTTGTTGGAAATACTTTTATTATAAAATACCTTTATAACGAAACAAATTTTCTTTCGAAAATATTTTTATAACTTGATGTTTCAACAAGTTTATCCTTGTTCCTGTAGACTCTGGTAGTGCGTTGATCAGGCGCAAAACTAGAATTCTCCAGGTACTTAGTAGACCTGTTTCAACACCCAGTGAAAATACTGGAAAAAAAAAACTTTTAAAAATGGATATGGAAAGTACAATCCAATCAAAACGAACAAAACCTTTGTCTAACCATGGTTCGCAGATACACAATGGTTACGCCTGGTTCCCCCAGGAAACAATCCATATCCGTAGGCTTTCTCAGCCCTGCGAGTTACGCCATGATGACTAGTAGAATGCAGGATACACAATGGTTACGCCTGGATCCCCCAGGAAACAATCCGTACCCCCAGGCAAGACTCAGCCAAGCATTTGTGCTACTATTCGCGACCTACACAGATTGCAGGATACACAATGGTTACGCCTGGATCCCCCAGGAAACAATCCGTACCCCTAGGCAAGACTCAGCCAGTCAGTTGCGCTATGCAGTCACGAGAGAACAATAAGACCATGGGTAACGCCATGGAATTCGAAGGACACTCGAGTATCATATCCGGAAAACCAAAATCAGAGAGAATAATATCGATAGAATGAATCCAAGATGTGGCCACAAATCGGATATCAAGCAGAAGGCACTTTCCATATCTTTACTTCGAAAATATGTATCATATAGTACCTTTTCAAATCACTTTCAAATATCGTACTTATATAATATCCATTATATATAAGATTAAATTTTCAAATCAAATACTTTCCAAAATCAATAGTATATCAAATCATACTTATATAGACTTCAATTATATAAGATTTCACTTTCAAATTGAGTACCTTTTCAAATCTATAGTTTTCGAATCAATTTCATACTCATACAAATCAATTTTATATAAGTTCGACAATTTCCAAATCAAGTATTTAGTAACACGAGGTTTTCAAATTTCAATATCAGTTCAATTTCAAAATCATATACAATTTCACCAAATTATTTCTTCTCAAATTAAATATCTTTAGTTTCAAAGTTTCCAAAATAATAGGTTTAGAAAATAAATCCAAATTTCCAAATCCATACAATTTAAGTCAACCAATTCATTTCCAAAATCAAATATTTTCAAAATCATCTTATACTTACGTAAGGTCTATCTTATATAAGGATCAAATTTTTCCAAAATAAATTTCGCTGTATGAAGAGCCATATGGGATTGAATATCTTTGCTTTTATGGGTTATATATATTTGTAATTTAAATTGGAAATTTTCCTTTTAGTAAGCAAAGTTATTCTAACATGACAGCTTTCAATTTCAGCGTCAAAATATATCAATGATATTAGAATATAAGATGTACATACGTCATCATTTCGCAAAATCACATTTGATCGCTCGTTCGATCACACAAGTTTGCTTTCGAACTAGTATTGTCCATTCGACTTCCCTAATGCGGACTTCGATATGGTTTCTCGACTAGAAGCCATCAGTCTCCTTGCATAGCCATATACTATGATAGAGAATTCTAGAATTTAGCCCAAAATCCATATCAAATATTCGCCATCAAGAATCGAATGAAAAATCCTAACACGAAATGGTGTAATTCACCTCGAACTTGTGTAATCAAACCTGGATCAAAATAATTATGCGAATAAAACAGCATACGTACAACTTATATATTTATTCCTACTTGTTAAATATATAGTTCCATAAAGATGTTACTAAGTTAAAACATTTAAACTAAATTTTATTCAAAATATTTTGAAGACCAAATTCTTTTCAAAGCATTTCGAATCTAAATTTCGTATTAGAAAAAATTCAAAATAGCCTTATTCATTTACTTAACAAAAAAGTTTCAACTTATTTAAATTATATTACTTCATACTTAAACATTCGAAACAAATTTATGTACTTTATCAAATAATTCATACTTTTCAAAATTTCTTAGCTTTGAAAAGTTGACCTTGATTTGGAAGTGCTCGAACCTTCAAAATAGTTGAAGAAATCATTTTCAAATTCAAGAGTTGGAAATCAGCAACAAATCAGTAAATCAATTTTAATATATGGGGTTATATCAAATCCGAAACTCAAGGACTGAACACCGGCTTACTTCAAATCATTTCAAATATATATATATATATATACATATATCTTTCGAATATCAAATCTTACTTTGGATTTTGAAATCAAAATGGTTTCACAAAATCACTCGCATAGCAAAGCTACTGAAGTGGCCTATCCCTTACTCTGAAACTCGAAAATCAATATCGATGATGCGTGCACTCATCACCGAAATTATTTTCCAGCGACATAAGTGAGTTCTGGACTTCTATTTTCTCAACTTCTTTTGAAATTCCTTCGAAATCATTCGAAACTCATTAAAATCATTGGAAACATTTCTTATTCAGAAAATACTTTTAAATCATATTATTATTATATATTTCAAAATCTTAAAACCAATTTCAAAATACCGGAGTTCAATTCTCGAATTTCAAATTTAAAATCCTTTAGTTATAAATCATTTTTATATAAATCAATTTCTTATATAACTTCAAATTTCAAAACCTTTCAAACATTCAAATTCTTATTTTTAAAAGGTGTATATAATCCTTATCGAAAACATTTTCTCTTTTATATAGAATATAATAATTTCGATATATAAAACAATTTCTAAAATATAAACAAGCCTGATTTTTCAAAAGGATGATTCAAGAATGGATTTCAAACGAAGATAGATATTCAAATTAGAGGAACTCTAATCAAATAAAATTCTGATTCAAAGATAGGCTCGAACGAAGACGAGATAATCAAATTTTAAAACAGAATATGGATATACTTATATAAATCGCGGGCGACCTTAACCGGGTCAACCGTGACTTCAGGAATATAATCGATGCGAAAATCTAAGGCAAATCGACATTCGATCGCCAGAGATAGAATTTGGCATAACAAGAGATGGCAACATCAAAACCGAGGGATATATAAATCTCCGGTGAATCATTGCCAATTGTAAAGGAGTTTCACCCCTTTACAAAACATTCAAAGATCGGCGGAATCGCCTATTCTTATAGAGATCATTCGAAGTGGAGTTATGGGATACTCCAGAATCAAAAGAATACCAATAGAGAGAGACAAGAATGAATTTTGGAACCGTAGGGAACGTTCCAAAGTTCAAAGGAAATCGAGTCAAAAGGAAGAGGTTGAACTCAAACGTAAGTGATTCTATAAATAAATTTACAATATATGCTAAGTTTCGCCTAGAGCCAAAGCTCTGATACCAACTGTAACGACCCGCTATTTTGGACCATTCAAATCGACAATAATCCACACATGTCAGACTTGAATACTTCAAAATATCAGATTGTTAATTTAAAATTTGGCAAAACTCAGCATATGCAGTAAATAAATCAATCACAGAATCACAAACACAGAGTAATACAATAATACGCAGCGGAATAGATAAAATAGTAGTTCATGAAGCTACTACATAAACATCAGAGTTAGAAATAAAATACAACAGAATATCTCAAATGTAGTGAAGTCTCCAATACAACAGATGACTTCTCTGAACGAATCAACTAGAAGAGCTGAAAGCTGAGGCGATAGTTGGATCTCCAAAGGAAGCTCCAAACTCCAAAGGTGAGTCTCAGATGCTGTATCACTCGGTCTGACCCGAGCGTAAAGCAAAACACAAAACACTCGAGTCAGGATTAACATTCTTATATAAATAAATCCAACTCAAGTGAAATATCAATTGAAATACGAGTAACTTAAAGGATGTTGGGATAACCATCCTCTAAGGGTCTTCAGAACTATCTACAAAGTGGAAATATACATTTTACCACCGTGGTCATTTCAATTAAATTTATACTTCAAAACCCAAATATCATTTCATTTCAAATATATCTATTTTCCAAAATAGTATATATATATATATTAAATAATTTATAAAGTAAAGTATTTAATTTCCTCAAGTCTAGCAAATCGATTCAAATCAACTTCAAATTCCAAATTCAAATTTATTCAAAGCTCAATTCATCAATTTGATTCATTTCTAAACAGATCATTTAATTTTTCAATATATTTCAAAGCTTTAATATTCAACATTTTCAAAGTTAAATTTAACAGTTTCATATAGCTCTTGATTTAACTTCATTATTATTTAATCATGGAATATTCACTTAATACATTCAATATCATTTAACTAGCCTTAAATTACATTTTTACTAAATATTTCCTTAAACTTTAGTTAAACAAAAAAAAAATATTCATTAGATTACTTATAAATCAAACTCAAGTTATAAATCATATCTTACATCTCAGTTTCAATAAGTTTCAAATTGGTTTAATTAAATAAAATTCTTTATTGAATACAATTTCAACTAAATTCAAATTATCTTTCTAACCTTAACTTATTCAAATTATTACCAAAATCTATTTTGAAATATATTTTAAACACTCAACATATTATATGTATTTAAATCAATCATTCCCATTTATATATAATAATTTAAGGCTCAACATTTATTAAAACCATATATTTCTTTCCAAAACCATAGAATTCATTTTTAAAATATTTATATATGGACCAACGGTGTCTGTATATATATTTATCATATGGTTAAGTGATACGGATATTTATTATTTCAATCCGAAATTTAAATATATACGGGTAGATATCATTTCGACCCGTAATCCCAATTTCAATTCAATTGAAAATCGCTTGGGTTTATCATTTCAACCCATAACGATTTTCTCCTATTCTAAAGTCCGTTCGGGTATGTATCATTTCAACCCATAGTGAATTCTATACTAACAGGGAACTTGCAGAGTGATAACAGATAATATAAAATATAACAACAGGCATATATCATCAATATAAATAACAGATACTGGTGTCAGATGTCATAGGTGAACATATACAGATAATAGTAATAACAGGCATATACATACTAGATACTGGTGTCAAATGTCACAGGTGAACATATACAGATAATAGTAATAACAGGCATATAAATACTAGATACTGGTGTCAAATGTCACAGGTGAACATATACAGATAATAGTAATAACAGGCATATACATACTAGATACTGGTGTCAAATGTCACAGGTGAACATATACAGATAATAGTAATAACAGGCATATAAATACTAGATACTGGTGTCAAATGTCACAGGTGAACATATACAGATAATAGTAATAACAGGCATATAAATACTAGATACTGGTGTCAAATGTCACAGGTGAACATATACAGATAATAGCATATATAACAATTTAAATAACTACAGCATCATATTTCAATTGTCGTTTCAATTGAAATCAAATTTAATAAATACAAGAATGTTAATCGTGAGTGATTGCTCACCTTCCGAGGCTAGAGATGAACGAAAATGAGACGAGTTACGAATCCAAAGCAAGATGAGATGGGCACGAATGTGACGATCAAAGCTGATGATAAGGAAATCGATGAAATCAAATCAGTACTGGATCGATGAATATAATGGTATAAGTAAATCTATATATATATATAACTATATATAAAAATCATATTCTACTTTCAGACACAAATATATATATATATATATATATTTCAGCCATATCATAACTTATATAGAACTATACATATAAAAAAAAACTTACATATTTAAAATATTTGGAATCAACAATACATGTATCTATAAAATTATAAATAGTTACACAAGATATACATAACTAGATGACTTATAGAAAACCCAGTTCAAAAAAATAAAATAAAAAAAAATCCCATCCAAATAAACTTATGCATTAATATAATAAACAAACTAGAAATTTTTATAACTAACGTACGTATAATAGATCATAAACACTGAAACTATATTACACTTACATACAACACGTGTTATTGTATTACAAATATAAACTTATATACACCTTATATATATTTGCCGATCTAACCATATTATAAGATAAGATAATAAAATCAAACTAAAAATCAAATATGTATATATTTCGAAAAACCCAAAGTATACTTTCAAGCATATATATACAACACATATAATACTATTCGTACACACTTCTGCACGCAGTGCTTATACAATGTAAAATAGCTTATAGAAAAAAACAACTTATATAACTAATATACTTTATAAAATAGATACTGCTTACCTTGTAAAAATGTATACACTTTATAATACTAACAGATCACAGATAAGTTATATAACTAGTAACTAACACTTGTCTATATAAAACTGATATAAACTAATGCTTTTAAAACAAAATATCTATCATATATACTGATAACAATTTACAACTCAGAATATACATATACTATATAATCAATAGATCAGCTTATAACACATATATAATAAGGTAACATAATAGTAGACCTATGCAATAAAATGACTAAAGTCAGTATTTATACAACGTGGGAAAATATATAGTTATACTTGAAAGTACTTAAACAGGGCATGCGTATGACAAGCTATACACATATACAGATTATCAAAACATATTTTATAAATACATACTATACTACTGTAATCCTATATACTATAATATATAAATTATATCTTATGCAACCTAATATATGTTGTCACATCCCTTTTTTTCGACTTTCGAAAATTCAACATCGATACTCACTTTATCGACTGCCGAGCAATCGAGTGCCGGAAACTCCAAGAGTGAGGGTTTTAAGAAAAAGAAAAAAAGTAGAAGAAGAAGAAGATAGAAGAAAAAGAAAGAAGAACAACAGAACAACATCAGAACAGAAAACAATATCAGAATCTTACACATCGCAGCGGAACAACATATAATAGATAAACACTAGTCTTTTAAAACAAAGAACTATATCAGTTTATACATACATCAATCAGAGTCAATATACAACAATGGACAGTTATATAAACTTGTCCTCATACAGAATACACAGCGGAATAAATACTATCAGATACAAATACTACGTCTCGCCATCCAGCTTATCTCCAAAGCTCCAGAATATCCAGAATATCCTGATAATCTAACTCTAGACTGCCCGTGTGGAAATTGGTGGGCACCCAGAGTTTAGAAGGGAAACAATAAACTCCGAGTCAGTCATGGTGACTGGTGTGAGATCGTAAAACAGTTATTTTATCTTTAAAATAAACAACAGGATAACTTTAAAGTCAATTCGAAATGCTTTTGGAAAATGAAACTACCATAAGACCTCCCGCCACACACACAATGCAAACGCAGACTTGGAGGAGATTTCTTCTTATGATAGTCAAAGATGCTTACTACGCGAAAATCAAATTCTTTTTGATATTATTATTAGTGCATAGTGTAAAAATCATTTCGAAAATAGAATATAAATCTTAGCCAGCATAGGTACCATTATAGTATGCTTGCTATAGCTACCATATTAAATGGCAGGTTCTACAACTAATACCGTACAAGTCACGTATTGTTTCTTTGGATTTCCAACAAATGGTCAGGCTAAGGAACTTCCTATCCACGATGGGTACGTCCCTGGAATAGACGACCCGAGAAATAACCTAACATTACGGTTAGATCTCTGCCAACACAAGGCCGGGTTACCTCTGCAAAAGTAGGTAACTACTGACACGCGTATGCCATCCCCCGATCGTCACCGATCTTCCCGAGGATCCCCGATTCGCAACAAACCACATAGAAATAATAATGCAGTAACCACAGAGGTTAAGTATCTGGGCTCCATACCATGATACCACCTTTATCCAGAAGGAATGACATACACTAAGGGGCGCTACTCCCTAGAACCTTGCTGCATTCGTCCTGTTTCGACCATTTCCGGGGTGTGAGGCTCGACGAAGTCTCGTCCACAAAGCTACGCTTTCTCAAAAAGCCCTGCTTCGGGTCAAACAAAATGATCAACCTATGATCACAAAGATATAAGATCAAACAAATGATCATATCACAAATGATCAAACACTGATCATTTCACAGCAACACTCAGTATGCCACGTTACCAAATTGGGATATATCGCTGATAAATTTCAACTACATAACCTCTGAGCTCGTACGTCTCAGAGAAGGGTGTTAAGCTAAGAGAATAAATTCTCCGCCACCAACAGAAATGTATTTGAAAGAAATCAGCTTTATATCTCAAATTGTAACGTCAGACACACAATCCATACAAGTCTGTTCCGGGATCGAACAGAACCGAAGGCACTTCTCACGAAGCCCTTGCATTTCCGGATAATTTTCAATCACGTCAGGACTTCCCGTCACTAAGGGTGATAAAACCTCTAAATCGAAGATCAGTCGATGTAGAGTAACTCGACGGTAATCCTTCCGTTTTCAAAAATATCCGGTCTTCAACACCGGTCTTCGAATGCAATTCATAACGACGTATCACATATTCGGAATGGGTTATACGACCCCATGGTCCTTTCCCGGTTAACCCGAATAGTGAGCGTTTATTCAAAAATAAGTGTGGCATTCAAATTCATCCAATTCACAACAAATACCTATCTAAAGGTAATTATCGATAGTCGGTTATTTAACTATCAATAAAGATGCGCAACATCATCAGATTCCAAATAATTTTCCAAATTATTTCATCTTCAAAAATATCTTTACGAGATATAAAATTTCCACACTTAACCATTTGAAAAACGATTTCAAATCAATTTCCACATTACAAAAGTAAATCAATATTTATTTTTAAACAACTTCGCTTTCTTTTATAAATTCCGTATTGAATTTATACTTTCGAATATCTACTGATATTCGATTTTCAAATCGTTTTCAATATTCAATTTCAATTTATCTTTAAGAAGATAAATTCTCAAAACGTTCATTTCATATTGGAAAAGTATTTCCATACTTATTTAAAAATAAGTAACTCACAAATCATTTATTTTCAACACTTAGAAAATATTCGATATACTTAAAATCAAAATTAAGTATATATCTCATTCTTTAAGGAAATCATAAATTTTAACATCTATTTGAGTCAAAACGACTGTTGCGTAAAACATCGTTACGACGACTCGAAATCAATAGTATAGGGATTCGGATTTTGATAGATATATATAAATCCCAATACTACATCAAACATTTTCTTTCGAAAATCATTTACTATAACAACAGTGTTATAGTCCACCATTTCCTTATTTTTCGAAAACGTCTATTTCAACAATAAATGTTGAAATCTATGATTTCGATAGTTCACACGTTTTAAAACATCTTTTAAAACAATTAACTTCATTTCATAATATCGCTTTCCCAAAACATATCCATTTTATTTAATAATATATCCACTGTCCAAAATCGTGAATATACTTCGTTATCCAAATTCAATCTTTTCTACACATTTATTTTCAAGGATTTATCCACTATCCAAAATCGTGGATAAATCCCCTTTAACCTTTTAATTTATCAAATCCAATTGATTTCGAATTTATAAAACAACGTTTATAAATCCTAATTCTATTTTCTAACGACTTCAATTTAATAAATCTTCTTTATTAATAATTCGATCAATATCCCATTTAAAGGAAACAATCCAAGTTACAAGTAAATTTCTTATCAGTCTTTATTTTATAACTTCATTCATTTTATAACTTCATTCATTTTATAACTTCATTCTTTTTATAACTTCATTCTTTATAAATCTATAAACTTCAATCTTCACAATCTATAATTCTATAAATCTCATGTCTTCACAATTTATAATTCTATAAATTTCTAACACTTATAGAAACTCGTTTTAAAAATTCCAATACTTTTAATTGATAAATATCAATTCTGTACATCTTTTATATACATCATTCTTAAATAATTCAAAAGAAATCCAACTTAAACTATTTTATTTATCACTTGACTATTTATTTCAAAATCACCTTTCAGGTATATTTCACAATTTAAAATTTTCATAACTTTAAATTTATAACATTTATTTATTTAAGATAAATAAATTCCAAAATTTAATAAATCGTATACTTTCCAAAAATCACTTCAAAATCCCTTTTAAAGTAAAAATCATTTATTTTTAAACTTTAAAATTGAACCCGATGATGCAACGCATCAATTAGTCCATCACAACATCAAACATCATATATCATCATATGATGACAGAATATATATCAACATCTGTAAATAAATAAATACAGTTGAGGAATCCAGTTGGATCCCTCCAACCTGTTTCCCTGCATCCAAAGATGTTAGCACAATACCAATTCCGCTCCAGTACGGAATTATCGCGGTATATAGGTTTTTTTATAAATCCGCTTACTAACGGCGCAATAGGGTCTCATCCGCTATACGAGGCGGGAAATCAACAATCCAGTATATACATATGCCAATATGTATATACTGCTATATATATAGATATATCCTATCATATCTAATAGCACATCCAATAGCAATCATATCAGTCAAATCAATAACTGTAAAATAAATTTTCCTTCGAGTGAGAAAATCTCACCTTAGCTTTTAATTGCAATCCGTTTCCATTTCAGTTTTGTTTTCTCGATTTTAACCTGGTATAAACAATTTTATACATTTCGTTAATATTCGAACAATCGAACATTTTAATTTCTTTTCAATAGATTAAATAAATCAACACTTTTAAATTTGAACTAATCTAATAATTTATTTTCTATTAGATAAATTAAATTAGCTAAAGTATTTTTTTATTAACAACTTTCTCTCATCAATTTATTAAATTAACTGAATTCCCTTTAGAAAGTCTTTTTAGTAACTTAAATAAATTTTAGATAACTCAATAATACATTTATATTTTTATTTTCTGAAAATAAAATAGTAATAAATTTTCCTTCTTCAAATCTTAATCTATATAAAATTTCCTTTAAATGATTTTCCATTTAAACTACATATATATTTTAAACCTACATACATATAAATAAATTAAACAAAGCAGTGATATAAAATTTCTTAAACTGGAAATTTGATTTTAACAAAAAAAAAAATTTCCCTTTTAAAATATTTATACAAAAATTAAAATAAAGATACTATTATACCTTACTGCCTGAACCAACTCGATGAACCCCAGCACTGCCGCCTGCAACTGCTTCACGCGACATCGCACTGCTCGAAATCGAGCTTGATCACCATGAACAGTCAACCGCACCTCGAACTTGCCCTTGTTGCTGTCGCCCTCCACCAGTCCTCGCGAGCCACCCACGACCGTTGCCCCATCTTCGACGCCGCCGCGCTACCTCCACAACGATCGCGCTCGCGAGTCATGCGAACCCAGTTGATCTCGCGATTGCCCACCGAGTCGCCTGCCGCCACGTTCCCCAAATTAGAGTCGAAGTCGTCGCCTTCGACGAGAGAACGCCTCGCGATTTTCGGCATCTCGAATCGAGCTCTCATCCTTCCTTTTAAACGAGCGATTCCATCTCGTACGTGGAGGAGGAGAAAGATGCAGCTCGATTTGGTTTAGCATTGAACTGGGGATAAGGACTTGATTTCTTTTTCTTTTTGTTGAACGAACGAATTTCGTTCGAGAAATCGCGACCAGATTTAAATGAGAACGGCCATTATTGAATACGAGATTTCTTTTCTTCGAAACTGAAATTGGAACGTAAGGGAGAAAGAGACGTGATATTTAAAATAAATCAGATATGGGTTGCACGATAAATCGCGTGGTCTTCGGCGTGATTTGAGGAGGAAAGATTTGAACGTGGAAGAATCTTGACTAAATTTAAAAATTAAATTTAAATTGAATTCGTTTTAATTTCAACGCGTTTGCATATCGTACGGTCACACGGCAACTCCGTTTAACACGAAATTTGAAATCCGGTAATAATACAATATTACGGACCCAATGGAACTGGTTTCGTCGGATTCCGAGACTGTGCCCCGGAACACTATTTTTAAATATCGATGCGAACGATATAATTTCAATACTGAACAGATTGTTCCCAAATCAATTTCTGAAGCTTAAATTGTTTTCAGTATTATCAACACGATATTTTCAAGCTTTCGAAATATTTTTCTTCAACTTAAAATTGAAGATTTAAATTTTTATCCAGTTCAATAGATTAAATTATAAAATTTAATCGCCAATTTTAAACTTATATCGGGAATTCAAATTAAATCACCGTTCAAATATTTAAAATAAATTAAATATTTCCAATTTAATTTGTTCGAAATTCTGGGTCGTTACAAACTTCCCTCCTTAAAAGAATTTCGTCCTCGAAATTACAAGTTAGGGAAAAAGGTCCTTAACTCGTCTACTATTTTTTTCACAATCTAATAGTGTTATCAATTTATCAAAACAATCTTTCTATTAAAGATTCGTTATCATTCAACTAAATTTTCCAACTTCAATTTTTAAGTTTCAAACAACATTGTTTACCTCAAAATTCAAATTCGAGTTTAAATTCAAATTTAAACTTTCAAATTTTCTCAAAAATTTTCTAACGCCCTAAATTTTCGAAAAATTTCGCCAGCGTCTCCTTTGCGCGGCTAATACGGTACGACTACAAAACGTCCCTACGGACTCTCAGATTTCAAAAAGAAAAAGAAAAAGCCAAGCGGCTAGAGAGAAATCATCAAAAACTGATATTAAAATTAAAATACGTACCTTTTTCGAGCAATTCAAATTTATCTGTGAAATCAAAATTCCAATTCCTTTATACCTGTATATCCTACTAGCCATGATATCTAGTTACATATATTCAAACCATTTCGTATATTCAATTACAAAATTTTCAATATAACTGCTTATATCATCATTACTTCACTATTGAAGTTACACCTATTCAATTTTGTTCAATCTTTACATTTCAAACTTCATTTGAATTTACTTTACCATTTCAATTCAATTCAATTTGGATTCTATTTATCTCCTGAATATTGAATTTTATCGATCAGTTTCAATTACTAATTCATTTCTAATTCTAATCCACCTACAAATTCAAATCTGTTTTCAATCTTCAGTTTCAATTCCAGTCTTATTCATTTTTGTTCATTCCCAAAATTTATTACAATTTACTATTTTGGTTTATAACCACTTATATTAAACTGGATTTCCAATTCGAATTTTAATTCATCTTTCAATTTACTTTATTCAATTCAATTCATTTGCTTACGAATTCGAAATGAATTTTAACATTCAATTTTATTTTCTCGCATTTGCCATTGCAAATTTATTTATTTGTTCACAAATTCTTTCATTTCAATTTGAACTTTCATTTCAATCAGATTCCCAATATTCCATAAGTTATCAACTTATTAATATTTCGTAAGTATTTTTAAATAGGATTCCAGAGTCGTTTCCACTTTTTCAAAACTATTTGAAAACAATTCAAATTTATCTTTTGAATTTTCAAAACAAAACTCAATTTTCCAAACAACTTTCATTTAAAACAATTTGGCAGCAATTCCTCTTTTGGAAACCCGAAAATGAATTCTAATGATGTGGCCACCATCATCAGGATTATTTTCCAGCGACCGAAAAGAGTTTAGGGCTTTCAACTCTCCAAATTACTTTTCGAAACCTTTGAAATTCATTTTCAAATCAAAAATGATTTAAACTTTCCAAATCTTCACAATTTTCAAATTCTTTTCAAAACATTTCCAAAAACTTCTCTGGAATTCCGTTTTAGATTATAAGTCACATTTATAATTTACATTCTTAAATTTCATTCGTATGTGAATTAATTCCTTAACTTTGGAGTTTCGATTTCAGTTTCTTATTCAGTTTCAATAGTAATGATAACATTTCAATATCATCACTTTCCTAACAACCAAACATCCATGCAACTATATACTATAGTACTTTATAGAAAATGATTTCTTTTATATACAAAAATAGTTTTGGGTAAAATTATCTCATTTACCCTATTTTAAAACAATACTGTGCCGAATTGTTCTATTCGAGTGTTTAGAGATCCCTATCAATGATCGTTAATTACTCGTATTGACCAGAATCCATATACCACTCAATAAATCAATCATCACAATATAAAACCATTTTATATTCAAATAACAAATACGCGCTCATATCTATTATTACACTCAACTCATTCTAGAGTACTACTGACTCTATCTCTAATGAGTAACACCCAACAGAGCAGGGTTGTCGCTTAACCATATGCTCTGATACCACTTTGTCACATCCCTTTTTTTCGACTTTCGAAAATTCAACATCGATACTCACTTTATCGACTGCCGAGCAATCGAGTGCCGGAAACTCCAAGAGTGAGGGTTTTAAGAAAAAGAAAAAAAGTAGAAGAAGAAGAAGATAGAAGAAAAAGAAAGAAGAACAACAGAACAACATCAGAACAGAAAACAATATCAGAATCTTACACATCGCAGCGGAACAACATATAATAGATAAACACTAGTCTTTTAAAACAAAGAACTATATCAGTTTATACATACATCAATCAGAGTCAATATACAACAATGGACAGTTATATAAACTTGTCCTCATACAGAATACACAGCGGAATAAATACTATCAGATACAAATACTACGTCTCGCCATCCAGCTTATCTCCAAAGCTCCAGAATATCCAGAATATCCTGATAATCTAACTCTAGACTGCCCGTGTGGAAATTGGTGGGCACCCAGAGTTTAGAAGGGAAACAATAAACTCCGAGTCAGTCATGGTGACTGGTGTGAGATCGTAAAACAGTTATTTTATCTTTAAAATAAACAACAGGATAACTTTAAAGTCAATTCGAAATGCTTTTGGAAAATGAAACTACCATAAGACCTCCCGCCACACACACAATGCAAACGCAGACTTGGAGGAGATTTCTTCTTATGATAGTCAAAGATGCTTACTACGCGAAAATCAAATTCTTTTTGATATTATTATTAGTGCATAGTGTAAAAATCATTTCGAAAATAGAATATAAATCTTAGCCAGCATAGGTACCATTATAGTATGCTTGCTATAGCTACCATATTAAATGGCAGGTTCTACAACTAATACCGTACAAGTCACGTATTGTTTCTTTGGATTTCCAACAAATGGTCAGGCTAAGGAACTTCCTATCCACGATGGGTACGTCCCTGGAATAGACGACCCGAGAAATAACCTAACATTACGGTTAGATCTCTGCCAACACAAGGCCGGGTTACCTCTGCAAAAGTAGGTAACTACTGACACGCGTATGCCATCCCCCGATCGTCACCGATCTTCCCGAGGATCCCCGATTCGCAACAAACCACATAGAAATAATAATGCAGTAACCACAGAGGTTAAGTATCTGGGCTCCATACCATGATACCACCTTTATCCAGAAGGAATGACATACACTAAGGGGCGCTACTCCCTAGAACCTTGCTGCATTCGTCCTGTTTCGACCATTTCCGGGGTGTGAGGCTCGACGAAGTCTCGTCCACAAAGCTACGCTTTCTCAAAAAGCCCTGCTTCGGGTCAAACAAAATGATCAACCTATGATCACAAAGATATAAGATCAAACAAATGATCATATCACAAATGATCAAACACTGATCATTTCACAGCAACACTCAGTATGCCACGTTACCAAATTGGGATATATCGCTGATAAATTTCAACTACATAACCTCTGAGCTCGTACGTCTCAGAGAAGGGTGTTAAGCTAAGAGAATAAATTCTCCGCCACCAACAGAAATGTATTTGAAAGAAATCAGCTTTATATCTCAAATTGTAACGTCAGACACACAATCCATACAAGTCTGTTCCGGGATCGAACAGAACCGAAGGCACTTCTCACGAAGCCCTTGCATTTCCGGATAATTTTCAATCACGTCAGGACTTCCCGTCACTAAGGGTGATAAAACCTCTAAATCGAAGATCAGTCGATGTAGAGTAACTCGACGGTAATCCTTCCGTTTTCAAAAATATCCGGTCTTCAACACCGGTCTTCGAATGCAATTCATAACGACGTATCACATATTCGGAATGGGTTATACGACCCCATGGTCCTTTCCCGGTTAACCCGAATAGTGAGCGTTTATTCAAAAATAAGTGTGGCATTCAAATTCATCCAATTCACAACAAATACCTATCTAAAGGTAATTATCGATAGTCGGTTATTTAACTATCAATAAAGATGCGCAACATCATCAGATTCCAAATAATTTTCCAAATTATTTCATCTTCAAAAATATCTTTACGAGATATAAAATTTCCACACTTAACCATTTGAAAAACGATTTCAAATCAATTTCCACATTACAAAAGTAAATCAATATTTATTTTTAAACAACTTCGCTTTCTTTTATAAATTCCGTATTGAATTTATACTTTCGAATATCTACTGATATTCGATTTTCAAATCGTTTTCAATATTCAATTTCAATTTATCTTTAAGAAGATAAATTCTCAAAACGTTCATTTCATATTGGAAAAGTATTTCCATACTTATTTAAAAATAAGTAACTCACAAATCATTTATTTTCAACACTTAGAAAATATTCGATATACTTAAAATCAAAATTAAGTATATATCTCATTCTTTAAGGAAATCATAAATTTTAACATCTATTTGAGTCAAAACGACTGTTGCGTAAAACATCGTTACGACGACTCGAAATCAATAGTATAGGGATTCGGATTTTGATAGATATATATAAATCCCAATACTACATCAAACATTTTCTTTCGAAAATCATTTACTATAACAACAGTGTTATAGTCCACCATTTCCTTATTTTTCGAAAACGTCTATTTCAACAGTAAATGTTGAAATCTATGATTTCGATAGTTCACACGTTTTAAAACATCTTTTAAAACAATTAACTTCATTTCATAATATCGCTTTCCCAAAACATATCCATTTTATTTAATAATATATCCACTGTCCAAAATCGTGAATATACTTCGTTATCCAAATTCAATCTTTTCTACACATTTATTTTCAAGGATTTATCCACTATCCAAAATCGTGGATAAATCCCCTTTAACCTTTTAATTTATCAAATCCAATTGATTTCGAATTTATAAAACAACGTTTATAAATCCTAATTCTATTTTCTAACGACTTCAATTTAATAAATCTTCTTTATTAATAATTCGATCAATATCCCATTTAAAGGAAACAATCCAAGTTACAAGTAAATTTCTTATCAGTCTTTATTTTATAACTTCATTCATTTTATAACTTCATTCATTTTATAACTTCATTCTTTTTATAACTTCATTCTTTATAAATCTATAAACTTCAATCTTCACAATCTATAATTCTATAAATCTCATGTCTTCACAATTTATAATTCTATAAATTTCTAACACTTATAGAAACTCGTTTTAAAAATTCCAATACTTTTAATTGATAAATATCAATTCTGTACATCTTTTATATACATCATTCTTAAATAATTCAAAAGAAATCCAACTTAAACTATTTTATTTATCACTTGACTATTTATTTCAAAATCACCTTTCAGGTATATTTCACAATTTAAAATTTTCATAACTTTAAATTTATAACATTTATTTATTTAAGATAAATAAATTCCAAAATTTAATAAATCGTATACTTTCCAAAAATCACTTCAAAATCCCTTTTAAAGTAAAAATCATTTATTTTTAAACTTTAAAATTGAACCCGATGATGCAACACATCAATTAGTCCATCACAACATCAAACATCATATATCATCATATGATGACAGAATATATATCAACATCTGTAAATAAATAAATACAGTTGAGGAATCCAGTTGGATCCCTCCAACCTGTTTCCCTGCATCCAAAGATGTTAGCACAATACCAATTCCGCTCCAGTACGGAATTATCGCGGTATATAGGTTTTTTTATAAATCCGCTTACTAACGGCGCAATAGGGTCTCATCCGCTATACGAGGCGGGAAATCAACAATCCAGTATATACATATGCCAATATGTATATACTGCTATATATATAGATATATCCTATCATATCTAATAGCACATCCAATAGCAATCATATCAGTCAAATCAATAACTGTAAAATAAATTTTCCTTCGAGTGAGAAAATCTCACCTTAGCTTTTAATTGCAATCCGTTTCCATTTCAGTTTTGTTTTCTCGATTTTAACCTGGTATAAACAATTTTATACATTTCGTTAATATTCGAACAATCGAACATTTTAATTTCTTTTCAATAGATTAAATAAATCAACACTTTTAAATTTGAACTAATCTAATAATTTATTTTCTATTAGATAAATTAAATTAGCTAAAGTATTTTTTTATTAACAACTTTCTCTCATCAATTTATTAAATTAACTGAATTCCCTTTAGAAAGTCTTTTTAGTAACTTAAATAAATTTTAGATAACTCAATAATACATTTATATTTTTATTTTCTGAAAATAAAATAGTAATAAATTTTCCTTCTTCAAATCTTAATCTATATAAAATTTCCTTTAAATGATTTTCCATTTAAACTACATATATATTTTAAACCTACATACATATAAATAAATTAAACAAAGCAGTGATATAAAATTTCTTAAACTGGAAATTTGATTTTAACAAAAAAAAAAATTTCCCTTTTAAAATATTTATACAAAAATTAAAATAAAGATACTATTATACCTTACTGCCTGAACCAACTCGATGAACCCCAGCACTGCCGCCTGCAACTGCTTCACGCGACATCGCACTGCTCGAAATCGAGCTTGATCACCATGAACAGTCAACCGCACCTCGAACTTGCCCTTGTTGCTGTCGCCCTCCACCAGTCCTCGCGAGCCACCCACGACCGTTGCCCCATCTTCGACGCCGCCGCGCTACCTCCACAACGATCGCGCTCGCGAGTCATGCGAACCCAGTTGATCTCGCGATTGCCCACCGAGTCGCCTGCCGCCACGTTCCCCAAATTAGAGTCGAAGTCGTCGCCTTCGACGAGAGAACGCCTCGCGATTTTCGGCATCTCGAATCGAGCTCTCATCCTTCCTTTTAAACGAGCGATTCCATCTCGTACGTGGAGGAGGAGAAAGATGCAGCTCGATTTGGTTTAGCATTGAACTGGGGATAAGGACTTGATTTCTTTTTCTTTTTGTTGAACGAACGAATTTCGTTCGAGAAATCGCGACCAGATTTAAATGAGAACGGCCATTATTGAATACGAGATTTCTTTTCTTCGAAACTGAAATTGGAACGTAAGGGAGAAAGAGACGTGATATTTAAAATAAATCAGATATGGGTTGCACGATAAATCGCGTGGTCTTCGGCGTGATTTGAGGAGGAAAGATTTGAACGTGGAAGAATCTTGACTAAATTTAAAAATTAAATTTAAATTGAATTCGTTTTAATTTCAACGCGTTTGCATATCGTACGGTCACACGGCAACTCCGTTTAACACGAAATTTGAAATCCGGTAATAATACAATATTACGGACCCAATGGAACTGGTTTCGTCGGATTCCGAGACTGTGCCCCGGAACACTATTTTTAAATATCGATGCGAACGATATAATTTCAATACTGAACAGATTGTTCCCAAATCAATTTCTGAAGCTTAAATTGTTTTCAGTATTATCAACACGATATTTTCAAGCTTTCGAAATATTTTTCTTCAACTTAAAATTGAAGATTTAAATTTTTATCCAGTTCAATAGATTAAATTATAAAATTTAATCGCCAATTTTAAACTTATATCGGGAATTCAAATTAAATCACCGTTCAAATATTTAAAATAAATTAAATATTTCCAATTTAATTTGTTCGAAATTCTGGGTCGTTACATATGTAATATAGATGTAATACCTTAGCCAGAAGGGGTGAAGGAGGCAGAGCGTTTGGGTGGCTTCGGTGGATGGTCGCATGGCTGTGCTCGACGGAATATTCTGGGAAGCAGAGGAGGGAGCGGGCGGAGGAAAGGAGGAAGGTGTGGATCTGGTGAGGCTGAACAAGTTCCGGTGGATGAGTGGAGCACGAGGACAGCTGCTGTACATGGCCAGGCTAGAAGGGGAGGAGGAACATGGCTTTGGCCATTGGTGGAGGAGGCACGTTCGGTGGAGAAGAGAGAGAATGAGGCGAGGTCAGGTGGTGGAGGGATGCCGTGGGCAGTAGCTAGTTAGGCGAAGGGATGGGAGGAGCGAAGTGGGAGAGTGGAGATGGTGGGTTGGAGACTGCTGACGTGTGGGTGGGGAAGATAGCAGGGGAAAGGAGAAGGTAACAAAATAAAAAAAAGAACCGTGAGAATGCAAAGAAGAGAATGGGAAGATGGAAGGCAGTGAATATAAAAAGGCAGAGAACAATATGCAGAGATAAATGCATTAGAAAGTGAACCGTTCAAATGAATACAACTTATACCAATTCATACGTTTAGATTTTCAAAAATAGTATGGAACGGAAATGGTCACCCTGGAATTAAGCTGGAAGATTAAAGCAATTGATGGTTGCTTGGATACCACGGTTACAGTTTAAAAAGGGCAAAGAGAAATAAAAAGTCATGGATTCGGTACCGATACAATATATAGTTTGATTGTTTTCGTCGTGTACCGGACCCCAAACATAGAAATGAATATACCGTTAAGATCAACACGATGAGACGATCAAAACGGTACACAGATATCAATGGTACGATCGTCCGATCAAAAGTCAATAATCGGTACCGAAAAATGCTGCTACTTTACCAGAAATAAGATAAACGGAGCAGTAGAAGTCCAAATTTGGAAAAACAAATTTCGCAGTCTAATTCAGAATGATCTGAATAAATTTTCTCCTGTTGACATATTTTGGTTTCGGAAAACTTTTAAATTCACTGTTATTAACCGGTTTGATTTGAAATGAAATTTCACAGGAAAACAAACTTCAATATTATCCGATGAAAATTTACCAGTTGCTATATTAAAATAGACGTATTCCAAATAATAAATTTTTATTTTCAAATTTTATTGTTTAAAATTTCACAAAATTTCAATTAATTTAACAAATAAAATCACTAAAAGTTTAGGGTCGTTACACAATCCCTCTTCAAATTCTCAGAAATTCCTAATACTTAACTTAGAGAAAACTTCATCTTTGATTATAGATTGAAGTTCTTGAGGTATTGTTGAAGAGAGATTAACCCATTGCTTGTTCTAGAGCTTATCATTTGTGTTTGGGTTTAAAAGGTGAGTTTTTGAACTCACATCTACATCTATATCTTTGATAGTGTTAGGTAGCAATTCCTAACATATATTCCTTGTCCATTTGTTGTTGAATTGAATTGGCTTAATGAATATTCCAATTTTTGGCGTTTGAAGTCAAAATCTATGAAAATTCTTATATGGTTATTTGGGCATGTTGGTCGGAGTGTATTGGTGAGTCACTAAGGTTGGGTAGTCATTTGGCGTAAACCTCTTGCCATCATCACTCATCAGATTGCTTCCGATATGATTTGGCCATCATTGGCCTAGGCAAAGTATTGCCTGAGCCCTAATTTCAGACGTCTGAAATATACGATTCAGACGTCTGAACCTGCTTGTCTCAGCCCAATTTGCCTATTTTGTGTGGGATTCCAATTTTTAATCGATTCATGTCGATTCCAATTAGTTATTATTGCATTTGACTTTGATGATTCCTTTTTGATCTCGCACACGGGTTTTTATAAAATGATCTCTTTAAATTGTATTAAAAGCTCGTTTCACCAATTTATAATTTCAATTTAAAACACACACGCAATTTTGCACTTCGAGCGAAGAGGGAGGAGAATTAAATGATTAGATAAAATGCGTGCTATGAACACGTGTGTTCATCTTTTCAGTTAATTCCTAATCTATTCGTTTGACCATTTTGACCTCTGGGTCTGGTTTACCGATGAGATGAGGTGAACTTTGTACTGCTTTGAGTGTGAAATTGACTAACGGTTAGTAAACCGTTTAGTGCAAACGTGGGGTATGGGACTCACGTTAACATTTTCCGGGTTCCTTACTGAGAGTTGTGACACATTCCGCCGGACAGTGGTATCCTGTACCGCCACTACGTTTTGTTGCCTTCGGGCGTTACCTTCGGGGTTTGTTGCCTTCGGGTTTGAGCCTTCGGGGTTTGTTGCCTTCGGGCATTGCCTTCGGGCGTATGGATCCTTGTTATACAGTACTGGGCTCGAGCATCTTTTGTTTCTTTGACAATTATATTTCCCTAGAGTATCGCCCTTCGGTATAGGTTCTTTGAACCACACGAGATATAGCGATTACCTTATGGAAACTTGTGTTACCTTTATTGGTATTTGTTATTTTCCTTTTGGCTTGTTTTGGGATATGGTATCCTTTGTTTATTTTGAGTTGCCTATGATATGAGGCTTGTTTTGATTCATCTTATGTTAGATGATTTGGTTATCTCCTTTGGAGATAATTGTGGTACTTAATGATCTTGTATGTTCATTATCATTTGGTTTATCTAACTGATTTGTTTAGCTAGACTGACCCGTGTATTTTATACTCGGGTCAGACCGAGATGTTTCAGGTTAGGTACATTGGACTTAGCCTATTTTGCTTCCGCATGGACTATTCTGCTAGCTCCTTTTCGTCATAGCTTTTTGTGTGGTCCTTTTTGTCTATAACTCTGATATGTACTCTATTGACTCGCCTGTATATTGTGGTTTGCTTTACCACTTGACATGTATCATTTTGTAAACTCTGCGATGCATCTGTATATGTGAAAATGTATGCGATGATCTACTGTTCTGTGATGTGTATTACATTTGAGTTGCTATATTTTATTCTGATAGATCCTTCAGCCAACTATGGCTTTGTATTAAGTATTTATTGGATATGTCGATCCATTTAAGTAAGAAGTGGCAATTGTCGGCATATTCAATAGATAATTAAGACATGGTTATAGATTGTCGCTCCTATCCAGCTCTATTCTCTGCATTAGCAGACGGTGTTACCTAGTAATGCTCTTTGCTAATGTGGGTCTCGGAGTGGGGCGTTACAGTAGATATACCAATTACGCATCCGGGCTGGTGGAAACGCATAGCAGCCACTACCGCCCACCTTGGAACACACTCCCAAATCAAAAATCGAAGGGTGACCACCAAATCAATCACAAAGTAATAGAATGGTATCGAAGAAATGCGTCCGATAAGAGGTGCTACCTCATTGGCCCGTCGATCGCTCCTGTTTTAGCCACCTTATGCCAACTCATGGGAGTTGGGTCCACGTTCATACCTTAATAGGATCGTCGCCACCATCCTACTTCATTCTGGAATCTCCACCGCGTACACAGTTGTTAAAGTGGTTTTCGATATCGACAGAGAGTATGCCCATATCCAATCCCAGTCTCTTTAACAACCAAACGCTATTATAACACCGCGGTCATTTCAAAATAGTTTATACTTCAAAACCAAAATATCATTTTCATTTCAAAACCCAAATCAATACGATATCATTTCCATTTCAAATATATCCATTTCCAATAATCATATCACTTTCAAAGTTACAATACTTTCGAAACCAACAATTTGAAATAATAATGCTTTGGAAATCATAATACTTTGAAATTCATAACTTTGGAAATCATAACACTTCGCTTCAAACAGTTTAGATATTAATAATAGTATATAAAATAAAATAATTTATATAAAATAGTTATAAGTTAAAACAATTTATATTAAAATAAGTTATATTTGAAAATGATTTATATTAAAATAATTTATATTAAAATAATTTATAAAGTAAAATATAAATAGTTTAGATAAAGTTTAAAATTACTATATATATAATAGCTTCCTCAATTTCACAAATCGATTCAAATCAACTCGAATTCCAAAATCCAAATTATATCAAATCTCAAATCATCAATTTCAATTCGATTCAGTTTCTCAATAAACCATTTCAATTTATCAATTTCAAATACATACTTGAACCATAAGATAAGCCATTTCAATTTCAATATATTTGAAAACTTTAATATTTACATTTAAAAACTAAATTTGATAATTTCATTTATATCCAATTTTTACTTTATTATTATTTAGTTTTGAAATATTCACTTAATAAAATCCAATATCATTTAAATAAGCCACAAATTTCAATAAATTAAATATTCCCTTTAATTTAATTAAACTTGAAATATTCATTTAACTTCTTATATCAGAATCAAGTTATACAATCATATCCTTTAAATTTCAAATTCCTTAAGTTCCAAATTGATTTAATTAAATAAATTCCTAATTAAATACCATTTCAAATCAATTTCAAATCTATCATCCCAACCTTAATTTACTTCAAATAAACACTTAACCATATATGTTTAATAAAATCAAACTTTATTATTAAACTCATTCTTTATTAAAACAAATTTATACATAGCTTAAAATCAAGAATTTAACTATATATAAAATAACATTTATATAATATCAAAAATCAATATTTTATAAAACCATATATTTCTTTCCAAAAACCATAGAAATCATTTTCAAAATATTTATATATAGACCAACGGTGTCTGTATAAAATTTTCTATCCTATGGTCAAGTGATACAGATATTTATCATTTCAATCCGCATTTTAAATATATACGGGTATATATCATTTCAACCCGCAATCCCAAATTCAATTCAATGAAAATCGCTTGGGTTTATCATTTCAACCCATAACGATTTTCTCATATTCTACAAATCGTTCGGGTATGTATCATTTCAACCCATAGTGAATTCTATACTAACAGGGAACTTGCAAAGTGATAACAGATATGATAATAACATAACGGGCATATATCATCAACATCAATATAAATAACAAATAATGGTGTCAGATGTCATAGGTGAACAAATACAGATAATATCATATATATAACAATGTAACTAACTAACAGCAGCATATTTCAATTGTCGTTTCAATTGAAATCAAATTTAATAAATATAAG
Organism: Allium fistulosum; assembly: GCA_030737815.1. NCBI lineage: Eukaryota > Viridiplantae > Streptophyta > Magnoliopsida > Asparagales > Amaryllidaceae > Allium > Allium fistulosum. The sequence continues at coordinate 847,301,289 of CM060903.1, forward strand.
AACGTTAATCGTGAGTGATTGCTCACCTTTCGAGGCTAGAGATGATTTGACAATAAAATGAGTTATGCATCCAGGCACGAATTTCAAAGAAAAGCACGATTGAACACAACTTTGATGAGCAGAGCTGATCGCTCGGAATTTGACGAAATCGAATCACTGGATTGATGAAGATCAATGGTGTAAGTTAACATATATATGACTATATATAACTATATATATAAATCATATTTTTAAATTCCAAACATATAGTTTTTTAAATATATACTATATAGTACTACACTAAGAATTTAACAGATTTCAAATCTTCTAAAATTCCACAAATCTAACATTCAACAAAATTTCAAATATATTCGTTTGACTGTACAATGACAAATAAATTTATACAAACCTATTACATTATAAAATAAATTACTATAAAATATATATATAACAATCATTTATAAGCTAGTATAACATATGTGCTTTTATAAATAACCATACATATAAATATTAATATACAAATAAACGTAATAACTCGATATATATAAAGTTATATAAACCTAATTAGATAATATACAAACATACTTATATATGTAAGAGATCAAATCTTTTCAGGCAAAACAAATCGGCAAGCTATATATTAACACAAAGTAGAAACACTCTTACATAGACTTGCATATAAACTCACAGATCAGGTAACTCAACTTACCTATATTTTGTGTTTATATATATAACAAACAACTCACTTTAATAAACTATATACCATACGACAGATCATTGAATAAACTAACCTTATATATATAAATTAGTATGTACACGTTACATTTCTAGATCCGTATACGAACAGTAACAAATATATAATAGCTTAGTTAGATACATACGTTTGATAACTGATTATACGCACAAATCCAATAGTACTGCTAATATGACCTTTATACTTTATATACTTTATAACAAATTTTATTATATAGTATAATATATATATATAATACTATATAACACTATAATATTATAAAATACAGTATAATATATATAAGTATAACTACTCTAAACCCACGTATATGCAAAACAAAATTATATATCTTTCTAAATCAACGCCTAAATAACAGATCATAACCTATAATAAAAAAATGTAAACTTGTATATATACTGATTTACATCTCAGATATAACAAACTTGTATATAAATCTAACTAGCGCTATTTATACAAAACAAATATACTTTTACAGACAGTATATATACATAGTAAGCTAATACAAGATCTTATACTCCACTGTAACTATTACATAGACTTATAGATTAAAATAAAATATACACGTATATACGGTTGCAATATACTACAAATCGATATATATATATATAATACCACTATAAAAATTAGAATCCAAAAATAGTATATTACCCATTTATATCAAAAGAGTGCTATTAGTGAGGGATGAGTGGTTCACCACAGAAGTTGATAGCCTCGGCCATGCTAGGCTGGATTTTGGAGTTCGACAGTTCACTCGGTCTTGGACGTGGTGAGCAGGGTCAGAGAAAAAGAGGCTCGGCTGCTTGGTGAGTTGGTGGGCCGGTTGGAGTGGAGATGTGATGATCGGCAAAACCGATTGAAGGGGACAGGGTTTGTCTCGGTGGTGGATTATAGGGTGGAGGAGAGGTGTGGGTCGAGTGGAAGTTGATTGGTCAGAGCGGTGGGTGGTGAGGGAAGAATAAACTTAGCTTGCAGCCATGGAAAATGAGAAGCCTGGCATTTGAAAAGAAACGAATTGGAAATTGAAGTTATTAATGCAAATGAGGATGAATGGTTATTAAGCAAATTTGAACCATTATGTTAAATTCAAAACAATGAACAGGTCAAAAATTGCTAGGGCCGAAAAATGTTTGCATTGGAAATTTGAAATGGTGGAATATTAGTGGTCTCAGAATATCAGGGGTTTAATAAGCTTTATAGCCATTTGACAATTGGATAGGCACATAACCGGTACCGATACAGAATTGTTTTACTGACTCCACGACATTTCAGGGTTCAAAAAACGGAAATGAAGATACCTTTGAGATCGACACGACGAGATGATCAAAACGATATACAGGTATCAGTGGTATGATCATCCAATCAAAAGTCGATAATCGGTACCGATATACGTTGCTATTCTGTACGAAAAAATCCAAACGGAGCTAGAAACGTCCAAATTTCGCGAAACGAATTTCGCAGTCGATTCAAAGTGTTCTAAATAAATTTTCTCATGTTGACATATTTATGTTTTGGAACACTTTTATCATCATCAATTTTAACTGATATAAATTGGAATAAAATTACACTAGAAAATAAACTTCCAAATTATATGATGAAAATTTACCAGTTGCTATGTTAAAACAGACGCATTTCAAATATCAAATTTAAATTTCAAAATTTTATTGTTTAAAGTTTCACAAAATTTCAATTAAATATATAAATAAACAAATAAGAATAAATAAAAAATTTCGGGTCGTTACAATAACCATCAACCGGCAGTATAGAAAATCTAACCTCCCACAATAGAGCTAGTACCATAAATTTTTTAAAAATAAATGCTAAAAACCAAGCTCAAAACAAAGCTCTTCTATCTTTAATTAGTTCATCAGTACTCAAAAAAATTGAACAGAAGATGATCGAATAAAACTAAAACAAAAATCAACTCCTCAGTGCTGTCTCAGATTACCCACATTTCAGAAAACAATATACATGTCTGTGAATACCTAGTGCTACCATGTAAGCTTCTTGTGTGCTAAGAAAATGATGTGTATATTCCTTCTGTTGCAAAACAAATATTGATTTTGGATAGAATGGGCTTACACATAGATGTATTCGATTGAAATAGTAACAAACACAGCGGGAAAAAAAATAAAACCATCCAGATATTTTTGAGGTAGACCACAACATTAACAATTTGGATGCTTTGCGAATATGTATGAAAACTATACAAAATTACAATTGATCAAAATTACTGAGAATTCGTTGTTACTGTAAAAAATACATGGATGCACATCCTTTAATTTTCTTTTTAAAATACCACAGACTTCAATATGTATTTTATAATTGTGTTATCATAGTTTACTGACAGTTTAAGTTGTTGCATCCACGTAGCTCTACCTATACATCACTAAAGTCCACGCATTGAAGACAATGACAACCTCATGTTGCCTTTATGCATCCATGGTAATGGAATCCACTGCATTAATGTCCACCTCCTTGTTTCTGTCAGTGTTCATGTCGAGCAAAGACAAACTAATTATGAATAGAGCAATGCTACCTTACTCATTCAAATTGGCTATTATTTTGACTTGTCTGCCATTCTCTACTATTATCGTGGAGTTAATTTCGATTCTATACCCCCTTTAGTTTCAATGAATGCAGTGTTTTAATTTTTATATGAGCTTTCCACAATGATCGCAATATCTGCTGCAAGTTAGTGTTAAAACGTAGGTAGAAATTACCAACTGAAATTATGTATGCTTCAAGTATAATCTGATGCAGTCTGTGCAACAAAAGTTCCAATGGCTAGCTGCAATTAAATCAAAGAATTGAGGTGGTATTAATTCCAAAAACAATGGTAGACTGAACAGGAACAAAATCAACTAATATACATCATTCAATAAATAAAATTTATCATTCAATCTTTCTTTCTTTTTTTGGTTACTTCATTCCATTAAATATGAGGCCTAGCTACATATATACACATATTTGTGATTTATTGAAAAAAATGAATCTTTTAATCAAAATATATTTTCATATATTATTTATATTTTTTAACCTATAAAAGTGTGTGGGTTGGAGATATGTTAGTCAAAATCTAAAAGTATTGGTAACCACATTTAGTAACTGCTTTACGATTGATATTTTCTTTGCTAATACTCCAAAAATTAAAATATAATGTATTATTAAACATAGGTATTGATAATGAATGAATATTGCTGACGCGTTATAGGTGCTTTAAGTACCATGAAAATTGGAAGCAATAAATATGCAAATTTAATGAGCACAAGGAAAAAGTCAAACTTCAGCTGATATGACCTAATATTGCAACTAAAAGTTAACTTAAAAATCGGTTTACCCGAAAGTAGTCATCTCTTCTCTTGATGCGTAGAAGTTCCATTCCGGGTTCAATTAGTTGCATCATTTCATACCTATTTCTTCACTTGATGCATAGTAGTTAATTTCCTCATCATCAATTAATTATATGGTTTTGTACCAGTCTCTTCAATTGGCAGGTGAAACAACTAAAAGAAATGAACTAAAAAAAAGTGTTAGTATACATGGTTAGATTCCAAGGAAAAGTCTATGATGTCAATAAATAAACAAATAAATCCACATCAACATTATGGTAGCACAATCTTTCTGAAATAAAACTAAATGTTGATAATGTATTTAATGTAGTTATATGCAGTAATAAATTTGCAATATCCATATATAGAAATTAATGAATCTAAATAATTGAGAATATCTAAATTAAAATCATAATAACACATGGCATACCTTATGTGTAAATGATGCTTTATTAAGATCAAGTTCTTGGCAGTATATTTTCTGATACAAATTTATTTTTGTGAACTAAAAATAGCACCACTTAATACTATAATAGATATGTGTACCAAGAAGACCACTTAAAAAGAAAAAAAACATCGAGTATCCTAATATATCTTTCATTTTTTTATTTTCTATATTAATAAGATCATGAATAGTTTAGGAAACAAATGAATACATAGCCAAGTAAACGAATTACTTTGTTAACAGCGATAATTTATGCACTAAAAGATATAATTACAGTTACAATTTATTCCTTTACTAATATAGTAGCGCATATAGGTATGGTAAAAGCCTATAAATATTACCAAATATCACAGTTCCATTTGAATGTGGGTATTAAGCCTTGTGTAATATCTATAAACTTATGCTAAATCCACATTTACTAATACATCAAAGACTGAACACAACATCAAAGTTATGCTGATGTATATACGTACCTATTGTAGATATATATCTAAAGTAATTACCAGTTGTCCATTACCATATCTAATTATAAAAAGCCTAAGTCAAGGCACAAAATAAACTATACACACATGCTCAATGGTAAATGTATATTACTAAGTCTATTTATAGTAAGCATAAGTTAAGGAGTTTAACATAGTAATAACACATCAACTTGGGTGCTTATTAATAATAATGGAAGATTTGTAGAAGTTTGTTGAAGAGGATATGATAAATTATTCTATATATATCTTGGAACATGCAAGAAAAGATAAAAAAAATTGCTAGATGTAAGAAATAAAAAAATAAGTCAAAATTATGGTCAAAGTATAAAGTCCCTAGGTGCAAAGTGCTAAAGATAATGAATACCAATTTAAACCAACTCACCCAGTGAAAATCTTTCTAAATTTCATACAAATAGCTAGGTGTGAGCGATAAATAATTACATAGAAAGGATTATGTAGAAATTAGAAATGCTTAGAAACAAAGGATTAAAGATAGCTGAAAACTAACATACGTTAACTTCCAGAGCTTATCAGCTATAACGAACGAATAGGCAACCTTCGACATTGTTCCAATGACTTGTACAGGTCTCTGCCTTCATGGTTCTTCTGTCGGTTCTTCCTATTCAAATAATAAATAGTAAAATCTAAGCTTATAATTGAATATTATTAATCTTAAATTCCTAGATGGAGATAATGGAGGTTCGAGGATAGTAGAAAACTAACATACATCAATTTGCAGAGCTTTTCAAGAATAACGGACAGGCTGGAACCTTCCGCATGTTGAAATTAGAGCATTTGAATTGGGGAAATTGTTTAAAATAAAATCTGCTGAATAGAAAATACATTTCAATGTCCATAAACGATTTTCATTCCTATTAATTGCAAAAGCCAAATAATTCTTACGCTTATTTTGAATTAAACTGCATACAGTGAGTAGTCATGTTATGTAACGACCCATAAATTTTAACAGTTTTAATAACGTAATTTGCTGGAATTTTTATGAAATTTTAAATAATTGAATTTGGAAATAAAAATTTGATATTTGGAATACGTCTATATAAACATTGTAAATGGTAAATTTTCATCTGAAAATATGGAGGTTTATTTTGTTGTGTAATTTCAATTTCAATTTAAATCAGTTAATATTATATGATAGTAAAATGTTTTCGAAATCTGAATATTTTTATATAATAAAAATGTTTACCATCTTCTGAGTGAGACGTCATATTCCGTTTTGCCAAATTTGGACTGCTATAGCTCCGTTTATCTTATTTTCGGCGTATTAGCAGCATTTCGGTACCGATTATCGACTTTTGATAGGATGATCGTACCACTGATATTTATATACCGTTTTGATCGTCTCGTCGTGCTGATCTCCGCAGTATATTAGTTTGTGTGTAACGGTGTCCGATACGCGGTGAAACCGGCGATTGGTAGCCGTACCGATAATCGTTTCAGTCTTTTGTTTCCCTGTGCCTTTCCATTTTCCAACGTATTAACCTGATAGCCGTTTGTTCTTATTATATTCCAGTTCAACTTCCACCTTTTACCCTTCCAACGTTTCACTTTATTTTGTTTGTTATTTCATTCTGCTTGTTTCATATACTTTCATCTCTCCTCTTTCTTTTGTTTTTCGTTCTGCCACAAAGAAATAATAATATTTTCATGTGTTCACCGTCACACTCGATCGGCAGCCACTCCCCAGCCTACTTCCTCCCATTGGTCCTATCTCAGTCACTATCTCCATGCAAGCTTCCCTTTCGCCCATGCAACCGCCCTTCCATTTATTGCCGAGACCCTACATCTCCTATTTTCCCCCTTGCCTCTGCTCACGCACACAAGCAAGTCGCCTCCAACGTGCCGATGATCCGCCGCCTTATGCCCGCTCTCTTCTCTTCCCACTTCGGCCAGCAAGCCCAGCCATTCCCCCTCCTTCTTGCCTCACCTCCTTGTGCAACAACCTTGTCACCATAACACACACAAGCTTCCTCCACCTTATGGCCTCTGCCACCCCTGACCAGCCCAGCCACCATCCATCTCTCCTTCTTCTTATAGGTAATATGTATATATCTTTATATATTATGTGTTGTATGTATATATAAGTTTATTAGTTATATATAATATGTTTATATAAACTTATCTTTGATCTATTTGGGTTTGAAAATGTATGATGTTATGTGAAAAAAAATTATATAGGTTATAGTATAATTTTAATTTGCTTAAGTGGTATGTTATGTAAGTATTATCTATATTAGTATATATATATGGTCTGTTGGGTTTGAGTTTATATTAGTTTTATATATATATTTATACAGTTTGTAGTTATACACATTTGTTATATATGATATATATATATATATAATCGCGTGAAAAGTATTGATTTTCATTATTGGTTTCCAAAATCTTACCTATGACAGCATTTTGTATAAAGTGTATATTATATTATATATATACATAGTTATAGTTTATATGTTAGTTTTTTTGTGCCAGTATATATAAGTTATGTTGATTGCGTGAGTTTATGTTCAAGCTGCGTGTATATGTGTGGAAAGTGTATTTAAATATATATTGATTTGAAGTATATGTTTGAATTTATATAAAAATACGTGCTATTCACAATTTGGTATGTGTATATTTCTATTTTATGTTAGGTTTACATTTATATTAATATTTCAGATAGGTGTATATATATGTTTATTCATGATTACTGTAAAGGTATAAATGTATATGGAGAAGTTTAAGTTGATTTTTATATATACTGATTTGAAATGTAATACAATGGTTTTTTTGGACAATTGGTTTAAAATACATATATAGGTATATATAGATTTTAAATATGTATTTTAATTAAATATAGATTTTAGGGAAAATAATAATATAATAATGTATATATTTTCAGTTTATATCAAAACTGATTTGATTTGTTTTCATCGACTCCTGTTATCAGCTATGTTCGTCGAATTCGTGCCAATCTTGTTTTGCTTTGGAAATCGTGCTTGGATTCATAACTGATCTCATTCTCGTTCATCTCTAGCCTCGAAAGGTGAGCAATCACTCACGATTAACATTCTTATATTTATTAAATTTGATTTCACTTGAAACGACAATTGAAATATGCTGCTAAATTAATTATATAATTGCTGTATATGATATGCCATTATCTGTATCTATTCACCTGTGAGATATGACACCATATCATGTTGTTTATATTTTATTTTATTTATCACAGATGATATATGCTTGTTGTTGATATGTTATATTATTATCATATGTGTTCCCACTCCGCAAGTTCCCTGTTAGTATAGAATTCCCTATGGGTTGAAATGATACATACCCGAACGATCTTGTAGAATAGGAGAAAATCGTTATGGGTCGGGTTGAAATGATATATACCCGTAGATATTTAAATTGCGAATTGAAATGATAAATATCCGTATCACTTGACCATAGGATAGAAAATTATATATAGACACCGTTGGTCTATATATATTTTGAAAATGATTTCCAAGGTTTTGAAAGAAAATATATGGTTTTAATATATACTGATTTTAAGATATTATATATATATGTTATTTTATAAAGGTTTAATTTTTAGATTTTTAAAATTTTATGTTTTGAAAATTTTAAATTTATAAGTTAGTTTTGAAAATATAATTTTTAAGATTTTACTTATAATTTTATTATTTTAAAAATATATAAAATAGATTTGATAAAATAAATAAATAATAAGATTTAATTTAATAAAAATTTAATTTAATTAGTATATAATATGGTTAAGTATTTATCTAAATTTATATTGATATTTTAAAAATAGATTTTTTTATAACTTTAATAATAAAGGTTTGGAAGATGTATTAATGTTGGCTTAGAATTTAAATTGGTCAATAAGTGAATTCAAATGAGAATTGATTTAAACTTATTGATTTTGAGGTTTTGAAAGATATGACTTATAACTTGATTTGATAAAAAGTGATTAAATGAATATTCTCAATTCCAAATAAAATTGAGATTGAATATTTAATATTGATTTAAATTTATAAATTGGGATTTTAATAAATTGTTATTAAAATAATTTAGTGAATAATTTCCAATTTGAATAAAATTAAAGTTAAATGTTGAAATATAAATAAAATTATATTGTAAACGTTTGAATATTTAAAACTTGAATCTTTAAACTTTAAAATGGAAATGGTTAAACTGGAATTGTTTTAAATTGAAATTTTGAATTTAAGCTGATTTGAATCGATTTGTGAGATTGGAGGAACTATTTTTATTATATAAAGTATTTTTAATGTATATATAAATTATTTTAATATGTAAATTATTTTAATACATAAACTATTTTAATTTATAACTATTTATTTTAGGTACTATTTTCAATATCTAAACTGTTTAAGTCGGAAGTGTTATGATTTCAAAGTGTTATGATTTCAAAAGTGTTATGATTTCTAAAGTGTTATGATTTCAAAAGTGTTATGATTTCAAAATGTTATAATTTTAAAGTGTTACGATTCTGGAAATTGTAACAACCCGGGATTTGCATTACCAATTAATAAATAAAAGTTAGGTTTTTTTATTTATTTTAATGAAGCATAAAAGGATTTGGAATAATAAAATTTATTATTTGAAAAGGCTATTTTAATTAAATGGGAAATATGGGATTTTAAAATGAGGATAAAATGTTATTTTTGGAAAGTTAAATATTTGAGGAGAGATTTTAAAATGGGTTTAGATAAGAAAAAAAAATGAGTTTTATAAACATATATGAACACTTAGACTAATTTTTGGAAACATGTAAATAACTCTCTTCTTATTGGGTTACAAAACCTAACCCAATAACCCACCCTAAACCTCCTCTATAAATTATCTCATACTCTCATAACCTCATTCATTCAACCCTAATCAAAACCCTAATCATTTCCTAAAGCTTTCATAACAAAAATGGCCTCTATCTTCATCTCCTTCTAGTTTTAGCTTATGCAAGTCATTCTATGCAAAGGTAATGCAAATACCCACCTCAAATCCATTTTTATATCTTTCTCATTTCTAAAATGTATTTGGTAACACATGTTTTATGTGTTTTTTTGATCTTATAGCCTCCTAATCATCTTTTGCTAACTTGGGTTGATGCTATAATAGTCTTTGTTGCTTTCAAGAGAGGTATATTGCTAAAAACCTCTTCTAATATGTGTTTAATCATCTTTTGATTTTGGTAATCAGTTAGTAACACATGTTTTATTATGTAACATATGAATCATAGCTCTTTGATCATCTTTGCTTTCATTTTGGGGTGTGCACATAAGGTACTTGTAGTATATGCTAGCTGAAATTATAATTAGTTTATTCCTGTTAGTAAATTAGGCATATCTCATTCATCTTAAATCGGAATTAAAATTTTCTTGAAGTTCTGGAAAGCTTATTATGTATCCTATAACTTTTATGTTTTGTGCTTGCCTAATTTTGAGGTTTGAATGGTCGAAATCATGCTTGTTTGTCGCTGACCTGACAACAAACTACAGGGTTGATAAAATAAAAACCTGAAATTGATTTGGCCATAAGTTACTCGTTTCTTATCCAAATCTAATAATTTTGGATGTTCTGGAAAGCTTAGATTTAGAGCTAAAACTTTCATGTTTTGAGTTTCATGAAATTTCGAAGTTAATTTGATCAAAACTGTGCATTCTTACCACTGTCCCGAGTGCACAACGACAGTGATATAAAATTTAGATCTGAGAATTGTTTTAGTCATAGAACTTTCATCTCTGGTCGGAATTTGACGATCTTGGTCATTTCGGAAAGCTTAGAAACTAAGCTACAACTTTCATTTTATTCATTTTGCCAGAATTTGAAGTTTACTATGCCAAAATTGTGGTTTTTCATCTCTGGCCAGTTAGTGCATAGCTATAGGCCTTAGTCTCTTTTCTCCCGTTGTTTTCAACGTAGAACCCCGACTTTGCGACACCATCCCGGGCTCGTCCTTTGTCGGATTTTATCGTTTTTGGTCTCGTTAAAAAGATGAGATCGAGATCTTTACCCATGCAAAGTTTGGTTTAGATCTGGATGCATTAGATACTTCGTTTCTATTACCGAAGTAGCACCCAGAAACTGTTTTACAATAGTGATCATTTTCAGTTATCGTCGGACGAACTTTGAAACATTGTCGTTTCTTCGTTTCAAGTCAAAACCAAACGATTCTTGTTGCATATCAAAGTAGGAGTACTTTACTACGCTCCTGCAAATTTTCATCAAGATCTGAGTTCATGTGACCCTTCGACCATGTCGTCGAAGTGGGACCTTTACACTGTTTTGACACAGTAAAGTTTTATGATTTTTGTCCGACTTTGAGACGACGCCGTTTCTTCGTTTCAAGTCGGAATTTCCCGATTCGTTTTGCAGTTTGGAGCAGGGATGTTGTACTATATGTCTACCAATTTTCATGCCATTCGGATTCAGTTTCCTAGTCCGAATAATTTTCCGAACTTGGGTTCGCGTCATTTTTGGACTATTTTCCAACACTTAGAATATTTTCAGTGATTTTCTGGTTTTATTGATTTCTTTGAGATTTGTCTCTAGATTTCGTACACGGGTTTTATGAATTATTTTCAAAGGATTTTTCACTCCTAAATGGCTTTAGAAATTATTATATAATATTATTTTTAATTATTAAATTAATTACTCCATAATAGGAGAGTTTTCAAAAGCCGTTTTAAAGTGATTTCAAAATCAATTATAAATCCGTTTCGCACCATTATTTTCTATATAAAAAATCTCACACTCACTTTTTAGCACGTCAAGCGAAGTGGAAAGGTGCTTAAACGGTTAGGAAATCTTCGGCCTATGGAACCGTGTGTATTTCCTTTCCGGTTAATCCCCGACCTATTCGATTGATCGTTTTGACCTTTGGGTCTAGTTTACCGATGATACGAGGTGGACTTTTTATTGTTTGGAGTGTGAGCTTGCTATTGGTTAGTAAACCGTTTAGTGCGAACGTGGGGTATGGGACTCATTGTTAACACTTTACGGGTTCCTCTCCAAGAAGTTAGTGACACATTAGCCTCTGGGCGGCCAGTACTGGACCTCTGGGTCACCACGCCTCTGGGCAACCGTCTCTGGACACCTGCTCTATAGAGCAGTTTATTTTTTCGGCATGCGCCTCTGGGCCTTTATCCTTCTGGGAAGGATCTTGCCGTCTCGCGCGTTCCGCATCTGTGTGAGTGATCGATCACAACTCTACAGTACTTGGCAACAACGACTCTGGTCGGTGCACGTGCAATATTGGTATTATTTGATGATTTTTATATCCATTCGAGTACCACCATTCGGTGTTGGTTCTATGGAAGCATACGATGTAAGTGCGATTACCTTGTGGATTCATAGTGTCTCTGGACACTGCTTTTCAGTGTTGGATTTCATTGACTTTTCAGTATATCCCCATTGCTCTTTGGAGCATTGATCTTTGCTTGGGCATTGATTACAGACTCTGTTCACTCTTGGGATTATTGCCTATGGGCATCTTTTTATAGCTTTGGCTACGCCGATGATATGAGGCGATTTTATTTATTCTACACTTTGGTGTTGATTTCTCTTTGGAGATTTTTACTGTTGATTGATGATTAGGGATCGTCATTATATTCATGTGGTTCATAATATACTTCTCTTTGGATAAGTACTGTTTTATTTATGTACCGCATTATCATATATCTCAGTTATTACTGATGGTTTAGCTAGCCTGACCCGAGTGTTTTCGCTCGGGTCAGACCGAGTTGTTTCAGGTTAGGTCTCTGGACTTAGCTTCTGTGCTTCCGCTTGGACATTATCTGCTATGCTGATAGATAGCGCTTTTATTTGTCCACTATTCTGCCACTCTGTTATTATTATGCTTTGTTCTGATAGATCTTTAGCCATTTGTAATTTCGTTATAAGTATTTACCGAATATGTCGAACCACTTGAAAAAAAAATATAGATACCATCCTTTCGACGTATTTAGTAGATAGTTATAGCTTGATTACAAATGGTCGCTTCCACTATACTCTATTCTCCGCTTTAACAGACAGTATTACTCCCGTAATACTCTTTGTTACAGTGGGTCTCAGAGTGGGGCGTTATAGTTTGGTATCAGAGCCTGGTTTCAGGAATAAGCATAATAAACACAGAACAAATACACTTAGTACAATACATTTTCATTAGATCCGAATTAAATCAAATCCCTTCCTTATGTTTATTGATAGATAAGTTAGGAATATGTATAGGAATCCGTTATATTCCGTAGTATTCCTTAATTAATTATCTATCATTGAATCATGTCTAACTCTAATTCCCGTTACGACATGTTTGACCAATTGAGCGGTGCGAAGGTCTTCTCTCAGCTTGACCTTGCCACCGGATTCCATCAGCTACGAGTCATGGAAGACAGCATTCCTCTTACGGCATTTCACACTCGTTATGGTTCTTTTGAGTGGTTGGTCATGCCGTTCGGCTTGACGAACGCTCCGGCTTTCTTCGTCGATCTTATGAATCGAGTATTCCGGGAATACATCGATAGATTCGTTCTGGTTTTCATCGACGATATTCTTATTTATTCTAGATCCGAGGCAGAGCATGCTCATCATTTGCGGATCGTCTTGGATACACTTCGTCAGCATCAGCTTAGGGCCAAGCTCTCCAAGTGCCATTTCTGGGAGAGCAAGGTCAAGTTCTTGGGTCATATTGTTTCTTCTGAGGGTATTTCTGTTGATCCTGTCAAGATCGAAGCTATTCAGAATTGAAAGCAGCCCGAGAACGTTCATGATATTCACAGCTTCCTTGGTCCGGCGGGTTGTTACCGTCGATTTATCAAGGATTTCTCTCATGTTGCACTTCCCCTCACGACTCTGACTCGTAAGGGGGTTCGCTTTATTTGGTCTGATAAGTGTGAAGTTTCTTTCCAGCGATTGAAGGAACTTCTCACTCATGCTCCTATCCTTGTGGTTCCTGAGAGTAACCATGATCTTGTTGTTTACACCGACGCTTGTGGTAGCAGCCTCGGTGCTGTGCTTATGCAGAAAGATCGGGTAGTTGCTTACGCTTCTAGGCAGCTACGTCCGAATGAGGTTTGCTATCCTACTCATGATCTTGAGTTAGCAGCTATCGTCTTTGCCTTGAAGACGTGGCGTCATTATCTATTGGGCGAACGTTTCATTCTCTGCACCGATCACAAGTTGCTGAAGTATTTATACAGTCAGAAGGATCTCAATATGAGGCAGCAGCGATGGCTCGAGTTTCTCGCCTCATATGACTTAGATATTCAGTATACCCCTGGCAAGGGGAATCGTGTTGCAGATGCGCTCAGTCGCAAACACTCGGCAGTTGTTTCTATGATGATTGCCGAGTGGGATATTCTTGAGACTCTTTCTATGTGTGATATTCGAAATCGGGCTCCGTCTTCTGATTCTCAGATCTTGTTATTCAGCTTGGAAGCTTGACCTATTCTATTGGATCGCATTGCCCATGCTCAGCGGCAGGATCCAGACTTGTTGCGATATATTCATCTCCTTGAGTCGGAATCCTGTGATGAGACATTGTTGGATTATTCTGTTGATTCTCATCGGTGTCTTCGCAGGAAGAACCGTATTTTGGTACCATCTGATTTATCACTTAGGCATGACATTCTAGACGAGTGTCATCACACTAAGTACAATATACATCCTGGGTCGAGTAAGATGTATGCCGACATGTGTCGCCTATTTTTTTGGGAGGGCATGAAGAGTGATGTTGCAAGTTATGTAAGCCGTTGCATGACTTGTCAACAGATCAAAGCTGAGCATCGGCGTCCATCTGGTCTTCTTCAGCCGCTAGAGATTCCATTGTGGAAATGGGATCAAATATCCATGGATTTCATCGATGGTCTGCCTCGATCGAGGTCAGGCCATACTTCTATTTGGGTCATCATCGATCGCTTGACCAAACCAACTCATTTCATTCCTATTAAGTCCACTCGGACTGCTCCTCAGCCTGCCAAGTTATATGTGAAGGAAGTCGTTAGACTCCATGGCATTCCTAGCTCTATCGTTTGTGATCAAGACACTATCTTTACTAGTCACTTCTGGAAGTGCCTACAGTCAGCTTTGGGCTCAAAGCTGAATCTCTCGACTGCTTATCATCCTCAGACCGACGGTCAGACGGAGAGGGTGAATCGTGTTTTAGAGGATCTTTTACGCTGTTGTATTCTGGATTTCGGAGGTAGTTGGGAGGATCACTTACCACTTGTAGAGTTCTCCTACAACAATAGCTTTCAGTCTAGTATTGGCATGGCTCCTTTCGAGGCTCTTTACGGAAGGCCATGTCGTTCTCCTTCGTGTTGGTTAGAATCTGGCGAGAAGCTCCTTCTTGGTCCAGATTCAGTTCGGGAATCTTCCGAGAAGATTATTCTTATTCGTCAGAGAATGAAAGAGGCGCAGAACCGTCAGAAATCCTACGCGGACAACCGTAGGAAGCCTCTTGAGTTCTCCATTGGCGATTCTGTCTTTATTCGGGTCTCTCCCATGAAGGGGGTTGTGCATTTCAGCTCTACCGGGAAGTTGGCTCCTCGCTATGTTGGACCATTTCCTATTACGGAACACATTGGCCCCGTTGCTTATCGTGTGGATCTACCTGCTCACTTCTCTGGAATACACGACGTGTTCCCTGTTTCCCAGCTTCGCATGTGTGTCCGCGATCCTGATTCTATCATTGAGCCACATGCTGTGCCTGATTTAGAGATCTTACCTGATTTATCTTTGGAGCGGCAACCTTTTCGTGTGCTTGATTCGGAGGTTAGTCGCCTTCGCAACAAAGAGGTTCCACTCGTGAAGATTCAATGGTCACCAAATCCTAAGGACTGCACTTGGGAGACCAGAGAATCTATCGAACGCTCTTATCATGGCTTTCTCCCATCTTCTTCTGCAGGTGAGAATTCTCTATATTATCTCTATCACTTCTTTTGTGGATTTGACGTTATAGACGACATCTATCTTAAGGAATTGCGGGGACGCAATTTTCTTAAGGGGGGGAGTCTGTAACAACCCAGGATTTGCATTACCAATTAATAAATAAAAGTTAGGTTTTTTTATTTATTTTAATGAAGCATAAAAGGATTTGGAATAATAAAATTT
Organism: Allium fistulosum; assembly: GCA_030737815.1. NCBI lineage: Eukaryota > Viridiplantae > Streptophyta > Magnoliopsida > Asparagales > Amaryllidaceae > Allium > Allium fistulosum. Next base: position 847,317,408 of record CM060903.1, read on the forward strand.
ATTATTTGAAAAGGCTATTTTAATTAAATGGGAAATATGGGATTTTAAAACGAGGATAAAATGTTATTTTTGGAAAGTTAAATATTTGAGGAGAGATTTTAAAATGGGTTTGGATAAGAAAAAAAAAAGAGTTTTATAAACATATATGAACACTTAGACTAATTTTTGGAAACATGTAAATAACTCTCTTCTTATTGGGTTACAAAACCTAACCCAATAACCCACCATAAACCTCCTCTATAAATTATCTCATACTCTCATAACCTCATTCATTCAACCCTAATCAAAACCCTAATCATTTCCTAAAGCTTTCATAACAAAAATGGCCTCTATCTTCATCTCCTTCTAGTTTTAGCTTATGCAAGTCATTCTATGCAAAGGTAATGCAAATACCCACCTCAAATCCATTTTTATATCTTTCTCATTTCTGAAATGTATTTGGTAACACATGTTTTATGTGTTTTTTTGATCTTATAGCCTCCTAATCATCTTTTGCTAACTTGGGTTGATGCTATAATAGTCTTTGTTGCTTTCAAGAGAGGTATATTGCTAAAAACCTCTTCTAATATGTGTTTAATCATCTTTTGATTTTGGTAATCAGTTAGTAACACATGTTTTATTATGTAACATGTGAATCATAGTTCTTTGATCATCTTTGCTTTCATTTTGGGGTGTGCACATAAGGTACTTGTAGTATATGCTAGCTGAAATTATAATTAGTTTATTGCTGTTAGTAAATTAGGCATATCTCATTCATCTTAAATCGGAATTAAAATTTTCTTGAAGTTCTGGAAAGCTTATTATGTATCCTATAACTTTTATGTTTTGTGCTTGCCTAATTTTGAGGTTTGAATGGTCGAAATCATGCTTGTTTGTCGCTGACCTGACAACAAACTACAGGGTTGATAAAATAAAAACCTGAAATTGATTTGGCCATAAGTTACTCGTTTCTTATCCAAATCTAATAATTTTGGATGTTCTGAAAAGCTTAGATTTAGAGCTAAAACTTTCATGTTTTGAGTTTCATGAAATTTCGAAGTTAATTTGATCAAAACTGTGCATTCTTACCACTGTCCCGAGAGCACAACGACAGTGATATAAAATTTAGATCTGAGAATTGTTTTAGTCATAGAACTTTCATCTCTGGTCGGAATTTGACGATCTTGGTCATTTCGGAAAGCTTAGAAACTAAGCTACAACTTTCATTTTATTCATTTTGCCAGAATTTGAAGTTTACTATGCCAAAATTGTGGTTTTTCATCTCTGGCCAGTTAGTGCATAGCTATAGGCCTTAGTCTCTTTTCTTCCATTGTTTTCAGCGTAGAACCCCGACTTTGCGACACCATCCCGGGCTCGTCCTTTGTCGGATTTCATCGTTTTTGGTCTCAATAAAAAGATGAGATCGAGATCTTTACCCATGCAAAGTTTGGTTTAGATCTGGGTGCATTAGATACTTCGTTTCTATTACCGAAGTAGCACCCAGAAACTGTTTTACAATAGTGATCATTTTTAGTTATCGTCGGACCAACTTTGAAACATTGTCGTTTCTTCGTTTCAAGTCAAAACCGAACGATTCTTGTTGCATATCAAAGTAGGAGTACTTTACTACGCTCCTGCAAATTTTCATCAAGATATGAGTTCATGTGACCCTTCGACCATGTCGTCGAAGTGGGACCTTTACACTGTTTTGACACAGTAAAGTTTTATGATTTTTGTCCGACTTTGAGACGACGCCGTTTCTTCGTTTCAAGTCGGAATTTCCCGATTCTTTTTGCAGTTTGGAGCAGGGATGTTGTACTATATGTCTACCAATTTTCATGCCATTCGGATTCAGTTTCCTAGTCCGAATAATTTTCCGAACTTGGGTTCGCGTCATTTTTGGACTATTTTCCAACACTTAGAATATTTTCAGTGATTTTCTGGTTTTATTGATTTCTTTGAGATTTGTCTCTAGATTTCGTACACGGGTTTTATGAATTATTTTCAAAGGATTTTTCACTTCTAAATGGCTTTAGAAATTATTATATAATATTATTTTTAATTATTAAATTAATTACTCCATAATAGGAGAGTTTTCAAAAGCCGTTTTAAAGTGATTTCAAAATCAATTATAAATCCGTTTCGCACCATTATTTTCTATATAAAAATCTCACACTCACTTTTTAGCACGTCAAGCGAAGTGGAAAGGTGCTTAAACGGTTAGGAAATCTTCGGCCTATGGAACCGTGTGTATTTCCTTTCCGGTTAATCCCCGACCTATTCGATTGATCGTTTTGACCTTTGGGTCTAGTTTACCGATGATACGAGGTGGACTTTTTATTGTTTGGAGTGTGAGCTTGCTATTGGTTAGTAAACCGTTTAGTGCGAATGTGGGGTATGTGACTCATTGTTAACACTTTACGGGTTCCTCTCCAAGAAGTTAGTGACACATTAGCCTCTGGGCGGCCAGTACTGGACCTCTGGGTCACCACGCCTCTGGGCAACCGTCTCTGGACACCTGCTCTACAGAGCAGTTTATTTTTTCGGCATGCGCCTCTGGGCCTTTATCCTTCTGGGAAGGATCTTGCCGTCTCGCGCGTTCCGCATCTGTGCGAGTGATCGATCACAACTCTACAGTACTTGGCAACAACGACTCTGGTCGGTGCACGTGCAATATTGGTATTATTTGATGATTTTTATATCCATTCGAGTACCTCCATTCGGTGTTGGTTCTATGGAACCATACGATGTAAGTGCGATTACCTTGTGGATTCATAGTGTCTCTGGACACTGCTTTTCAGTGTTGGATTTCATTGACTTTTCAGTATATCCCCATTGCTCTTTGGAGCATCGATCTTTGCTTGGGCATTGATTACAGACTCTGTTCACTCTTGGGATTATTGCCTATGGGCATCTTTTTATAGCTTTGGCTACGCCGATGATATGAGGCGATTTTATTTATTCTACACTTTGGTGTTGATTTCTCTTTGGAGATTTTTACTGTTGATTGATGATTAGGGATCGTCATTATATTCATGTGGTTCATAATATACTTCTCTTTGGATAAGTACTGTTTTATTTATGTACCGCATTATCATATATCTCAGTTATTACTGATGGTTTAGCTAGCCTGACCCGAGTGTTTTCGCTCGGGTCAGACCGAGTTGTTTCAGGTTAGGTCTCTGGACTTAGCTTCTGTGCTTCCGCTTGGACATTATCTGCTATGCTGATAGATAGCGCTTTTATTTGTCCACTATTCCGCTACTCTGTTATTATTCATACTTTGATATGTACATATTTTTGACTCACATGTGTGAGTAGTGGCTTTGTACCCACTTATAGTATTTGGATCTGTATTGACGACGTATTGTTCTGAGATTTTATATCTGTTATGTGATTCTGTTCTGTGATGTTTTATCATTTATTATTATGCTTTGTCCTGATAGATCTTTAGCCATTTGTAATTTCGTTATAAGTATTTACCGAATATGTCGAACCACTTGAAAAAAATATATAGATACCATCCTTTCGACGTATTCAGTAGATAGTTATAGCTTGATTACAAATGGTTGCTTCCACTATACTCTATTCTCCGCTTTAACAGACAGTATTACTCCCGTAATACTCTTTGTTACAGTGGGTCTCAAAGTGGGGCGTTATAGAAATGAATATTATTTAAAGTGAATAATGATATCGAACTGATATGGTTTTGAAATGAATATGATAATTTGATATGAATCATGAACTGTTTGAAATGAAATGACCATGGTGTTATAATAACGTTTGGTTGTTAAAGAGACCAGAATCGGATATTGTCATACTCTCTGCCAATACCGAAAACCACTTTAACAATTGTGTACGTGGTGGAGAGTCCAGAATGAAGTAGGATGGTTTGGTGACGATTCTATATGGTATTTACGTAGCCCTGACTCTCATGAGTCAGCTTGATGCGGCTAAAACAGGAGCTATACCGGGCCAAGTGAGGTCATTCCTCCGATCGAGCACATTTCTTCGATACCATTCTATTGCTTTTGTGATTTGATTGGGTGTACCCTTTTGATTTGGGAGTGTGTCACGAGGTGGGTGGTAGTAGCTATTATGCATTACCACCAATCCGGGAGTGCAAATGGTATATCTACCCTGGCATTGCCTCGAGTGCCTTGTCGCATGCCCTATCGCGCCTTCTACGAGTTTGGTTTGTACCATACCTATGGAGTGCCCTCTGATAGCCCTCCAGTTTACGGGGGGAGTTACGGTACTGTATAGACAATGGGAATATATAAAATGTGTTAAGGGGGATATGGGTAACGCCTTAATGCTATTTTAATACTTTTACTTTACTATAGACATATTATAATAGCGTATATTACTACATAGTAAATAGTTCCACGGATCCTTAGAGGATGGAAATCCCAACTATCCTTTATGTCACATCCCGAAATTTTCGACTTTCGAAAATTCGACATCGATACTCACTTTATCGACTGCCGAGAAATCGAGTGCCGGAAACTCCAATAGTGAGGGTTTAAGAAAGAAGAAAAAGGCAGAAGAAGAAGAAAAGAGTAGAAGAAGAAGAAGGAAAGAACAACAGAACAAAATCAGAATCTCACATATCGCAGCGGAACAATATATAATAGGTAAATGAATAATCTTTAAACAAAGAACTATATCGTTTTATACATACACCAATCAGAGTCATATACAACAATGGACAGTTATATAACTTGTCCTCATACAGAATACACAGCAGAATAAATACTATCAGATACAAATACTACGTCTCGCCATCCAGCTCATCTCCAGAGCTCCAGAATATCCAGAATATCCTGATAATATAACTCTAGGCTGCCCGTGTGGAAAATTTGTGGGCACCCAGAGTTTAGAAGGGAACAATAAACTCCGAGTCAGTCATGGTGACTGGTGTGAGATCGTAAAAACGTTTATCTTTAAATAAACAGAGGAATATTTTTTTTTAAAGTCAATTCGCAATGCTTTTGGAAAAATGAAACTACCATAAGACCTCCCACCACACACACAATGCAAACGCAGAATTGAAGGAGATTTCTTCTTATGATAGTCAAAGATGCTTACTACGCAAAAATCAAATTCTTTTTGATATTATTACTAGTGCATAGTGTAGAAACATTTCGAAAGTATAATATTAATCTTAGCCAACATACGACCAGTATCGTATGCCTACTATAGCTACCATCTAAACAGTGGTGACCACCGTACGTAAATGGCAGGTTCTACAACTAATACCGTACAAGGTGCGTATTGGAGTTTGGATTTCCAACAAATGGTCAGGCTAAGGAACTTCCTTTTCCACGATGGGTACGTCCCTGGAATAGACGACCCGAGAACCTAACCGGATCTCTGCCAACACAAGGCCGGGTTACCTCTGCAAAAATAGGTAACTACTGACACGCGTATGCCATCCCCCGATCGTAACCGATCTTCCCGAGGATCCCCGATTTCCAACAAACCACATAGATAATAATGCAGCAACCACATAGGTTAAGTATCTGGGCTCCATACCATGATACCACCTCTATCCAGAAGGAATGACATACACTAAGGGGCGCTACTCCCTAGAACCTTGCCGCATTCTTCCTGTTTCGACCATTTCCGGGGTGTGAGGCTCGACGAAGTCTCGTCCACAAAGCTACGCTTTCTACAAAGCCCTGCTTTGGGTCAAACAAAATGATCAACCTATGATCACAAAGATATAAGATCAAACAAATGATCATATCACAAATGATCAAACACTGATCATTTCACAGCAACACTCAGTATGCCACGTTACCAAATTGGGATATATCGCTGATAAATTTCAACTACATAACCTCTGAGCTCGTACGTCTCAGAGAAGGGTGTTAAGCTAAGAGAATAAATTCTCCGCCACCAACAGAAATGTATTTGAAAGAAATCAGCTTTATATCTCAAATTGTAACGTCAGACACACAATCCATACAAGTCTGTTCCGGGATCGAACAGAACCGAAGGCACTTCTCACGAAGCCCTTGCATTTCCGGATAATTTTTCTAATCACGTCCGGACTTCCCGTCACTAAGGGTGATAAAACCTCTAAACCGGAGATCAGCCGATGTAGAGTAACTCGACGGTAATCCTTCCGTTTTCAAAAATATCCGGTCTTCAACACCGGTCTTCGAATGCAATTCATAACGACGTATCACATATTCGGAATGGGTTATACGACCCCATGGTCCTTTCCCGGCTAACCCGAATAGTGAGCGTTTATTCAAAAATAAGTGTGGCATTCAAATTCATCCAATTCACAACAAATACCTATCTAAAGGTAATTATTGATAGTTGGTTATTTAACTATCAATAAAGATGCGCAACATCATCAGATTCCAAATAATTTTCCAAATTATTTAATTTCCAAAATATCTTTTACTAGATATAAAATTTTCCACACTTCAAAAATAAATCAACGTTTATTTTTCTAAAACAATTCCCCTTTCTTTTACAAATTCCATATTGAATTTACATTTTTCGAATATCTACTAATATTCGATTTTCAATCGTTTTCCAATATTCAATTTCAATTTATCTTTAAAAAGATAAAATCTCAAAACGTTCATTTCATTTTGGAAAACATTCCATACTTATTTAAATAATAAGTGTTTCACAAATCTTTTATTTTCATCCTTTGAAAATATTCGATATACTTAAATCAATATTAAGTACATATTCATTCTTTTAAGGAAATCATTCTTTTTAACAACATCTATTTGAGTCAAAACGAATGTTGCGTAAAACATCGTTACGACGACTCGAAATCAATAGTATAGGGATTCGGAATTAAAATAGATATATAAATCCCAATACTATATAAAACATTTCCCTTTGGAAATCATTTACTATAACAACAGTGTTATAGTCCACCATTTCCTTATATCTCTCGAAAACGTCTATTTCAACAATAATTGTTGAAATCTATGATTTCGATAGTTCACACGTTTTAAAACATCTTTTAAAACAATTAACTTCATTTCAAATATCACTTTTCCAAAACCATATCCATTTTTCTTAACAATATATTTACTGTCCAAAATCGTGAATATACTTCACTAATTACATTTCACTATTTTCTACACGTTTTATTTCAATAATAATTCGCTATCCAAAATCGCGAATATATCTTCTTTAATAATCTTCTATATTTAATTTATCAAATTCAATCGATTTTGAATTTATAAACACGGTTATAAATTCTATTTCTATTTTAATAACAACCTCGACTTATAAATCTTCTTTTTGTCAACTTCTACAATTTTACTTATCAAAATAAGTGATTTCGGATTTATAAACAACTTTTATAAATTTCAATTCTATTTATAAAAACTTCAATCCCAAATCAATTTCGATATTTATAAAAAAATATATTTATCACTACTAAGTAAATTCCTCATTTTTTTCTCAAATTATTCAATATTCTGTTTTAAAATGGATTCTTCAAATTGAAATCATTTTACATTGATTTCCCAATTTATTTCAATTTACCAATTAAATTTCTAGTTGGATTTCCAGCTTATCTTCTTTTAATAAATTCCTTTTTAAGGAAATAAATTTCAATCGTTTCTTTCAATCTATTTTAAAAATCCAAATTTAAATTAAATTCTTCAATTTATAATCACTGTTTTATGAAATCCATTTATTTAACATTTTCACTTGATTCTGGAATTAATTCGATAAGATTATAAAAATTAACTTTTTATACTTTAAAAATTCCTTTCTTCAAAATTTCTTCAATTTCAAAAATTGATTCACTTAGAAATTTTCTACTTGAATTTCAAAAATTCAACTTCGTTTATCTTTGGAATCCAATGATGTCAAACATCCATTCAGCTAAATTTTAGCTTTTCAAACAATTTCCAGATATCAATATGATTAATAGCATCACTATAATCATTCACAGATTCATATCACAATAGAAATGAATTCAATCAATGTGAGGGGTCCAGTTGGATCCCTCCAACCTGTTTTCCTGCATCCAAAGACGTTAGCACAATACCAATTCCGCTCCAGTACGGAATTATCGCGGTATATGGGTTTTATAAAAATCCGCTTACTAACGGCGCAATAGGGTCTCATCCGCTATACGAGGCGGGAAATCAATCAATCCAATATATACATATGCCAATATGTATATATTGCTATATATAATAGATATATCCTACTATATCTAATATCACAATAAGCATAGCAATCATATCCAAATATCAATAACTGTCAAACAAAATTTATTTGAGTGAGAAAATAATCTAACCTTTGCTTTATTTTGCCATCCATTTCCGTTACGACCATTTCTTGATTTCATCATTTTAGACCTTGTATAAACAATTTTATACAATTCGTTAAATTTCGAACAATTCGAATTACCAATTATCGTTTAATAGATTTAATTAACTAATTATTGTTTTTAGAACAATTTTTCTTTTAAAAATTTCTTTTAAATAAATTTGCTTAACTAGAAATTAAATTTACAACTAATTTCTCCTTTAATACTTAACTAAAATTTTACTTTTCCAAAACTAAATTTAATATATCAACCTTTGGTAAAAATAATTAAATAAGTGTTATTAAATAAAACTTCCTTTATAATGTATATATTTTCTATTTAACTATATAAATTCATATACCTATATATATACTTACTGGAACTCAACGGTATTTTTTTTTTTTCATACACTATTTCTGGAAGTAGCAATTTTTTTCCCAAAAAAAATTGTTTTTATCAATTTTAAATAAAAAGAAGAAACTACCTCACGGGAACGAACCCAGTCGACCACCACTACCTTCACCTTGCCGCCGAGCAACTGCTGCTTCGAACATGACTTCGATTGCCTTCTCGAATCACACCAGCTCACCCCACGGCCTCGCGATACCCCCAACTTCCTGCCGCCGCTCGACGAACTCGCGCCCCAGCTGTCACGATCTTCGCGAGCCACTTGCTAGCGCCGCACCTTCAGGCGAACCCCCTCGCCATCGAAACCATCTCGGCTGAACTTCCCCTTCGCTTCGTTACGCTGCCTCCACGCGAGACCATAGTCACGTCGTCGCCGCCACTCGAGCCTACCGCGACCAATCGCCCCAGCCTGCCACGCCCACTGTCGCGCCTCCGAGATGAACTCGAGAACCCACGCGATTGCGTCTTCGGTCGCGAGGGTACGCGCGCTGCTCGATTAGAGTTTCCAGCCTCCGCCTTTGCCTTCTGTGAAATTCGAGGAAGATGGGGATTCTGATTTAGAAGTGGTCGCCATTGTTATAGATAATTGAACGAAGACGAAAATGTTTCGTTTGATTTTTAAAAGAGAGGAGATGATTTTAAAAGAATGGAGGAAGACAGAAGACATGGGATGCACGATTTTCTCCCCGTGATTCCCTGCGTGGTTGAAGGAACGAACGTGTGATGTTTACAAATTTAAAATTTAAATTTAAATTGAATTCCATTTAAATTCTAACGCGTCTAACTATCGTATGGTCACACAACAACCCCGAAAATTACGAAAATTGAAATCCGGCAATAATACAACATTCCGGACCCAATGGAACTGGTTTCGTCGAATTCCGAGACTGTTTGAAAAATGACTATTTTTAAATATCGATTCGAACAATTAAATTTCAAAACTGAACGAAACACTTTCAAATTCAATTCTGAAAGTTCTATTACCTCCAGAATTATCAATACGAATTTTAAAAGCTTTTGAAATATTTTTCTTCAACTTTAAATTGAAGATTCAAATATTTATCCAATTCAATAGATTAAATTTTATAATTTAATCGCTAATTTCAAAGTTATATCGGGAATTCAAATTAAATCATCGTTCAAATATTTAAAATAAATTAAATATTCTCAATTTAATTTGTTCAAAATTCTGGGTCGTTACAGACTTCCCCCCTTAAAAGAATTTCGTCCTCGAAATTTACAAGTTAGGAAGAATGGTCCTTAACTCGTCTACTATTTTTCTCAAATTCAATAATTTCATCAATTTTTCAAAACAAATCTTTCTACTAAAGATTCGTTATCATTCAACTAAATTTCTAAACCTTCTATAGTTTTCAAATATCATTGTTTACTTCAAAATTCAAATTTCAAATTTAAACTTTCAAAATTTCTCAAAAATTTTCTAACGCCCTAAATTTCCGAAAAATTTCGCCAGCGTCTCCTTTGCGCGGCTAATACGGCACAACTACAAAACGTCCCTACGGACTCTCAGATTTCAAAAAGAAAAAGAAAAAGCCAAGCGGCTAGAGAAATAAGTCATCAAATCTCATATTCAAATTTAAATACATACCTTTTTCGAGCAATTCAAATTATCTGTGAAATCAAATTTCCAATTCCTTTATAACACCTGTATATCCTACTAGCCATAATATCTAGTTACACATTCAAACCAACTTGCAAATTCAATTACAAAATTTCGATACTTACTTCCATATCATCTTTAGTTCATTATTGAAGTTATATCATTCAATTTTACATTTCAAATTTATTTGAATTTTAATTTACAATTCCAATTCTATTTGAATTCAATTCAGTCTCATTTACTTACAAATTCAAAATGAATCTCAACTTCCAATTTCAGTTTCATTTAATTGATTCACTTATATTCTCTTTAATTTAACTTCATTCTTTAAGTTAAATTTATTCTGTCAAAATTCAATTTGTATAAGTTATCAACTTATTTCTTATTTTCATAAATATTTTTATATAGCATTCCAGAGTCTTAATAACATTTTCAAAACCATTTTTTTGAAAACAATTCAATTTATCCCTTGAATTTCCAAAACAAAACCCAAATTTTTCAAACAACTTCCATTTAAAACAATTTGGCAGCAATTTCTCTTTTGGAAACCCGAAAATGAATTCTAATGATGTGGCCACCATCATCAGGATTATTTTCCAGCGACCGAAAAGAGTTTAGAGCTTTCAACTCTCCAAATACTTTTCAAACCTTTGAAATTCATTTTCACATCAAAAAGGATTTAAACTTCCAAATCTCCAAATTTTCAAATTCTTTTCAAAACTTTTCCAAATACTTCTCTGGAATTCCGTTTCAAATTATAAGTCACCTTTATAATTTACCTTCTTTAATTTCATTTGTATGTGAATTTATTTCTTAATTTTGGAATTACGATTCCAATTTCTTATTCAATTTCAATGATGATAATTTACTATTATTACTTCCTAACATCCATGCAACCATATACTATAGTAATTCATAGAAAATCATTTCTTTTCTATACAAAAATAGTTTTGGGTAAAATTATCTCATTCACCCTATTCAAAACAATACTGTGCCGAATTGTTCTATTCAAGTGTTTAGAGATCCCTATCAATAACGTTAATTACTCGTATTGACCAGAATCCATATACCACTCAACAAATCAATCATCACAATATAAAACAATTTTATATTCAAATAACAAATACGCGCTCATATCTATTATTACACTCAACTCATTCTAGAGTACTACTGACTCTATCTCTAATGAGTAACACCCAACAAAGCAGGGTTGTCGCTTAACCATATGCTCTGATACCACTCTGTCACATCCCGAAATTTTCGACTTTCGAAAATTCGACATCGATACTCACTTTATCGACTGCCGAGAAATTGAGTGCCGGAAACTCCAATAGTGAGGGTTTAAGAAAGAAGAAAAAGGCAGAAGAAGAAGAAAAGAGTAGAAGAAGAAGAAGGAAAGAACAACAGAACAAAATCAGAATCTCACATATCTCAGCGGAACAATATATAATAGGTAAATGAATAATCTTTAAACAAAGAACTATATCGTTTTATACATACACCAATCAGAGTCATATACAACAATGGACAGTTATATAACTTGTCCTCATACAGAATACACAGCGGAATAAATACTATCAGATACAAATACTACGTCTCGCCATCCAGCTCATCTCCAAAGCTCCAGAATATCCAGAATATCCTGATAATATAACTCTAGGCTGCCCGTGTGGAAAATTTGTGGGCACCCAGAGTTTAGAAGGGAACAATAAACTCTGAGTCAGTCATGGTGACTGGTGTGAGATCGTAAAACAGTTTATCTTTAAATAAACAGAGGAATATTTTTTTAAAGTCAATTCGCAATGCTTTTGGAAAAATGAAACTACCATAAGACCTCCCACCACACACACAATGCAAACGCAGAATTGGAGGAGATTTCTTCTTATGATAGTCAAAGATGCTTACTACGCAAAAATCAAATTCTTTTTGATATTATTACTAGTGCATAGTGTAGAAACATTTCGAAAGTATAATATTAATCTTAGCCAACATACGACCAGTATCGTATGCCTACTATAGCTACCATCTAAACAGTGGTGACCACCGTACGTAAATGGCAGGTTCTACAACTAATACCGTACAAGGTGCGTATTGGAGTTTGGATTTCCAACAAATGGTCAGGCTAAGGAACTTCCTTTTCCACGATGGGTACGTCCCTGGAATAGACAACCCGAGAACCTAACCGGATCTCTGCCAACACAAGGCCGGGTTACCTCTGCAAAAATAGGTAACTACTGACACGCGTATGCCATCCCCCGATCGTAACCGATCTTCCCGAGGATCCCCGATTTCCAACAAACCACATAGATAATAATGCAGCAACCACATAGGTTAAGTATTTGGGCTCCATACCATGATACCACCTCTATCCAGAAGGAATGACATACACTAAGGGGCGCTACTCCCTAGAACCTTGCCGCATTCTTCCTGTTTCGACCATTTCCGGGGTGTGAGGCTCGACGAAGTCTCGTCCACAAAGCTACGCTTTCTACAAAGCCCTGCTTTGGGTCAAACAAAATGATCAACCTATGATAACAAAGATATAAGATCAAACAAATGATCATATCACAAATGATCAAACACTGATCATTTCACAGCAACACTCAGTATGCCACGTTACCAAATTGGGATATATCGCTGATAAATTTCAACTACATAACCTCTGAGCTCGTACGTCTCAGAGAAGGGTGTTAAGCTAAGAGAATAAATTCTCCGCCACCAACAGAAATGTATTTGAAAGAAATCAGCTTTATATCTCAAATTGTAACGTCAGACACACAATCCATACAAGTCTGTTCCGGGATCGAACAGAACCGAAGGCACTTCTCACGAAGCCCTTGCATTTCCGGATAATTTTTCTAATCACGTCCGGACTTCCCGTCACTAAGGGTGATAAAACCTCTAAACCGGAGATCAGCCGATGTAGAGTAACTCGACGGTAATCCTTCCGTTTTCAAAAATATCCGGTCTTCAACACCGGTCTTCGAATGCAATTCATAACGACGTATCACATATTCGCAATGGGTTATACGACCCCATGGTCCTTTCCCGGCTAACCCGAATAGTGAGCGTTTATTCAAAAATAAGTGTGGCATTCAAATTCATCCAATTCACAACAAATACCTATCTAAAGGTAATTATTGATAGTTGGTTATTTAACTATCAATAAAGATGCGCAACATCATCAGATTCCAAATAATTTTCCAAATTATTTAATTTCCAAAATATCTTTTACTAGATATAAAATTTTCCACACTTCAAAAATAAATCAACGTTTATTTTTCTAAAACAATTCCCCTTTCTTTTACAAATTCCATATTGAATTTACATTTTTCGAATATCTACTAATATTCGATTTTCAATCGTTTTCCAATATTCAATTTCAATTTATCTTTAAAAAGATAAAATCTCAAAACGTTCATTTCATTTTGGAAAACATTCCATACTTATTTAAATAATAAGTGTTTCACAAATCTTTTATTTTCATCCTTTGAAAATATTCGATATACTTAAATCAATATTAAGTACATATTCATTCTTTTAAGGAAATCATTCTTTTTAACAACATCTATTTGAGTCAAAACGAATGTTGCGTAAAACATCGTTACGACGACTCGAAATCAATAGTATAGGGATTCGGAATTAAAATAGATATATAAATCCCAATACTATATAAAACATTTCCCTTTGGAAATCATTTACTATAACAACAGTGTTATAGTCCACCATTTCCTTATATCTCTCAAAAACGTCTATTTCAACAATAATTGTTGAAATCTATGATTTCGATAGTTCACACGTTTTAAAACATCTTTTAAAACAATTAACTTCATTTCAAATATCACTTTTCCAAAACCATATCCATTTTTCTTAACAATATATTTACTGTCCAAAATCGTGAATATACTTCACTAATTACATTTCACTATTTTCTACACGTTTTATTTCAATAATAATTCGCTATCCAAAATCGCGAATATATATTCTTTAATAATCTTCTATATTTAATTTATCAAATTCAATCGATTTCGAATTTATAAACACGGTTATAAATTCTATTTCTATTTTAATAACAACCTCGACTTATAAATCTTCTTTTTGTCAACTTCTACAATTTTACTTATCAAAATAAGTGATTTCGGATTTATAAACAACTTTTATAAATTTCAATTCTATTTATAAAAACTTCAATCCCAAATCAATTTCGATATTGATTTAAAAATTTATTTATCACTACTAAGTAAATTCCTCATTTTTTCTCAAATTATTCAATATTCTGTTTTAAAATGGATTCTTCAAATTGAAATCATTTTACATTGATTTCCCAATTTATTTCAATTTACCAATTAAATTTCCAGTTGGATTTCCAGCTTATCTTCTTTTAATAAATTCCTTTTTAAGGAAATAAATTTCAATCGTTTCTTTCAATCTATTTTAAAAATCCAAATTTAAATTAAATTCTTCAATTTATAATCACTGTTTTATGAAATCCATTTATTTAACATTTTCACTTGATTCTGGAATTAATTCGATAAGATTATAAAAATTAACTTTTTATACTTTAAAAATTCCTTTCTTCAAAATTTCTTCAATTTCAAAAATTGATTCACTTAGAAATTTTCTACTTGAATTTCAAAAATTCAACTTCGTTTATCTTTGGAATCCAATGATGTCAAACATCCATTCAGCTAAATTTTAGCTTTTCAAACAATTTCCAGATATCAATATGATTAATAGCATCACTATAATCATTCACAGATTCATATCACAATAGAAATGAATTCAATCAATGTGAGGGGTCCAGTTGGATCCCTCCAACCTGTTTTCCTGCATCCAAAGACGTTAGCACAATACCAATTCCGCTCCAGTACGGAATTATTGCGGTATATGGGTTTTATAAAAATCCGCTTACTAACGGCGCAATAGGGTCTCATCCGCTATACGAGGCGGGAAATCAATCAATCCAATATATACATATGCCAATATGTATATATTGCTATATATAATAGATATATCCTACTATATCTAATATCACAATAAGCATAGCAATCATATCCAAATATCAATAACTGTCAAACAAAATTTATTTGAGTGAGAAAATAATCTCACCTTTGCTTTATTTTGCCATCCATTTCCGTTACGACCATTTCTTGATTTCATCATTTTAGACCTTGTATAAACAATTTTATACAATTCGTTAAATTTCGAACAATTCGAATTACCAATTATCGTTTAATAGATTTAATTAACTAATTATTGTTTTTAGAACAATTTTTCTTTTAAAAATTTCTTTTAAATAAATTTGCTTAACTAGAAATTAAATTTACAACTAATTTCTCCTTTAATACTTTAACTAAAATTTTACTTTTCCAAAACTAAATTTAATATATCAACCTTTGGTAAAAATAATTAAATAAGTGTTATTAAATAAAACTTCCTTTATAATGTATATATTTTCTATTTAACTATATAAATTCATATACCTATATATATACTTACTGGAACTCAACGGTATTTTTTTTTTTCATACACTATTTCTGGAAGTAGCAATTTTTTTCCCAAAAAAAATTGTTTTTATCAATTTTAAATAAAAAGAAGAAACTACCTCACGGGAACGAACCCAGTCGACCACCACTACCTTCACCTTGCCGCCGAGCAACTGCTGCTTCGAACATGACTTCGATTGCCTTCTCGAATCACACCAGCTCACCCCACGGCCTCGCGATACCCCCAACTTCCTACCGCCGCTCGACGAACTCGCGCCCCAGCTGTCACGATCTTCGCGAGCCACTTGCTAGCGCCGCACCTTCAGGCGAACCCCCTCGCCATCGAAACCATCTCGGCTAAACTTCCCCTTCGCTTCGTTACGCTGCCTCCACGCGAGACCATAGTCACGTCGTCGCCGCCACTCGAGCCTACCGCGACCAATCGCCCCAGCCTGCCACGCCCACTATCGCGCCTCCGAGATAAACTCGAGAACCCACGCGATTGCGTCTTCGGTCGCGAGGGTACGCGCGCTGCTCGATTAGAGTTTCCAGCCTCCGCCTTTGCCTTCTGTGAAATTCGAGGAAGATGGGGATTCTGATTTAGAAGTGGTCGCCATTGTTATAGATAATTGAACGAAGACGAAAATGTTTCGTTTGATTTTTAAAAGAGAGGAGATGATTTTAAAAGAATGGAGGAAGACAGAAGACATGGGATGCACGATTTTCTCCCCGTGATTCCCTGCGTGGTTGAAGGAACGAACGTGTGATGTTTACAAATTTAAAATTTAAATTTAAATTGAATTCCATTTAAATTCTAACGCGTCTAACTATCGTATGGTCACACAACAACCCCGAAAATTACGAAAATTGAAATCCGGCAATAATACAACATTCCGGACCCAATGGAACTGGTTTCGTCGAATTCCGAGACTGTTTGAAAAATGACTATTTTTAAATATCGATTCGAACAATTAAATTTCAAAACTGAACGAAACACTTTCAAATTCAATTCTGAAAGTTCTATTACCTCCAGAATTATCAATACGAATTTTAAAAGCTTTTGAAATATTTTTCTTCAACTTTAAATTGAAGATTCAAATATTTATCCAATTCAATAGATTAAATTTTATAATTTAATCGCTAATTTCAAAGTTATATCGGGAATTCAAATTAAATCATCGTTCAAATATTTAAAATAAAATAAATATTCTCAATTTAATTTGTTCAAAATTCTGGGTCGTTACACTTTAAGTTACTTGTATTTCAGTTGACATTTCACTTGAGTTGAATTTATCAATATAAGAATGTTAATCCTGACTCGAGTGTTTTTTGTTTTGCCTTATGCTCGGGTCAGACTGAGTGTCACAACATTCGAGACTCACCTTTAGAGTTTGGAGCTTCGCTTGGATATCCATCTATATCTATTCAGCTTTCAACTATCCAGTTGTTTTGTTCAGACTTGTCATCTGTTTGTATTCGAGACTAGATTGTATTTGAGATATTCTGTTGTATTTTGTTTCAAACTCTGATGTTTATATGGTAGCTTCATGAACTACTATTTATCTGTTTCCGCTGCTCATTTTTATATTACTCTGTGTCTGTGATTTTGTAATTTATTTATTTACTATATATGTTGAGTTTTGCCAAATAAAAATTAACAATCTGATATTTTGAGCAATTCAAGTCCGACATGTGCGGATGCGAATGGCACGAAATAGCGAGTTGTTACATGTTACAAACAGAATTTTTTGAAAAGTCATGTCTGTAAGGATCAGAAAGCCATAATATAATGGGTTCATTCATTAATATAACATGGTGAATTTGAAATACTGATTTCTGAAAGCAATTATTTTTGAACATTTGAAATAAATATCAATTAATTTTTTTTTTATAAAAAATATTTTAGTACAAAAGTGTAAATTCTCTGTTTTCTGATATAAAAGAGGTACAATTCAGCAAAAATTCCGAAAATGTACATAAATTGATAAGTTAACTTAATAAATTAATTGTTAAGATTATGAAATTATTTGTTTAATTGATTATGTGAAAAAAATAAAGAATGAAGCAATAGTTTTTTCTTAAATTTGAATAACTGTGTCATTCAAAGAGGTTGGTTCATAATTTTTTTTAAGGTTTTGATGTTAGCCCGTCGGTTCGTACATGCAAGGTTATTTGATTTTCAAAACCGTAATGCTTCAAGGTCGAAGATTAACCATGGTCAAACCGTAGTTGGATCAAGTCTTTAAAACACATCTTTTAAGTACTTGCTATAAAGAACTTATAGCTGCAAATACCTTTCATTCCTTACATGATCTGAATTATCAGAAGTTGGAAGTAAATGATGTATAACTTTGGTATTCTTTTGAAACAAATTTACATTTATAAGACCACTTGCACATTCATAATAAGATGGAAAATACCATAATGAGTCCCTCAACTTAAATATAGTGAAAATACTTATTCATAACTACAGCAATATGATTCTAGGCAATTTTACCTCTAAACAAATTTTCTCAACTGAAATAACAAAGGTATTATTAATTAGCAATAATATAATAGTTTGTTCTTGAATCCAAAAAAAAGAAAGAAAAAAGAGAGAAGCCAATAACCGAAAGAACAACATAATCTAAGCTTCATAACGGTAAAAACAGGTGCTTATATTGACAACTAAATGATGTTAAATACTAATTTTATATTTTAACTCACCAATAGTGTCAATAACTAAACATTATAATTTGAAACAAATACAAATAGGCCTAATAAAAAGGGAAATTAGACAATAATACATGCTGACTATATTAATCCAAGAAAAAGAGCAAAAGTACTAAATACAGACTAACAGGAAGAAAGTTAAGCATGGATCAAATCGAAGAAGCAACTAAAATACAAAATAAATAGTAAAATAAGAAACTTAAACTAATAATAGACATACCGAAATCATGGTTATGCTCGACAAATAGAATCTCAGAAGTGGATTGAGTCGAAGGGGAAGTTCCTGAAAACGATTAATAGAGTAAAAAACAGAAAAAATAAAGCGAAACAAACAACTAAAATGGAAAAATTAGGGTTATGTCATACCTATTTAGAGAAGAGAAGCAATATACCACAAGAATATTAACCGTGCTACTTCGTCGCCTATGCCATAATGCGGTAGGTGAGATGATTCATTTTCTAAATGACCATTGTTTAACGTTAGGATAATTAAGATTGAGGTGTAACAAAACATGCAACTATGCAAATAATTCGTTGCAAAATTAGAGGGGCGGAAACGGGAGGTAGATATAAATACGAAAAGTTTGAAGAAATTGTTTTCTGCATATGTATGGAAAGTTGGAATTTCAGAAGATTAGAGAAAGCTGGAAGATGAAATTACAATGCATACAAAGGATGAGAAAGATGCGTTGAAAACATAAAAGAGAGGGAAGAAAAGTCCATAAGAGTGGTGAGAGAGAGGGACGTTTCAATATTGAATCATTAAATATAATTGATTGATACCGGATGGAAGACTACAAAAGTGAAAATGAAAGGTCAAAATGATTAAAGAGCTTCTAGAGGAAGTCAATTTTAGTATTATAGTACAGAAGGTTGTTCATTTCACAAAATACTCAAGAGGCTTGTGCACCCTTGAAATGCAACTCAAAAATAATATAATAGTATAGATTTGGATTCACCCTTTTGCTATTCCTCAATTAATTATACGACAAATATGTTAATATAGTTTAGATCCTTCTTCTCATGTGATTATTTATTCATATAGTTCATATAGTTTGGTATTGAATCATTTATAATGAATTAATATGTGCCTTAGTTGTTAGTTCCAATTTGGTTGATTGTTTTGAAATCGTGTAATTGAATTCCCTTTAGTTAAATATATGCATGTTACATGGTTGTTTTAAATTTGCTTGAAAATAAATTTGATTAACTTTCATTTAATTTTTGATTGAAAACAATTTTTGATTGAATCAACTTTAACTACTTAAACTTATTTTAAAATGAAAACATGTATTACGTAGTTGTTGTTTGAATTATTTTGTTTAGTTGTTATTTACACTAGTGTAAGAATTATTTTATTTTAAAACACACAAGTGGATTTTTATGTAAAATCTAAAATTGGTCGATGCCTTTACTAAATTAAAAGTTGGATTTAAATTAATCAGTTTTTGATTCATGTATGCATGTAATAAATTGTAATCTTCAAATACACATGTTGTTTTATATATCAAAACATTGTTTACAATAAACTTGCCTATGTGTATCCCATTTTAACTTTAATTTTTGAAATAGACTTTTATGTAAAACAATAGAATTTATTTTAAACCCTTCATTGATTACACACACACACAGACACACGCACATATATATACCCGTATATTTTATTAATCAAACCTTGAAATACAAAGACAAGGTTAAATTTATCATAAATATCATTTAATAAATCAATCCATCTAATTGTAGAGAGAGAAACGAAATTTTCGTTTCTCTATATATAAGGTTATATCTTCCCTAATTAATTGTATAATTAAGGGAGAGAAACGAAAGGTCTTTCTCTATATTATTTTTCCAGATTACTTTTACACACTGTTTATATGTTGCACTTACATATTACACATATGAATGTATTTGATACACTTATTATAATATAAGTAAATTCAAATTAAATTTAAAACTCAAGTTTAACAATTTAAATGAAATAGTAATTTATTTAAAATATTTTAGACTGGATTTAAAATACATTTAGGCTTCATAGACTTAACAAATATCCAAAATAGGATTTTTTTTTAAATTCGCCCATTTTACCTGCTTTTGATAGGCATGATTCCTTCAATGGTATTAGAGCAGATGGTCTATGCGGTCTAAATTAGTCATATTAGAGCCAACTAATTGAGCTTTCCCATTTAGTAGAGTGTCTAGAAAAGTAGTGTCTAGAGTCTAGATTGGGTTTGGTTAATCAAGTTCTCCGCCCTACCTAGCTACCAGCCTGGCCCGAAAGGTGAAGTGAGCCCAAAGGTTATCTCTAATAGAAAAGACATAATTTGAATTTGGGTCTTGGGCTAATTTTCAAATCTCTTTGAAATTTTAAAAGATGTTTTGAATTTAAAAATTAAATTTAAAATATGAAATAAAAATTATAAAGTTATAAAATGCATTTTCAAAATTGTTTTGAATATAAATTAGTATTTTTAAAAATATTTGAAATTTAATTAATTAGATTAATTAAATAAATAATTAAAAGTTAATTAATTAAATTAAAACATATATATGTTTATATATAACTATAAATGTTATAGTATAACATGTAAATATAATTATCTTAATTTTTTTTAATTAAATAAAATATTTATTTGATAAATAAATAAATTAAATGTTAAATAATAAAATAAGATGTATATATATAATGATATATGCATGTAAAACTATAAGTGATATAGTTAATATTCATGTTAAATTGTTTAGGATGAATAAAATAATTTTTTTAATTTTATCAATAATTTAGTTAATTAGTTTATTAAATTTAAAATTTACAATTTAAAATTAATTAAATATGATGTAATTAACAATATATATAAAACTATTATATATGTTAATTAAATTATAAAATTTTATATTTGAAATAAACTTATATAATATATGAATGTTTAAAATCAAGTGGAAATAGAAAAAAACCCAAATGTGATTTGAGGAATAAGTACATACGTATAGCACGTATACCGTGATTTTAAATGTGTTTGACACTTGAATCACGAGGGTATTTCAAAAGAAATACATTATTCCCTAAATTGATATCACTCAAATAAATATACTAATGATTATGAATATATAATATAAATGTTGTCCTTTACCATTTATATATTACTAGATTTTTAACGACCCGCCTTTTTGACCATCGAAAGTCGACATCGAA
Source organism: Allium fistulosum (assembly GCA_030737815.1). Classification (NCBI taxonomy): domain Eukaryota; kingdom Viridiplantae; phylum Streptophyta; class Magnoliopsida; order Asparagales; family Amaryllidaceae; genus Allium; species Allium fistulosum. The sequence goes on from CM060903.1 coordinate 847,339,112, forward strand.
CACTACCTACCGTGTTCAAATGTCACGCATCCAATCGACAAGAGGGAAGATTGTTAGAGTAAAAAAAGAAAAGAATAGAGAACAGAGAAAATTAGAATCTCACTGCAGAATCGACAACATATAATATAACAAGGACAGTAGAACTGTCACTCTAAAAATACAGTGTATATCAGAGTTAAAAACCAACCTCATCAGCTAGACTGTTATAAAATCCCGACCTTACAATTGCTGATATGGATACTATATAATACAGCGGAAAATGAAACACTATGATACTTTCAAGATCTCCCTAACACCAAGGATATCCTGGGAAAAATACTCGGTCTGACCCGAGCATTATAATAAAATAACACCCAGATCAGTCTGAAAATACCAGCGTGAGATAACTCAAATAATGGGGAACATATAAAAGTTCCATGAGACCACGCTGCTAACGTAGAATAGGTTTTTACCTCACAAGAATAACATCCATAAAGGCAAGAGCAGAAATAAACATCAGCAAACAAATCCAAATAAGAATGGGCATAAATAATATTAAAACCATACTTGAAAGAGTGAATATAAACCGAGTAAAATCCAAACTGGTCAGAATGGACAAACAAGGAAATAGTCCATATTTGATAGAATAGGCAAAATAAGATAACAGTCCAAACTTGATAGAAAGGACAAAATCAATACTTAAACATCGCGAAGAGTGGTTGAATCTTCTCGTGGTAGTTTAAAGATAAACAGATTCAAAGGTTCAAATCAAATAAGGAAATGAAAATTTCCAACAAATGACTAGGAAGGTGCACCACCCTTGAAGTATACCTCTAGCAATATACTTCTGAGAAACTCACATACTCCATGACACTTCTCGGAAATGTACCAGCCGGACCCCGCCAAACCTTACCGAGAATCCAAATATTTCACATCTAAATCTTAACCATTTTAAGGTGACGGCACACCAAAATCTTGATGGGATGTAAAAATACCCTAATGGGAGCAACCCCATATAGCTGGACGTCCTTTCGCGCTTTCGGTTCAGTCATTTACCGACAAAGGATAACAAAGCTTAAAAGAGCAGCTAATCGTTTTTAAGGCGACGATACACCATGAAGAAAGCTGAATCTGATAATTAATAAATCAACTATCGAGGATAATTAAAATGATCGTATATGTAAATTAAATATCATATATTTACCACTATTTGTTGATTCCAAACAAGTGCCATCTCTCTGTTGAAGATGAAGCCAGGCAAGTTGAGGTAGTGTTACCTCTAGGCATCGTCTTGACGATATTTTTAACCTTCGAGATAGAAACGAGTCCAAGCCTCAATTTTTAGTGTTAAAAGTATGATTAGATCCTTTCTATATAAGCGATATCGATTATGGAACTATTTTTCCATAACCGTAATCGAACTTTACTTTTAAAAACTGAACTTGTGCTTGATTTCCATATTACAGTATTGGTAAAACACTTATAGAAATACTCTTTCAAAACGTTCTTTTATAGGACAAAATTCATAATACTAAGTGTATTAAAAACAAGGGTTAAAAAAATGTTGTTAAAACATTGTTTACTGTAAATCCAAAAACAATTTACACTTTAGCGACTACCGCTATAGATACTATATTTTTAAAACTTTTTTACATTTCCAACACTCCTTTAAAACTTTTACTTTTTCTTAACTTACTTTATAACCAGAGCCTAAAGTTTAGAAACTAAAAGTGGGGTTTTGAAACCTTTTATATAAACATTTTCTAGAGAATAAAACAAGTGAAACAAGTTTAAACCAAAAGATCTCAAAGTCACCTACTTACAAGTACAAGTGCTAACCTTTTATTAGCATACAATATCACATACATGAGCGCAAACATATATTTTCAACCAATCATATCAACAAAATTATCAACAACAAAGTAAAGTTTAAAAACTTGTTTTAAAGGTGAGAGCTTTACTCACATAAAAGCTACCAAAAATAACCCGAATTTCTACTAAACCTGAATCGGACCTAGGCCTTAGCTTGCTTTCAAAAAGGAATGGATTTTTAATGGCCTTAAATTGAAGGTGGTTTCAGCCATGACATGTATAGGTGAGGAATTGTTTTGGAGAGGCGGAGGGACTTCAGATAATGTTGAATTCACAAAACTAGACCTAAAATTTAGTCATCTTCTCTTGGAATTTTGGCTATGTTACTCTTGGAATTTGGAGAAGTTTTCAGAGAGAAAGTTCTTGTAAATTCTGTTCTCTACCATTTAATAAAAGGAATTACTCAATTTGGATTTTATTTGAGGGAGATATGATCAAAAAAAGAAGAGGTATTTTCAGACTTGAAAATATGGGTCCTGTAACGACCCGTATTTTTTGGGTCTTCGAATTTGAATATTTAATTTGTTTAAATATTCGGATTTGAATTAAATTATAATAAAAATATATGTTTCAAATTTAGAATTGATTTCTTATGACGTATTTTTATTAATTTTTGGATTTTTTCCATAATTTTTTATTTGGAAAATAAACAAATTCCCGTTTGACGTATTTTACAGCAAACGTTGGCATTTTGAAACTTCACAGAATTTAATAACTTGTCTATTTTATTGTTGTTTTCTGATTGCGTTCAAATTCAATATGCGATCGTAATTCATTTATGTCAATCGCGGCTCATAATCGAATGCGATTCGATGTGGCGGGGTACCGGAATTTAATTTAAAATCAAACACAAGTATACAAAGTACACTGCCTTTTTCCCTCTCAGCCGCCATCTTGTTTCCTTGCCTTGCCTCCATTGTCCTCTTTGTCACCCCTTCCACCCTACCAACCACCTTTATCCACCATGATTTAACTTTGATTATAATTTTGGTCTAGAAAACATCACTTACCCTGCCTATAAATTCAAATACTCAGAGTAGGGATGGGTTTCTTAGTTTTCATTCAATTTGCTTTCCTATAACCAAAAAAGTTACCACTCTTTCACATTCAAAAATCAACCGCTCGCAAACCATTGAGTTTTAGCACGAGAAATCTAAACGAAAGTTGTTAATATCGATCCATGCTATTTTTAGAAATTGACGACACTTATTTCATCGAATGTCGATCGAGAAATCGCTAAAAATCAGAAAAGGAGAAATATTGTTCATAATATTTAAAAATCAAATTCTCTTAATCCAAGTCGAATTGATCAACGCCGTTTGTACTGTTGAGGTCGTGTGAAGTCGTAGAATTTTTTATATAAGCTTGGGGATGTTTGGCGATGATCATTAACGGATGTTGAAAGTTAGGGTTTTGGTTTATTCGAGATTTAGGCGCAGTGAGAATGATTCAAGGCCATGGTGGTGCTTCTCATGGCAAAGAGAGTCGGAGGCGAAATTTTGGTGGCCTCCGATCGACGTTTGAAAGCCGCGATTTCGGGGTTTGTCGTGATTTTTTATTTGCAGGGTCGGGTTTTGGCACGGTGAACCAGAGGCGGAGCTACGGGGTCCATCGTGACGAGGTAGGGATGTCGAGCGTGCTGAGGGATTTGGATGTAGTGATGGGTGGCCGGAGTGTTGTGCACGTGCACGGTTGTGCATTTCGTTCCAGTTAACAGTAAGATGGAAAAGGGGAAAGAAGAAGCACTGTAGGATTATGTGGGTGCGGGTCTTAAGGCTTTGGGCTCAGCCCGTTTAAGCTAGGTGTGTTAAATGTATATTGTTTTGTTTTAATTATATATATCAACATGTTAACTTTAAAAATTCATATCTCGTTCATATGAAACTCGTTTAACCCGCAGATTTTTGCGTTGGGTTCATATAAACGAATACACCATTGTAGTGTAACTTATTAATAGCTTTGGACAAGTATAAATTTATGACATATTTAAACAGATTGAATTTAAATTATGTTATTTTAATTAACAACGTTGTTTAAATTTATATACCTTAAATATTGATATTTATTCGGCCAAATAAAATACCGTTGAGTTAAATTGGATCGAACATGGTAATTGAATATCTGTTTAGCGGAATAAATCACCGTTCCGCTAGTTAAATTAATTTGGCAATTAATTAGCAGAATAAATCTCTGTTCTGCTATTTTATAAATTTGGACATCTAATTAATATTGTTAATTGATATGCCACTTTGAATAAGTGTATGGTAACCAATGATGGTTAAATGTTAAATTATTTATATATAGTCACTGATTATGTGAATATCGGTTATTAACTTGGAAATTTAACCTTGAATGAGATGGTAGCTTGTATAAGTACCAGGGTGATCGTTAAGCCTCCTCAAATTTTAAAAAGTTAAATTTTTATTTGAAAGTTAATTTAAGAATTTTTATTTAGTAATAAGATTTTAAAAAGTAATAATTATTTATTAATAACATTTTAAAGATAATTTATAATTGTTTTAATAATGATTTAAGTTAATTATTTTACTAACATGATTCTTAAAAGTTATTTCTTAAATGTTATTTAAGAATGTTTAATTATTATTTAAAAGTTATTTAGTTATTGTTTAAAAATATTTTAATTTAATTATTTATTTAAAATGATTTAACTATACTTTAATTTTTAATTAAAGTTATTTAATTAAATTTATGGGTTAATTAATTATCATATTAATATTGGTTTAAATTTAATTAATTATTGTTTTAATAATGTTTTACAGTTAATTAAGTATTATCCTAATATTGTTTTGAAGTTAACTTATTATTATAATAATAGTGTTTAAAATTAATTTAATATATTATTAATGAGATTTTAAAGTTATTATTTTAAATGAGGTTTAATTTAAGTGAAATAGAAGGATGTTTAAATAACAACTTATTATGTAAAGTTATTTTTAAATAATTTATGGTTTATCAAGAGAATCTTACTGACTTGAATGGTTTAGTAAATAAGTTGTTTAAATATGGGAAGAGTTTATAAATGGTTTTGGATATTTATAAAAGAATTATAAATGAGTTTTAAAGGTCTGAAAGGAGATGTTTTATAAATGGGGTTTTGAGATTTATAAAGAAATTTTATAAATAGATTTGGAAATATTTATAGGATAAAGAAATTTGGAAAGAGATGGTTGATATTCATGGCGTAGTTTGAGGGGCAGGGATTGCCTATAGTTTACTATGGATTCGCTGAGATAGCGACGTAACCATTGTGTAAGCTGTGATCCATAATCGATATTGAACGGTACTTTCCATATCTATGTTTAAGAGTTTTCAAGTTTCTAAGTTTTGAAAGTGAAATGGTTTGCGAATATACTTATACCATTGAGATAAGTATATGGTTATATTTTCTAAGTATCAAAGTATAGTGTTTTGTGAATATACTTATCCTATTGAGATAAGTATATGGAAGTGATTTCCAAAGTATTTGAAAAGTGATTTTAAAATAATGGAAACTTAATTAAATGAGGCTTAGTGATTTCAATGGTAAATGTAATCTTTGTTTGAATGTTTGTTTATTTGATAGTTAAATAACCGCCCATCAAATGTTGGCCTAAATATGTAATCCTTCTTAATTTTGGTGGTACGGAAATATTCCCTACTTAACACCGAAGGATTTTAACTCTGGGAATATCTAGGGGAAACACGGGGATTGTATGGTATAGTTACCATCAGGGGTGCTATAATATATGTATAAACTCATTTCATTCTTCTAGGACAAATGATAAGGAGATCCGTCGACTTAAACGGTTAGGAGGTGATCCTCGCTCTTATGTATTGTCTAATTATTTCCTAAAGAACCGGTATTGAGCATTCCAGAAATCGGCTTTGGTTTGTGGGGCACCCAGGAAGCGGAAGAATGTACTCGTAGGAGATGACTCAAACCCGTAACCACTCCAAAAACCATATACGGTTCTATGGAGGAGATTCATGATATTTTGAGATGTTGGAATCCATGTGTGATTCCGAGACCCATTGGGTATGGGAATCCGACTGTGATTTCAAGATCTAATTGAGATATGAGAATCTGTGTGTGATTCCGAGACTATTGGGGTATTGGAATCCATGTGGGATTCCATGATCTATTTGGTGGCGGTGCGTAAGATGGAATGTCAGACGTAGCCTCATCAACGGAAATGACTAAAACCAGAGATAGGAGGCATGGCCAGTAGGGTTGGCAAACCCATAGGGTGTAGTCGGCTCCTCCTAGATGGCACCTACAGTTGTTATGCATGCATGGGGCGATGCACTCGGTAGTAGCGAGACCAGCCATGTTTTTCCTATGGTACATCACTAGGATGTATGCTGCTTCGGAAGGATATCTCTGATCCTTGTGTAGGAGGACCGTTTCTCGAAGTACTGAGGGAACTTCCATGGAAATCTTACACAATTAGCGAACATGCCTTATCGGTTTTCGATTATATACCTAGTATTGTTGTGATGTACACTCACGAGCATCATAGCTACTTGATTATTATTATTTTCACCCTTAGGCATTATTATATTATCATTGGATTTTCTATAAAAAGGTTTGGTCGTCGTAAGGTAAAAACCCGTCCGTATTTATGTCCGGCGTGGTCTTACGAAATACCTTTGTTTCAAAAGTTTTATTCAAACTTTAAGAATCCATTTGATTGTATTTCTCATGCTGGTTTTACCAGACTGACCCAGGAGTTGTTTTCCTATAATGCTCGGGTCAGACGAGCATATTTCTAGGTTTAGTTCGATATTTTTGGAGCTTCAAGAGACGAGCTGGAGGCCCAGAGACGTATTCACGTAGATGGTTGTTTTTCTTCCACTACATTCATTATTGTATATTATTCAGCAATTGTGAGAACATGTTGTTATAACTGTACGGACTGTAATAGTTTAGTATATTTTGATTGATGTCTGTATATACATATACTACAGTTTTGTTTTTTGTAAAGATTTGTTATATATTATTGATTATTCATTCCGCTATGAGATTCTGTGTTGTTTAGTTTCTTCTTACCATCTTTCTTCTTTTTTCCCCTAACTATCCGCCTTTCCGTTCAATTTGGGTTTGTCATGTGTGGTTTATTGACCGCTTAAACTGTATGGAAAAGTGGGTCGTTACAGGCCCGAAAACACTCTACAAAGAAATAATCTTTTGACATGGCTAAGCTCAAAATTTGACGAAGAGGTACAGATGAAAGTTTTAGCCACTGGAATTTTCTATAGTTAAAAAAAATTTCCATTAGGGTAAGAAATGAGGAAGGCATGATAAGATAAATAGGAGGAAAATTTTGAAGAAGTGAATGGCTATTTATAAGCAAGAGAAAAAGTGAATTACCTAAATGCCCTTGTCCTTTAACCTCCACTCTCTTTTTTCCACCTCAACACCTTGTCTTCTCCATGTTTCCAATGCCTACAAGCTTGTCTCCCCTTAAAACCCCATTAGCCAACATGTTTTAAACATGTTTTGTACTAAGTTGCCAAAATGTTTACGATGATGTGACACTTATATTTTTATTTTAAACTTTATATACTTATGTATGAATACATATATACATATAATAATACACACATATATACATATACTAACTTATTTACAAATGTGTATACTTAGGTAAAGAGTTCACAACGTTTCCAATAACTTTTAGCCGACGAAAAGTCGAAAATTCGACAAGCGAATTCCGATCACATTTTCGATTTTTCTTCGAACTATATACTTTTGTAAACAAATTTGAAAAAATATTTCTCCATCGTTATTTATTATTTAATATAATTTTATTTTAATTATTAAACCTATTATTTGAATATCTAAAATTAATTAAATATTCCCAAATTAAAGCGGTGAAATTCCAGGTCGTTACATTGTGACCATGCAAATTAGTGAGTAGCGTTATCCTTTCTAATTTTTACAATCTACACTCCAGCGTTTTTGCAAATATTTTTAAAAATTAAAAGTTTGCTGGTATATGGGAATGGGGAATGCTGTTATCACTCCCATTGATCAAAGACTACCACAGTCCAATTCTGGGAGGTGAAGTTGTCAGACTTTTAAATATGAATCAAATCTAATTGTAATAGGACAAATTCATCCCCCAAAAATATGCATATTATGCTTGATATCTATTAAAATCAAATGCATAGAAGAATGTAATATGACTATGTGAATAAAAATAGCATACTGACGGACACAATCAGGACCATGCACGGGCAATCACAAGCGAATAGTTGGACCTTGTATTTGTTGTTGTTATTATTAGTATTATTATTAATAGTAGTAGTTGTTGTATTATTATTACAAATACGCTTAATTTTTTTAAACTTATAGTTAATTTATTATTGATCTTGTTTTTAGTATTACTATTATAAAATTAATTGATTTTCATAAACATTAGTTAATATTATTGTTATTATTATAATAAAAATTTAGTTAATTTTTAAAAAACTTAGTTAATTTGGTTAATATTTTATAATTTATTATAAGTATTAATATTATTATTTGTTATTATTGTTGTTATTATTTTAAACTTAGTTAATTTTTATAAAACTTAGTTTATTTATTGTTATTATTGCTATTATTATTATTATTATTATTATTTTCAATTTAGTTAATTTGGATTATTTACTGTTAATTTTTATAAAGCTTATAGTTAATTTATTATTATTATTATTAGAAAACTTAAAGTAAATTTATTATTTATTATTATTGTTATTATTATTATTCTAAACTTAGTTAATTATTATAAAACTTGGTTAATATTTATAAACTTAGTTTATTTATTGTTATCATTACTACTATGACTCTTCTTCTTGTTGTTGTTAGCATTATTAATTTTAAACTTAGTTAATGTGTTATTAAATATATAGATATAAACTTAATTATTTTTTACAAAACTTAGTAAACTTGATTAATATTTTATAATTTATTACTTTATTATAGTTATTATAAACTTAGTTAATTTATTACTATTATTATTATAAATTTAGTTAATTTTTATAAAACTTAGTAAACGAATTTAAATTTTATGAACTTAGTTAATTTATTATTATTATTATTATTATTATATAAATTTGGTTACTTTTTACAAAATTTAGATAACTTGGTTAATATTTTATAATTTATTACTAATATTATATAAATTTAGTTACATTTTATAAACCTTAGATAACTTGGTTAATATTTGGTGATTTATTATTGTTAGTAGTGTTATTATTAATATAAACTTAGTTAATTTATTAAAACCAATAATTAATCTGTTATTATTATTATATATTTCGTTTATTTATATCAAACTTATAGATAATTTATTATTATTATTATTATAAACTTGGTTAATTTTAATAAAACTTAGTTAACTTGGTTAATATTTATAATTAGTTCCATTTTTCGGACATTTATATTTGCTGCTAGTTGAACGTCAATCCTGAATTGAAATGCTTATTTAAGTTACACATCTTGCCTGGATTAAATAATGGAAAAAAATGAGTAGCAAGATGTGCAACCGAATGTAGGCAACTGAGTGCATACAGTTGCACCGGCAACTAAGTGCAGGTACACAGTTGCTAGTGCAACTGAGTGTTGAACGTCAACTCAGTTGCACTCAATTGCCAACACACAGTTGCTAGTGCAACTAAATGCAGGCATACGGTTGCATAGTGCAACACTCAGTTCCATCGGCAGCCGTGTGCCTGCACACAGTTGCACTGCTTGCACTTAGTTGCCAGTGCAACTAAGTGCAAGTGCACACTTGCATAGTGAAACACATAGTTGGACTACGCTAAGTGCAAGCAACTGAGTGCTGCACTCAGTTGCCAATGCAACTGATTTCTAGCACTTAGTTTTATGATGCAACACACGCACTATATGCCCTACCCAATCAATTCTATTTCAGAAAAATCAATTTCAAACACAACTCTCATTGCATCAACTTATGTTCAACACAAGCTAAGTTTCACAGTTCCATAGTCTGCAATCGTAACATCAGGTTCAAACATGTAAATGTGATAAAAATTGCAGATAACATAAGTAGTATATATTTATTTACTTTAAAGAAAAATTACATGAATAGTTTTCATCTCATTCTTAGTTAAATAATACATATATTGGATGCAAATCGTGTAGGCACAAGGTTAAGGGAAAAATATACATTACCTCAAATGAGTTTAGGCACATAAATGTATTATGAAAGATAAATACAACCACTGTTGTTTCTTCTTGTACAAAACACTAGTCTCCTTGAAGCTGAGTGGTAGCATTGTAAAATAGCTAGTTCTGAAGCTTTAAGGTAGCCATTTTTAAGTTTTCATCAAAGATTTCTATTTTTACAACATCATTAATTTAATATGCTAACTGTTGTGGTTAACCAACAAGAACAATCAAAAATTAAATAAAAAATCACTTGAACTAAAATTGACAGGAGCAGTGAAACATAGCTTTGTTTAATCACATTTCTTTTAAAAGCGCAATATAAACCATAAACCGCATATAATTGAGATTGTAGCTCCATTATGGAAGAAAGTACATGAATACATTCATATAAAATGTGTACTTCATTGGTCATTCCCAATTATTACAATTTTACCTTTTTATCAATTTTTATAAACATACAAATACATATCTGAAACTGGATAGGTTCTCATAATATGATCTAATACAATTCGGAAAAAAATCAATTATATTTCCTCTTGTAGATCTAATTAATTTAGTGAAGCTCTCTTATTATACGGGCTAGCTGCTTTCAGTCACTTCCATAGCTTGACTGCTTTGTCATACTACATTAGGTCCATAATTCACAAAAAGGCATAAAAAATCACACAAGTAAGCATAGAAAATTTTAAAGGAGTGCATCCTAAATCTTCGCTCTAGAAGTGCCAATGGATTTAAACAACCAAAGAGCAATGGTATAATATGATCGAATATCATTTAAAAATATTTGAATACAAGATGTTAAATCAAATTATAATATAATAATCCATATGTATGTATAGTTAACATAATATGATGGAAATGTTAATATAATTACACAAGAAATAACTGAAACTAAACAATGTTGAAACTCTACGATTTACGGTGTACTATATTTATGGTAGAATTCTAAAACTATTTCAAAGTCCAGGTCCATTAACATTTGTAGGACTGAATAAAATCAACTTATCCTTATTATTTTATTTGGCGAGGAAACAGAGGTTGAAAGGTCTTTTGCAGTTTTCTATATAAATGTAGGAAAAACGTAGGACTGGGACAGAGGAGCCCCAACTACTACAACTTAACCCAACATGCTTGTATAGAAAAAGTTATGTATGCTCTCACTCTACAAATAGATGTGAACATAAATGATACCGTGTAAAGGTCCATAATTCACTAAAAGGCATTAAAAAAAATCAAACTAAAGTAAGCTATTTGATTGTATTTCAAATAAATCAACAAAAATAGAAAAAAAAGACAAAAACACTCATATGATCAAGTACCAAGCATCAAGCAAGTGGTTGAGTCGATGACCGATTTTCTAATTCAGGGCAATACGCTCAATTTGGGTAGTGCTATTTGAAGCAGAACAAGCATGAGGGGGGCAGTAAGGGATGGTGGTTGGGAGGTGGTAGATTTGCTTGTTGAGGATCTATGTTGCGATAGATAGATGTGAAAGAATGTGAGAATTGAAGTGAAAATTTTGGAACGAAATAGAAGATAGAATTAGGAAATAATTTAGAGAAGAGGCCGACACAAAAATTATTGGGGAACTCAAGCGTTACCTAGTATAGTGTTATTTTAGATAAGAGAAATTAAACCAAACAATAACACTATGAAATAAAGTGTTATCAATTGACGTTATAAAAATCAACTTTTCTTATAGTGGATGTACTTCCCAAAAGGAAACCTCGGGCCACTTAATCTCTTAAATAAGGAAGAGGTAGACCCAACGGCCGTATAATACGTCAACCCCAAAGCAGGCCCTCCGTAATGGTCATTTAATACTTCTTAAATAGGGAAGAGGCAGATCCAATGACCATTTAATGCCTCGACCCCGAAGCAGACTTCTACACAATGTAATCGATGGTCCACTATCCCTAATTACGAAGGCTGATGACTCATAAATACGACTTTATAATTTAATTAGCCATATTACTAATGGATCTCAAAGACTTATCTAAGGGTTAACAAGCCAATCTCCAACCAAACAAGCAACCAAAATTTTAGTTCAGTGCATATTCTATATGAACTCTACATAGTAGAAAGTGTATCTCGCCCAGGCTTAACCTAAGTCTCCATTACCGACCGCCCGGGACCGATGTTGGCCTTAACCTATGTTTTTCCCTACTCCATAATACCTATTTACCAACAATGTTGACATAGCATCGACCTCCAAACCCAAATTTTGTTTAGATTTGCCTAATGCAAATCAAGGAAAATGTCCACTCTAGTTACATAGTACCTCTAATTTAGAACTGAAGCACACCCTACTTTCCCAATTAGGCACCGTCATGGGTTATTTAAGACTTCTTAAATAGGGAGGAGGCAGACCAACGGTCATTTACTACCCCAACCCTGAACTAAACCCCTTGACTCCCTATGGTACTTATCCATTTAATACTTCAAGTCTGAGGCAAACCTTTTGGTATATTTTTCCCAAACCTATACGCGAACGTATATCCCTACGGGTCCTATAGTTGGAAATGTTCCACATCAGTAAAATATGTATACAACTGTGGGTAGCCTCTTGTAGAGGGCAGACTTCTGTTGTGTAACTCCACTAACCTCGCATCCAACCCATACTAAGCCAAGTCGTTTATAATCAATCTAAATACTGGGATGGACCCATAATTCACAATCCTCGCAAACTATTATTGAGGCCATATAATTTCAACTGTGGAAATTATTACGCCTCCTAAGTTGATTTATTAGTATTCATTTATTTACTTGCTATGTACTTCTTCTCATTTTATATGTTTACTACCTTTATCTCTCACTTCCACTAATGTTATTAACTGTCATGTACTGTTTCCAATTAATGCCTTTTATAAATGGTCTTTTATGTTCAAATTGGGCAAGTATTAATGACATTTATTAGCACATTTCAGAATTAACTTATCATGCCTATTTAGTTTCCTTGACCAATGTCATATTTGGTCTCTACAATTAAATTCATTAAATGGGCTAATACCCATGTAACGACCCGACTTTCTTTGCCCAGAAAGACGCATCGTTATGAAGAAAGAAAGGGATAGAAGAAGAAAAGAAAAGAAGAGAGAACAACAATACATCAGAAATCTCACAGCGGAACGAGAAATATATTATCACATAAGATATTACATAGTATCATATACATCAGAGTACACAATTTATACATCACAGAATAGACAGTTATAAACTTCTGTCTATTATACAACACAAGTACACCAGTACAATACAGACTAATACAAACACAGCGGAAACTCTATATATCTACTCGCTGAAGCCTCCTGCTCCTCAGCTCCTCCAGTATTCGTCAAGACTAACCTGAATCCCTCGACTACTCAATACAATATTGAGTACCCAAGAGTTTAATAAAACAGAAAATAAACACTTGGGTCAGACATGGGTCTGGTGTGAGTAAACGGTTTAAATTGCTTAACTTTGAAAACCTTTGAAAACAAAAGTATCACGTAAGACTTCCCACACATAAACATGGGTAAGTTTTTACCTTACGCTAACTAAAACATTTGATAGGAAATCCAGTTATATTATAATAGGGTCTAGGGTTTCCAAGTAAAATACAGAAATAGCTGAAATGCTTACATCTCACATTCCAACATAGTTGGGCACAACTAATACGTACGGCACTTATTGGAGTTTGGATTCCATACAATGGCAGGGCTACTGGGGTACCGCCCGTCACAGTACGTGGCCTAGATCACCGTACCGAGGAGTACGCCCGCTCCCCTGCAACACAAAGCCGGAACCATCCCTTACTGGATAATCCCGAACAAGACAACCCCGTAGTTGGCTGCAGTTCCAACTACCCACTAAGCCGAAATATAGAAAGGGACCTCTAGACAGGGATCTATCTTGCTCTCAGTGGGCGCTACCCACGAAACCTTGCTGCACCTCCCCTGTTTTAGCCATTCCCGGTTGATGAGGCTTGAGGTTACGATTACCTTTAATCAGAACATATCACTTAGAATGCTCATCGTCCGCCTGACGATGTACTGAAAGCATTCAATCCATACAAGTTCGTTCCGGGTTCGAACGAAACCGAAGGCACTATCTCGTTACACTCGTTTTGGAATCACCCTCAGAGTTAACGACAATAACCCTTGCACTCTGAATCTTCATCTTCACTTGAGATTCACGACCTATCGTTAATTTGGATCGATGTGGTATTCGGGTCTCCAGACCTGGAATACCGGTATACGGAAACCCGATCCCGGTCTCATCGAAATCCAAAACGTATCTTTTAAGGCCAAGTTGTTTAAAGGTTTAAACAATTTAACTTATCTATATTCATTCAGATAGATAATTCACAAATCACAATTGATAATCACATTATCATTTAAACAGATGATTCATAACCAAATAGGTAATCCATATCAACATCACAATAGTTAATCTATATTACCATCATAATGCAACCAAGCATTCATACCATACAACATTACTTATCTCATTTCTGAGATTACATCCATTCAAGACAAATTAATGTCATCCATTCTTATATAAGCAATGATTTACTTAATCATAACATAATTAATTTAAAATGAATTAAATTAACTATCTCTATCTTAAATTAATTTAAAGTGAATTAAATTAATTACTTCATCTCTTAATTAATTTAAAGTAAATTAAATTAATTATTTCATTATAAATCTTACTTATATAATCATTAATTAATTACAAATAAATTAATTAATCTTTCTCTAATTATCCACTTTAATTAATCACCTTGATTAATCATTCTTTAATTACATTTAAGTAATTATCTTAATTAATTTCACAAATTAATTATCCTTAACCAAATACAGTAATTAACCTTTAATTACTTCATTAATTAATTAATTATAATTAATTACTTTAATCCTTAATTAATTACAATTAATCACTTATCATTTGATTAATTAATCTTAATTAATCAACTCTCAATTACATCATTAATTATAAACTAATGATCCCTAATCACACCTTTAATTATTTATTAATTACATTAAGTAATTAACCTTTAATTAAACCATGATTTATTAATCACCTTTGATTAAACTTAACCAGTAATTAACTCTAATTAATTATCTTCCTTAATTAATTACTTTTAATTAATTACCTTAACCAATAATTAATTATATTATTAATTACCCTTAATTAAACCACAATTATTAATCATCTTTGATTAATATAATCCTTTAATTAATTAATTTAATAAATTATTAAATTAATAATAAATGATTAACTCTTAATCACTTTCATTTAATAAAATAATTATCCTCTAATTACTTTATTAAATATTTTATCTTACTTAATTATATTCAGTAATTATTCCTTAATTACTTCAACAAGTAATTATACTTAATTAATTTATAAATGATTATCTTAAGTTAATCATTAATTAACTACTTAATTATTTAACAAATTATTTAAATTGAATTAAATAATTCCTTAACTCCTTATACTTAAAGATCTTAATTAAGAAAATCATTTATCTTAATTAAGTTAATTAAATTGACCAACAATTTAATTATCTTCCCACATTAAATATTTTTAATTAATCAAACCTTTAATTACTTAAGATAAATCCTGATTATATTTGATTTATTAAATCCTTATCATTTAAACTCATTTAAAATAACACATTTTAGAAATCAATTATAACTAAAACATTTTAAACTCCTAAATACAACATTTTAAAAACCATTTATTTTACAAGTGAAACTTGTTTAACTTTGCTTTTTTTAAAACTTAAACATTCTGTTGTATTTAAAAATCTGAACAACTGGAATCTATCTCCCCAAAAATCTCGAACGAACTCCCAGAAACTTCTGCGTCTACCTCGGGTAAATCCAACAAAGCCCCGAGTCACCCTATCCTACAACTGCTTCGAGAATAACTTCAGTATACACGAAAAACACTTCGAGCTCCATCCCTTCTCCCCCAAAACCCATACTTCCCTGATACATAACCGTGCACATAAACGTGCACATCACCGTCGACCATCGGCGATCTTCTCTCCGGCCTCCATCAAGTCACTCACGATCCCTACCATGCATCACGCAACCCAGAAATTCAAATTTGATCGAGAATCGAATTTTGATAAATCGAACCCAAATAGCTCGAAACCCATCACCAGAAAATCATCCCTCCACGGCGACCCCAACCTCGAGAAACCCCGACACCTTAGCCGTAGCTCCCTCTCGACCTCCAGAATCTACGAAAACAAGAGCGATCACTTCCGGTTGTGCCTGGACGTCGCGACTACCTCAACAGTTCAACCCATTTAAAAGCAGCCTAAAACCCTACTTCGATCCAATTCGAAGAATTTATTCATCAGAAAAATTCTTATGCATTTTTCCTATGATCTCCCCCTTCCCTTTCACCTTCGAGTTCAACCACGGCACCCAGATCATCTTCGTTCGCCGCCGATTGACCAAAATGCCCAAAAACATAAATTTCAAAATTCTCTTTAATTACCAATCTAAAAATCTTGATATACATACCAAAAATCTTCATTTTCCATTTCGAAACAGATTGTATAATCAAAACTCGAAATTTAATCATTCGATTTTATGACTAAATGTTAATCAACATTATGATATCTTAATTTAAAAATAACTGTTTAATATAAATGCTTGAGATTATTTTTAAATTTTGAATCTAGTTGATACTAACATTTTTCATTTATACATCAGATCCTAAAAGAGACTATGGAAAGAGGAATTTAAATTTGTTCTATTTTTATTTTAAACCTGTTAACATATAACAGAGAACTGAGTATATACCAGACATGCAAGCAATTTTACATACACATACATATATATATTCAGACAATATTTCATTCATATCACCATCTTACTTTAGAAATTAATCACAAGATCAAGTTATAAAATAGATCCAGGTCTTAAAATGAAAGTTTTGCTCATCAGGTAATATTGAACAGAGAACAGTATATATAAAATCAAACATCTCACCTACATATCTATGCAAATCCAGATAAATTCTAACTGAAGAATTCAATATAATCCAATATCATCACATGCAATTTAGTTAAACCAGATTAATCTGTTTTTAAAAATAGAATTTACTCACCTGAAATTTAAAACAGAAAACAGATTTTGTTTCCAGGCTTTCCAGTTTTGAATTTAAGCTTGATTTCCTTTTTGCTTGTTGAATTTTAAACTTGCAATTTGATTCTTGCTGTTGATCTTTGGTTACTAATTGATAGGTTTGAAACTGATTTGATCTTCTTTTGATTTGCAGTTAAATCCCCAGATTTTCCAGACTGATTTGTATTTGAGAATTCCAGATTTACATCTTCTTTGAATTTGGTTTCCAGGTTTCTATTTTGATTTCAGGTTTTTCATTCTTCTTTGAATATTTAGATTCGAATTGTTCTTAGTGGAGAAAGAATTTGAAGAAAAGATAATCTTAAACTGAAAAGAGAAAACAGATTTTTCTTCTTACATAAATTTTTACAATTTGGAGAAAAGAAAATAAAATAGATAAAGCCACTTGTCCTTTTAATTAGCTTACACATAGGTTTGCAATTTACAAATGTCACTAAACTACTCTAATATGCCAACAAGTGTTACTCTTGTTTTTAATAAATTTATTTAAGACATTTATGTTTTTATGAAATATTTATAAGTATATAATGTATTTATCTCTTTTTATAAATAAGCTTTTAGATTTTATATAAATATACAAATGTGAAAAACTATTATTTAAGTAACTTATACTTTGATCAAACATTTATAACATATTTTTATATACTTGAGAACTTATTTTAACTCTATATATATTTTTTTTACAAACCCATTTTGACTTATATTTGAATATTTAGAAAAGATGATTAAAATAAATGAACTTCTTATTTAAATCTTATTTAAGCTTACATATATATTTTTAAATAAGAAACTATTCTTGTTATTTAAATCATAAATATCATTTTCAAAAGTATTGAATTAAATTACAAATTTCCAAATTACAAATTATATATATATTAAAGTTTGAAAATACTTTATTAAATTCAAATTCAATATTCTTTCCATCCCAATATATACAAATATATATATTCTAAATGAAAATATTTTTAACATTAGCTTTGATAATTACTATATTGAATTTAATACATAACTTCAAATAACAATATATATATATACATATATATTATAATTTGAAAACTTATCCTTTTATTACATTAAAGATTCCCTATTTATAATATATATATACCTATATATATATATTATAAATATAAACACTTATATTAGTTTTAGAAAGATAAATCTTCTAAATTTAAAATTGTTAGAAAAGATATTGCCAAATTAGTTATTATTAGCTTTTTAAAATGAATAAACTTGTCAATTTATAAAATAAAATCAACAAATCAATTTAATTATTTATAAAGATTATTAAATTGATATTGCCAAATTTCCGGGATATCACATTCCTTCCCCCTTAAAATAATTTCGTCCCCGAAATTTAAAAGCAAAGATAATTTAATAACCCCGCAAAATTTTAATTTTAATTTCAAACAGCAACCTTACATATCAATCATATTCTAACAATCATAGCAAACAATTTAATCAAACAAATTTAACTATCCAGTCAAAATCTGGATAGAATTTACTCGAGTTCCCCCAAGTATATATATATACCGGGATACTTGTTCTACAGAATCTTAACTAACTATCTACAATAATCTAGAACTCCTTCCCATCTAGATCACAAATCTGAACAAGATATCAGACTAAACTCAAAACCATCCCAACTACCAAATCCTTCTGAACTGCTGATTTCACAACCAGTGACAGATCAAACACGTATTCCCTTAGAGATACATGAAATAAAATGAATTCCAGTTATCCGAACTGGCAACTAAATCCTGGAGATAAAAATCTAATTTCCAGAGAACACAGAAAAACTCAAAATACTTCCGGAACTAGCTCTTTAGTTTTTCCACACCTTATATCTCCTTTGATCGGAGAAAACTTAAATAATATCCAAATTTCAACTTCAATTTCCAAATTCCATCAATTCTTAATTGCATAACTCCTTTGACGATATAAGAGTCACTTCATCCTTCCTGATCAGCTTAACCCTTTCTGATGCTTCTTGAAATAATCTAGACCAACATCAAACCAATTTCCGGATCCTACTCAACAAAATGGTTTCCAAAAATACGCCAAAATCCAGAACACAACTCTACTCCACAATCATTAGAGCACTTCGAACTACTTCTCCTATCTGAAATAGCCAAACAGTTGCACTTGACAACCTTACCTCCAAATCCTGAAAAATTTCTTCACGCTTAGAGATACACTTGAATTTCCTATAGAAATCCTCTACTCCAAGAAAATTACAACTCCCGGATTGCTCCCACTCTAGAATAGTTACTACCTTGCTTTCGCTGCACAACTCTGATCTTGAACAGATGAGAATGCCGTCGGAGAAACTCGAGCACAAACTTGATCATCCACAGTTCACCATACCATAAAATCTTAGCGAACCCTTCCATTTGGTCAAAAACATCCCAATAGAATTCCTTCCAGAAATTTAGGTATGATCAATCCCTCTCCAAAGAATCCTTAGCTGCTTCACCAAATTATTCTCTAGGAGACATCCTTCTATTAAGCTGAACCACCGGTAACTCCACGAATCAAGTCGATACAGAATCTCAATCTCCAATAATCCCAAGAGAATACTCAAACAATCGCAAGTCACTTTTGCGATCAACCTAGTCCAATTTCCAAAGAAAACTGTTCTCTTTTAACAAATCAGAACAGCTCATACTTAACTAACCAATCCATCAAAGAAATGGATTCACTCTGCTGCTTTTGGATTCCTCCTCTAGAAAAACTGCTTAGCTAGAAAACTTCCTGCCAACACAGAACACTTTCGAGTTGCACCGCTGACACTGACGCCAAAGACTTCCTAATCCAAAACTCTTCGAGAAACTCGGACCTCAAATCAAAACAGAAACACTCTGCTGGACTCAGCCACAATACCGAAACAGACTCACTTCTTCAAACTTGTTCCAGAAGAAACATCTTTGGAACCGTCCATAGTCACCGTGTCTCATCACACAGCTACTACTTCCTGAGGTTACAAAAATACCATCACTCTTTTCAGCTCATCCAATAGATCTACTCTATTCATCCAACTTCAAAGATAAACTCTAAACCATAACTGGTTTCCTTCAGAGATCGGTGAAATCTTTACACCACAACAAAGTTCACTCGAGACAGTATTGGGTCTACAGTCTCGACAAATACACTTCCAAACTCAACACTCAGACTCTAACTATTGGTAATTGTGTTACACACACTACCACCTTATCTACCTTTATAACTCATATTGGAAAACCCGAACAGGTAACCCAATAAATAGGTAGAATAAATATATATATAGTTATATAAAAATTACAAATACGCGCTCTCAAGATAGACACCACTCCAGAGCCTAGGTATTCACTCAACCTACCGCTCTGATACCAAATGTAACGACCCGACTTTCTTTGCCCAGAAAGACGCATCGTTATGAAGAAAGAAAGGGATAGAAGAAGAAAAGAAAAGAAGAGAGAACAACAATACATCAGAAATCTCACAGCGGAACGAGAAATATATTATCACATAAGATATTACATAGTATCATATACATCAGAGTACACAATTTATACATCACAGAATAGACAGTTATAAACTTCTGTCTATTATACAACACAAGTACACCAGTACAATACAGACTAATACAAACACAGCGGAAACTCTATATATCTACTCGCTGAAGCCTCCTGCTCCTCAGCTCCTCCAGTATTCGTCAAGACTAACCTGAATCCCTCGACTACTCAATACAATATTGAGTACCCAAGAGTTTAATAAAACAGAAAATAAACACTTGGGTCAGACATGGGTCTGGTGTGAGTAAACGGTTTAAATTGCTTAACTTTGAAAACCTTTGAAAACAAAAGTATCACGTAAGACTTCCCACACATAAACATGGGTAAGTTTTTACCTTACGCTAACTAAAACATTTGATAGGAAATCCAGTTATATTATAATAGGGTCTAGGGTTTCCAAGTAAAATACAGAAATAGCTGAAATGCTTACATCTCACATTCCAACATAGTTGGGCACAACTAATACGTACGGCACTTATTGGAGTTTGGATTCCATACAATGGCAGGGCTACTGGGGTACCGCCCGTCACAGTACGTGGCCTAGATCACCGTACCGAGGAGTACGCCCGCTCCCCTGCAACACAAAGCCGGAACCATCCCTTACTGGATAATCCCGAACAAGACAACCCCGTAGTTGGCTGCAGTTCCAACTACCCACTAAGCCGAAATATAGAAAGGGACCTCTAGACAGGGATCTATCTTGCTCTCAGTGGGCGCTACCCACGAAACCTTGCTGCACCTCCCCTGTTTTAGCCATTCCCGGTTGATGAGGCTTGAGGTTACGATTACCTTTAATCAGAACATATCACTTAGAATGCTCATCGTCCGCCTGACGATGTACTGAAAGCATTCAATCCATACAAGTTCGTTCCGGGTTCGAACGAAACCGAAGGCACTATCTCGTTACACTCGTTTTGGAATCACCCTCAGAGTTAACGACAATAACCCTTGCACTCTGAATCTTCATCTTCACTTGAGATTCACGACCTATCGTTAATTTGGATCGATGTGGTATTCGGGTCTCCAGACCTGGAATACCGGTATACGGAAACCCGATCCCGGTCTCATCGAAATCCAAAACGTATCTTTTAAGGCCAAGTTGTTTAAAGGTTTAAACAATTTAACTTATCTATATTCATTCAGATAGATAATTCACAAATCACAATTGATAATCACATTATCATTTAAACAGATGATTCATAACCAAATAGGTAATCCATATCAACATCACAATAGTTAATCTATATTACCATCATAATGCAACCAAGCATTCATACCATACAACATTACTTATCTCATTTCTGAGATTACATCCATTCAAGACAAATTAATGTCATCCATTCTTATATAAGCAATGATTTACTTAATCATAACATAATTAATTTAAAATGAATTAAATTAACTATCTCTATCTTAAATTAATTTAAAGTGAATTAAATTAATTACTTCATCTCTTAATTAATTTAAAGTAAATTAAATTAATTATTTCATTATAAATCTTACTTATATAATCATTAATTAATTACAAATAAATTAATTAATCTTTCTCTAATTATCCACTTTAATTAATCACCTTGATTAATCATTCTTTAATTACATTTAAGTAATTATCTTAATTAATTTCACAAATTAATTATCCTTAACCAAATACAGTAATTAACCTTTAATTACTTCATTAATTAATTAATTATAATTAATTACTTTAATCCTTAATTAATTACAATTAATCACTTATCATTTGATTAATTAATCTTAATTAATCAACTCTCAATTACATCATTAATTATAAACTAATGATCCCTAATCACACCTTTAATTATTTATTAATTACATTAAGTAATTAACCTTTAATTAAACCATGATTTATTAATCACCTTTGATTAAACTTAACCAGTAATTAACTCTAATTAATTATCTTCCTTAATTAATTACTTTTAATTAATTACCTTAACCAATAATTAATTATATTATTAATTACCCTTAATTAAACCACAATTATTAATCATCTTTGATTAATATAATCCTTTAATTAATTAATTTAATAAATTATTAAATTAATAATAAATGATTAACTCTTAATCACTTTCATTTAATAAAATAATTATCCTCTAATTACTTTATTAAATATTTTATCTTACTTAATTATATTCAGTAATTATTCCTTAATTACTTCAACAAGTAATTATACTTAATTAATTTATAAATGATTATCTTAAGTTAATCATTAATTAACTACTTAATTATTTAACAAATTATTTAAATTGAATTAAATAATTCCTTAACTCCTTATACTTAAAGATCTTAATTAAGAAAATCATTTATCTTAATTAAGTTAATTAAATTGACCAACAATTTAATTATCTTCCCACATTAAATATTTTTAATTAATCAAACCTTTAATTACTTAAGATAAATCCTGATTATATTTGATTTATTAAATCCTTATCATTTAAACTCATTTAAAATAACACATTTTAGAAATCAATTATAACTAAAACATTTTAAACTCCTAAATACAACATTTTAAAAACCATTTATTTTACAAGTGAAACTTGTTTAACTTTGCTTTTTTTAAAACTTAAACATTCTGTTGTATTTAAAAATCTGAACAACTGGAATCTATCTCCCCAAAAATCTCGAACGAACTCCCAGAAACTTCTGCGTCTACCTCGGGTAAATCCAACAAAGCCCCGAGTCACCCTATCCTACAACTGCTTCGAGAATAACTTCAGTATACACGAAAAACACTTCGAGCTCCATCCCTTCTCCCCCAAAACCCATACTTCCCTGATACATAACCGTGCACATAAACGTGCACATCACCGTCGACCATCGGCGATCTTCTCTCCGGCCTCCATCAAGTCACTCACGATCCCTACCATGCATCACGCAACCCAGAAATTCAAATTTGATCGAGAATCGAATTTTGATAAATCGAACCCAAATAGCTCGAAACCCATCACCAGAAAATCATCCCTCCACGGCGACCCCAACCTCGAGAAACCCCGACACCTTAGCCGTAGCTCCCTCTCGACCTCCAGAATCTACGAAAACAAGAGCGATCACTTCCGGTTGTGCCTGGACGTCGCGACTACCTCAACAGTTCAACCCATTTAAAAGCAGCCTAAAACCCTACTTCGATCCAATTCGAAGAATTTATTCATCAGAAAAATTCTTATGCATTTTTCCTATGATCTCCCCCTTCCCTTTCACCTTCGAGTTCAACCACGGCACCCAGATCATCTTCGTTCGCCGCCGATTGACCAAAATGCCCAAAAACATAAATTTCAAAATTCTCTTTAATTACCAATCTAAAAATCTTGATATACATACCAAAAATCTTCATTTTCCATTTCGAAACAGATTGTATAATCAAAACTCGAAATTTAATCATTCGATTTTATGACTAAATGTTAATCAACATTATGATATCTTAATTTAAAAATAACTGTTTAATATAAATGCTTGAGATTATTTTTAAATTTTGAATCTAGTTGATACTAACATTTTTCATTTATACATCAGATCCTAAAAGAGACTATGGAAAGAGGAATTTAAATTTGTTCTATTTTTATTTTAAACCTGTTAACATATAACAGAGAACTGAGTATATACCAGACATGCAAGCAATTTTACATACACATACATATATATATTCAGACAATATTTCATTCATATCACCATCTTACTTTAGAAATTAATCACAAGATCAAGTTATAAAATAGATCCAGGTCTTAAAATGAAAGTTTTGCTCATCAGGTAATATTGAACAGAGAACAGTATATATAAAATCAAACATCTCACCTACATATCTATGCAAATCCAGATAAATTCTAACTGAAGAATTCAATATAATCCAATATCATCACATGCAATTTAGTTAAACCAGATTAATCTGTTTTTAAAAATAGAATTTACTCACCTGAAATTTAAAACAGAAAACAGATTTTGTTTCCAGGCTTTCCAGTTTTGAATTTAAGCTTGATTTCCTTTTTGCTTGTTGAATTTTAAACTTGCAATTTGATTCTTGCTGTTGATCTTTGGTTACTAATTGATAGGTTTGAAACTGATTTGATCTTCTTTTGATTTGCAGTTAAATCCCCAGATTTTCCAGACTGATTTGTATTTGAGAATTCCAGATTTACATCTTCTTTGAATTTGGTTTCCAGGTTTCTATTTTGATTTCAGGTTTTTCATTCTTCTTTGAATATTTAGATTCGAATTGTTCTTAGTGGAGAAAGAATTTGAAGAAAAGATAATCTTAAACTGAAAAGAGAAAACAGATTTTTCTTCTTACATAAATTTTTACAATTTGGAGAAAAGAAAATAAAATAGATAAAGCCACTTGTCCTTTTAATTAGCTTACACATAGGTTTGCAATTTACAAATGTCACTAAACTACTCTAATATGCCAACAAGTGTTACTCTTGTTTTTAATAAATTTATTTAAGACATTTATGTTTTTATGAAATATTTATAAGTATATAATGTATTTATCTCTTTTTATAAATAAGCTTTTAGATTTTATATAAATATACAAATGTGAAAAACTATTATTTAAGTAACTTATACTTTGATCAAACATTTATAACATATTTTTATATACTTGAGAACTTATTTTAACTCTATATATTTTTTTTTACAAACCCATTTTGACTTATATTTGAATATTTAGAAAAGATGATTAAAATAAATGAACTTCTTATTTAAATCTTATTTAAGCTTACATATATATTTTTAAATAAGAAACTATTCTTGTTATTTAAATCATAAATATCATTTTCAAAAGTATTGAATTAAATTACAAATTTCCAAATTACAAATTATATATATATTAAAGTTTGAAAATACTTTATTAAATTCAAATTCAATATTCTTTCCATCCCAATATATACAAATATATATTCTAAATGAAAATATTTTTAACATTAGCTTTGATAATTACTATATTGAATTTAATACATAACTTCAAATAACAATATATATATATACATATATATTATAATTTGAAAACTTATCCTTTTATTACATTAAAGATTCCCTATTTATAATATATATATACCTATATATATATATTATAAATATAAACACTTATATTAGTTTTAGAAAGATAAATCTTCTAAATTTAAAATTGTTAGAAAAGATATTGCCAAATTAGTTATTATTAGCTTTTTAAAATGAATAAACTTGTCAATTTATAAAATAAAATCAACAAATCAATTTAATTATTTATAAAGATTATTAAATTGATATTGCCAAATTTCCGGGATATCACAACCCATGTTGACTTGACTATTATAACTTCCTATTAACATTGTAATTATTATCTATTAACATTGTAACTTACATAACTCCTTAATGTATTAAATTATTTGTATTTTAGCATTTTATTTGTAATTAATATGATAATGTATAATTAATTGCACATAACCACATATATGTTTTATATTGTAATTGAAGTTTGTGTGTTTATTTCTTAAATTGATACTTTACCTTATATTTATTTTGTTTGTTTATTTATTTGGTAAATAAGATTATTTATATTTCTATTTGTAACTTTTTAGTTTCTACATTTAGGGATTTCTGGACATACATTTATGTACAAATTTCACAAAAATATTTATTTCAACATTTTAATGAATTAGAACCGTATCTTTCCCAAGAAGGAAATATTACAGTTGCAAACTTTCCATAAACTACCGTATAGTGGGATTATGCTGCATTTGCAATTTCAAGGAATTTTCTCTTCTTATTTTTATTGAAATAAACAATTCAAACTATGAAAAAGACACCCCTACTTTGCACATCTCTTTCATTTTCACTTATCCCTTGTTATTTCAAATGAAATACTTTCCACATATAATTGTGAGATTGGACTGTTTTTGGACATTGACATAGCAATCAATACAACTAAATTGTCATTCTACAAATCCAATGAATTAAAATATAGAAAATTTATACCCTAAATCAAATTAGAGCATTCCAAATGAATGATTAATAGTTTATAACCCAAATGATGAAATTTGGAAATAAGCTACAGAATTCTATCAATATCATATTTCACAAATTTTAGGGATTATTCTCCCTAAATTCCAGATCCAGGGTGTATATATCATTTCATCAAAGTTGAATAATTTACTGAATATGTAGGCAAGGATTTCAAATTAGATTTATTCATTTAAGCCTACAATTCAATGGTTTTCACACAGGCATAATAACAAAATAAAATTTCAATGATATAAATTTAGTATTATGTAAATCACATAACCTCCCGCTCACCTATTAGCTTTAAATCCTCAGATCCAAATCCATTCGTCTTACTTGACTCTTTTATTTTCTACCAAAAATATGTATTTAAAAATGTATACATGCTCATCAGATTTGCAGATCTGAAAGAGGATTTAAGTTTATATGGAAATCTAAATTTATAATTCTTAAATTTACCTTTTCATAGAATTGATTCACTCCTTTTCTTCTCATTTATTTTTTATCCTTCTCAATCTATACATATATAGTATTTTTATAATTTCTAGAAGTAGTGGAGAAGGAAAAAATGCAGAGCTCCGATGCTCAGTTTAGAAAATATGAGAAGAAAATAAGGGGCTAGACCTGTATTTATAGGCGCTAGAATCAATTATATCCATTGGATTATTATTTATTAAATCCGACCCGTTTAGGTCGAGGTTCAACCTGCACTGGCCCTAACCAACCGGTTGACCGGCTATTCCAAGCGATCAACTGGTGGGTCCCGAAGCTTAATTATGCCATCAATGTCATAACCGTGTTAATTTATTTAAATTGATTTGAATTCTTTTTTATTATTTTTGATTTGAAAACTTCAAACGTTGATAACTTCTTTGTTTGAACTCCGATCGCGAAGCTTTATACATGAAACTTGATCAGAAAAGCGCTACAAAATTAATAGTGCAAGATTCATGGCAAAATTATGACATTTTCTCCAATTCCATTTTTGAGCCTTATAAATTATTTATTAACTCTTTTTAATTAATTACATTTATTTTATAGGGCGTTACGGCTATGGAGATCAAAAGCTGGGTATGGTCGCAAAAAGGGGTGGCATTTTAAGAAGAAAGAAGTGAGTGGTTGGCTTGGTTTAAATTGAGAAGGAGGAGGAGATAAATTCTCCTCTTACCAATTCTCAGATTCAAATATGGAATTCATACAGAAAAAACCCCTTTTTTCTTCTATGTTATGACCAGTTAAAAAAGGGCTATATTAGCCAATAAATAACCAAAACTCATTTAATTATTAATGTTATATAAATCATATTTAAATGCATATCGATATTATATATTGATACATACATATATAACTTATATAATGCACTCAACTAATTACCAATGGGACTTAAAAAATACTAATAACACCAAATACATCAAATAAATAATAATTAATATTTCAAAAAAATTAATTAATTTAATTAATTCATAACAATTATAAGTCAATCAAATCATCATGTAGTATTTTGGAGAAATTAACAACGCGGTTGTGCGACTCATAGATGTAAATTCAGTTAGTGATAAATATCGAACAATTCAAATATTAATATTCACACGTTATCTTAGTTAGTGGTGTGACGCTTTGGTCGAAATTTATTTTCTAAAAATCTTCATTAGTAAATCCAATTTTACAATTTAAGCGGTACCTTTTTGTAATGATTATTTACACTGATTATCTTCCTCAATGTTATATCACTTTAAAACTTATGGAATTATATGGTCAAAATTCCAATATTGTCTGCATCCAACTCGGATAGTCCTTAAAACAAGGTCCTTGGTTCAATGATAACATTTATTATTAATCGTACTACTTTGACCAAAGACTTTGACTTTAAGTTGACTACAATTGGCCTTAATACTAACCTTATATAACCAAGGAGACTAGTTCTCTATGGTATAGTGTTTCATTTCCAATACTTCAACTCAGACCCGGCTATAGTCTTCAATGGATGTCATGTCACGATCTAACTATAATCAAAGATGAGTATTGTAATGACCCGCAAATATATCAATTTGATAAATTTTATATATTTTTAAATATTCAAATATAAGCTTTTTAAAACATAGATTATGATGTTCTAAACAAGAATGATGGTAATCTTATTTTGAATAAGTATTTACAAATTATATAAACTTTGAAGGAATATCGATAAAATGGTCGAAAATCATTTTATTAATAAACAACTCTATAATTATCAGAAGTCACACACGGAGCTGGATACACACTTATTTATCCATTTAAACATGAATATGAAATAAAATTAAATAATTTTATTTTTTAAAATAAAATGTATTTATGACATCATCAATAATGGCATCATATTTAATAATTGATTTATGAATTTAAATTGAGATTTAATGATTTAGTAGTTACTATAATAATTGTTTTAAATGATAATAATTCATTTTAATTAGCTATGAAGTGATAATAAATCATTTATAATAGTTTTATAAAGAGATATATATATATATATATTGATTTGAAATTATAAGGAAAATTGATATCGCTTTATCGATATAATAGCACTTTTTGTAAAAAATAGTTTAATATTAATTTATATGGTTTATAAATCAAATACGATCATTTTAATTAGTTAAAAATGATAAAAAATCAGTTTTCAAATTTTGTTTACATTTATATGTAAATTAATTTTGAACTGAACATGTAATCGTGAATCGGCTTTCCGATTTTTGACGGTTTAACGAATAGAAGTTGTTCAAAGTTGTTGCAACCTTATTTATATGTCTTGTGCACATATATAACATACACATGCACACCCTAACATATACATGAACACAAATATACATACAAATATACATATACACTTGTGTGTGTGTGTGTATATATATATATATTAAAAAAGATCTAAGATATTTTTCATAAACTTCATCCTTAAGCAAACCAAAGTCAAACTCTTATACCCATCAAATCACACACATGGAGGCATAAGGGGGGTGGCATAGCCGTGTGCCTTGAGGTGATTGGAAGGGTATGGGCAAAGGCATTTTGGTTCACGCACATTTGGATATTTATTTCCAAAAATTTTCCTATAAATACCCATCCATTCTTTCATAATTTTAACACTATTATTCATCTTCTTCTTCCTCTTTCTCAAGATATTTTAAAGGCTTCTCTACTTAGGAAAATTATGAAGAAAATTAGCAAAAAGAAAGTAAATTTATATAAGTGTATATACATTAGAAATCCACTTCAAAACAAGCTCAAACCACTACTCTTCTCTCTCTAAACTCATGGTCACCACCTCCTACCACTCAAGGCCAAGCCAATCTCCACTTGCATGCTTAGGATGCGCATATTCAAATGTCAAGGCTCGATTCAATAGGCTTTATTTCGATCGTAGCAAAGCTATAGTGAATTTTCGTAAAGTTAGAAACCAATGAAAGTGAGAAACTCTATTTATATTATGCTATTTGTAACAACCCTAGATTTTGGCATATATTTTAATTTTGACTTTATTTTTTATTTTAAATTATTTTAAACTTGTTCTATTTCAAACATCTCATTTTAAATATAAATGTTGATTATTATGTGAACTATAATTTCAAACTAGTATAAATTGGTTATTTTACTGAAAAGTGAATTTCTGTTCAAACTGTTCAATTTTTGGCTTTTAAACTTAAAATTTTAATTATTTAATATCTTAAATTTTATCTTTTATTATGAAAATAGATGTAATAACTTGAACACTGCTTTTTGTTTCGTTGAAAACAGAGTTAAACTGTAAAAGTTATGTGTATTTCAATATTGTGTGTAAACTGATGTATTTAGCAATATTGTCTATTTTAAATTATATTTTTCTTGGTCATATTTTATTTTAATATGTGTTAATATGTTATTTTATGTATATTTTTATCTTTTAATAATTTTAAAGTGATAGTATAATTTTTCTAAAGTTATTGAATTTATTTTCTAATTTTAAAACCTAGTTTCCATTTCTTTGCTATTTTCTTAATTTAGTTATATAATTAAAATTTAATTATTTATTCACTTTGAAAATGTTTTAAAAGTCATTTTTATTTCAAATTTCGTCTTATAATATTTTTAAAATGGAGTAAATAATTTTCCAAAGCCATTGGTAATTTTCTTGTAATTTTTATGTCCTGTTTGCTATTTTTAAACAATTTCTTTATTCCTTTTTCTATTTTTCTCCAATTTAATTATTTATTTTATTTTGGAAATGATAAATAAATTATTTTATTTCAAATTTTCACTTCATAATATTTTTAAAATGAAGATATTTTTCCAAGACTAGTAGTGATTTATTTGTAATTTCCGGACACTGTTTTGTATTTTTAAGTAATTTCTTTCATTCTTTTTATATTTTCCTTAAAATTAATTATTTATTTTCTTATATTTTTACTTAGTTTCGGTTTGTAAAGCATATTTCTGAGTTTATTTTGTTTATATAAAATTAAAAAGAAAAGGAAATGTCAAAGGTTTAAAAAGTTACAAAACTTAAGGCTTTTCACCTTCAAAACTCTTCATTTTCTCAACTCCTCATTTATGTGCATTTTTGGCTGTACAATATTTTTCTTAGCTATGTATTTTCATTATCTTTCACATGAAAAATACCTCAGCTCCTCATTTTTCATGGCTTGAGAGATTTGGTAATGGCTTCACTTCCTTTTTCTACTTTTTCTTCTTATTTTCTATGAATTTTGCCTTGCTTTCCCTTGCTTTTTGATAGGTCTCCCCTACATAGCCACGGCCACCACACTCTACACTTCCTTCCAGCCATTACCACCACCTATACTCCAGACCATGACCAAGGCCGAGCCATCCATGGTGACCAAACTCCTCAAAAATGCAACCTATTGCCAAAAAACAATGCTATTTGACCACTACTTGTTCATATCCTTCAACCACCACCCTAACCATCACCATAGCCGCCACCACTCCTCTGACCTGACCTCTACACACCCCTTTCCACCACTGACTAGTCATGGTGCACCCAGGCCGAGCCATAACCCCAAGTTCGAGCCTTTGTTTTGACCAAAAATCACACTATTTGCCTTAAAACTCTTCACATCTTCATATATAAACTTCACCACCATATTCCACTACCTAGGCCGTACATACACATGACAAAAATCTGAGCCAAACTTGTTCAAACCATAGCTAAATAACACCCCTAGGCCGTGCCAAATAGTAGAGAAGGCAAGGCAAAAGACTGTGTATTCGTATCTCTTTTTATTTCAAAGTTATTGAGTTTTAAAGTGTATTGAATTGTGTTGTTTTGATTGTTTGTTTTGGGTTGTACACAAGAGTTGTAGCTTGGATTCGCTCTCCACTCAAGTCCGTAATCGTGCTTTGTTTTCTGTTGTGCCTTTGGTTTTGAAATCTTCAGCAATTAGAGGTGAGTAAATCTCACCAGACATTTATACTTATAAAAATGTGAATTGACACCATTTGAATGTGTAGAACTATTATGTGATGTTATAACTGCCTGTGATCATTTATTTATGATGTTAAATTTATTTACCTATTATATCATCTGTTATTTTTATATGTTATTAACTGTTCATTTATATCTGTTTATCACACCGCAAGTTCCCTGCTAGTATAGAAATCACTATGGGTTGAAATGATACATACCCGAACGGACTTTAGAATAAGGAAAAATATACATCTTTGTAAACTGCGGATTGAAATGATATATATCTGTATCATTTGACCTAGGCTAGAAAATTTTATACAGACCCGTGGTTTATATATTTTTCTAAATTTTTTAAATGTTTTAAAAATGTAAATATTATGATATTTTGATTTAAATTTTATTAAAATGATTTCTATTAAATATTTGTGATTTTATACGAATTAAATAAGTAAATTAAGTAAATGGTGAAGTAGAATTTGAAATATAAGTTAATTTTGGAATTTATGATTTTGTGTTTAAATGGAATTTATGTAAAGTAAGAAAATATGAAAAATTTGATTTAAAAGATGAATTTAATGATTCTTATTAGGTAATAATAATTTTTAAAAGTGTTAATGATTTTGTATAAACTAAAATATGAAATAAATGAATATTTAAGCTGAATTTGGAAATACAACTTAAATTGAATTTTGTGGAATTTGTTTGAAAGAGAAAATTTAATTTAGTAAAATAAATGGAAATAAGTTATATTTTGGAAACTTAAACTTAGTTGTTAAGTTAAGAATTTAATTAAAGAAATGAAAATTTAATTGTTATTTAATTTGATTTTTATGGAAATTTGACTTTATAAAATCATAGAAATAAGGGTATTTAAATGATTGTTTTTAAATGTGAAATTATATGATTTTATAAGTTAAATGATTTATATTAAAAGTTAAATATGTGTGGAATTGTAAATAAAACTCTGAATTTGATTTGACGGCATTTATGAAATGTAATGTAAAAGATATTACTGCATTTTTAAAATGCTGTAGTTGTTTAAATGAACTAAAAGGCTAATTTGAACTAAAGGTTATTATAGCACTTTGTCAGTTCTATAGTTGTTTAATTTAACCAAAGTTTACTTGAAATTAAAAGAAACCTATTACAGCATTTAAATGCTGTCTTTTGTTAATGGACTAGTTTAAAACATAACATTTCGTAGCATTTTCTAAGTGCTGCGAAAGTTGATTTTTCTTTGTTTAATAAATTCAAATGAATAAATGATCTTTGAAAAAGATTAAATTTTGGAAATTAAATATTTAATTATTAAATATAATGAATTGACTTTAAATGATTTAAATGGAATAGTTGATTTGGGAAATACAACTATTTTGAAATATGATTAAATGGTATTTAAATTTAAATTAAATAGATGATGTTTTGAAATGATATTTTGATATTTTGAAATGATATTAAATCTTGAAATAAATAATTGAAGTTATATTAGTATGAAAAATATTTGGTTTACTTGTAATTTGAATCTATTTAAAAGATATTGGACTGATGAAATATAGGATAATAAAGCTTTGGAATTTAATTTATAATTTGAATAGTTATTTTGTGGATTAAATCTATATTTGAAATTTATAAGATTTGAAATGGTCTATGGAAATTTAATTGAAATAAATGATTGAATTGAATTGAAACTTTAGAAATTTTAATACTTGATCTGAAAGTATAATAATTACACTTTTAAATGGTTTAGATGAATTATTTTGATTGAAATATAAACTATTTAAAAGGTGACTTGAAATGATAATAAATGAATGATATCTTTGAATTTAAAAGGTATTTAAAGTTGAATATTTGGATTTGAACTCAAATGATGATTTGAAATGAAGTTTTGAAAGGATATGATATTTTGATATATTAAAATGATTTGAAATGAAGTTTTGGAAAGATTTGATATTTTGATATATTAAAATGATCTAAAATAAAGTTTGAAAGGATATGACATTTTGATATATTAAACTGATTTGAAATGAAGTTTTGGAAAGATTTGATATTTTGATATATTAAAATGATTTGAAATGAAGTTTTGGAAAGATATGATATTTTGATATATTGAAATGATTTGAAATGAAGTTTTGAAATGATACGATATTTTAAATATATTGAAATGGTTTGGAATTGATTTAATCTTTATTTTGATAAAGATTTGGATTTGAAATTCTATTTTGAAGTATAAACTGTTTTTAAATTATAACCACGGGTTATAATAACGATTGGTTGTTAAAGAGACCGGGATCGGATATGGACATTGTGCTATCCCGGAATTTCAAGGAATTTAAAATGTGATAATCTCTTAATTAATTATTTAAAATTGGTAAAATTGTTGTTTTCAAACAATTTAATAATGAGTTGTTTTTAAATATAGTTATAAATAGATTCTTAAATGGAATAATTATTTAAAAATTTAATTTGTGTTATTTAGAAATAGATTTAAATAGACTTATTTTCTAAGTGTTGTTTAAATGTGTATATATATATATGTATATTTAAATTGATTTTAAATAGGATAATTATTTATAATTAATAATGTGTTTATTTAATTATATATATGTTTGAGTTGATTTTAAATTGGATTTTTAAATTGCATTTGAATTTGGATTTAAACTTGAATTTAAAGGAATATATATATCTTAAAATAAAAATAATAATATAGTTTGGATATAAAATATATGGATAAAATTTTTATTTAAAATAAGATTTGTCTTATATTATTTTCCTTAAAGAGTTTTATTTATATAAATTAAGATAGTGTTTATTAAATAGTAATAAATATAAAAGTTTTATATTTACACTTAAAAATGAATTAAATATATTATATATGATTTTATTAGAATATAATTGGTTTTTATTTTATTTCCTTTTAAAGGTTTCATTTATATATAATTAAGAAAAGGCATTTATAAATTAAGAAGTGTATTAATTAATTAGGATAATTAAATATAAAATCTTTTTAAATCATTTTATTAAATAATTAAAATGTATTATTACAAGTGTTTAATTATAAAGGCTTGTGAATACATGTGTTAAGAAATTAGATAAGGTAAGAGACAAGTGTCACATTTATTTTAATTTTCTTTAATTTTAATAAATCCTAAATTAACACTATATAAACTCCTACCTTCTTCCTTAAATTCTTTTCTTATCCTCTCTTTTCTAAAGCAAGAAACTCAAACCTGTAAACTTTCTTCAAGACAACTCAGTTCAAAATCAAAAGCCTGTAATCTTCTCCTCAAAAACAAATCTCAGATCAAAACAAAGAAAACCCTATAACACTTCTAAAAAACAAATGCAAACCAGAAATAAATCTAAATCCTGTAAAGCTTCTTCTTCAACCTGTAAACTGTTTTATTCTCAAGCCTACAATCTCCTCAAAACCAAATGCAAACCAGAGAATAATAAAAGCCTGTAATCAAAGCAAACCAAACAAGATCAACAACTAAATCAAAGCTTTTGCAGTTAGGCATTTCCAGATTCATAGGGTTTCAAGCTTTTCAAGTTGCTGTAGCAATTTTCAAGTGCAAACTGTTTCAAAAACTTCTTTGCTCATCATTTAAAAAGGTGGGTAAACTTTTAGATTAAAAACTTAAGTAACAAATATATGTTTCATGTGAATTACTGTATGATGATTTCTTTGCATATCTGTATATATGTAAGCCTGTGTGTATTTCAGTTGATTTTATCATTGTTGTTCTTAGTTTAAACCTCTGTCCTTTAAACTGTGAGCATGAAACATCTTTAAATTTGATGCATATGATAAGTGTTTGAAGTAAACTCATGAAGTATGTTTGGAAATATGTATGCATGTTGTTTTAATCTACATATATGAATATATGAATGATTTAAAACCCGAGTACATATGTGATTCATTTGTTCATATCAGTGCTTCTCTGTTCCTTCTTACAGAGTTTAAGTGACAATTAAAATTTAAGATTTTTTTTATAAAACCACTGTTAGGACCTGAATTTAAAACAAAATAGTTTTGTTAAATCATAACCTAAGAATCGGAAATAGATTCCAATATTTTAAAGTTTTGAACTATGCTAGAATATGTAAGATACAATAGTGATGCTAAAATCAGGTTAAATCAAATGTTTTAATTCGTTGTTTCAGGGTTATAACTTGAATATATTTGGAAAATTAGGATTTTTAAAACTTAAATCAAAAATTTTAATGTTGCATTGAGTTTGCAATTTGGGTTTAACTGGAAATTGAATATGAGGCAACCTCTGGCGATCAAGAGGTTGAGAAGTCTCGGGGTTTCTGTTGGAGGTGTATGGAGTTGTGAAGTGTTCGGGAAAATTGCCTGGAAGTGATTTCGATCGTAGAGGCGACATGGAGGAGCGGATTTTGGTTTTTAAACCTAATTTGGGCATGTCTGGAATCGAGATCATTGCGAAGTCTCGGATGCATCGAGTTGCATCAAACTTTGTGATGGGACAACGTGGATGGTTAGCAAGTCATGGCCGAAATCGCAGCGAGGTCTGGTGATCGGCGTCGTGGGTTCGAGGGATTTCCGGTGAGAATGAGTTTCCGGATTGTGGACTTTGGTGTCGATTTCGATTCACGATTGAATCGAGTAATCTGGTGATCGCGTGGGGTTGCCGAGGTCGGAGTTGAGTTGTCGGAGGGCGGAACGTTGTTCGTCGACGATCGGGGTCGATGTACACGTGCACGTGTACGTTTCGTGCATCTGGAAGCTTGGAAGTTTGGGGAAGAAGCATGGACTCGGGAATGATCTCGAGTAGGGTTCGTGTGTGACTCGAGGAAGAAGTGAATGCGAGAGACTCGTATTTTGTTCGAGTTTTTATATGATAGGCTCGGGTTTGTTTTGAATTGTTACCGGATTTTTTAATTTATGTAAAATAATAACCAAAGTTTAAAGTTAAAAAAAAATGTGAACCAGGTTTTAAAAAGCAAAAGTAACTTAAATAAATCAAGTTTTCAAAAATGTATTAACTAAGTTTTTAAGCAAAGATAAAGGTTTAACTAAGTTTAAATATATTTAAGAAAATTTAAAGTATGATTAATTAATGTAATTAATTAATGATAAAGGACTAATTAAGAAATTAATTAAGAGAAATTGATTTATTTAATTAACTAATGATTAGGGGTTGATTAATTTATAATTAAGGATTATTAATCAAGTAATTAAGATTATTGATTAATAATTAGAGATTAATTTATTTTGATTAGAAATTAATAAATTAAGTAATTAGAGATTGATTAACTGGTAATTAAGAAGTACTTGATTAAGTTTATTAATTAATAATTAGGTTTTATAAATTAATAATTAAGAAATAATTAATATATAAAGATTAATTAAGGATTAAATAACTGATAATTAAGTAGTACTTAATCTGTTTTTAAGTTTTATTAATTGATAATTAAGGTTTATTAATTAATAATTAAAAGAATAATTAACCTGTAATTAAAGATTAATTAATTTGTTTAAGGGTAATTAAGGGATGAATTACTCAAGTGTAATTAATAAAATGAATGTGATTAATTTAAGTTAATTAATTTGTAAATTAATTAAAGATAATCACGATAAAGGATTAAGCGTGAATACTTAATAAGATTGATAAGTATAATTACTTAGTATAAGTAATTAATGTATAATTACAAGATGTAATTAATTAAAGGGAATTACTTAATGGGAAGTAATTGAAGTATAATTACTTTGTAAAAGTAATTAAGGATTTAATTATTTGGTGTAATTAATATAATTAATTAAGAAGTTAATTAATTAAGGTAAGTAATTACAGGATGATAATTACTATTAATGGTTAATAAAAATTTATTTGTGAAATTTATTAAAGGATAATTACTTCATGTAATTAAGGAATAATTAATCAAGGATGATTAATATTTAATGAGTAATTAATTAATTAAAGGTTTGTAATTAATTAATAATTGATTAAGCAAGGTTAGATAATTAATTCTTAAGTAATTAATTTAATTTAAGTTAATTGAATTAATTATAACATAGGGTTAATAATTGTTGCTTATATATGATTGTTGTGTAGAATATCTGATTTGATTGATATCTATTGGACGATATGCTGTGATATTCTGTGATATGATATTGGATATATCTGTGATAAATGTGTGATATTTATCTGTGTTAAATACTGTGTGAATTCAAGTATTGAATTGAATTGTTTAAACCCTTAAACAACTTGGACCTAAAAGATGGCGATTTGGATTTCGATGAGACCGGGATCGGGTTTCCAGATTTGGATATCCGAATACCACATCGATCCAAGTTAAACGATAGGTCGTGAATCTCAAGTGAAGATGAAGATTCAGAGTGCAAGGGTTATTGTCGTTAACTCTGAGGGTGATTCCAAAATGAGTGTAACGAGATAATGCCTTCGGTTTCGTTCGAACCCGGAACGAACTTGTATGGATTGAATGCTTTCAGCACATCGTTTGGTGGACGATGAGCATTCTAAGTGAGGTGTTCTGATAAGGTAATCATAGCCTCAAGCCTCATCAACCGGGAATGGCTAAAACAGGGGAGGTGCAGCAAGGTTAGTGGGTAGTGCCCAAGTAGGATAAGATTTCTTCTGTCTAGAGTCCCTTTTTATTCAGCTGAGTGGGCGGTTGAATAGCTACAACCACTGGGGTTTCTTATGCGGGAATTATCCAGTAAGGGATGGTTCCAGCCTTGTGTTGCAGGGGATTGGGCATGATCCTCGGTACGTTGATCTAGGCCACGTACTGTGACGGGCGGTACCCCAGTAGCCCTGCCATTGTATGGAAATCCAACTTCCAATAAGTGCCATTGGACTTGATTGTATAACCCACTTTGTGGCTAGTATGCTGGAATTTAATAATGTAACAATTTCAGCTATATGAGTATTTACTTGAAAACCCTAGACCCTATTATAATATAACTCGATTTCCTATCAAAGTTTTGGTTAGCGTAAGGTAAAAACTTTTCCATGTTTATGTGTGGGAAGTCTTACGTGATACCTTTTGTTTTCAAATGGTTTTCAAAGTTAAGCAACTTTAAACCGTTTACTCACACCAGACCCATGTCTGACCCAAGTGTTTATTTTCTGTTTTATAAACTCTTGGGTACTCAAATTTTTACGAGTAGCCAAGGGATTCAGGTTTGCTTTGACGAATTCTGAAGGAGCAATGGAGCAGGAGGCTTCAGCGTTTGTAGATATTTAAGTGGTTCCGCTGTGTTGATCTCTGAGTCATTTGTTTGTGTTGTATCTTGTGTTGTAATAACTAGACATGTGTTTATAGCTATCTAGTATGTGTTGTATAAGCTGTGTAACTCTGATAGCTGTTGTATATGATACTATGTAATTTCTTATGTGATTAATATAATTTGTTCGTTCCGCTGTTGAGATTCTGATGTTGTTCTTTCTTTCTTCTTTATATTTTCTCTTTTCTATCCCTTTCTTTCTTCAAGATGATGCGACTTTCTGTGGTGAAAAAGTCGGGTCGTCACAGACATACTCTCTGTCGATACCGAAAACCACTTTGACAACTGTGTACGCGGTGGAGTTTCCAGAATGAAGTAGGATGGTGGCGATGATCCTAAGGTATATACGTGGACCCAACTCCCGTGAGTTGGCATAAGGTGGCTAAAACAGGAGCGATTGACGGACCAATGAGGTAGCACCTTTGATCGGACACACTTCTTCGATACCATTCTATTACTTGTGATTGAATTGGTGCGCACCCTTGATTTGGGAGTGTTGTTCGAGGTGGGCGGTAGTGGCTGCTATGCGTCACCACCAGTCCGGATGCGTAATTGGTATATCTACCCTGGCATTGCCTTGTGTGCCGTGTCACCACCATATCGAGCCCACTACGGTTTTGGTTTAAAGATCCGACCGCGTTAAGGTTCACCATCCCCTTAACGCTATTTTCTATATGATTATACTTTACTAATTAGACACTAATGTATATAGTGTATATTACTACATAGTAAATAGTTTAACGGATCCTTAAAGAATGGGCAATCCCAAGCATTCTTTAAGTTACTTGTACCTTTATTACAGTTCACTTGAGTTGGTTTACATTATATAAGTATATATTGTCCCGACTCGAGTGTTTTGTGTTTTGCTTTACGCTCAGGTCAGCCTGAGTATTTACAGATTTTGATTTCCGCTCTCTTGGAGATTTGAATCGCTGGAGATTATCTACTTATCTAGTTTTATCTATCTCAGTTCTGTTGTTCTATTCAGCTTGTACTTGGTTATCATATTGAGACTTCTGTTGTATTTTATTTCTTTTGTTATATCTTATGTAACTCTGATATATTTACATAGTAGCTTCATGAACTACTATTTCTTTTACTTCCGCTGCATTATTTTACTCTGTGTCTGTGATCTGTGATTATATTTATTTACTGTATATTCAGAGATTTGCCAAATTTTATTTACAACGCGGTATTTTGAGCAATTCAATTCCGGCATGAGCGTCTACCTATACACTTATAATGGATGCGAATGGTTGAAAATATCGGGTCGTTACACTATTTTTGGTGATATATATGTTTGGCTATGCTTGATTGTGATGATTGTGAACCATGTTTGGATATGATAATATGTTTTTTTGGATGTGTAAACAATTCACGTTTAATACACGTCGAATATCACAAAGAAACTCACTTTCCTTTAATAAATAAAATGGTGTATATGAGATTTTTAAACTTTTTTAAAATGGTTTAAAATAATTTAGAAATTTTTTATAAACATTTAAAAGAGTTTTGACAAAGGTAGGAAAGGATATGAAAAATTAGTTAAAAAAGACACGTCGCGTAATAGCAGTTCGCGGTTTCGCGCCGTAAAGTTTAAATCCATTTACATGATGGATCAGAGTCGGAATTCTTTGGAATAAGAATTTTTTGAACTCTTATAATCATAATTTTCAAACAAAATAAAATTATTGAGATTTTGTTTAGTAGATTTTGAAATATGAGCAAATCAAATTTTCAAAATAGTCACGGTTTGACAATTCAGAAACCAAAGCGATCAATTCTTTAAAATTAATATTTTTAACTCTTTAAAAATATGGAATAAATTATATAAATATTTAAAATGTTTTAAAAGAACTTGAGTTATAAAAATGGATTTCTAAATGATAGAAAAGTTGTTTTGATCAAATAAGCCTTAAAATCGTTATTCACAACACTTTTTGCAGCATTTTTAATAACTTTTGAAATATGGCTTCAAACTTAATAATTCTTTCCCAAATCTTTTATAATTGTTTTCAAATAAATAATTAAGTATTTTAAAGATGATTTGGAGGTTTTTATGATTAATTTAAAACGAGTTTAAATAAATGATTTAAAGAAAAGCTGTTAAAATCAAGTGATTTAATCTTGGCTCTAAAAGCCGATGAGTAGACTAGATTTTTCTATTCATGAGATCTGGATGTGAGGTGCTTAAACTAAGGAGTTGTTCAGGTGCAACTAGTGCCCTGGCTTACCTGGCCTCTTTCCTGGACGAGGAATATATAAGGTCAAAATGTTGAATGAGACAAGTATAAAAGATTCAAATTTATAAATTTAATACTTGGTTGATGTAGAAATAATCTTCTTACACTTTGTATTAAATTGTAAGGAGGGTACCCGTACTATCCATGTGAATTTAAAAGGTGATTTCACCATTATTTGACGTATGGTAAAGGTTGAATATGGAATTTGATGTTGAGTAGAATTAGCATAATTCATATCGATCCTTTCTATTCAATAAGGTATTGCGATACGATTTATGATAAATGATTTTGATTTGGTATTTCCAAAGTTAAAGAGAGGTTTAATGATTTCATATATACTGGAAAAGAATATGATTTAAAAATTTATATTTCTAAAAGATATATTTTATTTGGTAGAAGATATTGATAAATGAAATAATAATCACCCTCAAACTTAACGTCTTTTATCGATGATTGGTTCGAAAGAACTGAGATCGGATTTGGATGATTCCAATCGAAAAACCACTTCGAACCAATATACGCGTTCGAAGCGAAGACATGGAATGATAATAAATTAGAAGATGGAATGTAGGGCTGCTTGTCACTGACCCTTGGGGGAAATTTCCCATATCATATATATGTGGCAGTAGTATCTTCATTTGATCTTCGATGCATGGGCTGCTTGCTACTAATCCTAGGGTGATTCCCGATAAGATGTAGTAGGAGAGTTCCTTTGGTTTGTCCTATTCCTGGATAACTTGTATAGATGAATGTCTGACATTACATTTCTAATATGCATGTACATTGATTTTACAAACGTTCGTCTGTTTGGTGGTGTAGGAGGTAACTCTCCTATACTTAACACCCTTCTTTGAGATGTACGAGCTCATAGGTTGTACATTTATGGAAAGCAATATTATGTGATGGAATTCAAGTGAAATGTGTGCTATAAGAAAGGTAATCGTTACCTCGAGCCTCATCGCCCGGGAATGACAAAAATAGGGTAGATGCGGTAGAGCTATGTGGGTTTCATCCATTAGGATATAGTCATCACCTTTCTAGATTACCCTCTATATATCGGGTATGTTGTGTATGCTAAGAGAGCTCTCGGGTAGTCAGGAACGATCGGGGAGATGTCATATTCGGTACTATCTACGATAAAGGTAGGCCAGTTCTATCTTGGTAGAGGACCATCTGTTGGTGCCTTAGTGCATTTTTCTAGAGATGTACTGTCAGAAAGTAGTCCCTTACCTTTTCATTATATGGAATCCATTCTCCGATATGAGCATATACGATTTTATTTGTAGAATCTAGTATGCTGGAATTTAATAATGTAATAATTTTGGCTAAGACTATATATACTTATTTGAAAGAGTTTTCAAAGAATGTCATTAAAGATAATATCCTCGATTTTGCGTAGCAAATGTTTTGGTTATCATAAGGTAAAAACATGTTCCATGTTTATGTGCGGTATGGTCTTATGAGATACCCTTTGTTTTCCAAAACCCGTATTTTGAGTTTCTCACACCAGTCCCATAACTAACCCGGAGTTTATTTTCTTTTTCCTTAAACTCTGGGTGCCTTATTTTTCTGGGCAGCCAAGTAGTTTGGTTTAACTTGGAGCATTGTGATGGAGCTTGAAGTCTAGAGGCGAAGATGTTCATGTAGATAGTTCTCTATTTCCATTTCCGCAGCATTAGTTAACTGATTGTATTCAGCATTAATAAGGACAGAGATTTATAACTGTCCAGGTTAATTTATAAGATAGACTGTGATAAATGTATTTAAAATTTCCGCTGTAAAGATACATATACTGAAATAATATATGTTATTCCATTTGTGTAAAATTTTGTTCTGTCTTTATTTTCTTTTTACCCTTTACTATCTATCCATTTGGCACTTGGATTTGCGACATGTGAATACCAAGGATTATTAATATCGATTTCCGAGGGTCGAAAAGGCAGGTCGTCACATTTGGTATCAGAGCTTAAGTTGAGCGAGCACCTAAGTCTGATAGGGGTAAAGTCTCATCAGAGATAGGGTGAGCAATACCCCAGGATGAGTAAATCATTAGAGATAGGGTAAGTGACACCCAAGAATGAGTTGAGAGTATTATATAAGAGCGCGTGTTTGTTATTGATATAAAAAAATGATTTGTATTGAAAATTGGTAAATGAAATAATTTTACCTAAGGTCATATTTTAAATATAAAGATTAAAGAATATATTTTGGAAAATATAATTAGTCATGAATTGGATAATGGTTTTAAAAACAAGTTAGTTAAATCAAAAATAAACATCTTGTGATTAGAATTTCATAGTTTGACTATAAGATGCTTAATAATGGTATTGAGAGGATTAAGAATAAGGAGGAAAACCTAAGATTTGGAGAATAAGAACTTTTATCTGAAAGGATTTTGAATGTTGATGATAATAATATTTGAAAACATTTATAAAGA
Source organism: Allium fistulosum (assembly GCA_030737815.1). Taxonomy (NCBI): domain Eukaryota; kingdom Viridiplantae; phylum Streptophyta; class Magnoliopsida; order Asparagales; family Amaryllidaceae; genus Allium; species Allium fistulosum. Next base: position 847,383,222 of record CM060903.1, read on the forward strand.
AACAAAAGGATTTTTGGAAAGAAATAAAACATTTTGATTAAGATCTCGATTTGTTTCCTAAGTGTTGATCAAACCTTGATTTGAAAAGCAGAATACTTGTTAAGTTACGAAAAATACTTAGTGTCTACTTCTAAGTATTTGTGTTTATATTTGTAGAATCCATACAGAGGGAAGTACTCAAAAGGAGAAACCTCAATAGCAAATTGGGTGAGAAAGATGAACTAATCATTCTTTCAAGTGATGAGGAAGAACCCATAGGGGGGAATATGATCCATATACTCGTAGGGACATAGATGGTTACCTGATAACGGGAATGCTTATACCATCCCTAACTCCAGATCTGGTCATAATCTCTAGTGACGCTGAAGCAACTCCAGCCTCGAAAGGAAGGGGGATCACTGACCCCGCCAGTTCAGAAGTCGAACCTAAAGAAGAACCCAAGAGTCTGAACCAGAGGAGGAATCGAATGATATGATATCAAATAAATCGAACCACGGTAGTGGGGGCAGCAATATCATTTGGGAGATGGATGGAGACCATGTTATTTGGCGCGAGGAGTCATCAAATTAATACATTCAGTGGGATATAATATAGAAGATGATGAGGTGGAAGCTGAGGAGGAATTCGAGGATCCCGAGGAAATGGAATGCAAGGATTGGAGGAATTAGAGGAAGGAGAAATGTTACAGGAAGCACCAGTCAGACTAGGACATGTTCTATGGAATCAACATTGGCTACCGTATGGGGAAAATGAAGACGGAAATGAAGCTGACAACGAACAAGAGAGTGAGGATGAGGATGCGGGGAAAGTTTCATTGGAGTTTGAATATTGGAGTGCACCATCGGCAATAGATTTGGAATAATGATTGAGATTGTGGTTAAAGACTAGTTATATCTATCTAATATTAGGTATTAAGTAGTAGTTTATAAGTATGGCGTGTGATGAGGTGATGTTGTGGTTGGCCATATATTTGTTTCTATATTAAGAACTTCGATTATGTACCCAAGTAGGATGGGGATAATTTAAGAATGACCAAGTGGGGTAGAAGCGATGAATGTATGATATAAGGATGTATAATATAACTATGATCTTTCATTTTGACTTCATTCATTTGCAATTATATAAGTCACTTAAGAAAATTAATAAGAATTCTTGTTAAAGGAAATAAATCATAATATGAGGAGTTTATTATAATTTTAGAAATAAAAGATAATTTATCAATTTAATGAATTATTTTGAAAATGTTCTTTTGCAGATACTGTTAAGATATGTTTATAGAAAAGAAATGTGTTATAATAAAAAATGTTTATTATGATTTTAATGGAAAAGGTATTTATCTTCTAGAATAAGATATTTTCCTTTAAGAAGAAATATTTGGATTAAAAATTTATATATAAAGAAATGTCTTTATAAAAGAGTTTGAATCAAAGTTAAGATTTTATGAAATGTTTTCACAAAAATATTTTAGGAAGGTTAGTAAGTATGTATAAGGTACATGGATTATTTTGTCGCACAATTCTAATCTAAGATTCGAGTGCAGAAATTTGAGGTTGCTTACACCAGTCCGAAAAAGGCTTTATCACTTGATTCTTGACGACGAACATTGGCTAGGATTTGGTTGGATACTTGAGTTTTCTATCATAGTTGAGAGCTATGTGTGACACCCACATTTCGAAAGGTTTAAGTCAACAATAAACCACACATGTCCAACTTAAAACAATCCAGAACAATGATAATCAATGGGGTTAATTAAGAAAAATAAGAAAAGAAGAAGACAAACATAGAATCTCACAGCGGAATGACAAAATATAATAATCAAATAAACAGTTCATGAAGCTGTTTATACTATACATTTGATTAAAATTTTACAACATCTATCGGAGTTATATATACAATAGAACAAAATAAAACAATGCAGCAGAAGAACATGATGCAGAGAATAATACTATTAATAATAATATACCAATCTTTGTCTTCGTCCTCCAGAGAATAATCTTCAATATGCTGAAAACTCAGGGCTGACCCGAGCATAAAGTAAAACAATACACTCGAGTCAGAATCAAAATATTCTTATGTAAGTCAAATAAATATCACATATAACAAGAGTTTAATAACGTCAGAGATGTTTACAGGGTTGTTATATCCTATCCAGTGTACAACGTGCGTGCAATAACTTAAGAGATGTTACGGGATTTTACATCTCTCAAGGATCCGTCAAAATATCTATATATAGTAGAATACGCTATATATGTAATGTCTAATCAATAAAATAAATATTTTTCCTAGCGTTAAGGCTTTACATCAATCCCCCTTAACGCGTTTCTAAGCATTGTCGTATAGTTTGCATATAACACAACCAATAGAACGTCGGTAGTCAGTGATGCGCCGTGATACGACAACACTAAATCAAAATCGTAGTGATCTCGAATAAGGATAAAAGTATGACAAGGCACGTGCGGTAATGCCCAAGGTAGGATACTACCAGTTTGCGTTCCTGGCTGATCGTAACACATCGCCGCAGCGATTGCCGACCACGTCCAACACTCCCAAAATCAGAGGGTGCGTGTAACAACCCGCATATTCTACGATTGAATATTTAAATATTTTATTTAAATATAGAATCGTTAATCGGATTGCGGTCCGAAAAGCTACTTTTTGCAAACAGTCGAATTGGGACTCGAGACCACCCCCATTGAGTTCAAAATGACGTTTGCGACCTTTTTGAGTATAAACTTCGATATGTTTGGAGTAAGTTGATTTTTGCTACATTTTCACTTAAGGCTTTGGGTTCAGCCCACTAACCCAACTCACCTTATATCATTTCTGAACCACTTCTCCTCTTCATTATTTCACTTTCATTTCCTAACACCCTAGCTTCACCAAAAATGGAGGAGGAGAGTGGAAACTAAAATCCTAAGCCCTAATCTTCTTTGCAAAGTGGAATTCTTGCTCCAAAATTAAAGAGAAGCCATTGGTAAGCCTCCTCTTCATCTTCTCCAACTCATTCTCTTATCAATTTCAGTTTATTTCCTAAACCTAAATTTGGGAGATGCTTGTTTTGATCTTAGTTGGAGCTTCTTGAGTTAGGATTGAAGAGTGGTTGCCTCTCCTTTGATTTTAAGCTTCTCCTTCCTTGTTCTTGTGTCAAAGGTGAGATTTCTATCTCACATCTTAATCTATATTTATCTTCGATTGTTAGGTATGAATTCCTAACACTTATTCTTGTGCAATTGCTTTTGGTTTGGATTGATTTGGTGAATATTCCAAATTTTAATGTTTTGAGTTCAATTCTTTGAAAATCCTAACTTTGATGTTTTGATCATGTTTTTGGTGATGAATCGAAGAGCGTATCTGGCCGGGTAGTCGATAGGCGTAAACCCTTAGTGCCGTTGCTCGACCGATTGCATTTCGGAAGGGATTGGCATTCATTTGATTGGCATGGGAGTGCTGGAAACAGGCTCCGGTCGACCGACCTCAGGGTCCGGTCGACCGACCTGCTACTCTAGCATCTCCCTGCCTCTGTTTGGAAGTGCAGGTTACAGGCTCCGGTCGACCGACCTCAGGGTCCGGTCGACCAACCTCAGGGTCCGGTCGACCGACCTGCTATCCGAGCACTTCTGTCTCTGGTCCGGTCAACCGACTCAGGTAGTCCGGTTGACCGACCTGCTCCTATTCGCCAATTATGCCTATATTGCCTATTTTGTTTGAATTTCCAACTTTAATCGATTCGTGTTGTCTCCTATTTGTTGTTATCATTTCTTAAGACTTTGATGACTCCTCTTTCGGGATGGTACCTCGTTAGGTCGCTCGACCCTATCCCCCTTAGGTCGTTAGACCTCATTTTGTCTTCACTAGGTCGTACCCCCCTTCGTAGGGGATCTTATCTGAAAAACATTCAACAGAACTTCTTACTTTGATGGTTTTAGGGATTGATTTCTTTGGACTTTACTCACGTCTTCGAACGTGAATTTTATGTAATTCGATTCGTTTCAACAATCGTTTTGTGATTTGTCACTTTAAAAATATAAAGGTTTTCTATACTAGTAGTAAATATCAAAACTCTTTCATCAAAACGATTTTGACACTATTTTAATTACAAAGCTCGTTTCTTAAACTGTTTTCCAATCTACTAGTATATACAAACCTTTGCCTCATTCGTATGAGATTATCTAATTAAACGGCTTAGCAAAACAAGTGGTATGAAACGCTTGCGTTTACTTCGTCGGTTAATTTATGGACTTGTTCGATTGAAACTCTTGTGACAATTTTCTAGTGCAGATCTACAATCTGTTCGTAAATATTTGAGTTAAGCAAGTGGTTATGGGACATGAAGCTAAACTCTTATATTTACTAGCTTAGTGTAATCGACACTTCCTTATGATCATGATGATCATTCTTGTGATTTAGACTAGCAATTGAGCGATGTCTCTTTGTTTGCGAGGTTAGACTAGACACCATTTGTGTGATTTCGATTCACACATATCTCTTTATCTTCAAGGTTAGTCTATACCTCATTGGTGTGATTTCGATTCACACATATTGAAACTCTTGTGACAATTTCCTAGTGGAGATTTACAGCTTGTTCGTAAATATTTAAGTTAAGCAAGTGGTTATGGGACATGAAGCTAAACTCATATATTTACTAGCTTAGTGTGATTGACACTTCCTTATGATCATGACGATCATTTTTATGGTTTAGACTAGCAATGTGCGATGTCTCTTTATCCGTGTGTTTGGAAAATTAAATGGATAGCTTCCCATCCGTGTGTTCGAAAAATTAAATGGATAGCTTCCATGAGATAGCTTCTCGTCCGTGTGTTCGGACTTGCCTTCGGGCCATCCGTGTGTTCGGAAAATTAAATGAGATAGCTTCTCGTCCGTGTGCTCGGACTTCCCCCTTTTAGTAATTTCTGGATTTCGTGTGTTGAATTCTGAGATTTGTTCTGGATTTCGTGTGTTGATTTCTGGATTTAATGTTTCACCAACTTTTACAATTGGCATTAATATGTATGTCATTATTGTGGCTTGGAGAATTAAATAAAGAATATGACATTCTTTTTAATCTTTGAGAAGATTCTTGTGATATTGATTAATCTCTTGTCGATTTTCAGTTACGTGCTTATCACAGTATGGTATTATGGTTATGATACATTTTTGTCATATCTCTTATTCTATATCACTTTATCTGATATTTATAGCTAGACTGATCCGTTTATTATTTTCTTCTTAAATAATACTCGGGTCAGACTGAGGTTTTACAGGTGCTTCCTCATGACTTCTTATCTGGAGCCATCTTCTGACTTTTGGCTAACTACTCTCATTTAGTAGTTTTTGTTGTATACATTTGAGATTTAGACTCCTTGATGTATACATATTCTTTTGTCTAGCACTTGTATCTATTCTTTTGAGTTATTGTGGATCTTATTTGACCACTACTCTGATGTACACTTTCATGTGTTATATTCATATCTATTTCCGCCTTTGTGATATGAATTGTCTGTGACTGATTTGTGTTATGTTTATTTCTATATTTGTTTCCGAAGATTATATATAGCCACTGTGTAGTAGCTTTGAGTTTGTATCTGTATGTCGGATTTCCTCTTGAGATGAAAAGTTATATTTTTATCTGGCATATCGGTACTCGCACAAAGCAATTATACAGATGGTCGCTCCTCAACAGCCTTATTCTCCGTGCTAGTTGACGGCATTACCCCGTAGTGTCCTTGGCTAGCGTGGGTATAGAGGTGGGGCGTCACAGTGCGCACCAATCAATAACAATGTAAAGATAGTCATACGAAGGAGTGTGTCCGCTAAAGGTAGCTAACCTCATTGGCACAGGTGCGGCTCCTGTTTTAGTCATTTCAAATTGACACAAGTGTCGGGTCATCCATCAACGTTCACTTCCTTCAAATCCAGCAAACATACACCAAATTCAACCACTTCATTCTGGAGTCTCCTCCACGTACACAGTTGTTAAAGTGGTTCCAATATTGACAAAGAGTATGCCAATAAGAGGCTCAGGTATCTTCAACAACCAAACGTCCTTTTACACACCGATTGGTTTTTTTTTACATTTCAAAAACAATTCATACTTGATATCAAAATATCATGTTCGCTTAAAAATATCCTTCACTTCGAAATCATCATATTCACTTCGAAATCAATTTCATTTCAAAATCAGTTCATTCACTTTGAACTCAATTTCTTTTCAAAATCATTTCATTTCAATATCCCAATTACGCTTCCCAAAATCATTTCATATTTCAACTTAGGTTATAACTTCACTTTTGTAACGACCCGATATTTTCAACCATTCGCATCCATTATAAGTGTATAGGTAGACACTCATGCCGGAGTTGAATTGCTCAAAATACCGCGTTGTAATTAAAATTTGGCAAATCTCAGAATATACAGTAAATAAATAAAATCACAGATCACAGACACAGAGTAAAATAATGCAGCGGAAGTAAAAGAAATAGTAGTTCATGAAGCTACTATATAAATATATCAGAGTTACATAAGATATAACAGATGAAATAGAATACAACAAAAGTCTCAATATAATAACCAAGTACAAGCTGAGTAGAACAACAGAATTGAAATAGATAGGACATGACAAGCAGATAATCTCCAGCGATTCAAATCTCCAAGAGAGTGGAAATCCAAATCTGTGAATAACTCAGGCTGACCCGAGCGTAAAGCAAAACACAAAACACTCGAGTCAGGACAATATATACTTATATAATGTAAACCAACTCAAGCGAACTGTAATAAAGGTACAAGTAACTTAGAAGATGCTTGGGACCGCCCATCCTCTAAGGATCCGTTAAACTATCTACTATGTAGTAATATTCGCTATTATAATAGTGTCTAAATAAGTAAAGTATAATCATATAGAAAATAGCGTTAAGGGGATGGAGAACCTTAACGCGGTCGGATCTTAAAATCATAATCGTAGTAAAGCTCGATATGGTAGGTGACACGGCACAACTAGGCAATGCCAAGGTAGATATACCAATTACGCACACGGACTGATGGATACGCATAGCAGCCACTACCGTTCCACCTCGAACAACATTTCCAAATCGGAGGATGGCCATCTAATCAATCACAAGTAAGAGTATAATATCGAAGAAATGTGTCCGAGAAGAGGTGCTACCTCACTGGTCCGAGATCGCTCCTGTTTTAGCCACCTTATGCCAACTCATGGGAGTTGGGTCCACGTAACATACCTTAAGAACGTCGCCACCATCCTACTTCATTCTGGAATCTCCACCGCGTACACGGTTGTCAAAGTGGTTTTCGGTATCGACAGAGAGTATGTCCATATCCGATCCCGGTCTCTTTGCCAACCAATCGTTATTATAACCCGTGGTTATAAATTTTAAAAACAATAATTTACTTCAAAATAAAATATCATTTCAAACCATATCTTTATCAAAATAAAGATTAAATCAATTCCAAACCATTTCCATATATTTAAATTTTCATATCATTTCAAAACTTCATTTCAAATCATTTTAATATAATAAAGTATCATATCCTTACAAAACTTCATTTCAAATCATTTTAATAAAATAAAATATCCTATCAGTTCAAATCCAAATATTCAACTTTAAATACCTTTTAAATTCAAAGATATCGTTCATTTACTATCATTTCAAATCACCTTTAAATAGTTTATATTCCAATCAAAATAATTCATTTAAACCTTTTAAAAGTGTAATTATTATATTTTCAAATCAAGTATTCAATTTCCAAAGTTTCAAACCATTCTGAGTTCGTTTACTAAGTCAAAAACCCTAATTATTAAAATTTCAGCATTTCACGGCATTTAAAAACAACTGCTATAAGTTATATTTGAAAACATTTTTAATTCTGCAAAGACAGCACTTAAAACTGCTGTTAAAACTCAGTTTTAGTTGAATTATAGTTCAAAACAGAAAAGACAGCATTTCAGAAGTGCTGCGGTAGTTCAGATTTCAAAACAAGTGTTAAATTTGGTTTCAGCAAAGACTGCAGACCATTATAGCATTTCCAGAGAATGCTATAATAGGCCTGAGTTCAATATTAACCTATAAGTTCAACTACAGCAACTACAGCATTTCAGAAATGCTGTAATAACTCTTTTTACACAATTTTAGTTCAAAACAGAATCTATAGCATTTCTGAATGCTATTAAAAGTAGATTTCAGGTGTTAGTGTATTTCCAGCAATTAAATAACTTCAATTTAAAACACAAAAACATTTTAAAAATCATATTTTAATGTTTAAAATGTTCATTTACATATCATTTAACATATATCTTTTTTCACAATAAATTTCTTATAATTAAATCCAATTTTCAACAATTTACTTAATAAGTTTAAGTGTAAAAGTTCCAATTCTTCACATTTCAACAAATAGACTTAACACTTCAAATTTAAATTACCATTTCACAATTTAATAAAATTTCCAATTTTATTTAATTAACTTAAACCTTTAATTAAAACCAAATTTCACATTTCCTAGTCAAGTTATATTTTAAAAGATCACTTTTAAACATTCATTTATTTAACCACATAAATTCATAGAAAAATCAATAATACTTTAATAAATCACTTAAATTCAAATTTAATCAAATTATCATATTTACCATTTCCAAATAAAATTTAATATCCATTTTATTTATATAACTTAAATATCACTTTTAACCAAAATTCCAAATTTCCAACTTAAGTTATATTTCAAAAATCCAGTTAAACCATTCATTAATTACATTTTTAACATATAGAAAAATCATAATTTCTTTATTTTAAAACATTTCAAAATCTATTTAAATCAAATTTCATAAATTTATAATTTTTAAATTACTTAAAAATATCCAAAACTCTTTATAAAATAACCACGGGCCTGTATATAATTTTCTAACCTAGGTCAAGTGATACGGATATGTATCATTTCAATCCGCAGTTAAAAAGAAAAATCCGGGTTCTATCATTTCAAACCCGCAATCCCAAGTTAAAATAAATTAAATAAAAATCGTTCAGGCCTATCATTTCAGCCCATAACAATTTTTCCCTATTCTAAAGTCCGTTTGGGTATGTATCATTTCAACCCATAGTGATTCTAATCTACAGGGAACTTGCAATGGTGATAACAGATATAAATAACAGAATAACATTAAATAATAGTAACATATGATATAACAGGTGTAATAACAGGTGTGAACATCATATGATAATAATATAAGCATATATAACATGATAATATATTTCTACAGATTCGCAGAGTGTCAATTTACTAGTTATATAGGTACATATTGTCTGGTGAGAATAACTCACATTTTTATGCTGGAGATATCAATTAGAATGACACAACGGATCCAGAAGGCACGACCTTTGATTTGAGTGGAGAAAATAGCCAAGATATCATCTTGTAAACAATACCCAAACAAGACAAAACAATATAGCACATGAATATACTTAACAAAAAACAATGTTGAACAAATTGAAATACAAAGCAATAAAGACAAGACTTTGCCTTTACCATTCAAATGCTTGACCATAGGGGATCAAGTGCTCAGCCATGATGTGTTTGGGCTCAGGTTAGCATCATATAGGTCAGATTTAGCACACCTAAGCATGGCAACATGAAGTGATGTTAAGGGTAGGAGATGAAACATGAAGAATATCAATGGACAAGGCAAATAGGTGAAGTTTTGGTCACAACAAGGCTCGACTTGGTCATTGCTTGGCTCGGCCATGCATGGTATAGGTCTGGACAGTGGAGGGTGATGGTGCAGCAGCAGCCAAAGGTCATGTAGTTGCTGGTGGTGGTGGTTCTAGGGGTGGCCAAGGTGATAGATGAAGGTGGTGGTGAAGCATATGTGGTCTAGGCATTGTTTGGAAGGGTTTTTGTGCAATTTTGTGGTGCTAACTTAAATGGATGGGCACGGCTTTTCATGGTCAGTGGAGGAGGAGGAGGTGCTGCTGTAGATGGTGGTGGGGCTGAAGGTGGAGAGGATGGTGGAGATGAAGGTGGTAGAGGCCAAGCAAAGCTAGAAGAGGAGGAAGGCAAAATCAATGGAAATTGTGAAGTAAAGAAGAGATAAAGGAAGAAGATAAGAGGAGAATGGAAGCCATATTTTTTTAGGGTTAGGAAGCTTTGAAAATTCGTGAATAATAGGAGGAAGACGGCTGAAAAAAAAAGAATGAGGAATAGTTATGGTTAATTGGTGAAAGGTTAGGTTAAAAGTAAAAAGGTGGACTATAAAAGCCCATAGGAAGATAGAAAGTTTAAGGCCTTTCAAATTTCTTTATTTTAATTTTTATAACTTTATATTTCTGGAAAAAGATAATAATCCCAGGTAAAATTTCGAAATTTGAGCAAAATATAATAATTTATATAAACATTTATCAATAATATAAAGTTAAATTAAGAAAATAGCTAAAATAGTGAACTAGTCTAGAAATTTGAAATTGAATAGAATAAATTTTAGAAAAATTCATATGAGCTTGTAATATATTTTTAAACATAAATAATAACATAAAATAAAAATATATTCACAAAATAAATATTTAAAATTAAATTTACATATAATTTTTAATGAAGAAAATAGCAGAAAATAGGAAAACAGCCTTTAAAAATAGGAAATCGTCATAGTAAATTTTGGAAAAATTCTATTATTATTTTTGAAATATTTAGAGATGAAAATATACATAAATTAAAATATTGACACATATTAAATAAAATATAAGAAAGAAAAATATGATTTATAAAATTTAAAATAGGCAAAATTGCACAAATAAACAAATTATACTAAAAATTGAAATGCACATAACTTTTACATTTTAACTCCGTTTTCAACGAAACGAAAAGCAATATTCATGTTATTAAATCTATTTTCATAATAAAAGATAAAATTTATAATTTCAAATATTTAAAATTTAAATTTAAAAGTCAAAGTTTGACTATTGACCAAAATTCACATTTTCTAGAAATATTAAATTTAGTCATATTTGGAATTCTAATCCATATACAAAATCAAAGTTTTTATATTTACAATAACAAAGTTTATTCTTTTCATAAATAAAGCTTTTAAATCTGGAAATCAATTTAAAAATAATTGAAAAATACAGGGTTGTTACAACTTTAACCCAATTCGCATTTAAATTCACGATTTAAATATAAACAGTCCCCAACATGAACAGTTTGAATTTTTGAAAATAGTTTGAAAATTAAATAGTTTAAATAGTTTAAATATTAAGATAGTTTGAAATAAAATAGTTTGAGTAGTTAAAATAGTTGAATAGTTAAAATAGTTAAAATAATTAAAATAGGTTATATATTAAATGATTTGAAAATTTCAATAATTTGAAATTTTATAAAGATGAAGTTTAAAACATTTTATAGTAAAATATTTCATAGCGAAAATAGTTTCAATTTCAAAACTGTTTCTTTCCATTTCCAATAAATCCGGACTCAGGTCCAAACTTCAATCAAACTGATTTAATTTCAAAACTTCCAATTTCAATCATCTTCAATCTCAAATTAATTTAAATCGAATCAATTTCGATTTCAATTCGAATTAACTTCAATTTCGAAACGTTCATTTTTAACTTTAAATTCAATTCAACGATTTGATTCAATGGTTCAAATTTCAATTAAATTCTCATTTTAAACCATTTCAATTTATATAAATTTCAAGTCCAATTTCAATTTACCGATTTGAATCACTTAAATCAAATTAAACCTCACTGTTCAATTTAAGGTTCAAATCTTTAAAATAATTCAATTCCAAGCTCAAATTTTTTTGAAATATCCATTTAAATTATTTTTACTTGTATTTATTTCAAAGTTCGAATAAATGGTCAAAACTTTTAAAACAAATCAATTTCCATAATTCAAATCATATTTCGATTATAACTTCAAATTTCAAATCAAATTATTTAAACAATTTCCTTTAACCAATTTCACTTTCAACATTTCAAAACTTAGATTGAAAATAATTCACTTACCATAAATTCAAATTTTATTTCAAGAAAAATATCATTTAAATAATTTCAAAACCAAGAATTTTAAAACCATTTAATTTAACAAATCTGGTGTCCGTATATAATTTTCTATCCTATGGCCAAGTTAATAGTTATTTCAATTTTATTTCAGGGATGGATATATATCATTTCAATCCAAATCTCAGTGTCATAGGTATATATCATTTCAACCTAATTCTTAATTTATTCGAAATAATTCAAATAATAGTTTATATACTGCCATATAATTTACAGGGTGATAACATGATATATATATAAAATAAATAAACATCCAATCATCCAAAATATCAACCAATAGCCATCCATCACAATCAACATCCAAATCAGTCAAAATACCATAACAGTCAACTAGTTATTAAATATCAGATTTTTAGCTAGCACTTCAATTTTAATTTAACTGTCGATTTTAATTCCTAACAGTTAATTCATATGTCAATTAAATTACCAAACAATGGTCAATAAAATTAATTTACTTCATGATTTCAATTTAACTAACATCAGAATATTTTAGTAATTCGTGAGCAGTTTAAAACACCCACCTTTATTTGGAACTAAAACTTTCTCAGCTTCAAATAAATTCCAATCCAACGCCATAACGTAGTTTTCGTTGATACGAATCCAATGCGACTTGTTTCATTTGAATCGGACCTCGCATGGAAAAGTTACGGACTAATAATCATTTGAGTTTAATTAAATTTAGGTAACAAATTAATTAACAAGTTAATCACTAACCCTATCTCACTCTCAATCGACACCAGGCCGAACCCAACTCACGCGACCAATCATCATCGATGCACGCCACCACGACCATCGGAGCCCCGATCTACGCCCACCAATGGATGTGACTCAGCCTCCTCCACCATCGCCGGCAAACCCACAGCCTTCGCCGCCACCATTCTTACGCAACACGAGAAAACCTGCATGAACTTCAGAGCCATAACCTTGCAATTTCGAAGTGTATCACCTCGATCCAACCATTGGATATGTAGAGCTCGCCGAGATCTTCAACTTTCCTTTTGGAGTCACTCGATTTCGTGAGTGGATTGGAAGATATCGAGGGAGGAAGATTGTGAATTTTCGACCATTGAATTTTATAAAAGGAACGGCTAAAGTAAATTAGGGTTTTGGATTGCAAAATAGAAAATTTCAAGTCCTTATATTGAAAATTGTTAAGGCACTATTTATCCGTGAAATTTCCAAACTCCAAACGAAGCTTGCCGCCTGGCATTCTATATGTTATTCCCTTATTTCGAAAACAATAGAACTAGTCTCGGGAACCAATTCCATCATATTCAGCAGACAACGTTTCAAAATCAAATTATTTTAATTAAATTTCTTAAATTAATTTCTACACGTTTCAAGCTCGCACGGCCAAACGATAAGTCTGATTGCTACAAAACTTGAAATCCTATAATAACTCACTATTATGGATCCGATGAAACAGGTTTCATCGAAATCCGAGACAGTGCCCAAAAAGACTATTTTTATACGTTAATTAAAATAAGCTATTTTCCAAAATCAATTTAATCATTTGTAAAGTCAATTTTAAAAGTTAACAACCTTCATTCTTGTTTAAGTAAAATTTAACCTTTGAAATCATTTTCGTTCACATTAAATTCAGGATTCGATTATTTAAATAATTTCCAATATTAAATTTAAACAATTTAATTATTCAATAAATCACCATATTTGAAATATAAGTTATTCAACTTATAAAACTTAACTTTTAAAACAAATTCAAATAATAAAACAACTACTTCCATTTTACAGGAATTCAACTATTCAATAAATGTTTTCTTATTTCTTAAATTTATACTTATCAAAATACCATTTCATATAAATAAACTTATGCTTTTACTTTTAATAACATCTATTCGATTCTTAATTACCTCGACATTGATTATTTAAATTTCTATTATCAAACGGTTATTTTATTTTCATCTAATAATTCAACATTTATTATTCAATTCCAGCTATTGATTATAAATACATTCAATACATAGAATTTCATTTCAATACTTGTTATTGCCTAAATCTTTGAAATTGGTTATTTCAAAATTTTATTCAAGTTCATATTAAATAAATTACATTAATAAAACATAAATTTTTATTTCCAACCATTTTTATTCAATAATCATATTAAATTTAATAATTAAAAATAATTAAAAATACGAGTCGTTACACTGTGCAAGGAAAACTAAATTCTGATCAGAAAGCCTGATCGGAGTCCGCACTATAGGATCGGGGGATCAATACTAGTTTAGACGTAAAATTGTGGATTCAAATAGTAGATCAAATCAGATATTGCGTACGGATGATCTATATACATCATAGGGTTGTAAATTTAAAAATAAATATTTTGGGCAAATACCTTTGGTTTTTGCGTTGTAATTTCGAGGACGAAATTCTTTTAACGAGGAAGTACCGCAAATTTATCAATTTGATAGATTTTATTTATTTTTAAATATTCAAGTATAAGATTTTTAAAACATAGATTATGATATTTTGAACAAGAATGATGGTAATCTTATTTTGAATAAGTATTTTCAAATTATATAAACTTTGAAGGAACATTGATAAAAATGGTCGAAAATCATTTTAGTAATAAACAGCTCTATAATTATTAAAACTCGCACACGGAGCTAGATACATACACTTATTTATCCATTTAAATGAGAATATGAAATAAAATTATTTATTTTATTTTTGGAAATAAAATGTATATATGACATCATCAATAATGGCATCATATTTAATAATTGATTTATGAATTTAAATTGAGATTAAATGATTTAATATTATTATAACTATTCAAATAATTGTTTTAAATGATAATAATTCATTTTAATTTTTTTTTGGCAAAGCATAATTCATTTTAATTAGTTATGAAGTGATAATAAATCATCTATAATAGTTTTATAAAGATAAATATTGATTTGAAATTATAAGGAAAATTGATATCGCTTTATCGATATAATAGCACTTTTTGTAAACAATTGTTTAACATTAATTTATATGGTTTTATAAATCCAATATGAACATTTTAATTGGTTAAAAATGATAAGAAATTAGTTTTCAATTTTTTTTTACATTTATATGTAAATTAATTTAGAAGCGAAAATATGATCGGGAATCGGCTTTCCGATTTTCAAGGTTTAACGAACGAAAGTTATTCAAAGTTGTTGCAACCTTGTTTATATGTCTTATGCATATATGTAACATACACTGCACACCTTAACATATACATGAACACATATATTGTAACCACCTAGAATTTTGGTCGTTGAAGTTAAATAATTAATTAATTTTAAATATTTAAATAATTGGATTTTTGGAATCTAATAACTTGAAAATTCAAATATAGTGATTATCTAAATATTTGAATGGTGAATTAAATATTAATTAAATGGATTTGACAGTCTTATTTAAATCCTTTTAATTAATAAATAATATTGGTGAGTTCATTTTATAAATTTATTTGCAGTAACAAATGGTTTGAATAAATAATCAGGAATTCATTTTTATTTTCACGACTTGATTTCTGATGATGTGTTTTTAATTTAATTTATAGAATTTTTACAAAATATTCAGTTTGGAAAATAATTAGATTGTCGTTTGATAATATTTCGGCAAACGATGATATTTTTGAGATTTCTCATAATGTAATAACCAGTGTATTTTATTATCGATTCGAGATCGTGTCGCATTTCTAAGAGCGACCATATTTTTGTTTTAGCGTTCGTAGTTCATACGAGAAAGGAACAATGTGTAGTGTCGTGCTGTAAATTTCAATAAAAAAACAAATGTACATATGCGCATATAAACCTTTTTCCTTGTTCCCTGCCTTGTCTCCTCTACATTTGTTCTTTATTTCAGATATAAATTGTAACGACCCACTATTTTGGACCATTCAAATCGACAATAATCCACACATGTCGGACTTGAATAATGCAAAATAACAGATTGTAATAAATTTGGGGCAAATAAAATCATTCACATAATCATAGACATAGAATTATCAGAATAACTCACAGCGGAAAACAAAATAAATAGTGGTTCATGAAGCCACTACAATACAGAGTCTCAAAAACAAATACAAAATACATAGTCTGAAAACAAATACAGTTCTGAAACAAGTACAGTAGAAATCACAAATACATAAGTCTCTAATACAAAAGCTGAAATAAGACAACTGAAACTAAAATGGATAAATAACTAGACAAGCAGAATCTCCAACGAGTCCTAGCTCCAGAAAGTGAAGTCCAAAGCTGTGAATACTCAAGCTGACCCGAGCGTAAATAAAACACAAACACTCGAGTCAGGACATACATACTTATACAATGTAAACCAACTCAAGTGAACTGTAATAAAGGGTACAAGTAACTTAAAGAATGCTTGGGATCGCCCATTCTTTAAGAATCTGTTAAACTATCTACTATGTAGTAATATTCGCTATTATAATAATGTCTAATATAAAATAAACATACTTTTTAATAGCGTCAAGGGGTTACCCATATAGCCCTTAACACGTAATAGTCCAAGTAGTCTGTCCAGTATTAGCATACTCCCACACGGGGGCTACCCTCGAGACTCCACAGGCTACGGGAGAAATCACAACTCGTAGTAAAGCTCGCTATGGTAGGTGACACGGCACACAAGGCAATGCTAGGGTAGATATACCAATTACGCATCCGGACTGGTGGTGACACATAGTAGCCACTACCGCCCACCTCGAACAACACTCCCAAATCAAGGGGTGCACCCAATCAATCACAAAGTAATAGAATGGTATCGAAGAAGTGTGTCCGATCAGAGGTGCTACCTCATTGGCCCGTCGATCGCTCCTGTTTTAGCCACCTTATGCCAACTCACGGGAGTTGGGTCCACGTATATACCTTTAGGATCGTCGTTACCATCCTACTTTATTCTGGAAACTCCACCGCGTACATAGTTGTAAAAGTGGTTTTCGGTATCGACATGGAGTATGTCCATATCCGATCCCGGTCTCGTTAACAACCAATCGTTATTATAACCCGTGGTTATAAATTTAAAACAGTTTATATTTCAAATCAAATACATCATTTAAACCATTTAAAAGTAAAGTCATTATACCTTTAAATCAAATATTCAATTCCCAAAAATTTAGCCTTTTCTGAGTTCGTTGATTCACTTAATTTTATTAAAACATTAAACTTCTAGCTTTCACAGCATTTAGAAAGTTCTGTGGTAAGTTATATTTGAAAACAATTCAATTCAGCAAAGACAGCATTTATAAACTGCTGTAATAGTTCAGTTTTAAAGGAAAAATAGTTCAATTCAAAAAAGACAGCATTTACATAACTGCTATAATAGTTCAGGGTTCAACTTAAAAGATTTAATTCAATTCAGCAAAGACAACGTTTAAAAACTACTGTAGTAGTTCAGTTATATTCAAAAATCACATTTCAGCCTACTGCAGCACTTAACAAGTGCTACAATAGCTCTTTCATTAGTTTCAGTTTTAAATTTAGTTCCTGCCACCACAGCACTCACCAAGTGCCGTCATAGCCCTTAGTTAAATTAGTCCTTTAGTTCATTTGTATCAACCACAGCACTTACAAAGTGCTGTAGTATAATTTACTTCAGTTTTCAAGTTAAATTCAGAAACAATAGCATTTTTGAAGTGTTACTAAAACAATTTTCAGATTTTAAATAAAATTCCAGCCATAAATAAACTTCAATTTAAATCAATTTAACTTATAAAAATCACATTTTTCCACATCAAAAATGTTCATTTAAATACCTTTAACTTATGATTTTTATAAAGTGAATTTTTACAATAAAAATCCAATTTCCCAAAAATTAATTCAAGTGTACCATTTTCTTATTCTTTTCATTTTAAACAATTTCTCTTTACACTTAAATTTAAAATTTCATTTCATAAACAAAACTTAATTTCCATTTTTATTTAATTAACTTAACTTTATTAAAAATCCAATCACAAATTCCAAATTAAGTTTAATTAACTTAACTTTATTCCATTTACAAAGAAAATCTAGGTTTTATCATTTCAAACCCGCAATCCCAAGTAAATAAAATTAAATAAAAATCGTTCAAGCTTATCATTTCAGCCTATAACGATCTTTCCCTATTCTAAAGTCCGTTCGGGTATGTATCATTTCAACCCATAGTGATTCTATTCTACAGGGAACTTGCAGTGTGATAAACAAAATATAAATAAACAGTAAAATAAAATAAACATAACAGATGATGTGACAAGTTAATTACAGGGTTTAACATCATAAAATTTTCATCACAGGCAGGTATAACATGATATAATAATTTATACACTTTCACTTGCTATCAATTCACAGTTATATAAGTGTGGAATGTCAGGTGTGATTACTCACCTCTTTGAAGCTAGAGATTAACTAAAACAAAAGGATCCACACACTGAGAAACACGAGAAGGCACGATAAGATTTGGGATGAGGTAACAACCAGATTTAGATCTTGTAATTAAAATAAACAAAGCAAATATAAATATATACTCAACAATTTGGATTGAACAAATAGGAAAATAACTAAACAAATAGAAAGATAGCTTGACCATGCTTCCAACAAGTACTCGGCCTAGGGGTTTTATGGCTCGGCCATGACATGGTTCAGATCTAGATAGAGGGTAGGTGGATGGTCAGAGGTGGTGTCATGGTGGTGGTGGATCTAGAAGTGGCGGCCAAGGCAAGATATGGTGGTGGTGATGAAGTCTAGCTCGGCTATGTGTATGTTTTGGGGTTTTGGACATTGTTTTGTGATGTTTGGATCATCTAGGTGTCACGGCCATCAATGGTCAGAGGAGATGGAGGGGTTGATGCGGTGTATCATAGGGAGGAGGAGGAGTGGTGGTCGGTGGTGGTGGTGGAGTCTAAGGCCGAGCAAAGCAAGAGGGAATCAAGGCAAAAAAAATAGGAAAATCAATAGAAAAACAAGGAAGAAAAAGTAGAAAAAGAGAAGGAAGCCATTACCAATTTTCAGATCTGAAATGATGGTCTAAATTGTGATGAAAGTGAGATGTTTTCACATGAAAAAAGAGATAAAAGTCACGGCAAAAATTAAGGAATGAACAGCCAAAATTGTGGAGAAGTTATAATAGGAAATCAAAGGGGTGGAAAGATATAAAGGCAAGAAATCAAACGTAACGTATGCCTATAATTAAAACAAGTAACGTATCTTAATTGATATGTTTCCTATATAATAAAGAAAGATGTATACAAGAAGCTTTCTAAACCAAATAAATACAAGAAACGTTTAAATAAATACATTTTAAAAGATATGCCCTTTTAAAGCAATAACATATATATATATTGAAACTTCTTTCCAAGAAATAAATAAGGGATCTAGATGTTTATAAAATGTTTGAAAATAAAATATACATTATATAACATGTTATGATGCACATGTAAACATAAATTTGAACATGACATGGCAAACAAATATTATTTATATAAATTAAAATAAACAATTTCATACAATGGTTTAAAAAGCATAACTTTCACAATATTAATCGGATTTCAACGAAACCAAAAGCAGTATACTTAGAAATTTATTTACTTTCAAAAATATAAAGATAAATTTCAAAAAGTTCAAATTTTAATTTTTTTATAAAATTAAAGTCAAAGTTTGACCATATTGACAAAATTCACATTTCTGGAAAATATTCTATCTATTCCTGTTTGGAACTCTAATTCACATCAAAATTTATATTTAAAACAAATTATCTAATTTAATAAATAAAATAAAGTTTTTTTTTTCAAAATTCAATTAAAATAATTTCAAACATACAGGGTTGTTACACTCTCCCCCACTCAAAACTTTTCGTCCTCGAAAAGGAACGAAAGAAGAAAACAAAGGAATAAAAGACAGCAAAGCAAAAGTACCTGAAACAAATAATTCCGGATTCGAAGCGCGTACGCTCTCCTCCGTCTCCCAGGTACAATCTCGATCATCAGTACTCCACTGTACTTTGACCAGACTAACAGATTTCCTTCTTAGCTGCTTCGTACTTCGATCGACTATACGAAGTGGCTTCCTCTCAACAGTCAGATTAGGCTCAATATCCAAACTATCAAGAGCAGAAGGCTGAACAATAAGAGATGGATCATGCAGATAGCGACGAAGATGAGAAACATGGAATACATTATGCACCTCCAGAGAACTTCTCGGGCAAATCCAGACGCTAAGCCAAAGAACCAATTCTTTCCGCAATGCGGAAAGGACCAACAAACTTAGGAGAAAGCTTCCCTCTATGACCAAAGCGAATAACATTCCTTAAGGGAGAGAACTTAAGGAAAACCAAATCACCTACAGAAAACTCCAAACTCCGCCTACGCTTATCAGCATACTTCTTCTGTCTATCCTGAGCAACTCTCATCTTCCTCCTAATCTCCTCAACTCTCTCAGAAGCCTCTAAAATCATCTTAGGACCAAGAACCAAACGATTACCGGATTCAATCTAGCAAGATGGAGATCTACAAGGTCGTCCGTAAAGAGCAGCAAACATAGACGTCTTAATACTGGCCTGAATTCAAAGATAAAAATGAGATAGATAAAAGATTAGGATAAGATTAAAACAAAAGATAGAAATTTTACCCGATAACTATTGTTATAGGTGAATTCAACAAGATGGAGATGATCTTCCTAAGATCCTCCATAATCAAGCACACAAGCACGAAGAAGATCTTCTAGAATCTGATTCACCCTTTCCGTTTGACCGTCGGTCTGTGGATGGTAAGCAGTGCTCAGATTCAGACGAGTACCCAAAGAATCCTGAAAAGCTTTCCAAAACTGACTAGTAATGATAGGATCACGATCACAAACAATACTGAGAGGAACACCATGGAGACGAACAATCTCCCTCATGTAAATCTCAGACAAACTAGAAGCAGAACGGGTAGACTTGACCGGAATGAAATGAGCTGATTTGGTCAATCTATCCACAATAAGCCAGATACTCTCATTACCCTTCCTAGTCCTCGGTAATCCATCAATGAAATCCATAGAAACCTGTTCCCACTTCCAATTGGGAATCTCAAGAGGCTGCAACAAACCAGGGGTCTTCTGATGATCTGCCTTGACTTGCTGACAAGTCGCACACCTACTAACAAAAATGGAAATATCTCGCCTCATACCCTTCCACCAGTACAAATTCTTCATATCTTGATACATCTTGGTCACTCCCGGATGAATAGAAAGTCTGGACCGATGATTCTCCCGAAGTAACTCCTGTCTCAATCCATCAACATTCGGGACACAAATCCTATTATTAATCCTCAAAATACCTCTATCATCGATCTGGGCTCCACTACCATCAAGACTACTACTACCAACTCTGCTACGAACACTCTCCTTCATCAATCTGAGCATCTCATCCTCATCCTGCTTAGCCATGATACGATCCATAAGAGAAGAAGAAACAACAAGCTGACACAACAAAGCCTTCTTCCGACTCAAAGCATCTGCCACAACATTAGCTTTCCCAGGAGTATAGTTGATGTCGAGGTCATAAGAAACAAGGAACTCTAACCACCTAACTTGTCTCTGGTTCAAATCCTTCTGAGTGAAAATATACCTCAAAGACTGATGATCTGTGAAAAGCTCGAACTTAGTACCCAAAAGGTGATGTCTCCAAAGCTTCAAGCAAAAGCAACAACAAGCAACTCTAAATCATGGGCAGCATAATTGGCTTCATGGGTCTTCAACTGACGACTAGCATAAGCAATCACCTTACCATCCTGCATCAGAACAACTCCCAAACCTTCACGACAAGCATCAGTGTATATCGTTAATCCCTCATTTCCATTTGGAACGGTAAGGACTGGTGCGGAAGTAAGCTTGTGCTTTAACTCACTGAATGCGGCCTTACACTCATCACTCCAAATAAACTTAGCATTCTTTCGAGTCAAAGTGGTGAGAGGTGCAGCAATCCAAGCAAAATTCTCAATGAATCTCCGGTAATAACTGGCAAGGCCCAAAAAACTACGGATATCAGTAGGAGTCTTAGGAGTTTCCCAATCCTGCACAGAATAGGGATAAATAAGGACATCCGGAAAGATAGGATAAATTGAATGAAACTATGACGACCTAGAATTTTTGAGCATTTGAAATTGGAATATTTAATTGATTTTAAATATTTAAATGTTAATTTCTAACATGAATTTCAAATGTCACTATTTATTGTGTAATTTAATTATTAAATTTAATAATTTAAAGTTGGGTAAAATGTTGAATCTGGAGTTTTAAGCCTATTAAAAATAGTTTGAAGGCTTGGAAAATTCATATTAATAATACTGAAGATAATAGAACTTTTAAAATTAAATTTGAAAGTAGGTAGTTCAGTTTTAAAAATATATCGTTTAAATCGATATTTAAAAATAGCCTTCCGGGACACAGTCTCGAAATTTGACGAAACTAGTTCCATTGGATCCGTAATATTGAATTATTATCGGGTTTCAATTTTCGTAGCATTTGGAGTTGTTGTGTGAGCGTACGATATATAAACGCGTTGAAATTTATATCAAATTCAATATAATGACTGAGTCCAAAAAGCTATCTTCTCCATACGATCGAATGTGGACTCGAAACCTTTTCCATTGCGTTCGAAATAGGGGTATAACGTTATAAACGCCTGGCGGCACAACTCGATAGGATGTCAAAATTTTGAGTTGCGATTTCGAGACGTTTAAATTTAAATAATACTATATATTGTTTGTTGTTGAATAGTCAAACATCTTCACACCAGAAATATCTCACCTCTTTTCAAAACACTGTAGCCATTCCTTCCTCAACACGCCAACATTCCATCTTTTATTTTAGCAGAGCACGGCATCTTCTTTTTGTTCAAAATCGAGACGCCAAATCAAAAAGAATCATGACTTCCTTCATAAATCAATAGAAGAAGATCGCATATCCCCTTCTCTCAGATCAAATTTGAAAACAAATAAAATGGCCCTCCTCTTTAAAACTTGGACTTCATTTCTCCCTTCCCAGCAAAACTCGAAATCGAAGTCCTTTTCTTTCCTCCACTCGATAAAAATATCTCGTTCAATTCATAATCTCGTACTCAAATTTTCACTCCATCCCAGATGTTCACAAAGTCAAATCGTTTCAATTGATGGAACCGAGATTGATTCGCGAGTGACTGGGCTTCGTCGCCGTGGCTTTTATCGCTGGGTGTCAAGGTTTCTGCTGCCGAAGGGATCGTCGATGTCGACGGCGTGGTTTCGTTTGCGTGGGGTTGCGAACAGCAAGGAAGGTAGAAGGCAGTTGAACGAGGCGTGGAAGGGCAGTAGGCAAACCCGAGGTGGTGGCTCGAGTTTGAGAACGGTGGTCGATTTTGTTTCCAATTAGAATTGGAGGTAATTTTCTTTTATTTAAAATATACGATATAATTACAGTAAAGAGTTTATATCGATTTATTCATACAGTAATTTTTGTTTTGCAGATATACATATTAAGAAAGTTTACTATAAACAAAGCTACAGTTTTGTTATTTACTGGAAAAAAATATAATGATAGATTTTATAAAACAGTGATAATTAGGATATATATATACATACATTTTTTTACTGTAATTAGGATATATATATATAGGTTTGAAAATATAAAATCAACTCACTATGAAATATAAAATCAACTTACTATAAAATTTAAAATACGTAAACAGAGATATATATATATATATATATATAGGTAGTTCCAAAAGAAAATAAATATACTTGTATACATTTTTAATTTACTTGTTTACTTTAAACAATGGATTGGGTGATTAAATTGTTAAAGTAACTTATTTGAATTATTTTAGTTACTAAAAAGTCTCTAAAAGGGAATGTTAGTTTAAAAGAAATTATTAGTTTAAAATAAATTTATTAAACGGTAATTAATTATTTGATTTGTTCGAATATTAATAAACCATATAATGTTTATACAAGGTCTAAAACAATGGAGAATCAAGCCGGTGTGGATAGGATTGCAAATAAAAAGCAAAGGTGAGTTAATCTCACTCATCTAGTTGCTATTTAAATTTAATTAGTTAAATTTAAATATTTGGTGAATGATTGGATTGATTTGATATGATAGTATATATAGTAGAATATGTCAATATATATATTGGAATATGTATATATTGGACTTGATATCCCCGCATTATATAGTGGATGAGACCCTATGCGCCGCATAATAGCGGATGATATTATAGTAATCCCATATACCGCGATATTCCACCTCAAAGTGGAATTGGTATTTTATAGTGTGCTAACGTTTGTGGATGCAGGGAAACAGGTTGGAGGGATCAACTGGATTCCTCAAAACAAATTTATTTAGATTTGTTTAATATCCTATTGTAACAACCCTGTATTTTACAATTTTTTTAAATTTTTTTTCCAGATTCAAAAGCTTTATTTATGAAAAAGAATAAATTTTGTTATTTTAAGTATAAACTTTGATTTTGATGTGGATTAGAATTCCAAATATGACTAAATTAATATTTCCAGAAAATGTGAATTTTGGTCAATAGTCAAACTTTGACTTTTAAATTTTAATTTTAAATATTTGAAATTATAAATTTTATCTTTTATTATGAAAATAAATTTAATAACATGAATATTGCTTTTCGTTTCGTTGAAAACGGAGTTAAAATGTAAAAGTTATGTACATTTCAATTTTTAGTATAATTTGTTTTATTGTGCAATTTTGCCTATTTTAAATTTTATAAATCATATTTTCTTTCTTATATTTTATTTTAATATGTGTCAATATGTTTATTTATGTATATTTCCATCTCTAAATATTTTAAAAATAATAATAGAATTTTTCCAAATTTTACTATGACGATTTCCTATTTTTAAAGGCTGTTTTCCTATTTTATGCTATTTTCTTCATTAGAAATTATATGTAAATTAAATTTTAAATGTTTATTTTGTGAATATATTTTTATTTTATGTTATTATTTATGTTTAAAAATATATTACAAGCTCATATGAATTTTCTAAAAATTTATTCTATTCAATTCCAAATTTTCTAGACTAGTTTACTATTTTAGCTATTTTCTTAATTTAACTTTATATAACTGATAAATATTTATATAAATTATTATATTTTGATAAAATTTCGAAATTTTATCTGGGATTATTTTTTTTCCAGAAATATAAAGTTATAAAAAGGAATTAAAGATATATGAAGAGTTTGATACCTTTTGTGTGCTTAGTCCTTTTGAATTCTACCGTTTCTTTTTCAATCAATACATCTTTTATTCTATTTTTGCCCTAACTATTCCTCATTATTTTTTTTCAGCCGACTTCCTCCTGTTATTCACGAATTTTCAAAGCTCCAAAACCTTAAAAAAAATCATGGCCTCCATCTTGCAAAATTTTTTGGTAATCTCCCTCTTTTCTTTCTACTTTTTTCTTACTGTTCTATGCAATTTTGCCTTGATCTCTTCACATGTTTGCTTGGCCTAGCCTCTACCACCTTCATCCCCATCATCACCTCCTCCATCTACTACAGAAAACACTCCCTTCCCTCTGACCAAGACAGGCCATGACCTTCCACTTGAAGCCATCACCACAAAACTCCACAAAACGTTGCCTAGACCACACATATCCTCACCTACCCTCCATATCTTGCTTTGGCCACCCCCTTAGCCACCACCACTTGCTACATGACCTTTGGCTGCTGTTGCACCATCACCCTCCACTGTCCAGACCTGTACCATGCAAGGACCGAGCCCCACTTGCCTTTGGATGAGCCAAAAATGCACAAAAACTCCACTTGTTTTGCCTTGACCCTTTGTCTTATTCATATATAACTCCTACCATCATCATCTCCTTGTTGCCATGCTATTTTGATGCCATAAACTGAGATTATGTCCAGCTATGGCTGAGCAAAAGATCCCCTTGGCCAAGATCTTGAATGGTTAAAGAAAGGTCGAATCACTTTGCCCTTTGTTGCTTTTTATTTCAAGTCATTTCGATATTGTTTGTGTTACATATTTATGTATACATTGTCTTGTTTTGTTTATATGTATACAAGGCAATTATATTTGGCTCTCCACTCTCAAATCATATTCATGTTGTCGTGCCTTCAAAGATTCTGTGTTGTGTGTTTGGTCGTCATCTCCAGCTTAAACAAGTGAGTTATTCTCACCAGACAATATGTACATATATAACTAGTAAATTGACACCCTGCGAATCTGTAGAAATATATTATCATGTTATATATGCTTATATTATTATCATATGATGTTCACACCTGTTATTACACCTGTTATATCATATGTTACTGTTATTTAATGTTATTCTTTTATTTATATCTGTTATCACCATTGCAAGTTCCCTGTAGACTAGAATCACTATGGGTTGAAATGATACATACCCGAACGGACTTTAGAATAGGGAAAAATCGTTATGGGCTGAAATGATAGGCCTGAACGATTTTTATTTAATTTATTTTAACTTGGGATTGCGGGTTTGAAATGATAGAACCCGGATTTTTCTTTTTTTTAACTGCGGATTGAAATGATACATATCCGTATCACTTGACCTAGGTTAGAAAATTTTATACAGGCCCGTGGTTATTTTATAAAGTGTTTTGGATATTTTAAGTATTTTAAAAATTATAAATTTATGAAATTTGATTTAAATAGACTTTGAAATGTTTTAAAATAAAGAAATTATGATTTTTTTTCTATGTGTTAAAAATGTAATTAATGAATGGTTTAACTGGATTTTTGAAATATAACTTAAGTTGGAAATTTGGAATTTTGGTTAAAAATGATATTTAAGTTATATAAATAAAATGGATATTAAATTTTATTTGGAAATGGTAAATATGATAATTTGATTAAATTTGAATTTAAGTGATTTATTAAAGTATTATTGATTTTTCTATGAATTTAAGTGGTTAAATAAATGAATGTTTAAAAGTGATCTTTTAAAATATAACTTGACTAGGAAATGTGAAATTTGGTTTTAATTAAAGGTTTAAGTTAATTAAATAAAATTGGAAATTTTGTTAAATTGTGAAATGGTAATTTAAATTTGAAGTGTTAAGTCTATTTGTTGAAATGTGGAGAATTGAAACTTTTACACTTAAACTTATTAAGTAAATTGTTAAAAATTGGATTTAATTATAAGAAATTTATTGTGAAAAGATATATGTTAAATGATATGTAAATGAACATTTTAAATGTTAAAATATGATTTTTAAAATGTTTATGTGTTTTAAATTGAAGTTATTTAATTGCTGGAAATAAACTAACACTTGAAATCTACTTTTAATAGCATTCAGAAATGCTATAGATTCTGTTTTGAACTAAAATTGTGTAAAAAGAGTTATTACAGCATTTCTGAAATGCTGTAGTTGCTGTAGTTGAACTTATAGGTTAATATTGAACTCAGGCCTATTATAGCATTCTCTGGAAATGCTATAATGGTCTGCAGTCTTTGTTGAAACCAAATTTAACCCTTGTTTTGAAATCTGAACTACCGCAGCACTTCTGAAATGCTGTCTTTTCTGTTTTGAACTATAATTCAACTAAAACTGAGTTTTAACAGCAGTTTTAAGTGCTGTCTTTGCTGAATTAAAAATGTTTTCAAATATAACTTATAGCAGTTGTTTTTAAATGCTGTGAAATGCTGAAATCTTAATAATTAGGGTTTTTGACTTAGTAAACGAACTCAGAATGGTTTGAAACTTTGGAAATTGAATACTTGATTTGAAAATATAATAATTACACTTATAAAAAGGTTTAAATGAATTATTTTGATTGGAATATAAACTATTTAAAGGTGATTTGAAATGATAGTAAATGAACGATATCTTTGAATTTAAAAGGTATTTAAAGTTGAATATTTGGATTTGAACTGATAGGATATTTTATTTTATTAAAATGATTTGAAATGAAGTTTTGTAAGGATATGATATTTTATTATATTAAAATGATTTGAAATGAAGTTTTGAAATGATATGAAAATTTAAATATATGGAAATGGTTTGGAATTGATTTAATCTTTATTTTGATAAAGATATGGTTTGAAATGATATTTTATTTTGAAGTAAAGTATTGTTTTTTAAAATTTATAACCACGGGTTATAATAACGATTGGTTGGCAAAGAGACCGGGATCGGATATGGACATACTCTCTGTCGATACCGAAAACCACTTTGACAACCGTGTACGCGGTGGAGATTCCAGAATGAAGTAGGATGGTGGCGACATTCTTAAGGTATGTTACGTGGACCCAACTCCCGTGAGTTGGCATAAGGTGGCTAAAACAGGAGCGATCTCGGACCAGTGAGGTAGCACCTCTTCTCGGACACATTTCTTCGATATTATACTCTTACTTGTGATTGATTAGATGGCCATCCTCCGATTTGGGAGTGTTGTTCGAGGTGGAACGGTAGTGGCTGCTATGCGTATCCATCAGTCCGTGTGCGTAATTGGTATATCTACCCTGGCATTGCCTAGTTGTGCCGTGTCACCTACCATATCGAGCTTTACTACGATTATGATTTTAAGATCCGACCGCGTTAAGGTTCTCCATCCCCTTAACGCTATTTTCTATATGATTATACTTTACTTATTTAGACACTATTATAATATCGAATATTACTACATAGTAGATAGTTTAACGGATCCTTAGAGGATGGGCGGTCCCAAGCATCTTTGTCACATACCGAAATTTTCGACTTTCGAAAATTCGACATCGATACTCACTTTATCGACTGCCGAGCAATCGAGTGCCGGAAACTCCAATAGTGATGGTTTTAGAAAGAAGAAAAAGGTAGAAGAAGAAGAAAAGAGTAGAAGAAGAGAAGAACAACAGAACAACAATAGAAACAGAAAACAATATCAGAATCTTACACATCGCAGCGGAACAATATACAATAGATAATTACTAGTCTTTTAAAACAAAGAACTATATCGGTTTATCCATACATCAATCATCAGAGTCAATATACAACAATGGACAGTTATATAACTTGTCCTCATACAGAATACATAGCGGAATAAATACTATCAGATACAAATACTACGTCTCGTCATCCATCTTGCTTCCAAAGCTCCAGAATATCCAGAATATCCTGATAACATAACTCTAGGCTGCCCATGTGGAAAATTGGTGGGCACCCAGAGTTTAGAAGGGAACAATAAACTCCGAGTCAGTCATGGAGACTGGTGTGAGATCGTAAAACAGTTATTTTTCACAAAGAAAATAAAACAAATTCGCAATGCTTTTGGAAAATGAAACTACCATAAGACCTCCCACCACACACACAATGCAAACGCAGAATTGGAGGAGATTTCTTCTTATGATAGTCAAAGATGCTTACTACGCAAAATCAAATCATTTTTGATATTATTATTAGTGCATAGTGTAGAAACATTTCGAAAGTAGAATATAAATCTTAGCCAGCATAGACATTTCGAACTATGCCTACTATAGCTACCATCCAAACAGTGGGGCGCCACCATAAGTGAATGATAGGTTCTACAACTAATACCGTACAAGGCTCGTATTGTTTCTTTGGATTTCCAACAAATGGTCAGGCTAAGGAACTTCCTATGCCACGATGGGTACGTCCCTGGAATAGACGACCCGAGAACCTAACCGGATCTCTGCCAACACAAGGCCGGGTTACCTCTGCAAAAATAGGTAACTACTGACACGCGTATGCCATCCCCCGATCGTCACCGATCTTCCCAAGGATCCTCGATTCGCAACAAACCACAAAGTAATAAATTTGCAGCAACCACAGAGGTTAAGTATCTGGGCTCCATACCATGATACCACCTTTATCCAGAAGGAATGACATACACTAAGGGGCGCTACTCCCTAGAACCTTGCCGCATCCTTCCTGTTTTGACCATTTCCGAGGTGTGAGGCTCGACGAAGTCTCGTCCACAAAGCTACGCTTTCTACAAAGCCATGCTTCGGGTCAAACAAATGATCAACCTATGATCACAAAGATATAAGATCAAACAAATGATCATATCGCAAATGATCAAACACTGATCATTTCACAGCAACACTCAGTATGCCACGTTACCAAATTGGGATATATCGCTGATAAATTTCAACTACATAACCTCTGAGCTCGTACGTCTCAGAGAAGGGTGTTAAGCTAAGAGAATAAATTCTCCGCCACCAACAGAAATGTATTTGAAAGAAATCAGCTTTATATCTCAATCTGTAACGTCAGACATACAATCCATACAAGTCTGTTCCGGGATCGAACAGAACCGAAGGCACTTCTCACGAAGCCCTTGCATATCCGGATAAATTTCTAATCACGTCCGGACTTCCCGTCACTAAGGGTGATAAAACCTCTAAATCGGAGATCAGCCGATGTAGAGTAACTCGACGGTAATCCTTCCGTTTTCAAAAATATCCGGTCTTCAACACCGGTCTTCGAATGCAATTCATAACGACGTATCACATATTCGGAATGGGTTATACGACCCCATGGTCCTTTCCCGGCTAACCCGAATAGTGAGCGCTTATTCAAAAATAAGTGTGGCATTCAATTTCATCAAATTCACAACAAATACCTATTCAAGGTAAATATTGATAGTCGGTTATTTAACTATCAATAAAGATGCGCAACATCATCAGATTCCAAATAATTTTCCAAATTATTTATTTTCCAAAATATCTTTACTAGATATATAATTTCCACACTTCAAAAATAAACCAACGTTTATTTTTTAAAATGAATTTCATTTCTTTTTATAAATTCCATATTGAATTTATACTTCAAAAATCTACTGATATATGATTTTCAAATCGTTTTCAATATTCAATTTCAATTTATCTTTTCAAAGATAAATTCTCAAAAACATTTCATTTCATTTTGGAAAACATTTCCCTACTTATTTAATAATAAGTATTTCACAAATCCATTTATTTTCAACACTTGGAAAATATTCGATATACTTAAATCAAAATTAAGTATAATTTCATTCTTTAAGGAAATCACTTACTATAACAATATTTATTTGAGTCAAAACGAATGTTACGTAAAACATCGTTACGACGACTCAAAATCACTAGTATAGGGATTCGAAATTTTGATAGATATATAAATCCCAATACTATATAAAACATTTCCTTTTGGAAATCATTTACTATAACAACAGTGTTATAGTCCACCATTTCCTTATTTTTCGAAAACGTCTATTTCAACAATAAAAATGTTGAAATCTATGTATTCGATATCATAATACATTTTAAAAACATCTTTAAAATGTTTAACTTCATTTTCAATGTCACTTCTTCAAAAACGTATCCATTTTACTTAAAAATATATTCACTGTCCAAAATCGTGAATATAATTCACTTAACCCAATTTCAATCTTTTCTACACATTTATTTCAAGGATAATTCGCTATCCAGAATTGCGAATATATCTTCTTTAATAACCTTCTATATTTAATTTATCAAATTAAATTGGTTTCGAATTTATAAAACAACGTTTATAAATTCTATTTCTATTTTTTTACAACTTCGATCTGTAAATCTCCTTTATTAACAAATTCGATCAATATTCCACTTAAAGGCAAAAATCCAATTTACAAGTAAATTTCTTATCAGTCTTTATTCTACAATTTCATTCATTTTATAACTTCATACTTTATAAATCTATAAACTTCAAACTTTATAAATCTATAAACTTCAAATCTTCACAATTTATAATTCTATAAATTTCCTATCTTTACAACTTATAATTTTATAAATTTTCTATCTTCACAATTTATAAAAACTCGTTTCAAATTCCAAAAAATTTTAATTGATAAATATCAATTTTGTACATCTTTTATATACATCGTTTTTAATAATTCGAAAATCCAAATTTAAACTATTTTATAAATTACTTAACTGTTTATTTCAAAAATCACCTCTCGGTTATATTTCACCAAAATCTTAACCTTTATAACTTTCATAATTTTAACGTTTGTAAATTAATTCAAAAATTTAATAACGTATACTTACAAATAATCACTTTAAAAATCTCTTTTAAAGTTAAAATCGTTATTTTAAAACTTCAAAAATTGAATCCAATGATGCAACGCATCAATTAGTCCGTCACAACATCAATCATCATATATCATCATATGATAACATAATATATATCAACATCTGTAAATAAATAAATACAGTTGAGGAATCCAGTTGGATCCCTCCAACCTGTTTCCCTGCATCCAAAGACGTTAGCACAATACCAATTCCACTTCGAGGTGGAATATCGCGGTATATGGGTTTTTATAATATATCCGCTTACTAACGGCGCAATAGGGTCTCATCCGCTATACGAGGCGGGAAATCAATCAATCCAATATATACATATGCCAATATGTATATATTGCTATATATAATAGATATATCCTACTATATCTAATATCACATCCAATAGCAATCAATCAGTCAAAAACTGCAATATCAATTTTTCATTTGAGTGAGAAGATCTCACCTTCGCTTTTAACTTGCCATCCATTTTCATTCTCGGCTTGATTTCTTTACAGATTTTGACCTAGTATAAATAATTATACAATTCTATTAATATCCGAACATATCGAAAAATTTAAATTCCTATTGGATGATTTTAATTAACCAATGTTTTTAAATTTCAAAATTTGAAAATTTGATTTTTTTTATATAAACTCTTCGATCGTTTAAAATCTCTTTTTTTTTTCAATCATCATATATATATATATATAGATCGAAAAATCTATTTTCACATAAACATTTTCAAATTCCTATTTCAATCTTTTCAAATCTAATTTCTATGTGAACTTTTCAAAATTTAAAACCCTTGTATTTTCAAAATCATAGTTATACACGTTCTTATAGTATCTTCTTTTAACATAGAATAGATATGTACACATTTTAAAAACAAGACAGTAAGTCATTTTTACTAAAGAAAAATGTATGCACATAAATTTCTTATATTTTCTTTTAATACAATATTTCTGTTCTTCCCTGTTAAATCTATATGTATATTGAAATAAATTAAAGATACAATTACCTTACTGGAAACCCCAAAATTAAGATGCCATACCCTCATCACGGCATCCTCGGCTCACCATCGCGACCACGTCGCCTCATTGAACTCGCGTGAACCCGCCTCGGCCTCCACTTCCTCTGCTTCGCGGGCTTGGCCAGGCCCTAGAATCGCCATACATCGAACTTCGCGAAACCCCAAATGAAACCGCCTGCAACTGCTTCGCGACCTCGCGAACGAAGCCCATTGCCTAGATCGTCGCCTCCAGCCTTGCCTCGTCGCCGTGGCCTCGAGCGCCTAAATCGTGAGTGATTCCAAATCACGATGGTTGTTGAACGAATTGATCGATGGATCGAAAAGTGGAGATGTAGGGAAGCGCGATTTAATTTGAGTCGATTTCCGTTCGGCCATTTTTTTTTTCTTAACTGTCGTTTGTTTTGAATTTGAGGAGGGGAGAGGAACATTTTGAAACTGAATGAGTATGGGTTGCACGATAAAATTTCTTGATTGCAGGCGCGATTCTAGGGCGTAATTTAAGGAATGGAACGTGCTGTCGTGACAAATTTAAATTTAGATTTTTTAAATTGAATTCGTTTTAAAAGTTCAACGCATTTATTCGTCGTATGGTCACATAACAACCCCGAAAAATACGAAATTTGAAATCCGACAATAACTCAATATTACGGACCCAATGGAACTGGTTTCGTCGAATTCCGAGACTGTGCCTCGGACGGCTATTTTTAAATTCGATTCGAACGATTTAAATTAAAAACTGAGCAAAACGGTTTAAAATTCAATTCTGAAACTGCTGTTATCTTCAGTGTTATCAATATAAATTTTACAAGCGTTCGAAATATTTTTCTTTAGCTTTTAATTGAAGATTCAAATTTTTATCCAGTTTCAATAGATTAAATTATAAAATTTAATCACCAAATTCCAAGTTATATTCGGGATTCAAATTAAATCATCGTTCAAATATTTAAAATTAATTAAATATTTCCAATTTAATTCGTTCAAAATTCTGGGTCGTTACAAACTTCCCTCCTTAAAAGAATTTCGTCCCGAAATTACAAGTTAGGAAAAAAAGTCCTTAACTCGTCTACTATTTTTCACAATCTAATAGTTTTATCAAATTGTCAAAACAAATCCTTCTATTAAAGATTCGTTATTAATTCAACTAACTTTCTAAACATTTTCATAATTTTCAAACATCATTGTTTTCCTTAACAATTCAAATTTAAATTCAAATTCAAATTTTAACTTTCAAAATTTCTCAAAAAATTTTTCTAACGCCCTAAATTTCCGAAAAATTTCGCCAGCGTCTCCTTTGCGCGGCTAAAACGGTACGACTACAAAATGTCCCTACGGACTCTCAGATTTCAAAATGAAAAAGAAAAGGCCAAGCGGCTAGACAAGAAATCATCAAAAACTCATATTTGAAATTCAAATACATACCTTTTTCTAGCAATTCAAATTTATCTTCGAAATTAAATTCCCAATTCATAACACCTGTAAATCCTACTAGCCATAATATCTAGTTACTACATTCAAAACATTTTGCAAATTCTATTACAAATTTTTTTTAATATAAACTGCTTATACATTTTTTTTTACTTCACTGTTGAAGTTACATTCATTTCCATTCAACTTTTCATTTCAAAATTCCATTTGAATTCACTTTTATCTTCTATTCTGAATATTGAATTTTTATCGATTATCTTTCATTTACTAATTCATATCACTCTTCATATTAGTTTCATTCACCAATTCATTTTAAATTTCAATTTCCAATATGCAGTTCTAATTCCAGTTTTATCTTCATCCAATCATCACTTAGAATAATTTCAATATCACATTTACTTATTAAATCACAATTGTAAATTTATTTATTCATTCACAATTTACTTCCATAATTCAATATACTCAATTCCAATTTATTTGTTACTACTCCAAATTTATTTTCAACTTAATAAATTTTCTTTAAGTAATCTTTTCACTTTATTTAATTTATTCACTTATACTTACTTTGATTTAACTTCATTCTTTAAGTTAAATTATTCTATCAAAATTCTAATTGTATAAGTTATCAACTTATTTCTTATTTCATAAGTATTTTTATATAGTATTCCAGAGTCTTTTCAATCTTTTCAAAACCATTTTTGAAAACAATTCAAATTATCCTTTGAATTTCAAAAACAAAACCCAAATTTTTCAAACAACTTCCATTTAAAACAATTTGGCAGCAATTTCTCTTTTGGAAACCCGAAAATGAACATTAATGATGCCGCGGTCATCATCGAAGTTATTTTCCAGCGACCGAAAAGAGTTTAGAGCTTTTCATCCTTTCAAAACACTTTCCCAAAATCCTTTGAAATTCTTTTTCAAATCAAAAAGATTTAAACTTTCCAAATCTCCAAAATTTTCAAATTCTTTTCAAAACATTTCCAAAAACTTCTCTGGAATTCCGTTTCAATTTATAAGTCACATTTATAATTTATATTCTTAAATTTCATTTGTATGTGAATTAATTTCTTAACTTTGGAGTTACGATTTCAATTTCTTATTCAATTTTCAATGATAATAGATTAATATTATCACTTCTAACAACCATGCAACCATATACTATAGTAATTTACAGAAAATCATTTCTTTTATATACAAAAATAGTCTTGGGTAAAATTATCTCATTCACCCTATTCAAAAACAATACTGTGCCGAATTGTTCTATTCAAGTGTTTAGAAACCCCTTCGATCCAGTTTTGCAGACTGTGCCGACGAAGGTTCATATACCACTCAATAAACCAATCATCACAATATAAAACAATTTTATATTCACTAACAAATACGCGCTCGTATATATTATTACACTCAAACTCATTCTAGAGTACTACTGACTCTATCTATAATGAGTAACACCCAACAGAGCAGGGTTGTCGCTTAACCATATGCTCTGATACCACTTTGTCACATACCGAAATTTTCGACTTTCGAAAATTCGACATCGATACTCACTTTATCGACTGCCGAGCAATCGAGTGTCGGAAACTCCAATAGTGATGGTTTTAGAAAGAAGAAAAAGGTAGAAGAAGAAGAAAAGAGTAGAAGAAGAGAAGAACAATAGAACAACAATAGAAACAGAAAACAATATCAGAATCTTACACATCGCAGCGGAACAATATACAATAGATAATTACTAGTCTTTTAAAACAAAGAACTATATCGGTTTATCCATACATCAATCATCAGAGTCAATATACAACAATGGACAGTTATATAACTTGTCCTCATACAGAATACATAGCGGAATAAATACTATCAGATACAAATACTACGTCTCGTCATCCATCTTGCTTCCAAAGCTCCAGAATATCCAGAATATCCTGATAACATAACTCTAGGCTGCCCATGTGGAAAATTGGTGGGCACCCAGAGTTTAGAAGGGAACAATAAACTCCGAGTCAGTCATGGAGACTGGTGTGAGATCGTAAAACAGTTATTTTTCACAAAGAAAATAAAACAAATTCGCAATGCTTTTGGAAAATGAAACTACCATAAGACCTCCCACCACACACACAATGCAAACGCAGAATTGGAGGAGATTTCTTCTTATGATAGTCAAAGATGCTTACTACGCAAAATCAAATCATTTTTGATATTATTATTAGTGCATAGTGTAGAAACATTTCGAAAGTAGAATATAAATCTTAGCCAGCATAGACATTTCGAACTATGCCTACTATAGCTACCATCCAAACAGTGGGGCGCCACCATAAGTGAATGATAGGTTCTACAACTAATACCGTACAAGGCTCGTATTGTTTCTTTGGATTTCCAACAAATGGTCAGGCTAAGGAACTTCCTATGCCACGATGGGTACGTCCCTGGAATAGACGACCCGAGAACCTAACCGGATCTCTGCCAACACAAGGCCGGGTTACCTCTGCAAAAATAGGTAACTACTGACACGCGTATGCCATCCCCCGATCGTCACCGATCTTCCCGAGGATCCTCGATTCGCAACAAACCACAAAGTAATAAATTTGCAGCAACCACAGAGGTTAAGTATCTGGGCTCCATACCATGATACCACCTTTATCCAGAAGGAATGACATACACTAAGGGGCGCTACTCCCTAGAACCTTGCCGCATCCTTCCTGTTTTGACCATTTCCGGGGTGTGAGGCTCGACGAAGTCTCGTCCACAAAGCTACGCTTTCTACAAAGCCATGCTTCGGGTCAAACAAATGATCAACCTATGATCACAAAGATATAAGATCAAACAAATGATCATATCGCAAATGATCAAACACTGATCATTTCATAGCAACACTCAGTATGCCACGTTACCAAATTGGGATATATCGCTGATAAATTTCAACTACATAACCTCTGAGCTCGTACGTCTCAGAGAAGGGTGTTAAGCTAAGAGAATAAATTCTCCGCCACCAACAGAAATGTATTTGAAAGAAATCAGCTTTATATCTCAATCTGTAACGTCAGACATACAATCCATACAAGTCTGTTCCGGGATCGAACAGAACCGAAGGCACTTCTCACGAAGCCCTTGCATATCCGGATAAATTTCTAATCACGTCCGGACTTCCCGTCACTAAGGGTGATAAAACCTCTAAATCGGAGATCAGCCGATGTAGAGTAACTCGACGGTAATCCTTCCGTTTTCAAAAATATCCGGTCTTCAACACCGGTCTTCGAATGCAATTCATAACGACGTATCACATATTCGGAATGGGTTATACGACCCCATGGTCCTTTCCCGGCTAACCCGAATAGTGAGCGCTTATTCAAAAATAAGTGTGGCATTCAATTTCATCAAATTCACAACAAATACCTATTCAAGGTAAATATTGATAGTCGGTTATTTAACTATCAATAAAGATGCGCAACATCATCAGATTCCAAATAATTTTCCAAATTATTTATTTTCCAAAATATCTTTACTAGATATATAATTTCCACACTTCAAAAATAAACCAACGTTTATTTTTTAAAATGAATTTCATTTCTTTTTATAAATTCCATATTGAATTTATACTTCAAAAATCTACTGATATATGATTTTCAAATCGTTTTCAATATTCAATTTCAATTTATCTTTTCAAAGATAAATTCTCAAAAACATTTCATTTCATTTTGGAAAACATTTCCCTACTTATTTAATAATAAGTATTTCACAAATCCATTTATTTTCAACACTTGGAAAATATTCGATATACTTAAATCAAAATTAAGTATAATTTCATTCTTTAAGGAAATCACTTACTATAACAATATTTATTTGAGTCAAAACGAATGTTACGTAAAACATCGTTACGACGACTCAAAATCACTAGTATAGGGATTCGAAATTTAGATAGATATATAAATCCCAATACTATATAAAACATTTCCTTTCGGAAATCATTTACTATAACAACAGTGTTATAATCCACCATTTCCTTATTTTTCGAAAACGTCTATTTCAACAATAAAAATGTTGAAATCTATGTATTCGATATCATAATACATTTTAAAAACATCTTTAAAATGTTTAACTTCATTTTCAATGTCACTTCTTCAAAAACGTATCCATTTTACTTAAAAATATATTCACTGTCCAAAATCGTGAATATAATTCACTTAACCCAATTTCAATCTTTTCTACACATTTATTTCAAGGATAATTCGCTATCCAGAATTGCGAATATATCTTCTTTAATAACCTTCTATATTTAATTTATCAAATTAAATTGGTTATGAATTTATAAAACAACGTTTATAAATTCTATTTCTATTTTTTTACAACTTCGATCTGTAAATCTCCTTTATTAACAAATTCGATCAATATTCCACTTAAAGGCAAAAATCCAATTTACAAGTAAATTTCTTATCAGTCTTTATTCTACAATTTAATTCATTTTATAACTTCATACTTTATAAATCTATAAACTTCAAACTTTATAAATCTATAAACTTCAAATCTTCACAATTTATAATTCTATAAATTTCCTATCTTTACAACTTATAATTTTATAAATTTTCTATCTTCACAATTTATAAAAACTCGTTTCAAATTCCAAAAAATTTTAATTGATAAATATCAATTTTGTACATCTTTTATATACATCGTTTTTAATAATTCGAAAATCCAAATTTAAACTATTTTATAAATTACTTAACTGTTTATTTCAAAAATCACCTCTCGGTTATATTTCACCAAAATCTTAACCTTTGTAACTTTCATAATTTTAACGTTTGTAAATTAATTCAAAAATTTAATAACGTATACTTACAAATAATCACTTTAAAAATCTCTTTTAAAGTTAAAATCGTTATTTTAAAACTTCAAAAATTGAATCCAATGATGCAACGCATCAATTAGTCCATCACAACATCAATCATCATATATCATCATATGATAACATAATATTTATCAACATCTGTAAATAAATAAATACAGTTGAGGAATCCAGTTGGATCCCTCCAACCTGTTTCCCTGCATCCAAAGACGTTAGCACAATACCAATTCCACTTCGAGGTGGAATATCGCGGTATATGGGTTTTTATAATATATCCGCTTACTAACGGCGCAATAGGGTCTCATCCGCTATACGAGGCGGGAAATCAATCAATCCAATATATACATATGCCAATATGTATATATTGCTATATATAATAGATATATCCTACTATATCTAATATCACATCCAATAGCAATCAATCAGTCAAAAACTGCAATATCAATTTTTCATTTGAGTGAGAAGATCTCACCTTCGCTTTTAACTTGCCATCCATTTTCATTCTCGGCTTGATTTCTTTACAGATTTTGACCTAGTATAAATAATTATACAATTCTATTAATATCCGAACATATCGAAAAATTTAAATTCCTATTGGATGATTTTAATTAACCAATGTTTTTAAATTTCAAAATTTTAAAATTTGATTTTTTTATATAAACTCTTCGATCGTTTAAAATCCCTATTTTTTTTTCAATCATCATATAGATATATATATAGATCGAAAAATCTATTTTCACATAAAAATTTTCAAATTCCTATTTCAATCTTTTCAAATCTAATTTCTATGTGAACTTTTCAAAATTTAAAACCCTTGTATTTTCAAAATCATAGTTATACACGTTCTTATAGTATCTTCTTTTAACATAGAATAGATATGTACACATTTTAAAAACAAGACAGTAAGTCATTTTTACTAAAGAAAAATGTATGCACATAAAATTCTTATATTTTCTTTTAATACAATATTTCTGTTCTTCCCTGTTAAATCTATATGTATATTGAAATAAATTAAAGATACAATTACCTTATTGGAAACCCCAAAATCAAGATGCCATACCCTCATCACGGCATCCTCGGCTCACCATCGCGACCACGTCGCCTCATTGAACTCGCGTGAACCCGCCTCGGCCTCCACTTCCTCTGCTTCGCGGGCTTGGCCAGGCCCTAGAATCGCCATACATCGAACTTCGCGAAACCCCAAATGAAACCGCCTGCAACTGCTTCGCGACCTCGCGAACGAAGCCCATTGCCTAGATCGTCGCCTCCAGCCTTGCCTCGTCGCCGTGGCCTCGAGCGCCTAAATCGCGAGTGATTCCAAATCACGATGGTTGTTGAACGAATTGATCGATGGATCGAAAAAGTGGAGATGTAGGGAAGCGCAATTTAATTTGAGTCGATTTCCGTTCGGCCATTTTTTTTTCTTAACTGTCGTTTGTTTTGAATTTGAGGTGGGGAGAGGAACATTTTAAAACTGAATGAGTATGGGTTGCACGATAAAATTTCTTGATTGCAGGCGCGATTCTAGGGCGTAATTTAAGGAATGGAACGTGCTGTCGTGACAAATTTAAATTTAGATTTTTTAAATTGAATTCGTTTTAAAATTTCAACGCGTTTATTCGTCGTATGGTCACATAACAACCCCGAAAAATACGAAATTTGAAATCCGACAATAACTCAATATTACGGACCCAATGGAACTGGTTTCGTCGAATTCCGAGACTGTGCCTCGGACGGCTATTTTTAAATTCGATTCGAACGATTTAAATTAAAAACTGAGCAAAACGGTTTAAAATTCAATTCTGAAACTGCTGTTATCTTCAGTGTTATCAATATAAATTTTACAAGCGTTCGAAATATTTTTCTTTAGCTTTTAATTGAAGATTCAAATTTTTATCCAGTTTCAATAGATTAAATTATAAAATTTAATCACCAAATTCCAAGTTATATTCGGGATTCAAATTAAATCATCGTTCAAATATTTAAAATTAATTAAATATTTCCAATTTAATTCGTTCAAAATTCTGGGTCGTTACAATCTTCTAAGTTACTTGTACCTTTATTACAATTCACTTGAGTTGGTTTACATTATATAAATATATATTGTCCTGACTCGAGTGTTTTGTATTTTGCTTTACGCTCGGGTCAGCCTGAGTTATTCACAGATTTGGATTTCCACTCTCTTGGAGATTTGAATCGCTGGAGATTATCTGCTTGTCATGTCCTATCTATTTCAATTCCGTTGTTCTACTCAGCTTGTACTTGGTTATTTTATTGAGACTTTTGTTGTACTCTATTTCTTCTGTTGTATCTTATGTAACTCTGACATATTTTAGATAGTAGCTTCATGAACTACTATTTCTTTTACTTCCGCTGCATTATTTTACTCTGTGTCTATGATCTGTGATTATATTTATTTACTGTATATTCTGAGATTTGCCAAATTTTATTTACAACGCGATATTTTGAGCAATTCAACTCCGGCATGTGTGTCTGCCTATGCACTTATAATGGATGCGAATGGTTGAAAATATCGGGTCGTTACAGTTGGTATCAGAGCTTTGGCTTTGAGGCAAAACTCAGCATATGGAGTAGATTTATTTACAGAATCACTTTCGTTCGAGTTTGAATCTTTTCCTCTTGATTCGAATTTCCTTTGAAATTTTGGAACGTTCCCTACGGTTCCAAAATTCGTTCGTGTCCCTCACTATTCATCTTCTTTTGATTCTGGAGTATCCCATAACTCCACTTCGAATGATCTTTATAGTGAATTGGCTGTCTCGCCAATATTCTAATTTTCTGGTAAAGGGGGAAACTCCTTTACAAATTTGCATCGATTCACCAGAGATTTATATCTATCCTTGGTTTAGATGCTAATATCTTTTGTTATTCCAAAATCTATCTTTTAAGATCAGATGTAGATTTACCCCAGAAAAAAAATCCACACTTGATCTTATTCATTAAGTCACGGTTGACCCAGTTAAGGTTGCCCGCGATTTATTTAAGCTTACCCATCTCCCTATTTTGTTATTTAATCATCTTGTTTTTTTGTTTCCAAACTATCTCCAAACATTTTTAAATTGTACTTGTAAACCTATGTTTTGTTTTATATATTGTGTTGTTTGAGTTGTTGATGTTGATTTGGGCTTCCGATCGATTCGTCTGATCAACGCTATCGAAAGGATTTCTAAAACAGTTTGACAGAACAAACTGACATAATATTATTTTAAAATTTGGTTAATAAAATAAATTTTGATATATAAGTAAATATTATGGAACTTAATAAATTGATTTAAATTGATTATTTGAAATGATAATACTTGATTTATCATTCTATAAATGAATTTATAAATAGATGTTTATAAATTGATTTTGGAAACTGAAATGAATTTAAACCAAGAATTTGAGAATTTAATTTCTGATGGTTTCAAACCTTGTGTTTAAAGTTTTAAAAATATTTAAAGTATTTTTGAATAAAAATTTGTC
The DNA here is from genome assembly GCA_030737815.1 of Allium fistulosum. Taxonomy (NCBI): domain Eukaryota; kingdom Viridiplantae; phylum Streptophyta; class Magnoliopsida; order Asparagales; family Amaryllidaceae; genus Allium; species Allium fistulosum. The sequence continues at coordinate 847,426,073 of CM060903.1, forward strand.
TCTAAAGGATTTTAAAGTTTAAAAATTAAGTGCTCTTCTCTTTGTCGCTGGAAAATAATTTCGGTGATGACTGCAGCATCATCGACGTTCATTTTCGAGTTTCGAAGTGAAGAGACCGTTCTGTAGTCTTACTACAGCTTTGTTTTGAAAGATTTAATTTATTTGAATTTCTAAATATGATTTGATTTATAATATACAAGTGTTATAGCACGCGCTTCGCGTGTGACAATAGTACACATTTGCGGATAAATTGATTTTTTTTACAAATTATATTTGCTTAACATATCAAAAAAATGATTTTCATAAATATTTAGCTATGATTTTGCGTCGAAATCATGTATAGTCAGTTTCAGTTTTTATTTCTAAGTGCATCGTTTAATTTTTTTTGTTAGCTTGAATTTTTATTTCTAAATTGTCTCGTTTAATTTTTTTGTTATTTTGAATTTTATTGGTTTTGACATATAAATCAGAAAATGGTTTTGTTTTTTGTTTTTTTTTATGTTTGTGCCGTTTTCTTTTCTTTTCTTTTTTCTCTTCTTCACGCCGTCCAAGTCCTTCCACGTTCTCCATTTCTTGTCATGCCGTACTCATATTACACACCTTTCTGAATATACGATGAAAACACAGAACTCAAAATTCTATTTTTATGTTTCTGCCGTTTTCTTTTCTTTTTTCTCTTCTTCACGCCGTCCAAGTCCTTCCACGTTCTCCGTTTCTTGTCATGCTGTACTCATATTACACACCTTTCTGAATATACAATGAAAACGCAGAACTCAAAATTCCATTTACGAACCAAACGGCCCTTTCGTACACAGCTTTCAATTTTTCTCCTCCTGCTCATAAGCATTCAAGCATGCCAGGCATAATAACTGAACAATTCATAAATTTGTATAAATCAACAATTATGTCCAACCTTCTCTTTATGTGGCTAAAAAAAATATTTTTTCTTTATATTGTCTGCTAAGTTTGTTCAATTTGCATGTCTGTTACGTAAGGAAAATAATCGATAAACGAAACATGTGTCAAAGATGATCAAAAGAAAGTGGAAAATAAATACGATTTTGTACCAAACTCAAACCAACCCATATAGCTAGCAAACAAAATTCACATATCTTAAACTTCCCAAGTGGAACCTACCCACTAAACCAGGTGCATGATTACTAGGTTGAATTTACACGTATATACTAAATTTACTTGCACTTCGACCAAACTCGAAGACTTAAAAATACAAACAAACGCACGCCATTGTGTACCAGTCAATGAAGTAAAAAATAAACAACGTTATTAAATCCAAACGCATCTAGATTGCTACATGAAAATCACATTCATCGTGTCTTTCACAATCCAGTACAATATTCGTCAAATCTACCATGCCCCACTGCCTTGCCAACTCTTATCTCTTTCATATCACATCCAATACTCATCTATTTCAGCATCCAAAATCTCAATTAATTGCTATGTCAGCCCGTTTTAGCCATTAAGTGAGTATGATTAAACCCTATTACACATATTAATTAAGGACTAAAGACGATATTATTACACATTGCTACGTGACAACGACATAGGAGAATACTTAAGCATACCCCCAATCAAACTCCGATCCCCACCCATTCCCTCTCCTTCCTCCTCCAACTTCTCGAACGAAGATGACGGGTACGAATGAACAAAATCCTCAAACCCGAGCCCGCTCTTAGCCACCCCTTCATACTCGCTCGGTGGCATTTTCACCACCGGCACCTCCAGCACATCCCCACCATCCAAATACCTCACCACCTCCCTCATGCTCGGCCTCACCCCACTTAACGGGTGCGAACATATCAACCCGACCTACATCGCCACCTCCGCCTCCACCAACTTGCACCCGTCCATCTTCGGGTCCAGCGCCTCCATCCACTTACCAGTACTGTACTTCTCCCATACCCAATCCACCAGCACTAACTCATCGGGGTCCGCCTTGGGCTCTATGGGCCTCCACCTGCACACTATTTCCAACACCAACGCCCCAAACGCAAACACGTCCGAGCTGGTCGTCGCCTTCCTAGTCCGGGTCAGTTCAGGCACCAAATATGCTGTAAATTAGACCGATCGTAAGTAGCCAAAAAGAAAAGTAATAAGTATGCAGAATTTTTTCTTCAATAGATATAATAGTTAAGCTGAAGTAGATAAGGTAGCATTTTTGGAGGAGAAGGAGACAGTAGGACATATTGTAGCTCGCATACTATATGAAAGTAAATTGTAACTACGAAGTATAGTTATTTTAATCATTTTCTCTCCTCCTTGTTCCGGGCTTGAGACCGGCATCAGTAATAATTTGATGATGGAGTTAAAAATGTTGTTTAAGAGATTTTTTATGTTATGTAAAACTGAATCGTAGTAACACAGTTATGTAATGTACAGGTTAAAATACTCAAACACGATTGCATGCATACGGCGAAGTTATATAACACATATTCATAAATCACATGAGTATTAGAAATATGAATGCAACCGGAAAATGTACATATATTTTTAATTCATGCAACAAACAGCACAAATCTTGTTTACAAACGTTTCACGCACAACTACATAAATTTAGAAAGATAAAAGTAACTAATTCAAGCAAGAACATGAGAATCAAGTACCCCATAACATTCATTCAGATCCCATTTTATCTAAATGTACTGAACTTGAAATATAAAACATGTATTTCCAACTTCAAATAAAAGAAAAAATTAATCCAAATGATGATATAATATTGTTTCTAAAATTTCATATGCTAAAAATCTCATCATAGATTTCACGACTGGATATTGGATCTGAGACTTACACAGATGGAAAGACATAATTACAAAACCCATAGTAGATGACAATTTTAAACCTGAAGCGGCAAACATATTTCTTGCATCTCCTCCGCTTGGGAAATTCCAAATTAATTCCCCTGCGATGCATGCCGATAGTTGCAGTTAGATCTCTAAGGAACCACAATGGCTGAGAGGACTATCACGTTAGTAAAGGATGTTGTTTGTGAGAGCCCGTTATTTATGTACTCCTTAATCCATTACAGTATAGGCTTCTTTTCTATTTACACTACCCATACACAGATCAAGATTCTGATCAGTCTGACACCCTTTAAATTTTAATATTTTTAGTATCAGTTTCAATTCAGTTTTTCCCATATTAAATCCATATCAAATTAACTAACCGACGATGATTTTTGGAGTGTGGAAACAAATGTGAATAAATGGTAATTGCGGTTATTACCGAACAGAGGTCAAGGGAATTACAACCAAACCTAGATTCTTAACAGCATAGTAAGGAGAAAAACTGAAACGTAGAAATTGAACTTTTATATATAAATCTTTTATTAAGTAACTTCGATTCTTGATAAGAAATTTATAATAAGTTATGAAATTACGCAGACATTGAAAATCAATTCCCCTTTCTTAACCAAACCTAGCAATCAAAGCAATAAATCTCAAAATTAAAACGCAATAAAATCAAATAATCAAACGCAATTAAACCATCAGACAATCAAAAGGAAATAAAAAGTAATCAATGAATATAGAAAGTACGGAGTAAAAAAGGAGAATTCAAAGTGAAAAGCAAGCAGAAAAAAATTCATAAAAACCTACGAAATTATTGACGAAAGTTGGAGATCTTACCTTTGAGAAATAGCTTAGGCCTTTGTCGCAATTTTTCCAATATTTCCTGAACATAGAAAGTATGGAGTAAAAAAAGGAGAATTCAAAGTGAAAAGCAAGCAGAACAAAATTCATACAAACCTACGAAATTATTGAAGGAAGTTGGAGATCTCCTCAATTTATATCTCGAACCCCAAATTTGCAACTCAACCCCACAAATCGAGTAGGAGGAAGAAGAGAGACGCACCCAGTTTCAATATCAAACTTGACCGAGTTGGAGGAAGAAGAGAGCTTGTTCCAGTCATCACTTTGCTCGATCCTCGAATTTGGATCCGAAAAGCATCGTGATTCTAATTTTAAAATTAGAAGAAAAAGGTAGAAAATTGTGAGAGTCCATTTTTTTAGTGGGGAATAAACAGTTTTAGGAGAAGGCTGAAGAACAGTAGAGAGAGAAGGAAGTTGGGAGAGCCGGCTGACTACATCGTGTGGTTTTTAGTGGGGAACAGAACATGGGTAGGAGAATTGACGCATATGCCCTTGAATTTTTTTCTCTACCGTATTATTTTGCGACGACGTCAGCGGACTGATTGGGAAGTTCAAAAAAGCTTCACCATCCTAAGGTATTTGCATTATTAGTAGAGATATATAGATATATGATTTAAATTGATTTGACATATTATGTACATATATTTATTTATCTCTAACTGGTTTGAAGGAAACCGGAAAATTAATTCTTAAATTTCATCTTGAAGAATAATTTCAATTATAAAAAGAAAATCAAAAATTTGGATAAATGATTCAAACTTGAGATAATTGAATTGGAAAGTTTTATTTGTATAACATACAATTTCATTCCAATATAACTTACCAAAATTACACAGAAGTTGAATATGAAATTGGATAATATACAATATAGAAAGGATTTTTATAAATAAAATTTGAGTGGTTATAATAAATGTTATACACTTAAATTTTAGTTATAAAAGATTAACAGAGGTAAATAGTGAAAAAGGAATTTAAAGAGATTTTATTTAAATAACTTAATAATCAAATTTGATTTAATATGGAACCTTATGTCTAACCTAGGAATTTAATAAAAGTTATTTCCTGAAATGAATATGTTGTATAATAAATAATGTATCTTTGAATAGATAAAATAAAATACATTTGAATTGGACTTTTGGTAATAAAGTTTATTTAACTTGAATTCATAGTTTAATTGATGTCTAAATGAATAAATGTGTAAAGAAATTTGATTGTTATATTTGCTATGATAAATATTTTATTTATGAAATTGATATGTCTTGAAAAATGAATAATTATGATTTAAATAGTTAAAATGTATTTTAACATCACTAAAACTTGATAATTGAGAATTTGGTTTTCAAATGGGAATTTTAAGTTTAACTCATTAAAGGAATATCTATTTATGAAATGGGTATTTTAAATAAAGTGTTAGGTTATGTGTTAAATTAAGAGCTAACTAAAATAGGGAGCTTTTGACTTAATAAATGAAGTATAGTTTGATTTGAATATTCCATTCATAAAAGTTTGTTTTAATAAGTCATAAGTTAAATGATATCCAAATGAATATTTCTGAAATTGAACTGATTTGAAATACTAATATACCTACTGTAGCATTTTATAAGTGCTACTATTTTGAAAATACAATGTTTTGGAAGTTTTATAATTGAATGAACTTAGAAATATTACAACTTTAAAATGAATATTATTTGACCTTGAATTAAAATGGTTTAAATAAAGATTATTTTTAAAAGGTGTTATGATTTTCTAAGTATTATGTTCTTTTTTAAGAATAACATTTCCAAAGTGTTATGATTTTTAGTAGTATGATTTCCAAATGATAAACATCCCTAAATTGTTATGATTTCAAAGCGTTATTGTTGCAAATTTATTATCTTATTTTGTTTTTTTCAAACTATCTTTTGGTTGTCCTTATTTCTCTTATCTTGTTACAGAATGGGAAGGCTATTGCTTATACCAGTCTGTTTAGAAATTTTTTTATAATCTTTGAAATATTTGTTACTCATTTTGGAATCTGAACACTGTTTTCCATCCATGGACCGTCGCTCAAGTGAAAAGGGTGATTCAGACTCTAGAGAATCTTTTTCGTGTTTGTGTTCTTGATTTGATCACCTCCATCTTGTTAAACTTGCCTATAACAATAGTTATCAGGTGTAATTCCAATATTCTTATCATCTTGTCTTAATTCTATTCATTCTATCTTTTTAGGTGCTTTCCCGTACCTCGTTCCTTTTCGGGGACGAAAAGTTTTGAGTGGGGGAGAGTGTAACAACCTAGTATTTTATAATTTATTTTAAATTTTTTTTTCCAGATTCAAAATCTTTATTTATGAAAAAGAATAAATTTTGTTATTTTAAGTATAAACTTTGATTTTGATGTGGATTAGAATTCCAAATATGACTAAATTAATATTTCCAGAAAATGTGAATTTTGATCAATAGTCAAACTTTGACTTTTAAATTTAAATTTTAAATATTTGAAATTATAAATTTTATCTTTTATTATGAAAATAAATTTAATAACATGAATATTGCTTTTCGTTTCGTTGAAAACGGAGTTAAAATGTAAAAGTTATGTACATTTCAATTTTTAGTATAATTTGTTTTATTGTGCAATTTTGCCTATTTTAAATTTTATAAATCATATTTTCTTTCTTATATTTTATTTTAATATGTGTCAATATGTTTATTTATGTATATTTCCATCTCTAAATATTTTAAAAATAATAATAGAATTTTTCCAAATTTTACTATGACGATTTCCTATTTTTAAAGGCTGTTTTCCTATTTTCTGCAATTTTCTTCATTAGAAATTATATGTAAATTAAATTTTAAATCTTTATTTTGTGAATATATTTTTATTTTATGTTATTATTTATGTTTAAAAATATATTACAAGCTCATATGAATTTTCTAAAAATTTATTCTATTCAATTCCAAATTTTCTAGACTAGTTTACTATTTTAGCTATTTTCTTAATTTAACTTTATATAACTGATAAATATTTATATAAATTATTATATTTTGATAAAATTTCGAAATTTTATCTGGGATTTTTTTTTCCAGAAATATAAACTATAAAGTTATAAAAAGGAATTAAAGATATATGAAGAGTTTGATACCTTTTGTGTGCTTAGTCCTTTTGAATTCTACCGTTTCTTTTTCAATGAATACATCTTTTATTCTATTTTTGCCCTAACTATTCCTCATTATTTTTTTTCAGCCGACTTCCTCCTGTTATTCACGAATTTTCAAAGCTCCAAAACCCTAAAAAAAATCATGGCCTCCATCTTGCAAAATTTTTTGGTAATCTCCCTCTTTTCTTTCTACTTTTTTCTTACTGTTCTATGCAATTTTACCTTGGTCTCTTCACATGTTTGCTTGGCCTAGCCTCTACCACCTTCATCCCCATCATCACCTCCTCCATCTACTACAGAAAACACTCCCTTCCCTCTGACCAAGACAGGCCATGACCTTCCACTTGAAGCCATCACCTCAAAACTCCACAAAACGTTGCCTAGACCACACATATCCTCACCTACCCTCCATATCTTGCTTTGGCCACCCCCTTAGCCACCACCACTTGCTACATGACCTTTGGCTGCTGTTGCACCATCACCCTCCACTGTCCAGACCTATACCATGCAAGGACCGAGCCCCACTTGCCTTTGGATGAGCCAAAAATGCACAAAAACTCCACTTGTTTTGCCTTGACCCTTTGTCTTATTCATATGTAACTCCTACCATCATCATCTCCTTGTTGCCATGCTATTTTGATTCCATAAACTGAGATTATGTCCAGCTATGGCTGAGCAAAAGATCCCTTTGGCCAAGCTCTTGAATGGTTAAAGAAAGGTCGAATCACTTTGCCCTTTGTTGCTTTTTATTTCAAGTCATTTCGATATTGTTTGTGTTACATATTTATGTATACATTGTCTTGTTTTGTTTATATGTATACAAGGCAATTATATTTGGCTCTCCACTCTCAAATCATATTCATGTTGTCGTGCCTTCAAAGATTCTGTGTTGTGTGTTTGGTCGTCATCTCCAGCTTAAACAAGTGAGTTATTCTCACCAGACAATATGTACATATATAACTAGTAAATTGACACCCTACGAATCTATAGAAATATATTATCATGTTATATATGCTTATATTATTATCATATGATGTTCACACCTGTTATTACACCTGTTATATCATATGTTACTGTTATTTAATGTTATTCTGTTATTTATATCTGTTATCACCATTGCAAGTTCCCTGTAGATTAGAATCACTATGGGTTGAAATGATACATACCCGAACGGACTTTAGAATAGGGAAAAATCGTTATGGGCTGAAATGATAGGCCTGAACGATTTTTATTTAATTTATTTTAACTTGGGATTGCGGGTTTGAAATGATAGAACCCGAGATTTTTCTTTTTTTTAACTTCAGATTGAAATGATACATATCCGTATCACTTGACCTAGGTTAGAAAATTTTATACAGGCCCGTGGTTATTTTATAAAGTGTTTGGATATTTTAAGTATTTTAAAAATTATAAATTTATGAAATTTGATTTAAATAGACTTTGAAATGTTTTAAAATAAAGAAATTATGATTTTTTTTCTATGTGTTAAAAATGTAATTAATGAATGGTTTAATTGGATTTTTGAAATATAATGTAACGACCCGTATTTTTACGGATCGAATGATTGAAACCGGTGTTATTTGGACGATAGTGTTGTAGCTTGAATCGAGTAGAAGATAAGTCATCACGAAGTCCAGGCGAAAATTTTGACTAAGTCTTAGGTCATAGACGACCTAAAGGTAGACGACCTAAGAAGTGGAGCGACTTAAGAGGTTGGAACGACCTAAGCAGTTAGGTCGTATGATAGATAAGTCGTATGTTGAGGCTTAGGTCGTAGACGACTTAAGGAAATAGGCGACTCATAGAAACTGGCGACCTAAGGATTTTGGGGATAGGTCGTATAGGAGTTGAGTCGTAGTGACCTATAGGAGGCAGCGACCTATAGGAGTTAGCGAGTTAGCGACCTAAGGAAGTTAAGTCGTGAGCGACTTAGGAGCATGATAAGTCGTGAGCGACTTGGGAGCGTGTCAGGGTTAGGTCGTAAGATCTATTAAGCCTTAAGTCGGAGACAGTTGAGTCGTTGAGTCGCTGTAGCATGAGTAGTAGGTCGTAGACGACCTATAATAGTACTGGGTATAGTTAGGTCGTGGATGCGCATTGTTTTAGGTCGCGTAAGGTTTAAGGGGTTAGGTCGCTGAGTCGCAAGCGACCTAGGAGTTAAGCTGTTAAGTGTTAGGTCGTAGGCTGGTATTGTTGAGTCGTGGGCTTTTTAGGTCGTGGGGGTTTTAGGTCGTAAGTCGCGGACGACCTAACTCCGAGCGACCTAAGGGGAAATCAGCCTATAAATAGGAGGGTTTTTCTCATTTTTTTGGGATCCGGATTTTGAAGCGACGAAGTGCTGCCATTTTGAGAGCTCGACTTCTACACTTCTTCACTTCTTTTCTCCACTCTAATCTAGTGATTCCATCCATCCAAGTTGAAGATCAAATTGAAGATTCAAGAGCTTAGATTGAAGACCTACATCCATTGAAGTGAGATTTCATCATTTGAAGCGGATTGGTGATAGATCAAGTTAGATCCTTCGCTGTCTAGATCTGAAGTGGGTTTCTTTTGAGGTGTTTAGGTGATTTGGTGAGTGGTGATTATCTCTCACACGGATCCAAAGGAGTATATCGGATCGTTGGCTTGATTATGTGTTTGATTTCTATGCATTTTTGTAAACCTAAGTATAGATCCATATAGATCCATTGTTCATGATGATTTGACATCCATTTTACTACATGTTAACCTATGCAAGTTCATTCATCAAGATTATAGAGATATTGTTCATGTTTTCATGCTTGTTAGACTTTTGACTCTTTAATTACAAAATTGCCATTATTGTTATAATTGTCTATTTAGATCATATTTGAATGCTTGATTACTTGGATTAATGTTTGACTTGATTGATTGCTATGAATTAGATGATTGATGATTTGATTTAGACCGAAGATGATTCAAAAGCTAAGGGAAAGGCTCTTGAATTAGGAAAGCTGCTTGTGGCATATATGGCGGATGTGGAAGCTCATATGGATAGATTTGATGATGATGTTGAGATGAAGCTTTGCTATGATGATGAGAAGGCGAAGCATGATATGAGATAGCCTTGGTCTAATCCAGACGGGATCATTCCAAGCATGTTGATAACTCGGTGAAAAGTTCGAGTTTGAGGATAATGGTTTGCTCGAGAGGCACTTGAGCTAGTATGGAAATAGTCGTCGAGGAGGATGACTAGAAGGCTGAGATCTCATCGTTGTTGAAGGTTCTAGCATGCTCAAAGCAAGAGTACGTTGGGCAGATTCGATAGTCCCTGAAGGCCACTGATTGGTAGTCAAGTACTCTGGGCAGATTCGATAGTCCTAGGCACGGGTCACGACGACGTGCGGGAGTAATGTCTAGAACTGGGGTTTCCATTAGCCCTTGACGGACGGCTGAAAGAATGTGCCAGTCATTCAATTAACGGTGATATCGAAGCAATGATAATAGTGATAGCCAGATTCATGGATGTTTGGTTGTGTCGTCATTCGGTCTCAAGAGCGGTATTTTCTGGGTGCTTATCTGATCTTGGTTTAGGCCTTGGGGGTTTGTACTTGGAAAACATCGCCCTTGACTCGAGTGATAATTGCTTTACTTTAAATTATATGCTCTGCTATGTTTGCTTCTGCTTTGTGTGTGTCTGGGGGCTATCACTATAGAAAGAGGTGGAGTGGGAGGGTTGCATTCCTATTCCTTTTCCTTTATGCTCTTTTGGTATGTTGTTAGTTAATTTACTGCTCACTAAGACTGTTTTCTGACTCAAGGCTTTATGTTTAACTCTTATTGCCTTGGGCTGTTCGTCCATTTTGGGACGGGCAGACTAGGTAGCAGGTGACAGGTGCTATTCTTTCTTTCCACGATGCTGATGTCGAAGACGAGCTGGAGGCTTGCATATTATCTTCTTATTATATGTACTGGATGTTCCGCTGCTGGTATATTCTCTGAGTGATATGTAGTGAGGCTAGTTGTATTGACTATTCAGATGTTTGTATTCAACTATTATGAAGTTTTATTGATGAGATTCTATTCTGTGAAGCTTCACTATGTATATATTCTATTGTATTTTGTCCATGCGCTGTGAGTAATACGATAGATTCTGCTGTTTTTAATTTACCCTGACAATCGTCCATGGCTGCCTGGCACACTTTACAGCGCACTTTCTCTAGGTTCAGTGCAGGGGTCTTGGGCGGTCATCACATTTGGTATCAGAGCATTGGTTAATCGATTTTACCCAACGCTTGCTGACGTAACTACGTATGAGAGACGTAATTGTATTTTGATGAATGATTACTATATATAATATAGTAGCTTAGTAGAGTTTGAGTCCTTTATGCGGTTGTTTCTCTAGGTGTGCTAATCATTCCTTTTTATAGATATTAAGGATGAGTCGAAGAGGGAGACCAGCTGCTAGGGAAGGCCGTGCTACTGAAGGGGCTGCTGATTATGTTGCTATGTTCGAAGCTATGATGACTTCGATCATGAGAAGGATACCAGTTCCGGGGGCAGCAGTTGATGTTGGAGTTCAAGTCCAAACTCCAAAACTAGTGGATTTTGCTAAGTTGTGTAAAGACTATACTGCTCTTGGAGGGAAGGTTTTCTTGGGAACAGAATCAACCATTGAAGTCCAGAGATGGATAGATGCTTGTAGAAGGATTTTTGGTGATTTGGGAATTGAGGATGCAACTAAGAGGAAGTTGGCATCAAGACAGCTTCAAGGAAGGGCTTCTGATTGGTGGAACTCTATTACCATCAATACTCCGGAGGAAGAGATTACTTGGGAGCAATTCCAAGTCAGATTTGAAGCTAAGTTCATTTCTACAGCTCAGAAGTCTGTTCTATTCAAGAAGTTTGTGGAGCTCAAGCAGGGAGGAAGACCAGTTCTTGAGTATGTTTCTGAGTTTGAAGCTTTGTCCAAGTACGCCCGGTCGTATATTGAATCTTCGTATCAGAAGAATGAGAAGTTTGTGATAGGCTTGGATAGTTATCTTGGGAGACAGTTGGTGGATCATTTGGACGATTCATTTGAGAAGCTTGTGGAGAAAGCTCTCAGACATGAGAGTCTGTTTCCCAAAGAGGGATCTGTTGTTGCTGTAACCAGGGAAGAGTCTAAACCACAGCAGGGTGGAAACAAGAAGAGGAAGCAGCAGCAGCAGAAGGGTAAGGATGGCCAGAAGAAGTTGAAGGGCGAAGTGACCTACTACAATTGCCAGCAGAAGGGCCATTTCTCTAGGGATTGCAAGAATCCGAAGGTGCCGATGAAGTGTCACAACTGTGACAAGCCGGGGCATATTAAGAGGAATTGTCCAGAACCGAGGAGGGACAAGCAGATTGTGCAAGCTTATGCTTTGGGGGCTGTTCCATCGTCTTCAAAAGCTCCTACCGCAGAAGAGAAAGGGAAGAGTGTGGTTGTTCAAGGTACTCTTTCCATATGTGGTGTTCCAGTTAGTGTGTTGTTTGATACTGGGGTGTCGCATTCGTTTGTTTGTAGTGATCTTGTAGGCCGGTTAGGTTTGGAACCGGATATTGTTGATCGGCCATTGGTTGTGACTAATCCAGTTGGGGGTTCGTCTTGTTTGTGTATGCTATGCCGTGGTCTGATTGTATCGAGTCATGGTTGCTCTTTTGTTTGTGATTGTTTTGTTCTGAACTTTGCGGGGTTCGGAATTATTTTGGGTATGGACTGGCTTAGGAAGTATGCGGCAAAGGTTGATTGGGAAAGGTTGGAGGTGACAGTCGAGAATGTGGAGGGGCGAAAGATTATGATACGATGTAAGCATGAAGAAGGCGTCTTCATGAGCTTCATGTATTCGCTGGTTGTTCCACGGGATGGACTGTCATCTGTGCCAATCGCTAATGGATTTGAGGATGTCTTTGACGAGGTCAAAGGGTTACCGCCGCATAGAGAGATCGAGTTTCGTATAGATCTAGTTGAAGGAGCCAGACCTGTTGTGATGCCTCTTAGGCGGATGGCGCCTAGGGAACAGCAGGAGTTGAGGGTGCAGGTTGATGATCTTTTGCAGAAAGGATTCATTCGGCGTAGTGTGTCCGAATGGGGTGCACCAGTTGTGTTTGCAACCAAGGCAGATGGGTCATTGAGGTTGTGTGTGGATTATCGTGAGCTGAATAAGGTGACTAAGATGAACAAGTATCCATTGCCGAGAATAGATGACTTGTTTGATCAGCTTCACGAAGCTAAGGTGTTTTCTCAGATGGATTTGGCAACGGGATTTCACTAGTTGAGAGTGGCTAAGGATAGTGTGCCGAAGACTGCTTTTCGAACACCATCCGGTTTCTTTGAGTGGCTGGTAATGCCGTTTGGGTTGACTAACGCGCCAGCATATTTTGTGGACCTTATGAATAGAGTGTTCAGAGATCAGTTGAACAAGTTCGTGCTAGTATTCGTGGATGATATTCTGATTTATTCCAGAACTGAGGAAGAGCACAAGACGCACTTGCAAATTGTTTTGGAAATCTTGCGGAAACATCAGCTGAAGGCTAAGTTTTCGAAGTGTCACTTCTGGACGGGTGAAGTGAGGTTCTTAGGCCATGTTATCTCTGGAAATGGAATAGCGGTTGATCCCGCCAAGGTGGCAGCAATCCAGGATTGGGGTAGACCTAAGAATGCATATGATGTGAGAAGTTTTCTTGGATTAGCAGGATATTATCGACGGTTTATCAAAGACTTCTCCAAGGTGGCTACACCGTTAACAGGATTGACGAAGAAGAACCAAGTGTTCAGTTGGGATGCTAAGTGTGAGCAAGCTTTCGGAATCCTGAAAGAGCGATTGATGAGTGCTCCTGTTTTGACTATTCCTAGTGGGAATGATGAGATGGTGGTTTACACCGACGCATGTGGTACTGGACTTGGAGCAGTGCTGATGCAGAGGGATAAAGTTGTTGCGTATGCCAGTCGACAACTGAAGCCGCATGAAAGGAATTACCCGACTCATGATTTGGAGTTAGCGGCGATTGTTTTTGCTCTGAAGATGTGGAGACATTATCTACTGGGAGTTCGATTCGAGTTGTTTACAGATCATAAGTCGTTGAAGTATCTTTTCTCCCAAAAGGATTTGAATCTTCGGCAGCAACGGTGGCTAGAGTTTTTGGCATCATATGATTTTGGTATAGCTTATACTCCGGGAAAGGGTAACGCAGTGGCAGATGCGTTAAGTCGAAGACATGCAGGATTGGGAGCCATGTTTTCAGAATGGAAGAATCTCGAGTATTTAGCAGGATTTGACTTCAGGCCTAGATGTGAATTGGAACCTGAGATGTTGGCAATATCGATAAGACCTACTCTTGTGGAAAGGATTGGCGAGAGCCAAAAGCGAGACGATAAGCTTGTCAAGATTATCCGTGATTTGGAATCTGGATTGGACCCAGAAAAGGATAAAGGATTCGAGGTCGATCGAGAGGGTTGGCTTCGGAAGCAAGGACGACTAGTTGTTCCCGATATCGATGAATTGAGGAATGAAGTTCTAAGGGAAAGTCATCACTCGAAGTTGACAATTCATCCTGGTGGAAATAAGATGTATCGGGATATGAAGAGAACCTACTACTGGGAAGGCATGAAGAAGGATGTTGGAAATTTTATTTCCAAGTGCATGAACTGCTAGTTGGTAAAAGCCAAACAGAAGAAGCCAAGTGGATTGCTTCAACCATTAGAAGTTCCTACATGGAAGTGGGAGCAAATATCGATGGATTTTATTGATGGTCTACCTAGAACAAGAAAGGGAAATGAAGGGATTTGGGTCATCGTAGATCGTCTGACTAAGAGTGCAAGATTCATTCCTGTTCGATCGACTAGGACTGCATCAAAGTTGGCAGAGTTGTATGTTAAGTGGATAGTTCGATTCCATGGTATTCCGAAGAGTATAGTGAGCGATCAAGACCCATTGTTCACTAGTGGATTTTGGAAGAGCTTTCAGGAAGTTTTGGGAACCGAGTTGTGTTTGAGTACCGCTTATCATCCTCAAACAGATGGTCAGACCGAGAGAGTCAACCGAGTTTTGGAAGATCTCCTCAGAGCTTGTGTTTTGGATTTCGGAGGATCATGGGAAGATCACCTTCATTTGGTGGAATTTTCATATAACAACGGTTACCAGTCAAGCATTGGTATGACACCGTATGAGGCATTGTATGGAAGACCGTGTAACTCTCCGACATGTTGGTTAGAAACCGGAGAAAAGCTGATACTTGGGCCAGAAATGATTCGACAGACTTCAGATTGCATAGAGATCATTCGACAACGAATGAAGGCAGCCCAAGATCGTCAGAAAAGTTATGCAGGTAAGCGTCGTAAGGATTTGGAATTCAACGTAGGTGATATGGTCTTTGTGAAGATTTCTCCACTAAAGAATGTTATTCGATTCGGAAAGAAAGGAAAATTGACTCCGAGATTTGTTGGACCATTCACGATCATCGAGCGAATTGGAAAGCTCGCCTACAGATTGGAGTTACCAGAGAAGATGTCGGGTGTGCACAATGTTTTTCATATATCGTATCTACGGAAGTATGTGCACGACTCGAATACAGCAGTTTCTGCATATAGCTGTGAAGATTTCGAGATTGATCCAGGCGATAAGAGACATCGTAAGCCGCTTCGTGTTGTGGAAACCAACACAAAACAGCTTAGGAGGAAGGTAGTTAAGTTGCTCAAGATACAATGGAGTGATGATGATAACGACTGTACATGGGAGGAGGAAGAGAGGATGAAGGCAGCTCATCCTGAACTCTTCGAGGTATGGCCCTAAGGTGTCGTGTCATCCAACGAAATTGTAACTTGTTCTAGTTTTAGATTTCTGCATGCTAAGATAGAATTGGATGCATGGTTTGTTGATTGCTATGGATGGTAGGCATGTAGAATAGTCTTTGATTGCTCTGTTTGTTTGGAATTTCGGGGGCGAAATTCCTAAGGGGGAAAGAATGTAACGACCCGTATTTTTACGGATCGAATGATTGAAACCGGTGTTATTTGGATGATAGTGTTGTAGCTTGAATCGAGTAGAAGATAAGTCATCACGAAGTCCAGGCGAAAATTTTGACTAAGTCTTAGGTCATAGACGACCTAAAGGTAGACGACCTAAGAAGTGGAGCGACTTAAGAGGTTGGAACGACCTAAGCAGTTAGGTCGTATGATAGATAAGTCGTATGTTGAGGCTTAGGTCGTAGACGACTTAAGGAAATAGGCGACTCATAGAAACTGGCGACCTAAGGATTTTGGGGATAGGTCGTATAGGAGTTGAGTCGTAGTGACCTATAGGAGGCAGCGACCTATAGGAGTTAGCGAGTTAGCGACCTAAGGAAGTTAAGTCGTGAGCGACTTAGGAGCATGATAAGTCGTGAGCGACTTGGGAGCGTGTCAGGGTTAGGTCGTAAGATCTATTAAGCCTTAAGTCGGAGACAGTTGAGTCGTTGAGTCGCTGTAGCATGAGTAGTAGGTCGTAGACGACCTATAATAGTACTGGGTATAGTTAGGTCGTGGATGCGCATTGTTTTAGGTCGCGTAAGGTTTAAGGGGTTAGGTCGCTGAGTCGCAAGCGACCTAGGAGTTAAGCTGTTAAGTGTTAGGTCGTAGGCTGGTATTGTTGAGTCGTGGGCTTTTTAGGTCGTGGGGGTTTTAGGTCGTAAGTCGCGGACGACCTAACTCCGAGCGACCTAAGGGGAAATCAGCCTATAAATAGGAGGGTTTTTCTCATTTTTTTGGGATCCGGATTTTGAAGCGACGAAGTGCTGCCATTTTGAGAGCTCGACTTCTACACTTCTTCACTTCTTTTCTCCACTCTAATCTAGTGATTCCATCCATCCAAGTTGAAGATCAAATTGAAGATTCAAGAGCTTAGATTGAAGATCTACATCCATTGAAGTGAGATTTCATCATTTGAAGCGGATTGGTGATAGATCAAGTTAGATCCTTCGCTGTCCAGATCTGAAGTGGGTTTCTTTTGAGGTGTTTAGGTGATTTGGTGAGTGGTGATTATCTCTCACACGGATCCAAAGGAGTATATCGGATCGTTGGCTTGATTATGTGTTAAAGTAGTGATTTCCATGCATTTTTGTAAACCTAAGTATAGATCCATATAGATCCATTGTTCATGATGATTTGACATCCATTTTACTACATGTTAACCTATGCAAGTTCATTCATCAAGATTATAGAGATATTGTTCATGTTTTCATGCTTGTTAGACTTTTGACTCTTTAATTACAAAATTGCCATTATTGTTATAATTGTCTATTTAGATCATATTTGAATGCTTGATTACTTGGATTAATGTTTGACTTGATTGATTGCTATGAATTAGATGATTGATGATTTGATTTAGACCGAAGATGATTCAAAAGCTAAGGGAAAGGCCCTTGAATTGGGAAAGCTGCTTGTGGCATATGTGGCGGATGTGGAAGCTCATATGGATAGATTTGATGATGATGTTGAGATGAAGCTTTGCTATGATGATGAGAAGGCGAAGAATGATATGAGATAGCCTTGGTCTAATCCAGACGGGATTATTCCAAGCATGTTGATAACTCAGTGAAATGTTCGAGTTTGAGGATAATGGTTTGCTCGAGAGGCGCTTGAGCAAGTATGGAAATAGTCGTCGAGGAGGATGACTAGAAGGCTGAGATCTCATCGTTGTTGAAGGTTCTAGCATGCTCAAAGCAAGAGTACGTTGGGCAGATTCGATAGTCCCTGAAGGTCACTGATTGGTAGTCAAGTACTCTGGGCAGATTCGATAGTCCTAGGCATGGGTCACGACGACGTGCGGGAGTAATGTCTAGAACCGGGGTTTCCATTAGCCCTTGACGGACGGCTGAAAGAATGTGTCGGTCATTCAATTAACGGTGATATCGAAGCAATGATAACAGTGATAGCTAGAGTCATGGATGTTTGGTTGTGTCGTCATTCGGTCTCAAGAGCGGTATTTTCTGGGTGCTTATCTGATCTTGGTTTAGGCCTTGGGGGTTTGTACTTGGAAAACATCGCCCTTGACTCGAGTGATAATTGCTTTACTTTAAATTATATGCTCTGCTATGTTTGCTTCTGCTTAGTGTGTGTCTGGGGGCTATCACTGTAGAAAGAGGTGGAGTGGGAGGGTTGCATTCCTATTCCTTTTCCTTTATGCTCTTTTGGTATGTTGTTAGTTAATTTACTGCTCACTAAGACTGTTGTCTGACTCAAGGCTTTATGTTTAACTCTTATTGCCTTGGGCTGTTCGTCCATTTTGGGACGGGCAGACTAGGTAGTAGGTGACAGGTGCTGTTCTTGCTTTCCACGATGCTGATGTCGAAGACGAGCTGGATGCTTGCATATTATCTTCTTATTATATGTACTGGATGTTCCGCTGCTTGTATATTCTCTGAGTGATATGTAGTGAGGCTAGTTGTATTGACTATTCAGATGTTTGTATTCAACTTTTATGAAGTTTCATTGATGAGATTCTATTCTATGAAGCTTCACTATGTATATATTCTATTGTATTTTGTCCATGCGCTGTGAGTAATACGATAGATTCTGCTGTTTTTAATTTACCCTGACAATCGTCCATGGCTGCCTGGCACACTTTACAGCGCACTTTCTCTAGGTTCAGTGCAGGGGTCTTGGGCGGTCGTCACATATAACTTAAGTTGGAAATTTGGAATTTTGGTTAAAAATGATATTTAAGTTATATAAATAAAATGGATATTAAATTTTATTTGGAAATGGTAAATATGATAATTTGATTAAATTTGAATTTAAGTGATTTATTAAAGTATTATTGATTTTTCTATGAATTTAAGTGGTTAAATAAATGAATGCTTAAAAGTGATCTTTTAAAATATAACTTGACTAGGAAATGTGAAATTTGGTTTTAATTAAAGGTTTAAGTTTAAATAAAATTGGAAATTTTGTTAAATTGTGAAATGGTAATTTAAATTTGAAGTGTTAAGTCTATTTGTTGAAATGTGAAGAATTGGGACTTTTACACTTAAACTTATTAAGTAAATTGTTAAAAATTGGATTTAATTATAAGAAATTTATTGTGAAAAAGATGTATGTTAAATGATATGTAAATGAACATTTTAAACGTTAAAATATGATTTTTAAAATGTTTATGTGTTTTAAATTGAAGTTATTTAATTGCTGGAAATACACTAACACTTGAAATCTACTTTTAATAGCATTCAGAAATGCTATAGATTCTGTTTTGAACTAAAATTGTGTAAAAAGAGCTATTACAGCATTTCTGAAATGCTGTAGTTGCTGTAGTTGAACTTATAGGTTAATATTGAACTCAGGCCTATTATAGCATTCTCTGGAAATGCTATAATGGTCTGCAGTCTTTGCTGAAACCAAATTTAACCCTTGTTTTGAAATCTGAACTACCGTAGCACTTCTGAAATGCTATCTTTTCTGTTTTGAACTATAATTCAACTAAAACTGAGTTTTAACAGCAGTTTTAAAAGCTGTCTTTGCTGAATTAAAAATGTTTTCAAATATAACTTATAGCAGTTGTTTTTAAATGTTGTGAAATGCTGAAATCTTAATAATTAGGGTTTTTGACTTAGTAAACGAACTCAGAATGGTTTGAAACTTTGGAAATTGAATACTTGATTTGAAAATATAATAATTACACTTTTAAAAAGGTTTAAATGAATTATTTTGATTTGAATATAAACTATTTAAAGGTGATTTGAAATGATAGTAAATGAACGATATCTTTGAATTTAAAAGGTATTTAAAGTTGAATATTTGGATTTGAACTGATAGGATATTTTATTTTATTAAAATGATTTGAAATGAAGTTTTGTAAGGATATGATATTTTATTATATTAAAATGATTTGAAATGATATGAAAATTTAAATATATGGAAATGGTTTGGAATTGATTTAATCTTTATTTTGATAAAGATATGGTTTGAAATGATATTTTATTTTGAAGTAAAGTATTGTTTTTTAAAAGTTATAACCACGGGTTATAATAAGATTGGTTGGCAAAGAGACCGGGATCAGGTATGGACATACTCTCTGTCGATACCGAAAACCACTTTGACAACCGTGTACGCGGTGGAGATTCCAGAATGAAGTAGGATGGTGGCGACGTTCTTAAGGTATGTTACGTGGACCCAACTCCCATGAGTTGGCATAAGGTGGCTAAAACAGGAGCGATCTCGGACCAGTGAGGTAGCACCTCTTCTCGGACACATTTCTTCGATATTATACTCTTACTTGTGATTGATTAGATGGCCATCCTCCGATTTGGGAGTGTTGTTCGAGGTGGAACGGTAGTGGCTGCTATGCGTATCCATCAGTCCGTGTGCGTAATTGGTATATCTACCCTGGCATTGCCTAGTTGTGCCGTGTCACCTACCATATCAAGCTTTACTACGATTATGATTTTAAGATCCGACCGCGTTAAGGTTCTCCGCGTTAAGGTTCTCCATCTCCTTAACGCTATTTTCTATATGATTATACTTTACTTATTTAGACATTATTTTATTATATCGAATATTACTACATAGTAGATAGTTTAACGGATCCTTAGAGGATGGGCGGTCCCAAGCATCTTCTAAGTTACTTGTACCTTTATTACAGTTCACTTGAGTTGGTTTACATTATATAAGTATATATTGTCCTGACTCGAGTGTTTTGTGTTTTGCTTTACGCTCGGGTCAGCCTGAGTTATTCACAGATTTGGATTTCCACTCTCTTGGAGATTTGAATCGCTGGAGATTATCTGCTTGTCATGTCCTATCTATTTCAATTCCGTTGTTCTACTTAGCTTGTACTTGGTTATTTTATTGAGACTTTTGTTGTACTCTATTTCTTCTGTTGTATCTTATGTAACTCTGACATATTTAGATAGTAGCTTCATGAACTACTATTTCTTTTACTTCCGCTGCATTATTTTACTCTGTGTTTGTGATCTGTGATTATATTTATTTATTGTATATTCTAAGATTTGCCAAATTTTATTTACAACGCGATATTTTGAGCAATTCAACTCCGGCATGTGTGTCTGCCTATGCACTTATAATGGATGCGAATGGTTGAAAATATCGGGTCGTTACACCTATGTTATGATATTCTGTGATGAATTATATTGATAATTGGAATATTGGATATTATGGTCTGATTGAATACATTTGAGTATAATGAGTTACCAAAATAAATAAATTGGATTTTGGGAAAGAAAATAAAAGAGAAATCTTTAAGTAAATGATTATAGAAGTTTGAATAAATTTAAGGATAAATTAAAAAGGGGATGTTTAATAAAAAGGGAAATAATGAATTTTAAACTTAAAGTGATAATTTTAAGTAATAAAGAATTTACTTTAACATTTCAAGGTTTAATTTTATTTAAAAGGAATAGAAAAGGAATTTGGAAATCTGAAATTGGTATTCCCAGTTTAATGGGATTTTTAAATCATAATAAAGAAATAAAATTTTAAGTTAATGGATTTTGAAATAAATGAAGTAAGTAAGGAAATTTATTTCAAAGTGAAGTAAATTGGAAATCAATTTTGGGAATTGATTTAAGTGTTTAAACGAGACTTTTAAAAGAGAAGTGAGACTTTGGATTTATAAATTGGGTTTATAAAAATGAAAAAATATATCAGTGGATATTTGAAAGAATAAATTCACGGTGGGAATTTATTATAGAAATGGGTAAATTTGTTTAAAAATAAATAGTGGTTTATTTTGAAAGATGTGAAAGAAAAGTGTATTTCCCTGAATAGCTAATTACGTTTTCAAAGTAAATTTTTAAGTATAAGCTAAAGGTTTAAAAGTTGATTAAAGTATGTTTTGGAAAATCTATTATTTTTAAATGTTTAAACTTTAAAGTAAGTATTTTTCAAATCTATTTTAATAGTAATTATTTAAAGATGGTTTGGTATTATGTTTTAAATGATAAAGAATCTAGTCTTATATTTTATTAAGTAGCTTTATTTTAAATATTCTTAAAGTATATATCTTTGAATAAAGTATTAAAGTAGTTTTAATTTAAATGTTTTAAAGTATATTTATAATAAAGTGTTTTTAAAATTATTTTAAAATCTAAAAGTATTTTGTACTTGGTGTTTCAGTGGAAATAAATATTTGGGAAATGCATTCCGTGAAAGGAAACTGTTTTGGAAATTTTTTCAAAGGGGTTTGAAAATAGAAATATATCTTGCGAGATATTCTGAGGTTAATAAATAATTTGGAAAATTATTTATTGTTTGATGGATGATTGTGAATGTTAATTGATAGTTAAAGAACCGACTATCAATATTGGCTAATGCGCTGATCGTTTCGAAGAGACCGGGATCGAGATTAATTTCTCGAAAACCACTTCGATTCGGTTTGTACGTTTTCGTGGGAAACAGGTTTGGAATCGAAGATGGAGCAGTGAAGTGCAAGGGCTAGTCGCTACTAATCCTGAGGATATTTCCAAAATGGATGTAGTAGGAGTAGTGCCTTCGGTTCCGTTCGGACCCGGATCGGACTTGTATGGATGAATGCTTTCGGAACATCGTCAGCGGACGATGGGCATTCTAAGGGATATGTTCTATAAAGTTAAAACTTAGCCTCAAGCCTCATCAACTGGGAATGACTGAAAATCAGGGGTTATGTAGCAAGGCTTCGTGGGTCGCACCCACTTGAGAGTAAGGTCATCCCTGTCTAGATGTCCCTTTTTATTTCGGCTTAGTGGTGCGGTTGCTGATCACAACCGTGGGGTGATTTTATTCGGAATTATCCAATAAGGGATGGTTCCGGTCTTGTGTTGCAGGGGATTGGGAGTAATCCTCGGTACGCTGATCTAGACCAGGTACTGTGACAGGTGGTACCCCAGTGCCTAGTCATTGATGGAAATCCATTCTCCCTACGTGCCTTGTATGGTATTTGTTTGTATTACCCACTTTGTTGCTAGTATGCTGGAATTTAATCATGTAACAATTTCATCTATTTGAATAAGTATTTGTATATAGACACTATTATAATATCAGAGAATTTGATAAGAAAGTGTTTTAGCTATCGTAAGGGAAAAACCCGACATGTTTATTTGTGGCGTGGTCTTACGAGATGCTTTTATTTTCAAAGGATTTTGAAACATTAATAATAAACTTGAGTGTGATTTTCTCACGCTGGTATTCCAGACCGACTCGGGTGTTTTTTTATATGATGCTCGGGTCAGACCGAGTATTATAGGATACAGGATAAGATGCTGTGGAGCTCAGAAGATGAGCTGGTTGGCGAGACGTATCTTCTGTATTTGTGTATGTATATTCCGTTGTGTAGATTGCTGTACATTTAGTTGTATTGAGGACATGATATGATTATTGTCCAGTTGTATGTTATGTGCACTTTGATGATGTATTGTGTAAACAGATATAGTTTTAAATTTGTGTAAAGATCAGTTGTTATCTATTATATTTTATTCCACTGCGAGGTGAGATTCTGATGTTGTTGTTTTCTATTTTCTTCTTCTACCTCTTCTTCTTTAACCCAAATGGTTCGTATTTCCGTTCTTCTTGAGTTCATTAATGGAGATTAATGTCAATTCAAGGGGTACGGATTTGCGGGCTGTTACAGTGGTATCAGAGCTTAGGCTAGCAATAACCTTGGCCCTGGTGGGATTTCTCATTGAAATAGAGTCCATAGTACTCTAAAATGAGTTTGAGTGTATTAATAGATATGAGCGCGTATTTGTTAGTGAATATAAAATGGTTTTATATTATGTTGGTTGGTTTATCGAGTGGTTTATGGATTCTGGTCAATACGAGTAATTAACGTTATTGATAGGGATCTCTAAACACTTGAATAGAACAATTCAACATAGTATTGTTTTAAAATAGGGTAAATGAAATAATTTTACCCAAATTATTTTGTATATAAAAGAAATAATATTCGAAAATTATTATAGTTATATATATGGATGCTTGGTTGTTAAGGAGTGATAATATTAAGTTATTATCACTATTGTGAGGAAATTAAATAAGAAATTGAAATCATAACTAAAAGCTATGAAATAAATTCATATACAAATGAGATATGTAAATGTAAACTATAAATGTGAATTATAATTGAAATTGAAAAAAATTCCAGAGTAATGTTTGAATATAAATTGGATGGACTGGAAATTTGGAATTTTGGAATTTTGGGAAAGATTAAATTCCTTTGGATTTGAAAATGGTTTTCAAAAGTTTTGGAGGAATAATAGTATTATTTTGGAAATATTTTTGAATTGAATTTGAAATCTGGAGGATTTGGAATTTAAAAATACTTGAGGGATTTTTAAGAGATAAAAGCATTTTACTCTCTTCCGGTCGCTGGAAAATAACTTCGGTGATGATTGCAGCAACATCGATGTTCATTTTCGAGATTCTAGGAGAGAAATTGCTACCGAGTTGTTTTGAAATGGGATTTGTGTGCGAACTGGGTTTTGTTTTAAAATTCAAAGGAATAGATGAATTGCCAAAGAATTTTGAATATAGTTGATTTCAAAGATGATTTGAAATTTTGGGAAATTGTTTAAACTCTGGAATCTTATTTAAAATATTTATGGAATAATAAAAATATATACCTGACTAAGTAAAATGTATAAATCCGAGTTAAAAAGTAAAATGTGAATAGAATTGATTTTAAATAGATGGAAGTACGGATATAAATAAGTTGTGACTTATAAATTTAGAAATGGAATAAATAAGCCAAATAAAATTGTTTTGTATTTTGGGAAATGGATAAAAATCAAATATTGGGTAAAATTAGAATAAATTACTTGATTAATTAATGGAATATGGAAATGGAACTCGAATTGGTTAATTAAATTTTGGATTGTGAATAAATGATAAAATTTTAAAGTGAGGCTTGAGTTATTGATAGTAATTCAACTTGAAATTGTAAGTGAATTAAATATGAATTGCAGTTGAATGGAATTGAATTAAAATAAGAATGATTTGTATTGCAAATAAAATTCAAGTGAGTAGAAATAAAATTGAAGTGGCTTTATTATTGAAATAATAAGTTCGGAAGTGAATAGAAATGTGAAATAAGTTTAAAATGGATTGAATGAGTACTAATTTAATTAAATTAGTAACATAAAATGGAATTGATTGATAGAAGTGAAATAAAATTGATTTTGATATAAATGAATATGAATATGAGTTTATTTGGACCTAAAAATGAATTGGATGAAGGGAAGTGAATTGTAAACCCTTAAGTTGAATGGAATGGCATGTGAATTGATTGCAAACAATTTAAAACTAGTGTTGAAGCCTTGCACATGTGTTTAAGAATATATATTGCATACATTACCTAAGAATCTATGTTTTAGCTATTTGAATATAAGTGAAATGTGAACAAATTTGCATATATATAGTACTTACGTGTTTAAATTGAGTAAGTACAGGTTCAGGAAAGCCGTGTGGCTGGATTTGGTAGTGCGAATGCTAAAGTAAATAACTGCTTTGCTTAAAAATGCTAAATAAGGTACGCCTACGCAATTAAACTAGGAAATATGAACTGTTTTTGTTTTTCCGACCGTGTGAGTCGATGTATATATATTTATCTCTTTTGTCAAATTGCAAAAGCTCCTCCGTACAAAGGGTACTCTGCCAAAATTTTTTGAAAATTTTGGGAGTTAGAAAATTTTTGGAAATTTTCGCTAACGGCAAATGATTTAAAATTGGTAAGAAAATAGAATTGAAACCGAATATTGAGATCTGATTTAAAATTGTGTATGTAAAGTAAAGTGGATAAAAAATTCAATATTCAGAGTTTGAAGACAAATTGAATTCAAGAAAAAGTTGAAAATGAAAATTTGAATGAAAATTTGGAAATAAGTGTATTGAGATTTGAAATGAATTAGTAAATTGAAGCAAATTGGAATTCATATGGAATTGGAATTCAATTTGAATATACACTTCAGTGGTGAAGTAGTAAAATAAATATAAGAAATATTTATATTGAACTTAAGAATTGAAGAATGAAATTCTTAAGTAAATTGGTATTGGGAATATACTAAATGAATAATTTAATGAAAACTTAAATTGAAAGTTGTGAAATGGGATAATGGTGTGTTAACGCTAAAAAGTGAACGCTAACACCCGGTGTGTGTGGTTGAGTTGTGAAAGCACCACCCACGTGACGGGAACAGAATTTAAGCAGTAAAATAGCAGAAAAGCAGTAAAAGACAGCAATTTATAGTGGTTCGGCTTGAGATTAAGCCTACGTCCACTTTGAATCTCTTTATTACTGAATCCGGTTACAAATCGATACAAATCTCTTATGAAAACAGTACAATTTGATCACAAGAAACAATCTTGACTACTAGCTCAATCTTCGACGATGAAACTCGATGAATCCGTGTTGGATGTAAGGAATTCCTCTCGAAGCTTGTTGTAGCATCTCGAATGCTTGAAGATCTTTGATTGCTGAATGAGTAGAGAGTTCGACAGAGTAACGGCGCTTGAAGAAATGAATGCCAAAAAGTCCTCTTCACGTTGGAAGTGGTGATCTATTTATATGTGTTGAATTCTGAACTCTAGTTTTTGCCAAGTCATGAGTCGTGGCCGACTTAAGATAAGTCGTAACTCGTGGTTGACTTAAGATAACTCGTGGGTGCCTTACTGGGTTCATCTTGTGGCTTTGTCGAAGACAAGTGCTAAGTCGTGGCCGACTTATCAGATAAAGGTAGTATAGGCATGGGCTCTGGACTTTAACCTGATAGCTTTTAGGTCGTGGACGACTTAAGCTAAGTCATGAGTTCCCTAAGTCATAGGTTCTTTAAGTCGTAGCATCTTCTTGAGTCGTGTAGACCTTAACTCGCTGAGTCGTTAAGTCGGAAACCTTTTAACTCTTTAAGTCGTAGATAGCTTAACTCGTTGAGTCGTTTGGACCATGGGTCGTAGGTTGTGAAGCTCTTAAGTCGTACACCTACTGAGTCGTAAACTGTTAAGTCGTGTAATTATCTTGAGTCGCGCAGCTCTTAAGTCGTAGCCTTCTTGAGTCGTAGACTGTTAAGTCGTGGCCTGTTGAGTCGCGCACCCCTTAAGTCGTGTAAACCTTAACTCGCTGAGTCGTGAACTTCCTTAACTCGCTGAGTCGTGGGGTTTCTTAACTCGCTGAGTTGTTAAGTCGTTCTGTTCTTAACTCGTTGAGTCATCAAGTCGTCTTGGTTGGTAACTCCTTACAGTAGTTAGGTCGGAGCTTCCTCAAGTCGTAAGCCTGCTAACTCGTAGGTCGTTGATAGTGTCAATTCTTTAAGTCGTCCGAGCCATGAGTCGTAAGTCGTGAAGCTCTTAAGTCGTGTACTCCTTAAGTCATAGCCTTCTTAAGTCGTATAGTTTTAGGTCGCCGAAAATAAAGGAGTTAACATTTGCCCCTCGAAGTACACGCCTATGCCATAGGTCGTGTGCTTCGACTTACTCTCGCTAGATCGTGGACGACCTAAAACTTGCGTGCCTATTCACCTTCCATTCTCAGCCCATATAAACTGTTAAGTCGCCTTCTTCCTCCTAATCCTTCTGCTCTAATTTCCCGTTGCCATTGACAAATCTTTGAACTTCCAAGGGAGAATTCAACTTGTTTAATCGACGATTCATCCTTTCTAATAAACTACGTAAGTGAGTTTCGATCTCTATCCCACCATCATCGCCGCCCAATCATGAGTTCATGTTTTCTAACCCAAGTTCAATTCCATGCATTTGTGTTTCGTTTTTTGAATGATTATCACAATCGACACGTTGGCATGATTCGTGCATACACGGTAATGTTTGTAATGAATCGAAGGACTTGAAATTGATTTACTGGGTGATTCGGTGGTATATAGAGATAAATGGGATTCAAGAAGAGGATGAATCGTTTTCTTTATACTAGCAGTATCGGGTTATTGGATCCAGTAAGATATTGTTTGGAGAGGAAGCCAGTGACCTAGCAGATCCGGACGACTTTAAAAGTTAGGTCGTAACAAGATTCTTGGCGATCTAGGCCTTGCGATCTGAAAACATCCGCGACTTAAACGAAGCTGATCAACCTCTTTTGCGACCTAAGAGTTTTAGACCTACGCTAAGTCGTGTGCGACCTAGGACATGGAGGAAATTGCATTGCCCTGATCCACACAGTTGCATTGTGCGACTTAAATATGCCCCGACCTATGATAGGTCGCTGAACGACCTAGCACTTGAAACAACTTTGCACAGTCCTGAACGCTTCAACTTGAACAACACGACTTAAAAATGCTCCGACTTATGTTAGGTCGTGAATGACCAACGACCTAGGACTTGGAAATTTGAGCAGAATTCTACTGATTTTTGAACTTGAATTGTTTTGGACTTTGTTGTACTTCTTTTCAGATTGCTTTAACTTTGATGCTAATAACCTGTTTAAAAGCAACATTCACAGAAAAATGGGGCGAATATACTGTCATTGATTGCCCACATCGAATGACAGATTAGTCGACAAAGAATAACAAACCTAAATGAACTGTATGAGTGAAATGCTATACAACAACTAATTCAAGTGAAGTATTAAAGCAAAATCGTAATAGTCAACTAAAACTGATTTGTCTGCATTAACACTGCACTTGAGCATTAACAAGTTCTGAAATCTTGTAATCGGCTGATTGTCAGTTAGTTTAATTCCAGTTATACTTGCTTTTTTATTTTCATTAGTTTTGCACAGCACTTCACACTTTTAGGAAACGTGCACCTTCACTTTTGAACATTCAGCTGATTGTGTAGAATGGCATCTCAACAAGAAGACTTGGAACCAGCTGGAGAAGCCTTTCCAATTGCTACTCCATTGAACGATCCTCCGGAAAGGACTCCTACGACTCTGAGCCGTAAAGTTTTTCGTCAATTATGCACCCAGTTTGGCATTGCCGAAGCTGACGCTTTGTTCCCTGGAATAAATGATACGGCTGACAGGCCACCTCTCGGTTTTGTCGCAGTTAATCGTCATATGTGCTTGAGTGGAGCTATTCCGCCTTTTAACGACTGCCTTCGAGAACTTCTCCTCCGACTATCTATCTCCCCTTTCCAACTACACCCTAATGGCTTCGCCATCCTACTGGGATTATGTGTGCTTTTTAGGAGAACGCTGGACCGTTTTCCCAGTTTTGCAGAAATTCGCTTCTTGTGCACATTTTCAAAGAACAAAGACCATCCCTCTATCACACTTGTGAGGAGTGCCAGGAACCGTAAGTTGATCATTGGTCTCCCCGACAGTGTTCACAGTTTTCTAAGCCAGTTTTTCTATGTTCGCTGCCCTCCGGGATTTTACACTATCTGGAGAGTAGGAAGTAAGATCACTCGTCTCTGTTTCTTATGTTCTTTCAAACTTTCCAAAGTTCGAGTTGTCAAATGTTAACTTTACCCATTTTCTTTTCAGCACTTCCTCCTCCTTCTAGAGATCCCGGTCATAAACCGACTTTCGAGAGGCTTATGGCAGTGCCAATTGAGGAGAGGACTATTCAATTTTTATTGACAGACGAATTTCTACATCACTTCGAGCTTTTAGACTCTTCCCGCTCTACTCAACCCCGTGAAGTTTCTAATTCTTCAGCACAGACAGCAGATGCCCCAGCTTCAACGGAAGAGACGGTTCCAAAGGAGCCAACTGTAGACATTGCATTAGTAAAGTGTTCTACCTCTATCGATGTTGCGGGATCATCCAGCAAGCCGGCACTTGCACCCATTATTGAAGAGGAAGAGAATCCTCGAATTTTTGAAAAGTCAATCGATGTGGAAGTTGAAAAAGAGAGTTCCGCTGGGTATCGCGGCGATGACACCTTCGATAACTTGAGCGATATAATGATAACTTCTCAAGAGCTCTTTAAAGACGATACCTTAAAAGCGATATCCCCTGTTGTTGAAGCAACCTCTTTTTTGCAACAAACTACAACACCCCCCACACAAGTTATTGCCATTTCTACACCCAAAAGTGGTTTGTAGTCTGACGCACGTAGTTTGCACATCACATACACTTAGGATTTTTTGGCACTTATATGCACTTAGCTTCTTCAATTCGAAGATTTCTAAGACTTGTCTCTTCTTCAATTTCAGGTTCTCTGATGGGGCGAAGTGGATCGTATTACGACAAATTTCAGCGTCATGGAAGTCGCGATGCTTATGATTTTAGGAGTTATCTTCCTCCTCGTCAAGAGACCGACGAAGAAAGGGCCTCTCGAAAAGCTCGAGAGAGACGGGATCATGAGGAGCGCCGTAGAATAGAAGATGAACAGCATTATGGGAATAGAGACGAGCGATACGACTCTTCCCGTAGAAGTGACGATTTTCATAAAAGGAAATCTTATGACGACAAGGGGAAGAGTCGTATGGATGATGATTCTAGCAAGCGGACCAAACTTGGCGAAAAGGACGCGTCTGCAATTTCGGAAAAGACTGACGCTTCTATTCCTCCTGATACTTCTTCCGGTTCTCCTGCATTTAAGAAGTCTGACATCCAGGCAATCATTAAAGACCTCAGTACCAAGCTGGAGATGTTCCTCCCACACTCCAGAGCCGATTTCCGAATTGGTGTCTGAAAGGAGTGCGTTTTGATTTGGATTTGGTACCAATCGACAAACAAGCCATGCTGAGAAATCATGATGCTGTCAAGCTTGACATTGAAAGAATGTCTGGATGGCAGAAGCTGGTTGATGAACTTCAAAGGGTCAACCACATGAATCTTGAGGCGATGATGACCATGGAGAATGATAAATCAGAATGGGATAAAATTTACAAACAGCACAACGCCGAAATGAAGAGCATCTCCGATGGTTATGAGAAGCTTGAAGCTGAAGTTGAAAGACTTAAAAATGAGCTTGCCACTTCTTCCGCTTCTTATTCACAGAAGGAAGAAATGCTCCAACGGCAGGTTCGAAATGCTCATGCTGCTCAGCGGGATGCTGAAGTGAATCTGGAAGCAGAGCAGCAGGTTTCCAGAAAATATCGTGATGACGCGGCTCAACTTCGGGAGAAAGTCAGCTCTCAGGACTTAGAAATTATAAGACTGCAATCTCAGTTATTGAAGGCTGAAAGAGAGCGTGATGAAGCTCTTACTGGTAAAGCTACAGCTGAAGAATCCCATGAGGCAACCAGAGCCACCATTGACACGACTTTATTTGACTTTTATATCCATTGCGTCTTGGGGCGTGGGTGCCTTTCATTCTTGGGACCGGATTTTGAAGTCACTCTAGCTGAAGTATGGGAGGCGATCATTGACATGTTCGGCGATGCCGGTTATGCTGAAGCAGATCTTCAAGCTACCTACTTAGATGAGAGCGCCCGCGCTGCCCTTGCCAAAGGAAAAGAGCAACGTACCCGAATGCGAGCCGAAGCGACGGGAGAAAAGCTTCCTGAGAAAGAAATACTTCCTGTTGCCCCTGTTCATATTTTGACTTCAGCTCATGTGGATGTTGTTGGCTCTAGCTCTCACTCTTCGCCTCCGGCTAAAGTTGACCAAGAAACTGTGACCACTCCCACAGAGGAAGAGGCTATGGAAGACTTTAAAGCTCAGAAATTTGAGATTGATTTCGTCAAACCGACTTCTCCAGGTAACTTTGACGTCGACCCATCTCCAGTGAACTACTTATTAGATTTGACTGAGCTTGATGAACTTCTCACTTATTACTTAAGCCTGAATGAACCAATATCTTCTCTTAACTTGGAGAATACTGATTTTAACTTCTTTTCTTCTGTAGCGGAAGCACCGAAAGCTGCGCCAGCTTCTCCTTCTTCAGCTGTCGTTCCTCCTCCTTCTCAAGTTACTCCTCTTCCAGCTTCTCAACCATGATCGCAAGAAGAGAAAATTGAAGCTCTCAAAGACTTGGACGATCCGGTTGTTTCACAAGAGCCAGAAACAGGGGAGCTTGAAGAAGGCGAGAAGACTCCGGAGCATTCTTATGACGACGACTCGAAGCTTTCAGAGTTTTTTACTCCCGGTAGTGAGTCTTCCTCGAAAAGGAAGGGGAAACGCGCAATTTCGAAGAAAGGCAAGAAAAGCTCTTCTGCCGCTGGAGAGGAAGCAGAAGTTGATCCGGTTGCGCCTCTTTCTCCTTCTTCTCCGACTCAATCACAACGGCCTCCGAAGCTAATTATCAGGCCGGGTAAAAGCTCTAAAGGCGGGAAAAAGGAGAAATGAGCTTAATTTTGCCTTTTCTGCTTTTTGCATGTATTGACCGGAAGTTGTGCGGATACCGGTCTCCGCTTCTTTTTGTGATCTGCACAATGTAAAATTTTTCATAGTATTGAATAAAATAGCTATTTTACTTGTGTAAATTCTTGTGTATGTGAGAATGTATCTGTTTCTCTTTTTTAGTGTAGAATAAATGACTCTTTTTTGTTTGTACAAACTTTTGTCTGTTTTTTGAGAATGCATTTATTCCACATCTACTTTTCATGATATTGCAATGAACTCGCGGTATGTTACTTGCATATTACTTTTATTAATGTAACTGGATTGTATAGTGTTGCCCCCATACCGCGAGTGCATTGCAACATTTCTAGCTTTTCCAAGACTGATACTCTTATTTCAGAGAACAACTACTCCACTTTTTAAGGGAAGAATCATTCTGCTTCTAATAGAGTATATCTCGTCTTCAGAGAAGTTTTTACTTTCTCTTTCTTTCTGAAGAACACTTCAACTTCTGGGATGATCACTTTTATTTGTTAAAAAGTGAATTTTCCTACGCAGTGAAGTGAACTCCTAAAGAAGGTTTTGATTTTGTGCCCCCGTAAAGGGCTTATTTTTGGTACTTCAAGCAAGGTGAAGTACGCCTCTGAAGAGGTCTTTTGGTCTCTGAAGAGAAGCGTTTTTGGTCTCCGAAGAGAAGCAATTTTGGTCTCTGAAGAGAAGCAATTTTGGCATTCCAGCTCTGGAGAAGTGGGTCTCCGAAGAGAAGCATTTTGCACTTCGACTCTGGTGAAATGTGCCTCCGAAGAGGGCTTTTTATCATTTCAGCTCTGGTGAAGTGGGTCTCTGAAGAGAAGCATTTTGCACTTCTACTCTGGTGAAATGTGCCTCCGAAGAGGGCTTTTTATCATTTCATCTCTGGTGAAGTGGGTCTCCGAAGAGAAGCATTTTGCACTTCTACTCTGGTGAAATGTGCCTCCGAAGAGGGCTTTTTATCATTTCATCTCTGGTGAAGTGGGTCTCCGAAGAGAAGCATTTTGCACTTCTACTCTGGTGAAATGTGCCTCCGAAGAGGGCTTTTTGTCATTTCATATCTGGTGAAGTGGGCCTCCGAAGAGGAGCATTTTGCACTTCTACACGGGTGAAATGTGCCTCCGAAGAGGGCTTTTGCCTCCGAAGAGGTCTTGTAATTGCCTGGAAGTTACTTTCTCATGGTTGAGTGGATCCACTGGGCGGACGCAAGTTGCTTGACTGGATGCTCGTTTGCACAAACGATCGCAATCAATTAACAAGGGCCCTGTTCCTTCAGCTTGGGAAGGTGCCCCTCCGGTGGTTCCACCAATCTTGTTATTGAGAGAAGCACTTTCAGTTATTGGCGTGCCTCGTTAGAGGGCTTTGTTGACCTTTGGGAAGGAGCATCGGTTGGTTGGTGTGCCAGGAAGGTTGCTTCTCAGGGGCGAATAAATCCACGAGACGGACGCAAGCTGCATGATCGGATGCATCACGATCAGTTAGCAAGGGCCCTGTTCCTTCTGCTTGGGAAGGTGTCCCTTCGGTGGTTCTACCGGCCCTTTTATTGAGAAGCAAAATTCCTTTTGGCTGCTCCCGTGTTTGCTTGGCCATGTTCTCTTATCATCTGCTCATTAGCGATCTTTTATTATCGTTTCCAAGCGCATCTTCTTTCCTTTTGCAAGTAAATTGCCTTATCCGAAGAAGTGGACTTCACTGTTGAATAACTTCACGGGGCAAACGCGAGTTACCTAGCTGGATGTCTGTTCATATTGACAATCACAACCGGTTAACGAAGGCTTGCCCCAGTGGAGTTGCCAACTTTTTATGTGAAGTTCTTCTTGTATAGGATTTGAATATGGAATTTTTTGTTGCTTGGTATTTTCTTTAATAAATGATTTGTAGGGCTCGCTTAGCTTTGCGATGGGTGAGCTTTGCTTTAATGACCTACAATATTAGATCAACATTTTAGCAATACATTTCGGAGTATTTATATATCGAAATATAATAGGCATTTTGTAATAGAAAACACAGAATTCATAGTTTTTCATTATTCAGTCACACTGATTTCTCAACGGTTTACAATGCAGAAGTTACACATCCATCATCATTTTTACAAATTAAAGCAACACTGTTAAGTAAAAAATGGATGCTAGTGATTGTTGTTTCAGAATCTCCGGACTGATTTTCCATTTGCACTAGATTCGCAGCTTCGGATTTATATGCCAGAGAAAGTGAAAGATGCCCCAGTTGCAGTTTTGTGGACAATTAGCAGTCGTCCCATCTTCTGCCTGCTGGGTGTGGACCTCCTGTGACAACATTAATGACAAGTTTTTCTGAATCTTGCATTGCAGTGTTGTTGCGAGAATCGGATTGACGGGTAGGACGTTGTTGACCCTGAGTGGATGAGGTTGGATCGGCTCCATCTCTTTTAACGTATTGTTGGAGTTTACCCTGCTCCAGCAATTCTTCAATCACACTCTTTAATTGGCAACATTGGTCAGTGTCATGGCAAGGTTGATTGTGAAATTGGAAGAATTTTCCATTACGCTTTGCACCTCTCTTCATCTCAGGTGGCTTAGGATACCTGACAACGTCCTTTGTTGCAAAAAAGATATTTCCTGGTGTATCAGTTAAAGGAGTAAAATCTGAAAGATCGAAGCGGCGGAGTTTCTTCTCATTCCCCTGATTCTTTCCTTTGTCGTTTTCCCTTTTCTGATTCTCAGAATTTCTTTTGTTTGAAGTAAGATCATTATTGTTGTCCTTGGCAACTAATACTTTTGCTGAGGCGGAAATGTTTTCCAGGCGCATGAATTCATCGGCTTTTTTATAAAACTTCTCAAGGGAATTTGGTTCCTTCATCCTTAGCCATTTTCCAAATTCACTCGACTTATTGATGGCTCGCACCAAGTAGGTCAGGATCATACGCGGTTCTACATTATCCACTTCGGCTATAGCTATATTGAAACGGCTTAAGAAAGATTTGATTGATTCTCCGGGAGCTTGTTCAAGACTAGACAGTGACATTATATCCTTGGCTTTTGAAGCATACAATCTGAACTGTTCTTTAAACTTTTGCGTCAAGTCGGAGAATTGATCTATTAACCGAATTGGAAGCTTTGTGAACCAAAGTAAGGCCACACCTTCCAAGTACACTGGGAAGTATCGACACTTAATCTCATCTGACGCCCTTGCACCGGTCATATGCCAATCGTACTTGTATAGGAAATGGTTAGGGTCACTCGTTCCCCTATAGGGTTGGATAGCAGGAGGTGCAAATTTCCTTGGAAATTCCGCTTTCAGGATCCTTTCCGTAAACGGAGTTCTGCTTGGTGCAAATCCCCAGTCGTTCTCATTCTCTTCCCTTTGCATGCTCTCTTTCATGATGCGGCTAACCATTTCGGACAGGTACCCTTTATTATTCAGAGACATTTCTGGACAGGCATCAGTCCCTCTCTCGGAAGCTTGCCCGGGCACATGTTCACGATAAGTTGGCTGCGGCATAGAACCCTTAGCTGGGAAAGGTGGCATTTCAGGAAAGGTTGTTTGATGGTTTTCTGGTTGACGATTTGCCCCGAGCAGAGCAGTTAATCTATCCATCATCAAAGCGTTTTGAGCTTCAATTTGTTGATATAATCCAGAAACTGCGTCATCCAATTCAGCCCTGGTGACTCCAATGGTAGGAGTTGCTTGGTCTGCTATTGGGGAAGCGGAAGTCCCTTCATGAGCATTTCTGGATCTGACAGGTCTACCTCTTCTTCCAGGAGCCATGTTTTCAAATAAGCTTCTGGTTTTGAAAGAGATTTTCTCTACCAATTGCTTTGGAGCAATGATGACAATCTTCCTGAGTTCAATTCTCAGTGAAAGCACTAAAATGTTAACGCTAAAAAGTGAACGCTAACACCCGGTGTGTGTAGTTGAGTTGTGAAAGCACCACCCGCGTGACGGGAACAGAATTTAAGCAGTAAAATAGCAGAAAAGCAGTAAAAGACAGCAATTTATAGTGGTTCGGCTTGAGATTAAGCCTACGTCCACTTTGAATCTCTTTATTACTGAATCCGGTTACAAATCGATACAAATCTCTTATGAAAACAGTACAATTTGATCACAAGAAACAATCTTGACTACTAGCTCAATCTTCGACGATGAAACTCGATGAATCCATGTTGGATGTAAGGAATTCCTCTCGAAGCTTGTTGTAGCATCTCGAATGCTTGAAGATCTTTGATTGCTGAATGAGTAGAGAGTTCGACAGAGTAACGGCACTTGAAGAAATGAATGGCCAAAAAGTCCTCTTCACGTTGGAAGTGGTGATCTATTTATAGGGGTCGAATTCTGAACTCTAGTTTTTGCCAAGTCATGAGTCGTGGCCGACTTAAGATAAGTCGTAACTCGTGGTTGACTTAAGATAACTCGTGGGCGCCTTACTGGGTTCATCTTGTGGCTTTGTCGAAGACAAGTGCTAAGTCGTGGCCGACTTATCAGATAAAGGTAGTATAGGCATGGGCTCTGGACTTTAACCTGATAGCTTTTAGGTCGTGGACGACTTAAGCTAAGTCATGAGTTCCCTAAGTCGTAGGTCCTTTAAGTCGTAGCATCTTCTTGAGTCGTGTAGACCTTAACTCGCTGAGTCGTTAAGTCGGAAACCTTTTAACTCTTTAAGTCGTAGATAGCTTAACTCGTTGAGTCGTTTGGACCATGAGTCGTAGGTTGTGAAGCTCTTAAGTCGTACACCTACTGAGTCGTAAACTGTTAAGTCGTGTAATTATCTTGAGTCGCGCAGCTCTTAAGTCGTAGCCTTCTTGAGTCGTAGACTGTTAAGTCGTGGCCTGTTGAGTCGCGCACCCCTTAAGTCGTGTAAACCTTAACTCGCTGAGTCGTGAACTTCCTTAACTCGCTGAGTCGTGGGGTTTCTTAACTCGCTGAGTTGTTAAGTCGTTCTGTTCTTAACTCGTTGAGTCATCAAGTCGTCTTGGTTGGTAACTCCTTACAGTAGTTAGGTCGGAGCTTCCTCAAGTCGTAAGCCTGCTAACTCGTAGGTCGTTGATAGTGTCAATTCTTTAAGTCGTCCGAGCCATGAGTCGTAAGTCGTGAAGCTCTTAAGTCGTGTACTCCTTAAGTCGTAGCCTTCTTAAGTCGTATAGTTTTAGGTCGCCGAAAATAAAGGAGTTAACATGGTGGAAAAGTGAATAACAATCAAAATGAATGTGAATAAAAGAGAATTGGTGTAGCTAAAAATCAATTGGGATAATTGCGTAGGATGTACGTATATTATTTTATTCGCATAAATGGTTTGATCCAGATTCGAGCACAGAATTTCGAGGTAGTTTTATCGATCCGAGTTGGGATTTTTCACTCGATTTTCGACGGCGAACCTGGATATGGATTGTTGATTGATTCTGGAAATTCTCTATCATAGTTGGAGACTATGCAAGGAGAATGATGATTTCTGATCAAGAAACCGGATCTAAGTCCGCACTAGGAAGTCGAGTGGACGATACTAGTTCGGAAGTGAAATTGTGTGATCGAGTGAGCAATCGGATTTGATATTGCGTACGAATGATATGTGTACATCGTACAGACTTGAATGAATAGGTATTGAAATTTTGTAAAGAAGTCAATAAAATGATTTTGAATGTTATGGTTGGATATTATTGCTAAGTAGGATATACAAGAGTTTAAAAAGAAATTGGGATTTTTGATTTCCGACAAAAAGGTAAGTATTTAAATTTTCGTATGAAATTTGGTTGGGTTTTGATCTCGCCACTTGGCTTTTGTTTTCTTTTTGAAATTTGGGGGTCGTAGAGCCATTTTGTAGTTTTACCGAGCTAGCCGTGCAAAGGAGACGCTGGCAAAAATTTTTGGAAATTTAGAGAGTTAGAAAAATTTTGAGAAAATTTTGATGATTCAAAATTTTGATTTCGAATTTGAATTTGAATTGTTAAGTAAGTAATCTTGTTTGGGACTTATGAGTAAGTTCGGAAGGTTAGAAAGAGGGATAATGTATCTTTATATTAAAAGATTTGTTTTGGGAAATGGTTAAAACTATTTGGGTTAAGGAAATAGTTAACGGGGATTGAATCATTCTTCCTAACTGGTAATTTCGGGAACGAAATTCTTTTAAGGGGTGAGGAATGTGACGACCCAGAATTTTTGAGCATTTGAAATTGGAATATTTAATTGATTTTAAATATTTAAATGTTAGTGGCTAACATGAATTTCAAATGCCACTATTTATTGAGTAATTTAATTATTAAATTTAATAATTTAAAGTTGGGTAAAATGTTGAATCTGGAGTTTTAAGCCTGTTAAAAATAGTTTGAAGGCTTGGAAAATTCATATTAATAATACTGAAGATAATAGAACTATTAAAATTGAATTTGAAAGTGGGTTGTTCAGTTTTAAAAATATATCGTTTAAATCAATATTTAAAAATAGCCTTCCGGGACACAGTCTCAAAATTTGACGAAACCAGTTCCATTGGATCCGTAATATTGAATTATTATCGAATTTCAATTTTCGTAGCATTTGGAGTTGTTGTGTGAGCGTACGATATATAAACGCGTTGAAATTTATATCGAATTCAATATAATGACTGAGTCCAAAAAGCTATCTTCTCCATACGATCGAATGTGGACTCGAAACCTTTTCCATTGCGTTCGAAATAGGGGTATAACATTATAAACGCCTGGCGACATACCTCGATAGGATGTCAAAATTTTGAGTTGCGATTTCGAGACGTTTAAATTTAAATAATACTATATATTGTTTGTTGTTGAATAGTCAAACATCTTCACACCAGAAATATCTCACCTCTTTTCAAAACACTGCAGCTATTCCTTCCTCAACACGCCAACATTCCATCTTTTATTTTAGCAGAGCACGGCATCTTGTTTTTGTTCAAAATCGAGAAGCCAAATCAAAAATAATCACGACTTCCTTCATAAATCAATAGAAGAAGATCGCATATCCCCTTCTCTCAGATCAAATTTGAAAACAAATAAAATGGCCCTCCTCTGTAAAACTTGGACTTCATTTCTCCCTTCCCAGCAAAAATCGAAATCGAAGTCCTTTTCTTTCCTCCACTCGATGAAAATATCTCGTTCAATTCATAATCTCGTACTCAAATTTTCACTCCATCCCAGATGTTCACCAAGTCGAATCGTTTCAATCGATGGAACCGAGATTGATTCGTGAGTGACTGGGCTTCGTCGCCATGGCTTTTATCGCTGGGTGTCAGGGTTTCTGCTGCCGAAGGGATCGTCGATGTCGACGGCGTGGTTTCATTCGCCTGGGGTTGCGAACAACAAGGAAGGTAGAAGGCAGTTGAACGAGGCGTGGAAGGGCAGTAGGAAAACCCGTGGCGGTGGCTCGAGTTTGAGAACGGTGGTCGATTTTGTTTCCAATTAGAATTGGAGGTAATTTTCTTTTATTTAAAATATACGATATAATTACAGTAAAGAGTTTATATCGATTTATTCATACAGTAATTTATGTTTTGCAGATATACATATTAAGAAAGTTTACTGTAAACAAAGCTACAGTTTTGTTATTTACTGGAAAAAAAATATAATGATAGAATTTATAAAACAGTGATAATTAGGATATATATACATACATTTTTTTACTGTAATTAGGATATATATATAGGTTTGAAAATATAAAATCAACTCACTATAAAATATAAAATCAACTTACTATAAAATTTAAAATACGTAAACATTGATATATATATATATATAGGTAGTTCCAAAAGAAAATAAATATACTTGAATACATTTTTAATTTACTTGTTTACTTTAAACAATGGATTGGGTGATTAAATTGTTAAAGTAACTTATTTGAATTATTTTAGTTACTAAAAAGTCTCTAAAAAGGGAATGTTAGTTTAAAAGAAATTATTAGTTTAAAATAAATTTATTAAACGGTAATTAATTATTTGATTTGTTCGAATATTAATAAACCATATAATGTTTATACAAGGTCTAAAATAATGGAGAATCAAGCCGGTGTGGATAGGATTGCAAATAAAAAGCAAAGGTGAGTTAATCTCACTCATCTGGTTGCTATTTAAATTTAATTAGTTAAAGTTAAATATTTGGTGAATGATTGGATTGATTTGATATGGTAGTATATATAGTAGTATATGTCAATATATATATATATATATTGGAATATGTATATATTGGACTTGATATCCCCGCATTATATAGCGGATGAGACCCTATGCGCCGCATAATAGCGGATGATATTATAGTAATCCCATATACCGCGATATTCCACCTCGAAGTGGAATTGGTATTTTATATTGTGCCAACGTTTGTGGATGCAGGGAAACAGGTTGGAGGGATCCAACTGGATTCCTCAAAACAAATTTATTTAGATTTGTTTAATATCCTATGTTATGATATTCTGTAATGAATTATATTGATAATTGGAATATTGGATATTATGGTCTGATTGAATACATTTGAGTATAATGAGTTACCAAAATAAATTAATTGGATTTTGGGAAAGAAAATAAAAGAGAAATCTTTAAGTAAATGATTATAGAAGTTTGAATAAATTTAAGGATAAATTAAAAAGGGGATGTTTAATAAAAAGGGAAATAATGAATTTTAAACTTAAAGTGATAATTTTAAGTAATAAAGAATTTACTTTAACATTTCAAGGTTTAATTTTATTTAAAAGGAATAGAAAAGGAATTTGGAAATCTGAAATTGGTATTCCCAGTTTAATGGGATTTTTAAATCATAATAAAGAAATAAAATTTTAAGTTAATGGATTTTGAAATAAATGAAGTAAGTAAGGAAATTTATTTCAAAGTGAAGTAAATTGGAAATCAATTTTGGGAATTGATTTAAGTGTTTAAACGGGACTTTTAAAAGAGAAGTGAGACTTTGGATTTATAAATTGGGTTTATAAAAATGAAGAAATATATCCGTGGATATTTGAAAGAATAAATTCATGGTGGGAATTTATTATTGAAATGGGTAAATTTGTTTAAAAATAAATAGTGGTTTATTTTGAAAGATGTGAAAGAAAAGTGTATTTCCTTGAAGAGCCAAGTACGTTTTCAAAGTAAATTTTTAAGTATAAGCTAAAGGTTTAAAAGTTGATTAAAGTATGTTTTGGAAAATCTATTATTTTTAAATGTTTAAACTTTAAAGTAAGTATTTTTCAAATCTATTTTAATAGTAATTATTTAAAGATGGTTTGGTATTATGTTTTAAATGATAAAGAATCTAGTCTTATATTTTATTAAGTAGCTTTATTTTAAATATTCTTAAAGTATATATCTTTGAATAAAGTATTAAAGTAGTTTTAATTTAAATGTTTTAAAGTATATTTATAATAAAGTGTTTTTAAAATTATTTTAAAATCTAAGAGTATTTTGTATTTGGTGTTTCAGTGGAAATAAATATTTGGGAAATGCATTCCGTGAAAGGAAACTGTTTTCAAAGGGGTTTGAAAATAGAAATATATCTTGCGAGATATTCTGAGGATAATAAATAATTTGGAAAATTATTTATTGTTTGATAGATGATTGTGAATGTTAATTGATAGTTAAAGAACCGACTATCAATATTGGCCAATGCGCTGATCGTTTCGAAGAGACCGGGATCGAGATTAATTTCTCGAAAACCACTTCGATTCGGTTTGTACGTTTTCGTGGGAAACAGGTTTGGAATCGAAGATGGAGCAGTGAAGTGCAAGGGCTAGTCGCTACTAATCCTGCGGATATTTCCAAAATGGATGTAGTAGGAGTAGTGCCTTCAGTTCCGTTCGGACCCGGAACGGACTTGTATGGATTAACTCAACCTTCTCGCGGGGTGCCATTCTTCTAGGAGGAAGAACTACAGGTCGACCTCTAGGAATAAGATCAATACAGAAATCGATTTCCCGCTTAGGAGGTAAAGTAGTGACTTCACCAAATACATCGGGATAGAGTTTGACTACACGAGTCGACTGAAGATCAACAGGAGAAGAATCCAGAGGGTAGATAAATTTTCCAGCATAATCCTGAGGCATGCGGCACCGAATAACCAAAGAATCACCCCTATCTCCTACAAGAGTCACAATACAGGCTTTGCAAGAGATACGGGCATCATGCCTATTAAGCCAATCATCTCCAAGCAATAAATCAAAAGCATCGAAACCAAGAACATAGAAATCTCCAGAAAACCGATAACCAGAATGAAAGAGTTTCATATGTTTACAAATCTTATTAAGATTTGCGGGACCACCAATAAGATTTGAAACACATAAAGGAACAGAAGCATACTCAGGGGAAAGGAGATGTTCAAACTTATCACACAAATCAACAGAAATAAAACTATGCGAAGCTCCAATATCAAATAAAACATGAACAGGATGATGAAATAAAGTAAAGGTGCCCTGAAGAGTACCTTGATCATCACTAAGAGCAGGAGCAGGTGGAGGTGCAGCAGGAGAAGAAGCAGAGGTAACAGCAAAAACACCAGATGGCTTGCCATTCTGATACAAAGGACAGTCATTCTTAATATGACCAGGCCGAAGGCAGATATGACAAAGATTGTTCCTGGTACTCTGAGGTGGAGGAACAACAGCACCAATTGAAGTAGGGCAACTATTAACATAGTGTCCCTTCTGATCACACTTGAAGCAGGTAATGGAAGATAAATCGATAGGGTGCCTCTTAGAAGGAGAAGATGATGAAGATCCCAAACCTGGATTCTTGAGCCAATTCTTCTTCTGCTGGTGGAAATTGGGCTTTCTCTTCTTAGAATTAGTAGAGGAAGACTGAGATGCAGGAGCACTAGCCACAGCATGACCCTTAGAAGTAGGGTTCTCATAACGAATAGCCATATCCATAAGCTCGGTGAAAGTGCCTTGAACATGTGAAATGAGACGATCGTAGAACTATGGGCGAGCTCCAGCTATGAACTTCTCATTTTTCTTAAGCTGGGTGTCAATAAGACCAGGACCAAACTTGGAAAGTTCGTTGAACTTCCGCTCATACTCAGAAAAAGACATGGTACCCTGCTTGAGATCCATGAACTCACGATAAAGCTGAGATTTCCCGGCTTCGGGCATCCATTTTGCCACAAAAGCCTCCCTGAAAATAAGATACAGAACAAAATTTAAGATAGATTCAAAAGAAAGAAAATGGGAAAAATTCAAGATAACACAAAGTATACCTGAACTGCTCCCACGAAATATCACCCTCGTTAGTGTGAGCTATAACAGACTCCCACCAATCTAAGGCTAACTCTTGCTACTGCCAAGCTGCTAACTGACGCCTCTGGGCATCGGTAATCTCAAGACCAGTAAAGATCCTCTCTAAACTCCGTAACCATTGCTGGGCTTCGATAATGCTCTCTGAACCGATGAATTTAGTACCACCGAGCTGAGAGAATTCCTTACAGAGAACATTAAACCTAACAGGTGCAGCAAGTTGAGGAGCTGGGGCTGTACCACGACCCCTACCTCTAGCATTTCCACAATTCATCTTGAAAATATCAAGAATGAATTTAGGACAAAGATACAGAGAAGACAAGGATAAGATAAGACTCACTAGGATGAATGTCCTAATAAAAGAAATTTCTAACAAGGTAGATACGAAAAGAAGGAAGTTTAGAAAATTGCTTTTTAAAACAAGAAAATTTTATATAAAAATAATCTTTGAAAAATCCTTAAAAAATCATTTTATACTTTGAAAATACGTCTCTCACAAAGAAATGATTCTGAGGTTGATTTCACTCATTCTAGGGTATTTCTACCCTATCCCTAATGAGTTTTTACTACATAGGCTAAGGTTTGCCTAAAACCAAAGCTGTGATACCAAATGTAACGACCCACTATTTTGGACCATTCAAATCGACAATAATCCACACATGTCGGACTTGAATAATGAAAAATAACAGATTGTAATAAATTTGGAGAAAATAAAATCATTCACAGAATCACAGACATAGAATTATCAGAATAACTCGCAGCGGAAAATAAAATAAATAGTGGTTCATGAAGCCACTACAATATAGAGTCTCAAAAACAGATACAAAATACATAGTTTGAAAACAAATACAGTTCTGAAACAAGTACAGTAGAAATCCCAAATACATATGTCTCTAATCCAAAAGCTGAAATAGGACAACTGAAACGGATAAATAACTAGATAAGCATAATCTCCAGCGATTCCTAGCTCCAGAAAGTGAAGTCCAAAGCTGTGAATACTCAGGCTGACCCGAGCGTAAATAAAACACAAACACTCGAGTCAGGACATACATACTTATACAATGTAAACCAACTCAAGTGAACTGTAATAAAGGATACAAGTAACTTAAAGAATGCTTGGGATCGCCCATTCTTTAAGGATCCGTTAAACTATCTACTATGTAGTAATATTCGCTATTATAATAATGTCTAATATAAAATAAACATACTTTTTTAATAGCGTCAAGGGGTTACCCATATAGCCCTTAACACGTAATAGTCCCAGTAGTCTGTCCAGTATTAGCATACTCCCAAACGGGGGCTACCCTCGATACTCCACAGGCTATGGGAGAAATCACAACTCGTAGTAAAGCTCGCTATGGTAGGTGACACGGCACACAAGGCAATGCCAGGGTAGATGTACCAATTACGCATCCGGACTGGTGGTGACGCATAGCAGCCACTACCGCCCACCTCGAACAACACTCCCAAAACAAGGGGTGCACCCAATCAATCACAAAGTAATAGAATAGTATCGAAGAAGTGTGTCCGAT
Source organism: Allium fistulosum (assembly GCA_030737815.1). Classification (NCBI taxonomy): domain Eukaryota; kingdom Viridiplantae; phylum Streptophyta; class Magnoliopsida; order Asparagales; family Amaryllidaceae; genus Allium; species Allium fistulosum. The sequence goes on from CM060903.1 coordinate 847,470,744, forward strand.
CAAAGGTGCTACCTCATTGGCCCGTCGATCGCTCCTGTTTTAGCCACCTTATGCCAACTCACGGGAGTTTGGTCCACGTATATGCCTTTAGGATCGTCGCCACCATCCTACTTCATTCTGGAAACTCCACCGCGAACACAGTTGTTAAAGTGATTTTCGGTATCGATAGAGAGTATGTCCATATCTGATCCTGGTCTCTTTATTAACCAATCGTTATTATAACCCGTGTTTATAAATTTAAAACAGTTTATATTTCAAATCAAATACATCATTTAAACCATTTAAAAGTAAAGTCATTATACCTTTAAATCAAATATTCAATTCCCAAAAATTTAGCCTTTTCTGAGTTCGTTGATTCACTTAATTTCATTAAAACATTAAAATTCCAGCTTTCACAGCATTTAGAAAGTGTTGCGGTAAGTTATATTTGAAAACAATTCAATTCAGCAAAGACATCATTTATAAACTGCTGTAATAGTTCAGTTTTAGAGGAAAAATAGTTCAATTCAGAAAAGACAGCATTTACAGAACTGCTGTAATAGTTCAGGGTTCAACTTAAAAGATTTAATTCAATTCAGCAAAGACAGCGTTTAAAAACTGCTGCAGTAGTTCAATTATATTCAAAAATCACATTTCAGCCTACTGCAGCACTTAACAAGTGCTACAATAGCTTTTTCATTAGTTTCAGTTTTAAATTTAGTTCCTGCCACCACAGCACTTACCTAGTGCTATCATAGCCCTTAGTTAAATTAGTCCTTTAGTTCATTTGTATCAACCACAGCACTTACAAAGTGCTGCAGTATCATTTACTTCAGTTTTCAAGTTAAATTCAGAAACGATAGCATTTCTGAAGTGCTACTAAAAGAATTTCCAGATTTTAAATAAAATTCCAGCCATAAATAAACTTCAATTTAAATCAATTTAACTTATAAAAATCACATTTTTCCACATCAAAAATGTTCATTTAAATACCTTTAACTTATGATTTTTATAAAGTGAATTTTTACAATAAAAATCCAATTTTCCGAAAATAAATTCAAGTGTACCATTTTCTTATTCTTTTCATTTTTAACAATTTCTCTTTACACTTAAATTTAAAATTTCATTTCATAAACAAAACTTAATTTCCATTTTTATTTAATTAACTTAACTTTATTAAAAATCCAATCACAAATTCCAAATTAAGTTATGTTTTAAATCAAAATTTTCCATTCATTTATCTACATTTTTAATACATAGAAAATCATTATTTCTTTATTTAATCATTTTGAATTCAATTTAAATCAAATTACCATATTTTTACCTTTTAAAAATACTCAAAAATTTCTAGAAAACTTTATAATATAACCACGGGTCTGTATAATATTTTCTAGCCTAAGTCAAGTGATACGGATAATATATCATTTCAATCCGTAATTTACAAAGAAAATCTGGGTTTTATCATTTCAAACCCGCAATCCCAAGTAAATAAAATTAAATAAAAATCGTTCAGGCTTATCATTTCAGCCTATAACAATCTTTCCCTATTCTAAAGTCCGTTCGGGTATGTATCATTTCAACCCATAGTGATTCTATTCTACAGAGAACTTGCAGTGTGATAAACAAAATATAAATAAACAGTAAAATAAAATAAACATAACAGATGATGTGATAAGTAAATTACAGGGTTTAACATCATAAAATTTTCATCACAGGCGGGTATAACATGATATAATAATTTATACACTTTCACTTGCTATCAATTCACAGTTATATAAGTATGGAATGTCAGGTGTGATTACTCACCTCTTTGAAGCTAGAGATCAACTAAAACAAAAAGATCCACACACTGAGAAACACGAGAAGGCGCGACAAGATTTGGGATGAGGTAGCAACCAGATTTAGATCTTGTAATTAAAATAAACAAAGCAAATATAAATATATACTCAACAAAATTTGGATTGAACAAATAGGAAAATAACTAAATAAATAGAAAGATAGCTTGACCATGCTTCCAATTCAAGTGCTCGGCCTAGGGGTTTTATGGCTCGGCCATGACATGGTTCAGATCTGGACAGAGGGTAGGTGGATGGTCAGAGGTGGTATCATGGTGGTGGTGGAGCTAGAAGTGGCGGCCAAGGCAAGATATGGTGGTGGTGATGAAGTCAAGCTCGGCTATGTGTATGTTTTGGGGTTTTGGACATTGTTTTGTGATGTTTGGATCATCTAGATGTCACGGCCATCAATGGTCAGAGGAGATGGAGGGGTTGATGCCGTGTATCATGGGGAGGAGGAGGAGTGGTGGTCGGTGGTGGTGGTGGAGTCTAAGGCCGAGCAAAGCAAGAGGGAATCAAGGAAAAAAATAGGAAAATCAATAGAAAAACAAGGAAGAAAAAGTAGAAAAAGAGAAGGAAGCTATTACCAATTTTTAGATCTGAAATGATGGCCAAAGTTGTGATGAAAGTGAGATGTTTTCACGTGAAAAAAAGGGATAAAAGTCACGGCAAAAATTAAGGAATGAACGGCCAAAATTGTGGAGAAGTTATAGTAGGAAATCAAAGGGGTGGAAAGATATAAAGGCAAGAAATCAAACGTAACGTATGCCTATAATTAAAACAGGTAACATATCTTAATTGATACGTTTCCTATATAATAAAGAAAGATGTATACAAGAAACCTTCTAAACCAAATAAATACTAGAAACGTTTAAATAAATACATTTTATAAGATATGACCTTTTAAAGCAATAACATAAATATATTGAAACTTCTTTCCAAGAAATAAATAAGGGATCCAGATGTTTATAAAATGTTTTAAAATAAAATATACATATATAACATGTCATGTTGCACATGTAAACATAAATTTGAACATGAAATGACAAACAAATATTATTTATATAAATTAAAATAAACAATTTTGTTAAATAAACAATTTTCATACAATGGTTTAAAAAGCATAACTTTCACAATATTAATCGGATTTCAACGAAACAAAAAGCAGTATACTTAGAAATTTATTTACTTTCAAAAATATAAAGATAAATTTCAAAAAGTTCAAATTTTAATTTTTTTTATAAAATTAAAGTCAAAGTTTGACCATATTGACAAAATTCACATTTCTGGAAAATATTCTATCTATTCCTGTTTGGAACTCTAATTCACATCAAAATTTATATTTAAAACAAATTATCTAATTCAATAAATAAAAAAGGTTTTTTTTTCTTTCAAAATTCAATTAAAATAATTTCAAAAATACAGGGTTGTTACATAAATAAAATGGCCGTATATATATAAAATCAAAATCAAAATTTTTAATGAATGAATAATTGTAAAACCAAGTGCGTTGAGTTTGTTTGAATGAGGGCCTCAATCTATACTATGTAACGACCCGCCTTTTTGACCATCGAAAGTCGATGCCGAACACTACTATTGTGTTCAAATGTCGCGCATCCAATCAACAAAAGGGCAGATTGTTAGCGTAAATAAAAAGAAAAAAACTGAGAAAATCAGAATCTCACAGCGGAAACGTCAACATATAATATAACATGGACAGTAAAAAACTGTCACTCCAAAATACAGAGTACATCAAAGTTAAAACAAACATTATCAGCTGGTCAGTTATGAAATCATGACCTTACAATTGCTGATATGGATACTATATTATATAGCGGAAAATAAAACATTACGATAGGTGGAATTCCAGCTCCCCTCCAAGATCTCCTAACACCAAAGACAACCTGGGAAAATACTCGGTCTGACCCGAGCATTATAATAAAATAATACCCGGATCAGTCTGGAAATACCAGCGTGAGATAACTCAAAAATGGGGAAAATATAAAAGTTCTATGAGACCACGCCGCGACGCGGAATGGGTTTTTACCTCACAAGAATAACATCCATGCAGCCAAGAGCAGAAATAAACATCAGGAAAACAAATCCAAATAAGAATGGGCTTAAATAACATTAAAACACTACTTGAAAGAATGAAAATAACATGAGTAAAATCCAAACTAGACAGAATGGATAAAACAAGGTAACAATCCAAACTTGATGGAATGGAGAAAATAAGATAACGGTCCAACTTGATAGAACGGACAAAATCAGTACTTAAACACCGCGAACAGTGGTTGACTCTTGTCGTGGTAATTTAAAGATAAACAGATTCAGGGGTTCGAATCAAATAAGGAAAGGAAAATTTCGAACAAATGACTAGGAAGGTGCACCCCTCTTGAAGTATACCTCTAGTAATATACTTTTGAGAAGCTCATTTACTCTGTGACACTTCTTGGAAACCTCCAAGCCGGACCCGGCCAAACATTACCAAGAATCCGAATATTTCATATCTATATCTTCACCGTTTTAAGGTGACGGTACTCCAAAATCTAGATGAGATGTGACAATGCCCTAATGGGAGCAACCCCACATAACTTGGCTCCCTCTCGCGCTTTGGTTTTAGCCATTTCCGACAAAGGATAACAAAGCTCAAAGAGTAGGAAATCATTTTTAAGGTGACGATACACCATGAAGAAAGCTGGATTCAATAATTAATAAATCAACTATCGGGGATAATTAAAATAATCGTATAAGTAAATTAAATATCATATATGTAACACTATTCATCGATTCCAAACAAGTGCTATCTATGACGACCCACCTTTCTGACCCCTAGGAACAACACTTAACACATCCTCGGTGTTCAGGTGCCGTTGCCCAAGCATCGGAAAGATGAATCGCCATGGGGTGAATTAAATAACAGAATAGAAAACCTCACAACGAAATTGTTAAATATAACATAACAGTAATTAGTACATCAGGTTACTCCTTAACAAGGAGTTATCAGCGTTACACAAAAGTACTCAGCTTAGGCAGTTATAACATCCTACCTTTATAAATGCTGAAACAAAATACACTTACACAAATTAAATAGTACAACGGAATAGATATAAGTAGATGAAAAGCCTCGTGTTGGGACACCGTCTTCAAAAGAGTCTAATCAAAGACCTGCTACTCTCGTGCTACTCAAATAAAATGAGTACCCGAAAGTTTAAGGAAACAAACAACTCGGGTCAAATGATATGTCTGGTATGAGTAAAACTTTAAACAAATGTATGTAATTAAACACAAACATGTAAGACCACGCCGCTGATCACAGAATGGGTTTACTCTCACATAAAACAACCTCCAAATGTAAGGAATGGATAAATAATCAAACCGTACCAAGAGTGGTTGACACTTTATGATGCAACTAAGGAAATAAATTTGAAGGTTCAAATCAAATAAGAAAAGAAAAATCTCCAACAAATGACTAGAAGGGTGCATCCCCCTAAAAAAGAAGAATACCTCTAGAAATATACTTAAACCCTGGGAACCCCAAGCCGGACCCATCCAATCCTTACCGAGAATCCGAGCATTTCACATCTAAATGCGCAAAACCAAATCTAATCTAGATGAGATATGTAAATACCCTAATGGGAGCAACACCACATGACTTGGCCTCTAAAAACACATGCTTTGTTTTAGTCATTTCCGACAAAGGATAACAAAGCTCAAAAGAGCAGCACATCATCTTAGAGTAACGAAAAATAAAGAAGCTGAAGTAACTGATTGCTGAGGAACTAACTATCGAGGATATAAAATGATCGTATATGGAAATTAAGTCCTGTATACTTATCGCCACTCATTGAATTCAAACTTTTGCTTTTTCTTGGTTAACAACAATACCAGACAAGTCAAGGTAGTGTTACCTCAAAGTCATGTCCAACGATTATTCTTAACTTTTGAAATAGCGACAAGTTTACTTCTTCGATGTTTAGCGCTAACTATACAAATAAATCATTTCCATATAAGTGAATCGCTTTATGAAAATTAATTCATTTCCATAAACAATTCAAACTTTTCTTTTAAAAACCCGAATTCGTACTTGGCTTCACATTACAAGTATTAGCTTTAAAAACACTTTGTTAAAAAAGTTTAATGGACTTTGAACATCATTACAAAAAGGTTTTATCCACCTAAAATATCCTTATTATATTTACTAATCAACTTTTAAAACTTCATTAATTAAGTTGATAAATTCACTTCAATGCCCTTTACTTAAAAAGGGTAATTTACCTTTAAATCATCATTAATCAATTTATTAATAATATAATTAATTAAATTAAATAATAATTAAATATCATTATTTAAAAATGATTGATTATTTTAAAACTTTATTTAAGCAAATATTTATTTAAGGTTAAACCGATTTATTAACCTTTAAAAGTCGTTAATTAAAAAATCCATTAATTTTAAACTATCATTAATAAATAAATTAATTAATCTTACTCCATCATTATCCAAAGATTAATTAGTCTTAATCATCATTAAATAAAGTGATTAATTAAAATTAAACATAATTAACTAAGTAATTAGTTAAATTTAAAACACATCATTAATAAGTTAATTAGTTAACTTTAATCCTTATCAATTAAATAATTAATTAAATTAAATAATCATTATTAACATAATTAATTATTTTTGGAAACATCATTAGTCAAAACTTGGTTAACTTGTAAAATAATTCCAAGCACGATAATGAAACCAAATGGTTTTGATAAAAGGTGATTTTCCGAAAGTGCCGATATAGCGACTATCGCTATACGGGCGGTTCGAAATTCGAGTATATGACATTTTCAACACAAACAGACATCACATAATAAAGGTATGAGCATAAATACATGATGATTTACAATAACATAACATATATCAAACATTTAATAACAATGGCATAAGTTTGACTACTAGATTTCCATACAACCAATGTTTCGCTTACTAACTTTTAAATGCAGCTATTTTTCAAGCAATAAACCAAATATCGACCAAGCCATCATTACAATTATATGATAAAAATTCAATAGCAACAAGTATAGGCACAAATATAGTTTAAACTTTGTGGTTCGAAGATTGAAGCTTTACTCACCGTAACGTTTCCAAACTTGAATGGAAATCACACTACTCTTTGAAAATCGCTTGGACTAAGCTTTAACTTGATTTGGTGGACCTCTAATGGGCTTTTGGACTCGGCCTAGAGCATGAGGGGCTTAGCCATGGTGGATATGTAGGGTGTAGTGTGATGCCCCACCTCTATACTCACACTAGCCAAGGACACTACTGGGTAATGTCGTCGACTAGTACGAAGAATAAGGCTGTTGAGGAGCGACCATTTGTGTAATTGCTTTGTGCGAGTACCGATATGTCAGATAATATGACTTGAATTTCATTTCAAGAGGAAATCCGACATATCAAATACAAACTCAAAGCTACTACACAGTGGCTATGCGGGCTTCGGAAACAAATATAGAAATAAGCATAACACAAATCAGTCACAAATATTCATATCACAAAGGCGGAAATAGATATGAATATAACACATAAAAGCGTTCATCAAAATAGTGGTCATACAAGATCCACTACATCACAAAATAATAAGTATACATCAAGGAGTCTCTATCTCAAATGTATAAACGCAAAAACTACTAAGCTAAAGTAGTTAGCCAAATGTCAGAAGCTAGTCCCTGCTAAGAAGTTAAGTGGATGTACCTGAAACACCTCGGTCTGACCTGAGTATTATTTAAGAAGAAAAATAATAAACGGATCAGTCTAGCTATAAATATCATATAAGCTGAGGTAGAATAAGAGATACGACAAAAATATATGATAACAATAATGCCATACCGTGATAAGTATATATTTGATAACAATGAAAATCATACAATATCTCAAATCTCCTCAAATATCTAAAAAAGAATATCATATTCTTTAGCTTATTCACCAAACCTCAAATATTGACAAAACATATCAATGCAAATCGCAAAAATTGGTGAAACACTAATTCCAGAAATCAATAATTAGAAATCCAGAAAACAAAAGGGGGGAAGGCCTATCACAAACGAGAGCATGAAAACTCACCAACACGTGTATCACAAATGAGACGCTATCCCATAAAAATACGGGGTACAGTCCCCCTCGTGGACGAATGAGCCGAACATCGACGCACCCTAAAAGATACGCCTCATGCACAGACTGTGTCGTTGTATAGTCCCCCACGTGGACGAATGAGCCGAACATCGACGCACCCTAAAAGATACGCCACATGCACAGACTGTCGTGGTACAGTCCCCCACGCGGACGAATGAGCCGAACATCGACGCACCCTAAAAGATACGCCACATGCACAGACTGTCGTGGTACAGTCCCCCATGCGGACGAATGAGCCGAACATCGACGCACCCTAAAAGATACGCCTCATGCACAGACTCTGTCGTGGTACAGTCCCCCACGCGGACGAATGAGCCGAACATCGACGCACCCTAAAAGATACGCCTCATGCACAGACTCTGTCGTGGTACAGTCCCCCACGCGGACGAATGAGCCGAACATCGACACTCCCTAAAAGATACGCCTCATGCACAGACTCTGTCATGGTACAGTCCCCCACGCGGACGAATGAGCGGAATGCTCCTCGAATGGTCAAAAGATCATGGGTCGCTACCCCACCAAAGTAAGTCGAAGCTCCATAGAATAAATGTAAATTACACCAAGCTAGTAAATAAATGAGTTTAGCTTCATGTCCCATAACCACTGGCTTAACTTAAATATTTACGAACAAATTGTAGATTTCCACTCGAAAATACAAAATGATCATCATTGATCAAAAAGAAGTGTAAATTACACTAAGCTAGTAAATAAATGAGTTTAGCTTCATGTCCCATAACCACTGGCTTAACTTAAATATTTACGAATAGATTGTAGATTTCCACTCGAAAATTGTCACGAGATTTCAATCGAACAAGTCCAAGAATTAACCGATGAAGTAAACACAAGCGTTTCATATCACTTGTTTTGCTAAGTCGTTTAATTAGATTTCTCATACGAATGAGGTTACTAATAGATTGGAAAATGGTTTTAAAAACGAGCTTTGTATTAATAGTAACGTTGAAATCGTTTTTGTGAAGGAGTTTTAGTATTTACTACTAGTATAGAAACCTTTGTATTTAAAAGTGACAAATCACAGAAATGATTGTAAAAACAATCTATCATCAAAAATCAACATTCGACGACGTGAATTCCAACCATAAAAATCGATATCAAATCCCAATCAAATGGATATTCCCAAAAATCCATAAATGAAGTCATCAAAGTCGATAATAATTGACAATAACTAACTGGATCAACAAAAATCGATAAAAATTGGAAATCCACTCAAAAACAGCCAAAATAGGCAATACTGCACAGAACCAGACGTCTGGTTGGTTTTCCAGACGTCTGGATTTTGTCTCCGCCTTGTTTCTTTTTCCAGGGACCCCTTCCAGACGTCTGGATTTTTCAACCAGACGTTTGGATTTCCTTCCAGACGTTTAGATTTTCTTCCAGACGTCTGGATTTTCCTGCTAGGCAAAAATCAACCTAGCCCAAAAAGGGCAAAATCCAAACCAAAAGCGATCGAACGAGCGATGGATGCTAGGGATTTATGCCAATCGACAACCCAGCCTTATAGGCTCTTCGATACACCACCAAAAACATGTCAAAACATCCAAGATAGGATCTTTAAAGATTTTGACTTCAAAATACCAAAATTGGAAAATTCACCAAATCAATTCAAATCAAAAGCAATTAAACATGTAATAGATGTTAAGAATTCATACCTAACAACAAATGAAAGCTATAGACATAGATGTGAGTTCAAGAACTCATCTTTAAAACTCAAAAACAACGAATGAGAAGCTCTAAAACAAGGCAAGATCAATTCCTCTTCAATACACCTCTAGAATCTTCAATCTATTATCAAAGGTGAAGCTTTTCCTAAGTTAGGTTATAAGAATTTCTGAAAATTGAAGAGAGATTGAGATGGAGAAGATGAAGAGGATGCTTACCTAAGTTTCTCTTTGATTTCTAGAGCTTGAATTTGAATTTCCTAGTAAACTAGGGCTTAGGAATTTTGATTTCCCTTTCTTTCCCCCATTTTCCTTTAGCTTGAGTATTAGGAAATAATAGAATGAATGAAGAGGATTTGGAGGAGTTAGGGTATTAGATGAGTTGGTGGGCTGAAACCCAAACCTAATATAAAAATAGCAAAATTCTACTCAACTCCAAACATATCGATGTTTATACTCAAAAAGGTCGCAAACGCCGTTTTGGACTCAATGGAAATGGTCTCGAGTCCGGATTCGACCGTTTACAAAAGTCACGTTTTGGACTTTTAATTTCAACCAACGATGCTATATTTAAATAAATAAATCATTTAAATATATTATCGTAAAAATATGCGGGTTGTTACATGTAGGGTCTTGTTTTGTAGAGAATGGTTTTGTTTTGGCAAGAGGAGGGGTTGTAGGTGATTATGTGATGTTTTGTAGTGTGAAGAATTATATTTTGTCAACTTTAAACATGGATTTGGAAGCCATAGATGTATATGAACATGAAAAAGAGAGAAGTGAGTATGTAAGTGAATGTATAAAGTGAGAACAAAGTGAGATATGGAGTTAGGGTAGAGGTATTTATAGACATGAATATAGGATTTAATTAAATTTAAATTAAACATTAAAATATAATATAAGTTGTCATGAGAAGTGGAGGCCATCCTCTCCATCCCCTTAGGTGCACATGCACCCCTTGGGCTCCCCCTTTTGCACCATGCTTTGTACTCTCCTAGCTTACTTAGGTGATGGCATATACTCCTTTAGGCTACTTAGGTTTGATTTTATATTTTTTTAAGTCCAATCTTGTTTTTATTTATTTCTAACATGGTTTATTAATTTTAACTTATCATTAACCTATTACATGACATATGTGCATGTGTGTACATGTGTAAATGAGCGATACAAAAATGTGCACAATGTTTTCGATGACTTTCCGAAGATGAGAAGTCGAAATTTCTAAAAACGCTTTTCGGTCACATTTTCTATTTTTATTTGAACTATTTATTTTTGTAAACGAAATTTAAAAATGATTTTAATATCATTAATTAATATTTAAAATATGTTTATTTGGTTATTAAAATCCATTATTTAAATATTCAAATATAAAGCGATTAATTTACGGGTCATAACATTCTCCCTCCTTAGGAGAATTTCCTCCCCGAAATTAATACACGAAAGACAATCCAAAAGGTATGTACTATACCAAGAAATCCATATAACAATGCAAAGCAACTAGTCTATAGAAGAACATACATAAGGTATTCAAACGACAAACAACTAACCTGACATTACATCGGGGTAAGATTCCCTAATATGGTCCTCAGTCTCCCAAGTACAATCACGAGGATCATCACTCTACTGAACCTTCACAAGCTTAACCACCTTGTTCCTCAATTTCCTTTCATCCCGATCTATAATGTGAACTGGATTTCGGACTACCGTCAAATTTGGTTCTATCTCCAAGTCTCCTAAACAGACGTCTCGACAATCATCGATAGATCATGAACATGCTTTCTCAGATGAGATACATGAAAAACATTATGAACTTCAGACAATCTTTCAAGCAATTCTACTCTGTAGGCCAACGATCCAATTCTCTCAAGGATTCTAAATGGTCCAATTAATCTAGGTACTAGCTTGCATGTTCTTCTGAATCTAATAACTCCTTTCATCGGGGAAACTTTCACAAATACCAAATCCCCGAAAGCAAACTCTAAGTCCCTTCTCCACTGATCGGCATAACTTTTCTGTCGATCCTGGGCTTCTTTCATCCTTTCCTTGACCATAGCCACTTTCTCTGATGCTACTCGAATCATCTCTGGTCTAAGAACTAATCAGTCTCCAGTCTCAACCCAACATGAAGATGGTTTACATGGCCGCCCATACAAAGCCTCGTAGGGTGTCATGCCAATGCTAGCTTGGTAACTATTATTATAAGAGAAATCTACCAAATGCAGATGATCTTCCCAAGAACCTCCAAAATTCAAAATACACGCTCGGGAGATCCTTCAAAATTCGATTCACCCTTTTGATTTGTTCGTCTGTTTATGGGTGATAGGTTGTGCTCAAATTCAACTCTTTTCCTAAAGCGGCTTGCAATAGTCCCTAAAATTGACTGGTGAAGATAGGATCTCGATCACTGACTATACTCACTGGAATTCCATGCAGTCGAACGATCTCCCTCAAATAAATCCTTGCTAAAAAAGCTGCAGTTCTGGTAGACTTTACCGGGATAAAGTGGGCACTCTTTGTTAATCGATCCATAATTACCCAGATGCCTTCATTACCTCTTCTCGTTCTGGGAAACCCATCAATAAAGTCCATGTATACCTGTTCCCACTTCCAATTCGGTATTTCCAATGGTTGGACCAACCCAGCGGTCTTCTGCTGGTCACTCTTGACCTGTTGACAATTCGCATGCCGGCTTACGAAAATCGAAATATCTCTCTTCATCCCCTTCCACCAAAAGGTCTTCTTCATATTCAGAAACATTTTAGTTACTACTAGATTAATGGATAACTTTGACCGATGGCACTCTCTCAGCACTTCCTGTCTAATTCCATTAATGTCAGGCACACAAATCCGTCCATTCATTCTTAAAATGCCTCGAGAGTCAATCTGAAAACTAGAATTAATTCCATTTTCAACATTCTTCTTAAGCCGAGCTAGATTAGAGTCTTTTTCCTGGAAATATGCAATCCTCTCTATTAGTACTGGCTTAACTTCCAGATTTGCAATCGTCGCCACATTCCTACTCAACGCATCTTCAATGGCGTTTGCTTTCCCCAGGGTATATAGAATCTCTAGGTCGTAAGACGCAAGAAACTCAAGCCATCTCTACTGCCTCAAGTTCGAATCCTTTTGGGTAAGAAGATACTTTAATGACTTGTGATCCCTAAATAACTCAAACTTTGCACCCAAAAGATAGTGCCTCCACACTTTCAATGCGAAGTCAACTGCTAAAAGCTCCAAATCGTGCGAAGCGTAATTCTTCTCATGAGGTTTCAACTGCCGACTCGCATACGCTATAACTTTACCATTTTGCATCAAAACTGCTCCCAATCTAATCCTACAAGCATCCATGTAAACTGTTAATCCTTCACTCCCATCCGGAATAGTTAAAACAGGAGCGCTGGTCAATTTCTCCTTTAACTCATTGAATGCTTGATCGCACTTGGATGTCTAAACAAACTTAGCATCTTTCTTCATTAGCTTTGTTAGATGAGAAGAAATCTTTTAAAATTCTTTAATGAACCTTCTGTAGAAACCTGCCAGACCCAAGAAACTTCTGACCTCAGTCGCACTTTCAGGTTTCTTCCAATCTTGAATCGCAACTACTTTAGCTGGGTCCACTGATATGCCTTCTCCCGAAACTACATGCCCTGAAATCCAACTTCGGATTTCCAAAAATGGCACTTAGAAATCTTAGCCCTTAAAACATGACATCTTAAAGTACTAAGAACAACATGAAGATGGAACTTAAGCTCTTCCTCCGTTTTAGAATAAACGAGAATGTCATTGATTAAAATGAGAACAAACTTATTAAGAAAGTCTCGAAACACTCTATTCATCAAATCAACAAAATAATAGGGTGCGTTAGTTAATCCGAACGGCATGACTAACCACTCGTAAAAACTATCAGGGGTTCGAAAAGCTGTTAAGGGTACACTCCCCTCTGCTACCATTAATTGATGAAACCAGTGGTAAGATCCAACTGAGAAAATATTCGAGCTCCGTAGAGCTGGTCAAACATGTCGTTAATCCTAGGTAAAGGATACTTATTCTTGATAGTATTCTTATTCAACTCTCGGTAATCTACACATAATCTAAGAGTACCATCTGCCTTGGTGACGAACACTACTGGTGATCCCCAACTCGATGTGCTACGTCTGATCAAATCTTTCTATAATAAATCAAACGTCCGCTTCTCTAGTTCTCTTCTTTCCTTTAAAGCCAACCTTTGAGGAGGTTGTACAATAGGTCTGGTTCCTGGGATCAAATCAATGCAGAATTCTACTTCCCAGTGAGGAGGTAAACATTGCACTTCTTCAAAAATATCATTGAAGTCCCAGACAATTGGTATATTCCTTATCTCCTCTTTGTGTACTTTGAGTGAATAGAGAAAACTGTTCATCAACTTATTTGGCTTCCCACAACAAATATCTACCCCCAACACCCCCAACACCTCTAACTCTAACAATCCTTCGATCGCAATCTATGACCGCTCTAAATTTAGATAACCAATCCATCCCCAATAATTCCCCAAAACCCATAAACCCCAAAACAAATAAATCACAGGGGAAGGAGTAATTTTGATAAAAGATAAGCACATGTAGACACATTGTGCCAAGATCTGCTGAACCCCCAATTGGGTTTGATACACAAAGGGAATTATTTAGAAGGATAGGTTTAAGGTTAAGCTTATCAACAAGATCAATTGAAATAATACTATGGGATGCACTGGTATGGAACAATACTCTAACAGGAATATCAGAGATGGATAGTGTACCTTACAACGCCTGCTTTCCTTTTGGATCTGTAGAAGTAGATGGTATCTCTTAAATAGAAAAGGATTGTCCTTGTGATCCCTTCTTTGGAAATGGGCACTTGCTTTTTATATGTCCAAGCTTGTGACAGTTGTAGCAGATTGGTTCACTATTAGGTTTCGGGAAATGATTTTCAAAGTGACCCATTTTGTTGCACTTAAAACACATGATTCGGGAGAAATCGAACTGCTTCTTTTGTGCTAGAGCTCCACCCTCAGGGCTCTTTCCTGGCCACTTCTTCTTCCCTTTGCGCTTGAAAAATGGCTTGCTTTCAACTGGGATAACTGATAAAGGTTGGGCTTTAACTGCCGTCACTACTCCTTTCAGAACTCCTTGCTCAACATCAATAGCTTCAACTCTCAAAGCCATACCGATCAGATTGGTAAAGGTACCGTTGAGATGATTGGTCATTTCTCGATGGAACTCTGGTCACATTCCTTTCACAAACATCTCATTCTTTTTAAGTGGCGTATCAATCAATCCTGGTCCAAAGCGAGACAATGCATTGAACCTATGCTCATACCATACAATTGTTATCTAACCTTGTTTCAAATCCATGAAACTTATGAACAACCGAGTCCTACCCGCCTCTGGGATAAATTGAGCTTCAAAAACATCCTTAAACTACGCCCAAGAAATATCTTCTTCTGGTGTATTCATGGTGACTGAATCCCACCAATCCATTGCTGCTTTCTGTAGCCGACACGATGCCAACAATCTCTTCCTAACATCTTCCAACTAAAGATCCCTGAATATCCTCTCACAAGAGCGGAGCCATGTCTGAACTCCCAAAATGTCTTCAGTTCTATAAATGGATTATCACCTAAAGCAATGTAATTCTTGCATAAGGTCGCAAAGTTCTGAGGCGGCTGAACTTACATCGCTGCTTCTGCTACCGGTTCTACAGTTGGCTGGTTTCCAGGAACTCTGCCATTTCTAGCCATGCTGGTTCCAGATTCCCTCCCTCTTCTTCCTCTTGTACTCATTTTCAATAACCTGGATAAGTGACAGGTATCATTAGAATACAAAGATAGGGCCAAAGATGATAAAAGGGAAACTGCAATAAAGGATCTAAAACCAGACTTTTAAGGGAGAAAAGGAAACGTTCTCTCAAGATTAACTTATCCTAGGGCTCTACTCAACCTATCTCTACTAAGTTGTACCCTAATCAGGCTAAGGTATTCACTCAACCAAAGCTCCAATACCAACTGTGACGACCCACCTTTCTGACCCCTAGGAACGACACTTACATCCTCGGTGTTCATGTGTCGTTGCCAAGCATCGGAAAGATGAATCGTCGTGGGGTGAAACAAAAGAATAGAATAGAAAACCTCACAACAAAACTGTTAAATATAACATAACAGTAATTAGTACATCAGGGTACTCCTTAACAGGGAGTTATCAGAGTTATACAAAAGTACTACCAATCAGCTTAGGCAGTTATAACATCCTGCCTATACAAATGCTGAAACAAAATACACTTACACAAACTAAATAGTACGGTGAAATAGATAAATAAGTAGATGGAAAGCCTCCTACTAGGCGCCGTCTTCAAAAGAGTCTAATCAAAGAACTGCTACTCTCAGAATACTCAAATAAAATGAGTACCTGAGAGTTCATGGAAACAAACAACTCGGGTCAGACGATATGTCTAATATGAGTAAAACTTTAAACAAAGGTATGTAATTAAAAACAAACATGTGAGACCATGCCGCTGATCACGGAACAGGTTTACTCTCACATAAAACAACCTCTAAACATAAGAAATGGATAAATAATCAAACCCCACGAAGAGTGGTTGACTCTTCATGATGCAACTAAGGAAATATATTTGAAGGTTCAAATCAAATAAGAAAAGGAAAATCTCCAACAAATGACTAGGAGGGTGCATCCCCCTAAAAAAGAAGTATACCTCTAGAAATATACTTAAACCCCGAGAACTCCAAGCCAGACCCCGCCAATCCTTACCGAGAATCCGAGCATTTCACATCTAAATGCGCAAAAAAGAATCCAATCTAGATGAGATGTGAAAATACCCTAATAGGAGCAACACCACATGACTTGGCCCCCAAAAACAAGCGCTTTGTTTTAGTCATTTCCAACAAAGGATAACAAAGCTCAAAAGAGCAGCACATCGTCTTAGAGTGACGAAAAATAAAGAAGCTGAAGTAACCGATAGTTGAGGAACCAACTATCGAGGATATAAAACGATCGTATATGGAAATTAAGTCTTGTATACTTATCACCACTCATTGAATTCAAACTTGTGCTTTTTCTTGGTTAACAACAATATCGGACAAGTCAAGATAGTGTTACCACAAAGTCATGTCCAATGATTATTCTTAACTTTTGAAATAGTGAAAAGTTTACTTCTTCGATGTTTAGAACTAATTATACAAATAAATCGTTTCCATATAAGTGAATCGCTTTATGGAAATTAATTCATTTCTATAAACTATTCAAACTTTTCTTTTAAAAACCCAAATTCGTACTTGGCTTCACATTACAAGTATTAGCTTTAAAAAAACTTTGTTAAAAGAGTTAATAGGCTTTGAACATAATTACAAAAAGGTTTTATCCACTTAAAACATCCTTATTATATTTACTAATCAACTTTTAAAATTTCATTAATTAAGTTGATAAATTCACTCAATGCCCTTTACTTAAAAAGGGTAAATTACCTTTAAATCATCATTAATTCAATTTATTAATAATATAATTAATTTAATTATATTAAATAATAATTAAATATCATTATTTAAAAATGATTAATTAATTTAAAACTTTATTTAAGAAAATATTTATTTAAGGTTAAAGCGATTTATTAACCTTTAAAAGTCGTTAATTAAAAAAATTAATTAATCTTAATCCATCATTATCTAAAGATTAACTAGTCTTAAACGTCATTAAATAAAATGATTATTAAAATTAAAACATAATGAACTAAGTATTTAGTTAAATTTAAAACACATCATTAATATGTTAATTAGTTAACTTTAATCCTTATTAATTAAATAATTAATTAAATTAAATAATCATTATTAAAATAATTAATTATTTTTGGAAACATCATTAGTCAAAACTTGCTTAACTTGTAAAATAATTCCAAGCACGATACTGAAACCAAATGGTTTCGATAAAAGGTGATTTTTCGAAAATGCCGATATAGCGACTATCGCTATACGGGCGGTTCAGAATTCAAGTATATGACATTTTCAACATAACCATACATCCCATAATCAAGGTATGAGCATAAATACATGATGATTTACAATAACATAACATATATCAAACATTTAATAACAATGGCATAAGTTTGACTACTAGATTTTCATACAACCAATGTTTCGCTTACTAACTTTCAAATGCGGCTATTTTTCAGGGAACAAACCAAATATCGACCAAGCCATCATTACAATTATATGATAAACATTCAATAGATAAAAGTATAGGCATGGATATAGTTTATACTTTGTGGTTCGAAGATGGAAGCTTTACTCACCGTAACGCTTACTAACTTGAATGGAAATCACACTACTCTTCGAAAATCGATTGGACTAAGCTTTAACTTGATTTGGTGGATGTATAATGGGTTTTTGGGCTCGGCCTAGAGCATGAGGAGCTTGGCCATGGTGGATATGTAGGTTGTAGGGTCTTGTTTTGTAGAGAATGGTTTTTTTTGGCAAGAGGATGGGTTGTAGGTGAGTATGTGAAGTTTTGTAGTGAAAAGAATTATATTTTGTCAACTTTAAATATGGACTTGGAAGCCATGGATGTATATGAACATGAAGAAGAGAGAAGTGAGTATGTAAGTGAATGTATAAATTGAGAATAAAGTGAGACATGGAGTTAGGGTAGAGGTATTTATGGACATGAATATAGGATTTGATTAAATTTAAATTAAACATTAAAATATAATATAAGTTGTCATGAGAAGTGGAGGCCATACCTCTCCATCCCTTTAGGTGCACACGCATCCCTTAACCCCCCCTCCTTTTGCACCATGCTTTGTACTCACCTAGCTTACTTTGGTGATGGCATATACTCCTTTAGGCTACTTAGGTTTTTTTTAAGTCCAATCTTGTTTTTATTTAGTTCTAACATGGTTTATTAATTTTTACTTATCATTAACCTATTACCTGACATATGTGCATGTGTGTGTATATGAGTGATACAAAAATGTGCACAACGTTTCCGACGACTTTCCGAAGGCGATATGTCGAAATTTGGGAAAACATTTTTCGGTCATATTTTCTATTTTTATTTGAACTATTTATTTTTGTAAACCAAATTTAAAAATGATTTTAATATCATTAATTAATATTTAAAATATGATTATTTGGTTATTAAAATCCATTATTTAAATATTTAAAAATTATTTAAATATTCAAATATAAAGCGATTAATTTATGGGTCGTTACATTATCTCTCGATCGAAAATGAAGCAAGGCAAGTTGAGATAGTTTTACCTCTAAGCATCGCCTTGACGACATTTTTAACCTTCGTACAGAAACGAGTCGAAGCCTCAACGTTTAGCGTTAAAAGTATGACTAGATTCTTTCCATATAAGCGATATCGGTTACGGTACTATTTTTCAATAACCGAAATCAAACTTTTCTTTTAAAAACTGAACTTTTGCTTAATTTCCATATTACAGTATTTGTAAAAACACTTTGGAAAATAGTCTTTTAAAATGTTCTTTTAAAAAACAAAATTTATAATACTAAGTGTATTGAATCAAGGGTCAAAAACAAATGTCGTTAAAACATTGTTTACTTTTAAGAAAAATGTGCGATCCTCTAGAATAGAGGAGAGCACACATGTAAATATGTATATATCACTGAATACAAGGTGCTGCCAACATGCCTGGCAGGTAGCTAATCAAAGTACAAACAATAAAGAAAATAACTCAAGTACCCCTAGAATGAGCTCCTGCAAGGCCACCGCCAATTACACCCCAATATCGAGCTCTGGAAAGGACCCAGCCCGTTATTGAGGTGTTAGAAGTACCTAAAAAACTATGGAGCATCTCAGAGCCAATGATACTAGAAGCCAGCTCCATCTGAGAAGGAAATGCCACGCTGCAGACTCAGAAGAACTGGAAATTCGAATGATCTGGAATGAAAAGCGCCACTTTGTGGACTCGGTAGAACTGGAGGGAGCGCCTCGCTGAAAAGTGAATCCTCCAAAAAGTAGAATGCTACAATGAAGATGTAGAAGAACTGAGAAGAACTCCTCACTGCAAACAGCAATCCTCCCATCAGCAATCCCGTGAACCTGCAAAAAGAATCTAACACCATTTCTGGTCCAAACTTGTATCTGAAAAGGAACTAAAGAAAATTATAAGAATAATACAAATATATGTATATAAATGAAATTTATATACATATACATGTACTAATGAAATAAAAGTAAAGATACAAAAGCTAAGATAATAGGACAGAATACAATTAAAATTAGAAGAAAATACTAAAATGAATCCATGATCAAAAGAAGTTAAAGATCTATAAACTAAAACAGAAACAAACTAAAACTAAAACAAAACCTAAAACATATTAAAACTTATCCTTATAATCCTTTGATCAAAAGGATATCATGATAAACAGTGAAATCATCATTTAAGTTTGAAAAAATGTTAATACTACAATTATAAATTTCAAAAATATTGTTTTTATGTTTAAATAACTTAATATTATTACTTATTAAGATATTCTTTAAAATGATTATTTTTAGCTAATTTATATTTAGGATTTTAGATCCAATTAAAACAAAATGAAGAAATTATAAAAATCAATTTATTAAAATGACTATTATTATTATTAAAAATTCTCTAATTTCTCTCGAACCAAATATACCAACAAATTATAATGAATAAAGTGTCAAGTAAAAATATATTTTCCATTTTAAACTTAAATCTAAAATAATTCCAATAGTAATCATAATCAGAAATTTTAGTTGTAAGACTAAAATTAAACATTTTGAGAGTATTATTCAGAATATAGTAAGTATCCATGAAATCAAAGTATACATGTTTAATATCTTCAAAATGCAGATTACAAAAATAACATTTATTATCAATTTTCATATTCTTTCTTTTTAAAAATTCTGTAGTATTTAGTTTTCCATGCATGATTAACCACATATGAATTTTAGATTTAGGAGGAGCATTTGTTTTCCAAATAAATTTAAAAGAGCTATTAGCTACACCCGAGAAGTTAAGAAATCTATAAAAAGAATTAGAAGTATATTTCTTACTCTTATCCCATTCCCAACTAATATAATCATTCTCATTATCAATATTATATAGATTCAATCTAGTATAAAGCAAAGAAAGTGCCTAAGAGCAGTACTTACTAAAATTCTATTAAAACTAAAATTCCAAGAGGGGTCATTTTCAGGAGAAAAAACATCTATAATTAAAGCATTCTTAAAGTTACAAATATCGTAAAGCTCTTTAAATTCTATCCTAAGTGGGATAACAGAAATCCAACGGTCATGCCAAAATGAAATACTATTTCTTGAATGAACTATTGTATTGGTACCTAGGTTAAAAATCTCATGACATTTTAAAATTGATTTTCAAAAATTAGACAATTTACATATAACTGTAGGAGTAATTTGATGTAAATTATTACTACCATTATAGTAATATTTAGAAATGATTTCTTTCCAAATAGGATTATCATTAATATCCTTAAATTTCCATAACCATTTACCTAACAAAGACAAATTCATGTTACGCAAGTTAATGACTCCTAAACCACCTTCCTTTTTGGATTTACAAACAGTTTCCCAATTTACTAAACATTTAATACTACTGTTAGAGTTTTCCCCACTCCATAAGAAGTCCCTTCTTATTTTATCAATTTTGTTAATTATCCATTCTGGAAAAAGATGCATAGACATCCAATAGATCAGGAGAGCTGATAAAACAGAGTTTATAAGAACTAATCTACCCGCTCTCGATAAAGATATCCTATTTTTATTTTATTAATGATAATAAACCAATCATCGTGCTTAAGTTTAGTTGGTCTAATAAAAAAACCAAGATAATCAAATGGAAAATTCATAGTTTTACAATTAAGCGTATTAGCAACTAAATTTTCAACCTTTTCAAAATCATTTAAAACTAAAACCGAACTTTTATCAAAATTTATTTTTAAACCTGATGGAAGTTCAAAACTATATAAAATAAATTTAAGGGTAATAACGTGATTAGACAAATGAGAGGTAAATATCAAGGTATCATCCACAAGTTGAAGAATAGATAGACCATTTCACGAGATTTCACTACCAACACTCCCCAAAGATCCATTATCAACCGCTTTATAATTATCTTAGCGAAAACTTCTGTGGCTAATTTAAACAAAAGAGGCGATAAAGGATCATCTTGCCTTAAACATCATTTAGATTGAATTTTATTACCTAATATACCATTAACCATTATACTAGAGTTGCCAATTTTAAGCAAAGTCATGATCCAACTAATCCATCTATGTCTAAAACCTCTAGCATGTAACAAATCAACTAGAAAATCCCAATCCACCGAATCAAAAGCTTTCGCAAAGTCCAGTTTTAAAATCGCACAAGTAATTTTACTCTTACAACAATGATTAATGTATTCTTGAACAACAGCCACCCCATCAGTGATATTTCTCCCCTTAATGAAAGCAGTTTGTGAACACTCAATTAGATCATTCATTCTTTTACTAAGTCTATTAGCTAAAACTTTTGAAATAATTTTAACGGAACAATTAATTAAGGAAATAGGTCTAAAATCTTTTAAATTATTAGCACCGATTTTTTTGTGCAATAAAATAACATTTGCAAAATTAAATCTTCCTAATTGCAATTTTCCATTATAGAATTCGTTAAACATGCTAATTAAATCGAATTTTAAAACAACCCAAAATAATTTGTAAAAGAAAATAGGGAACCCATCAGGACCCGGGGATTTATCACCAGGCATGTCATTAGTAGCTTTCAATATTTCCTCTTCAGAAAAAGGATTATCAAACTTAGAAAGGTCAATTCTAGAAATAGAAGGATAAAGATCTATAACAACCCGCATATTTTACGATTACATATTTAAATATTTTATTTAAATATAGCATCGTTTGTTGAATTTAAAGTCCAAAATGTGACTTTTTGTAAACAGTCGAATCTGGACTCGAGACCACTTCCATTGAGTTCAAAACAACATTTACAACTTTTTTGAGTATAAACATTGATATGTTTGGAGTTAGTTAGGATTTTGGTATTTTGTTTGGGCTTTGGGTTTGGTTCTAGCCCACTAACCCAATAAGAGAACCCAAACTCCTCTACCAAATACCCTAACTCATCTACTCTTCATTCATTCTACTCATAATTTCCTAACACTCAAGCTAAAAGGAAAATGAGGGAAAAGATAGGAAATTAAAATTCCTAAACCCTAGATTATTAGAAAATTCAAATCCAAGTTCCAAAATCAAGGAGAAGCTTAGGTAAGCATGTTCTTCGTCTTCTCCATCTCAATTCCTCTTAAATTCTTGATTTTTCCTATGACCTAACTTAGAATTTTTTTTGCATTTGATCATAGATTGAAGGTTCTTGAAGTGAAGTTGAAGGGAGATTGATCTTGCTTTGTTTTAGAGCTTCCCATTTCTTGTTTTTGGGTTTAAAGATGAGTTCTTGAACTCACATCTATGTCTATACCTTTGATGGTTGTTAGGTATGAATTCCTAACGTCTATTTCATGTTCATTTGCTTTGGAATTGAATTGGTTTGGTGAATTTTCCAATTTTGGGTATTTTAAAGTCTAAATCTATGAAAATCCTATTATGGATGTTTGGACATGTTGTTTGGAGTGTATTGAAGAGCCTATAGGGTAGGGTTGTCGTTTGGCATAAATCCCTAGCCATAGTCGCTCGTTCGATCGCTTCCGAGATAATTTGGCCATCAACGGCCTAGGCAAAATGTGCCCTGAGCTTCAGCTCAGACGTCTGATAAATTGCTCAGACGTCTGAGGCTACGGAATAAAAATTCCAGATTTACAGCTCAGACGTCTGAGGTTGTTTCCCAGACATCTGGGCGATCTGGAAGAAAATTTCCAGACCTTCAGCTCAGACGTCTGGGAAGACCACCAGATGTCTGACCTTGTTGAATTAAGCCAATTTGCCTATTTTGAGTGGATTTCCGTTTTAATCGATTTTTGTTGATCCGATTAGTTATTGTCATTTATTATCAACTTTGATGTCTTCTTTTCGGGATTTTTGGTACTTCCATTTAATGGATTTGATATCGATTTTCATGGTTATAATTCACGTCGTCGAATGTGAATTTTTGGTGACCGATTGTTTCTTTTTACAATCGTTTCTATCATTTGTCACTTTTAAAATATAAAGGTTTCTATACTAGTAGTAAATATTCAAACTCTTTCACAAAAATGATTTCAACATTTACTTTTAATACAAAGCTTGTTTTTAAAACCATTTTTCAATCTATTAGTATATACAAACCTTTACCTCATTCGTACGAGAAATCCAATTAAACGACTTAGCAAAACAAGTGGTATGAAACGCTTGCGTTTACTTCATCGGTTAATTCAAAGACTTGTTCGATTGAAATCTTGTGACAATTTTTGAGTGGAAATTTACAATTTGTTCGTAAATATTTAAGTTAAGCCAGTGGTTATGGGACATGAAGCTAAACTCATCTATTTACTAGCTTGGTGTATTTTGCACTTTTATTGATCAATGACAATCATTTTGTGATTTAGACTTGCAATGTGCAATGTCTCTAAGTCCTTGTGGGGGACTGTACCCCATTTTGTGGAGTTTCGTCTCATTTTTATGGGCTAGCGACCCGTGGCTTTTTATGGAGTTCGGTTCATCGGGCGTACCGTTGTACTACGTCGTTGTTCCGGCTTATTTTAGTTTCAGGTTCCTCGGGCGTACCGTTGTACTACGTCGTTGCACCGGCTCTATGGGTTAGCGACCCATGGGATAGCATCCCGTTTGTGATACACGTGTTGGTGAGTTTTCATGCTCCCGTTTATGATAGGCCTCCCCCTTTTTCATGATTTCTGGATTTCTAATTGTTGATTTCTAGAATTTGTGTTTCACCAACTTTTGTGATTTGCATTGATAAGCTTTATCAATATTTGAGGTTTGGTGAACAAAAATAAAGAATATGACATTCTTTTTGGTGTATGAGAAAATTGGAGATATTGTATGATTTTTGTGTTTATCATATATATTTGTCATATGTCTTATCCTATCTCATATTATCTAATATTTATAGCTAGACTGATCCATTTATTATTTTTCTTCTTAAATAATACTCGGGTAAGACCGAGGTGTTTCAGGTGCTTCCACTTGGCTTCTTAGTAGGGACTAGCTTTTGACTTTTGGCTAACTACTTTAGCTTAGTAGTTTTTGTTTTTATACATTCGAGATAGAGACTCCTTGATGTATACATATTCTTTTGTCTAGCACTTGTATCTATTCTTTTGTGATGTAGTGGATCTTGTATTACCACTACCTTGATGTACACTTCTATGTGTTATATTCATATCTGTTTCCGCCTTTGTGATATGAATATCTGTGACTGATTTATGTTATGCTTATTTTATATTTGTTTCCGATGGCCACATAGCCACTGTGTAGTAGCTTTGAGTTTGTATTTGATATGTCAAATTTCCTGTTGAAATGAAATACATGACATACTATCTGACATATCGGTACTCGCACAAAGCAACTACACAGATGGTCGCTGCTCAACAGCCTTATTCTTCGTACTAATTGACGGCATTACTCAGTAGTGTCCTTGGTTAGTGTGAGTATAGAGGTGGGGCGTAACAAGATCATTCCATCTAGCGTTAATTCTATGCTTATTTTATTACCGAAAATATCTCTATAATAGTCGGTAAAAGCCTTATTAAGATCTCTTTGATCTAACAATTCCTCGTTATTCACAAAAATAGAATTAATCGTATTACTCCGTTTTCTACCATTAGCCATATTATGATACAATTTGGTATTATTATCACCTTCATTGATCCATTGAATTCTAGATCTCTGTTTCCACATATGTAACGACCCGGAATTTTCGATCCCGAAAATTCCAGATAGTTATGAAAAAGAAGAAAGAGATAGAAGAAAAAGATCAGAAACATCAGCACCTCACATTCGCAGCGGATAAAATATAGTAACAAATATAACAGTTTACAAAGAATACTATATCTATCGATTACATTTAATACATCAAAGTTACACATATATATAGACACTGAATATACACAGTTACCATATCTCAGATATACAATAATACAATACAGCGGAAATACTCTATACGTTCTTGCCATCCAGCTCGCCTCCTGAGCTCCAGAACGTCCTTACCTGAAAATCTGTAATACTTGGTTTGACCCGAGCATTACGTCAAAGTAACACCCGGGTCAGGCTGGAAACCAGCGTGAGTAAACCTATCTATCATAAATTTCAAAAGCATACAACTTATATATAACCCGGGTAACTTGCATCAATTACAACTTCACAAATTGTTATCGACATCATTTATTTCGCTCACCAATTTCTAAGTACCAAACTTAGATTTAATGGTTTAATTTACCTAAATTATTCCATTTCAACTCATTGATTTTACCTAGCAATTTATAAATAATCGAAGTGGTTTCGGGTATTTACAAATACCCGACTCCGGTCTCTTCGAATACAATTCAACTTTAAATATAGGATGTCACAGTAATTCATCGTCAACAGATAACCACATCATCATAGTTTAAATCAAGCATATCATATCACATAGCATCACGAACCACATATTAGGGATAACAATTAATCAAAGGCTTCCAATATCATTCTATTTATCCTTTAATTACATTTAAGTAATTAATCCTTAATTAATTTCACCAATTAATTATCCTTAACCAAATACGGTAATTACCTTTAATTACTTCATTAATTAATTATTAACCATAATTATTAATCACCCTTGATTAATAACATCTAGTAATTAACTACCCTTAATTACTTCATCAAATAAATTAATTACTCCTTAATTAATTATTTCTAATTAATCCCTTGATTAATTATATAAGGTAATTTAATCCAAATTACTCCCATTAATAAATCACCTATTCAATTAATTACTTCTCTAAGTAATTATAATCCATTAATTACATTAAGTAATTATTATCAAATCATCTAGTGTTTAAGTTAATTAATGTTTAATTTTCTTTCAAAACATTCTATCTTAACAACCAACTTTACTAAATTAAACATTAATTAAGTTTAAAATATAATTTACTTTCCTTTACTTATTAATTAACAATCCTTAGTTTCAAGTTAATAAATTATTTTGAAATCTTTAATTGTTAATTTTATAAATCATTATTCATTAACTAATTCAATTAATAAATCACTCTTTAATTATTACATATGTTATCAAAATTATATTAAGTTTTTAAGATAAAACATTTTCTTATAAATTTCTTTTATATTTCAAACTAAGTTTGAAAATAACTTTAAGGATCTAACTTAAAATATTTAAAACAAATCATACAATTTATTTATACAAACAATTCATTTCAAAGAAATTAATTTCAAGAAATTTATTTAGCTTAATTATTTAAAATATAAAACTTACTTTATTTTAAATTTAAAAACTGGTTAAACATTTTACTTTGGGTTTAACCCATGTGTACTTGAACTAAAACCAAGTACATCATCTTTTCTTTTTAAAACAATCTGACTTAAATTTAAAAAAAAATGTTTTTAGTTTAAAAACTTAAACTGTTAAAAACTTTAACAGTCTTCCTACATGCTCGAATAAGCTCCCACTCGAGAAACATAACCCAAACTCGATGTCTCCCTCGAGTCACTCACACGAAAAAACTCGAGCGACGACCCAAACTCCCTTTTCCTTCCTAAAATTTTGGTTAATTAGTTTAAGTTAAAAATAATAATTCAAAAACCTGTAACAAATATAACTATTAACTAGTTTTAAATAAAACACAGCCCCAACTTCGAGTTTGAACTCGAGCAAACTGCCCCAAATCTTCTAGTTTCAACCCGAGACAATACCTCTTCCCAACTTCCACAACTCAGTGACACACACACCTCCCTGTGCAAGTGCACCGTCACCAGAAACCACTCCGGCCATCGACGAACCTTCCGGCGTGTCACCTTTCATCACAGCAGCCCTCTCAGATCCTCAAACCACCATCACTAGCTCTCGAGTAAGATCGAGCAATCCCAATCGAATCTGAAACAAAACCCATGTCAGAGAAATTCTTCGTTCCCACCGCTCCGACCACCAGA
Organism: Allium fistulosum; assembly: GCA_030737815.1. Taxonomy (NCBI): domain Eukaryota; kingdom Viridiplantae; phylum Streptophyta; class Magnoliopsida; order Asparagales; family Amaryllidaceae; genus Allium; species Allium fistulosum. The sequence continues at coordinate 847,498,544 of CM060903.1, forward strand.
GGTCAGATGACTCTGGCTACACCCTGCCAGCACTCCGTGGCTCCAATTCCCTAAGTATCAAGCAACTCAATCCACCATTGATGATACAGCCATCCCAATTTCAAAAACGTCCTAATTTAGGGTTAAAAACTTCTCTTGACCACCGTTGTCGCCACGGTGATCAGGGACCCCATCTGACATTTTTCTCGTATCCCCAGATCCTTCTTCTATCTCCACCCAAAATCCCTAACACTATAGATGTTCTGATCAACAGAAATCGACCAGGAACTACATTCCAATTAATCACCAAATTCTTACTCATTTCAATTTTAAAAATTGTGTTTTGTGTTATAAAAATCTTACTTTCCATAAGTGATTCAAGAATTAAACTTGAATCAGTAATTTACAACATTTGAGTTTTACAAGTTTAAAGATTCCTACTGTTTTTCCCAAGTACAAGCATACCTTTAGTTCATACATACTTGTTTATATTTTCAGTACCTAGATTATGTTAATACTTAGTTATTTTATTTTTAATCCAAATGTTAACAATGAACAAATAAAAAGATATGATTTTTTTTATACATTTGTAAACATTTTTTTTTTAAAAAGGGTTCAAACTTCTATTACTAAAATCAAAAGAATTACAAGAGTCTAATAAGACCGTTCACAAAACAAAACAACCCTCGAACAAACAAAATCTGGGCCAGTCCAAACAGGTGCCAGCCCAAAGCCCACAAAGCAATAACAACTACTAGAAGCTTCGAGACATAACTCGAAGTAAAAAAGGAAAACCGACACTTCAGTAGTTCCTATCTCCTCTCAAGAAAATAAAAACAAATTAATGGCGGCGAAAGAAACAGCAGCTTCACTGCTTCCACAACGAAACCGCAGCTTCAACTGCTAACCTATCGTAACTTCCTCCTTAAAGACCAAGGAAATTAGCTAGCAACACCTGGAAGACCAACAGCCAACAAAGTCTTCAATCCATCCAGGAAGAAACAGGTAATAGATCTGACAAATTCTGTGAAACCTCCAGTCCTTGTATTAATTCTTTCATGAAATAAGGTCAAAAGACTGAAAAGGCTTGGGAAATTGACTTCAACTACCAGATCTAGTTAGTAAATAGCACTCCCTCGAGAAGAACCAAGAAGAGAAAGACAAGATAAGTCATCTACTGTCTAAAAGATGCTTCCTTTTTCTTTGAATTCGAACTAACTTCTATCTGAATAGGTCAGGACAAGATCTCAGCACTCTCAAGCAACTACCTCTTTCAGATCTTAGAATATAATGGGCATCCCTCGAGAAGAAAAGATAAGTTGTTTTAACAGTCTTTTCTAATTTCGAAATAATGCAATCTGAAATTTCGATTTTTCTTCTTGAATGACCAGGACAAGTCTGTGACACTCAGATCTACCTGCAACCTGCATCCTTTCAAGCTAATACAATATTTATTAAAAATTGTAATTGATAATGTAATTGGGAAAAAGAAGGACGAAGAAAATGTAAATTAATACAGATTCATAAAACCTGGAGCAGGATCGATAATCTGGAGAAAGGCAGATGAAAGGTGCTTATGATAATTCAGCAGAAGCCCCACTTCAAGTTTGGAAGGTATATCCCCATTTCAATGCAATTGTTCCATTAAAGTCAGTGATGTTCTTGAAATGTTTAGATTTAACCATTCTGATATTCATAGTCTGGAATATATTATAACAGATCTGCATCCTATCCTTAAAACGATTTTGAAAAATCCTGTCATTCCTTTCTTTCCAAATATGCCAAACACAAACCGATAAGGAAAGTTGAAACAAGTCCGAGTTGAGGTTTTTAGAGCTAGATACAAAAACAATTTTCTGTAAATCTTCCCTCAAAGAAAAGGATAATATACTTCTCGGTGATTTGAAAAAAATTTACAACTCCACAGCCACACCTTTTCTGTAAAATTACATTGAAAAAATAGATGGTCTATATTTTCAATGTAATTATTACAGAATAAAACCTACAAACATGGAAGTATTGACATGCACAGTTCAAAAACTATCATACATACAGTATTCATACCCAGATATTCACATGCAAAGATAATTCATCTTAGAAATCATACAAAAGAAAATTTTAATCTACTTAGCATTTGAATTAGAATGTTCACTCACCTGTTGTTGACATGAACAGAGATCATACTTTGATTTAAAACTGGAATTTGTGCTAGGATCTGAACTTGAATTTGGTTAGAACTGAGTTGATTCTTTACAATGGCTTCAAGTTGAATTTTGTTATTTTGAAAGGTTGATGATTTTTTTTCTTTTCAGGTTGAGATGAAGACTGTTTTTCTTTTGAAATTGTAGTGGCAGTTTGTACCCTCTTCTATTGTCCAGCTCGAATGAATGAATATGGAGCAAGGCATAGATGTTTTATAGAGAGTATGGCTGTAGCTTCCAAGCATAGTAACTCTTTTTTTTCCCTTTGTCTTGCTGTATACTCTTCTTTTGATTACTTTTCATTTTTTTTTCAATGCTCTCATGCTTGACTAGAAATATCGTATGCTTGAACATTAAATGCCTGACATTGATAAAGAATATGGTGTGCTTGAGATGATATCATTTAATGCTAATGTTTCCTTACCAGTTAACATATTTATTCATTTGAATTTTGTATGTGCATTTTTGTTTATCTTGTTGACAAAGCTGATTTTCTTCTCTTTGGTGGATAAGATAATATTTCTTCGTGTGCTAAAGATTCTGGTATTAATTGCTATTGTTTTATCTTCTCATGTCTTCATACTTATCATTCACATCTAATTATATTTTTTACACACTGGAATATTTATTTGTTTCCTTTGTTCTATTACTTTGTATTGACTTTTTAACATGTGTTTACTTATATTTTACATAACTATATAAGTTATCTTATATATATATATTTTTGTTTTAAAATAATAAGCTGTATTTTAATTAATTTAATTAAATATTTATTAAAATAATACTACCGAAAATTCGGGATGTCACATTCCTCCCCCCTTAAAAACTTTTCGTCCTCGAAAAGGAATGAATCCAGAATTTATGAAAATGCTTAAATTCAGATAAATATGCTTTGATTATTTTGAAAATACTTTTAAATATCAATGTAATATTATGTCAAAGTCGTTTTTATAAAAATACTTTTTATAACTCGATGTTTAAACAAGTCCATCTTCGTTCTCATAGAGATTCGGTCAGACGTTGATCAGGCGTAGGACTGAAACTCTATAAGTACTTGGTAAACTCGTTTTCAACATCCGGTGACAATACTATAGAAAATAATTTTATTGGAAATATAGAAAACAGTTTTGAAATAGAGAAAATAGCTTTGGTGAGAATGCTCTGAAAATCATCGCCCACATCTATGGTCACAGTTACATCCTGGGTTACGTTGCCGTCGCAGCAAAAGTCCATGTAACTGATTACACCATGAAACCCACAACAGATCGCAGTTACATTCCAGGGTTACGTTGCCGTCACAGCAAAAGTCCATGTAACTGTAGGCTCTCTGCGGCCTCTCGATTTCGCTGTCAAATGAAACTTCTCCACTCCTACATAGGTCGCAGTCTACCGATGTAAAATCAAACATAGACTGTTGGCTCTCAGCGGCACACGCGACTTTCGCTATGGTCTGCAGTAGATCGCAGTGACATCGAGTTAAACTGTCATCACAGTATAACCCAAATGCCCCTGTAGGCACCAGCCCCTCGACTTTCGCTACACAATAAACCTCAGGAACTAGTTTTGTCCGGACTCCTCACAGGATCAACTTTAGAACCTCCCCCTTAGAGGCTCAAGGCAGTGCCACCCTGTGGCACTCCTGAGAAGTTCATTTCAAGGGAGCGCCTTTTTCCCCAGAGCCAATCTCAAAACACTTTATACTATACACATATAGTATTTTCCAAATCATACACCTAGTATGAATTCCATATAAAGCTCCTTTACACAAAATCGATTCCCAAAATCGATAATTCTCAAAGTAGGCTTTCCCAAATTCTAATATTGATTTTTCCCAAAAATCAAAAGCCCATTTTCAAATCCAAAGGTTCCCAAAACCTTTCCTCAAAATTACTTTCACAAAATCCTTTTTATATATACATATATGTAAAAGTTTTGAAAAATCTTTGAATCAATTTGTACTTGTATAGATTCACTTTTATACTTCAAATACTTCCAAAAATCATTTTCTTCTGGCAATAGATTCAACAAGGGGAGTTTTCCATATATATCAAAGATATATAACTTTGTTTAGCCCAAATAAATGTTCAAATTTTGATTACTCTTTTGGTAAAGTCATTCTCCATATTGCTTGCTTTCATAAAGTAAATTTTAATCATAGAAAATGTTCAATTCCCACTTTACTTCATCATATATTTCATAAAATTCACTTCCAATTTCAAAAATCATTTACAGTGCTTATCCACAAATTTTCAATATCAATTTTATTGAAACACGTACGATGTCCATATATCATTCGTACGCAATATCAATTTGATCGCTCACTCGATCACACAATTTCACTTCCGAACTAGTATTGTCCACCCGACTTCCTAGTGCGGACTCAGATCTGGTTTCTTGATCAGAAACCGTCATTCTCCTTGCATAGTCACAACTATGATAGAGAATATCCAGAACCAATCAAAAATCCATATCCAGGTTCGCCGTCGAAAATCGAGCAAAAAAATCCCAATTCGGATTGATATAACTATCTCGAAATTATGTGCTCGAATCTGGATCAAATCACTATGCGAATAGAATAATATACGTACATCCTACGTATTTATCTTCATTGATTATCAGTTAAATCAATTTCCTTTCTATTCATCCTCACTTTGATTTTATTCACTTATTCACGTTTGCCTTAATCCCAATTTGGGATTATCACTTCAATTCTTATCTCAGTTGGGTATTTAATCCATAACAGTTTGAACTCCGACCCGTTTATATTTAGGAAATAGCTTGGAAAATTTTAAAAATAGATAAGCAGTTGAAAAATAATTATTAACGGCAAAAAGCTGTAAAATAGTTAAGTAATGGTAAAATAGTTGTAAAACAGTAATCAGTTATAAAGTAGTAGAAAAATAATTAGTTTATAAAACAGTTGTAAAATAGTTAAATAGTTCCAAAAGCAATTGTAAAACACGTTTAAGATAGTTTTAGGTTTAAAAAGAAAAGTTGTGTAGTAAATAGTTTTGAAAAATAGATTTATATTAAAACAATTTATTTTGACAATAGTCCAGAGTCAAACTGTTCAACTTCCCAATCTCCATTTCAATCAATTTCCCATTAAATTGATCCAGTCCCAATTCAAGTTGAACTATCCACAATTTCTTTCCTAAATTCAAATCAAATCCCATTTGATTTTAAACATATTTACTTTAATTATAATTCCAAATTATTTAAATGATTTAGACTAATTCCAAATTGAATCCACTTCAATTTCAAATCATTTCAATTTCTATATGAATTAATCCCAATTCCCATTTTGAATTTGAACTCATTCAATCTTCAATTTCACTTCAAATTATTTCAATTCAAATTTTCCATTTAAACTTATGCTCATCCATCTTCAATCACAATTCCCATTAATTCAAATCAAATTCAGTTTGAACTAATTAAATTCAAATCTCAGCTTAAAACCATCTCGAATTATATAAATTCGAGTTAAAAATTTTAAATGTTGATTTAATCCCTTAAGTCAAATTAACCCTTACTTTTAAATCAAACCAACCTTTATTTTTAATTTAACAACTTAAATCTTTAAACCATTTTATTCTGAATCCAAATTCCAAAATTCCATTTTAAAATTATCTTTACTTAACTTATTACAAAGTTCAAATAAGAATTCAAAAACAACTTAATCTTCAGATTCTAATTTATTTTATCCATTTCTAACTTCAAAACCAATTCTCAGTTTCATAGACTATTTATAACAATAGAATGATATCAGGATAAATAATCATCCAAATTTATCCAAACACCAATTAACAGCATCCATTTTCAATTTCCAGATCTCAAACCCATTTTGAGATCACACAAACTCCAAATTCAAATTAACCATTTAACTTTCCAAGTTAAATTTCAATTTCATCTTGAAATTTCCAATTCAAGTTGTTCATTCTAAACTCATTTAACTTTCCTTAAGTTAAATTCAATTTAATCCAGTCAACTTTACCCAATTTGAATACTCATTTCAAATTTTAAACTTCACATTAATAATCTTATAAGTTCAAAAACTTATCGCCTTGGGTTTTCACATTACATTCCAAATTTAACACTCAACATTTAGAGTTTATTTCAACCCATCTTTGATATTATGTATATCCTCATTTATACATATTTATTTCCTTTACACATCAAGTTATACCTTAAATTTTTAAACCACCTTTGGTTTTCATTCAAAACAAATTTCCTTAAAACAATTTCAAGTTTTCTAGATTTGGATTTAAAATTTCACAATTTTAAATTATCTTCAATTCCACTTTATAAGTCATACTCACCTAAAAGTTTACTTCCCTAAAACATTTCATTTTGTTCAATCATTAACAACATTTCATTATTAAACATAACAACCATTTATGATAATAACCAAGATTATCATATCTGGAAACCAATTCATTATTATCTTTATTCTAATAACACTTCTACAAATTCAAGATTTTAATTTCATTTTGGATCCATTTCAAACTTATCTTCATTCAATTCAATTTGGTTGTATTACTATTACCACTTAATCCTCATTATTTTATTTTATTCAATTAATACAACAACCAATTACCTTAACATTTATTAGTAAGAAATACTGCTTTATATATCAAAATATATTCTCATAAAATCATTTAAAATCTTTATATAAGAAAATATCAAGTATGCTCTCATATATATAAATAAACACTCAACTCATTCTAGGGTACTATTGACCCTATCTTTATGAGTACACCCACTAGAGCCAAGGTTTTCGCTTAACCTTTGCTCTGATACCAACTGTAACGACCCGGAATTTTCGATCCCGAAAATTCCAGATAGTTATGAAAAAGAAGAAAGAGATAGAAGAAAAAGATCAAAAACATCCGCACCTCACATTCGCAGCGGATAAAATATAGTAACAAATATAACAGTTTGCAAAGAATACTATATCTGTCGATTACATTTAATACATCAGAGTTACACATATATATAGACACTGAATATACACAGTTATCATATCTCAGATATACAACAATACAATACAGCGGAAATACTCTATACGTTCTTTCCATCCAGCTCGCCTCCTGAGCTCTAGAACGTCCTTACCTGAAAATCTGTAATACTCAGTCTGACCCGAGCATTACGTCAAAGTAACACCAGGGTCAGGCTGGAAACCAGCGTGAGTAAACCTATCTATCATAAATTTCAAAAGCATACAACTTATATATAACCCGGGTAACTTGCATCAATTACAACTTCACAAATTATTATCGACATCATTTATTTCGCTCACCAATTTCTAAGTACCAAACTTAGATTTAATGGTCTAATTTACCTAAATTGTTCCATTTCAGCTCATTGATTTTACCTAGCAATTTATAAATAATCGAAGTGGTTTCGGGTATTTACAAATACCCAACTCCGGTCTCTTCGAATACAATTCAACTTTAAATACAGGATGTCACGGTAATTCATCGTCAACAGATAACCACATCATCATAGTTTAAATCAAGCATATCATATCACATAGCATCACGAACCACATATTAGGGATAACAATTAATCAAAGGCTTCCAATATCATTCTATTTATCCTTTAATTACATTTAAGTAATTAATCCTTAATTAATTTCACCAATTAATTATCCTTAACCAAATACGGTAATTACCTTTAATTACTTCATTAATTAATTATTAACCATAATTATTAATCACCCTTGATTAATAACATCTAGTAATTAACTACCCTTAATTACTTCATCAAATAAATAAATTACTCCTTAATTAATTATTTCTAATTAATCCCTTGATTAATTATATAAGGTAATTTAATCCAAATTACTCCCATTAATAAATCACCTATTCAATTAATTACATCCAGTAATTATCAATTAATTACTTCTCTAAGTAATTATAATCCATTAATTACATTAAGTAATTATTATCAAATCATCTAGTGTTTAAGTTAATTAATGTTTAATTTTCTTTCAAAACATTCTATCTTAACAACTAACTTTACTAAATTAAACATTAATTAAGTTTAAAATATAATTTACTTTCCTTTACTTATTAATTAACAATCCTTAGTTTCAAGTTAATAAATTATTTTGAAATCTTTAATTGTTAATTTTATAAATCATTATTCATTAACTAATTCAATTAATAAATCACTCTTTAATCATTACATATGTTATCAAAATTATATTAAGTTTTTAAGATAAAACATTTTCTTATAAATTTCTTTTATATTTCAAACTAAGTTTGAAAATAACTTTAAGGATCTAACTTAAAATATTTAAAACAAATCATACAATTTATTTATACAAACAATTCATTTCAAAGAAATGAATTTTAAGAAATTTATTTAGCTTAATTATTTAAAATATAAAACTTACTTTATTTTAAATTTAAAAACTGGTTAAACATTTTACTTTGGGTTTAACCCATGTGTACTTGAACTAAAACCAAGTACATCATCTTTTCTTTTTAAAACAATCTGACTTAAATAAAAAAAACTGTTTTTAGTTTAAAAACTTAAACTGTTAAAAACTTTAACAGTCTTCCTACATGCTCGAATAAGCTCCCACTCGAGAAACATAACCCAAACTCGATGTCTCCCTCGAGTCACTCACACGAAAAAACTCGAGCGACGACCCAAACTCCCTTTTCCTTCCTAAAATTTTGGTTAATTAGTTTAAGTTAAAAATAATAATTCAAAAACCTGTAACAAATATAACTGTTAACTAGTTTTAAATAAAACACGGCCCCAACTTCGAGTTTGAACTCGAGCAAACTACCCCAAATCTTCTAGTTTCAACCCGAGACAATACCTCTTCCCAACTTCCACAACTCACTGACACACACACCACCCTGTGCAAGTGCACCGTCACCAGAAACCACTCCGGCCATCGAAGAACCTTCCGGCGCGTCACCTTTCATCACAGCAGCCCTCTCAGATCCTCAAACCACCATCACTAGCTCTCGAGTAAGATCGAGCAATCCCAATCGAATCTGAAACAAAACCCATGTCAGAGAAATTCTTCGTTCCCACCGCTCCGACCACCAGAGGTCAGATGACTCTGGCTACACCCTGCCAGCACTCCATGGCTCCAATTCCCTAAGTATCAAGCAACTCAATCCACCATTGATGATACAGCCATCCCAATTTCAAAAACGTCCTAATTTAGGGTTAAAAACTTCTCTTGACCACCGTTGTCGCCACGGTGATCAGGGACCCCATCTGACATTTTTCTCGTATCCCCAAATCCTTCTTCTATCTCCACTCAAAATCCCTAACACTATAGATGTTCTGATCAACAGAAATCGACCAAGAACTACATTCCAGTTAATCACCAAATTCTTACTCATTTCAATTTTAAAAATTGTGATTTTTGTTATAAAAATCATACTTTCCATAAGTGATTCAAGAATTAAACTTGAATCAGTAATTTACAACATTTGAGTTTTACAAGTTTAAAGATTCCTACTGTTTTTCCCAAGTACAAGCATACCTTTAGTTCATACATACTTGTTTATATTTTCAATACCTAGATTATGTTAATAATTAGTTATTTTATTTTTAATCCAAATGTTAACAATGAATAAATAAAAAGATATGAATTTATTTATACATTTGTAAACATTAAAACCTACAAACATGGAAGTATTGACATGCACAGTTCAAAAACTATCATACATACAGTATTCATACCCAGATATTCACATGCAAAGATAATTCATCTTAGAAATCATACAAAAGCAAATTTTAATCTACTTAGCATTTGAATTAGAATGTTCACTCACCTATTGTTGACATGAACAGAGGTCATACTTTGATTTAAAACTGGAATTTGTGCTAGGATCTGAACTTGAATTTGGTTAGAACTGAGTTGATTCTTTACAATGGCTTCAAGTTGAATTTTGTTATTTTGAAAGGTTGATGATTTTTTTTCTTTTCAGGTTGAGATGAAGCCTGGTTTTTTTTTGAAATTGTAGTGGCAGTTTGTACCCTCTTCTATTGTCCATCTCGAATGAATGAATATGGAGCAAGGCATAGATGTTTTATAGAGAGTATGGCTGTAGGTTCCAAGCACAGTAACTCTTTTTTTTAATTTCCCTTTGTCTTGCTGTATACTCTTCTTTTGATTACTTTTCATTTTTTTTTCAATGCTCTCATGCTTGACTAGAAATATCGTATGCTTAAACATTAAATGCCTGACATTGATAAAGAATATGGTGTGCTTGAGATGATATCATTTAATCCTAATGTTTCCTTACCAGTTAACATATTTATTCATTTGAATTTTGTATGTGCATTTTTGTTTATCTTGTTGACAAAGCTGATTTTCTTCTCTTTGGTGGATAAGATAATATTTCTTTGTGTGCTAAAGATTCTGGTATTAATTGCTATTGTTTTATCTTCTCATGTCTTCATATTTATCATTCACATCTAATTATATTTTTTTACACATTGGAATATTTATTTGTTTCCTTTTCCTTTGTTCTATTACTTTGTATTGACTTTTTAACATGTGTTTACTTATATTTTACATAACTATATAAGTTATGTTATATATATATTTTTGTTTTAAAATAATAAGCTGTATTTTAATTAATTTAATTAAATATTTATTAAAATAATACTGCCGAAAATCCGGGATGTCACAACATAACCTCCTCTTTTTGTAAAATTGAATTAAACTCTTCTTTTAGATTAGTAAGAACGTTACGCTCACCTAGATTTAGTTGTCTAGTTTCTTCTATCCTCTTAATCTTAAGCATTTCGGAAGGAATGTTTTCTTTTTTAATTTTAATACTACCAAAAACATTTTTACTCCAATTTTAAGAAAGTTCCTATGACCCCTAAGCTTTAAAACAATTTTTTTTGCAGAATTATCCATATTTCTAATATTATAAAAGCTCATAGAAATCCATTTATTTTTAATTGAATTCGAAAAATTGGATTCTAATAACCCTATTTTTCGAATTTAAAAGATCTATTAATAACTCTATGATGATCACACGTAAGAATTATAGGACAATGATCAGAATAAGTGTAAGGAAAACTAGAAACTCTACAAATAGGAAATTTATCCTCAGTTTCATCACTAACGAAGAGCCATAGATGGGGACTCCCTAGTATTACTCCATGTAAAAGCTCTGTTAGAAAGAGGAATTTCAATCAAATTAGAATTAATAATAAATTGGTCAAATTCCTCCATAGTAGAGAAATCACCTTCCGTGGTGAATGCTCACCTAGAAAACGCGTAACATTGAAATCACCCTCCAAAATCCAAGAACCAGGAGCTAAAGATATAAATTTTAGACATTCATTCCAAAGAATCTAACGACCATTTTTTGAGTTTGGCCCATAAAAATTAGAAATATTTAAAATAAAATTATCGCTAAGGTTAATGAGAATAATATGCAGTGAGTGTTGCTTAGAAATACATTGGAGCAATTTAAATGAATTATCCTGCCACCCAATAAGTAAAACCCCAGAAGCGCCAACAGAAAGTAAATAAGCCCATTTTCTAAAATGATAACCACCTAATCTTCTGTAAAAACGAATATCAGGACATTCGCTATGATTAAAACATTGTTTACTATAAACCCAAAAACAATTTACACTTTGCTTTATTTATAAATAACTTCTTTTAAATGATTTTCTCATTTATAACCCATTATTTATAAATTGAAAACAATATTTATTGTACCAAAAGATAATAAAGAAATTTAAATACCTTTATAAATTTAAAACAATATTAATTATCCCGAAAGATAACTAATAACATTTATAATCTCCTTTAGAAAACAAATCCATTATCTTTAACAAAATAGTTAATTAATTATTTCAAAACACTTTTATATCATTAATAAATTAACTTTAAAATCTTTATCACTTATTAACTTTAAACCACTTTCATCAAATTAGTTAATTTACTTTAACCACTTTTATTAAATTAATTATTTAACTTTAAATATCATTAATTAAAAAGATTTATTCAATACAAATAATCATTAGTTAAAACAATTAATGAAATTTAAAACAATCATTAATTAAAATGATTAATAAAAGTTTGGATTCATTAATTAAAATGATTTAATTAAATTCAAATCTCATTAATCAAATAGATGAATAGATTTCAAAACATCATTAACTAAAAATGATACAGTAAATTGAAATATCATTATTTAAAATGATTAGTTAATTTAAATATCTTAATTAAAATGATTATTAATTTCAATTATCATTAATTAAAATAATTAATTAAACTCAAGTAATCATTAGTTAAAATGACTAATTAAATCCTATCTCGTTTAAATCAAAGATAAACCAATTTTAAACATCATTTATTAAATTGGTTAATTAATTTCAAAATCATTAGTTAAAATGATTAATTATTTTAAATTATCATTAATCAAAATGACTAATAAATTTTAGCATTCTGTTTAGTGAAAACATAAGCTCAAGTTCAAAAACATACGACAGGGTTTTTGAGATGAAAATTAATAAATGACGATATAGCGAAATCGCTATAATGACACTTAACAAATTAAATGGAATATCAGGATTTATTTCAATTAACCACCAATATAACAGCATAAGGATGTAGATAAATAATTATTAGTGAGAAATCCCTCGGGGTCTCTCTATATATTTTCCTTGTAAAACAATGGTTATGGATAATATATAAAATCATATGGGTTCATAACGATCAAATTTATAGGTCATCTATTTTCCAAATAGAAATTCGACCAAACAATCAATCAAGCAATTTAACTATCATCCAAGCAAATCAATAATAGTTTATAACATCATAGATATGATATAATAAAATTGAATGTGAGTTAAACTCGCATTGATTTTCGTTTTCACCGAAAATTTCCAATTTTGGACTAAAACCGAACGGCCGTTCGATTTTAGCATAAATTCCAACAAGCTCCAATCTTGTTCAATCCAACTCCATAGCGTAGATCTCAACGACACGAGTCCAACACAAAAAACAGTGTTCAAATCCGACCTCGTAGCAGTGAGATACACATTTTATAAGTTATCGATTAGTTCAAATTCATAAATAACTAATCTATTCAAAAATTACAAAAATGCCCCTCACCCAACCTCCATCTTCTTCCTCAACATATTAAACATGCACAGCAACACCGAACCCAATAAGTCATGCATGAAAATGGAGTGATACGGAGCCATGCTCCGCTAAACTCAAATCCGTCTTCGCCGTTGAACTTCTCTCGCTACACTCGACCTTCCCGACACCTTGGATCAACGTCCAGCCCTTTAAATAAAAATGTAACATCAGGTCATCCTCACGACCTCCATCAGGTCGCAATCCCCTCTGCAGCTCTGAACACCCCCAAAAAACTCAACTCCGAAGCCAAAATTCCTCACATACTCGAATCCAACCTCTATTTCCACTAGTTCTTTCCGAATCAAGCAAAATAAAGAACCCTGGCCGCATTGCCATAATTGACTATCACAAAATCTCGACTGCAACTCACGAAACTAATATAGAATGGAAGATCTAGTCCATATGATTTCATTGAATCTAAAATTATGATTTTTAGTTTTTTATTTTATTTTATTTTATTTTGAACTTAGAAATTTTGAAAACCCACTTTCTCCTTTACGGGCAAGAATAAATAGGGAGAGGAGGGCATGGGTCATACGTAGGTGATAAGGGAATGAAATGATGAGGATATGGCCGAGCATGGTTATATAATAGGGTATATATATTATTTTTATTTTATTCTAAAATATTAAACATAACATACGCAAAAATCTCGAACTCCAAACGAGATGTGCCATCTAGCTTTCTATATGTTATACTCCTATTTCGAACACAATGGAACTAGTACCGAGTCCTAATTCGATCATATGTAGAAGAGAGCTTTTCAAGCCCATTTATATTATAAATTTCCAAAATTAATTTCTACGCGTTTCAAACTTTCACGACCAAACGGTACGCCTGACTGCCATGAAATTCGATGGCATACTATAATTCATTATTAAAGATCCAATGAAACTGGTTTCGTCAAAATCCAAGACAGTGCCCTAAAAGGCTAATTTCACAGATTTAAATATCGTTTTATATTTTCGATCCAATTATTGATATTTAACCGATCTATTTATTTTTGTAAATACATTTACAAACTGAATTCACCAATATTATTTATTAATTAAAAGGAGTTGAATAAAATTATTAAATATGTTTAAGTAACATTCAATTTCACAATTTAAATATTTAATCATTCCCTATATTTGAATTATAATTTATTAAATTCCAAAATCCAATTATTTAAATATTTAAAATTAATTAAACATTTAAAATCAAATGGTCATAATTTTGGTTTGTTACATTCTCCCCCCTTAAATGAATTTCATCCCCGAAATTCCTAAGGAAGAAATGTTTCCAAACCCATAACTTTAAAACTATGATTAAAATGAGTTATTAAACTTATCAACTTTTCAAAATCAATTAGCTGGAATAGATTCTAAAATTTCCAAGTCTTTCAAATTCACTAACCTATACCAACTAATTCTCTTCCATTTATTCATTCCAAGTTATAACTCAAAAAAACTCAAAAAAATTTAGTTATCAAAAAATTTCTAACTCTTGAATTTTCGGAAAATTTCGTCAGCATCTCCTTTGCGTGGCTCAATTGGAACAACTACAAATTGCCATTATGAACTTAAACCAACTAAAGAAAACAAAAGCCAAGTGGCCTTCATTATCTGGGGCGTAAAATCATCAACCAATTTAAATTTTCTAAATTTATTATATACCTTTTTTCATTTGATTTATATTTTGGAAAGTAACTTATTATCTCTATGCAAATGCAGGTGCGCAAGAAGTTAAATGGAAATCTCTTGCTTCCATGTACTTACATAATCTAAAAGAGAATCAGGTTGACAAAAAGCAATATGATGTAACTCTACATGCAAAAACTAGCATGATATTAATCCACATGCAACTCTAGTATAAAATAAAGCTATATGCAACAACATCACAATCTTAGGCGAGAAAATACAGAGAATATTCTATAATAAATGCTATGCATCCAATAATTTCAAATGATAAATTTAGATCTAAATGCCCAGTTTTATAAATTCAGAAACTTATTTTCATATTTCTTAAACGAGAAAAATCAAAGATCGAAAATCAAAACAACAAGGAGGGAATTCCTCCTAATAAAGTACGGTGAAACTCTAGAATCAAAACTACATGGAGTATCCAGTGGCATTCCGATTCCTCCAAAAACATCAACTAGAGTGAATAAATATTATTTCTTTTCCAAAATTTTCGAAATCATCGGGATTTAGGTCCTAATAACAACAATTCAAAATCCTTTGTCTATAAATTTAAACTTTATAAACAATGGTATATAAAATCACACAATCAGTTAATCAAATTCAATTAAATCAAATCAAATCAATCAAATTCCATGAAGGAATAAACTAACACTAACAATCCATTAAATTCCATAAGGGAAAACTTATCACTTAACATTGTTTCAAAATGTCAAATGACTAACAAACAAATCTTAATTTTTCGTTCAAGACTTTCTCGATTGTCCAAAAATATAAATTATTCACTAAGCGTAGCATTTTTCTTTTTAGCATTTGGTTATTGCTTAAAGGATTATCCAGACCCACTCGGACAATATGGGAAGCTATACTTCAAATTTTTTATTGGTTTCTTAATTACATTAAAAAAATTTCTAAATCACTTATATTTTCACTTGGTATTTTATTCAATACTAAATTTATTTATGAATCATTTCATAAAGTTTTCACCCAAGTTTAGAAATATTTTATAAAGTCGTTTCTTTATAAAACATCGAATAATAACTTATTTCCACTTTATTTACTCGTATAATACTTTTCTACATCCTAAGAGTACATACAAATTTTATTTTACCTTTTCACAGTTTAGGTGAAGATCTAATCTAAATTTGGGTCTTTTAAAACTGAGTCAACTTCTTGACCTCTTTAACTTGGTGTTAAAATGGAAGATATTTAAGGGTTGACCAAATCAACAAATAGTTTACACTACTTAGATGTTTTAAACAATTATATGGTTTTAAATAAAACAATGTTTATCAAAACTTTCTTATCCAATTTAACCCATTTTAAACATGTGTTAAATTATCCCTTACTTTATCTGAGGGTAAAATCTCATTTGTCAAAACAATCTCTTATTAGAAATAATTTTTATCTTGGGACCAATTTCCTTTAAGGGAACTTAAAAATTAAATACTCGGTTTTAATTTCAAAAAACTCATTTTTGAAAGCATACCACATATATTTTGATATATAATAACTTCAAATGATTTATTTATTAAAACTCACTTTGGGCTCATTCGGATGTTGAACTTATTTCGTTCACACAATGATAAAGAGAATAATTTACTAAGTACTCCACAATATTCAACTGAGCAAACATCTGATCGTCGCTTGGAAGATTATTCAGATTACCACAAAACAAATCGAAACGATTTCCTCCTTATTATCCCAAAGAAAATGCATTCCATTTAAAATTTTACTTCCCAAAATATTTTTACTTTCAATTACTTCCAAAAATACTACTATTTCATTTCTTAAAATTCTTTCGAAATTATTTTCAAAAATAAAGGGATTTAAATTCAAAAATCCTTTCTAAAACACATTTTATGAACTAAATTTATATAAAATTTCATTTATATAAAAATCATCTTATATTATAATAACTCTTCCTTATTATAATAGAATTTTCTCAAATATTTATTCTCTAACTGTCTTATCCTACCATTTAGATTATGTTTCCTGGGGATTTGACCAGGCAACTAGTACTCGGCAATCAGTGCTCGGCATCAAAGAGTGTTCGGCGAGGCACTTGGTATCCAGGAGTGTTCGGCGAAACAACTGACATCCATGAGCGCTCGGCGAAAAGTGTGCTCGGCATCCATTAGTGTCCGGCATCAAGGCTGCTCGGCATAACAAGGTACTCGGCGTCAAGACTGCTCGGCATAACAAGGTACTCGGCGTCAAGACTGCTCGGCATAACAAGGTACTCGGCGTCAAGACTGCTCGGCATAACAAGGTACTCGGCGTCAAGACTGCTCAGCATAACAAGGTACTCGGCGTCAAGACTGCTCGGCATAACAAGGTACTCGGCGTCAAGACTGTTCGGCATAACAAGGTACTCGGCGTCAAGACTGCTCGGCATAACAAGGTACTCGGCGTAAGGGCATTCGGCGTCAAGGAGAGCACTCGGCAACAACCTATGCTCGGCGTCAACTAGTGTTCGGCATCCTACGGTACTCGGCATTCAGAGGCACTCGGCGTCAGTGGAGCTCGGCGATAGGATAACTCGGCAACGAGAGCGTTCGAACTACTTACATTGGTCGGTCAAGAGCTTCAAATAGAGATACGCTCGGCTTCACTGCAACCACCCTACACTTCCCATACATCAGGAGCACCGTTCGGCATAGGAAGGATCGTTCGGCATGGGAAGGACTGTTCGGCATGGGAAGGACCGTTCGGCATGGAAGCGTTCGGCATACCTGGTTCGGCATGCAGCGCCTGGGCTCGAACGTTCGGCTAACAAGCCCGCTTGGGAAGTCCAGCCCATCTTTGCCTATAAATAGAGGGGCAGGGTCACAGTGAAATGGATCCTTTTTTGGGAGAGAAAACACCAGGGAGACTCTGCCATTTTCAAAACTCATCTTCTCTACTTAACAACTTCATTCATACATTTGATTCACGAATTGTATTTGTAATCAACTATAAAGAAGATCAATAAAGTTTAACCTCAAAGTGGACGTAGGCAATTACGCCGAACCACTATAAATTTGGTGTTCTTACTTTCTGTATTTAGATTAGCGCTGTCTTCTCTGTTTAAGTTGATTTCATCACTTATATCTCTTCACAATCTTCTTCTACGAGGTTAGTGACCAATTTTGGTGCTAACACTTTGGTGCTTTCATTGAGAGTCGAATTCTCAGACCTCAAGGATCTGCTTTGAAGCTACTGGATTAAGCAAATCCCCCAAAGAAGATCCGACTTACTGATAGAACATCCGCTGATTCTACTCAGAGTTCATACCAATAACTCTACAATGGCAAGACCACGTACCAGGTCAGCTTCTCTTAATGCGGATGCCCGAGAGACTGCTAGCGTGCAACAAGCAGGACCTAGCAATCAACCAGCGATCCCGAGTGCAGGGATTGACACTCAAGAACAGACTCCAGTTGTCACCAGAGTGGAGTTCAACGACTTGATGAGAGAACTTAGGGAAAGTAGGAGACAACTGGGAGAACAGATGCAAGCTAATGCCAACCTGATGGCACAACTCACTCAACAGCAGCAACAGAATGCTGGGGGCAATCCAGCTGCTTATTCCTCTTCTGACAGCTCAACTTCTTCTGATGAGCCACCCAGGCGCAGACGCCGTAAGACTGAAGCTGCAAGGGCAGATGCTGCTGTTCGAACAGCAGGAGACCGCGACCAAGCCAGAACTGGAAACTTCCGAACCGGAGTACAGATGGAGGAGGGAGCTCCAGATCATCAAGATGTTAACAATGTTGAACCTCATGACGCACGATTGGCAGATCGCCAGGAAAGGAGGCATCAGCATGGACAGGCGCGTAGAACTGACTCCAACCTCCCAGCTTCCATACAGACACCCGATCTGACAGCCATGATCAGGCAACTGATGAAAGAAAATCAGGGCTTATCAAATGACGATTGGGGAGTGTCAAGAAGTCATACTCCGTTCACGGATGTTGTGCTGCAAGCGGCCTACCCCAAGAAGTTTAGCATGCCAACCATTCCTGCATACGAAGGAAAGACTGACCCCAGACAACATGTAATGAGGTATGAATGGATGATGGATTCAGCCAGAGCAAATGATGCCACCAAGTGTAGGTGCTTTCCGATTACTCTATCTGGGATCGCTACTATGTGGTTCACCCGACTTCCTCCGCGATCCATATCAAATTTCGAGGAGTTGGCAAAGAAGTTTATTGAGCAATTCAGGATACACACTACACGCCCGAAGGACGTGATGTCTCTGTCAAGTGTAATCCAAAATCCCGGAGAGTCGCTGAAGGAGTACTTACAAAGATTCCACGTTGCGGCAACTGAAGTCAGTAATCCCAACGACCATGCAATTCTAATGGCTGTAATGAGAGGTGTAGATCCGGATTCTGAATTCGGAGATTGGCTGGCAGGAAAACCTCCGACTACGCTAGAGCGTTTCTACTCCAAGGCACACCAGTTCATAAGAAGAGAGGAAGCTAGGTGGGTACGACGAGACAAGGCACCGGGACCTGCCCAAGAGTCAATTAAGAGCAACATTGCTGTGAAGCAATCTGGAGACAATTCAGGAAAGGTCCAAGTCAACGTCCAGAGTAAGCCTGTGCAGCCCGAAGAGTCCGGAGGAAGAAGTCAAGGAAAGAGGAAAGAAGCGGGAAAGTGGAAGTCGAGAATTCCAAGCTACAGCGAGTACACTCCGCTAAACGCCCCACTTGAGAACATTTACCTATCCACATGCAATACTTTTCAATACAGAAAACCACGTCCGAAAGAATCAACTGAAGAACAGAAACAGACTGGGAAATATTGCCGCTTCCATGAAACCTATGGACACAACACGGAAGAATGCAGACACCTGCATGACGCTATCGAGAAATTGATCAGACAAAAGAAGTTGCAAGAATTTGTAAAGGATCCACAGGAAGGAGGACAGGGAACGTCCAACCCAGGTCATGCACCGGCTCCACGTCATCCTGAGGAACCTGCCCGGACTATTGGAAGACTGGTTATAAATACAATTATCGGCGGACCTCATCCCGCAGATAAGAACTGGCAAGAGATGGAACGATATGCGAGCTCCTTGAAGCATGCAGATTTTGAGTGCTGTTCGAACGTAGAGGACGGGGCCCCTGCTAAGCAGCCGCGCGTGATGACAGACGATATTGTGTTCAGAAACAGAGACGCTGATCAGGTAGAGGCTCCGACCATCGATCCCATGGTCATATCTGCAACAATCGGACCAGCATATGTAAAAAGAATTTTGATTGATTGTGGAAGTTCAGTCAACATCATCTTCAAGAAGGCCTATGATCAGATGAAGCTAGAGACAAAAGACTTGAAACCATCCAAAGCTCGTATCCACGGCTTTAACGGCGCCGCGACTGATGCAGTAGGATATGTCGAGTTACCAGTTGAACTGGGACAAGGCGAGCGTCGAAGGGTACGAATTCTACCCTTTGTAGTTTTGGATGTGGACTCTCCATATAATGTTTTCTTGGGTCGGCCGGCCCTGGCTGAATTTAGGGCGGCACTAGCCCCGTGGTGCTTGACTTTGAAGTTTCCGACTGACAAAGGAGTAGGCATTGTTCACGGTGACCAAGCAGCTGGTCGTTCTTGTTATGTGGCCGAGCTCCGAGAAGCCCACCGGAGGGAGAAAGGAAAGGTTGCGGACAATCCCGTCCGCATCCTCAATACGAATAATTGACAAGTAGTGCCCGAGCCCTGGCTCGGGCATAGCTCTCGGATCTACGGAGATATAGATCCGAGAGACGACGATGAGAAACCCAGGGAAGAGAAGGCGGCACCGGCTGAATTAACAATTGACATTTCAGTTAGCCGTGACGACCCTTCGCGAATACTGAAGATCGGATCACAGTTAGGCCCCGCAATGACAGAAGACCTTAGCGACTTCCTCCGGGCAAACCTTGATGTTTTTGCCTGGACGCATTCTGATATGTGTGGGATTTCTCCCGCCATCACAAGTCATATGTTGAACGTAGACCCGAAATACGTCCCAGTCAAGCAAAAAAGGAGAGGAATGGATCCAGAGAGATCCGCCGCTCTTGGAGAGGAGGTGGACAAACTCAAAGCAAATGGGTTCGTCCGCGACGCCCTCTACCCGGAGTGGGTCTCCAACCCCGTGCTAGTAAAGAAGGCAAATGGGAAATGGAGGACTTGCATAGATTATTCCGACTTGAACAAAGCATGCCCTAAGGACAGTTTCCCGTTGCCTAGGATCGATCAGTTGGTCGATTCCACAGCAGGACACGAATTATTGTCATTCATGGATGCGTACTCGGGATACAACCAAATCCCAATGCATATCCCGGACCAAGAACACTCCAGCTTCGTTACAAATGTCGGGCTGTATTGCTATGTAGTGATGCCCTTTGGATTAAAGAATGCTGGAGCAACTTACCAACGTCTGGTGAATCGAATGTTCAAGGACCAGCTGGGCAAAACCATGGAAGTCTATGTGGATGACATGCTCGTGAAGTCACGGCAGTCAAACGACCACATTCAAGACTTAGCTGAGATGTTTAACATACTCAGGTTCTATGGAATGAAGATCAACCCGCTGAAGTGTTCTTTCGGCGTTGCATCAGGGAAGTTTTTAGGATTCATCGTCAACGCTAGGGGAATCGAAGCCAACCCAGAAAAGATCCAAGCCATTCGAGATGTACAAGAGCCCAGGACTATAAAGCAGGTACAGAGCTTGAACGGAAAAGTGGCTGTGCTGAGTCGATTTATATCCAAGGCAACTGACAAGTGCATCCCGTTCTTTGACATAATAAAGAAAGGAAAGAGGAATTTTGAATGGATGTCTAGCTGCGAGGAAGCTTTCCAGAACCTGGTAAGGTATCTGGAGAGCCCACCAATGCTATCTAAACCAGTTGACCATGAGATGCTGTACGTTTACTTGGCTATATCCCCTCATGCGATAAGCGCAGCTTTGGTCCGTGAGGAGGATCGAGTCCAGAAGCCGGTATATTATGTTAGCAAGCGTTTAACGGGGGCAGAGAAGAATTACCGTAAAATTGAGAAATTGGCTTATTGCTTGGTGATTGCATCACGCAAGCTGCGCCCATACTTTCAAGCGCATTCAATCGGCGTTTATACCGATCAAACCCTGAGGCAGGTACTTCAACGACCGGAAACTTCTGGAAGATTGCTAAAATGGAACATCGAGTTGAGCCAATTCGATATCGCGTACTTACCACGGAGAGCCATCCGAAGGCAAGCGTTAGCAGACTTCATCGCTGAATTTACCATACCCATCAAACCGGACGATCACGACATTATTCCCCCCATTCGATGGAAATTATACACTAACGGTGCATCAAACGACCGTTGCTCCGGCGCGGGCGTAGTTCTTATAACTCCGGAAAACCAATCAATCTGTTATGCCCTGAAGCTCGATTTTCCGGCTACAAACAACGAAGCTGAATATGAAGCATTGATCGCTGGCTTGAAGCTTATCAAAGAACTCGGAATCAAATCAGTCGAAATCTTTTGTGACTCGCAGTTAGTGGTTTACCAAGTACGAGGAGACTACCAAGCAAAAGGACAAAAGCTTGCTCCGTACCTCGTTCAGGTCCAGGAACTACTATCAAATCTTGAGCGTTATGACATTTCACATATCCCGCGAGAACAAAACAAAGAAGCCGACTTGTTGGCTAAGTTCGCAAGTACCGACGATGTTCAACAAATGGGATTGTATCCCGTGGAAGTCTTGCATGCCCCGAGTGCGGACGAGATGAAAATCGATCTTGTGTTGGAAACAGAGATCGAGAAGGACTCGTGGATAACCCCATTCAAACTGTACCTGACAACCGGGGCTTTACCAGAAAGAAGAAGCGAAAGACGACAGGTCCTTCGAAAGGCTGCGCGGTACGTAATGCAGGATGGATCCATGTACCGGAAATGATTCTCAGTCCCATTGTTACGGTGCATCGCTCATGATGAAACAAAGCGAGTCTTGAGGGAAGTCCACGAAGGGGAATGCGGCGACCATACTGGGGGGCAAACGCTAGCAAAGAAGATCCTCCGCTATGGGTATTACTGGCCCACCGTAAACCGGGATGTCGCGGACTACGCAAGAAAATGCGACAAGTGTCAAAGATATGCAAAAATCCCGAGGGCTCCGTCAACGGAACTCACACAAATGATCAGTCCTTGGCCATTCGCGATCTGGGGAATCGACATAATCGGCTCTTTGCCTCTATCCAAAGGTGGTGCGAAATACGCGATAGTTGCAGTCGACTATTTCACGAAATGGGCTGAGGCAGAACCTTTGGCCACTATCACCTCTAAGAAAGTCATTAACTTCGTTGTACGAAACATTATATGCCGCTTTGGCCTTCCACGCACCATCATTACAGACAACGGAACGCAATTCGAAAGTAGAGAGTTCAAAGAGTTCTGTTTAAAGTACGGCATCGAGAAAAAGTTCGCCGCCGTTGCACACCCAAAAGCTAACGGACAAGTCGAGGCCGTTAACAAGATAATCAAGTCCATACTGAAGAAGCGTCTGGAGAAGGTTGGAGGCAAATGGGTAGATGAACTCCCAACAGCATTATGGGCGTATAGAACTACCCACAAGTCCGCGACCGGCCACACTCCGTTCGCCTTGGCATACGGCTCTGAAGCCGTTATACCTGTGGAACTTGAAGTTCCATCGCACCGAGTGACGTACTACGATCCCAAGGCGAACCAAAACCTCTTGCTGGAGTCACTGGACTGCATCGATGAAAAACGGGAAGAAGCTGAATTAAGGGTGGCGGCGCACAGACATCGAGTCAAGCGTTACTATGACGGCAGAGTCCGTCCAAGAATCTTTGATGTGGGAGATCTCGTTCTGAAACGAGTCTTCCCGGTACCATCACGCATGAATCCCAGCTGGGAAGGTCCATACGCCATTGAACGGAAGCTTGGAGAAGGAACATTCAAGCTAGCGACCGTTGATGGCGCGACACTCCCCCGAGCATGGAACAGTGAACATTTGCGGCACTATTACATTTAGCATGTTTCCCTTTCTTGCTATAGGCACTATTGTTTCCTGCATGTTTCCATTCAATAATGATTTAGTTTCCTTTTAAAGTTGTAATCGAGCAATTTAGTTGATTTTCATTAATAAAGGCTTGAAGCCACATTTTCTATGAAGTTTCTATATCTCTTAATTGGATGATAAATTACACTATTCTGCGCGACATACAGGCTCGTATGAACGATTTCCAATCTCTGAATCCCCAGAGTGCGGAGCGGAGTACTCTGAGTCCCCAGAGCGCGGACTAGAGTATAAACGATTCCAATCTCCGAATCCCCAGAGCGCGGAACGGAGTACTCTAAGTCCCCAGAGCGCGGACTAGAGTATAAACGATTCCAATCTCCGAATCCCCAGAGCGCGGAACGGAGTACTCTAAGTCCCCAGAGCGCGGACTAGAGTATAAACGATTCCAATCTCCGAATCCCCAGAGTGCGGAGCGGAGTACTCTGAGTCCCCAGAGCGCGGACTAGAGTATAAACGATTCCAACCTCCGAATCCCCAGAGCGCGGAACGGAGTACTCTAAGTCCCCAGAGCGCGGACTAGAGTATAAACGATTCCAACCTCCGAATCCCCAGAGCGCGGAACGGAGTACTCTAAGTCCCCAGAGCGCGGACTAGAGTATAAACGATTCCAATCTCCGAATCCCCAGAGCGCGGAACGGAGTACTCTAAGTCCCCAGAGCGCGGACTAGAGTATAAACGACTCCAATCTCCGAATCCCCAGAGTGCGGAGCGGAGTACTCTAAGTCTCCAGAGCGCGGACTAGAGTATAAACGATTTCAAGTCTCCAAGTCCCCGGAGTGCGGAGTCGAGTACTCTAAGTCCCCAGAGCGCGGACTAGAGTATGAACAGTCTCAAGTCTCCGAGTCCTCGGAGCACAGTGTCAGCAAACCAAATAAAGACAAGAGAATCATTCAAACAAGAAGAAACTAAAATTTTATTCGATAAGTCCAAAATGGGGATACAAGATCACTCCTACAAAATTCGGGCCTATACAAACTACAAGTTATGGAAGATGGAAACTGTTACAAACTTAAGCAAAAACTTGTTGAACAAGTGCATCGATCATTTCTTCGACTTCTTCTTCTTGTCTGCCTTTGGTGTTTTCGACGACTCCTCTCCCTCACGTTTCTTCTTGGACTTTTTGCTTGCTAGAGAGACGGAGTTAGGAGTAGGAGACGGAACATCTAGTGGTTTGGACCTGCCCGGGAGAATGATTTTCAAAGGTCTGTTCCGCGGGTCAGTAAGTTCCAGGACTTCAGATTCAACTTTGACTTTGACTTTTCTCTTCTCCTCGTCGGCAAGACGATCCTTCATGCTCATCTCTGAAGTATGTTCAGAGGCGCCAGTGATTTTAACTTCGTCGCTTCCTTCGGCAGGAGACGAAGTATCAAGTTTGTCATCATCAAGCGCCCCGATCACTTGAGCGTCTGGGCCGGGAGTTACCCCTGCGTGAGCAACGTCGCTTGTTTTCCCCGCTTCCTCCTTGGCGTCATCGCTCCTCGGAGTTAGCCCGGTGTCAGAACAACCTGTGCGAAAATATAAGAAGTGGGCATTAGAACGAATAACCACTGCTGAAAAATGACGGGATCACTTCGACTTCTAGAGAAAGAAGAATCTCCTACCAGGATCAGGTTGACTATCGGTGGCGCGCGGGGTTTCACCCTCCAGGATAGGTGACAGCACATGAACGCCGAGCCCGGGATCTTCGGGATCGTAACTGGCATGCTGCTCGAATGGATCAAGCGTCGACCGACCAGCCGATTGAGCAGCATAAGGAGCGGCGATGTGAGGAGTAGTAGCGTCGGCCTCTGGCGGGCCAGCCTCGTCATTCTTCTCTTTCGAAGGGGAAGAGCTTTTGCCATAGAGAGCCAATGCTACGGATAAATCCGATGGCTCATTCCCCCTCAGGAACTCCTTCACCAGTGCATCCTCGTCGATTTCTTCGGAGCCTGACTCGACTTTCTTGATCTTTATCAGAGTTTCCCATGCCTCAGCCAGGGATTCATGGTAGCCGTCGCCCAAGAATGTTAGGTCGCGGTGCATAAGGACACGGGCTCCGTACTCGGCGATCAACGGGTCAAACATACTTTTGACTTCTTCCCTGCCGGTCTCTGCGGCCGCCTCAAGGCGAGAATCAAGCTCCTCCACAGCCATTCTTTTGCCCTCCTCACGGGCCTCATCCTTCATTTTCTCGACCCCGGCAAGTTCACCGTCGAGCTTTGCCTTCAGGAGCCGGGTAGCAACAATCTCATCACAATACCGCTGTGATTCTTCCTGAGCGGCTATTTTGTCTTCTTTCTCCTTGGAGAGTTGTTCTTTCAGCTCTTTGACTTGAGTAGCGAGCGCGTCCCTTTCTTTTTGGACAGAGTCTTTTTCTAGGGCAAGGGCGCCGCTGCGCTGAACTGCTTCGTCAAGCTCCTTTTTATGAGCCACCTCTAAGCGAGTAACTGCCTCGGCAGTATCTTTTGCACCTTGTTCAGCGGCTTCTAGCTTTAACTTATAAGAGGCGAGTTCTTCATCTTGGAGTTTGATGATTTTCTTATCGCTGTCAGCCTTTAGATTCAGACGGTCAATCTCGTGTTGACGCTCAACAGATACTTCTGAGATCTTCTCCACCAAGTGCACGAATGCGTCATGTTGAACATAGACGTCATTGTTGCAGGCAATGGCACTTTGCTTCACGTGCCCAGGAATGTGATGGATGGCCGGGAGGAATTTCAAACCGTCAAAACAAATTTTCGGAAACTTGGCCTTAAGGTCGACCATCTTTTCTACAACAGTTGGGTCCACGGCAGGAGCAGGAGGAGAAGGCTTAGAGAATTCCGTTCTTTTATGCGGCTCTCGAACTTGCCTCGTACTCGATGAACTGGAATGTTGTTCTCGAGCAGCATCAGACTGATAACCCTTCTGCAAAGACTTCTCTTTATCCGGCTCAGTTGTAGGAGGAAGATCACGGGACTGGGAAGATTGATAGTGTGCTTTCTTGCGGTGAGACGACTCGCATGGACGATTGTCCCTATCTTCATAATCACCTCGGTCCCGGCGTCTGCCTGAACCGGAATCCCGTCCGGAGTGATGAAATATTGAAGACCCCTGAAGGCGATCAAGTCCGTGGGAGCGGCCCATATCACCTGCAAAGAAGGAAGATAACAACGAATTAAGGAGAATTCACGAATTAAAAAGACTTGAAGTATGTTATGGAATGCGCATGTGCGTGTGTGTCCTAAGTGTTCCCCCCGACGGACCCGTTCGTTTATCTTTGCTAATCGGAGTATTGTCTCTGTGAGCCGGGAGTTGAACTCCTACATTGCCTCTAGCGGGCGAGGAGAATTTGAGAGCTTCAGGATCATCGAACCCGTAATTAAGTATGTCTTCGGGAATAGAGAGGTTCGAGAGACCCCTCAGAGAACTCTCCAGATGCTGCGAAGAAGCCTCTTTCTCAGGAGGGATAGGCGTAGATTTTGAGGTGTCACCAACTTTCTCTTTCTGAACCGTATATTTCAGCTTTTTCTTTCCCTTCGAAGGGGAGGATGACGTCTCAATGTCCTGAACTTCGATTGCCGGATTCCAAGAAGGACCCACGTTCTCGCCCTGAGTTTCGGGTGCATCATCCTCTTTGCGCTCGCCTTCTTCGTGCGTGTCGGGAGCGCGACGCGACGACGGGCCGGCAAGTTTTTTCCCTTTACCAGATGGAGGTTTGGGAATTGTAACACCTTCTGGAAGGCTGATCCGACGATCAGGAGCTAGCAAGCCGAACCCCGACAGCGATTCATTTGAAATGATAGCTCGAATATCTCGATCCTCGGCCGGAAGAGCTCTAATCGCGTCGACAGCGTCAGAATATCCTCGGCCTTCCGGACGCGGGTTAATACCTGAAAAGATGAAATGAAGAGTTAGGAAAAACATGACCCCCATTAAGTACGAATAACGGTTCAGCAGAGAGACTTACTGCCTTCAACCCATCTCCTAGCAAAACCAGACGGGCATCGCACATAGAACCATTCCTGTTTGTACAGGGCGAATTTGCTACAGGCCCCTGTCAAGATCTGGCACTTGTGATATGGCTCGAGGAATATGAAGGAAGGGCTATCTTTCCGTCTCTTGAACATATAAATGTATCGGATATCACCGGGGGTTGGAGGTCTGGAGAAGACAGCCATGAAGAGTAAATAAGTCCCATATAGGAACGCATGACCATTCGGGTGCAGCTGCGACGGAGCAATGTCTATATACTGCAGCACATCCCGGAGAAATAGGTTAAATGGAGGCACGCTGCCCATCCAGCACATGAACTTGTTGCAGGCCGTGTACCCGACTGGGGGCAGATGAGGACGGTCGTGTCTCGAAGGAACTAACACGTCAGCAAAGGGAATCCCGTGAATGGAACATATCCGTCGCAGAGCGGCCTCATTGATCTTCGAGGCTTGAGAATCGACCGGATTGTCCAGTAAGATGGTTGACTCCAGAGCATCGGGCGCCAAGTTATGAGTGGGAGAGATTGACGGGTTGGAAGCATCTGCGGCTCCTTGCTTTGCTGACGGCCCAGGCCTGTCAGATATGGTGGCAGAACTAGATTTTCCCGACATCCCGAATAAATAATGAACCTGGCTAAATGCTTGAGAGAGCTATACTTGAAAAACGTTAAACGTTAGAATTAGCAACACGATTTTTCCCCCCCATGTGGTGTGTGAACTAGTGCAAGCGATTGTGTGCAGGCAATAAGAATCTAAAGGTTCTAAGGATGTAATATTTAGCTTCGAATCATCGCCTTCGAAGATCGTCATCGCTGACCGTCTCAGAAAGCTCGCCTTGAGGGGATTATAGTCCCAGATTCAGAAGACATATGATTTCTAGAGTGACCGGCTTAAAATGTAGTTAGACACCTATCCTGTTCGGCATTTTTAATGTTGTTCGGCATTTGTATTGACCGGCTAAAGACATTATCCGGCCCAAGAATTGTCCGACAGTTGCTTTGTTTGACTAAGGTAATGGTTCGACCTAGGGGTTGTTCGGCTGAGGTCAGTGTTCGACATGTCAATATGCTGTTCGGTTAGAGTCATCGTTCGGCATGTCAATATGTTGTTCGGCTAGAGTCATTGTTCGGCATGTCAATATGCTGTTTGGCTAGAGTCATCGTTCGGCATGTCAATATGCTGTTCGGTTAGAGTCATTGTTCGGCATGTCAATATGCTGTTCGGCTAGAGTCATCGTTCGGCATGTCAATATGCTGTTCGGCTAGAGTCATCGTTCGGCATGTCAATATGCTGTTCGGCTAGAGTCATCGTTCGGCATGTCAAATATGCTGTTTGGCTAGAGTCATCGTTCGGCATGTCAAATATGCTGTTCGGCTAGAGTCATTGTTCGGTATGTCAAGTATGTTGTTCGGCTAAAATCAGGGTTCGGCGTAACAATCGTATTGATCGGCTAATGTCATCGTTCGGCTAAAAGTTGTGCTCCGCCACGATTTCAATTCTACCCTACACCTTCTCCATCCACACCGAACGACAGAGACGGATCGCCCGGCAAAGACTACGCCGTTCGACACCCCATCTACCCTTCTATCGTTCGGCACGGAGGAGCTATTTAGACAACTCAAAACGAGCAAACCACGATGAACCTAAAATGGAAGTAGTGCGATTATTAGAGGAAGGATACCTAATTCGACGATCGAAGTTGAAAATGTTATGAAGGCTTTATATCTGGTAGGATGGGAAGAGTTGAAAGTCTCTAAGGAATGGCTGAAGAGAAGGCGTAAAGGGAAGAGAGACGGTGAGGGCCTGGTTATATAGAGGAAGGTAGAAGTTGAAGAGGCTATACCCGGTAGAACCGGTCAACACCGAAGTGTTCGGCATCGTAGCAGTGTGACGTTCGGCACACGAGGTACGTTCGGCTTCGAGCGTATCCTTCGACGTCTGCATCTCGTTCGTCTTGCACCTCCTTCGCTAGCATTCTCAAGAAGGTACCTCCGAGGTAGATTGTACCAGATTCAAAGCGCATCACGTTCGGCCACGCAATACACTTTGGGGGGCAAGTGTTTCCTGGGGATTTGACCAGGCAACTAGTACTCGGCAATCAGTGCTCGGCATCAAAGAGTGTTCGGCGAGGCACTTGGTATCCAGGAGTGTTCGGCGAAGCAACTAACATCCATGAGCGCTCGGCGAAAAGTGTGCTCGGCATCCATTAGTGTCCGGCATCAAGGCTGGTCGGCATAACAAGGTACTCGGCGTCAAGACTGCTCGGCATAACAAGGTACTCGGCGTCAAGACTGCTCGGCATAACAAGGTACTCGGTGTCAAGACTGCTCGGCATAACAAGGTACTCGGCGTCAAGACTGCTCGGCATAACAAGGTACTCGGCGTCAAGACTGTTCGGCATAACAAGGTACTCGGCGTCAAGACTGCTCGGCATAACAAGGTACTCGGCGTAAGGGCATTCGGCGTCAAGGAGAGCACTCGGCAACAACCTATGCTCGGCGTCAACTAGTGTTCGGCATCCCACGGTACTCGGCATTCAGAGGCACTCGGCGTCAGTGGAGCTCGGCGATAGGATAACTCGGCAAAGAGAGCATTCGAACTACTTACATTGGTCGGTCAAGAGCTTCAAATAGAGATACGCTCGGCTTCACTGCAACCACCCTACACTTCCCATACATCAGGAGCACCGTTCGGCATGGGAAGGACCGTTCGGCATGGGAAGGACTGTTCGGCATGGGAAGGACCGTTCGGCATGGAAGCGTTCGGCATACCTGGTTCGGCATGCAGCGCCTGGGCTCGAACGTTCGGCTAACAAGCCCGCTTGGGAAGTCCAGCCCATCTTTGCCTATAAATAGAGGGGCAGGGTCACAGTGAAATGGATCCTTTTTTGGGAGAGAAAACACCGGGGAGACTCTGCCATTTTCAAAACTCATCTTCTCTACTTAACAACTTCATTCATACATTTGATTCACGAATTGTATTTGTAATCAACTATAAAGAAGATCAATAAAGTTTAACCTCAAAGTGGACGTAGGCAATTACGCCGAACCACTATAAATTTGGTGTTCTTACTTTCTGTATTTAGATTAGCGCTGTCTTCTCTGTTTAAGTTGATTTCATCACTTATATCTCTTCACAATCTTCTTCTACGAGGTTAGTGACCAATTTTGGTGCTAACAGATTATATTAAGCAACTTTTTATTGAAGTTTAATCCTTAACCCACCGTTATTAAAAGGTGAATTTTTAACTTAACATATTCTCCGAACACCTTAATGTCAAATTGTGGAAATTTATTCAAAAAGGGTTCGTTTTAAATCAAAGCGATAAATGCTCCTAAATAAACCGTGCACAATTTAATAACTAACAAACAACAGTCAATGCTTCTAATTTAATTAAGCATAACTGAACAAATAATAGTGATAATAAATAAATATCATCACATTCTAACAAACACACTCTATAATTATATAAAGTTTTGAAAATTATTCTTTTATGTATATAAAATATAATCCTAGGCAAAATATTTAATTTTCCAAATTTTCAAAAATCCAATACCATGTCCGTTGGCCTTGATCGAGTGTTTAGAAATCCCTATCGATACCATAGCATCCACGTCTCGACAAGAATTCATAAAAACTCAATAGACCAATTAACATAATATGTTTTTATAATATTAACAAATACACTCTCATATATATAATACTCTCAAACTCATTCTAGGGTGTTGCTTACTCTACCTCTAATGAGCCACTTGCCTTTTTGACCATCGAAAGTCGACACCGAACACTACCACTATGTTCAAATGTCGCGCATCCAATCGAGAAAAGGGCAGATTGTTAGGGTAAATAAAAAAGAAAAGAACAGAGAACAAGGAAAATTAGAATCTCACAGTGGAATCGACAACTTATAATATAACAAGAACAACAAAAACTATCACTCCAAAATACAGAGTGCATCAAAGTTAAAACAAACCTTATCAGCTAGCCAGTTATAAAATCCTGACCTTACAATTGCTGATATGGATACTATATAATACGGCGGAAAATAAAACATTCGATAGGTGAATCTCAAGCTCTCCTCAAAGATCTCTATAACAGGAAAGACAACTTGGGAAAATACTCGGTCTGACTCAAGCATTATAATAAAATAACACCCGGATCAGTCTAGAAATACCAGCATGAGATAACTCAAAAACGGGGAATATATAAAAGTTTTGTGAGACCACGTCGCTAACGCGGAATGAATTTTTACCTCACAAGAATAAGATTCATATAGGCAAGAGCAGAAATAACATTAGGAAAACAAATCCAAATAAGATGGGCATAAATAATATTAAAAACAGACTTGAAAGAATGAAAATTACCCGAGTAAAATCCAAATTGGACAGAATGGATAAAACAAGGTAACAGTCCAAACTTGATGGAATGGAAAAAAATAAGGTAACCGTCCAAACTTGATAGAATGGACAAAATCAGTATTTAAACACCGCAAAGAGTGGTTGACTCTTCTCGTGGTAATTTAAAGAAAACAGATTTAAGGGTTCGAATCAAATAACAAAAGGAAAATTTCCAACAAATGACTAGGAAGGTCCACCCACCTTGAAGTATACCTCTAGTAATATACTTATGAGAAGCTCATTTACTTTATGATACTTCTCGGAAACCTCCAAGCTGGACCCCGCCAAACCTTATCGAGAAACCGAATATTTCACATCTAAATCTTAACCGTTTTAACGTGAAGGTACACCAAAATCTAGATGAGATGAGAAAATACCTTAATGGAAGCAACCCCACATAGCTTGGCCCCTTCTCATGCTTTGGTTTTAGTCATTTTTGACAAAGGATAACAAAGCTCAAAGAGCAGCAAATCGTTTTTAAGGTGACGATATACCAAGAAGAAAGCTAGATACGATAATTAATTAATCAACTATCGGGGATAATTAAAATGATCGTATATGGAAATTAAATATCATATATTTAACACTACTCGTTGATTCCAAACAAGTACTATCTTTTGGTTGAAAATGAAGCCATGAAAGTTGAGATAATGTTACCTCTAGGCATCGCCTTGACGACATTTTTAACCTTCAATATAGAAACGAGTCCAAGCCTTAACGTTTAGCGCTAAAAGTATGACTAGATCCTTTCCATATAAGCGATATCAATTGCGGAACTGTTTTTCCATAACCGAATTCGAAATTTACTTTTAAAAACTGAACTTGTGCTTGATTTCTATATTACAGTATTTGTAAAAACACTTTGGAAAATACTCTTTTAAAATGTTCTTTTAAAAGACAAAATTTATAATACCAAGTGTATTGAAACAAGGGTCAAAAACAAATGTCGTTAAAACATTGTTTACTATATACCCAAAAACAATTTACACTTAGCTTTATTTATAAATAATTCCTTTAAAGGATTTTCTCATTTATAACCCATTATTTATAAATTTAAAACAATATTTATTATCCCAAAAGATAATAAAGCAATTTAAATACCTTTATAAATTTAAAACAATATTAATTATCCCGAAAGATAACTAATAACATTTATAATCTCTTTTAAGTAAACAAATCCATTATCTTTAATAAAATAGTTAATTATTTCCAAACATTTTGATATCATCGGTAAATTAACTTTAAAATCTTTATCACTTAATTAACTTTAAACCACTTTCATCAAATTAGTTAATTTACTTTAATTACTTTTATTAAATTAAACAACTTTAAATATCATTAATTAAAAAAAATTATTCAATCCATATAATCATTAGTTGAAACAATTAATTAAATTTAAAACAATCATTAATTAACATGATTAATGAAAGTTTAGAATCATTAATTAAAATGATTTAATTAAATTCAAATCTCATTAATCAAATAGATGAATAGATTTCAAAACATCATTAACTAAAAATGATACATTGAATTCAAATATTATTATTTAAAATGATCAATTAGTTTTAAATATCATTAATTAAAATGATTATTAATTTCAATTATCATTAATTAAAATAATTAATTAAACTTAAGCAATTATTAGTTAAAATGACTAATTAAATCCTATCTGGTTTAAATCAAAGATAAACCAATTTTAAACATCATTTATTAAATTGGTTAAATAATTTCAAAATTATTAGTTAAAATGATTAATTATTTTAAATTATCATTAATCAAAATGACTAATGAATTTTAGCATTCTGTTTAGCGAAAACACAAGCTCAAGTTCAAAAACATACGACAGGATTTTTGAGATGAAAATTAATAAATGACGATATAGAGAAATCGCTATAACGACACTTAAAAAATTAAATGGAATATCGGGATTTATTTCAATTAACCACCAATATAACAGCATAAGGATGTAGATAAATAATTATTGGCAAGAAACCCCTCAGGGTCTCTTTATAGATTTTCCCTGCAAAACAATGGTTATGGATAATATATATATAATCATATGGGTTCATAACGATCGAATTTATATGTCATCCATTTTCCAAACAAAAATTGAACCAAATAATCAATCAAGCAATTTAACTATCATCCAAGAAAATCAATAATAGTTTATAACATCATAGATATGATATAATAAAATTGAATGTGAGTTAAACTCCCATTGATTTTCGTTTTCGCCGAAACGTTCTGATTTTGGACTAAACCGAACTGGCATTCGATTTTAGCATAAAATCCAACAAGCTCCAATCTCGTTCAATCTAACACCATAGCGTAGATCTCGATGACATTAGTCCAATGCAAAAAATGGCGTTCAACTCTAACCTCGTATGAGTGAGATACACATTTTATAAGTTATCGATCAATTCAAATTTATAAATAACTAATCTATTCAAAAATTACAACAATGCCCCTCACCCAACCTCCATCTTCTTCCTCAACATATTAAAGGTGCACAGTGACACCAAACCCAACATGTCGTGCATGACAGTAGAGTGATACGGAGCTACGATCCACTAAACTCAGATACGTCTTCGTCGTTGAACTTCTCTCGCTGAACTCAACCTTCCCGACACCTTGGATCAACGCCCACCCCTTCAAATAAAAACGCAACATCAAGTCCTCCTCATGACCTCCATCAGGTCACAATCCCCTCTGCAGCTCCGAACACCTCAAAAAACTCAACTCTAAGCCAGAAGTCCTCACATACTCGAATCCAACCTCCGTTTCCACTAGTTCTTCCTGAATCAAGCAAAATCAAGAACCCCAGCTGCATTACCATAATCGGTTATCACAAAATCTCGACTGCAACTCTTAAAAATAATATAGAATAGAAGAACTAGTCCATACAAATTCATTGAATCTAAAATTATGATTTTTAGTTGTTTATTTTATTTTATTTTGAATTTAGAAATTTTGAAAGCCCACTTTCTCATTTACAGGCAAGAATAAGTAGGGAGAGGAGGGTATGGGTCATATGTGGGTGGTAAGGGAATGAAATGATGGGGATATGGTCGAGATTGGTTATATAATAGGGTGTATATATATATATATATATGTGTGTGTGTGTCTATATATTATTTTTATTTTATTCTAAAATATTCAGCTTAACATACCCAAAAATCCCGAACTCCAAACGAGACGTGCCGCTTGGCATTCTATATGTTATATCCCTATTTCGAACACAATGAAACTAGTCCCGAGCCCTTATTCGATCATCTGTAGAAGATAGCTTTTCAAACCCAATTATATTATAAATTTTCGAAATTAATTTCTACGCATTTCGAACTCGCACGACCAAACGTTACGTCTAGTCTCCGTGAAATTCGACGGCATATTATAATTACGGATCCAATGAAACAGGTTTCGTCGAAATCCGAGACAGTTCCCAAAAGGCTAATTTTATAGATTTAAATATCGTTTTATATTTTCGATCCAATTATTGATATTTATCTGATCTATTTATTTTTGTAAATATATTTACAAATTGAATTCACTAATATTATTTATTAATTAAAAGGATTTGAATAAAATTATTAAATCCATTTAATTAACATTTAATTTCATAATTCAAATACTTAATCATTCCCTATATTTGAATTATAAGTTATTAAATTCCAAATCCAATTATTTAAAATTAATTAAACATTTAAAATTAAATGACCAGAATTTTGGATTGTTACATACTAGTTTGGTGATGACCGATCGTGAATAGGGGTGATCGGCCTCTCGACAGTGAAGTTAGGGTTTGGATTCATGAGGGATATCGGCGATGTTGGGAGAAATCTTTGATTGATTTGTGTTCGTAATGGCAAGGTGCGTAGGTGGAGTGTTTTGCAGGTGGTCCGATTGTGCTGATAAGGTCATGGCATTTTGGGTTTCGAGCCCATCCCCCAGGTCGCAATGAAGTGTGCTCGACCGAGCTTACTACGGTGAGGTCTGAGAGGTAGCTATGGTAGAGGGGAGTCGTTAGGTGAAGGCGGCATGTTTTTTAGTGGAGTATCGATGAGAGTGAGGTGGAGGAAGTATCAACCTTGGTTATGCATTTTAGTGTATCAGCGTGTGCATGAATTTGTTATATTGGGGAAGAAAATGTATTAACTTGGGTAATGAATGGTTTAATAAAGCGATTACTAATTAATTATTATAATTAGTTCCAAAAACTTATAAAATTATTATCTTAATCGTATGAGGTCGGATTTAAACGTGGGGAGTTGAATTGTACTTGTATTGTCATTAGCTACATTCTGGAGTTAGATTGATGGAGATTGGAGCTTGTAGAATTTCAAGCTAAAATCGAACGCCCATTCGATTTTAGTTTAAACCGCAATGCTTTCGCGATAATTGAATTTCTGTGAGTTTACTTACCTTTAAATTAACTATATAATATCCATGATGCTATAAATTTATTATTGAATGCTTGGTTTATAGTTTAGATATTGTTGTTGTTGTTTGATTGATTGTTTGGTTGAAATCCCATTCTGGAAAATGGATGCATATTATCTTAATTGCGGTAAACCCATATGATTATATATATTGTCCGTAACCATCGTTTTGTAGGGAATATTTGTAGAGAGACCATAAGGGGTTTCTCACCAATAATAATTATTTATTTCTTTATGTTGATTATTTTGATACTTAGTTGAAATTTATTATGATATTCTATTTAAATTGTTAAAGTGTCTTTATAATAATTTTCCCTATAACGTTAATTATCGAATATCATCTCCTAAACCCTTCGTGTGTGTTGTCTTGGGCTTGTATTTTCACAAAATACATATTTAAATCCATTAATCATTTTGATTGATGATATTTAAATTAATTAATCATTTTAATTAATGATGTTTAAAATTTATCAAATCATTTTAACTAATGATGTTTGAATTTATTCAATCCATCTAATTAATGGTATTTGAATTTAGTTAATCATTTTAATTACTGACATTTGAATTTAAGTAATCATTTTAAGTGATGATGTTTTAAGTTAATAAATCATTTTAACTAAAGATGTTTAAATTAAATTAATCATTTTAATTGATGATATTTGAATGTAATTATTCATTTTAACTAATGATATTTAAAGTTAATTAATTTAACAAAAGTATTTAAGTAAATTAATTTGTTTAATAAAAGTGATTAAAGTTAATTTAGTGAAAGTGTTTTAAAGTAAATTAATTGATTTAGTCTTTTAAAGTTAATTTACTGATTAAATAAAAGTGTTTTAGAAATAATTATCTGTTTAAATAAAGATAATTGATCGATTTATTAAAAGAGTTTATAGATTTGATTTATTATCTTTCAGGATAATTAATATTATTTTCAAAAATTATGAAAGATTACAAATATGATTAATTATCTTTCAGGATAAATGTTGGTTTAAATTAAAAAAGGGAATTTTATTTTGATTTATTTTGTTTGGGAAAATTAATGTGGTTTTAAAAGTTATAAAAAGGTTATATAAATTATCCTTCGGGATGATTAACCTTTGATTTAAAATTTATAAAAGTAATTTAATTAATTATTATCTTTTGGGATACTAAATATTGTTTTAAAATTTATAAATAATAGTCTATAAACAAGATCTTAAAAAAAGAATTGTTTTCAAAATAAAGCTAAGTGTAAATTGTTTTGGGTTTATAATAAACAATGTTTTGACATTTGTCTTGACCTTGGTTATTAATACACTTATAAAATATAATTTACCCCTTTAAAATAATATTTTAAAGAGTAATTTTAAAGTGTCATTAAAGGTGTTATGATGTGAAAATCAAGCGCAAGTGAAAAACAACCATCTTATCATTCTCGATAGTTGATATATTAATTATCGACTTTGATTCTACTTTCTTCTTTATATTTCGTCACTCTAAGGCAATGTGTTGTTTATTTGAGCTTTGTTATCCTTTATCGGAAATGAATAAACCCAAAGAGCGAGTGGAAGCCAAGCTATGTGGGGTTGCTCCCATTAGGGTATTTTCACATCAACTCTAGATTGGATTCAATTTGCACATTAAAATGTGAAATGCTCGGATTCTCGATAAGGTTGGCGGGGTTTGGCTTGGATGTGTCCGAGAGGTGTCATAGAGTATATGACCCTCTCAAGTATATCTCTAGAGGTATACTTTCGGTAAGGGAAGCACATCCTCCTTGTCATTGTGGAAAAACTTCTCTTTTCCCTTATTGTTAATTCAAATCTTTAAATTGCTAAAAACGTCATAGACATTTACGTGCTTTCATGGTTTCCACTCCTTTTATTCCTTTCCCATCACCCATCACTTCGCCACACCATACCCACCTTACCCATACCACTGCCTCACCTTTTGACCACATCACCGTACCATCTTTCTCTGACTTACACCTCCTTCTGTAACTGTCCACCACTCCACCTTACCTCCACCTATAGACTCATTTATCTTCGTTGATGTTCCATCACCTCTGTCTGTACCACCTGCTCCGCCCATACCGAAACCACCTGACATCCTTCCCTTACACGATCCTTCTATCCATGTGCCTGTTCCTCCAGCCACATCCAACCTTCCTACCACCACAAAGGTACCTCTCACCACATCATCACCTTCATCTTCCAAGACTCCATGGGTTTCGCTATTCAAGACCAAGCCTCGTAATGTAGGTAGATACTCGTCGCATCACTTCAACTTATCATAGAGAGTGCTGCTCTTATATGGGTACATTATCACTTCATGGAAACCCACCTTCAAAAGTGCACAATCTCAAATTAAATCGGTTCTTATATGGGTACATTTTCACAAAATACTGATTCTTGCATGGACCTTACTAGGCATTAATTGGCTTGCTTTTCATTTGGGTACTCTAGTTTGTTACAATGAAGCAACTGAGAAAATGCAGCGGTTTGAATATGCGAAATGTCTGATTGAAATAACTCCGATAAAGCGTTGCCTGACCTGATTAAATGTGGTGAAGGTGACGACGTTGTTTATGTCGAAGTCTTTTATGACTGGAGACCAAAGATATGCGTGCATTGCAAATGCTCCGTCCATGATATTTCTACATGTATGGATATGATACAATGCATGCACACTGAAACATTAAGTAAAGAACAAATGTTACTTGAAACACAATGCTCTCCGGTGCAACAGGTCTTGACTGAAGCGGATAATGCAAGGAAATGTAATAAAGCAACAAAAAATGATGAGACTGGAATATGGAGAACCAAGACACAAAAACTATGGATAAAGAAAAAAATAGTTTCAAATGAAGAACCCAAGACAAACTCCACAACTGACAATGCAATGAAGGTTATTGTTCATGTACATGCACAGATACATGAACTGGACACATACCATGCAGCTCTTAACAATAACTCCAATTCTACCCACACACACCATTACCTTCAGATCTCCATTCCACTGACCAGAGCAATTTACATACTCATAACCTCCCTGCTGCCCCTCCACCACCTACCCCCAATATTCCATTATCTAATAGCTTTGACATTCTCACCGACCATTGCACCTTACCTTCCACTTCAGCTCATACACTGCCTCATATACCTAACTCCTTACATTCTACTATTTCTTCTGTTATGGAAACTTCCACAATTAATACCCTACTCTTTGATGAATCCCTCACCATTACAGACCATGCTATAAAACCTAGTTTTGATTTACCATCCTTGAATTCACATGCTCTACCATACAACCATATCCACCTACCCCCATACATTAATAAACAACTCATTGAACATAACATCATCCAGAATGATTCATTTGATGATCAAAACACTGGATTACAATTCCTATTTCAACATGCTTCTCCTACGAATGCCAACCCAGATAGTTCCACAATCATCATTCCTCCCCCCAACCATCCCAAGCTTGCATATCCCCACATAAACAACAGACAACGAAAAAGAAGAACAAAAAGAATTATAAAAATAAAAAAGGCAAGGAGCTTGAGGACTATGATAATGGTCATGACACTCAATAGTAGAAATACAACTACACAATATGAACACTGATGATGATGAAGAAAACACACAGCACACAATCATTGGACTGAGGAAATCGAGTAGGAAGAAAAAACATATCCTTTCTGATGATTGACAACATTGGAGCGTGGAATTTAAAGGGTGCTCACCTCCCCTTAAAACAATAGGAGGTCAAAAGACTGATTTATCAACGCAAATTGCAAATGATTGGAATTCTTGAGACAAAACTTAATGAAAAATATATATATAAAATGTGCTCTTTTAACAACCCTCTATGGGATTATGCTCATAACTTAACACATGCTGAATATGGTCGTATTGTTGTGTTATGGAACCCTCATATATACAATGCCATCACCATTACATCATCTGACCAATTCATCCATTTTCTTGTTACCTACATATCATCCTCCTCTATATTCAATATCACTTTTATTTATGCTTCTTGTAACAAAGACTCCAGAAACATGTTGCACACCTTTATACAGTCTCAGAATAATATCACTATTCCATGGATCCTTGTGGGTGATTTCAACTGCATGTATGCATCATCACAAAAATTTGGAGGCAACCCCCTTATCATTCATGACATTAATCCACTTTCCCAATCTATTCAAATTGCGGCCATTCAAAAAATCCCTTCCATTGGCCTAATATATACATGGAATAATATAGAAATGGTAGGCGAACTTTTGTACATTAGGCCACTCTCTATTCAACCTTCATGCACTTTCCTCCTGGCCAAAAATTTCATCCACTGTCCTTAAACCAGGAATTTCTGACCACAACCCTCTAATCCTCTCCTGGAGTGCGAAACCATTTAAGTACCAAGCCTCTTTAAAATTTTAAATTTCTGGACTAAACACATAATATTTCATGCTATTTTCTTGCAGGGATGGAACATTCATACATACGGAAATCCTATGTATATATTACAGAAGAAACCGAAGAATGTCAAAAATTGTTTGAAAGTATGGGCTAAAACCACTTTTGGCCATGGTACATCTAAATCTGATCAACTACGTGAAGAACTATACAAAGCTCAAAATGACATGCTTGATACACCTGGCAATGAAGAACTATCAACCGCGGAACATAGATTAAACCAATAGCTTCTGGAAACTCTACAGCATGAAATGGATATGATCAAACAAAAGCTTGGAAATTTTTCTGCCACGGTGACAGAAACACATCATTTTTCCACAAAGCCCTAGATATTAAGAGATCCAAATGCAATATTAAAGCTATCGAGGATCAGGAAGACTCCTTACAAACTGATGAGTTGCAAATTGACAAGGCATTTATAGATTATTTTCATACTTGTTTTTCTGCATCTGGACATGAAACAAGCCTCACTGACATTTCTCATATCATATTACCCAAGATCACTGAAGTTGATGCCATGAGCCTTATCAATATGGTCACTTATGATGAAATCAAAGATGCCCTATTCGATCTGAATCCAAACAGTGTAGGTGGTCCTGATGGTTTCAATACTCACTTTTTTAAAACAACATGGGTTGTTATTGATGTCACATTTGTTAAGGCTATGCAATATTTCTGCAGTACTAATACAATTCTTGGGGGTATAAACGCTACAAATATTGCTTTGATACCCAAAATTGATGCACCTACTTCAGTGACACATTACCGCCCTATATCTTGCTGCAATGTAATATACAGATGCATCACCAAGATCCTAGCTAGGAGGATCAAACCTATCCTTAGCAATATTATCTCCCTCAACCAAACAACATTTCTAAAGAACAGAATTATCACCGATAATATTCTATTGACGCATGAATTACCGCGAGGCTAGAATCAAAGGAACGTTTCACCAAGATGCATGATGAAGTTAGATATACAGAAGGCATTCGATTCGATTGAATGGAAATCTATTGTGGCCATAATGACTAGAATGGGTTTCCCTGAGACTTATGTAGCATGGATATACACTTGTATATCCACTGTTACATACACAGTTAAAGTTAATGGCCACTCGGCTGGCTATTTCAAATCTTCACGTGGGATCAGGCAGGGAGATCCTGTCTCCCCATATTTCTTCATCATAGTGATGGAGCTGCTTAACTCTATCCTCACCAGCCATGCTCTTACCAAAAATACGAAGACACATCCTAAATGCAAGCACCTACTTATCACATCGCTTATGTTTGCGGATGATATTGTGATCTTTGCTAAACCAGATCCTAACACCATTTCCACTATCAATGCAGCCCTTCAACAATTTCATGACATAACTGGACTACATATCAAGAAGAACAAATCACACATCATTATTGTTGGTCTTCCTACCAGTGAAAAATTAAGCATTACCAATCAAGCTGGTCTTCTTGCTATGCCAGAGAACTCTATTTACCTGGGTATCCCTATCACCACTTCAAGAATTACGACTACTCAGTGCATCCCTGTGTATGAAAAGATTGTGTTTAAGATTCGTTATTGGCCTACACATATGCTGTCATAGGCTGGAAGAATAACTATTGTGAAGTCCATCATTTTTGGAATGACATTATACTGGTCTCGTCTCTTTATATTACCTAAGAAATTACTTTCTATGATCAAGGCAGCAATGAACCATTTCTTATGGCATGGTGACTGCCATTCACGTAAACCTATCCCCGTGGCTTTTAGTGGTTTGGGTATTATTAACCGACAATACTGGAACATAGCTGCAGCTACAAAACATATCAATGACATCCTATGTGATAAACCTAATCTATGGGTTAATTGGATCAGAAATAATTACTTATATGGAAAAAACTTCTGGACTATGAAACCACCACCCACTGCTAGTTGGTTCTGGAGGAGCATACTTAACATGAGACATATTATTCTTCCACTCATCAAATACAATATTATCTCCAATACCCAGACTTCTTTTTGGCACTCTCCATGGGCTTCCACTGGTGTGATACTCAATGATGTATTAGACAATATGCAGAAGAACTCCACTGGCATCCCTAACAATGTTAATATTCAACATTTCATCTTCCAAGACAAGGTAATTATGCCTACTGCAAGCTTGGTGGTGGTAAGACGAATATGGAATATGATCATGAGCGAACAACACATTAATACTCCACACAAGATCCAATGGACGGGTAAACATGGTGCTCAC
The DNA here is from genome assembly GCA_030737815.1 of Allium fistulosum. NCBI lineage: Eukaryota > Viridiplantae > Streptophyta > Magnoliopsida > Asparagales > Amaryllidaceae > Allium > Allium fistulosum. The sequence continues at coordinate 847,542,122 of CM060903.1, forward strand.
TCCATTGCTTCTACATACAAACATTTACTTCCAGATCGTATTAGGCCTAATTCGTCGTGGTACCGCAGAATATGGAATTGCCTGGGATCAGAAAAAGATATTTAATACTTTGGAAAACTATACATAATTCCTTACTAACTAGAGACAAGTTATTCGAGAGTGGATTCATCGATAGTAATATATGTGTATTCTGTACTGAACACCCTGAGAGTAGAGATCACTTGTTTTTCCAATGCGCGGTGAGTTATAATATTTGGAAGTTGGTGCTTATGGCTGCTGGAATATACTATGGGAATACTGACTGCAACCATCAATGGTTTGAAATTTTCAAGAGATCGAGGTGGCGAGATGAACTGGGTAGTCGAATGCTAGTGGTTTTGAAAAGTTTCATCACTGTTTTGTGGCGGGAGAGAAATAATAGAATTTTTCATCATAAGCATAAGAACAGGCGAGATATTATTGCAGAAATTAAAGGTACTATTAATACAAGAATGAAATGCCTGTAGACTGTTGGATCAGGCTATACTTGGCGTATTAATTAGATAGGTATTTGGGCTAATTGGGCTCGAATCCTTATTTAATTATACGGTTGTTTCTTTTATGTTTTTTTTCTAGTTCCTGTATTGTACATATGTTTCTCATTTTAATTAAGATCTTGTAGAGGACCAGTATAAAACCTCGTTTGCCTTTAAAAAAAATCTTTAAATTGTTTACTTAAATTTATTGAGAAATGTCTTGTGCTCTTCTCTATGTTTAATTATTGGTGTCCATACTTTCGAGTCTGGAATTTGATATTATTTATTCCCATTCATTAAGTATGAGATTTGTTTTTCTAGTACCCACCCTTTTATTTGGATTATTTCTGTAGTTTATTTCTATTCTTTCTTGATTAGATTGTTGTTCTAATTTGTTTCCCATTTCTTCATCTATGGATGTTATTCTTGTGCGGTAAAAACCTGTTCTGCTTTAGCGGTGTGTTCTCAAAGAATTTTTATATATTCATCATATTACTTGAGTTTTCTCATGCTGTTTTTCCAAACTGACCCGGGTGATATTTTATTATAATGCTTGGGACAGACCGAGTTTTTCCCAGGTTGACTTTAGTGATACGGAGTTATTAGAGAAGAGCTAGATGTTCATATATCATAATGTTTTATTTTCTATTGTATTATATTATATACCTATCAACAATTGTAAGGTTAGAATTTTATAACTGTCCAGCTGATGAGGTTTCTTTTTAACTCTGATGTATTCTGTATTTTGGAGTGACAGTTTCTACCGTCTTTGTTATATTATAAGTTGTTGATTCCGCTGTGAGATTCTGATTTCTTTGTTCTTTGTTCTTTTTGTTTTATTTTACCCTAATAATTTGCCTTTTCGGTGGTTGGATGTTCATCATTTGAATACCGTGGATGTATTCGATGTCGACTTTCGATGGTCGAAAAGGCGGGTCGTTACAATTTGGTATCAGAGTTAAAGGTTAAGTGAGAACTTTGGCTTTGGTAGGGTATCGCTCACTAGAGATAGGTCTAGTAATACCCTAGGATGAGCAACTCATTAGAGATAGGGTAAGTGACACCTTAGAATGAGTTTGAGAGTATTATATATTATGACAGCCTATTTTTTATTGTTATAAAAACGTATTGTGTTAATTGGTCTATTGAGTTGTTTATGAATTCTGGTCGAGACGTGGGACGCCACGGTATCGATAGGGATTTCTAAACACTTGAACAAGACAAATGGGCATGATATTGATTTTTGAAAATTTAGTAAATGATTATTTATAGTGTTTGTTTGTTAACGATAACACTTCTTTATTATCATTATTGTTTGATTTGTCATGCTCGGATAATTTAGGAGCACTGAACTATTGTTTGTTGATTATTAATCCATGCTCAATTAGTTTATGAGCATATTTGTTTGATAATTGTAAGTACATTAAAACGAACCCCTTGGGAATTAAGTTTTACAATTTGACTGTAAGGTGTTTGGAGTAAATGTTAAGTTAAAGTAATCTTTTAATAAAAGTTATTTAAAATAATCTAAATGATAGGATAAGACATTTAGAGAATAAAGTACTTAGGAAAAATTTATTATAATAAAGGGGAATTATTATAATATGAAATGATTCTATAGAAAGGTAATTTTATATAAATTTGATTTATAAAAGGTGTTTTAAAAAGGATTTTTGAATTTAAATCCCGGAGTCGTTTGAAATAATTTTGAAAGGTTTTGAAAAATATATATATAGTAGTACTATTTGGAAGTATTTCAAAAATATGAATATTTTGGAAGAGAAATTTTAAGGAGAATGCATTTTCTTTAGGGTAATTCGGATAAAATCGTTTCGATTAGTTTTACGGTAATCTGAATAATTGTAACGACCAAGGTTTTCTGACCAGTCAAAATTGCAGAAAAACGCGTTCGTTCTAAAACTACGAATGAAAACTACCAACTTAATACACAATATTTGATAAATAATCAACATAATTAAATGTATATGATACAATTCCAATTGTACCAGTTATCAGAGGAATCAATTTAATCTACTAGGTATGCTTTAATACATACCAAATACAAATACAAATAAATCTACCATTGCACAACTCTGATGAGAGAGACAGCAATAGCGTTTCTGCAAACTCAATAAACATGTGAAATACGGAATAAAATAGTAAGCAGGAAAAATTCACCAATACACGATATATTGCAAACAATAAATAGAAAAATGTGATGTTATTATTGGGGCTGCATCACTACCACTTGTGACTGCCTACGTACCTCTATCTAATTGGATACCAAATTAGATACAGGATCAAGCCAATGTAGTTCTCCTACCACAAATAGGACTCCATCAGAGCCTACGATGCACAAATAATTATACAAATTCCAAACTACATAGCATATATCATGCAAATGTAGGTTCCAAAATCTACCTACTTAGCTTAATCTTCAAATTTAGATTTTCTAATTAACTTTATTATTTTCGAAATATAATTCATTTCGAAAATAATCTCTTTGGACCAAACTCTCGATTTTTATTTCAAAACCTTTGAAATACTAATATATATCTTTTGTATCAAACTATACTTTACTTGGAGATTTTAAAACAAATCAGTTCTGAAATATTAATTTGGAAATCTCAAAATACTACAAGCATATCAAAGTATATGCAACCAGATCGGGAGGTTTCTCCCAATAACAAGGCAACTGGGTCCCAGCCATCCGAAGAAAATAGATATGTATATCCTTCTGTTCGTCGAGCGGACTATACTGAGGCTACAAAACATCTGCACCTCCCTTTCCTACCTTTTTAGTTATGGGTTATCCGAATCACCGATAACATAACAAATCATTTTATATCCCGAAGTGACAAATTATTTTGCACTAATATTCACCAATACTTTCAAATCATAGTGTTTTTATTTTCCAAAATCTTTTGAAATCATTTTCAAACACCGAGTTTTGGTCCTTAAAATTCTCTTCGTTTATAAAACATTTTTATAAACCATTCTTTATATAAATCAATTTTATTATGACTTTAAAATATTTATTCCTAAAATATTTCCATTTCTTTTCAAAAGAAACCATTTCATTTAAAAGATAAAATATCTTTATTTCAAAAATCATAGTAAACATCTTTTATTATAATTCTTGCTTAACCAATATTTTTGTCGAACACCTTATAGTCAAACTGTGAAATTCTAATCACAAAGTGTTCGTATTTAGTCATTCTTAATTTATCGTCTACCTAGCCCATGCATATAAAAAGGTATACTGCTTATAAACTAGTCGAGCCTAATTCAAGAAATCAATCAATGAAATAAACACAACAATAAATGATAATCAATGCTTCATTTTATCAAATATTTATAACGCTTTTTATTTTATCTTGGGTTAAAATGGTTTGATATTTATTTTGGAGCATCTGGGTTTTCCCTTCGACATGTTCTGTCCCCCGCCCAAGTCTTCTTGGATCTCACAAACAAAACACGTGTTCTAGTCATTTCTGCATACCCCATTAAGTATTTAACTTCTAAATTTTAAAATACTTAATTAACCATCCAAACATAATATCAAGCAACACAACAAGTACAAAAGCACGTCATAACATCATAGAAAATACGAGTAGAGAAGAGGTATAGTTTTCTCAACAAAATTTGCTTCCGATCTAACTTTGTTACAACGGATTTGACTATAGCTTCGCTACTACTTCCCGAAACTTCTTGAAATCTGCTATAGCTCCGCTATCTTGATTTTGAACTTAAGTGGACTATTAACTTCAGATTTCCCGATAGAACTTCGTTATTACTTTAAATTATTTTAAGCTAGCATGGAAGCCATTAAAGCTCTAAGGAAGAAGAAGGAGAAATCTTAGAAAAGGAAGAAGAAGTAGAAGAATGGAAAGTGTATATGAAAGTGAAGAAGAAGATAGGTATTTATAAAAAAGTCTGGAATAAAATATTATTATGTAAAATGACCAAAATACCCTTACCTCAACTTAAAGTAATCTCCATTTTTTCAACACTTAACATCACCTTTCACTTCACAACTTTATATCTTAATCACTGAAGAATTAAGAAAAATAAAGTAAGAATTTGTTATATTTGATATGATATGTTTTGTCCTTTTGTGCTTACTTTTTGTTAATGAATTTCTAGAATTTTCTAATCTTGTTTAGAAAAAGTAATCTTTTTTAGTGACTTTATTAATACTTACCATAATTAAAAATGTGCACATGTATATGTAAATAAAGGTGCAACAATGTTGCGACAACTTTTGTTGAACAAAACGTTGATTTTTGACAAAACGTTTTACGGTCACATTTTGACGTTTTTGTTAAACTATTTATTTATGTAAAAAAACTTAAAAAAATAAGTTTCTTATCATCTTTAAATAATTAAAACAAGTTCATTTAAGTTATAAAACCATATTTAATAATATTAAAATCCAATTAAAAAAATACGACGTCGATCTGCCAAAATGCGACGAAATTTGTCAATCATGATAAAACAAGTATATATGTTTATAAATCATTATAAATCAAATTTATATTATTATCATATCATTATATAACCATTAAAAAGATTTATTTAACATTTACAAAAATTATTTGAATGTATATTAAATTTTTTTGAAAACTGACTTTTGTCAATTTTACGACGAAAATCCAAAATCTCTATTTTTTGTAAACCAATTCTAAAAATAAGTTTACCATTCTATTTATCAAATAAAACATGATTATTGTTTTGAAATAGACCTATATTTTAATATTTTAAATTAAATATTCCTATTTTCGAAGTGATAAAATTACGGGTCTTTACAATAATCTTCTAAGTGACGATCGGATGTTTGCTTAGGCAAACATTATGGGCCACTTAGTAAATTATTTACTTTATCATTGTGCGATCAAAATGAGTTTAAATCCAGACGAAACTAAATTGGGTTTTAATAAATAAATTATTGAAGTTATTTCATAGAAATATTTGCGGAATGTTTTCAAAAAGGAGATTTGAAATGAAAGCGGGGTATTTAGTAATTAAGTTCCCTTAAAGGGAATTGATTTCAAAATAAAAGATGTTTTGATAAATAATTTGATAAATTAAAAATTTTAAACTTTTGGATAGAAAAGGGGATAATTTAACTCAAGTTTTGAATAAGTTAAATTAGATGGAGAGGTTTTGGTAAATTTATTTTATTAAAACCATAGTTTTTGATAATCATATAAGTTGTAAATTATTTAGTGATATTGTGTAACGACCCATATTTTTACGGATCGAATGATTGAAACCGGTGTTATTTGGACGATAGTGTTGTAGCTTGAATCGAGTAGAAGATAAGTCGTCACGAGGTTCAGGCGAAAATTTTGACTAAGTCTTAGGTCGTGAGCGACCTAAGAAGTGTGGTAAGTTGTGAGCGACTTAGAGCGGTAAGTCGTGGACGACCTAGGGTATGACGTAGGTCGTATGCGACTTAGAGTATGTTTGTAATTTTCATTCAGATTTGTTAAGTCTTAGGTCGTAGACGACCTAAGTAGTAGACGACCTAAGAAGTGGAGCGACCTAAGCAGTTAAGTCGTATAAGAGCTTAGGTCGTGTAGGAAGTAAGTCGTGGGGTGGCTTAGGTCGAGTTACCGACTTAGGAAAGATTGGGACGACTTAAGGATTTGGCGACTCAAGTATAGGCAGGCTTAGGGTAATGACCAACTTATAGATAGAAGACTTAAGTCGGTGACGACCTAAAGGGTAGGTCGGCGACGACCTAAGAGAATGGACGGGTTAAATGTTAGGTCGGCTGGGCGAGTTAACGACTTAAGGAGTGTTGGAGTTAGGATGTGAGCGACCTAGGTCTAGCAGTTAAGTCGTAACTCAGTTGAGTCGTGGCCGAGTTAAGGGAATAGGGTGATGAGTCGTTAGGTCGCGTGTGTGTTAAGTCGGCCAGAGATAAGTCGTTATGTCGTATACCCAGTTAAGTCGTTATGTCGTATACCTAAGAGTTAGGTCGTGGGTTCTGTGTTGCGTTAGGTCGCGTGAGTTGTTAGCTTGTAAGCGACCTAAGGAGGATAGCTAAGTGTTAGGTCGCGTCTTGGTTAAGTCGTAGACAGGTGAGTTAGCTAAGCCGTAGGTCGTCTGGAGTGTTAGGTCGGCACAGCAGCTAAGTCGTAGGTCGTCTGGAGTGTTAGGTCGGAGGAGTTAAGTCGGCAACGACTTAAGAAGGCGGACGAGTTAAGAGGGTTTTCAGCCTATAAATACTCGTCCATTTCTCATTTTTTTTGGGATCCAGATTTCAAAGCGACGAAGTGCTGCCATTTTGAGAGCTTGACTTCTACACTTCTTCACTTCTTTTCTCCACTCCAATCTAGTGATTCCTTCCATCCAAATCGAAGATCAAGTTGAAGATTCAAGAGCTTATCTTCATCCATCGAAGATAGATTTCATCGTTTGAAGCGGATTGGTGATAGATCGAGATTGATCCTTCGCTGTCCAGATCTGAAGCGTGTTGATTTGGGGTTGTTTAGGTGATTTTGTGAGTGGTGATTATCTCTCACACGGATCCAAAGGAGTATATCGGATCGTTGGCTTGATTTGGTGTTAAAAATAGTGATTTCCATGCATTTTCCTAATCCTAAGTATAGATCCATATAGATCCATTATTCATGATGATTTGGCATCCATTTTACTACATGTTAACCTATGCAAGTTCATTCATCAAGATTATAGAGATATTGCTCTTGTTTCCATGCTTATTAGACTTTTGACTCTTTAATTACGAAATTGCCATTATTGTTATAATTGTCCATTTAGCTTATATTTGAATGCTTGACTACTTGGATTAATGTTTGACTTGATTGATCGCTATGAATTAGATGATTGATGATTTGAATTAGACAAGTTGGTCGAAGATGATTCGAAAGCTAAGGGAAAGGCTCTTGAATTGGAAAAGCTGCTTGTGGCATATGTAGCGGATGATGAAGCTCATATGAATAGATTTGATGATGATGTTGAGATGAATCTTTGCTATGATGATGATGAGGCGAAGCATGATATGAGATAGTCTTGGTCTAATCCAGGCGGGATCATTCCAAGCAAGTTGATAACTCGGTGATATGGTTCGAGTTAGAGGATAATGGTTTGCTCGAGAGGCGCTTGAGCTAGTATGGAAATAGTCGTCGAGGAGGATGACTAGAAGGCTGAGATCTCATTGTTGTTGAAGGTTCTAGCATGCTCGAAGCAAGAGTACATTGGGCAGATTCGATAGTCCCTGAAGGCTAATGATTGATAGTCAAGTACTCTGGGCAGATTCGATAGTCCTAGGCACGGGTCACGATGACGTGCGGGAGTTATGTCTAGAACCGGGGTTTCCATTAGCCCTTGACGGACGGCTGAAAGAATGTGCCGGTCATTCAATTAATGATGATATCGAAGCAATGATAACAGTGATAGCCAGAGTCATGGATGTTTGGTTGTATCGTCATTCGGTCTCAAGAGCGGTATTTTCTGGGTGCTTATCTGATCTTGGTTTAGGCCTTAGGGGTTTGTGCTTGAAAAACATCGCCCTTGACTCGAGTGATAATTGCTTTACTTTAAATTGTATGCTCTGCTATGTTTGCTTCTGCTTAGTGTGTGTCTGGGGGCTATCACTGTAGAAAGAGGTTGGAGTGGGAGGGTTGTATTCCTATTCCTTTTTCTTTATGCTCTTTTGGTATGTTGTTAGTTAATTTACTGCTCACTAAGACTATTGTCTGACTCAAGGCTTTATGTTTTAACTCTTATTTCCTTGGGCTGTTCGTCCATTTTGGGACGGGCAGACTAGGTAGCAGGTGACAGGTGCTGTTCTTGCTTTCCACGGCGTTGATATCGAAGACGAGCTGGAGGGTTGCATATTATCTTCTTATTATTATGTACTGGATGTTCCGCTGTTTGTATTTTCTCTGAGTGTTATGTAGTGAGGCTTGTTGTACTGACTATTCAGATGTTGTATTCAACTATTATGAAGTTTTATATGATGACATTTTGTTCTGTAAAGCTTCACTATACATATGTTCTATTGTATTTTATCCATGCGCTGTGAGTAATACGATAGATTCTATTCTTTTAATTTACCCTGACAATCGTCCATGGTCGCCTGGCACACTTTATAGCGCACTATCTCTAGGTTCAGTGCAGGGTTCATGGGCGGTCGTCACATTTGGTATCAGATCTTTGGTTAATCGATTTTACCCAACGCTCGTTGACGTAACTACGTATGAGAGACGTAATTGTATTTTGATGGATGATTACTATATATAATATAGTAGATTAGAAGAGTTTGAGTCCTTTAAGAAGTTGTTTCTCAAGATGTTCTGACCATTCCTTTTTATAGATATTGAGAATGAGTCGAAGAGGGAGACCAGCTGCTAGGGAAGGGCGTGCTACTGAAGGGGCTGCTGATTATGCTGCTATGTTCGAAGCTATGATGACTTCGATCATGAGAAGGATACCAGTCCCGGGGGCAGCAGTCGATGTTGGAGTTCAAGTCCAAATTCCCGAAACCAGTGGATTTTGCTAAGTTGTGCAAAGACTATACTGCTCTTGGAGGGAAGGTTTTCTTGGGAACAGAATTGTGACGCCCCACCTCTATACCCACGCTAGCCAAGAACACTACGGTGTAGTGCTGTCAACTAGCACGGAGAATAAGGCTGTTGAGGAGCGACCATCCGTGTAATTGGTTTGTGCGAGCACCGATATGTCAGATAGTATAACATGCATTTCTATTTCAGGAGGAAATCCGACATACCGATACAAACTCAAAGCTACTACATAGTGGCTATAATAGTTTAGGACAATAGATATAAAAATAACACAGATAACATAAATGCGGAATACAGATGGAACGAAAAGTCTCATATATACAATAGCTGATATCAGTTACAATACATTTGACACGATACAAATGATACAACTACAACTGTCGACTCAAGAAGTTATATATACACGTACATTATCGACTAATATACATGAATACATTATCATCTTAAAACAGACACACTGACTACTACAAAAGTACGAAGACCACTTCAAATGATAGAAAAAGTCTTCATAGCTCTAGCAGCAACCCAAAGTTAAAAATCTACAACCTGTAAATACTCGGTCTGACCCGAGTATTAAATTCAAAAGAAAATAATACACGGGTCAGTCTAATTCAAACTCAGTTATTAATGCACAGAAGCAATAATAATCAAATATCAAATAGACGACAGTCACAGAAATCTCGTATACCCAACTTCTCGATAAGAGAACCGGATAACGGCAGATATAACACTAAACAGTGTTAATCCACAAAACAGAAATCCAAAGCAATTTAAACAAGTCAGAACTCACGTTTATATGCAAATAAACAGTGGTGATGGAATTACAGTGGTATGCCAATGTAACAGGTAAGTGATAATTCAAAGGCTACACCATATCATAGTGCAGGCAACAAAAATAAACAAGGGTGAATGAAACTGATCAAGCAAGTGCAGTAGGTACAAAGGCCCAACGACCAAGTGCACAAAACAATTTCAAGTGAAGGCAAATGAAATCAAGTACACATGAACTACAAGTGAACATGTCAATCTTTGAATGATCATACAATTATATACATACATGAATGTATGTATACAATGCAAAAGTAAACATGATAGCAAGTACACACAGGAAAGCAGTGAAATGGGCAAAAGTATCAAGTCTGGAAAACAAGAATGCCCAGACTCAACAAAGATGTACACAGTGGCATATAAACAACACTGCAATACTACCAAAGTTCAAGTAACTAATGTCAACATTTCGATGTCAACATCAATGCCGTGGGGATGAACGAGACTCAAGAGAAGCTACAACATGAAGCACTGCATTTTAAATAGCAGTACAACTGGAAGTGATCTAGAGAACAATATCTCAACAGATCAACATGGAAGAACTCAGAGATGGACAAGTATATCAATGCAAAGCTTCAACATACGAAACATCAACATGGATGCAGAGACTGTCACAAACAAATATGGACAGTGACACAGTGAAATGCCAACATCACAAACTACTGAGATGGCAAAGATTGGAAGATAACAAACTCACATGCAACAAGCATCAACAACAAAGAAATGCACATGTCCAGTTTCAAGTGACTCAAGTTCAACAAATTTAGAGATTAGGCAGAAGATACACGAAAATGCAGCATGGTTCAAGCTGTAGTGACTCGAAGAAATTAATCAGCCCAAATCAATAGAAATGTACACAGTGACAACTACTTCAAACTCAACAATAACAAAATGCACAGAGGCATAGACAATGTCGAAGTCATTCCAACAAAAGAACAGTGCAAATCAATGCTACAAAAGATCACTCGTATGAAGATTTCAAGCAACACCAATATCTACAACAAATGCAACTGCAAGTGCACATGAACAAGGATGAGAAAACTGGAAAGAAGTTCAACAGGAATGGTATCAAGTTCAATACAACATGATGCAGCAATATTATAAATGGTGAAGATCAAACTGCAGTGGCTACAGAATAGCTACAGGAAATGAAATGCAAACATGTTCAGATGAACAAATATCACAAATGGGTGCAGACAGGTAGCGGTGTGCAGGATGAGGCACTGCAAAAATGCAAGTGTCCAGACAACAACAGAAAACAGTGCATGCTACTACAATGATGAACAGAGGTGACAGCAGGAATAAACGCAATAACAGCTAAAGTCGAATGACCAGAGGCCGAAGTACGTAGGGTCAACAACCACCAGATAAAAGAATACCAACTTGACGAAGTCAGTGCCAACAAAAATGACAGCGACTCAATCATCTCAAATCACCAAGGCCAAAATCAAAACAATGCTGAAGTCAACATAAAGGCAATAGCCAACACGAAACAAAAATCAAACTACCGCAGTACAAAACGAGGAAAGAATTAGATGTGAGTAAGTCTCACCTTGTCGCCGAATATAGAAGAAGCCGAGCAACCGAGGGAAGACGAACGAAGTTAAGCCCTAGTTCCAGTTTCGATGCAAACAGTCGAGATCGCAAGCAAATAAGCTACAGCGAAGCCGAAGCCAGAGTCACCACAAAGGAGCTACAAAGTCGACAAAGCCAAAGTCTCAATTAGCCAGAAAATCACAACATCGCCGAAGCTTCAAATTGCCAGTAGAACGAAGAAGTCAAGCCAGAGCTACAACAATCGACGAAGGCAAAGTCCAAATCACCTTCTCGAGCAAAGCCGAGCACTAAGGGAACGAAGCCCCAAATCAGAAAAACCCTAAATCGCGAATCACCTGAAGGGGAGGAGAGAAACGCGACTTTGTTTTGAACGTGAGAAAATGAACGTGAATGGAGAGGGTAAGAGGCCTTTGTCAGATAATAAAGGTGAAGGGGAATAGATTTGTTAATGGGCCAAGCAATAATATTAAGCCCATTGAATTTATAAATAGCAAACCATGATAATTAAACACTTTGGTAATATTTAAAACACGATTTGAATCCATTAGAACAACGGATTCGAACACGATAAAAATTCATATTTAGGATTTTAAATACGAATAGACGATGTCATATTTAAATAAAATATTTAAATATATTATCGTATAAATGCGGGTTGTTACAGAATTCCCTCCTTAAAGAAATTGCGTCCTCGTAATCATAAGGAATAAATGGATAAAAGGTAACAACCATAAGAGCATGGCAATGTCGAATGCATAAGCAAAGCAAATGTCAGCAGGGAAGTATAGGAATTATGGAAGTATCAGATATAGAATCAAAAGGTTCGACTGATTCAAATCAAAAGAATCAACATCGTGGGGGTCAAGGAATCAAAATCAGACGACTATCAAAAGCAAGAATCAATCGAGTTCCAGCATTTAAAAGAAAAAGAAAATAGAGCAGAATTCACGTACTGCATGAATTGAATGTGAGTAAATCAAATTACTCACCTGAATCGCCAGAGAAAAAGACGAAGCTCAAATCTCAAAATCGCAAATATTCAATCATCAAAAACGATAATCGAATTTTCAAATCGCAAATAGGTTTAACTATCAAAAATGATAATCAAATTTCACAAATATCTGATTATCAAAAACGATAATCAAAAGACAAATCAAATTTCTAATTATCTCAAACGATAATCAGAAACACAAACATTCGATTAATCAAATCGAAAAATATTTAATTATCTCAAGCGATAATCAAATTTCACAAATATCTGATTAGCAAAAACGATAATCAGAAATCACAAATATTCGATTAATCAAATCGAAAAATATTTAATTATCTCAAACGATAATCAAATTTCACAAATATTTGATTATCAAAAACGATAATCAGAAACACAAACATCTGATTATCAAAAACGATAATCAGAAGTCATAAATATTCAATTAACGAGTCCGGAATTAACCGAAGTAGTAAAAGTATGGTTTCATACTCCGTACTTTTGCTAAATCGTTTAAATCTCTTTATCGTTTCCTTGAAAGTGCAGGATTGTGTGTTTTAAAAATAACATTTCACATTCTCAAACGGACAAGTCCGGAATTAAGCGAATCAGTAAAAGAAAGGGGTCATAGTCCTCGATTTTTCTGAAACGTTTAAATCGCTTCCTCGTTCTTTTGAAAATGTAAACTGTAAAAAATTTTGAAAACAATTTTAATTTATATTTTTGAAACAACTTTTTAAAAATAAAGAATTTTGAAAACACGTGATTAAATTAGCAATATCAGTAGCATCTTAGATAAGGAAATTGCACTTCTCAAAGTACAGTAAAACGGACAACAAATTCAGCATTGTGGGAGAACCGCTTGTAAATCCATTTTAAAATTGACGGTTACTGAAGTTAACACGTCAAAATTTCATCAAAATAACTGGCATCAAAGTATAATACCAATGAATTTTCATTCATAAAAAAAATGTCACAAGAATCTTCTCAAAGATAGAAAGGGATATCATACCCTAAACTTGTATTCATAACAAGTCAATAACACATGAATTCACCAATGCACAAAAATTGATAAACATATCAATAGAAATCACGAAAATTGGTGAAGCACAAAATTCCAGAAATCATCACAAGAAATCCAGAAAATACCAGAAGGGGGGGAGGCCTATCACAAAATGGGAGTATGGAAACTCCAAAACACCGGTATCACAAGACGAGACGCTATCTCATGGTGGCTAACCATTAAAGTTTCACACATGAATGGTCCGAAGACCGTGGGTCGCTATCCCACACGTGTGAGTCAGAATCACACAGATTGAGGTCTAGGCTAACCTCGCAGAGAAAGAGACATCGCACATTTGCTAGTCTAAATCATAAAAAGGAAAAGGGGAAGGCTTATCACAAAATGGGAGCATGAAAACTCCAAAACACCGGTATCACAAGACGAGACGCTATCTCATGGAAGCCATCCATTAAATTTTCACACAGGAATGGTCCGAAGACCGTGGGTCGCTATCCCACATGTGTGAGTCGGAATCACACAGATTGAGGTCTAGGCTAACCTCGCAGAGAAAAAGATATGTGTGAGTGGAATCACACAAATTAAGGTCTAGACTAACCAAAAAGCAAAAAGGTATGTGTGAATGGAATCACACAAGTGGTGTCTAGTCTAACCTCGCAAACAAAAAGATATGTGTGAGTGGAATCACACAAATTAAGGTCCAGACTAACCAAAAAGCAAAAAGGTATGTGTGAATGGAATCACACAAGTGGTGTCTAGTCTAACCTCGCAAACAAAAAGATATGTGTGAGTGGAATCACACAAGTTAAGGTCCAGACTAACCAAAAAGCAAAAAGGTATGTGTGAATGGAATCACACAAGTGGTGTCTAGTCTAACCTCGCAAACAAAAAGATATGTGTGAGTGGAATCACACAAATTAAGGTCCAGACTAACCAAAAAGCAAAAAGGTATGTGTGAATGGAATCACACAAGTGGTGTCTAGTCTAACCTCGCAAACAAAAAGATATGTGTGAGTGGAATCACACAAGTTAAGGTCCAGACTAACCAAAAAGCAAAAAGGTATGTGTGAATGGAATCACACAAGTGGTGTCTAGTCTAACCTCGCAAACAAAAAGATATGTGTGAGTGGAATCACACAAGTTAAGGTCCAGACTAACCAAAAAGCAAAAAGGTATGTGTGAATGGAATCACACAAGTGGTGTCTAGTCTAACCTCGCAAACAAAAAGATATGTGTGAGTGGAATCACACAAATTAAGGTCCAGACTAACCAAAAAGCAAAAAGGTATGTGTGAATGGAATCACACAAGTGGTGTCTAGTCTAACCTCGCAAACAAAAAGACATCGCACAATGGCTAGTCTAATCATAAAATGATCGTCATGATCAACGAGAAGTGTCAATTACACTAAGCTAGTAAATATAAAAGTTTAGCTTCATGTCTCATAACCACTTGCTTAACTTAAATATTTACGAACAAACTGTAAATCTACACTAGAGAATTGTCACAAAAGGTTCAATCGAACAAGTCCAGGAGTTAACCGACGAAGTAAACGCAAGCGTTTCATACCACTTGTTTTACTAGGCCGTTTAATTCAATTTCTCATACGAGTGAAATAAAGGCTTGTATATAGTAATAGATTGGAAAACGGTTTAAGAAAAAGAGCTTTGTAGTAAAATAGTTTTGAAATCGTTTGGAGAAAAGGATTTTGATATTTACTACTAATATAGAAAACCTTTATATTTTTAAAGTGACAAGTCACAAAAATGATTGTAGAAACAATCAATCACAAGAATTCACATACGAAGATGTGAATAGAATCCAAAGAATTCGATTCCAAATTCATCAAAGTAGGAATACCCAAAAATTCCAGAAATAGAAGTTATCAAAATCGACAAAGGTGATAACAACTAATTAGAAAAGAAGAATCGATTATCAACTGGAAAAACAAAGCAAAACGAGCAGAAATGCATAAATGACTTCAACAAAAGTAAAAATCAAGTCAATGTTGAAGTCAACAATTAATAGCCGCAGTCGAGTACAAAATGAATCAATCATCATTATCAAAGAAACCAACGGCAAACAAAATCAGAGTCTTGAAAATCAAGAAATTAGCAATTTCTCAAAAAACAAAGTGACCGAAGTCGAAGGGAAATCCAGATGAGGAAAACACAAAATATCAAGTTCAAAATCGCTGAGATTCAAACTAGATGTGAACGAGAAATCAAAATCACTCAATTTGCAACTGGTCCAGCTATTTTTCATCACAGTGTAACAGGTACACAATGACACTCATAGCATAGAACAAAAGTGGAACAAAGTCCAAAAGTCAAAATGGCTTTAATTTGCCAAATTAAAACAAAATCAACATCGGCTAAATCAATTCAAAGCCGAAAACACAAGCATAAGCGTTAGGAATTCATACCTAACAGTCAAAAATAGTCATATGTAAAGATGAGAGATAAAACATCGACAAATAGTTGTAACACATGCTCCATCTAAGTTATGTTTTATAATTGTCCTAAACCCCAGGCTCTAATACCAAGCTGTGACGCCCCACCTCTATACCCACGCTAGCCAAGAACACTACGGTGTAGTGCTGTCAACTAGCACGGAGAATAAGGCTGTTGAGGAGCGACCATCCGTGTAATTGCTTTGTGCGAGCACCGATATGTCAGATAGTATAACATGCATTTCTATTTCAGGAGGAAATCCGACATACCGATACAAACTCAAAGCTACTACACAGTGGCTATAATAGTTTAGGACAATAGATATAAAAATAACACAGATAACATAAATGCGGAATACAGATGGAACGAAAAGCCTCATATATACAATAACTGATATCAGTTACAATACATTTGACACAATACAAATGATACAACTACAACTGTCGACTCAAGAAGTTATATATACACGTACATTATCGACTAATATACATGAATACATTATCATCTTAAAACAGACACACTGACTACTACAAAAGTACGAAGACCACTTCAAATGATAGAAAAAGTCTTCATAGCTCTAGCAGCAACCCAAAGCTAAAAATCTACAACCTGTAAATACTCGGTCTGACCCGAGTATTAAATTCAAAAGAAAATAATACACGGGTCAGTCTAATTCAAACTCAGTTATTAATGCACAGAAGCAATAATAATCAAATATCAAATAGACGACAGTCACAGAAATCTCGTATACCCAACTTCTCGATAAGAGAACCGGATAACGGCAGATATAACACTAAACAGTGTTAATCCACAAAACAGAAATCCAAAGCAATTTAAACAAGTCAGAACTCACGTTTATATGCAAATAAACAGTGGTGATGGAATTACAGTGGTATGCCAATGTAACAGGTAAGTGATAATTCAAAGGCTACACCATATCATAGTGCAGGCAACAAAAATAAACAAGGGTGAATGAAACTGATCAAGCAAGTGCAGCAGGTACAAAGGCCCAACGACCAAGTGCACAAAACAATTTCAAGTGAAGGCAAATGAAATCAAGTACACATGAACTACAAGTGAACATGTCAATCTTTGAATGGTCATACAATTATATACATACATGAATGTATGTATACAATGCAAAAGTAAACATGATAGCAAGTACACACAGGAAAGCAGTGAAATGGGCAAAAGTATCAAGTCTGGAAAACAAGAATGCCCAGAGTCAACAAAGATGTACACAGTGGCATATAAACAACACTGCAATACTACCAAAGTTCAAGTAACTAATGTCAACATTTCGAAGTCAACATCAATGCCGTGGGGATGAACGAGACTCAAGAGAAGCTACAACATGAAGCACTGCATTTCAAATAGCAGTAAAACTGGAAGTGATCTAGAGAACAATATCTCAACAGATCAACATGGAAGAACTCAGAGATGGACAAGTATATCAATGCAAAGCTTCAACATACGAAACATCAACATGGATGCAGAGACTGTCACAAACAAATATGGACAGTGACACAGTGAAATGCCAACATCACAAACTACTGAGATGGCAAAGATTGGAAGATAACAAACTCACATGCAACAAGCATCAACAACAAAGAAATGCACATGTCCAGTTTCAAGTGACTCAAGTTCAACAAATTTAGAGATTAGGCAGAAGATACACGAAAATGCAGCATGGTTCAAGCTGCAGTGACTCGAAGAAATTAATCAACCCAAATCAATAGAAATGTACACAGTGACAACTACTTCAAACTCAACAATAACAAAATGCACAGAGGCATAGACAATGTCGAAGTCATTCCAACAAAAGAACAGTGCAACTCAATGCTACAAAAGATCACTCGTATGAAGATTTCAAGCAACACCAATATCTACAACAAATGCAACTGCAAGTGCACATGAACAAGGATGAGAAAACTGGAAAGAAGTTCAACAGGAATGGTATCAAGTTCAATACAACATGATGCAGCAATATTATAAATGTTGAAGATCAAACTACAGTGGCTACAGAATAGCTACAGGAAATGAAATGCAAACATGTTCAGATGAACAAATATCACAAATGGGTATAGACAGGTAGCGGTGTGCAGGATGAAGCACTGCAAAAATGCAAGTGTCCAGACAACAACAGAAAACAGTGCATGCTACTACAATGAAGAACAGAGGTGACAGCAGGAATAAACGCAATAACAGCTAAAGTCGAATGACCAGAGGCCGAAGTACATAGGGTCAACAATCACCAGATAAAAGAATAACAACTTGACGAAGTCAGTGCCAACAAAAATGACAGCGACTCAATCATCTCAAATCACCAAGGCCAAAATCAAAACAATGCCGAAGTCAACATAAAGGCAATAGCCAACACGAAACAAAAATCGAACTACCGCAGTATGAAACGAGGGAAGAATTAGATGTGAGTAAGTCTCACCTTGTCGCCGAATATAGAAGAAGCCGAGCAACCGAGGAAAGACGAGCGAAGTTAAGCCCTAGTTCCAGTTTCGATGCAAACAGTCGAGATCGCAAGCAAATAAGCTACAGCGAAGCCGAAGCCAGAGTCACCACAAAGGAGCTACAAAGTCGACAAAGCCAAAGTCTCAATTAGCCAGAAAATCACAACATCGCCGAAGCTTCAAATTGCCAGTAGAACGAAGAAGTCAAGCCAGATCTACAACAATCGACGAAGGCAAAGTCCAAATCACCTTCTCGAGCAAAGCCGAGCACTAAGGGAACGAAGCCCCAAATCAGAAAAACCCTAAATCGCGAATCGCCTGAAGGGGAGGAGAGAAACGCGACTTTGTTTTGAACGTGAGAAAATGAACGTGAATGGAGAGGGTAAGAGGCCTTTGTCAGATAATAAAGGTGAAGGGGAATAGATTTGTTAATGGGCCAAGCAATAATATTAAGCCCATTGAATTTATAAATAGCAAACCATGATAATTAAACACTTTGGTAATATTTAAAACACGATTTGAATCCATTAGAACAACGGATTCGAACACGATAAAAATTCATATTTAGGATTTTAAATACGAATAGACAATGTCATATTTAAATAAAATATTTAAATATATTATCGTATAAATGCGGGTTGTTACAAGAATCAACCATTGAGGTCCAGAGATGGATAAATGCTTGTAGAAGGATTTTTGGTGATTTGGGAATTAAGGATGCAACTAAGAGGAAGTTAGCATCAAGACAGCTTCAAGGGAGAGCTTCTAATTGGTGGAACTCTATTACCATCAATACTCCGGAGGAAGAGATTACTTGGGAGCAATTCCAAACTAGATTTGAAGCTAAGTTCATTTCTACAGCTCAGAAGTCTGTTCTGTTCAAGAAGTTTGTGGAGCTCAAGCAAGGTGGAAGACCAGTTCTTGAGTATGTTTCTGAGTTTGAGGCTTTGTCCAAGTATGCCCGATCGTATATTGAATCTGCTTATCAGAAGAATGAGAAGTTTGTGACATGCTTGGATAGTTATCTTGGGAGGCAGTTGGTGGATCATTTGAATGATTCATTTGAGAAGCTTGTGGAGAAAGCTCTCAGGCATGAGAGTCTGTTTCCTAAGGAAGGATCTGTTGTTGCTGTGACCAGGGGAGAGTCTAAACCACAGCAGGGTGGAAACAAGAAGAGGAAGCAGCAGCAGCAGCAGAAGGGTAGGGATGGCCAGAAGAAGCCGAAGGGCGAAGTGACTTGCTACAATTGTCAGCAGAAGGGCCATTTCTCGAAGGATTGTAAGAATCCGAAGGCACCGATGAAGTGTCACAACTGTGACAAGCCGGGGCATATCAGGAAGAATTGTCCAGAACCGAGGAGGGACAAGAAGATTGTGCAAGCTTATGCTTTGGGAGCTGTTCCATCGTCTTCGAAAGCTCCTACCGCTGAAGAGAAAGGAAAGAGTGTAGTGGTTCAAGGTACTCTTTTCCTATGTGGTGTTCCAGTTAGAGTGTTGTTTGATACTGGGGCGTCGCATTCGTTTGTTTGTAGTGAACTTGTAGGCCGGTTGGGTTTGGAACCGGATATTGTTGATAGGCCATTGGTTGTGACTAATCCAGTTGGGGGTTCGTCTTGTTTGTGTATGTTATGCCGTGGTCTGATTGTATCGAGTCATGGTTGCTCTTTTGTTTGTGATTGTTTTGTTCTGAACTTTGCGGGGTTCGGAATTAATTTGGGTATGGACTGGCTTAGGAAGTATGCGGCAAAGGTTGATTGCGAAGGGTTGGAGGTGACAGTTGAGAATGTGGAGGGGCGAAAGATTGTGATACGATGTAAGCATGAAGAAGGCGTCTTCATGAGCTTCATGTATTCGCTGGTTGTTCCACGGGATGGACTGTCATCTGTGCCAATCGCTAATGGATTTGAGGATGTCTTTGACGAGGTCAAAGGGTTACCGCCGCATAGAGAGATCGAGTTTCGTATAGATCTAGTTAAAGGAGCCAGACCTGTTGTGATGCCTCTTAGGCGGATGGCGCCTAGGGAACAGTAAGAGTTGAGGGTGCAAGTTGATGATCTTTTGCAGAAAGGATTCATTCGGCGTAGTGTGTCCGAATGGGGTGCACCAGTTGTGTTTGTAACCAAAGCAGATGGATCGCTGAGGTTGTGCGTCGATTATCGTGAGCTGAATAAGGTGACTAAGAAAAACAAGTATCCATTGCCGAGAATAGATGACTTGTTTGATCAGCTTCACGAAGATAAGGTGTTTTCTCAGATGGATTTGGCAACAGGATTTCACCAGTTGAGAGTGGCTAAGGATAGTGTGCCGAAGACTGCTTTTAGGTCACCATCCGGTTTCTTTGAGTGGCTGGTAATGCCGTTTGGATTGACTAACGCGCCAGCATATTTTGTGGATCTTATGAATAGAGTGTTCAGAGATCAGTTGAACAAGTTTGTGCTTGTGTTCGTGGATGATATTCTGATTTATTCCAGAACTGAAGAAGAGCACAAGACGCACTTGCGTATTGTTTTGGAAATCTTGCGGAAACATCAGCTGAAGGCTAAGTTTTCGAAGTGTCACTTCTGGAAGAGTGAAGTAAGGTTCTTAGGCCATGTTATCTCTGGAAATGGAATAGTGGTTGATCCCGCTAAGGTGGCAGCAATCCAGGATTGGGTTAGACCTAAGAATGCATCTGATGTGAGAAGTTTTCTTGGATTGGCAGGATATTATCGACGGTTTATCAAAGACTTCTCCAAGGTAGCTGCACCGTTAACAAGATTGACGAAGAAGAACCAAGTGTTCAAGTGGGAAGATAAGTGTGAGCAAGCTTTCAGAATCCTGAAAGAGCGATTGACAAGTGCTCCTGTTCTGACTATTCCAAGTGGGAATGATGAGATGGTGGTTTACACCGATGCATGTGGTACTGGACTTGGAGCAGTGCTGATGCAGAAGGATAAAGTTGTTGCGTATGCTAGTCGACAACTGAAGCCGCACGAAAGGAATTATCCGACTCATGATTTGGAGTTAGCGGCGATTGTATTTGCTCTGAAGATGTGGAGACATTATCTATTAGGAGTTCGATTCGAGTTGTTTACGGATCATAAGTCGTTGAAGTATCTTTTCTCCCAAAAGGATTTGAATCTTCGGCAGCAGCGATGGATAGAGTTTTTGGCATCATATGATTTTGAAATAGCCTATACTCCGGGAAAAGGTAACGCAGTGGCAGATGCGTTAAGTCGAAGACATGCAGGATTGGGAGCCATGTTTTCAGAATGGAAGAATCTCGAGTATTTAGCTGGATTTGACTTCAGGCCTAGATGCGAATTGGAACCTGAGATGTTGGCAAACTTATCAATAAGACCGACTCTTGTGGAAAGGATTGGCGAGAGTCAAAAGCGAGATGATAAGATTGTCAAGATTATCTGTGAATTGGAATCTGGATTGGATCCAGAAAAGGATAAAGGATTCGAGGTCGATCGAGAGGGTTGGCTTCGAAAGCAAGGATGACAAGTTGTTCCCGATATAGATGAATTGAGGAGTGAAGTTCTGAAGGAAAGTCATCACTCGAAGCTGACAATTCATCCAGGTGGAAATAAGATGTATCGGGATATGAAGAGAACCTACTACTGGGAAGGTATGAAGAAGGATGTTGGAAATTTTATTTCCAAGTGTATGAACTGCCAGTTGGTTGAAGCTGAACAGAAGAAGCCAAGTGGATTGCTTCAGCCATTAGAAGTTCCTACATGGAAGTGGGAGCAAGTATCGATGGATTTTATTGATGGACTACCTAGAACCAGAACGGGAAATGAGGGGATTTGGGTTATTGTAGATCGTTTGACTAAGAGTGCAAGATTCATTCCTGTTCGATTGACTAGGACTGCATCAACGTTGGCTGAGTTGTATGTTAAGTGGATAGTTCGATTCCATGGTATTCCGAAGAGTATAGTGAGTGATCGAGATCCGTTGTTCACTAGTGGATTTTGGAAGAGCTTCCAGGAGGTTTTGGGAACCGAGTTGTGTTTGAGTACAGCTTATCACCCTCAAACAGATGGTCAGACCGAGAGAGTCAACCGAGTTTTGGAAGATCTTCTTAGAGCTTGTGTTTTGGATTTCGGAGGATCATGGGAAGATCATCTTCATTTGGTGGAATTTTCATATAACAACAGTTACCAGTCGAGCATTGGTATGGCACCGTATGAGGCATTGTATGGAAGACCGTGTAACTCTCCGACATGTTGGTTAGAGGCCGGAGAAAAGTTGATGCTTGGGCCAGAGATGATTCAACAAACTTCAGATTGTATAGAGATCATTCGGCAACGAATGAAGGCAGCCCAAGATCGTTAGAAAAGTTATGCTGATAAGCGTCGTAAGGATTTGGAATTCGACGTAGGTGATATGGTTTTTATGAAGATTTCTCCACAGAAGAATGTTATTCGATTTGGGAAGAAAGGAAAATTGACTCCGAGATTTGTTGGACCATTCCCGATCATCGAGCGAATTGGAAAGCTCGCATACAGATTGGAGTTACCGGAGAAGATGTCGAGTGTGCACAATGTTTTTCACGTATCGTATCTACGGAAGTATGTGCACGACTCGAATACAGTGGTTTCTGCTGATAGCTGTGAAGATTTCGAAGTTGATCCGGTCGATAGAAGACCTCGTAAGCCGCTTCGTGTTGTGGAAACCGACACGAAACAGCTTAGGAGGAAGGTAGTTAAGTTGCTCAAGATACAATGGAGTGATGATGATAACGACTGTACGTGGGAAGTGGAAGAGAGGATGAAGGCAGCTCATCCTGAACTCTTCAAGGTATGGCCCTAAGGTGTCGTGTCATCTAACGACACTGTAACTTGTTCTAGTTTTAGAATTCTGCATGCTAAGCTAGAATTGGATGCATGGTTTGTTGATTGCTATGGATGGTAGGCATGCAGAATAGTCCTTGATTGCTCTGTTTGTTTGGAATTTCGGGGGCGAAATTCCTAAGGGGGAGAGAATGTAACGACCCGTATTTTTACGGATCGAATGATTGAAACCGGTGTTATTTGGACGATAGTGTTGTAGCTTGAATCGAGTAGAAGATAAGTCGTCACGAGGTTCAGGCGAAAATTTTGACTAAGTCTTAGGTCGTGAGCGACCTAAGAAGTGTGGTAAGTTGTGAGCGACTTAGAGCGGTAAGTCGTGGACGACCTAGGGTATGACGTAGGTCGTATGCGACTTAGAGTATGTTTGTAATTTTCATTCAGATTTGTTAAGTCTTAGGTCGTAGACGACCTAAGTAGTAGACGACCTAAGAAGTGGAGCGACCTAAGCAGTTAAGTCGTATAAGAGCTTAGGTCGTGTAGGAAATAAGTCGTGGGGTGGCTTAGGTCGAGTGACCGACTTAGGAAAGATTGGGACGACTTAAGGATTTGGCGACTCAAGAATAGGCAGGCTTAGGGTAATGACCGACTTATAGATAGAAGACTTAAGTCGGTGACGACCTAAAGGGTAGGTCGGCGACGACCTAAGAGAATGGACGGGTTAAATGTTAGGTCGGCTGGGCGAGTTAACGACTTAAGGAGTGTTGGAGTTAGGATGTGAGCGACCTAGGTCTAGCAGTTAAGTCGTAACTCAGTTGAGTCGTGGCCAAGTTAAGGGAATAGGGTGATGAGTCGTTAGGTCGCGTGTGTGTTAAGTCGGCCAGAGATAAGTCGTTATGTCGTATACCCAGTTAAGTCGTTATGTCGTATACCTAAGAGTTAGGTCGTGGGTTCTGTGTTGCGTTAGGTCGCGTGAGTTGTTAGCTTGTAAGCGACCTAAGGAGGATAGCTAAGTGTTAGGTCGCGTCTTGGTTAAGTCGTAGACAGGTGAGTTAGCTAAGCCGTAGGTCGTCTGGAGTGTTAGGTCGGCACAGTAGCTAAGTCGTAGGTCGTCTGGAGTGTTAGGTCGGAGGAGTTAAGTCGGCAACGACTTAAGAAGGCGGACGAGTTAAGAGGGTTTTCAGCCTCTAAATACTCGTCCATTTCTCATTTTTTTGGGATCCGGATTTCAAAGCGACGAAGTGCTGCCATTTTGAGAGATCGACTTCTACACTTCTTCACTTCTTCACTTCTTTTCTCCACTCCAATCTAGTGATTCCTTCCATCCAAATCGAAGATCAAGTTGAAGATTCAAGAGCTTATCTTCATCCATCGAAGATAGATTTCATCGTTTGAAGCGGATTGGTGATAGATCGAGATTGATCCTTCGCTGTCCAGATCTGAAGCGTGTTGATTTGGGGTTGTTTAGGTGATTTGGTGAGTGGTGATTATCTCTCACACGGATCCAAAGGAGTATATCGGATCGTTGGCTTGATTTGGTGTTAAAAATAGTGATTTCCATTCATTTTCCTAATCCTAAGTATAGATCCATATAGATCCATTGTTCATGATGATTTGGCATCCATTTTACTACATGTTAACCTATGCAAGTTCATTCATCAAGATTATAGAGATATTGCTCTTGTTTCCATGCTTATTAGACTTTTGACTCTTTAATTATGAAATTGCCATTATTGTTATAATTGTCCATTTAGCTTATATTTGAATGCTTGACTACTTGGATTAATGTTTGACTTGATTGATCGCTATGAATTAGATGATTGATGATTTGAATTAGACAAGTTGGTCGAAGATGATTCGAAAGCTAAGGGAAAGGCTCTTGAATTGGAAAAGCTGCTCGTGGCATATGTAGCGGATGATGAAGCTCATATGAATAGATTTGATGATGATGTTGAGATGAAGCTTTGCTATGATGATGATGAGGCGAAGCATGATATGAGATAGTCTTGGTCTAATCCAGGCGGGATCATTCCAAGCAAGTTGATAACTCGGTGATATGGTTCGAGTTAGAGGATAATGGTTTGCTCGAGAGGCGCTTGAGCTAGTATGGAAATAGTCATCGAGGGGGATGACTAGAAGGCTGAGATCTCATTGTTGTTGAAGGTTCTAGCATGATCGAAGCAAGAGTACGTTGGGCAGATTCGATAGTCCCTGAAGGCTAATGATTGATAGTCAAGTACTCTGGGCAGATTCGATAGTCCTAGGCACGGGTCACGATGACGTGCGGGAGTTATGTCTAGAACCGGGGTTTCCATTAGCCCTTGACGGACGGCTGAAAGAATGTGCCGGTCATTCAATTAACGATGATATCGAAGCAATGATAACAGTGATAGCCAGAGTCATGGATGTTTGGTTGTATCGTCATTCGGTCTCAAGAGCGGTATTTTCTGGGTGCTTATCTGATCTTGGTTTAGGCCTTGGGGGTTTGTGCTTGAAAAACATCGCCCTTGACTCGAGTGATAATTGCTTTACTTTAAATTGTATGCTCTGCTATGTTTGCTTCTGCTTAGTGTGTGTCTGGGGGCTATCACTGTAGAAAGAGGTTGGAGTGGGAGGGTTGTATTCCTATTCCTTTTCCTTTATGCTCTTTTGGTATGTTGTTAGTTAATTTACTGCTCACTAAGACTGTTGTCCGACTCAAGGCTTTATGTTTTAACTCTTATTGCCTTGGGCTGTTCGTCCATTTTGGGACGGGCAGACTAGATAGCAGGTGACAGGTGCTGTTCTTGCTTTCCACGGCGTTGATATCGAAGACGAGCTGGAGGGTTGCATATTATCTTCTTATTATTATGTACTGGATGTTCCGCTGTTTGTATTTTCTCTGAGTGTTATGTAGTGAGGCTTGTTGTACTGACTATTCAGATGTTGTATTCAACTATTATGAAGTTTTATATGATGACATTTTGTTCTGTAAAGCTTCACTATACATATGTTCTATTGTATTTTATCCATGCGCTGTGAGTAATACGATAGATTCTGTTGTTTTAATTTACCCTGACAATCGTCCATGGTCACCTGGCACACTTTACAGCGCACTATCTCTAGGTTCAGTGCAGGGTTCATGGGCGGTCGTCACATATTGAGCCAACTCATAAACATTTTCCATTAGAGCACTATAAGTTGAAGAGGTCAAAGGGTTGACTCAGTTTTAAAAGACCCATATTTTGTTCGGACTTCCAATTAAATTTTGAGAAAAATAAAAGTAGATAACAAATAAATGAAATAAAATTTGTGTTTTGTACATACTCTTAGGATCTAGAAGGGTATTATACAAGTAAATAAAATAGAGTAAGCTTTTATTTTTTGTTTTATAAAGAATTGTCTTTGTAAAATATTTATAAACTTAGGTCAAATTTTTTGGAGTAATTCATAAAATAATTTTAGTGTTGAATAAAATACTAAATGGAAAATATGAGTGATTTAGAAAGTGGTTGGTATAATTAAGAAACTAATCGAATTAAGTATGTAAATTATACGTAGATCATTTTATTCATACGGTTCTTGATCTAGGATTCGAAAACATAACTTCGAGTGATTCTCACCAGTCCGAAAAAGGGTTTCTCACTTGATTCTCGTCAGCGAACACTTGATTCAGATTCTCGATATGATACTGAGATTTTCTATCATAGTATATGACTATGCAAGGAGAACGGAAGTTTCTAATCAAGAAACCTGATCGGATTCCGCTCTAAGGGAGGTCCAGTGAAAGATACTAGTTTGGAAGTAGAAGCCTTTGTATCCGAGTAAATAATCAGATTAAATATAGCATACGGATGATTTATGTATATCATACAGACTTAAGTATAATTGTATAATTAGTATGTGACTTAAGAAAATTTGTGAACTTAAGTAAAATCCTAAATCTTGTTTGATAAGTCACTTACCATTTTAATGGTGTTAAATGTTAGTTTATTCCTATATGGAATTTGATTTGATTTGATTGGTTGTGTGATTTTATATACAAAAGTTTATAAAGTTTGAATTTACAAACAGAAGTTTTTAACTGTTGTTTATTAGGACTTAAATCCCGGTGCTTTTGAAAAAAAATAGTTTCGAAAGAAATTTTGGAAGAAATCAAAAAATATGTTTTTGAAAGAAAAATACTGATGAAGTGTTAATATTTTAGAACGTTTAAAAGGAATATTTTGAAGTGATTTTTCAAATGTTTTTGTTATGACTATATTTGGGCAATTGGGGGTTTTCCAATTCGGGAGACTCGCCGGGTATATTTATTTACCCCGGTTGTTGTTTTAGGAGGAACGGAAATACCGTTGGATGCTCCATGTTGTTTTAATTCTAGAGTTATACCATGCTTCGGTAGGGAGAGCCCTCTCCTTGTCATAATTGATTTTGATTTAATTCTCTTCGAAGTAAATTTGGAAATATATTTTGAATATAAAATCCGAGCATTTATTTCTAAAAAATTCTTTGGGAAAGATTAGACGAGTAGTTTTGATTTCAGAGTATTCTCCGTATTTTGTTGCATATGGTTGATATGTTGTTTTTTGGCTGCATGTAACTTTGTTTCATACTAAAATTGTATGTAGTTTATATCATGCTAGTTTTCGCATGTAAGGTTGTCTCATTATTGTTAATGGCATTTTATTATTTTGTTGCATATGATTGTTACATTGTTTATGCTATTTAAATTTATGATAGAGATAGCTAGTATATTTCTTTTTTATCAGTATGACTCTCTTTTAGATTGTATAAGTACAGGTAAGCAAGAAATTACTATTTGATTCTTGTGCACCTGCATTTGCATTAAGATAATAAGTTGCTTGCAAAAAATTTAAAATTATATGCAAAAAGTACATAGTAGATTTAGAAATTTAAATTGGTTGATGATTTTATGCCCCAGATATGGAAGGTCACTTGGCTTTTGTTTTCTTTTGATTGGTTTGGGGCTCATAGTGGCAATTTGTAGTTTTTTCAATCGAGCCGCGCAAAAGAAGGTGCTGTCGAAATTTTCCGTAATATTTGGAATGAATTAAGTAATAAGTTTAATAACTGATTTTAATTAATAAGATTTTAAACATTAGGGGTCTGGTGACATTTTCTTCCACGGGAATTTCGAGGACAAAATTATTTTAAAGGGGGAGAATGTAACAACCTAGAATTTTGGTCATTGAATTTTAAATATTTAATTAATTTTAAATATTTAAATAATTGGATTTTTGGAATCTAATAACTTGAAAGTTCAAATATAGTGATTATCTAAATATTTGAATGGTGGATTAAATATTAATTAAATGGATTTGACAGTCTTATTTAACTCATTTTAATTAATGAATAATATTGGCGAATTAGTTTTATAAATTTATTTGCAGTAATAAATGGTTGGAATAAATAATCAAGAAATTTATTTTTATTTTCACGACTTGATTTCTAATTATGTATTTTTAATTTAGGTTATAGAATTTTTCCATAATTTTTAATTTGGGAAACATTTAAATTGTCGTTTGACAATATTTCGACAAATGATGATATTTTTTTAGATTTCTCATAATGTAATAACCAGTGTATTTTATTATCGATTTGAGATCTTCTCGCATTTCTGAGAGCGACCATATTTTTGTTTTAGCATTAGCAGTTGGTACGAGAATGGAACTTTGTGTAGCGTCATGCTGTAAATTTCAATATAAAAAAACATAAGTACATATGCGCATATGAACATTTGTCCTTGTTCCCTGCCCTGTCTCCTATGCTTTTGTTCTTCATTTAAGAGAAAAATAAAATGTCTGTATATATATAAAAATCAAAATCAAAAGTTTTAATGAACGAAAAATTGTAAAACCAAGTGCGTTGAGTTTGTTTAAATGAAGGCTTCGATCTATACTAGTTTGGTGATGATCGATCGTGAATGGGAGTGATCCGCTTCTCAATAGTGAAGCTAGGATTTGGATTGTGAGGGATATCTGTGATGTTTGGAAATCGTTGATTGATTCCTGTTCATGATGGCAAGGTGCATCGGTGGTGTGTTTTTCAGGTGGTCCAATTATGTTGAGAGGCTCGTGACATTTTGGGTTTTGAGCTCAACCCCCAGGTCGCGATGAAGTGTGCTCGACCGAGCTTACTACGGTGAGGTCCGAGAGGTAGCTATGGTAGAGGGGAGTCTTTCCGTAAAGGCGGCACATCGTTGTTAGAGTATCGATGAGAGTGAGGTAGAGGAAGTGTCGACCATGGCTGTGCATTTTGGTGTATCAGCGTGTGCACGAATTTGTTATATTGGGGAAGAAGATGTATTAACTTGGGTAATGAATGTTTTATTGAAGTGATTAGTAATTAATTATTATAATTAGTTCTAAAAACTTATAAAATTAATATCTTACTCATACGAGGTCGGATTTGAATGCGGCGAGTTGCATTATACGCGTATCGTCATTAGCTACGTTCTGGAGTTAGATTGGTAAAGATTGGAGCTTGTAGAATTTCAAGCTAAAATCGAACGTCCATTCGATTTTAGTTCAAACCAGAATGCATCGGCGATAACTGGAATTTCTGTGAGTTTACTCACCTTTAAATTAACTATATAATATCTGTGATGCTATAAATTTATTGTTGAATGCTTGGTTAATAGTTTAGATATATTTTTTGTTGTTTGATTGATTGTATGGTTGTAATCCCATTTTGGAAAACGGATGACATATTATCTTAGTTACTATGAACCCATATGATTATATATATTGTCTGTAACCATTATTTTGCAAGGAATATTTGTAGAGAGACCCTAAGGGGTTTCTCACCAATAATAATTATTTATTTCTTTATGCCGCTTATATTGATGTTTAGTTGAAATTAATCGTGATATTCTATTTAAATTGTTAAAGTGTCTTTATAGCAATTTTAACTATAATGTCAATTATTGAATATCATCTCCTAAACCCTTCGTGTGTATTGTCTTGGGCTTGTATTTTCACAAAATAAATATTTAAATTCATTAATCATTTTGATTAATGATATTTAAATTAATTAATCATTTTAATTAATGGTGTTTAAAAATTATCAAATCATTTTAACTAATGACGTTTGAATTTAATTAATCCATCTATCAATGATATTTGAATTTAATTAATCATTTTAATTAATGATATTTGAATTTAAGTAATCATTTTAAGTGATGATGTTTTAAGTTAATAAATCATTTTAACTAAGATGTTTAAATTTAATTAATCATTTTAACTAAGATGTTTAAATTTAATTAATCATTTTAATTGATGATATTTGAAATTAATAAATCATTTTAATTAATGTTAAATGAGTTTAATTCATCATTTTAATTAATGATGTTTTAAATGTAGTAAATCAATTTAATTAACAATGTTTAAATCTACTTTATCATTCTAATTAAGATATTTGAATGTAATTAATCTTTTTAACTAATGATATTTAAAGTAATTAATTAATTTAACAAAGGTATTTAAGTAAATTAATAGATTAAATAAAAGTGATTAAAGTTAATCTAATGAAAGTGTTTTAAAGTAAATTAACTAATTTAGTGTTTTAAAGTTAATTTACTGATTAAATAAAATTGTTTTTGAAATAATTAACTATTTAAAAAAGATAATTGATCGATTTATTAAAAGAGTTTATAGATTTGATTTATTATCTTTCGGGATAATTAATATTGTTTTTAAAAATTATGAAAGATTATAAACGTGATTAATTATCTTTCAAGATAATTAATGTTGGTTTAAATTTTAAAAAAGGGATTTTTTTAATTTGATTTATTTTGTTTTGGAAAATTAATGTGGTTTTAATAGTTATAAAAAGGTTATATAAATTATCCTTGGGTTGATTAACCTTTGATATAAAATTTATTAAAGTAATTTAATTGATTTATTATCTTTTGGGATACTGAATATTGTTTTAAATTTTATAAATAATAGTTTGTAAACAATAAGATCTTCTAAAAAAAGAATTGTTTTCAAAATAAAGCTCAGTGTAAATTGTTTTGGGTTTATAATAAACAATGTTTTGACATTTGTCTTGACTCTTGTTTTTAATACACTTAGAAAATATAATTTTCCCCTTTAAAAAAATAATTTAAAGAGTAATTTTAAAGTGTCATTAAAGTGTTGAGATGTGAAAATCAAGCGCAAGTGAAAACAACCATCTTGTCATTCCCGATAGTTGATTTATCGACTATCGACTTTAATTCTGCTTTCTTCTTTATATTCGATGACGACCCGTTTCTTTGACTCTCGGAAATTGACACTAATACATCCCGAGTATTCATGTGCCACAAATCCAAGTGCCGAAGAGGCGGATCCTCAAGTGTAAGAAAGAAAATAAAGACAGAATAGAATCTCACATATATTATTTCAACATATAAACTTTTTACAGAAGAAATTTTAAATACATTTATCAGAGTTAAAAATGGACAGCTATAAATATCTGTCCCTAAAAATTTGTAATACAATAGCACAAGAGTGTGGTGGAAATGATAACAATCTTTAGAAGAATCTTTTAACTGATCTATGCTTTGAGCTCCATCCAGATTTCTTCTAACTAAACATGACTACTAGGCTGCCCGGAAAAATTAGGGCATCCAGAGTTTAAGGAAAGGAAAATAAACTCTGAGTCAATCATGGGACTGGTGTGAGAAACTCAAAATACGCTGTATGAAAAGAAAAGGTATCTCATAAGACCACACCCACACATAAATACGGATAGGTTTTTACCTTATGATAACCAAAACATTTGCTACGCAAAAATCATTTGATATTATTTTTAGTGACATTCCATTGAAATTATTTGCAAGTAAACTTATTAATCTTAGCCGAAATTGTCACCATTATTAAATTCCGGATATGTTAGGCTCTACAAACAAAACTCTTACAAGGCTCGTTCGGAGAATGGATTTCCATACAATGGCAGGTAAGGGACTACCTTCCATACAGTAGGTCTCTAGAGTAATGTACTGAGGATACACAAACAATCCTCCGCATCTGGCAAGACCGGTCTATCCCTATTTAGCACTCATACATGGCCTAGGTAGAAACCGAATATGACATCACCCAGGTCGTAGCCGACCTATCCGGGGCCATATAGCATACACCACATACTCGACATATAGAGAGTAATCTAGAAAGGTGATGACCATACTCTAATGGTTGCGAACCACATAGCCTTGCGGTGTACCCTGTTTAACCATTACCGGCTGATGAGGCCTGAGGTAGCGATTACCTTTCTCATAGCACATTCCACTTTGAAGGCCACATTGCCATCCCATAGGCACACAACTGATTTCTACAAACGTATAACTTCTGAGCTCGTACGTCTCAGGAAAGGGTGTTAAGCTAAGAGAAGTTACCTTCTCCGCCACCAAATAGATGGTACGTTCATAGAGATCAATTTATGTAACTAGAAATGCAACGTCGGACATTCGTCCATACAAGTTGTCCAGGAACAGGACAAACCGAAGGCACTCTCCTACCACATCCTATTGAGAATTACCCCTAGGATCAGTAACGAGAAGTCCTTGCATCGAAGATTTTAAATGAAGAACTATTGCTGCATAATATGATATGGGAAATTCCCCATGTAGGTCAGTGACAAGCAACCCTACATTCCATCTTCCAAATCATATCCATGTCTTTACTTCGAATACGTAAATTAGTTCGATGTGGTCTTCGGATAGGAATTATCCAAATCCGACCCCGGTTCCTTCGAACCAATCATCGATAAAAGAGGTCAAGTAAATTAGCGAATAATATTTGATTAATTCATCCCTTTTATCAAAAATATCTTTTAAAGATATACAACTTTAAAAACATTCCTTTCCAGTATATACAGAATCATTAAACCTCTCTTATCAAATCCTTTGATTACTTAAAACCTTTTTAAACTTGGAATAATTTGAAATCATTTCATTTGTCACTTAGGGAAATATTTCCAAATCATTTCATTTAAATCTTAACGTAGATATCTTAATTCAAGACCCAAAATTTTGATTGAGTTAAATGTTAACTAGGATGTTAATCCAAAACCAGAAAATATTAAGCGAGTAGAATCTATAAAAATCATCCAATTCTACTCAATATCAATTCCCATATTCAACAAGCAATATGGGCGGAATAACGGCAAAATCACCTTTTAAATTCCATGAATAGTACAAGTTCCCTCTTCGGACTTTAACACCGAGTACAAGAAGATTATCCCCATAAAATTCAAGTTGTTTATATTTTGAGAGTTATATCCTTTATACTTTGGAAACTTTTCATCCGAGTAAATCAAATTTACTAACCCATCCATCGGGTCAGTCTGGATAGCCAGGGAAAGCAGGAAACTGGTTTTCCAAAATCAAGCCTAAACACTATCTCTTTGCCACCTATAAGGGGTCGAGTTATTTGATCGACTCTAAATCAATTAACATTTAACTATTCCATAAATCCTTTAAATCATCCTTAAAATACTTTATTAATCATTTGAAACATTTAAAAAAGATTTGGAAAAGAACGGTTGCATTTAAAACTATATTTCAAAAGTTATAGAAAAGTGCTACGGAAAGTGCTTTTTAAGCTATATTGATCAAAACAACTTTTTATCATTTGGAGATTCTTTTTTATAAATCGAATCACTTATAAAACATTTTAAAATATTTTTAGAATTTATTTAATATTTTTAAACAATTTTAAAATATCATTTCCAAAGAAATCCTTTTATGGATTCTGAACTGCAAAACCGTGATTTTTTCCAAAAATTTGTTTTACTCGTATTTAAAAATCCACTTATCGAAATCTGGATTTTCTTTCTTTATTTGAAAACTATGGATATAATTCCATTCAATATACTCGTTTGACTTTTATGGCGCGAAATCGCGAACTTCCGTTATGCGACGCGCCTAATTTTTGATTAAATTTTCAGTTTCCTTTCAAACTTCATGTGACGCCCCACCTCTATACCCACGCTAGCCAAGAACACTACGGGGTAATGCCGTCAACTAGCACAGAGAATAAGGCTGTTGAGGAGCGACCATCCGTGTAATTGCTTTGTGCGAGTACCGATATGGCAGATAAAAATAAAACTTTTCATCTCAAGAGGAAATCCGACATATGGATACAAACTCAAAGCTACTACACAGTGGCTATATGGACCTCGGAAACAAATATAGAAATGAACATAACACAAATCAGTCACAGACAATTCATATCACAAAGGCGGAAATAGATATGAATATAACACACGAAAGTGTACATCAGAGTAGTGGTCAAATAAGATCCACAATAACACAAAAGAATAGATACAAGTGCTAGCCAAAAGAATATGTATACATCAAGGAGTCTAATCTCAAATGTATACAACAAAAACTACTAAACTAGAGTAGTTAGCCAAAAGTCAGAAGATGGCTCCAGATAAGAAGTCATGAGGAAGCACTTGTAATATCTCAGTCTGACCCGAGTATTATTTAAGAAGAAAATAATAAACGGATCAGTCTAGCTATAAATATCAGATAAAGTGATATAGAATAAGAGATATGACAAAAACGTATCATAACCATAATACCATACTGTGATAAGTACGTAATTGAAAATCAACAAGAGATTAATCAATATCACAAGAATCTTCTCAAAGATTAAAAAGAATGTCATATTCTTTATTTAATTCACCAAGCCACAATAATGACATACATATCAATGCCAATTTTATAAGGTGGTGAAACATAAACCCCAGAAATCAATAATTAGAAACCCAGAAATCACAAGAAAAGGATGGCCAATCCCAAGCAGGAGCATGAAAGCCGGAACATTGACGCAGTGCAAATGGTACGTCCAATGAACCGGAAAGCCGAGACACCGATTGTAACGACCCGTATTTTTACGGATCGAAAAGTTCGTAAAAATCTGGAATTCTTAGCGTTATTAAGTCGTTTCAGATTTTTGGGCAGAATTTTGTTCAAGTCCTAAGTCATGACCGACTTATAGATTGGACGACTTAAGGGTAGGAAGATTTAAGTCGGTGACGACTTAAGAGTTAGAGCGTTTGGTAGCTTAGGTCGTGTAGGAAGTAAGCAAAGGCTTAGGTCGTAGCCGACTTAAGAAGGTGGCGACTCAAGAATAGGCGACATAAGAGGTAAGCGACTTAAGATT
Source organism: Allium fistulosum (assembly GCA_030737815.1). NCBI lineage: Eukaryota > Viridiplantae > Streptophyta > Magnoliopsida > Asparagales > Amaryllidaceae > Allium > Allium fistulosum. Next base: position 847,577,431 of record CM060903.1, read on the forward strand.
TGGGAGCGACCTATGTCTAAGCAGTTAAGTCGTAACTCAGTTGAGTCGTGTCCGAGTTAAGGAATTAGGCGACTTATAGAGGCTAGCGACCTAGGAGATAGGCAGGTTAGCGACCTAAGGAAGTTAGGCGTTAGACGACTTAAGGTCAGGCAGCGACCTATAGGAGTTAGACGACCTAAGGAGTTAGTAACCTACAGTAGTTAGCGACCTAGTGGTGAGCGAGTTAGCATGGTTAGGTCGTTAGACGACCTAAGGAGTTAGGTCGTATCCTGCCTAAGTGTTAGGTCGCGTGTGTGTGTTAGGTCGTGAGCGACCTAGGGGTTAGGTCGGCATGTGTTAAGTCGTTGGGTTTTTGGCTTAGCATTAGGTCGTGTTATAGTTAAGTCTTAGGTCGTGATGTTTTAGGTCGCGTGAAGGCTTAAGGTGTTAGGTCGCTGGGTGTTAGGTCGTGAGCGACCTAGAAGTTGTTGAGTCGAATGTGTGTTAAGTCGCAGGAGCGTTAGGTCGCTAAGCGCATATTCGTTAGGTCGTTGGATCTGGTTAGGTCGTAGAGGCTAGGGGCTGTTAGGTCGAAGGTTGTTAGGTCGTGGGGTTTTAGGTCGTAAGTCGTGGACGACCTAATTCCGAGCTAGCGACCTAAGGTGAATTTCAGCTATAAATAGGAGGGCTTTTTTCCATTTTTGGGATCCGGATTTCGAAGCGATGAAGTGCTGTCATTTTGAGAGCTCGACTTCTACACTTCTTCACTTCTTTTCTCCACTCTAATCTAGTGATTCCTTCCATCCAAAATGAAGATCGAATCGAAGATCGAAGAGCTTAGATTGAAGATCTTCATCCATCAAAGAGCGATTTCATCGTTTGAAGCGGATTCGTGTTAGATCGAGTTTGATCCTTCGCTGTCCAGATCTGAAGTGGGTTCCTTTTGGGTTGTTTAGGTGATTTGGTGAGTGGTGATTATCTCTCACACGGATCCAAAGGAGTATATCGGATCGTTGGCTTGATTTGGTGTTAAAAGAGTGATTTCCTTGCATTTTTGTAAACCTAAGTATAGATCCATGTAGATCCATTATTCATGATGATTTGACATCCATTTTACTAAGTGTTAACCTATGCAAGTTCATTCATCAAGATTGTAAAGATAATTCTCATGTTTTCATGCTTATTAGACTTTTGACTCCTTAATTACGAAATTGCCATTATTGTTATAATTGCCTATTTAGATCATATTTGAATGCTTGATTACTTGGATAAATGTTTGATTTGATTGATTGCTATGAATTAGATGATTGATGATTTGATTTAGACCGAAGATGATTCAAAAGCCAAGGGAAAGGCTCTTGAATTGGAAAAGCTGCTCGTGGCATATGTAGCGGATGATGAAGCTCATATGGATAGATTTGATGATGATGTTGAGATGAAGCTTTGCTATGATGATGATGAGGCGAAGCATGATATGAGATAGTCTTGGTATAATCCAGACGTGATCATTCCAAGCATGTTGATAACTCGGTGATATGGTTCGAGTTTGAGGATAATGGATGCTCGAGAGGCGCTTGAGCTAGTATGGAAATAGTCGTCGAGGAGGATGACTAGAAGGCTGAGATCTCACCGTTGTTGAAGGTTCTAGCATGCTCAAAGCAAGAGTACGTTGGGAAGATTCGATAGTCCCTGAAGGCTACTGATTGGTAGTTAAGTACTCTGGGCAGATTCGATAGTCCTAGGCACGGGTCACGACGACGTGCGGGAGTAATGTCTAGAACCGGGGTTTCCATTAGCCCTTGACGGACGGCTGAAAGAATGTGCCGGTCATTCAATTAACGATGATATCGAAGCAATGATAACAGTGATAGCCAGAGTCATGGTTGTTTGGTTGTATCGTCATTCGGTCTCAAGAGCGGTATTTTCTGGATGCTTATCTGATCTTGGTTTAGGCCTTGGGGGTTTGTACTTGGACAACATCGCCCTTGACTCGAGTGATACTTGCATTACTTTAAATTGTGTGCTCTGCTATGTTTGCTTCTGCTTAGTGTGTGTCTGGGGGCTATCACTGTAGAAAGAGGTGGAGTGGGAGGGTTGTATTCTTATTCCTTTTCCTTTGTGCTCTTTTGGTATGTTGTTAGTTAATTTACTGCTCACTAAGACTGTTGTCTGACTCAAGGCTTTATGTTTTTAATTCTTATTGCCTTGGGCTGTTCGTCCATTTTGGGACGGGCAGACTAGGTAGCAGGTGACAGGTGTTGTTCTTGTTTTCCTCGGTGTTGATATCGAAGACGAGCTAGAGGGTTGCATATTATCTTCTTACTATATGTACTGGATGTTCCGCTGTTTGTATTTTCTCTGAGTGTTATGTAGTGAGGCTTGTTGTATTGACTATTCTGATGTCTGTATTCAACTATTATGAAGTTTTATTGATGAGATTCTATTCTGTGAAGCTTCATAATGTATATGTTCTATTGTATTTTGTCCATGCGCTGTGAGTAATACGATAGATTCTGTTGTTTTTAATTTACCCTGACAATCGTCCATGGCTGCCTGGCACACTTTACAGCGCACTTTCTCTAGGTTTAGTGCAGGGGTTATGGGCGGTCGTCACATTTGGTATCAGAGCTTTGGTTAATCGATTTTACCCAACGCTCGCTGACGTAACTACGTATGAGAGACGTAATTGTAATTTTGATGGATGAATACTATATATAATATAGTAGCTTAGTAGAGTTTGAATCCTTTATGCAGTTGTTTCTCTAGGTGTGCTAATCATTCCTTTTTATAGATATTAAGGATGAGTCGAAGAGGGAGACCGGCTGCTAGGGAAGGCCGAGCTGCTGAAGGGACTGCTGATTATGCAGCCATGTTCGAAGCTATGATGACTTCGATCATGAGGAGGATGCCAGCTCCAGGGCCATCAGTTGATGTTGGAGTTCAAGTTCAGGCTCAAGGCCGGTGGATTTTGCTAAGCTGTGCAAAGACTACGCTGCTCTTGGAGGAAAGGTTTTCTTGGGAACAGAATCAACTATTGAAGTCCAGAGGTGGATAGATGCTTGTAGAAGGATTTTTGGTGATTTGGGAATCGATGATGCAACTAAGAGGAAGTTAGCATCAAGGCAGCTTCAAGGAAGAGCTTCTGATTGGTGGAACTCTATCACCATTAACACTTCGGAGGAAGAGATTACTTGGGAGCAATTCCAAGCCAGATTTGAAGCTAAGTTCATTTCCACTGCTCAGAAGTTTGTTCTGTTCAAGAAGTTTGTGGAGCTCAAGCAGGGAGGAAGACCAGTTCTTGAGTATGTTTCTGAGTTTGAAGCTTTGTCTAAGTATGCCCGGTCGTATATTGAATCTGCTTATCAGAAGAATGAGAATTTTGTGATAGGCTTGGACAGTTATCTTGGGAGGCAGTTGGTGGATCGTTTGGACGATCCATTTGAGAAGCTTGTGGAGAAAGCTCTCAGGCATGAGAGTCTGTTTCCTAAGGAAGGATCTGTTGTTGCTGTGACCAGGGGACTAAACCACAGCAGAGTGGAAACAAGAAGAGGAAGCAGCAGCAGCAGAAGGGTAAGGATGGCCAGAAGAAGCCGAAGGGCGAAGTGACTTGCTACAATTGTCAGCAGAAGGGCCATTTCTCGAAGGATTGTAAGAATCCAAAGGTACCGATGAAGTGTCACAACTGTGACAAGCCGGGGCATATCAGGAAGAATTGTCCAGAACCGAGGAGGGACAAGCAGATTGTGCAAGCTTATGCTTTGGGAGCTGTTCCATCGTCTTCGAAAGCTCCTACCGCTGAAGAGAAAGGAAAGAGTGTAGTGGTTCAAGGTACTCTTTTCCTATGTGGTGTTCCAGTTAGAGTGTTGTTTGATACTGGGGTGTCGCATTCGTTTGTTTGTAGTGAACTTGTAGGCCGGTTGGGTTTGGAACCGGATATTGTTGATAGGCCATTGGTTGTGACTAATCCAGTTGGGGGTTCGTCTTGTTTGTGTATGCTATGCCGTGGTCTGATTGTATCGAGTCATGGTTGCTCTTTTGTTTGTGATTGTTTTGTTCTGAACTTTGCGGGGTTCGGAATTATTTTGGGTATGGACTGGCTTAGGAGGTATGCAGCAAAGGTTGATTGTGAGAGGCTGGAAGTGACAGTCGAGAATGTGGAGGGGCGAAAGATTGTGATACGATGTAAGCATGAAGAAGGTGTCTTCATGAGCTTCATGTATTCGCTGGTTGTTCCACGGGATGGACTGTCATCTGTGCCAATCGCTAATGGATTTGAGGATGTCTTTGACGAGGTCAAAGGGTTACCGCCGCATAGAGAGATCGAGTTTCGTATAGATCTAGTTGAAGGAGCCAGACCTGTTGTGATGCCTCTTAGGCGGATGGCGCCTAGGGAACAGTAAGAGTTGAGGGTGCAAGTTGAGGACCTTTTACAGAAAGGATTCATTCGGCGTAGTGTGTCCGAATGGGGTGCACCAGTTGTGTTTGCAACCAAGGCAGATGGGTCATTGAGATTGTGTGTGGATTATCGTGAGCTGAATAAAGTGACTAAGAAGAACAAGTATCCATTACCGAGAATAGATGACTTGTTTGATCAGCTTCACGAAGCTAAGGTGTTTTCTCAGATGGATTTGGCAACGGGATTTCACCAGTTGAGAGTAGCTAAGGATAGTGTGCCGAAGACTGCTTTTCGAACACCATCCGGTTTCTTTGAGTGGCTGGTAATGCCGTTTGGATTGACTAACGCGCCAGCATATTTTGTGGATCTTATGAATAGAGTGTTCAGAGATCAGTTGAACAAGTTCGTGCTTGTGTTCGTGGATGATATTCTGATTTACTCCAGAACTGAGGAAGAGCACAAGACGCACTTGCGTATTATTTTGGAAATCTTGCGGAAACATCAGCTGAAGGCTAAGTTTTCGAAGTGTCACTTCTGGAAGAGTGAAGTGAGATTCTTAGGCCATGTTATCTCTGGAAATGGAATAGCGGTTGATCCCGCTAAGGTGGCAGCAATCCAGGATTGGGTTAGACCTAAGAATGCAACGGATGTGAGAAGTTTTCTTGGATTAGCAGGATATTATCGACGGTTTATCAAAGACTTCTCCAAGGTGGCTGCACCATTGACAGGATTGACGAAAAAGAACCAAGTGTTCAGATGGGATGCTAAGTGTGAGCAAGCTTTCGGAATCCTGAAAGAGCGACTGACAAGTGCTCCTGTTTTGACTATTCCAAGTGGGAATGATGAGATGGTGGTTTACACCGACGCATGTGGTACTGGACTTGGAGCAGTGCTGATGCAGAGGGATAAAGTTGTTGCGTATGCAAGTCGACAACTGAAGCCGCATGAAAGGAATTACCCGACTCATGATTTGGAGTTAGCGGCAATTGTTTTTGCTCTGAAGATGTGGAGACATTATCTATTGGGAGTTCGATTCAAGTTGTTTACAGATCATAAGTCATTGAAGTATCTTTTCTCCCAAAAGGATTTGAATCTTTGGCAGCAACGGTGGCTAGAGTTTTTGGCATCATATGATTTTGGTATAGCTTATACTCCGGGAAAAGGTAATGCAGTGGCAGATGCGTTAAGTCGAAGACATGCAGGATTGGGAGCCATGTTTTCAGAATGGAAGAATCTCGAGTATTTAGCTGGATTTGACTTCAGGTCTATATGTGAATTGGAACCTGAGATGTTGGCAAACTTATCGATAAGACCGACTCTTGTGGAGAGAATTGGCAAGAGCCAAAAGCGAGACGATAAGCTTGTCAGGATTATCCGTGATTTGGAATCTGGATTGGAACCAGAAAGGGATAAAGGATTCGAGATCGATCAAGAAGGTTGGCTTCGGAAGCAAGGACGACTAGTTGTTCCCGATATAGATGAATTGAGGAGTGAAGTTCTGAAGGAAAGTCATCACTCGAAGCTGACAATTCATCCAGGTGGAAACAAGATGTATCGGGATATGAAGAGAACCTATTACTGGGAAGGTATGAAGAAGGATGTTGGAAATTTTATTTCCAAGTGCATGAACTGCCAGTTGGTAAAAGCCGAATAGAAGAAGCCAAGTGGATTGCTTCAGCCATTAGAAGTTCCTACATGGAAGTGGGAGCAAGTGTCGATGGATTTTATCGATGGGTTACCTAGAACAAGAACGGGAAATGAGGGGATTTGGGTCATCGTAGATCGTCTGACTAAGAGTGCAAGGTTCATTCTTGTTCAATCGACTAGGACTGCATCAAAGTTGGCAGAGTTGTATGTTAAGTGGATAGTTCGATTCCATGGTATTCCCAAGAGTATAGTGAGCGATCGAGATCCATTGTTCACTAGTGGATTTTGGAAGAGCTTCCAGGAAGTTTTGGGAACCGAGTTGTGTTTGAGTACAGCTTATCACCCTCAAACAGATGGACAGACCGAGAGAGTCAACCGAGTTTTGGAAGATCTCCTCAGAGCTTGTGTTTTGGACTTCGGAGGATCATGGGAAGATCACCTTCATTTGGTGGAATTTTCGTATAATAACAGTTACCAGTCAAGCATTGGTATGGCACCGTATGAGGCATTGTATGGAAGACCGTGTAACTCTCCGACATGTTGGTTAGAGACCGGAGAAAAGCTGATACTTGGGCCAGAGATGATTCGACAGACTTTGGATTGTATAGAGATCATTCGGCAACGAATGAAGGCAGCCCAAGACCGTCAGAAAAGTTATGCCGATAAGCGTCGTAAGGATTTGGAATTCGACGTAGGTGATATGGTTTTTGTGAAGATTTCTCCACTAAAGAATGTTATTCGATTCAGGAAGAAAGGAAAATTGACTCCGAGATTTGTTGGACCATTCCCGATCATCGAGTGAATTGGAAAGCTCACCTACAGATTGGAGTTACCGGAGAAGATGTCGAGTGTGCACAATGTTTTTCATGTATCGTATCTACGGAAGTATGTGCACGACTCGAATACAGTAGTTTCTGCAGATAGCTATGAAGACTTCGAAGTTGATCCAGTCGATAAGAGACCTCGTAAGACGCTTCGTGTTGTGGAAACCGACATGAAACAGCTTAGGAGGAAGATAGTTAAGTTGCTCAAGATACAATGGAGTGATGATGATAACGACTGTACGTGGGAGGTGGAAGAGAGGATGAAGGCAGCTCATCCTGAACTCTTCGAGGTATGGCCCTAAGGTATTGTGTCATCTCACGATATTGTAACTTGTTCTGGTGTTAGAATTCTGTACGCTAAGCTAGAATTGGATGCATGGTTTGTTGATTGCTATGGATGGTAGGCATGCAGAATAGTCTTTGATTGCTCATGTTTGTTTGGAATTTCGGGGACGAAATTCCTAAGGGGGAGAGAATGTAACGACCCGTATTTTTACGGATCGAAAAGTTCGTAAAAATCTGGAATTCTTAGCGTTGTTAAGTCGTTTCAGATTTTTAGGAAGAATTTTGTTCAAGTCCTAAGTCGTGACCGACTTATAGATTGGACGACTTAAGGGTAGGAAGATTTAAGTCGGTGACGACTTAAGAGTTAGAGCGTTTGGTAGCTTAGGTCGTGTAGGATGTAAGCATAGGCTTAGGTCGTAGCCGACTTAAGAAGGTGGCGACTCAAGAATAGGCGACATAAGAGGTAAGCGACTTAAGATTTAGGAGCGACCTAAGTCTAAGCAGTTAAGTCGTAACTCAGTTGAGTCGTGTCCGAGTTAAGGAATTAGGCGACTTATAGAGGCTAGCGACCTAGGAGATAGGCAGGTTAGCGACATAAGGAAGTTAGGTCGTTAGACGACTTAAGGTTAGGCAGCGACCTATAGGAGTTAGACGACCTAAGGAGTTAGTAACCTATAGTAGTTAGCGACCTAGTGGTGAGCGAGTTAGCATGCTTAGGTCGTTAGACGACCTAAGGAGTTAGGTCGTATCCTGCCTAAGTGTTAGGTCGCGTGTGTGTGTTAGGTCGTGAGCGACCTAGGGGTTAGGTCGGCATGTGTTAAGTCGCTGGGTTTTTGGCTTAGCATTAGGTTGTGTTATAGTTAAGTCTTAGGTCGTGATGTTTTAGGTCGCGTGAAGGCTTAAGGTGTTTGGTCGCTGGGTGTTAGGTCATGAGCGACCTAGAAGTTGTTGAGTCGAATGTGTGTTAAGTCGCAGGAGCGTTAGGTCGCTAAGCGCATATTCGTTAGGTCGTTGGATCTGGTTAGGTCGTAGAGGCTAGGGGTTGTTAGGTCGAAGGTTGTTAGGTCGTGGGGTTTTAGGTCGTAAGTCGTGGACGACCTAATTCCGAGCTAGCGACCTAAGGTGAATTTCAGCTATAAATAGGAGGGCTTTGTTCCATTTTTGGGATCCGGATTTCGAAGCGATGAAGTGCTGTCATTTTGAGAGCTCGACTTCTACACTTCTTCACTTCTTTTCTCCACTCTAATCTAGTGATTCCTTCCATCCAAAGTGAAGATCGAATCGAAGATCGAAGAGCTTAGATTGAAGATCTTCATCCATCAAAGAGCGATTTCATCATTTGAAGCGGATTCGTGTTAGATCGAGTTTGATCCTTCGCTGTCCAGATCTGAAGTGGGTTCCTTTTGGGTTGTTTAGGTGATTTGGTGAGTGGTGATTATCTCTCACACGGATCCAAAGGAGTATATCGGATCGTTGGCTTGATTTGGTGTTAAAATAGTGATTTCCTTGCATTTTTGTAAACCTAAGTATAGATCCATGTAGATCCATTATTCATGATGATTTGACATCCATTTTACTAAGTGTTAACCTATGCAAGTTCATTCATCAAGATTGTAAAGATAATTCTCATGTTTTCATGCTTATTAGACTTTTGACTCCTTAATTACGAAATTGCCATTATTGTTATAATTGCCTATTTAGATCATATTTGAATGCTTGATTACTTGGATAAATGTTTGATTTGATTGATTGCTATGAATTAGATGATTGATGATTTGATTTAGACCGAAGATGATTCAAAAGCCAAGGGAAAGGCTCTTGAATTGGAAAAGCTGCTCGTGGCATATGTAGCGGATGATGAAGCTCATATGGATAGATTTGATGATGATGTTGAGATGAAGCTTTGCTATGATGATGATGAGGCGAAGCATGATATGAGATAGTCTTGGTCTAATCCAGACGGGATCATTCCAAGCATGTTGATAACTCGGTGATATGGTTCGAGTTTGAGGATAATGGATGCTCGAGAGGCGCTTGAGCTAGTATGGAAATAGTCGTCGAGGAGGATGACTAGAAGGCTGAGATCTCACCGTTGTTGAAGGTTCTAGCATGCTCAAAGCAAGAGTACGTTGGACAGATTCGATAGTCCCTGAAGGCTACTGATTGGTAGTCAAGTACTCTGGGCAGATTCGATAGTCCTAGGCACGGGTCACGACGACGTGCGGGAGTAATGTCTAGAACCGGGGTTTCCATTAGCCCTTGACGGACGGCTGAAAGAATGTGCCGGTCATTCAATTAACGATGATATCGAAGCAATGATAACAGTGATAGCCAGAGTCATGGATGTTTGGTTGTATCGTCATTCGGTCTCAAGAGCGGTATTTTCTGGATGCTTATCTGATCTTGGTTTAGGCCTTGGGGGTTTGTACTTGGAAAACATCGCCCTTGACTCGAGTGATACTTGCTTTACTTTAAATTGTGTGCTCTGCTATGTTTGCTTCTGCTTAGTGTGTGTCTGGGGGCTATCACTGTAGAAAGAGGTGGAGTGGGAGGGTTGTATTCCTATTCCTTTTCCTTTGTGCTCTTTTGGTATGTTGTTAGTTAATTTACTGCTCACTAAGACTGTTGTCTGACTCAAGGCTTTATGTTTTTAATTCTTATTGCCTTGGGTTGTTCGTCCATTTTGGGACGGGCAGACTAGGTAGCAGGTGACAGGTGTTGTTCTTGCTTTCCTCGGTGTTGATATCAAAGACGAGCTAGAGGGTTGCATATTATCTTCTTACTATATGTACTGGATGTTCCGCTGTTTGTATTTTCTCTGAGTGTTATGTAGTGAGGCTTGTTGTATTGACTATTCTGATGTCTGTATTCAACTACTATGAAGTTTTATTGATGAGATTCTATTCTGTGAAGCTTCACTATGTATATGTTCTATTGTATTTTGTCCATGCGCTGTGAGTAATACGATAGATTCTGTTGTTTTTAATTTACCCTGACAATCGTCCATGGCTGCCTGGCACACTTTACAACGCACTTTCTCTAGGTTCAGTGCAGGGGTTATGGGCGGTCGTCACACCGATGTAGTACAAACGGTACATCAGATGAATCGAACATTGACGCAGTGCAAATGGTACGTCCAATGAATTGAACATTGACGCAGTGCAAACGGTACGTCCAATGAACTGGAAAGCCTAGACATCAATGTAGTACAAACGGTACATCAGATGAATCGAATATTGATGCAGTGCAAACGGTACGTCCAATGAATCGAACATTGACGCAGTGCAAACGGTACGTCCAATGAATCGGAAAGACAATACAATTCAGAACATTGACGCAGTGCAAACGGTACGTCCAATGAATCGAAAGGCCGAGACATCGATGTAGTGCAAACGGTACATCAGATGAATCGAAACACATTAAAAGTACTTGGGTTGCCAGCCCACAAAGAAATGAGACGAAGCTCAATAAAATGAAGTACAATCCTTCACATGGACAAAGAGACATCGCACATTGCTAGTCTAAACCATAAAATGATCATCATCGATCATCAAGAAGTGTCGATTACACTAAGCTAGTAAATATAAGAGTTTAGCTTCATGTCCCATAACCACTTGCTTAACTCAAATATTTACGAACATATTGTAGATCTGCACTAGAAAATTGTCACAAGAGTTTCAATCGAACAAGTCCATAAATTAACCGACGAAGTAAACGCAAGCGTTTCATACCACTTGTTTTGCTAAGCCGTTTAATTAGATTTTCTCATACGAATGAGGTAAAGGTTTGTATATACTAATAGATTGGAAAACGGTTTTAAGAAACGAGCTTTGATATTGAAAATAGAGTTAAAATCGTTTTAATGAAAGGGTTTTGATATTTACTACTAGTATAGAAAACCTTTATATTTTAAAGTGACAAATCATAGAAGTGATTGTAAAAACAATCAATCATAAAAATTCACATTCGAAGACGTGAATCAAATCCAATTAAACCGATAAAGAATCCATCAAAATGGATATTCAAAAATCCCGAAAAACGAGTCATCAAAGTCATAATAAATGATAACAACAAATAGGATCATCACGAATCGATTTAAATTGAGAATTCAATCCAAAAAGGCAAACTGGACTGAAACAGCAGGTTCAGTCGACTGAACAGAGTTTTCAGTCGACTGACCCTGTACCTGGAAATTTTCCAGGTTCAGGAAACTTTCTGTTTCCAGGTTCAGTCGACTGAACAGAGTTTTCAATCGACTGAATCATGCCTGGAAACTTTCGAGTTCCAGGTTCAGTCGACTGAACAGAGAATTCAGTCGACTGAATCATGTCTGGGCTGTTTTTCAGCCTATACAAAATGAAGAGACAACTCTTCCAAAACGCAACCGGACGAACATTGGCTCTAAGGGATTATGCCAAATAGCAACCCGGCCCTATATGCTCCTCGGTGCATCACCAAAAGCATGATCAAACATCCATAAAAGGATTTTCACATAAATTTGACTTAGAAACCCAAAAATTGGAATATTCACAAAACCAATCCAAATCAAGGGTAAATACACATGAAGAAGTGTTAGGAATTCATACCTAACAACCAAAGACAATTATAGTTATAGATGTGAGATAAAAATCTCACCTTTTACACAAAAACAATGAAGAGGAAGCTATAGAGCAAGGCAAGGACAAACACTCTTCAATTCCAACTCAACAAGCTTGAATCTAAGCTTAAAAGAGAAACATTTCCTAAATTAGGTTTAGGAAATTTCTGAAATTGAAAGGAGAAAGAGTTGGAGAAGAAGATGGAGATGCATACCTATGGGTTCTCTTTTAATTTGGAGATAGAACTTGATTTGCAAATGGAAACTAGGGCTTGGGAATTCTAATTTCCCATTCCACTCACCATTGTTGCTCAAGAACTGAAATGAGGAGGAAGTGAGGGAGAATGGGGAGGAGTGGTTCAGATTTGGGGGTTAAGTTGGCAAAGGGGCTGAACCTAAATCCAAACCCAAAGTGCAAATGGTCAAATTTTTGACTAGCTCCAAACATATCAAAGTTTATACTCAAAAAGGTCGCAAACGACATTTCGAACTCAATGGAAGTGGTCTCGAGTCCTAATTCAACTGTTTGCAAAAAGTAGCTTTTCGGACTATAATCCGACTATCGATGAAATACTTAAATAAAATATTTAAATATTCGATTGACAAATATGCGGGTTGTTACACTTCACCAAAACAGTTTCATGTGTTTATAAAACATTTAAAATTCATTTTTAAACCTTTTTAAGAGGTTTAACATTCCATATACACCAATTCATTGAATAAAGGAAAGTTATTTCCTTTATGCTTATCGGCGTGTATTCCGTGACTTGCATGTATATTCAACACTCATATTAAGCAACCATCATCAACGATCATAATCAAACATATATAACATCTAATAGCATATAATACTATAGTTTAGGAGTTTCTCACCTTCATTTTTTTCCCATGGGATCGTCTAAAATCGGCTATAGCTCCGCTACGATCGAATCAAAGTTAATGAAATTGAGCTTGAGACCTATGGGAGGGCTCAGCCTAGCTTTGTAGACGGTGGAGCTCGCGACCTTGGTGAATGGAGGAGGTGGTTGTGGTCTTTTAAGGTGGAGAGGAGGAGATTCGTCTTCGTTTGAAGTGGATTTGATAACATATATGTATTATATTATTTTAATTTTCTTTTGCTCAATATTTTGCCATTATTTTGTTAAGCATTGAAGCCATGAAAAAAGCTTGAAAGTGGAGAAGAAGATGATAAGAATATGATGAAAAAATATGAGAAAGTGGGTGGGTATTTATAGGAGAAAATTTGGAAAAAAATCTAATGGTAAAATTACCATTTTGCCCTCGACCCACACCCCTCCTACCCTCCCGCCCCCCTCCCCCCGTCATGCACGGCAGCCCCCATTCCCTCATGTGATGGTGATGTTGAGGTGATGGTGGTGATGATGGTGTTGTAAGGTGAGTTGATGTTTGCTTTTTGGTTGCTTAAGTATTAAGTCTTAGAAAATTATTTTAATATTTTGTAATATGTATATGTTTAAGTGTATATGTACGCATTTTATGGTGTGCATGTGACATGTATATACATGTACATGTATGTGCATAAGAGGATAACAACATTTCAATGACTTTGAACAACTTTTGTTTGTTAAACCGTTGAAAACCAGAAAACCGATTATAAGTCACATTTTCACTTATTAATTTATATACGTATATTTGTAAACAAAATTTGAAAATAAATTTCTTGTCATTATTAATAAACTAAAATGATCACACTTGAATTATAAAACCATATAAATTAATGTTAACAATTATTTACAGTAATTGCTATTATACCGATAAAGCGATATCGATTTTTTCTTATATTTTCAAATCAATTATATATCTTTATAAAATTATTATAAATGATTTATTAACACTTTTAACCATTTTAAATGAATTACTATCATTTAAAAATAATTATTTGAATAATTATTATATCATTAAATCTCAACTAAATTTAATAAATCAATTATTATATTTAAGAGCATACTAACAATGTCATAAATACATTTAAATTTCAAAAATACAATAAATTATTTTATTTCATATTCTTGTTCAATTATAAAATAAGTGTATGTATCCAGCTCTGTGTGTGACGTTTTATGATTATAGAGCTATTTATCGATAAAACAGTTTTCGGCCATTTTATCGATTTAAATTTTGAGGAAAATATTTTTGTAAATATTTATTAAAACTTGGATTATTATTATTTATTATCACTCAAAATAATATTATTTATATTATCAACCTTTTGTTTGAATAATTTTAAAAATAAATATAATTTATCAAAGTGATAAATTTGCGGGTCGTTACAAACTTCCCTCCTTAAAAAAATTTCATCCTTGAAATTTCCCAAAGCAAAAACCCAAAGGTTTTCCCAAAATATTTATTTTTGAACTTACACCCGTACGATATATATAGATCATACGTACGCAATATCTTATTCGATCTTCTATTCACATTCACAACTTTACTTCCGAACTAGTATTGATCCCCCGATACTTTAGTGCGGACTCTGACCAGGCTTTCGGATCAGAATTTTAGTTTTCCTTGCATAGTTCTCAACTATGATAGAAAACTCAAGTATCCAACTACAAATCCTTATCAATGTTCATCGTCAAGAATCGAGTGATAAATCCTTTTTCGGACCATGTAAACACCTCAAAGTTCTGCACTTGAATCTTATATTAAATCGTGCGACGAAATAATCCATATACTTTATATGAGTTGATAATCTTTCCAAAATTCTTATGAGAATACTTCATAAAACTTTCATCTTTTATTCAAACTTTTATAGAGATACTTCTTTATACATAACCCTTTTGCATTTTTATTTCCAAATATATTTCTACTAAAAGAACATTTCTTTTCAAAAGATAAATATCTTTTTATTATAACACATCTCTAAACATATCTTAATGGTTTCTGAAAATAATTCATTAAATTACTATAAACTTCCTTTATCAGCCAGAACTTAATGTTTCTTTATCACATATTCTCTTATATTTAGCTCTATAGACTCTGCTTTCAAGCTTTTTTAATTATTTTATAATATTATTTCTTCTTCATAAAAGAAAAAATCCTTTATATAACTTTTTTTACTTCTTCCCAAGAATTCTCATTTAAAAGATTCATACAAATGTGAAGTTAGAACAAACATCGTATTATAGATTTTCATACGTTTACATTCATCATTTATATTTAAGCTTGGTCAAAAAAGAAAACTCCCTCCCTAACACTGATAGGATACAAAATACTGATTAAAATGACATCCAGCCGAACTACTATATAATAATAAAACTACCCTTAACTTCCCTACCCTATGTCTCTTTTACTCCTCCAAGTCTGAAGCCGATGGTGAACTCTAGTTCCCAAGGTCTATCATAACTTCTTCCACTCCTTCCCCCATCACTCTCTAGCTCATCGTCGGCCTCATTGCCATCCTCTTCTGGTTGCATTTCTCCCCCAACCCGGGGTAGCCAAGGTTGGTTCCATGGGACATGTCCCATGCCAACCAGTATTCCAGGATTATCCCGCCTTCTTCTAGTTCTTCGAGGCCTTGCATACCCTCTTCTCAAGGATTTTCGAATTCTTCGACTCCTTCTTCTTCGGCTATTTCTTCATCGTTGCTCTCCACTTCGTTCCAGTTTATGTATGAACTGGATGATCCTTCCTGCCACACAATATGCTCTCCATCCAAATTCCATATCACATTACTACATTCGCTAGATATAATGGCATCTGGGTCTTTAATCGGTTTCGATTCTTCTTCCATGGGCTCCACCTCTTCTTCTATGGGTTCCAACTCTTCTTCCATGGGTTCCACTTCTTCTATAGGTTCCAATGCGGAGCTAGCGGGATCTGTTATCCAATTTCTTTTCGAGGCCTACCCAGGTTCATCATCACTAGAAATTGTAATTATTTCTGGAGTCATGGGTGGTATAAGCATTCCGGCCATTGGATATCCGTCTTCACCCCTTCGAGTGTATGGGGCATGCTTTTCCTTAATTGGGAACCCACCATTGCTAGGTGGATGTTTCGATTGCTCCTCTTCGTCACTAGAGAGAATAATGAGGCTATCCTTCTCACCCCAATTTGCTCTGGAAGACTCCCTTTTGGAGTAATTTCCTCTATATGGTTTCTACAAGGTAAACAACATTTCCTTAGATATAAGCAATAGGTAATTTTCTTAATCTAACGCATTATTAGGTAGAGAGGTTTGCTAGTTGCTTGGTATTATTTTTCACAAACCAAGGTTTGGTCAATACTTGGAAAATGATTCGAGATTTATTTCTAAAGATAGCTTTTAAAATTCTTTTGTATGACAAAAATGTTTTATCCTTCCAAAAGTCCTTTGTAATCTCACCGATTAATCTATTTTTAATCATTTCTCAAAAAAAATATTTTTAGGTAAAATGATTTCATGTACAAATTTTCAAAACCAAAATCATTTATATATAATATTAACAAATACGGACATACTCAAACTCATACTAGGCTGTTACTAACCCTATCTCTAATGAGTTACTCATCCTGGGGTATTACTAACCTTATCTCTGATGAGACTTTACCCCTACCAAAGCCAAGATGTTCGCTCAACCTAGGCTTTAATACTAAATGTGACGACCCGTTTCTTCGACTCTTGGAAATCGACACTAATACATCCTCGGTATTCACGTGCCGCAAATCCAAGTGTCGGAGAGACGGATCCTCAAGGGTAAGAAAGAAAATAAAGACAGAACAGAATCTCATATATATTATTTCAACATATAATCTTTTTACAGTGGACATTTCAAATACATTTATCGGAGTTAAAAATGGGCAGTTATAAATATCAGCCACTACAAATGCGAAATACAATAGCATAAGGATGTGGTGGAAATGGATAACAATCTTCAGAAGAATCTTCTAAATCCATGCTTTGAGCTCCATCCAGATTTCTTCTAACTAAACCTGACTACTAGGCTGCCCGAGAAAATTAGGGCACCCAAAGTTTAAGAGAAAGGAAAATAAACTCCAGGTCAGTCATGAGACTGGTGTGAGAAACTTAGAATACACGGTTTGAAAAGAAAAGGTATCTCATAAGACAACAACTACACATAAATACGGACGGGTTTTTACCTTATGATAAGCAAAACATTTTCTATGCAAAAATCATTTGATATTATTTTTAATGACATTCCTTTGAAAACATTTGCAAGTGAACTTATTAATCTTAGCCGAAATTGCTACCATTATTAAATTCCGGATATGTTAGGCTCTACAAACAAAACTCTTACAAGAGAATGGATTTCCATACAATGGCAGGTAAGGGACTACCTTCCATACAGTACATCTCTAGAGGAATGTATAAAGGATACACAAACAATCCTCCGCATCTGGCAAGACCGGTCTATCCCTACTTGGCACTCATACATGGCCTGGATAGAAACCGAATATGACACTACCCCGGTCGTAACCGACCTATCCGGGGCCCCATAGCATACACCACATACTCGACATATAGAGAGTAATCTAGAAAGGTGATGACCATACCCTAATGGTTGCGAACCACATAGCCTTGCGGCGTACCATGTTTAAGCCATTACCGGATGATGAGGCCTGAGGTAGCGATTACCTTTCTCATAGCACATTCCACTTTGAATGCCACATTGCCATCCAATAGTCACACAACTGATTTCTACAAATGTATAACTCATGAGCTCGTACGTCTCAGTAAAGGGTGTTAAGCTAAGAGAAGTTACCTTCTCTGCCACCAAACAGATGATACGTTCATAGAGATCAATTTATGTAACTAGAAAAGCAACGTCATACATTCGTCCATACAAGTTGTCTAGGAACATGACAAACCGAATGTACTCTCTTACCATATCATGTCGAGAATTACCCCTAGGATTAGTAGCGAGAAGTCCTTGCGTCGAAGATCTTAAATGAAGAACTACTGCTACATAAAATGATATGTGAAATTTCCCCCAAGGGTCCATGAGAAGAAGCCTTACATTCCATCTTCCAAATCATATCCATGTCTTTACTTCGAATACATAAATTGGTTCGAAGTGGTCTTTAGATAGGAATTACACAAATACGACCTCGGTTCCTTCGAACCAATCATTGATAAAAGAGGTCAAGTAAATAAGTGAATAATATTAGATTAATTCATTCCTTTTATCAAAAATATCTTTTAGAGATATATAACTTTAAAAACATTTCTTTCTAGTATATATGGAATCATTAAACCTCTCTTATCAAATCCTTTGATTACATAAAACCTTTTTAAACTTGGAATAATTTGAAATTATTTCATTTTCACTTAGGATAATATTTCCAAATCATTTTATTTAAATCTTAACATAGATATCTTAATTCAAGACCCAAAATTTTGATTAAGTTAAAACCATGCTAACTAGGATGTTAATCCAAAACCAAAAAATATTAAGTGAACAGAACCTATAGAAATCATCTTATTCTACTCAATATCAATTCCTGTATTCAACAAATACTATAAGCGGAATAACGACGAACTCACCTTTTAAATTCCACGAATAGTACATGTTCCCTGTTTGGGCTTTAACACCAAGTATAAGAAGATTAACCCCACAAAATCCAAGTTATTTATATTTTGAGAGTTATATCCTTTATACTTTGGAAAATTTTGATCCGAGTAAATCAAATTTACTATCCCATCCATCGGGCCAGTCCGGATAGCCAGGGAGAGCAGGAAACTGGTTTTCCAAACTCATGCCTAGACACTATCTCTTTGCCACTCATAAGGTGGTCAAGTTATATGATCGACTCTAAATCAATTAACATTTAACCATTCCATAAATCCTTCAAATCATCCTTAAAATAATTTATTAATCATTTTAAAATATTTATAAAATATTTGGAAAAGAACGGTTACGTTTAAAACTATATTTCAAAAGTTATAGAAAAGTGTTGCGGAAACTACTTTTTAAGCTATATTGATCAAAACGACTTTTTATCATTTGGAGATTCATCTTTATAAATCAAATCACTTTTAAAACATTTTAAAATATTTTTAGAATTTATTTAATATTTTTAAATAATTTTAAAATATCATTTTCAAAGAAATCCTTTTGTGGATTCCGAACTACAAAACCACGACTTTTCCAAAAATTTGTTTTACTCATATTTCAAAATCCACTTATCGAAATCTCGATTTTCTTTCTTTATTTGAAAACTATGGATATAATAGTTTGGAAAATTGTTATCTTGAATAATTCTGAGCTATATTTCATTCTATATACTCGTTTGACTTTTATGCCGCGAAATCGCGAACTGCCGTTACGCGACGCGCTTAATTTTTGATTAAATTTTCAATCACCTTTCAAACTTCACCAAAACACTTTCATATATTTATAAAACATTTCAAATTCATTTTAAAACCTTTTTAAAGAGGTTTAACATTCCATATACACCAATTCATTAAATAAAGGAAAGTGATTTCCTTTGTGCTTATCGACGTGGATTTCCGTGACTTGCACATATATTCAACATTCTTATTAAACAACCATCATCAACGATCATAATCGAACATATATAACATCTAATAGCATATAATACTATAGTTTAGGAGTTTCTTACCTTCATTTTTTTCTCATGAACTAGTCTAAAATCGGCTATAGCTCCATTACGATCGGTTCAAAGTTAATGAAATCGAGCTTGAGACCTATGAGAGGGCTTGGCCTAGCTTTGTAGAGGGTGGAGCTCACAGCCTTGATGAATAGAGGAGGTGGTCGTGGTCTTTTAAGGTGGAGAGGAGTAGATTTGTCTTTGTTTGAAGTGGATTTGATAACATATATGTATTATATAATTTTAATTTTCTTTTGCCCAAAATTTTGCCATTATTTTGTTAAGCATTGAAGCCATGAAAAAAGCTTGGAAGTGGAGAAGAAGATGATAATAATGTGGTGAAAAAATATGATAAAGTGGATGGGTATTTATAGGAGAAAATTTGGAAAAAAATATCTGATGGTAAAATTACCATTGTCCCCTCGACCCACACCCTTCCTACCCTCCTTACACGCACGGCGGCCGTCATTCCCCCATGTGATGGTGATGTTGATGGTGGTGGTAATGGTGTTGTAAGGTGAGTTGATGTTTGCTTTTTGGTTGCTTAAGTATTAAGTCTTAGGAAATTATTTTAATATTTTGTAATATTTATATGTTTAAGTGTATATGCACCTGTGTAGTTAATGCCATGCTATTACCCCGCTATAACCCTGTTATATCTCATAGCGGATTTCTACCGCTACGATTTTTCCATATAGCCCCAAAATATAGCCTTTCCGCTTTATACCTCGCTATTTACGCTATATCCCGTTATTCCCGCTATATTCCGCTATTTCCGCTATATCTTCTTTAATAAAATGAATTGAAAAATTGCATTTATACATTATAAAAATTATGAAACTAATTTATTTGATTTAATTTTTAATATAGTTTCAAAAATTAAAATACTCTAATATTCTACTAAATTCAATTATGTTATATAACAGTTTTACGTTTATTTAAAGTATATTCGCACATGTTTTTATTTAAAATTATTTATGTATTAATTATAATTCAATTGAATGATAATTTTTCATTTAATTACCATTTATATATTTGTAAAAACATTAAGTATGAGTTTTATATGCTATTTTAGAGCCATCTGCTATATCCCGCTATATCCTCGTTGTATCCTCGCTATGACTTTTGCACCTCCATCGCTTTGAATCTGCCGAGCGCTTTAACTACACAGATATGTACACATATATGTTATGGTGTGCATGTGACATGTATATACATGTATATGTATGTGCATAAGAGGATAACAACATTTCGATGACTTCGAACAACATTTGTTTGTTAAACCGTTGAAAACCGGGAAACCGATTATCAGTCACATTTTCAATTATTAATTTATATACATATATTTGTAAAAAAAATATGAAGAAAAAAAATCTTATCATTATTAATAAATTAAAATGATCACCTTGAATTATAAAACCATACAAAAAAATATTAACAATTATTTATAGTAATTGCTATTATATCGATAAAACGATATCGATTTTTTCTTATATTTTAAAATCAATTATATGTCTTTATAAAATTATTATAAATGATTTATCAACACTTTTTAACCATTTAAAATGAATTACTATCATTTAAAATTAATTATTTGAATAATTATTATAATTATTAATAATTAAATCTTAATTAAATTTAGTAAATCAATTATTATATTTAAGGGCATTACTAACAATGTCATAAATACATTTAAATTTAAAAATACAATAAATTATTGTTTTCCATATTCTTGTTCAGTTATAAAATAAGTGTATTTATCCAGATCTGTGTGCGACGTTTTATGATTATAGAGTTGTTTATCGATAAAACAGTTTTCGGCCATTTTATCGATTTAAATTTCGAGGAAAAAATTTTTGTAAATATTTTTTTTAAAATAGGATTATTTTTATTTATTATCACTCAAAACAATATTATTTGTATTAACAACCTTTTATTTGAATAATTTTAAAATAAATATAATTTATCAAAGTGATAAATTTGCGGGTCGTTACATATTCTGTCACTCTAAGACGATGTGTTGCTCATTTGAGCTTTGTTATCCTTTGTCCGAAATGACTAAACCCAAAGAGCGAGTGGAAGTCAAGCTATGTGGGGTTGCTCCCATTAGGGTATTTTCATATCAACTCAAGATTGGATTCGGTTTGCACATTAAGATGTGAAATGCTCGAATTCTCGGTAAGGTTGGTGGGGTCTGGCTTGGACGTGTCCAAGAGATGTCACGGAGTATATGACCCTATCAAGTATATCTCTAGAGGTATACTTTCGGTAAGGGGGTGCACCCTCCTAGTCATTGTTGGAAAAACTTCTCTTTTTCCCTTATTGTTAATTCAAATATTTGAATTGGTTCCTTAATTGTATTAAGAACTGCCTTATGCTCTTCTCAATGTTTAATTATTGGTGTCTATTCTTTCAAGTCTGGAATTTGATATTATTTATTCTCATGCATTAAGTATAGGATTTGTTATTACTAGTACCTACTCTTTTATTTGGATTGTTTCTGTTGTTTATTTCCATTCTTTCTTGATTGGATTGTTGTTCTGATTTGTTTCCCATTTCATCATCTATGGATGTTATTCTTGTGAGGTAAAAACCTGTTACGCGTTAGCGATGTGGCCTAACAGAATTTTTATATGTTCATCATACTACTTGAGTTTTCTCATGTAGGTTTTCCAGACTGACTAGGGTGATATTTTATTATAATGCTTAGGTCAGACCGAGTTTTTCCTAGGTTAGCTTTGGTGATATGGAGTTATTGGAGAAGATCTAGATGTTCACATATCATAGTATTTTATTTTCCATTGTATTATTTTGTATACCTATTAGCAATTGTAAGGTCAAATTTTTTTTACCGGCCAGCTGATAAGGTTTGCTTTTAACTCTGATGTACTCTATATTTTGGAGTGACAGTTTTTACTGTCTTTGTTATATTATATGTTGTCGATTCCGCCGTGAGATTCTGATTTCTTTGTTCTCTGTTCTTTTCTTTTTATTTTATCCTAACAATATGCCTTTCCGACGCTTGGATGTTTGGCATTTGAATACCGTGTATGTACTCGGTGTCGACTTTCGATGGTCGAAAAGGCGGGTCGTTACATATATACATACAAATATACATATACACTTGTATTATATATATATATATATTACAAAAGATCTAAGAATTTTTTCATAAACTTCATCCTTAAGCAAACCAAAGTCAAATTCTTACACACATTAACTCACATACATGGAGGTACATGGGAGGTAGCATAGCCGTGCGCCTTGAGGTGATGGGGAGGGTGTGGGCAAGGGAATTTTGGTCCATGCACATTTGGATATTTGTTTCCAAAAAATTTCCAATAAATACCTATATTTTAATTAGCAAAAATAAAGTAAATTTATATAAGTATATATACATTAGTAATCCAATTCAAAACAAGCTCAAACTACTCCTCTTCTCTCTCTAAACTCACGGCCACCACCTCCTACCACTCAAGGTTGAGCCCATCTCCACTTCCAAGCTTAGGCCGAGCCTATTCAAAGGTCCAAGGCTCAATTCCATAGGCTTTGATTCGATCGTAGCGAAGCTATAGCGAATTTTCGTAAAGTTAGAAACCAATGAAGGTGAGAAACTCTATTTATATTATGATATTTTGGATGATATATATGTTTAGCTATGCTTGGTTGTGATAATTGTGAACAATGTTTGGATATGATAATATGTTTGTTTAGATGTGTAAACAATTCACGTTTAATACACGTCGAATATCACAAAGGAAATCACTTTCCTTTTGATAAATGATGTGGTATATATGAGATTGTTAAACCTCTTTAAAATGGTTTAAAATGATTTAGAAATGTTTTATAAACATTTAAAAGTGTTTCGATGAAGTTTGGAAAGGATATGAAAAATTAGTCAAAATAGGAGCATCGCGTATCGGCAGTTCACGATTTCGCACCGTAAAGTTTAAATCTATTTATACGATGGATTCGAAGTCAGAATTCTTTGGAATAAGAATTTTCCGAACTCTTATAATCATAGTTTTCAAAAAAAAATGATCGAGATTTCGTTTTGTGATAACCCGGATTTTTGGACATCTATTAATTGATATATTAGCTGGATTAAATTAGTAGAAATACTAATTTATAAGTTAAATAAATAATTCTGACAATAAAAATATATATCTGGATAAATATTGGTTTGATAATCTTCCTAATATAATTATCTAAATTAGGCAAATTATCTTTTTAAAAAAACAAATTGAATTTGTGTTAGTTTATATATATTATTTGAGTTGAATTTAAATTGAATTTGAATTTGGATTAGAATATTGAAATTCAAAAGATAGATATATATCTTAAATATATTTTGGATTTGAAATTATATTATAAATGATTTTATTTAGAATATAGTTTGTTTTATATTATTTTCTTTTATAGGATTTTATTTATATAAATTAGGATATGTATTTATTAATTAGGAAATTTATTATAAAAGCTTTTTAAACCATTTAAAAATTTATATATTCATGCAAATTACAAGTGTTAATATATAAGTCTTTCTAATAACATGTGTAAGAGGATTAACTAACGTAAAAGACAAGTGTCACCATTCTATTTTTATTTTCTTTTATTTTTAATAAATCCTAATTAAACCTATATAAACTTATATCTTTTATCTTCATATCTTTTTCCTATCTTCTTTCAAACAAAGATCTGTAACAATCCAGAGAAAAGAAAGAAAAATAGTCTGTAACAAAATACTCAAACCAATAACAATTTCCTCTCCACAATTCCAAAATCTGAAGCTCTTCATAATTCAAGTGCAACTCAGTTTCAAATCTAAAAGCAAGCTTTTCAAACTCAAGTACAACTTAGATCAGAGGCAAGCTAAGCAATTTATCTCAGATCAATTTCAGTTTTCAGTTTCAAGAAGAATCAAGCTATTCAAATTTTCAAAGTTTTAACTGCTTCAAACTGCTCTGCTCGTCATTAACAGGTGAGTAAACATATATTTAAAAGGCTTAAGTAAACTAAATCTGTGCATGAGCTTCTTGGATTATATTTTGCTTTGCATGTGTATTCTTAAGTATGTTCTCTGTATATATGAATGTTTGATCTGTGCATGTATGATATGTTTGTTCTCCTCTGTTTTCCAAAGTACAGAGTTTAAAAACAAGTCAAAAATTCAAAACTCTTTTTCTGATCATTGTTAGGCTTTGAAATTCAAACACAATATGATTGTTAAAACATAAATTAAAGCTTAAAATTGTATTCAAGCTAAATAGGTTTGAAAATCTTGTGGACTTGAGTAAATACTGTAAGATGTTTAAAAATGTTAAAAATCAAACAATATATTTTGCTGATTCAAGTATACAACTTGAATCGTCACCGAAAAACTTGATTTTTAAGATGAAAATCATGCTTTTAAATTGCAAAAACTGTGAGGAATTCTTTGTTAACTAGAAAATGGTATTTAAGAGTTTCTGGTGATCGGCTGTGCTTGGGAGGTCGGGATCTTGGATGAAGCAAGGATGATGATCAGGGTGTTTGGCAAAATTGGTAGAAGAGAAGACTGTTCGTCGTGGCGGCGGCGGTGGGTTAAAATAGTTTTTAACCCTAGTTTAGTTTGGGGTCGGAATTTGTGATCGTCGAGGGGTCTCTGGTTGATTGAGTGGCGTCGGACTTTGGGAAGTGGTGGCGTGGAAGCTAGGCAAGATGTGGTCGGAGTTGCAGCGGCACCGGTGATCGGAGACGTGGATTCGAGGAGTTTTTCTGGTGATGGTTTAGGTTCCAGTTTCGACTGTGATACTCGATTTTGATTTGTGGCTTGAGCTTGTGGCTTGAGCTTGTGTTTTGAGGGTTAGGATCGAAAGTTTCGACGATCGTCGATGTGATGGAGGGTTCATCAGAGGTCGGAGGCGACTCAGGCGATGGTGCACGTGCACGGCGATGTTTTCGTGTCTGGGTGTTTGGGTTCGTGAGTGACTTGAAGGAGTACTCGGGGGAAATGATGTTAGGCTCGGGTATTATTTCGAGTTCGTGACTGTTTTAACGTAGCATTTAAGTTAATTAACTGATTAGAGATTAATTAATTAAATAATTAAATTATGATTAAGCATTATTTAATTAAGTAATTAGATGTTAATCAATTGGTAATTAAGGATTGATTAACTTGTAATTAAGAATTAATTACTTTGTAATTAAGTTTTATTAATTAAAAATTAAGTTTTATTAATTAAAAATTAAGGTTTATTAATTAATAATTAAGGGGTAATTAATTAGGTAATTAAAGATTAATTAATTGATTTGTAAGGTAATCAAGGAATGATTAATTAATTAAATGGTTTGTAGTTAATTAATGATTGATTAAGCAGGGTTAAGTGATTAATTCTTAAGTAATTACTTTAATTAAGTGATTAGAGAATCATTAATTAATGTGATTAATTAATTAAGGAGATCAATTAAAAGTTAATGTGAATGGTTAAGGCTAATTAATCTATGGGGGTAATTAAAGGTTAATTACTTAATGTAATTAAAGGATAATTAATCAAGGATGATTAATTAAGATGGATGATTAAAGAATGATTTATTAATCGGGTTGTAATTAATAAATGTTGAGTATGCAGGATTAAGGTAATCTAAATGATTAAAGTTGGTAATTAATTTAATTGGAGATTAATTAAATTAATTAGGAATTATATATCTAATAAATATTGTTATGAATGGTTTAATGATATTGGATGACTTGGATTGATTTTATCTCTAATGGGTGATTGAGATGTGTTGTGATATGAATGGGTTAAACTATGATAATGTAGGTTACCTATCTAAGTTGAATTGTTGTATGATATCCTGGGTATGAATTGTATTGTTTAAAACTTAACAACTTGGATTAGAGATGACATTGAATTCGAAGAGACCAGAGTCGGGTATCCGTAAATACCCGAAACCACTTTGATTCTTTATAAATTTGAGCTTAGAAGCAAACATGCTGGAATGAAATAAGTTAAGTATCATGGATATTTAAAACTGGATAATGATTCTTGGATATTGTTTTGAGATAAATGATCGACTTAAATAAGATTAGAACTCGTAGAAAAGTACGAGTTACCCTAGTAATTCACTTAAGTTATATAGCTTGTTATTTCATATTATGGGTTTACTCACGCTGGTTTCCAGCCTGACCTGGGTGTTACTTTGATGTAATGCTCGGGTCAGACCGAGTATTACAGATTTTCAGGTAAGAACGTTCTGGAGCTCAGAAGGTGAGCTAGATGGCAGAAACGTATGGAGTGTAACTCGCTGAATATTATTGATTTGTATCTGGGACATATTGTTTTACTGTCCAGTTTGTCTGTGATTGATTGTAACTCTGATGTATTAAAATGTAATTTAACAAGTACAGCTTTTCTTTGTATAAATGTTATTATATTTTGATCCGCCGCGAATGTGAGATTCTGTGATTGTTTCCTGTTTCTTCTTCTATCTCTTTTCTTCTTTTCCTAACTATCTGGAATTTTCGGGATTGAAAATTTTGGGTCGTTACACGTTTAGTAGATTTTGAAATATGAGCAAATCAAGTTTTCAAAATAGTCGTGGTTTGGCAGTTCGAAAACCAAAGCGATAAATTCTTTAAAATTGATATTTTTAACCCTTTAAAAATATGAAATAAATTCTATACATATTTTGAAATGTTTTAAAAGAGACTAGAGTTATAAAAATGGATTTCTAAATGATAGAAAAGTTTTTTCGATCAAATAAACCTTAAAAGCACTACTCGCAGCACTTTTTGCAGCACTTTTAATAACTTTTGAAATATGGATTTAAACTTAAGAATTCTTTCCCAAATATTTTATAACCGTATTCAAATAAATAATTAAGTATTTTAAAGATGATTTGGAGGTTTAATGATTAATTTAAAAAGAGTTTAAATAAATGATTTAAAGATAAGCTATTAAAATCTTGTGAGTTAATCTTGGCTTTAAAAGCGATGAATATACTAGATTTTTCTGTTCGTGAGATCTGAATGTGAGGTGCTTAAACCAAAGAGATGTTCAGGAGCAACCAGTGCCCTGGCTCACCCAGCCTCTTTCCTGGGCGAGGAATAGATAAGGTCGAAATGTTGGAAACGAGACAAGTATAAAAGATTCAAATTTATAAATTTAATACAACTTTGATTGTGTAGAAATAATTTTCTTATACCTAGTATTAAATTCCAAGGAGGGAACCCGTACTATCCATGTAAATTTAAAAGGTGATTTACCGTTATTCGATGGATGGTAAAGGTTGAATTCGGAATTTGATGTTGAGTAGAATTAGTATCATTTCTATCGACCCTTTTTACTCAATAAGGTTTTGCAATGTGATTTATGAGAAATGATTCTGATTTGGTCCAGAGTTAAAGAGAGGTTTAATGATTCCATATATACTAGAAAAGAATATGATTTAAAGACTTATATCTCTAAATGGGATATTTTATTTGGTAAAAGATATTGATAAATGAAATAATAATCACCCTCAAACTTAACATCTTTTACCGATGATTGGTTTGAAGGAACCAGGATCGGATTTGGGTGATTCCATTCTGAAAACTACTTCGAACCAATATACGCGTTCGAAGCGAAGACATGGAATGATAATAAATTAGAAGATGGAATGTAGTGCTGCTTGTCACTGATCCTTGGGGGTAATTTCACATATATATATATATATGGCAGTAGTATCTTCATTTGATCTTCAATGGAAGGGCTGCTCGCTACTAATCCTAGGGGTAATTCCCGACAGGATGTAGTAGGAGAGTTATTCGATTTGTCCTTTTCCTGGGCAACTTGTATGGACGAATGTCTAACATTGCATTTCTAAATTGCACGTACATTGATTTTTACAAATGTACATCTGTTTGGTGGTGTAGGAGGTAACTCCCTATACTTAACACTCTTCTTTAAGACGTACGAGCTCAGAGTTTGTACATTTGTGGAAATCAATAGTGTGTTATGGAATTAGCAATGTGGCATTCAAGTGAAATGTGTGCTATAAGAAAGGTAATCATTACCTCGAGCCTCTTCGCCCAAGAATGACAAAAACAGGGTAGATACGGTAGGGCGATGTGGGTCGCACCCATTAGGATGTGGCCATCACCTTTCTAGATTACCCTCTATATATCGGGTATGTTGTGTATGCTATGAGAGCTCTCGGATAGGTCGGAAATGACCAGGGTGATGTCATATTCGTACTATCTACGGTAAAGGTAGGCCGGTTCTGAGTTGGTAGAGAACCATCTTTTAGTGCCTCGGTGCATTTTTCTAGAGATGTATTGTCAAAAGGTAGTCCCTTACCTAGTCATTGAATGGAATTGATTCTCCAATACGAGCCTTTATGGTTTTAGTTGTAGAACCTAGTATGTTGGAACTTAATAATGTAACAATTTCGGCTAAGATTATACATATTTATTTGAAAGATTTTTCGAAGAATGTCATTAAAGATAATATCCCTGATTTTGTGCCGCGAATGTTTTGGTTATCATAAGGTAAAAATCCTTTATGTGTTTATGTGCGACGTGGTCTTATAAGATACCCTTTGTTTTCCAATACCCGTATTTTTTAGTTTCCTACACAGTCCCATGACTCACCTAGAGTTTATTTTCTTTTCCCTTAAACTCTAGGTGCCCTATTTTTCTGGATAGCTAAGTAGTCAGGTTTAACTTGGAGCATTGTGATGGAGCTCGAAGTCTGGAGCTGAAGATGTTCCTGTAGATAGTTCTCCATTTCCATTTCCACTGCATTAGTTTGCTGACTGTATTCAACATTTCTAAGGACAAAGATTTATAACAGTCCAGACTGATTTATAAGATAGGCTCTGATAAATGTATTTCATATGTCCGCTATAAAGATATATATATATATACATATATTGAAATAATATATGTTATTCCATTCGTGTAAGATTTTTCTCTGCCCTTTTTTCTTTTTACCCTTTACTGTCCATCCTTCTGGCACTTGGATTTGTGGCACGAGAATACCGAGGATATATTAGTGTCGTTTTTTAAAGGTTGACAGGGCGGGTTGTCACATTTGGTATCAGAGCTTAGGTTCAGTGAACACCTGAGCCCGATAGGGGTAAAGACTCATCAGAGATAGGTTTATTAATACTCTAGGATGATTAACTCATTGGAGATAGGGTAAGTGATACCTTAGATTGAGTTGAGAGTATTATATAAGAGCGCGTGTTTGTTTATGATATAAAAAAATGATTTGTTTTGAAAATTGGTAAATGAATTTTTTTACCTAAGGTCATATTTCAAATATAAAGAATATATTTTGGAAAATATAGTTAGTTATGATATTGAAGTCATGAATTGGATAATGGTTTTGAAAACAAGTTAGTTAAATCAAAAATAAACATCTTGTGATTATAATTTCATAGTTTGACTATAAGATGTTTACTAATGGTATTGAGAGGATTAAGAATAAGGAGGAAAACCTAAGATTTGGAGAATGTGAACTTTTATCTGAAAGGATTTTGAAAGTCGATGATAATAATGATTGAAAAACATTTTTAAAGAATCAAAAAGATTTTGGAAAGAAATAAAACATTTTGATAAAGACCTCGATTTGTTTCCTAAGTATTGATCAAACCTTGATTTGAAAAGCAGAATACTTGTTAAGTTAGGATAAATACTTAGTGTCTTCTTCTAAGTATTTGTGTTTATATTTGAAGAATTCATACGGAGGGAAGTATTCAAAAGGAGAAACCTCTAGAGCAAATTGGGGTGAGAAAGATGATCTAATCATTCTTTCAAGTGATGAGGAAGAATCCATAGAGGAGGAATATGATCTGTATACTCGTAGAGATAAAAACGTTTAACCGATAGTGGGAATGCTTAAGCCTCCCCTAACTCCAGATCTGGTCATAATATCTAGTAACGTTGAGGCCGCTCCAGCCTTGAAAGGAGGGGGATCACTGACCCCGCCAGTTCAGAAGTCGAACCCGAAGAAGAACCCGTGAAGGAAGAGTCTGAACCAAAGGAGGACCCGAATGATATGATATCAAATAAATCGAACCACAATAGTGGGGGCAACAATATCATATGGGAGATGGATGGGGACCATGTTATTTGGCGCGAGGAGTCATCAAATTCATACATTCAGTGGGATAATATGGAAGATGATGAAATGGAAGATGTGGATGAAGCTGAGGAGAAATTCGAGGATCCCGGGGAGATGGAAATGCAAGGATTGGAGGAATAAGAGGAAGGGAAAATGCTGGTCGGACTTGGACATGTTCCATGGAATCAACCTTGGCTACTGTATGGGGAAAATGAAGATGAAAATGAAGCTGACAACAAACAAGAGAATGAGGTAAGGATGTGGAGGAAGTTTCATTGGAGTTTGAATATTGGAGTGCATCATCGGCAACAGATTCAGAATGATGATTGAGATTGTTGTTGAAGACTAGTTATATCTATCTAATATTAGGTATGAAGTAGTAGTTTATAAGTATGGCGTGTGATGAGGTGATGCTGTGGTTGGCCATATATTTGTATATATATTAAGAACTTCAATTATGTACCCAATTAGGATGGGAATGACTTAAGAATGACCAAGTGGGGTAGAAGTGATGAATGTAAGATATAAGGATGTATAATATAACTATGATATTTCATTTTGACTTCACTCATTTGCAATTATACAAGTCACGTAAGAAAAATAATAAGAATTCTTGATAAAGGAAATAAATTATATTATATGGATTTTATTATAATTTATAAATAAAAGATAATTTATCAATTTAATGAATTATTTTGAAAATGTTTTTTTCAGAAACTTTAAGATATGTTTATGGAAACGAAATGTGTGATAATAAAAGATGCTTATTATGGTTTTAATGGAAAAGGTATTTATCTTCTGGAATAAGATGTTTTCCTTTAAGAAGAAATATTTAGAGAATAAATTTATATATAAAGAAATGTCTTTATAAAAGAGTTTGAATCAAAGTTAAGATTTTAAAAAATGCAATCATGAAAATATTTTGGGAAGGTTAATAAGTACGTATGAGGTACATGAATTATTTCGTCGCGCGATTCTGATCAAAGATTCGAGTGCAGAACTTTGAGGTGGTTTACACTAGTCCGAAAATGGATTTATCACCCGATTCTTGACGATGAACATTGATGAGGGTTTGTGGTTGGATACTTGAGTTTTTTTATCATAGTTGAGAGCTATGCAAGGAAAACTAAAATTCTGATCAAAAAGCCTGATCAGAATCCGCACTATAAGATCAAGGGATCAATACTAGTTCGGAAGTCAAGTTGTGGATTCGAATAATAGATTGAATCAGATATTGCGTACGGATGATCTATATACATCATATGGGTGTAATTTAAAAAAAAATATTTTGGGCAAACACCATTGGGTTTTGCGTTGTAATTTCAAGGACGAAATTCTTTTAATGGGGTAAGTATGCGACGACCCGCAAATTTATCGATTTAGTAAATTTTCTTTATTTTTAAATATTCAAATATAAGCTTTTTAAAACATAGATTATGATGTTTTAAACGATGATGGTAATCTTATTTTGAATAAGTATTTGCAAATTATATAAACTTTGAAGAAATATCAATAAAATGGTCGAAAATCGTTTTATCAATAAACAGCTCTATAATTATTAGAAGTCGCGCATGGAGCTGGATCCATACACTTATTTATCCATTTAAACAAGAGTATTAAATAAAATTATTTATTTTATTTTGAAAATAAAATGTATTCATGACATCATCAATAATGGCATCATATTTAAAATTGATTTATGAATTTAAATTAAGATTTAATGATTTAATAATTATTATAATTATTCAAATAATTCTTTCAAATGATAATAATTCATTTTAATTAGTTATGAAGTGATAAT
Organism: Allium fistulosum; assembly: GCA_030737815.1. Classification (NCBI taxonomy): domain Eukaryota; kingdom Viridiplantae; phylum Streptophyta; class Magnoliopsida; order Asparagales; family Amaryllidaceae; genus Allium; species Allium fistulosum. The sequence goes on from CM060903.1 coordinate 847,609,622, forward strand.
AGATCATTTATAACAGTTTTATAAAAATATATATTGATTTGAAAGTATAAGGAAAATTGATGTCGCTTTATTGATATAATAGCACTTTTTGTAAAAAATTGTTTAATATTAATTTATATGGTTTTATAAATCAAATGTGACAATTTTAATTAGTTAAAAATGATAAGAAATTAGTTTTCAAATCTTGTTTACATTTATATGTAAATTAATTTATAAGTGAAAATGTGACTAAGAATCGGCTTTTCGATTTTCAGCGGTTCAACGAACGAAAGTTATTCAAAGTTGTTGCAACTTTGTTTATATGTCTGTGCATTATATAACATACACATGCACACCCTAATATATATACACGAACACATATATATGTACAAATATACATATACGCTTATATATATATTATAAAAGATCTAAGATACTTTTCATAAACTTCATCCTTAAGCAAACCAAAATTAAACTCTTACACATATCAACTCACATTCATCGAGGCACAAGGGGGGTGGCATAGCCGTGCACCTTGAGGTGATGGGGACGGTGTGGGCAAGGGCATTTTGGTCCATGCACATTTGGATATTTATTTCCAAAAAATTTCCTATAAATACCCATCCATTCTTTCATAATTTTAACACTATTATTCATCTTCTTCTTCATCTTTCTCAAGATATTTTAATGGCTTCTCCACTTAGGAAAATTATGAAGAAAAATTAGCAAAAAGAAAGTAAATTTATATATAAGTGTATATACATTAGCAATCCACTTCAAAACAAGCTCAAACCACTCCTCTTCTCTCTCTAAACTCACAGCCACCACAACCTACCACTCAAGGCCGAGCCCATCTCCACTTGCAAGCTTAGGCCGCGCCCATTCAAAAGTTTAAGACTCGATTCCATATGCTTTGATTCGATCATAGCGAAGCTATAGCAAATTTTCGTAAAGTTAGAAACCAATGAAGGTGAGAAACTCTATTTGCATTATGATATTTTAGAAGATTTATATGTTTGGCTATGCTTGGTTGTGATGATTGTGAACCATGTTTGGATATGATAATATATTTGTTTGGATGTGTAAACAATTCACGTTTAATATATGTTGAATATCATAAAGAAAATCATTTTCCTTTAGTAAATGAAATGGTGTATGTGAGATTGTTAAAGCTCTTTAAAATGGTTTAAAATGATTTAGAAATGTTTTATAAACATTTAAAAGTTTTTCGACAAAGTTTGGAAAGGATGTGAAAAATTAGTTAAAATAGACGTGTCGCGTAACGGTAGTTCGCGATTTCGCACCGTAAAGTTTAAATCCATTTATACAATGGATTCGAAGTCGGAATTCTTTGCAATAAGAATTTTTCGAATTCTTATAATCATAATTTTCAAACAAAAGAAAAGGATCGAGATTTCGTTTAGTAGATTGTGAAATATGAGCAAATCAAGTTTTCAAAATAACCGTGGTTTGGCAGTTCGGAAACCAAAGCGATAAATTCTTTAAATTGATATTTTGAACTCTTTAAAATATGGAATAAATTCTATAAAATAAATACTTGAGTTACAAAAATGGATTTCTAAATGATAGAAAAGCTGTTTGATCAAATAAGCCTTAAAAACACTATTCGCAGCATTATTCGCAGCACTTTTTGCAGCACTTTTAATAACTTCTGAAATATGGCTTTAAACTTAAGAATTCTTTCCCAAGTCTTTTATAAATGTTTTCAAATAAATAATTAAGTATTTTAAAGATAATATGGAGGTTTTATGATTAATTTAAAAAGAGTTTTAATATATGATATAAAGAAAAGCTATTAAAATCAAGTGACCTAATCTTGGCTCTAAAAACCGATGAGTAAACTATATTTTTCTATTCGTGAGATCTGGATGTGAGGTGCTTAAACTAAGGAGATGTTCAGAAGTAACCAGTGTCCTGGCTCACTTGGCCTCTTTCCCGGGCGAGGAATAGATAAGGTCGAAATGTCGGAAACGAGACAATTATAAAAGATTCAAATTTTTAAATTTAATACAACCTGGATTGTGTAGAAATAATCTTCTTATACTTGGTATTAAATTCTGAGGAGGGAACCTATACTATCCGTGTGAATTTAAAAGGTGATTTCACCGTTAATCGACGGATAGTAAAGGTTGAATACGGAATTTGATGTTGAGTAGAATTAGTATAATTTTTATCGACCCTTTTTACTCAATAAGGTTTTGCAATGTGATTTATGAGAAATGATTTTGATTTGATATTTCCAAAGTTAAAGAGAGGTTTAATGATTCTGTATATACTGGAAAAGAATATGATTTAAAGGTTTAAATCTCTAAAAGATATATTTTATTTGGTAAAAGATATTGATAAATGAAATAATAATCACCCTTAAACTTAACATCTTTTATCGATGATTGGTTCGAAGGAACAGAGATCGAATTTGGGTGATTCCTCTCTGAAAACCACTTCGAACCAATATACGCGTTCGAAGCGAAGACACGATATGATAATAAATTAGAAGATGGAATGTAAGGTTGTTTGTCATTGACCCTTAGGGGAAATTCCCATATCATATATATGTGGCAGTAGTATCTTCATTTGATCTTCGATGCAAGGATTGGTCGCTACTAATCCTAGGCTGGATTCCCGACAGGATGTAGTAGGAGAGTTCCTTCGGTTTGTCTTGTTCCTAGACAACTTGTACGGACGAATGTCTGACATTGCATTTCTAAAATGCACGTACATTGATTTTTACAAACGTACATCTGTTTTGTGGTATATGAGGTAACTCTCCTATACTTAACACCCTTCTATTAGACGTACGAGCTCAGAGGTTGTACATTTATGGAAATCAATAGTGTGTGATGGAATTGGCAATGTGGCATTTAAGTGAAATGTGTGCTATAAGAAAGGTAATCGTTACCTCGAGCCTCATCACCCGGGAATTACAAAAATAGGGTAGATGCTGCAGGGCTATGTGGGTCGCACCCATTAGGATATGGTCATCACCTTTCTAAATTACCCTCTATATATCGGGTATGTTGTGTATGCTATGAGAGCTCTCGGATAGGTCGAGAACGACCGAGGTGATGTCATAGTTGGTACTATCTACGATAAAGGTAGGCCGATTCTGTATTGGTAGAGGACCATCTGTTGGTGCCTCGGTGTATTTTTCTAAAGATGTACTGCCGGAAGGTAGTCCCTTACCTTGTTATTGTATGGAATCCATTCTCTAATATGAGCCATTACAGTTTTAGTTGTAGAACGTAGTATGTTGGAATTTAATAATGTAACAATTTCGGCTAAGATTATATATATTTATTTGAAAGAGTTTTCATAGAATGTCATTAAAGATAATATCCCTGATTTTTCATAGCAAATTTTTGGGTAATCATAAGGTAAAAATCCATTCCGTGTTTATGCGCGGCGTGGTCTTATGAAATAACTTTTATTTTCCAATACCCATATTGTTGAGTTTCTCACACCGGTCTCATGACTGATCCAGGGTTTATTTTCTTTACCCTAAAACTCTAGGTGCTCTATTTTTCATGACAGCCAAGTAGTCAGGTTTAAGTTGGAGCATTGTGATGGGGCTTGAAGTCTAGAACTGAAGATGTTCTTATAGATAGTTCTCCATTTCCATTTCCGCTGCATTAGTTTACTGATTGTATTCAACATTTATTAGAACAGAGATTGATAACTGTCTAGGCTGATTTATAAGATAGACTCTAATAAATTTATTTTAAATTTCCGCTGTAAAGATATATATCGAAATAATATATGTCATTCTAAGATTATGTTCTGTCTTTATATTTTCTTTTTACCCTTTATTATCCATCCTTCCGACACTTGGATTTGTGGCACGTGAATACCGAGGATGTATTAGTGTCGATTTTCGAGGGCCGAAAGGGTGGGTCGTCATGAGTATCTACATTGATGTTAAATAGTATCTTTAAGTTGAAAGAACCATGTAATATCATCACTTCGAGATTTCATGTTTGACCTTAGTTATTACTAACCAACGGGAAATTCTCGAGCGAGTCATTCCATAGTTATCCAATAACTATGAGTATGTAACCCATCGATGCCCTCAACAAGCATGAGTAGTACAATGCCTATATTTGTTAAGTGTTGCATACTCATGTCTCAATAGATGCATCGATAACCTTTCTCAAAACATATTGATCATGAATATTAAAAATAATATGTGATTTTATTTTGCAATAATTTTCTCATGATTACAACTACTTGTAATTATTATCACATAACATGTAATTTACGCGTTTTCTAATTAATATAATTTAAATTAATTACTTAACTAATTATATCACAATATAACAAAATATATAATAGAAATTAAACACATATATTACAAAAAAGATTGGTTATAGAGTTAGATATATGTAACAAATTACATAATTTCCCTTAAGACATACCACTAACTCTAAAATTTAAAAGGCAGCAGGGTTAAATGGTCCCCTACCATCTTTATTATAAACGAAAATTATAGCAAAAAGAAAAGTGAAAAATTAAGAAATAAAAAGCTACAAAAAGGAAAACAAAAACTAGGGTTACATAGGGTCAAAAATCATCATTAATGCGCCATCTAAATAGCGAATTAAGGATGTTGTTAGGCCTATGCCTATTCATAAGAACCTGATTCCCTTCCAAATATTCTAATATAGTCAAAAATCCGTTATAGCAGTGGCATTAAATAGATTGTTTCTTTCCTACCATGTTTGCATTAAGAACACTAGAACAATCGGTAACATAACCGAGCCACGGTCCTTTCTCTTAGTTTTGGCAAATATCCATTTCCATGATTTTCAACCTGATACATATCAAAGCTTTAATGACCCTTATCAAGTATTTTCCTCCAGATACTAACGATGATAGGATATTCAAAAAAAAGATGTTTTTGTGTTTCAATATATAGGTCAAATATAGCACGGTTATGGCTAATATTCATACCTTTAGCGATAAGTTTGTCCCTAGTTAAACAGGCATTGTGGATAACTTTCCAAAGCATGAAGTTGTGTTTGTGTGAACTATAATGGTTCCAAATCCTCCTAAAATATAAATCATCATTTGGAGCTATCATAATGACAAGGTTGCAATATATCACATGGATAGAGTGCTCAGAGTTCTTACTTCCCCATGTAATCTTGTTGTTCATGTCATGACATTGCATTTGTTCAAGTGTTCTCCAGAGCTGCCTTATTTGAGTATTGCTAGAGTAAGGAAGAACTATACCTGAATCTTGGATGTGGTATTTGATAACGACGGATTTTCTATCGGTTAGAAAATTCGTCGTTATCAAACAAATTTTCGACACTGTTGCCGGGGAATTGCAATTTTATTTTAATTTTATTCTTCGAATTATTTTTGTTTGATTTTATTGCGTGATCATTTTGTGTGTTGATTTGCATAAATTTTTTTTATTGTTGTGTGATTGTATGTCATTTTTATTTTCATCTTGTTTGTGTGCATCTCTTATTTTTGGTGTCATTTGGTTTTATTTTAATTAGTGTTAGCTTTCAAAAAAAATTATTGCATTACATAATGCATTTCCAAATCAACATTTCATTTTTGTTCACATACTTTTTTCTGCACACTGTTACATTTCATTTTTTGTTATAGTGTTACATTGTATTTCTCTATTACAACTTTCATATCTCCTTTGGCATTGACCTAGTGCGCTCTACTTGCAGCCTAAACCATCCTCTGCCTTTCATTCAATCACCCTACCCACCACTACAACTGAATACAAAACACCACAGCCATACAACTACAACCATCACCTGACAGTGCAACAACCCAGAAACACCTCTCTGACCATACTTCAACTTCAAGTATCCCTATCACCACATACCATTACAAACTACCTCTGCCTGAACAATATCATCACCCACCACTGTTACATTGCACTGCATACCACCATTCTCCATTGCCAATACCGTTACATTGCCAATACTTCAACATATTTCTCTGCATACCTTTCCACGCCAAAACTGTGCTTTGGTTCAAAACTGTGCACTATTTCAAATACCCACCTTACTGCACCATCACCATAAAACTGAACTCCTCCATTACAATAAAACTGCTGCACACATCCTCTACAATTCCCCACTGACCAAACCAAACCATTCTCCACCGACCATACCACAACCATAACCAAATACCAAACCACTTCAACTTCACTGACCAAACCAAATACTAGTGTAACAACCCGCATATTTTAAAGTTTTGAATATTTAAATATTTTATTTAAATATAATTATTAATCAGATTAAAGTCCGAAAAGCTACTTTTTGCAAACAGTCAAATTGAGACTCGAGACCACTTCCATTGAGTCCAAAATGGCATTTGCGACTCTTTTGAGTATAAACATCGATATGTTTGGAGCTAGCTAAAATTTCGACCTTTTCACTTAGGGCTTTGGGTTGGGTTTCAGCCCATTAACTTAACATATCAACCCAACTCCACTCCACTCCTCTTCCTTACTTCATAATATTTCCTACAACTTAAGCTTTAGCAAAAATGGTGGTGGAGATGGGAAATTAAAATCCTAAAGCCTAGTTTCTTTAGCAAATCCAGGTTTTAGCTCCAAATTCAAAGAGAAACTATTGGTAAGTATCTCCATCTTCTTCTCCAACTCAATCCCTCTTTAAATTCAGAAATTTCCTAAACCTAACTTTGGAAATGTTCTTCTTTTGAGCTTAGATTCAAGCTTCTAGAGTTGAGTTTGAAGAGTGGTTGATCCTCCTTTGTTTCCAAGCTTCTCCTTCATCATTTTTAGGTTTAAAAGTGAGTTCTTGAACTCACATCTATGTCTATAGCTTTGATTGTTGTTAGGTATGAATTACTAACATCTATTTCTTATTCAGTTGCTTTTGAATTTAATTGGTTTGGTGAATTTTCCTAATTTTGGTATTTTGAAGTCAAAATTTATGAAAACCCTAGTATGGGTGTTTAGACATGTTGTTTTGGGTGAATTGAAGAGCCTTTAGGGCTGGGTTGTCGCTTGGCATAAATCCTTTGTCGCCGTTGCTCTTTCAATCGCTCCGAATCCGAGAAGTTGTGTAGGTTTGCCCATTTAAGGGCTATGAAAATTCTATCCTGCTACAGGTGACAGACGTCTGTGGATTATCCACAGACGTCTATGGCTTCAGGAAAAATATTTCCCGAAACAGGTGACAGACGTCTATGGATTATCCACAGACGTATGTGGCTGTTGATTCTGGAAATTAACCTATTTTTATGTGGATTTCCAAATTTATCGATTTTTGATTATCCATATAGTTATTGTCAATTAATATCAACTTTGATGATTTCTTTCTGGATTTTTGGTGTTTCTATTTGATCAATTTGATATCAATTTCCATGGCTTGATTCACGTTATCGAAATGTGAATTCTTGTGATAGATTGTTTCTACAATCATTTTGTGATTTGTCACTTCTAAATATAAAGGTTTCTATACTAGTAGTAAATATTAAAACTCTTTTACAAAGATGATTTCAACTTTATTTTTAATACAAAGCTCTTTTATAAAACCATTTTCTAATCTATTAGTATATACAAACCTTTACCTCACTCGTATGAGAAAATCTAATTAAACGGCTTAGCAAAACAAGTGGTATGAAATGCTTGCGTTTACTTCGTCGGTTAATTCTTGGACTTGTTCGATTGAACTCTTGTGACAATTTTCGAGTGAAAATCTACAATCTGTTCGTAAATATTTGAGTTAAGCTAGTGGTTGTGGGACATGAAGCTAAACTCTTATATTTACTGGCTTAGTGTAATTTACACTTAACTTCGAGTGGAACTCTATAATTTGTTCGTAAATATTTGAGTTAAGCTAGTGGTTATGGGACATGAAGCTAAACTCTTATATTTACTAGCTTAGTGTAATTTACACTTATCGATCATTGATGATCATTTTGTGATTTAGACTAGCGATTGAGCGATGTCTCTTTGTTGGTATGGGGATTAAAACCCATTTGGGGAGCTTCGGCTCAAATTTGGCGGGGTAGCGACCCGTGGTCTTCGGACCGTTCGTGGAGAAATTGGCTCAATGAGTCTGTGCATGAGTCGTATCTTTTAGGGTGCGTCGATGTTCGGCTCATTTATCCGCGTGGGGAATGTACCACGACCGAATCTGTGCATGAGTCGTATCTTTTAGGGTGCGTCGATGTTCGGTTCATTTGATGGGTTAGCGACCCATGGAATAGCGTTCCGTTTATGTTGCACGTGTTTGGGAGTTTTCATGCTCCCGTTTGTGATAGGCCTTCCCCCTTTTTGTGATTTCTGGATTTCTCGTTGTGATTTCTAGAATTTGTATTTCACCAACTTTTGCGTTTGGCATTTATATGTTTGTCAATATTTGTAGTTTGGTGAATAAAATAAAGAATATGATATTCCTTTTGGTGCTTCGAGATTCTTGAGATATTGTATGATTTTGTCGTTATTTGATGTATACTTGACACAGTATGGCATTTCTTTGTTATCATACATTTTTGGTTATATCTCTTATCCTAAATCATTTTATCTGATAATTATAGCTAGACTGATCCGTTTATTATTTTCTTCTTAAATAATACTCGGGTCGGACCGAGATATTTCAGGTGCTCCTGCTTGACTTCTTATCAGGGATTATCATCTGATTCTTTTGGCTAACTACTTTAGATTAGTAGTTTTTTTTGTTATTATACATTTGAGTTATAGACTCCTTGATGTATAATTATTCTTTTGTCTAGCACTTGCACCTATTCTTTTGTGATGTAGTGGATCTTGTTTGACCACTACTTTGATGTACACTTTTGTGTGTTATATTCATATCTGATTCCGCCTTTGTGATATGAATGTCTGTGACTGATTTGTGTTATGTTTATTTTTATATTTGTTTCCAAAGATTACTTAGCCACTGTGTGGTAGCTTTGTGTTTGTATTGGATATGTCAGATTTCCTCTTGAAATGAAATGCATGTTATATTTTATGACATATCGGTGCTCGCACAAAGCAATTACACAGATGGTCGCTCCTCAACAGCCTTATTCTTCGTGCTAGTTGACGGCATTACATCGTAGTGTCCTTGGCTAGCGTGAGTATAGAGATGGGTTTCACAGCATGGTATCAGAGCAAAACTTCGGAACAATGTAGAATAATCTAACAAGGATCATTGTTCTAAGTCTTTCTTAGGAGTCGTACCTTAGGATTTTATTCGAGTCAATTGGACCCGTTTTATCCTATTTTCTTTTGTGATTCCTTGTTTTATCAATCAAGTTAAATTGAAATTCATTCTATGAATAACCTTTTTCTTCTTTCTTTCTTTCTTAAAGAAGAGAAATGGTTAGATCTGGCAGCCCCAGCGCCGGTCAATCCAGTAGTCCTTCTCTGGATGGCGTATTTATGTCTGCCCAACAACTTTTGGATCTTGCAAAGAATCAAAGGTTTATATGTGCTTTGAGTAAGAACGCTGAAAAGGTTTTACCTCTGAAATTAGAAGTGCCTTTCGATCAGCTTGTAGATATCACTCTTCGACCAGAAGAGGCCGATAAAGAAAATGATGTTGAAGTTGTGGATGCCAAACAAAACTTCAACCTCAACAAGAAAAGGCATATTAAGTTCAAAAGCCCTAATCCCAACAAGAAAGGGAAGCAGGCGGTTTCGGTAGCAAAGACTCCAATCCCTAATCGTGGACAATGCTACAATTGTGGTTCTATGAACCATTATGCTAATAGATGTCTAAAACCTCTCTTTTGTCGTTATTGCAAAAGTCCGGGTCATCTTTTATCTTCGTGTCCCAAGCTTCCAAACAAGAGAGAGGGAAAGCTAAATGTTGTGCAAGCCCCTAGCAACTCTTCTCTTGGTCAAGGTATTTTTTATTCAATCCTTGATGACATTTGTTTTGTGATTATCTTATTCGAGTTCTTTTTGATATGGGTTTCATCTCATTATGTTATATCAAAAGAACTTGTTGATTCTTTTTCTTTAAATATTTTAGGCTTGATGACTTCTTTGAGAATTGCGAATCTGGTTGATGGATCCACAACACTCAGTCTATTTCTTTCAAAAGATGTTGAAATTATTTTATGTGATTTTTTTTTCTTTTTCCGAGCCAATTTTCATGTTATGCTTTACTTGGGCTTTGGAAATTTATTTTTGTGAAAGGATTGGCTTATTATGAAGCCCATATCCTATTTCCCGAGTGGACTATTCATCTTCGACATTCTCAATCTGTTAAGCAGATTTCTATTTTTCTTTGTGATTTCGATTTCAAATTTTTAGTGGCATCATTTTTATTCTTTAAGCCCTCATGATGAGGAAAGTGTTATTTCTCTCATCTAAATAGTTGTGAAATTTTCCGGTATTTTTGAGCTTGTCTTAGGATTATCACCTAAGCAATCTTTTGAGTGGTGTTAAGGTCTTTTTAGCTCGACCTTGCCACCGGTTTCCATTAGCTACGAGTTGCGGAAGTTAACATTCCACTTTCCGCATTCCACACTCATTATGGTTCTTATGAATGACTTATTATGTCAATCAGTTTGCCCGGCTTATTTCATCCATTTTATGGATTGAGTATTCTACGAAAATCTCGATGACTCCATTTTTGTATTTATTGATTTTGGATGAAAATAGCAATTTAAAATTTTGCAAATCTTTTTCATAAGATTTATTTATAAGTATAATTGGATTTTTTTGTTCTTAAAACGAACAAAGAATATTCTTAATAGTTTTTTTTTGAGACATTTTTATCATAAAGAAGATGATTTTGTGATTGTATTGCCCGTTGAGTGCTTTAAGAATTTTGGTCGGTGCGCTTGATCAACGTTATCAATAGGAATTTCCTAAATGCTTTGATGAGACAATCAGACACATTAAATTAACTTATAAAATGTAATTTTTTATAAAAAGATAATTTCATAAAGATAATTTAATTTTGAAAGTTTTAGCTTTTCGGGAAAGAAGATTATCTAAAAGAACTTTTTTCCGATACTTCTATTCTTGTGATTCCCGAGGGGAACCAAGACTTTATCTTTTGTACCGATGCTAATAGTATTGGTTTGGATGTCGTTCTCTTGCAAAAGAGAACGTGCTATCATTTGTGCTTCTAAATCATTAAAGCCGATCGAGACTAGGTATGCCACTCATGATCTAGTGCTCGCGGCTATTGTTTTTGCTTTTAGAGTTTGGCATCATCATTTTGGGGGAGAAATTTTTCTCCACCTTGATCATAAATCTTTGGAATATTTATTTTCTCATAAGGAACTTAATTGGTGTCAACAATGTTGGCTCGAGTTCCTTGCATCTTATGATCTTGATATTCTTTGTTTACTCCCGGATTGGAGAATCGTGTTGCCGATGCCCTTAGTCTTAAGCAACAAGCGGTTATTTCTTTGATGATATCCAAATGGAATGATCTCGAGATTTCCTCCACTTGTGAGATTCGAGATCGTGAATTCCAATTCATGTTCATCTCTTGTTTTATGTAGCCTTGAGGCTCATCCTTCTCTTTTGACCGCATCCTTGAAGCTCAAAAGCTAGATCCCAAATTGGCTCTTCTTAGCCGAAATTTTAGGGATAAAATTGATATTGAAGGTATGAAAGACTTTGACATTGATTCTCGTGGCGGTATTCGAAAATTTGGTAGACTTGTCGTGCCAAATATTAGTGGTCTTCGCAAAGACATATTAGAAGATTCCCATCGTTCTAAATTCACCATTCATCCCGGTAGTAGTAAAATTTACGCGGATATGAAGCGACTTTATTATTGGGAGGGAATGAAATTTGATATCGCTAACTTTGTTAAGCGTTGCATGACTTGCCAACTCATTAAGGCCGAGCATCAAAGGCCCGGTGGGTTATTGCAACCTTTAGACATCCCAATGTGGAAGTGGGATCAAATTTCCATGGATTTTATTGACGGCCTTCCCCGTTCTCGTTCGGGTCATGATAGCTTGTAGGTGATAGTTGATAGACTTACTAAATCCGCCCATTTTATTCCTGTTCGGTCTAATCGGACCGTTCCTCTTTTGGCTAAACTCTTTATTAAAGAAATTGTTAAATTGCATGGAGTTCCTACTTCTATTGTTAGTGATCGTGATCCATTATTTACTAGTGGATTTTGGAAGAGTCTTCAAAAAGCTTTGGGAACGAAGCTTAATTTTAGCACCGCTTATCATCCGCAGTCCGATGGACAAACCGAGCGTGTGAATCAAACTCTTGAAGATCTTCTTCGTTCTTGTGTTCTTGACTTTGGTGGAAGTTGGGAAGATCATATTTCTCTTGTTGAATTTTCCTATAATAATAGCTTCCAATCTAGTATTGGTATGGCACCTTTCGAGGCACTCTATGGAAGGCCATGCCGATCTCCTTCTTGTTGGCTTGAGGCCGGTGAGAAGCTATTTTTAGGTCCAGATTTTATTCGTGATTCCACAGAAAAGATTGACCTTATTCGTCATAGGATGAAAGAAACTCAAAGTAGGCAAAAATCTTATGCTGATAACCGAAGAAGGAAATTAGAATTTTCTGTGGGAGATTTTGTGTTTATTCGTGTTTCACCTATGAAGGGTGTTGTACGTTTCAGTCGATCGAGAAAATTAGCACCTCGATATATTGGCCCATTTCCCATCACCGAACGCATTGGTTCTGTGGCTTATCGCCTTTTATTACCGGCTCAGTTTTCTGCTATTCATGACGTGTTTCACGTCTCTCAACTACGAAAATGCCTTCGAGACTCCGACACTATTCTTGAGCCCGGTATTGTTGAAGAAATTGAAGTTTCGCCTAATTTAACATATGAGCAACATCCTATTCGTGTTATTGCTTCGGAGGTTAAACACCTTCGAAATAAAGATGTGCCGCTTGTGAAAGTTCAATGGTCCTCAAATCCTAAGGATTGCTCTTGGGAATCTAGAGAATTCATCGAGCGAACACATCCGGACTTACTCTCTTGAGCACTTTGAGGTGAACTTCTTATTTCAAAATTTCTTCTTTTTGTGTTGATATGCTTTTGTTGTTGTTACTTCTTATTTATTTCTTAAAGATTGCGAGGACGCAACTTCTTTAAGGAGGGGAGTCTGTAACAACTCGCATATTTTAAAGTTTTGAATATTTAAATATTTTATTTAAATATAAATGTTAATCGGATTAAAGTCCGAAAAGCTACTTTTTGCAAACAGTCAAATTGAGACTCGAGACCACTTCCATTGAGTCCAAAATGGCATTTGCGACTCTTTTGAGTATAAACATCGATATGTTTGGAGCTAGCTAAAATTTCGACCTTTTCACTTAGGGCTTTGGGTTGGGTTTCAGCCCATTAACTTAACATATCAACCCAACTCCACTCCACTCCTCTTCCTTACTTCATAATATTTCCTACAACTTAAGCTTTAGCAAAAATGGTGGTGGAGATGGGAAATTAAAATCCTAAACCCTAGTTTCTTTAGAAAATCCAAGTTTTAGCTCCAAATTCAAAGAGAAACTATTGGTAAGTATCTCCATCTTCTTATCCAACTCAATCCCTCTTTAAATTCAGAAATTTCCTAAACCTAACTTTGGAAATGTTCTTCTTTTGAGCTTAGATTCAAGGTTCTAGAGTTGAGTTTGAAGAGTGGTTGATCCTCCTTTGTTTCCAAGCTTCTCCTTCATCATTTTTGGGTTTAAAAGTGAATTCTTGAACTCACATCCATGTCTATAGCTTAGATTGTCGTTAGGTATGAATTCCTAACATCTATTTCTTATTCAATTGCTTTTGAATTGAATTGGTTTGGTGAATTTTCCTAATTTTGGTATTTTGAAGTCAAAATTTATGAAAACTATAGTATGGGTGTTTAGACATGTTGTTTTGGGTGAATTGAAGATCCTTTAGGGCTGGGTTGCAGATTGGCATAAATCCTTTGTCGCCGTTGCTCTTTCAATTGCTCCGAATCCGAGAAGTTGTGTAGGTTTGCCCATTTAAGGGCTATGAAAATTCTGTCCTGCTACAGGTGACAGACGTATGTGGATTATCCACAGACGTTTGTGGCTCGAGGAAAAATATTTCCCGAAACAGGTGACAGACCACTGTGGATTATCCACAGATGTATGTGGCTGTTGATTTCTGGAAATTAACCTATTTTTATGTGGATTTCAAAATTTATCGATTTTTGATTATCCATATAGTTATTGTCAATTAATATCAACTTTGATGATTTCTTTTCTGGATTTTTGGTGTTTCTATTTGATCGATTTGATATCGATTTCCATGGCTTGATTCACGTTATCGAAATGTGAATTCTTGTGATAGATTGTTTCTACAATCATTTTGTGATTTGTCACTTCTAAATATAAAGGTTTCTATACTAGTAGTAAATATTAAAACTCTTTTACAAAGATGATTTCAACTCTATTTTTAATACAAAGCTCTTTTATAAAACCGTTTTCTAATCTATTAGTATATACAAACCTTTACCTCACTCGTATGAGAAAATCTAATTAAACGGCTTAGCAAAACAAGTGGTATGAAACGCTTGCGTTTACTTCGTCGGTTAATTCTTGGACTTGTTCGATTGAACTCTTGTGACAATTTTCGAGTGAAAATCTACAATCTGTTCGTAAATATTTGAGTTAAGCTAGTGGTTGTGGGACATGAAGCTAAACTCTTATATTTACTGGCTTAGTGTAATTTACACTTAACTTCGAGTGGAACTCTATAATTTGTTCGTAAATATTTGAGTTAAGCTAGTGGTTATGGGACATGAAGCTAAACTCTTATATTTACTAGCTTAGTGTAATTTACACTTATCGATCATTGATGATCATTTTGTGATTTAGACTAGCGATTGAGCGATGTCTCTTTGTTGGTATAGGGATTAAAACCCATTTGGGGAGCTTCGGCTCAAATTTGACGGGGTAGCGACCCGTGGTCTTCGGACCGTTCGTGGAGCAATCGGCTCAATGAGTCTGTGCATGAGTCGTATCTTTTAGGGTGCGTCGATGTTCGGCTCATTTATCCGCGTGGGGAATGTACCACGACCGAATCTGTGCATGAGTCGTATCTTTTAGGGTGCGTCGATGTTCGGTTCATTTGATGGGTTAGCGACCCATGGAATAGCGTTCCGTTTATGTTGCACGTGTTTGGGAGTTTTCATGCTCTCGTTTGTGATAGGCCTTCCCCCTTTTTGTGATTTCTGGATTTCTCGTTGTGATTTCTAGAATTTGTATTTCACCAACTTTTGCGTTTGGCATTTATATGTTTGTCAATATTTGTAGTTTGGTGAATAAAATAAAGAATATGATATTCTTTTTGGTGCTTCGATATTCTTGAGATATTGTATGATTTTTGTCGTTATTTGATGTATACTTGACACAGTATGGCATTTCTTTGTTATAATACATTTTTGGTTATTTCTCTTATCCTAAATCATTTTATCTGATAATTATAGCTAGACTGATCCGTTTATAATTTTCTTCTTAAATAATAATCGGGTCCGACCGAGATATTTCAGGTGCTCCTACTTGACTTCTTATCAGGGATTATCATCTGATTGTTTTGGCTAACTACTTTAGATTAGTAGTTTTTTTTTGTTATTATACATTTGAGCTATAAACTCCTTGATGTATAATTATTCTTTTGTCTAGCACTTGTATCTATTCTTTTGTGATGTAGTGGATCTTGTTTGACCACTACTTTGATGTACACTTTTGTGTGTTATATTCATATCTGATTCTGCCTTTGTGATATGAATGTCTGTGACTGATTTGTGTTATGTTTATTTCTATATTTGTTTCTGAAGATTACTTAGCCACTGTGTGGTAGCTTTGTGTTTGTATTGGATATGTCGGATTTCCTCTTGAAATGAAATGCATGTTATATTTTATGACATATCGGTGCTCGCACAAAGCAATTACACAGATGGTCGCTCCTCAACAGTCTTATTCTTCGTGCTAGTCGACGGCATTACATCGTAGTGTCCTTGGCTAGCGTGAGTATAGAGGTGGGGCTTCACAACTAGCATACCACCAATCTCGCTGCTGCCATCGCACCATACAACTGCCGCCATACTACCTTGCCAAAGCCACTTCCAAGTATAGATCACTACTTACTTCACTCAATACTTCACTCATTACTCCATACCGCCATCACTCCATACTTCTCCACATTGCCTTCAAACCATCCAAACCTCCTTATTGCCATCACTGTAGACTCCCCCTTTTGTTTACCACTACATTCCTCACTCACCACCTACCCATACTTCATCCCACTGCCCTGACCATCCCCCCCCCACACTTGATTTCGTGAAGGCGAGAATTCATTTGGGAATTAACGAAGCGGGAAGCAGTTTTTTCTGTTCATGTTAAAAAAAAGCAGGTTGTGATTTTTTGTATTGGGCTTGGTTTGAATTTTGTTATTTTAATTATTAGTTTTGTTTAGATTAGTTTTTTTAGTCTGTTTTAGTGTTTTGTTGAAATCACTTGTTTTATTTTGAATTGAATCTTTTGTTTGATTGTCAAGTATTTTGTTTAGCTTGTTTAATAAAATTAATATATATATATATAATAAATAAATAAAACTGTATATATCTTGTTCGAAATTTCAGGTTGCAAAAGCAGAAAATCAAAAGGAAGAATCGCTTGCTAGTTCGCTCTACTTGCCAAATTGCTTGCTTAAAAAAATAGCTGCTTTTAAAATAAATTGCTAATAATTTTGCACGCTCTAGTATCGTGCCCTTATCTCTTGTTTTTAGTTTCCCTACATTGTTGGTTGCTTTCATTTTAAAAAAATTCAAAAAAAAAACAAAATCAAATTTCATTCGTAGTTGCATTGTTAATACACGTTTAATTTCTTTTTTGCATTCATCTCATCATATTTTTATATTTCTAAGAGCAACACCCAAATCCACATAAGGTGGGGGATTTCATCACCCCTTCCTTGGCCCACAAATTACATTTCATCGTAGAAATTGACTAATAATAACGGTTAGACATCGGACTTAAGGGTGTTACGAGCTCGCTTAGGGCTTAATTGTATCTTGACAAGTTTGTCTTCTTTCAGTAATTTAATTTCTTGGTGTCTAAGCTACGGTAGAGCAATAATCATATATAAATATTACGATGATTCGTAAATATTATGGTGATTGTTTCTCTGAAGGTACTTAAACCTTCGGTTGCATTGCTACGGTGATTCATGGTGCACCGATAACCACAGTCTGTTACCTGGCTAAGAACTATTTTGTTGAATTAAAACAAAGTGTGATTATATAATTTTGGGTTAGGAGCTACTAAGGACAGAAAATTTGTATTTAAGTCCTTGCATTCATTTAGTTGCATTATTCCATGCATATATAAAAAACAACAAAATCCAAAACTAAAAAAAATGTACATTTTACTTAACTTAGTTCTTGTTTAATCCAGAATCCAAAAAAAACAAGCATTTTACTTGAGTTAGTTTTTTTTAAAAAAACAAAAATCTACATATATATATATATATAATCTTTTCAAAAACAAAAAAAACTGAAAAAAAAAACAAAAACATATAAAAAAAGAAAAACTTTGAAAATCCAAAAAACAAAACAAAAATCAATCTCCCTTTTGAAAAATAAATCCTTTCTTGGTAAATATTTTGCCTTCCAAAAAATAAATATATATATATAATTTCACTTGACTTCATTTTTCGAACCTTATTTCATTCTCTTAAACTCAATTCTAACTTCTTTCTCCCCTTAACTTTTGCTTGTGCATGAGTACTTGGACTCGTGACATAACAACTAATAGTTTAACTCGGACAAACGACCCTCCAATGATGGTGAACGAAAACGCCCCTCGAACTCTCATGGATAGAATCTTTCCCGATAGAGTTTCTATTCCTTCTTGTATCACTTTACCCGCCCCTATGGGTAATCACTTCGAAATTCACTCAAATCATATTGCCATGCTCCTAAAATTTGGCAATTTTGAACACGATGACCCATACATTTTCCTAACGGAATTCCAATAAGTTTGCGCAACCATTAAACTCCAACAACTTTGTGACGATGGAATCAAACTTCGATTAATTCCATTCGCCCTTACCGATTATGCTAAAAATTTATTGTACAGCTTACCTTCAAACTCGATCAAAACTTGGGAAGAATTCGTTAAAGTCTTCTTAAAAAAGTTCCACCCCTTGGAAAAAACAACTAAAATCCGAAACGAAATTGTCGATTTTCATCAATCCAGGGGTGAACCATTCGGAAAATATTTTGAAAGATTTAAAGAGCTTTTGATAAAATGTCCACACCATAATTTCGAGAAATGGACCCTTTGCCAAATCTTAAATGATAGACTTGAAAATAGCTCACGAATCATGCTTGAATCGATGTGCCAAAGCAATTTTCTCGCCCAACATCACGGTGATGCTCGGAAATTTCTTGAAAACCTAGCCGAAAAATCATCTCAATGGAAACATTCTAACGAAAAATCCATTTACTCACGATCGAGCGCACACTTGATAGGATCATCTTTGGCTTTGGAAGCTAAATTGATGCGATGATCAATAAATTCGATAACGTTTTCTCATCCAACCAAATGAACCAAGCTTCCTAGCCAATGTGTTATAAATGCAACAATCTGAATCACATAGCCGATTAGTGCCCTAATTCGATCGAACAACTCAATGCTTTCAATAAGGTTAAGACTGACCCGTTTTCTCCAACGTACAATCCTGGTTAGAGAAATCATCCTAATTTTGCATGGAACCAAAACAATTCCAACACGAATTTGTTTCGTCCCAATTTTCAAGCATTTCTGAATAATGCTTCAAATCCTCCCTTTCAACCCAATCATTTTCAACAAAATTTTGCGGGTCCGTCTCAAAATCAACCACAACAATCTTTTGCTCCCCAAGATGATAAACGATTGAGTTCACTTGAGAAAAGTCTTGAAACTTTGGCTAAGGCAACCACTCAAAACTTCCAATCAAACAGTAATTTGCAAAATTTGTTAACCTCATACATGCAGAATATGAGTCAATTGATTGCTAAACTTGAAATGCAAATGAGTCAATTAGTTACGTCTGTAAGTGAACGTGAACGAGGCACATTCCCAAGTCAGCCAGTTCTGAATCCCAGAAATCAAAACATTGAGTTAGAATCATGCCTATGTTGTTCAAGATAGCAACGTAACCCAATGAATGCTATCACGACTTTACATTTCGGTAAAAAAATCGATAATCAAGTCGTTAATCCAAACAATTTACCAAAACTCCACTTGACACTTCAAAAACGACAAGCGAATCCGAACGAAACGTTGAGCCAAACATTGAATCGAATGCCAATCCAAATTCTTCTTCTACTCAAGTAAACCGCCCTACTGAGTATCGTGTTCCATTTCCACATCGTTTTTGATCCAAGAAACACTCTGACCAAATGGAAAAGATGTTGGAAATTTTTAAACAAGTGAAAGTTAACATTCCGCTTCTTTATATCGTTCAACAAGTCCCAACTTACGCTAAGTTTCTCAAGGACTTGTGTACCCAAAAACGACACACTCATGTACCCAAGAAAGTTTTCGTAGCCACAAGACTTAGTGAAGTCTTGTCCCAATCCATTCCTATCAAATACAAAGATCCTGGATGTCCGACGATCTCATGCATGATAAGAGACAAAATGATTAACAAGTGCTTACTCGATTTGGGTGCGAGTGTTAAGTTGATTCCTTATTCTGTTTACCAGCAGGCAGCAACTTAGCTTGGGTGAACTAAAACCGACGAAAGTATCTCTTCAATTTGCCGATCGTTCGATAAATAAACCCATGGGAGAAATCGAGGACATACTCATCAAACTTGGTCAATTTATATTCCCCGTCGATTTCATCGTTTTGGAGACTCAACCCGTGAATAATCCAATGAGTCAAATTCCATTGGTTTTAGGCCGCCCTTTCTTAGCTACTTCGAATGCTCTAATCAATTGTCGAAACGGTTTGATGAAAATTTATTTTGGAAACATGACTTTGGATCTTAACATTTTCAATCTTGAAAATCAATCGAACGAACCACATGACCAAACGTTGGAAGTTAGCTCCATTCATGAAAATTTTGACAATGAAACAGTTGACCTTAACAACGAACGCGAGACCGTATACGAACAACTATTTCAAGATGAGCCTAACGAAATTGAAAATGCACTTCCATTTAGATCCCTTACCGTTGAATCATAATTTCAACCAAATTCTTTGATTATGCAACCCCCAAGGTTGGACCTTAAACCCCTTTCCGATCACCTTAAGTACGCATAATTAGGTGACAATGAAACGTTTCTCATCATAATCTCTTCAACTCTCTCTCTTGATCAAGAAACTTCCTTACTTTCAATTCCGTCAAAAAACAAAGAAGAAATTGGATGGTCGATCACCAATATAAAGGGAATTAGTCCCGCTCTTGTTCAACATCGCATCCATTTAATTGACGATGCCAAGCCAGTTCGTGATGCGCAACAAAGGCTTAACCTAAAAATGGAGGATACGGTTCATGGTGAAATTCTTAAGCTCCTCAATAACGGAATCATATACACAATCTCTGATAGTTCATGGGTTAGCCCAATTCATGTCGTGCCTAAAAAGTCTGGACTTATCGTTATCAAGAACGACTCTAACGAACTTATTCCAACTCGTACTCAAATAGGTTAGCGTGTTTGCATTGATTATCGAAAACTAAATGCTGCAACACGTAAAGATCACTTCCCTCTTCCTTTTATCGACCAAATGCTTGAACGTTTAGCCAGTTATGAATTCTATTGCTTTCTTGATGGTTATTCCGGCTATAACCAAATTCCAATCGCTCCCGAAGATCAAGAGAAAACGACTTCACATGTCCCCTTAGCACCTTTGCGTATCGACGTAAGCCATTCGGCCTTTGCAATGCTCATGCTACGTTTCAAAGATGCATGGTCGACATCTTTTCCAATATGATTGAACGTTTTCTTGAAGTGTTTATGGATGATTTTTCTATCTTTGGTAACTCTTTTTCTGAGTTCTTACACCATCTTGAGTTGGTTCTTAAACGATGCAAGGAAAAACACTTAATGTTAAATTGGGGAAAATGCCATTTTATGGTCAAACATGGCATTGTCCTTAGGCATGTCATTTCAAACAAAGGCATTAAGGTAGGTAAAGTGAAAGTTGATGTAATTGTGAATCTACCCATTCCCAAATCGGTCAAGAATGTTCGTTCATTTCTTGGACACGTTGGTTTTTATCGACGCTTTGTGAAGGATTTCAGTAAAATTACTCGACCTCTTAAGACTCAGATGGAAAAGACATTCCATTTGACTTCAATTCTGACTATGTTTCTGCTTTTGAACATCTAAAAAACGAACTCATTTTTGCTCCCATCATTTGCTCACCTAATTAGGATCTTCCTTTTGAAATAATGTGTGACGCTTCTAACTTTGCAGTTGGTGTTATCTTAGGACAACGCATCAACAAAATTCTTCATGTCATCTACTATGCAAGTATGACCTTAAACCATGCTCAACTCAATTACACGACCACTGAAAAAGAGCTTCTAGCGGTTGTCTTTGCGCTCGAAAAATTCCGACCTTATTTTGATTGGCTCACACATTACTGTTTACACTGACCATTCCACTCTTAGGTACCTTTTCGCTAAAAAGGATGCTAAGTCTCGTTTGATCCGTTTATCCTCTTACTCTAAGAATTTGACCTTACGATCAAAGATAAAAAAGGATCCGACAACATCATCGATGATCATCTGTCACGTCTTCCAAATGCACCATCTTCTTTACTGATCAAAGAGAACTTTACCGATGAACAACTCCTTTCTGTTTCTGTTGTACCATGGTATGCCGATGTAGTGAACTATTTAGTGACTAAGGAAACTCCTTCATTTTGGTCGAAACAAGATAAATATAAGTTTCTTTCCCAAGTCAAGTACTTCTATTGGGATGATCCATACTTGTTTAAATACTATTCCGACCAAATCATTCGATGTTGCATCCTGGGTTGTGAAATCAAGAGTGTTCTTTTGTTTTGTCATGACCAAGCTTGTGGTGGTCACTTCGGTCCTGAGAAAACTGTGGAAAAGGTGCTTCAGTGTGGTTTTTATTGGCCTGTGCTTTTCAAAGATGCATTCGAGTTTTGTAAAATTTGCGATCGCTGCCAAATTTTAGGAAGAATCTCTCGACGAAATATGATGCCTTTGAACCCCATGCTTACGATTTAAATCTTTGACGTTTGGGGTATTGACCTTATGGGACCATTTCCCAATTTTTTCGAAATTTGTACATTCTTCTTATTGTTGACTACGTCTCGAAATGGGTTGAAGCCATTCCATTTAAAACCAACGACCATAGAATTGTGGTGGAATTCCTTAAAGAAAACATCTTTTCTAGGTTCGGCACACCTTGCACAATAATAAGCGATAACGAAACCCATTTTTGCAATCGATCATTTGAAACTCTAATGAAGAAATACTCGATAACCCATAAGTTATTCACTCTGTATCATCTTCAAACATACAGTCAAGTTGAAGTTTCAAATCGACAAATAAAACAAATTTTGGAGAAAACTGTTAATAAAAATCGGAAAGATTGGTCTCAGAAATTGACTGACGCGCTTTGGGCTTACCATACCGCTTTTAAAACTAACTTTGGGATGTCCCCATTTCGTTTAGTTTACGGGAAAGCATGCCATTTACCTGTTGAAATCAAACATAAAGCATTGTCAGCAATTAAGAACATAAAATTTAATCTTGAAAAAGCTGGTGAAAACCGAAAACTGCAACTCAATGAATTAGAGGAGATTAGGAACGACGCGTATGAAAACGAGAAAATTTACAAAGAAAGAACAAAAGTTTTTTTATGACAAGTCTATCCTAAGAAAAACGTTTTCGCCAAACCAAAAGGTTCTTTTGTATGACTCTCGACTTCACTTATTCCCTGGGAAATTTAAATCAAGATGGACCGGACCATATATTGTACGTACTGTTTTTCCACGTTGTGCCATTGAAATAGAAAACCCGAGGGACGGTTCGATTTTTAAAGCCAATGGCCATCGTCTAAAGCCTTACTTGGAGTTGGCATGTGATCGAGAGGAGGACCTCATGCCATACTACGTCTAGTAATAAATGTTAACCCTCTCTTGTAAATATGTACATATTTTTCTCGTTACACTCATTATATCCTGCATTAACTGTGGGGACACAGTCAAAATTAAGTGCGGGGGGACAGTCAATGGTTTATTTTTTACATTTTCTTTCCAAAACTCAAAACTAAAAAAGACAAAAAACAAAAACATCCCAAAAAAATTTCCTTTTAGCATATTGATTTACTTTTGAAGAAACCCTATACGATAAGTATATGTTTTTGGTTATTGAATTGAAATTTTTAAAAATTTATTTGTCTCATCAAAAATAAAAATAAAGTTTGATTATAAGTAACTATGATTTAACTAGTATATAGGAAGGTTCATGTGTGTTAATTATGAAGTATATTCTAATTGTAATCTTTGTTTAAAAGAGTGGTTGATTTAGAGTAAAGGCGATAACGTTTTTGATCTTCTAAGTTAAGTGGTGCTAAGATGATTTTGCAAAACTTTCTCTTCATAAAAAACAAAAAAAAAGAAAAAGCTTTTATTTAAATAAAAAACACCTAGAGTCAGGTGTTCACACGTAAGTGTGTAAACTCGCCATGCTCTGTACCCTTCTCACATAAGCCCGAAAGTAGTGCATGATCGGTATATCTAGCCTCAGTTTTTCTAAGTTAGGTGTATGTAAATAGATTTAATAAAAATAACCACCAAGAGTCATGTGTCCATACGCAAGTGTATTCACTAGCCATGCTTTGTAACCTTCTCACGTAAGTCTGAAAGGCAGTGCATGATCGGTATATCTGGCCTCGATTTATCTGAGTTAGGTGTGTAAATAATAATAATGTTAATACTTTTCAAAAAATAGAGAGAGCAAGCAATTGAAATCCAAGCACTATTTTCACTTAGTTGATTCAACTTGTTATTCAAAAGAAATAAAATAACCACTTTAAAAAACTTTGATAATCAACTAAGGATCCATTTCATGGTTGCACTATATTATCAACCGAAACAATTAGCCAAACTAGAGTCTAATTTGATGATAACTTAATTTTTGTTGGAAATTTTGACGAGTAAAAGGACTTAAATTTCTTGATAATGACCAGAACTTATATTTAACTTATTCGTGTCAATTTAAAAATAAATTCTTCGTTTGTAAATATTTTCAAAAAACTTGCATTCATATTTTTGTAAATAAATCTTGCATTTAGGAATTTTTCATGTTGCATTTGGATTTTGTGGGTAGTATCCGCTGAAAATCCTCACGAGACAACACTCGTCCTACTAAGGACACCTAGAGGTTTAACTGCTTACATACGCTCAATGTAATCGTGTTCCTACGAAAACGAATTTATCTTAGTTTTAGTTTATTCGAGGACGAATAAAAAGATAAGTGTGAGGCCATTGATGTGCACGTAAAAATGTATATTTTTACGCACACACTTAATCTTATTTTAGTAAAATAAATGTCATAATTGGGTGTTTTTACATGTCTAAAACCAAATTTCAAAAATGCTTTCAAGTCATCATTCATGCATCTACATGGGGGCAAAACGGTAATTTTCATGTGTGAATTAAATTGGAAAAAATTACTTGCACATTTTAATTTGTTTTGTAGAAATTTGAATTCAACTTGGAAGTGGCTTCATGGAAATATGCATATAGAAGATTTGGAAGCCAAAGAAATGAAGAAATAAAAGAATTCATGTAATCATGGAGGACCTCACCTACCCATTAACTAATGAACCATAATTAAGAGCTAATGCATATGTTAGTGGGGATTAAAATCACATGCACATTTAATGGATGATTAATTTTATGCTAATGATAACTTGGATGCCACACTACATCAAGGGCATTTTAAGGAGTCCCCTAAAAATGGATTAGAGTTTTAGTCGTGTATACATAACCCTCTTATGTTCATATAATGGAGTTTTTTATCTTTTTATCATATTATGCAAGTTGTAGCCACAAAATTAATGAGAAATAAAATGGCTTCTTAAGTCTCTTCTTCTTTTTCTACATGCTTTTCCATTTCATGCTTACTTTTATTTACATGCTTTCTTCTATTTCATGTTAGTAAATTAGCTATCTTTTCATTGCAATTAGTTTAGATTTAATTTATGCAAGTAGTTCAGTTCTCTTTTCTTTTAAGTTGGTCTTACTTTCCTTGCTTTTTAATGTTACAATCTACATATGTTGAAATGATAACAAAAATGAGAAACTAAACCCCTTCAATTTAGGGGTAATGAAGCTCTCTTAAATCATGTAGTTTCAACATATTTGCTCATTTATGATCTCTTTTGTGCTTCATGGATAGTTAGATGTTGATGCAAGTTTATTAGTGAACTTGATAGCCTATGTTGTTTATCACAAATAGGCTATTCTTACTCAAATATAAACACAATTTACATTAACATCTAACTAAGTGATTTTGATCATGGAATTAAAATAGAATCAAAATTTGATGATCTATGTTATTAATAAAAAATAGTAAATAGATCATGCTTAAAATAGATTTTGTTTTAGTTTCATATTCATTTTCATGACATTTAACAAAGTGATTTTAGTTGTTGTATTAAAGTTTGATGGTTTAAGTTATGTTAATTAATAATATAAATAGACCATAGTTATGATAAATTCATCACTATTTCTACTTAGATTAAAATGGGAAATCATAGATTGATTTTGTGTTGGTTTATGTGAGAGTATGAGAGTGGATTTGCCTCTAAATTGTCTCTTAATCTCGTATTATTATTCACTTTTGTTCTAGTTTAATTTTTGCTATTTTTTCTTAGTTTAAAGCAAACTTGAAAGCTTGCATTAATTTGATTGAGTTGAATTTAAAATTAATTCATTTCCTTGCGGATCGACCAGTACTCATATACGTACTGCAATTGTACGTCGTGCGCTTGCGGTTATTTTTAACGATTATATTTTTAACGGCGATTTTCTAACCAATAGAAAATCCATCGTTATCAAACAAGTTTTAAACTAAGAAAAAATATAATCCCCGATAATGACGCCAAAAACTTGTTTGATAACGACGGATTTTCTACCGGTTAGAAAATCGCCGTTAAAAATATAATCGTTAAAAATAACCGCAAGCATACGGCGTACAATTGTAGTACGTATGCGAGTAGCGTTCGATCCATAGGTAAATGAATTAATTTTAAATTCAACTCAATCAAATTAACCTAAGTTTTCAAGTTTGTTTTAAACTAATAAAAAATAGCGAAAATTAAACTAGAACAAAAGTGAATAAAAATATGAGATATTAAGAGATAATTTAGAGGCAAATCCACTATCATACTCTCACATAAATCAATACAAAATCAATTTATGATCTCTCATTTTGATCTAAGTAGAATTGGTGATGTATTTATCATAAGTATAATCTATTTATATTATTAATTAACATAACTTAACCATCAAACTTTAATATAACAACTAAAACCATTTTGTTAAATGTCACGAAAATGAATATGAAACAAAAACAAAATCTATTTTAAGCATGATCTATTTACTATTTTTGATTAGTAACATAGATCATCAAATTTTGATTCTATTTTAATTTCATGATTAAAATCACTTAGTTAGATGTTAATGTAAATTGTGTTTATATTTGAGTAAGAATAGCCTATTTGTGATAAACAACATAGGCTATCAAATTCACTAATAAACTTACATCAACATCTAACTATCCATGAAGCATTAAAGAGATCATAAATTAGCAAATATGTTGAATCTACATGATTTAAGAGAGCTTCATTATCTCTAAATTGAAGAGGTTTAGCTTCTCATTTTTGTTATCATTTCAACACATGTAGATTGCAACATTAAAAAGCAAGGAAAGTAAGAGCAACTTAAAAGAAAAGAGAACTAAACTACTTGCATAAATTAAATCTAAACTAATTACAATGAAAAGAATGCTAATCTACTAACATGAAATGGAAGAAAGCATGTAAATTAAAGTAAGCATGAAATGGAAAAGCATGTAGAAAAAGAAGAAGAGGCTTAAAAAGCCATTTTATTTCTCATTAATTTTGTGGCTACAACTTGCATAATATGATAAAAAGATTAAAAAAAACTCCATTACATGAACATAAGAGGGTTATTTATACATGACTAAAACCCTAATCCATTTCTAGGGGACTCCCTAAAATGCTCTTGAGGTAGTGTGGCCTCTAAGTTATCATTAGCATGAAATTAATCTTCCATTAAATGTGCATGTGATTTTAATCTCTACAAACATGTGCATTAGCTCTTAATTATGGTTCATTAGTTAGTGGGTAGGTGAGGTCCTCCATGATTACATGCATTCTTTTATTTCTTCATTTCTTTGGCTTCCAACTCTTGTATATGCATATTTTCATGAAGCCACTTCCAAGTTGAATCCAAATTCCTACAAAACAAATTAAAATGTACAAGTAATTTTTTCCAATTTAATTCACACATGAAAATTACCGTTTTGCCCCATGTAAATGCATGAATGATGACTTGAAAGCATTTTTGAAATTTGGTTTTAAACATGTAAAAACACCCAATTATGACATTTATTTTACTAAAATGAGATTAAACGTGAGAGTAAAAATAAACATTTTTACGTGCACATCATGTAGCTACTCGCATATGCATTTTTAGCTACACCAGTCTGCATCTTTTGATTACAAGTTAATACATCATTGAGAATAAGACCACTGACGGCCCATGGTGTATGCCAAAAATTATTTTTGCTATCCATTTCTATGTTGTACTTAATGAGAGGTTGAAAGCGTTTCCTGAGATTCAACGGGCTCCTAAGCACCCAGCTAGATGAAGAAGGAACATTCATGGTCCAGAAATTTATATTCTTCTAGTGGTGATTATGCATCCACGTGCTCCAAAGGGAGACATGGCCAGAAAGTAATGAGTCTACATGTTTGGAGGTAGTAGAGATGTTCTAGAGTCTAAGTGTAACGACCCAAGATTTTAAATTAATTTAAATTGATAATTAAATGAATTTTTGAATAAAAATTGTAAAATTTATTATAAATGATTTCGAGTTTCCCCGAAATCAAATAAAAATACGTTAAATCATTTAAAATTTAAATATTGTATATATATGTACATATGTGAATATATATGTGTATGGGTATATATGAGTAGGTTTGAATTTTTATATATATACATCGAAATATAAATCTTAAATAAATGGTTTAATTATAAATGATAATAATAAATATTAGAATTGATAGTTGACAATCATTTGAATTTATAAAATAAATATATATATATAGAAATATAAGTATTAAAGTAAAATTTATAATAGAAGTTTATCTATATTATAAAGTAGTATTACAAAGTATAATTCAAGAAAGAAAATTTGAATATATTTAAGTATGTAGACTTAGAAGAAAATAATGACTGGAAATGCTATCATCTATGTACAAAGCAAATAAAACAAAGGAGAAAGTATGTAGGCTGTAAATAATCAAGTATGAACACAAAGAAAGTAAAAGAGGTAAGTAGGCAAGCATGGAAACAAAGTATAAAGGAAAGTATCTATGTACTAATAAGGTAAGGTTGTAAACATAAAGGACCATTTCATTTAATGCCTTCACCTTAGTACACAATATAATACTTATCAGCCACCACAAAAATCTGCATAGCCCCCAAACGAAAATATCACTGATCAAAACTTGTACAAACAACAAATAAACACCCTGTAACTTCATTTCTTCCCATCATCTTCATTTCTATTCGTCCATAAAACTAAGAAAGACTGAATACCTATCATCTACAACTTCAATAATAATTCAAATTAAAAACAACCATCAGTGCAAGCCTGAATTAAGGAAGAAGTTCCAGTTACCAAACTCAAACAGGGTTCTCAACATTTCAAAGTTTAAAAAGGGTCTTCAACTTTAATCTGAAAGCTCTGTCCACTTCTTAATCTGGTGAGTAAACATAATTTTTTTAAAGAGTTTAAGTTATTTAAAAACAGTTCAAACTTCATTTATGAGCTGTTTGTATATGCTTCAGTTTATATATATGATTTGGTATGCTCTGCCTTCTCTGAAACTTGATACAGACTGTATTTTGGTTAGAATACTCAAACTATCCTTATTTAAATCATTGTTAAGTTTTGATTTCTCAACAAGCAAGATGATAAACTTCACATTTAGATTTTTAAAGTTTGGTTTAAACCATGTTTTATAAGTTATCATCACTGTATTATGTTTACAGGTATTCAACTAAATTTGATGAAAAATAAATTGTTGAAAAAAAGTAATTCGAGTTAATATATTGAATCTATACTAAAAACCACGAATTTTAAAACAAAGATCAAGATTGTTAGATTAATATTGAAAAGGCAGTTCGTATATAAACAAATTTTGCATTTCTACAAATTTTTGACGATTTAATCAATTATAAATGATGAAATTTGTTATACAGCGAGTTTAATCACCCACGAATCCAGGAAAAATGCCAAAGAATTTTTCTAATGTGGGAATTTTAGGGTCGATTCGAATTTAGGGTTTTAAACTCGAAAAGTATACGGTCTGGAAACGTGGTCGCCGCTCTGCCTATGGGCCATCGGACTTCAAGACTCCAGTGCCAATCGTGGCGTTGTACGGTGAGGAGGCTTGGGTCAAGTTTTTGTGGCCTCTGATGGGCAGAGGAGGTGGCACGGGTTCGATTTCTGGTGGTGAGGATGGGTTCGAGTTTCGAACTAAAGGCTCGATTTCGTTATTGGGTTGTTAGCCTCGAGTTGATCGTTGCTATCGAGTGTAGGGTAGATGAGTAACTTGCGGAGGAGAGCGAGGTTCGCCGGAGCGTCGCCGTGGTGACGTGCACGTGCACAGTGGCGCGTGTGTATGTCAGCAGTTCGATCGTGGGTTTGTACTCGAGTGCGTACTCGGGTTATTTCGTGGATTTCTCGAAGTACAGGGGTGGTTGGAGAAGAAGGGATGTCTCGAGTAGTTCGAGTGTTTTACTCGAAGTAGCGAACGTGGAAGACTCGAAGCGATTTCGAGGCGACTCGGGTCAAGTATGGTGACAGTTTCAGATTTGAAACTGTTCTCTGTTTAAAGTTTTTAAAACTAAATTTAATTTGTCAAGCAAGGTTTAAAACAGGGTTTAAATTCAAAGTTAAGTTAGTTTTCAAATAAACTTTTGAATCCTAAGATTTTGAAATGAATTTGGATCTTAAATCAAGAATTTAAAAATAAGTTTAAAGCCAAGTTTAAATCAAACAGCTTTTTAAAGCAATTAAAGAAATGTTATTAGATAATTAACTAGGAATTACTAGGTAATTTAAATTAATGAGATTAATTAAAGATAATTAATTTGATTTATTAATTAAGATAATCAATTGTTAATTACTTAGTGAAAGCAATTAAGGGGTTAATTAATTGTGCAATTGGTTTAAAGGTTGATTGATTTATACGATTTATTAATTAAGGTAATTAATTTGAGGATAATTAATTTATTAAAAGTTAAATGATAAAAGTTAATTTATTTATTATTAATGGTTAATAAATTTAAGCAATTAATTTGAAGATAATTAATCTAAGATTAATTAATTAATGTAAGTGGTTAGGGATAATCACTTATTGAAATTTTATTAATTGAGTGGTAATTAACTAATTAAAGTAATTAATTAAAGATAATTACTTAAATAGTGAATTAAATAATTAAAGGGTAATTATTTAATAATCAAAGGTTGATAATTATAATTAAAAGTTAATTTATTCAATGGTAAATTGATAAATAATTTGTAATTTATTTATAATTAATTAACCGGGATTAGTAATTTATTCATAAGAAATTTATCTGATTTGGATTAATCAGATAATTAATTTGATCTTACTTATGAATGTTTGAATTCTATTGAATAATTCGTTTGTTTGATATCCCTGATATGTGATGCTTTGTGATATACCCTGATTTATGTTGTGATCTGAAATTTCTATTTCTGTGATATATTACTATGTGAATATGCAAACCCTTTGCCCGTAAAACGACACTTGGATTTCGATGCGACAGGGAGTCGGATTCC
This sequence comes from Allium fistulosum, assembly GCA_030737815.1. Lineage (NCBI taxonomy): Eukaryota > Viridiplantae > Streptophyta > Magnoliopsida > Asparagales > Amaryllidaceae > Allium > Allium fistulosum. The sequence continues at coordinate 847,640,701 of CM060903.1, forward strand.
AGTTGGTTATCCGAAACCCACATCGAATTATAATAGTGAATCTTTGTGACCGATAAATTTATTTTATCTATGAATCTGTGAATGAAGATAAGCGTTATCGATTATACCGCTTATCGATATATCTGTGATGATTGATGTTGCACTATTGTGTGTAAAACCCTTGGACTACACTTTTACACACACAAATATGTATTTCACGTGGAAATCGGTTAAGTCACAGATATTTTAAATTTAATATTTTTGAAATTGAAATTTTAATTTCAATTGATTTTGAAATTAGAAATTTGGGTTTAAATGTGAAAAGCTTTTGAAATGGAGTTTCAAAGATAAGACTTATTTTTGAAAAATTTGATAAAGTTTTGAAATTTAAATAATTTGATTTAAACTTAAATTCAAGATTTGAAATTGAATTCTATGATTTGAAACTAGGGATTAAAGATGTTATACCCGTTATATAAGGGTTAAACTATTTTAAAAGTATTGATTTTGGAATGTGAATATAATTCAAGGGCTTTAACTCGTGCAAATATAATTGGATTTTTCTAAAACGAAAACTATTTGTTTTCAAATAATACCAGCTTTCATATGAGAAGTGAACTTCCAATTTGTGTTGAAAGGTTTCAAATTTGAAATGAAATTGAAAGTGTTTTGAAAGGCTATGAATGAATTCTTTTTGAAAGCTATGAATTGAATCTGTTTATTTTTAATAGATTTAACATGATGATTCGTTTAAACCATTCGAAATCAAATTGTTTTGAAAACTATAAGTTGAATCTTTGTTTTAAAGATTTAACGAGTTAATCCAATTAAAACGGAAATTGTTTTGAAATCTGTGAATGGATTTTTGTTGAAACTAGGTGAACTTTGTGAAATAAATCTTTTTGTTTAAAAGATTTGAAATGGTAATCGATTGAAACCATTTAAAAAGAAGTTGAATTATTAAGTTGTGACTTAATTGAAATCACATATCCATATGTTTTAAATATTTCGCTCATTATTCGGGTTAGCCGGGAAAAGACATTTGTGTCATATAACCCATTCCGAATAGTGATACGTCGTATATGGATAGCATTTGAAGACAATGGTGAAGACTGGATATTTTCAAAAACGAAAGGACAACTCGTCGAATGTCTCTGCATCGACTGGCCCCGATATAGAGATTTTATCACCCTTTGTGATGGGAAGTCCGGACGGGATTGTGAATACCCGGAAATTGCAAGGGCTTTGTAAGAAGTGCCTTCGGTTCTGTTCGAACCCAGAACAGACTTGTATGGATACATGTCTGACATTACACTTTGAGATATAAAGCCGATTTCTTTCAAATACATTTCTGTTGGTGGCGGAGAATTTATTCTCTTAGCTTAACACCCTTCTCTGAGACGTACGAGCTCAGAGGTTATGTAGTCGAAGGTTATCAGCGATATACTCCCAATTTGGTAATGTGACATGCTGAGTGTTGCTGTGAAATGATCATTGTTTGATCATTTGTGATATGATCATTTGTTTGATCATTTATCTTTGTGATCATTACTTTGATCATTTGTTTGACCCGAAGCATGGCTTTGTGACAAAGCGTAGCTTTGTGGACGAGACTTCGTCGGACCTCACACCCCGGAAATGGTCAAAACAGGAAAGATGCGGCAAGGTTATTAGGGGGTAGCGCCCCTTTAGTGCATGTCATTCCTTCTGGATAGAGGTGGTATCATGGTATGGAGCCCAGATACTTAACCTATGTGGTTGCTGCATTATTATTCATATGTGGTTGTTGGAATCGAGGATCCTCGGATATAGATCGGTTACGATCGGGGGATGACATATTCGTGTCAGTAATTACCCAGTTAGGGGTAACCCGGCCTTGTGTTGGCAGAGATCCGGTTAGGTTCTCAGGACGTCATTCCAGAGGCGTTTCCATGTGGCAATGGGAAGTTCCTTGGCCTGACCATTTGTTGGAAATTCAAAATCCAATACGAACTGTGTACGGTATTAGTTGTAGAACCTATCATTTACGTACGGTGGTCACCACTATTTAGATGCTAGCTATAGTAGGCATACGATACTGGTCGTATGTTGGCTAAGATTAATATTATACTTTCGAAATGTTTTCTACACTATGCACTAATAATAATATCAAAAATTATTTGATTTTGCGTAGTAAGCATCTTTGACTATCATAAGAAGAAATCTCCTCCAATTCTGCGTTTGCATTGTGTGTGTGGCGGGAGGTCTTATGGTAGTTTCATTTTCCAAAAGCATTGCGAATTGACTTTAAAATTCTCTACTATTTGTTTGTAAAGATAAACTGTTTTTGTTGCTCACACCAGTCCCATGACTGATCCAGAGTTTATTGTTTCTTCCCTAAACTCTGGATGCTCAAAATTTTTCTACACGACCAGTCTAGAGTTGGGTTTTTCAGATAGTCAGATTAGTAGATTTATCTGGAGCTAGTTCAGTCTTTGGATATGGACTGCACTTGCTTATCTTTGTGCATCGTTATTGGGAGTTCGAGCTATTTTTGAATTGGTGCTTTGAAGATGAAGATTATCCGCTGCTGATGTTATCGTTTTCTTTTCCGCTGCTATTTGTTGTATCATAGCTCTTATGTATATAGATATTCATTGTATCATCATTGTATCTGGATATTGTATCAGATGTTGTATATCTATATTCTTTTTCTTTTCCGCTGTGTTACTTACTTAATTTTGTTTTAAGCTCCGGCGACTCGGATTTGAACGGTCGAATCTACGGCATTCGAGTACGATGTAAAGTATGGATATCGATTTTCGAGCGGGCAAAATTCGCAGACGTTACATTTGGTATCAGAGCTAAGGTTGAACTTTAGCTCAAGAGTATAACACGTTAAGTAGCTCATTATTGATAGAGTGAAGTAAACTCTAGAATGAGTAATTCCTCGGATATCTGTTTGAACGCCTCAGTAAATTCTCTTACTATCCACTGATAATGAGTATGAGTGCAAGAAGAGGACGAGATAGGGGACAAGGGAATACGACTACAAATGGTCAATACCCTGCAACAGTGGAAACAACTTTCTTATCAATCTCTTTTGATTCATTTCCAAATTCTTTTGATTGCTTCGTACCAGCTACAAAAAGAAGTTTCGGTATGATGATGACTCTACGAATCGTTGTAGGAAATTCTTACTTCTTGTCTTCATCGGTTTCTTATCAGTTTTTAATTTAAACCTTAATGAAATTTGGAAATTGAAAATTTTAAATAAATTGGAAATTTTAAATTGAGTTAAATTGATTAATAGAATATGAAGGATAAATTGAATTAAATTAATAAAACGATATCGTTTGAAACCAAATTTTGAAATTCTATTGTAATTTCTCGGGTTAATCGAAGTCCGAAGAGGGACAAATTGGTATATATTCTGAGATATTCCGACTTGAGTTTGGAATTCATATCTTAAGTTTGAGGAATTATAGGAGATCGAATCTATCTTTCTCTGCGTTATTTTCTTGCCTGCGAATTTCGAGGACAAAATTCTTTTAAGGGGGAAGTTTGTAACGACCCTAGATTTTAAATTAATTTAAATTGATAATTAAATGAATTTTTGAATAAAAATTGTAAAATTTATTATAAATGATTTCGAGTTTCCCCGAAATCAAATAAAAATGCGTTAAATCATTTAAAATTTAAATATTGTATATATATGTACATATGTGAATATATATGTGTATGGGAATATATGAGTAGGTTTGAATTATATATATATATATATATATATATACATTGAAATTGAATATAAATCTTAAATAAATGGTTTAATTATAAATGATAATAATAAATATTAGAATTGATGGTTGATAATCATTTGAATTTATAAAATAAATATATATATAGAAATATAAGTATTAAAGTAAAATTTATAATAGAAGTTTATCTATATTATAAAGTAGTATTACAAAGTATAATTCAAGAAAGAAAATTTGAATATATTTAAGTATGTAGACTTAGAAGAAAATAATGACTAGTAATGCTATCATCTATGTACAAAGCAAATAAAACAAAGGAGAAAGTATGTAGGCTGTAAACAATCAAGTATGAACACAAAGAAAGTAAAAGTGGTAAGTAGGCAAGCATGGAAACAAAGTATAAAGGAAAGTATCTATGTACTAATAAGGTAAGGTTGTAAACATAAAGGACCATTTCATTTAATACCTTCACCTTAGTACACAATATAATACTTATCAGCCACCACAAAAATCTGCATAGCCCCCAAACGAAAATATCACTGATCAAAACTTGTACAAACAACAAATAAACACCCTGTAACTTCATTTCTTCCCATCATCTTCATTTCTTTTCGTCCATAAAACTAAGAAAGACTGTACCTATCATCTACAACTTCAATAATAATTCAAATTAAAAACAACCATCAGTGCAAGCCTGAATTAAGGAAGAAGTTCCAGTTACCAAACTCAAACAGGGTTCTCAACATTTCAAAGTTTAAAAAGGGTCTTCAACTTTAATCTGAAAGCTCTGTCCACTTCTTAATCTGGTGAATAAACATAATTTTTTTAAAGAGTTTAAGTTATTTAAAAATAGTTCAAACTTCATTTATGAGCTGTTTGTATATGCTTCAGTTTATATATATGATTTGGTATGCTCTGCTTTCTCTGAAACTTGATACAGACTGTATTTTGGTTAGAATACTCAAACTATCCTTATTTAAATCATTGTTAAGTTTTGATTTCTCAACAAGCAAGATGATAAACTTCAAATTTAGATTTTTAAAGGTTGGTTTAAACCATGTTTTATAAGTTATCATCACTGTATTATGTTTACAGGTATTCAACTAAATTTGATGAAAAATAAATTGTTGAAAAATATTAATTCGAGTTAATATATTGAATCTATACTAAAAACCACGAATTTTAAAACAAAGATCAAGATTTTTATATTAATATTGAAAAGGCAGTTCGTATATAAACAAATTTTGCATTTCTACAAATTTCTGACGATTTAATCAATTATAAATGATGAAATTTGTTATACAGCGAGTTTAATCACCCACGAATCCAGGAAAAATGCCAAAGAATTTTTCTAATGCGGGAAGTTTGGGGTCGATTCGAATTTAGGGTTTTAAACTCGAAAAGTATACGGTCTGGAAACGTGGTCGCCGCTCCGCCTGTGGGCCATCGAACTTCAAGACTCCGGTGCCAATCGTGGCGTTGTACGGTGAGGAGGCTTGGGTCAAGTTTTCGTGGCCTCTGATGGGCAGAGGAGGTGGCACGGGTTCGATTTCTGGTGGTGAGGATGGGTTCGAGTTTCGAACTAAAGGCTCGATTTCGTTATGGGGTTGTTAGCCTCGAGTTGATCATTGCTATCGAGTGTAGGGTAGATGAGTAACTTGCGGAGGAGAGCGAGGTTCGCCGGAGCGTCGCCGTGGTGACGTGCACGTGCACAGTGGCGCGTGTGTATGTCAGCAGTTCGATCGTGGGTTTGTACTCGAGTGCGTACTCGGGTTATTTCGTGGATTTCTCGAAGTATAGGGGTGGTTGGAGAAGAAGGGATGTCTCGAGTAGTTCGAGTGTTTTACTCGAAGTAGCGAACGTGGAAGACTCGAAGCGATTTCGAGGCGACTCGGGTCAAGTATGGTGACAGTTTCAGATTTGAAACTGTTCTCTGTTTAAAGTTTTTATAACTAAATTTAATTTGTCAAGCAAGGTTTAAAACAGGGTTTAAATTCAAAGTTAAGTTAGTTTTCAAATAAACTTTTGAATCCTAAGATTTTGAAATGAATTTGGATCTTAAATCAAGAATTTAAAAATAAGTTTAAATCAAAGTTTAAAGCCAAGTTTAAATCAAACAGCTTTTTAAAGCAATTAAAGAAATGTTATTAGATAATTAACTAGGAATTACTAGGTAATTTAAATTAATGTGATTAATTAAAGATAATTAATTTGATTTATTAATTAAGATAATCAATTGTAAATTACTTAGTGAAAGCAATTAAGGGGTTAATTAATTGTGCAATTGGTTTAAAGGTTGATTGATTTATACGATTTATTAATTAAGGTAATTAATTTGAGGATAATTAATTTATTAAAAGTTAAATGATAAAAGTTAATTTATTTATTATTAATGGTTAATAAATTTAAGCAATTAATTTGAAGATAATTAATCTAAGATTAATTAATTAATGTAAGTGGTTAGGGATAATCACTTATTGAAATTTTATTTATTGAGTGGTAATTAACTAATTGAAGTAATTAATTAAAGATAATTAATTAAATAGTGAATTAAATAATTAAAGGGTAATTATTTAATAATCAAAGGTTGATAATTATAATTGAAAGTTAATTTATTCATTATTAATGGTAAATTGATAAATAATTTGTAATTTATTTATAATTAATTAACCGGGATTAGTAATTTATTCATAAGAAATTTATCTGATTTGGATTAATCAGATAATTAATTTGATCTTACTTATGAATGTTTGAATTCTATTGAATAATTCGTTTGTTTGATATCCCTGATATGTGATGCTTTGTGATATACCCTGATTTATGTTGTGATCTGAAATTTCTATTTCTGTGATATATTACTATGTGAATATGCAAACCCTTTGCCCGTAAAACGGCACTTGGATTTCGATGCGACAGGGAGTTGGATTCCAGTTGGTTATCCGAAACCCACATCGAATTATAATAGTGAATCTTTGTGACCGATAAATTTATTTTATCTATGAATCTGTGAATGAAGATAAGCGTTATCGATTATACCGCTTATCGATATATCTGTGATGATTGATGTTGCACTATTGTGTGTAAAACCCCTGGACTACACTTTTACACACACAAATATGGATTTCACGTGGAAATCGGTTAAGTCACAGATATTTTAAATTTAATATTTTTGAAATTGAAATTTTAATTTCAATTGATTTTGAAATTAGAAATTTGGGTTTAAATGTGAAAAGCTTTTGAAATGGAGTTTCAAAGATAAGACTTATTTTTGAAAAATTTGATAAAGTTTTGAAATTTAAATAATTTGATTTAAACTTAAATTCAAGATTTGAAATTGAATTCTATGATTTGAAACTAGGGATTAAAGATGTTATACCCGTTATATAAGGGTTAAACTATTTTAAAAGTATTGATTTTGGAATGTGAATATAATTCAAGGGCTTTAACTCGTGCAAATATAATTGGATTTTTCTAAAACGAAAACTATTTGTTTTCAAATAATACCAGCTTTCATATGAGAAGTGAACTTCCAATTTGTGTTGAAAGGTTTCAAATTTAAAATGAAATTGAAAGTGTTTTGAAAGGCTATGAATGAATTCTTTTTGAAAGCTATGAATTGAATCTGTTTATTTTTAACAGATTTAACATGATGATTTGTTTAAACCATTCGAAATCAAATTGTTTTGAAAACTATAAGTTGAATCTTTGTTTTAAAGATTTAACGAGTTAATCCAATTGAAACGGAAATTGTTTTGAAATCTGTGAATGGATTTTTGTTGAAACTATGTGAACTTTGTGAAATAAATCTTTTTGTTTAAAAGATTTGAAATGGTAATCGATTGAAACCATTTAAAAAGAAGTTGAATTATTAACTTGTGACTTAATTGAAATCACATATCCATATGTTTTTAAATATTTCGCTCATTATTCGGGTTAGCCGGGAAAAGACATTTGTGTCATATAACCCATTCCGAATAGTGATACGTCGTATATGGATAGCATTTGAAGACGGTGGTGAAGACCGGATATTTTCGAAAACGAAAGGACAACTCGTCGAATGTCTCTGCATCGACTGGCCCCGATATAGAGATTTTATCACCCTTTGTGATGGGAAGTCCGGACGGGATTGTGAATACCCGGAAATTGCAAGGGCTTTGTAAGAAGTGCCTTCGGTCCTGTTCGAACCCGGAACAGACTTGTATGGATACATGTCTGACATTACACTTTGAGATATAAAGCCGATTTCTTTCAAATACATTTCTGTTGGTGGCGGAGAATTTATTCTCTTAGCTTAACACCCTTCTCTGAGACGTACGAGCTCAGAGGTTATGTAGTCGAAGGTTATCAGCGATATACTCCCAATTTGGTAATGTGACATGCTGAGTGTTGCTGTGAAATGATCATTGTTTGATCATTTGTGATATGATCATTTGTTTGATCATTTATCTTTGTGATCATTACTTTGATCATTTTTTTGACCCGAAGCATGGCTTTGTGACAAAGCGTAGCTTTGTGGACGAGACTTCGTCGGACCTCACACCCCGGAAATGGTCAAAACAAGAAAGATGCGGCAAGGTTATTAGGGAGTAGCGCCCCTTTAGTGCATGTCATTCCTTCTGGATAGAGGTGGTATCATGGTATGGAGCCCAGATACTTAACCTATGTGGTTGTTGCATTATTATTCATATGTGGTTGTTGGAATCGAGGATCCTCGGATATAGATCGGTTACGATCGGGGGATGACATATTCGTGTCAGTAGTTACCCAGTTAGGGGTAACCCGGCCTTGTGTTGGCAGAGATCCGGTTAGGTTCTCGGGACGTCATTCCAGAGGCGTTTCCATGTGGCAATGGGAAGTTCCTTGGCCTGACCATTTGTTGGAAATCCAAACTCCAATACGAACTGTGTACAGTATTAGTTGTAGAACCTATCATTTACGTACGGTGGTCACCACTATTTAGATGGTAGCTATAGTAGGCATACGATACTGGTTGTATGTTAGCTAAGATTAATATTATATTTTCAAAATGTTTTCTACATTATGCACTTATAATAATATCAAAAATGATTTGATTTTGCGTAGTAAGCATCTTTGACTATCATAAGAAGAAATCTCCTCCAATTCTGCATTTGCATTGTGTGTGTGGCGGGAGGTCTTATGGTAGTTTCATTTTCCAAAAGCATTGCGAATTGACTTTAAAATTCTCTACTATTTGTTTGTAAAGATAAACTGTTTTTGTTGCTCACACCAGTCCCATGACTGATCTGGAGTTTATTGTTTCTTCCCTAAACTCTGGATGCTCAAAATTTTTCTACACGAGCAGTCTAGAGTTGGGTTTTTCAGATAGTCAGATTAGTAGATTTATCTGGAGCTAGTTCAGTCTTTGGATATGGACTGCACTTGCTTATCTTTGTGCATCGTTATTGGAAGTTCGAGCTATTTTTGAATTGGTGCTTTGAAGATGAAGATTATCCGCTGCTGATGTTATCGTTTTCTTTTCCGCTGCTATTTGTTGTATCATAGCTCTTATGTATATAGATATTCATTGTATCATCATTGTATCTGGATATTGTATCAGATGTTGTATATCTATATTCTTTTTCTTTTCCGCTGTGTTACTTACTTAATTTTGTTTTAAGCTCCGGCGACTCGGATTTGAACGGTCGAATCTACGGCATTCGAGTACGATGTAAAGTATGGATATCGATTTTCGAGCGGGCAAAATTCGCAGACGTTACATTTGGTATCAGAGCTAAGGTTGAACTTTAGCTCAAGAGTATAACACGTTAAGTAGCTCATTATTGATAGAGTGAAGTAAACTCTAGAATGAGTAATTCCTCATATATCTGTTTGAACGCCTCAGTAAATTCTCTTACTATCCACTGATAATGAGTATGAGTGCAAGAAGAGGACGAGATAGGGGACAAGGGAATACGACTACAAATGGTCAATACCCTGCAACAGTGGAAACAACTTTCTTATCAATCTCTTTTGATTCATTTCCAAATTCTTTTGATTGCTTCGTACCAGCTACAAAAAGAAGTTTCGGTATGATGATGACTCTACGAATCGTTGTAGGAAATTCTTACTTCTTATCTTCATCGGTTTCTTATCAGTTTTTGATTTAAACCTTAATGAAATTTGGAAATTGAAAATTTTAAATAAATTGGAAATTTTAAATTGAGTTAAATTGATTAATAGAATATGAAGGATAAATTGAATTAAATCAATAAAACGATATCGTTTGAAACCAAATTTTGAAATTCTATTGTAATTTCTCGGGTTAATCGAAGTCCGAAGAGGGACAAATTGGTATATATTCTGAGATATTCCGACTTGAGTTTGGAATTCATATCTTAAGTTTGAGGAATTATAGGAGATCGAATCTATCTTTCTCTGCGTTATTTTCTTGCCTGCGAATTTCGAGGACGAAATTCTTTTAAGGGGGGAAGTTTGTAACGACCCTAGATTTTAAATTAATTTAAATTGATAATTAAATGAATTTTTGAATAAAAATTGTAAAATTTATTATAAATGATTTCGAGTTTCCCCGAAATCAAATAAAAATGCGTTAAATCATTTAAAATTTAAATATTGTATATATATGTACATATGTGAATATATATGTGTATGGGTATATATGAGTAGGTTTGAATTTATATATATATATATATACATTGAAATTGAATATAAATCTTAAATAAATGGTTTAATTATAAATGATAATAATAAATATTAGAATTGATGGTTGATAATCATTTGAATTTATAAAATAAATATATATATAGAAATACAAGTATTAAAGTAAAATTTATAATAGAAGTTTATCTATATTATAAAGTAGTATTACAAAGTATAATTCAAGAAAGAAAATTTGAATATATTTAAGTATGTAGACTTAGAAGAAAATAATGACTGGTAATGCTATCATCTATGTACAAAGCAAATAAAACAAAGGAGAAAGTATGTAGGCTGTAAACAATCAAGTATGTACACAAAGAAAGTAAAAGAGGTAAGTAGGCAAGCATGGAAACAAAGTATAAAGGAAAGTATCTATGTACTAATAAGGTAAGGTTGTAAACATAAAGGACCATTTCATTTAATACCTTCACCTTAGTACACAATATAATACTTATCGGCCACCACAAAAATCTGCATAGCCCCCAAACGAAAATATCACTGATCAAAACTTGTACAAACAACAAATAAACACCCTGTAACTTCATTTCTTCCCATCATCTTCATTTCTTTTCGTCCATAAAACTAAGAAAGACTGAATACCTATCATCTACAACTTCAATAATAATTCAAATTAAAAACAACCATCAGTGCAAGCCTGAATTAAGGAAGAAGTTCCAGTTACCAAACTCAAACAGGGTTCTCAACATTTCAAAATTTAAAAAGGGTCTTCAACTTTAATCTGAAAGCTCTGTCCACTTATTAATCTGGTGAGTAAACATAATTTTTTTAAAGAGTTTAAGTTATTTAAAAATAGTTCAAACTTCATTTATGAGCTGTTTGTATATGCTTCAGTTTATATATATGATTTGGTATGCTCTGCTTTCTCTGAAACTTGATACAGACTGTATTTTGGTTAGAATACTCAAACTATCCTTATTTAAATCATTGTTAAGTTTTGATTTCTCAACAAGCAAGATGATAAACTTCAAATTTAGATTTTTAAAGGTTGGTTTAAACCATGTTTTATAAGTTATCATCACTGTATTATGTTTACAGGTATTCAACTAAATTTGATGAAAAATAAATTGTTGAAAAATATTAATTCGAGTTAATATATTGAATCTATACTAAAAACCACGAATTTTAAAACAAAGATCAAGATTTTTATATTAATATTGAAAAGGCAGTTCGTATATAAACAAATTTTGCATTTCTACAAATTTCTGACGATTTAATCAATTATAAATGATGAAATTTGTTATACAGCGAGTTTAATCACCCACGAATCCAGGAAAAATGCCAAAGAATTTTTCTAATGCGGGAAGTTTGGGGTCGATTCGAATTTAGGGTTTTAAACTCGAAAAGTATACGGTCTGGAAACGTGGTCGCCGCTCCGCCTGTGGGCCATCGAACTTCAAGACTCCGGTGCCAATCGTGGCGTTGTACGGTGAGGAGGCTTGGGTCAAGTTTTCGTGGCCTCTGATGGGCAGAGGAGGTGGCACGGGTTCGATTTCTGGTGGTGAGGATGGGTTCGAGTTTCGAACTAAAGGCTCGATTTCGTTATGGGGTTGTTAGCCTCGAGTTGATCATTGCTATCGAGTGTAGGGTAGATGAGTAACTTGCGGAGGAGAGCGAGGTTCGCCGGAGCGTCGCCGTGGTGACGTGCACGTGCACAGTGGCGCGTGTGTATGTCAGCAGTTCGATCGTGGGTTTGTACTCGAGTGCGTACTCGGGTTATTTCGTGGATTTCTCGAAGTATAGGGGTGGTTGGAGAAGAAGGGATGTCTCGAGTAGTTCGAGTGTTTTACTCGAAGTAGCGAACGTGGAAGACTCGAAGCGATTTCGAGGCGACTCGGGTCAAGTATGGTGACAGTTTCAGATTTGAAACTGTTCTCTGTTTAAAGTTTTTATAACTAAATTTAATTTGTCAAGCAAGGTTTAAAACAGGGTTTAAATTCAAAGTTAAGTTAGTTTTCAAATAAACTTTTGAATCCTAAGATTTTGAAATGAATTTGGATCTTAAATCAAGAATTTAAAAATAAGTTTAAATCAAAGTTTAAAGCCAAGTTTAAATCAAACAGCTTTTTAAAGCAATTAAAGAAATGTTATTAGATAATTAACTAGGAATTACTAGGTAATTTAAATTAATGTGATCAATTAAAGATAATTAATTTTATTTATTAATTAAGATAATCAATTGTAAATTACTTAGTGAAAGCAATTAAGGGGTTAATTAATTGTGCAATTGGTTTAAAGGTTGATTGATTTATACGATTTATTAATTAAGGTAATTAATTTGAGGATAATTAATTTATTAAAAGTTAAATGATAAAAGTTAATTTATTTATTATTAATGGTTAATAAATTTAAGCAATTAATTTGAAGATAATTAATCTAAGATTAATTAATTAATGTAAGTGGTTAGGGATAATCACTTATTGAAATTTTATTTATTGAGTGGTAATTAACTAATTGAAGTAATTAATTAAAGATAATTAATTAAATAGTGAATTAAATAATTAAAGGGTAATTATTTAATAATCAAAGGTTGATAATTATAATTGAAAGTTAATTTATTCATTATTAATGGTAAATTGATAAATAATTTGTAATTTATTTATAATTAATTAACCGGGATTAGTAATTTATTCATAAGAAATTTATCTGATTTGGATTAATCAGATAATTAATTTGATCTTACTTATGAATGTTTGAATTCTATTGAATAATTCGTTTGTTTGATATCCCTGATATGTGATGCTTTGTGATATACCCTGATTTATGTTGTGATCTGAAATTTCTATTTCTGTGATATATTACTATGTGAATATGCAAACCCTTTGCCCGTAAAACGGCACTTGGATTTCGATGCGACAGGGAGTCGGATTCCAGTTGGTTATCCGAAACCCACATCGAATTATAATAGTGAATCTTTGTGACCGATAAATTTATTTTATCTATGAATCTGTGAATGAAGATAAGCGTTATCGATTATACCGCTTATCGATATATCTGTGATGATTGATGTTGCACTATTGTGTGTAAAACCCCTGGACTACACTTTTACACACACAAATATGGATTTCACGTGGAAATCGGTTAAGTCACAGATATTTTAAATTTAATATTTTTGAAATTGAAATTTTAATTTCAATTGATTTTGAAATTAGAAATTTGGGTTTAAATGTGAAAAGCTTTTGAAATGGAGTTTCAATGATAAGACTTATTTTTGAAAAATTTGATAAAGTTTTGAAATTTAAATAATTTGATTTAAACTTAAATTCAAGATTTGAAATTGAATTCTATGATTTGAAACTAGGGATTAAAGATGTTATACCCGTTATATAAGGGTTAAACTATTTTAAAAGTATTGATTTTGGAATGTGAATATAATTCAAGGGCTTTAACTCGTGCAAATATAATTGGATTTTTCTAAAACGAAAACTATTTGTTTTCAAATAATACCAGCTTTCATATGAGAAGTGAACTTCCAATTTGTGTTGAAAGGTTTCAAATTTAAAATGAAATTGAAAGTGTTTTGAAAGGCTATGAATGAATTCTTTTTGAAAGCTATGAATTGAATCTGTTTATTTTTAACAGATTTAACATGATGATTTGTTTAAACCATTCGAAATCAAATTGTTTTGAAAACTATAAGTTGAATCTTTGTTTTAAAGATTTAACGAGTTAATCCAATTGAAACGGAAATTGTTTTGAAATCTGTGAATGGATTTTTGTTGAAACTATGTGAACTTTGTGAAATAAATCTTTTTGTTTAAAAGATTTGAAATGGTAATCGATTGAAACCATTTAAAAAGAAGTTGAATTATTAACTTGTGACTTAATTGAAATCACATATCCATATGTTTTTAAATATTTCGCTCATTATTCGGGTTAGCCGGGAAAAGACATTTGTGTCATATAACCCATTCCGAATAGTGATACGTCGTATATGGATAGCATTTGAAGACGGTGGTGAAGACCGGATATTTTCGAAAACGAAAGGACAACTCGTCGAATGTCTCTGCATCGACTGGCCCCGATATAGAGATTTTATCACCCTTTGTGATGGGAAGTCCGGACGGGATTGTGAATACCCGGAAATTGCAAGGGCTTTGTAAGAAGTGCCTTCGGTCCTGTTCGAACCCGGAACAGACTTGTATGGATACATGTCTGACATTACACTTTGAGATATAAAGCCGATTTCTTTCAAATACATTTCTGTTGGTGGCGGAGAATTTATTCTCTTAGCTTAACACCCTTCTCTGAGACGTACGAGCTCAGAGGTTATGTAGTCGAAGGTTATCAGCGATATACTCCCAATTTGGTAATGTGACATGCTGAGTGTTGCTGTGAAATGATCATTGTTTGATCATTTGTGATATGATCATTTGTTTGATCATTTATCTTTGTGATCATTACTTTGATCATTTTTTTGACCCGAAGCATGGCTTTGTGACAAAGCGTAGCTTTGTGGACGAGACTTCGTCGGACCTCACACCCCGGAAATGGTCAAAACAAGAAAGATGCGGCAAGGTTATTAGGGAGTAGCGCCCCTTTAGTGCATGTCATTCCTTCTGGATAGAGGTGGTATCATGGTATGGAGCCCAGATACTTAACCTATGTGGTTGTTGCATTATTATTCATATGTGGTTGTTGGAATCGAGGATCCTCGGATATAGATCGGTTACGATCGGGGGATGACATATTCGTGTCAGTAGTTACCCAGTTAGGGGTAACCCGGCCTTGTGTTGGCAGAGATCCGGTTAGGTTCTCGGGACGTCATTCCAGAGGCGTTTCCATGTGGCAATGGGAAGTTCCTTGGCCTGACCATTTGTTGGAAATCCAAACTCCAATACGAACTGTGTACAGTATTAGTTGTAGAACCTATCATTTACGTACGGTGGTCACCACTATTTAGATGGTAGCTATAGTAGGCATACGATACTGGTTGTATGTTGGCTAAGATTAATATTATATTTTCAAAATGTTTTCTACATTATGCACTTATAATAATATCAAAAATGATTTGATTTTGCGTAGTAAGCATCTTTGACTATCATAAGAAGAAATCTCCTCCAATTCTGCATTTGCATTGTGTGTGTGGCGGGAGGTCTTATGGTAGTTTCATTTTCCAAAAGCATTGCGAATTGACTTTAAAATTCTCTACTATTTGTTTGTAAAGATAAACTGTTTTTGTTGCTCACACCAGTCCCATGACTGATCTGGAGTTTATTGTTTCTTCCCTAAACTCTGGATGCTCAAAATTTTTCTACACGAGCAGTCTAGAGTTGGGTTTTTCAGATAGTCAGATTAGTAGATTTATCTGGAGCTAGTTCAGTCTTTGGATATGGACTGCACTTGCTTATCTTTGTGCATCGTTATTGGAAGTTCGAGCTATTTTTGAATTGGTGCTTTGAAGATGAAGATTATCCGCTGCTGATGTTATCGTTTTCTTTTCCGCTGCTATTTGTTGTATCATAGCTCTTATGTATATAGATATTCATTGTATCATCATTGTATCTGGATATTGTATCAGATGTTGTATATCTATATTCTTTTTCTTTTCCGCTGTGTTACTTACTTAATTTTGTTTTAAGCTCCGGCGACTCGGATTTGAACGGTCGAATCTACGGCATTCGAGTACGATGTAAAGTATGGATATCGATTTTCGAGCGGGCAAAATTCGCAGACGTTACATTTGGTATCAGAGCTAAGGTTGAACTTTAGCTCAAGAGTATAACACGTTAAGTAGCTCATTATTGATAGAGTGAAGTAAACTCTAGAATGAGTAATTCCTCATATATCTGTTTGAACGCCTCAGTAAATTCTCTTACTATCCACTGATAATGAGTATGAGTGCAAGAAGAGGACGAGATAGGGGACAAGGGAATACGACTACAAATGGTCAATACCCTGCAACAGTGGAAACAACTTTCTTATCAATCTCTTTTGATTCATTTCCAAATTCTTTTGATTGCTTCGTACCAGCTACAAAAAGAAGTTTCGGTATGATGATGACTCTACGAATCGTTGTAGGAAATTCTTACTTCTTATCTTCATCGGTTTCTTATCAGTTTTTGATTTAAACCTTAATGAAATTTGGAAATTGAAAATTTTAAATAAATTGGAAATTTTAAATTGAGTTAAATTGATTAATAGAATATGAAGGATAAATTGAATTAAATCAATAAAACGATATCGTTTGAAACCAAATTTTGAAATTCTATTGTAATTTCTTGGGTTAATCGAAGTCCGAAGAGGGACAAATTGGTATATATTCTGAGATATTCCGACTTGAGTTTGGAATTCATATCTTAAGTTTGAAGAATTATAGGAGATCGAATCTATCTTTCTCTGCGTTATTTTCTTGCCTGCGAATTTCGAGGACGAAATTCTTTTAAGGGGGGAAGTTTGTAACGACCCTAGATTTTAAATTAATTTAAATTGATAATTAAATGAATTTTTGAATAAAAATTGTAAAATTTATTATAAATGATTTCGAGTTTCCCCGAAATCAAATAAAAATGCGTTAAATCATTTAAAATTTAAATATTGTATATATATGTACATATGTGAATATATATGTGTATGGGTATATATGAGTAGGTTTGAATTTATATATATATATATATATACATTGAAATTGAATATAAATCTTAAATAAATGGTTTAATTATAAATGATAATAATAAATATTAGAATTGATGGTTGATAATCATTTGAATTTATAAAATAAATATATATATAGAAATACAAGTATTAAAGTAAAATTTATAATAGAAGTTTATCTATATTATAAAGTAGTATTACAAAGTATAATTCAAGAAAGAAAATTTGAATATATTTAAGTATGTAGACTTAGAAGAAAATAATGACTGGTAATGCTATCATCTATGTACAAAGCAAATAAAACAAAGGAGAAAGTATGTAGGCTGTAAACAATCAAGTATGTACACAAAGAAAGTAAAAGAGGTAAGTAGGCAAGCATGGAAACAAAGTATAAAGGAAAGTATCTATGTACTAATAAGGTAAGGTTGTAAACATAAAGGACCATTTCATTTAATACCTTCACCTTAGTACACAATATAATACTTATCGGCCACCACAAAAATCTGCATAGCCCCCAAACGAAAATATCACTGATCAAAACTTGTACAAACAACAAATAAACACCCTGTAACTTCATTTCTTCCCATCATCTTCATTTCTTTTCGTCCATAAAACTAAGAAAGACTGAATACCTATCATCTACAACTTCAATAATAATTCAAATTAAAAACAACCATCAGTGCAAGCCTGAATTAAGGAAGAAGTTCCAGTTACCAAACTCAAACAGGGTTCTCAACATTTCAAAGTTTAAAAAGGGTCTTCAACTTTAATCTGAAAGCTCTGTCCACTTATTAATCTGGTGAGTAAACATAATTTTTTTAAAGAGTTTAAGTTATTTAAAAATAGTTCAAACTTCATTTATGAGCTGTTTGTATATGCTTCAGTTTATATATATGATTTGGTATGCTCTGCTTTCTCTGAAACTTGATACAGACTGTATTTTGGTTAGAATACTCAAACTATCCTTATTTAAATCATTGTTAAGTTTTGATTTCTCAACAAGCAAGATGATAAACTTCAAATTTAGATTTTTAAAGGTTGGTTTAAACCATGTTTTATAAGTTATCATCACTGTATTATGTTTACAGGTATTCAACTAAATTTGATGAAAAATAAATTGTTGAAAAATATTAATTCGAGTTAATATATTGAATCTATACTAAAAACCACGAATTTTAAAACAAAGATCAAGATTTTTATATTAATATTGAAAAGGCAGTTCGTATATAAACAAATTTTGCATTTCTACAAATTTCTGACGATTTAATCAATTATAAATGATGAAATTTGTTATACAGCGAGTTTAATCACCCACGAATCCAGGAAAAATGCCAAAGAATTTTTCTAATGCGGGAAGTTTGGGGTCGATTCGAATTTAGGGTTTTAAACTCGAAAAGTATACGGTCTGGAAACGTGGTCGCCGCTCCGCCTGTGGGCCATCGAACTTCAAGACTCCGGTGCCAATCGTGGCGTTGTACGGTGAGGAGGCTTGGGTCAAGTTTTCGTGGCCTCTGATGGGCAGAGGAGGTGGCACGGGTTCGATTTCTGGTGGTGAGGATGGGTTCGAGTTTCGAACTAAAGGCTCGATTTCGTTATGGGGTTGTTAGCCTCGAGTTGATCATTGCTATCGAGTGTAGGGTAGATGAGTAACTTGCGGAGGAGAGCGAGGTTCGCCGGAGCGTCGCCGTGGTGACGTGCACGTGCACAGTGGCGCGTGTGTATGTCAGCAGTTCGATCGTGGGTTTGTACTCGAGTGCGTACTCGGGTTATTTCGTGGATTTCTCGAAGTATAGGGGTGGTTGGAGAAGAAGGGATGTCTCGAGTAGTTCGAGTGTTTTACTCGAAGTAGCGAACGTGGAAGACTCGAAGCGATTTCGAGGCGACTCGGGTCAAGTATGGTGACAGTTTCAGATTTGAAACTGTTCTCTGTTTAAAGTTTTTATAACTAAATTTAATTTGTCAAGCAAGGTTTAAAACAGGGTTTAAATTCAAAGTTAAGTTAGTTTTCAAATAAACTTTTGAATCCTAAGATTTTGAAATGAATTTGGATCTTAAATCAAGAATTTAAAAATAAGTTTAAATCAAAGTTTAAAGCCAAGTTTAAATCAAACAGCTTTTTAAAGCAATTAAAGAAATGTTATTAGATAATTAACTAGGAATTACTAGGTAATTTAAATTAATGTGATTAATTAAAGATAATTAATTTGATTTATTAATTAAGATAATCAATTGTAAATTACTTAGTGAAAGCAATTAAGGGGTTAATTAATTGTGCAATTGGTTTAAAGGTTGATTGATTTATACGATTTATTAATTAAGGTAATTAATTTGAGGATAATTAATTTATTAAAAGTTAAATGATAAAAGTTAATTTATTTATTATTAATGGTTAATAAATTTAAGCAATTAATTTGAAGATAATTAATCTAAGATTAATTAATTAATGTAAGTGGTTAGGGATAATCACTTATTGAAATTTTATTTATTGAGTGGTAATTAACTAATTGAAGTAATTAATTAAAGATAATTAATTAAATAGTGAATTAAATAATTAAAGGGTAATTATTTAATAATCAAAGGTTGATAATTATAATTGAAAGTTAATTTATTCATTATTAATGGTAAATTGATAAATAATTTGTAATTTATTTATAATTAATTAACCGGGATTAGTAATTTATTCATAAGAAATTTATCTGATTTGGATTAATCAGATAATTAATTTGATCTTACTTATGAATGTTTGAATTCTATTGAATAATTCGTTTGTTTGATATCCCTGATATGTGATGCTTTGTGATATACCCTGATTTATGTTGTGATCTGAATTTTCTATTTCTGTGATATATTACTATGTGAATATGCAAACCCTTTGCCCGTAAAACGGCACTTGGATTTCGATGCGACAGGGAGTCGGATTCCAGTTGGTTATCCGAAACCCACATCGAATTATAATAGTGAATCTTTGTGACCGATAAATTTATTTTATCTATGAATCTGTGAATGAAGATAAGCGTTATCGATTATACCGCTTATCGATATATCTGTGATGATTGATGTTGCACTATTGTGTGTAAAACCCCTGGACTACACTTTTACACACACAAATATGGATTTCACGTGGAAATCGGTTAAGTCACAGATATTTTAAATTTAATATTTTTGAAATTGAAATTTTAATTTCAATTGATTTTGAAATTAGAAATTTGGGTTTAAATGTGAAAAGCTTTTGAAATGGAGTTTCAATGATAAGACTTATTTTTGAAAAATTTGATAAAGTTTTGAAATTTAAATAATTTGATTTAAACTTAAATTCAAGATTTGAAATTGAATTCTATGATTTGAAACTAGGAATTAAAGATGTTATACCCGTTATATAAGGGTTAAACTATTTTAAAAGTATTGATTTTGGAATGTGAATATAATTCAAGGGCTTTAACTCGTGCAAATATAATTGGATTTTTCTAAAACGAAAACTATTTGTTTTCAAATAATACCAGCTTTCATATGAGAAGTGAACTTCCAATTTGTGTTGAAAGGTTTCAAATTTAAAATGAAATTGAAAGTGTTTTGAAAGGCTATGAATGAATTCTTTTTGAAAGCTATGAATTGAATCTGTTTATTTTTAACAGATTTAACATGATGATTTGTTTAAACCATTCGAAATCAAATTGTTTTGAAAACTATAAGTTGAATCTTTGTTTTAAAGATTTAACGAGTTAATCCAATTGAAACGGAAATTGTTTTGAAATCTGTGAATGGATTTTTGTTGAAACTATGTGAACTTTGTGAAATAAATCTTTTTGTTTAAAAGATTTGAAATGGTAATCGATTGAAACCATTTAAAAAGAAGTTGAATTATTAACTTGTGACTTAATTGAAATCACATATCCATATGTTTTTAAATATTTCGCTCATTATTCGGGTTAGCCGGGAAAAGACATTTGTGTCATATAACCCATTCCGAATAGTGATACGTCGTATATGGATAGCATTTGAAGACGGTGGTGAAGACCGGATATTTTCGAAAACGAAAGGACAACTCGTCGAATGTCTCTGCATCGACTGGCCCCGATATAGAGATTTTATCACCCTTTGTGATGGGAAGTCCGGACGGGATTGTGAATACCCGGAAATTGCAAGGGCTTTGTAAGAAGTGCCTTCGGTCCTGTTCGAACCCGGAACAGACTTGTATGGATACATGTCTGACATTACACTTTGAGATATAAAGCCGATTTCTTTCAAATACATTTCTGTTGGTGGCGGAGAATTTATTCTCTTAGCTTAACACCCTTCTCTGAGACGTACGAGCTCAGAGGTTATGTAGTCGAAGGTTATCAGCGATATACTCCCAATTTGGTAATGTGACATGCTGAGTGTTGCTGTGAAATGATCATTGTTTGATCATTTGTGATATGATCATTTGTTTGATCATTTATCTTTGTGATCATTACTTTGATCATTTTTTTGACCCGAAGCATGGCTTTGTGACAAAGCGTAGCTTTGTGGACGAGACTTCGTCGGACCTCACACCCCGGAAATGGTCAAAACAAGAAAGATGCGGCAAGGTTATTAGGGAGTAGCGCCCCTTTAGTGCATGTCATTCCTTCTGGATAGAGGTGGTATCATGGTATGGAGCCCAGATACTTAACCTATGTGGTTGATGCATTATTATTCATATGTGGTTGTTGGAATCGAGGATCCTCGGATATAGATCGGTTACGATCGGGGGATGACATATTCGTGTCAGTAGTTACCCAGTTAGGGGTAACCCGGCCTTGTGTTGGCAGAGATCCGGTTAGGTTCTCGGGACGTCATTCCAGAGGCGTTTCCATGTGGCAATAGGAAGTTCCTTGGCCTGACCATTTGTTGGAAATCCAAACTCCAATACGAACTGTGTACAGTATTAGTTGTAGAACCTATCATTTACGTACGGTGGTCACCACTATTTAGATGGTAGCTATAGTAGGCATACGATACTGGTTGTATGTTGGCTAAGATTAATATTATATTTTCAAAATGTTTTCTACATTATGCACTTATAATAATATCAAAAATGATTTGATTTTGCGTAGTAAGCATCTTTGACTATCATAAGAAGAAATCTCCTCCAATTCTGCATTTGCATTGTGTGTGTGGCGGGAGGTCTTATGGTAGTTTCATTTTCCAAAAGCATTGCGAATTGACTTTAAAATTCTCTACTATTTGTTTGTAAAGATAAACTGTTTTTGTTGCTCACACCAGTCCCATGACTGATCTGGAGTTTATTGTTTCTTCCCTAAACTCTGGATGCTCAAAATTTTTCTACACGAGCAGTCTAGAGTTGGGTTTTTCAGATAGTCAGATTAGTAGATTTATCTGGAGCTAGTTCAGTCTTTGGATATGGACTGCACTTGCTTATCTTTGTGCATCGTTATTGGAAGTTCGAGCTATTTTTGAATTGGTGCTTTGAAGATGAAGATTATCCGCTGCTGATGTTATCGTTTTCTTTTCCGCTGCTATTTGTTGTATCATAGCTCTTATGTATATAGATATTCATTGTATCATCATTGTATCTGGATATTGTATCAGATGTTGTATATCTATATTCTTTTTCTTTTCCGCTGTGTTACTTACTTAATTTTGTTTTAAGCTCCGGCGACTCGGATTTGAACGGTCGAATCTACGGCATTCGAGTACGATGTAAAGTATGGATATCGATTTTCGAGCGGGCAAAATTCGCAGACGTTACATTTGGTATCAGAGCTAAGGTTGAACTTTAGCTCAAGAGTATAACACGTTAAGTAGCTCATTATTGATAGAGTGAAGTAAACTCTAGAATGAGTAATTCCTCATATATCTGTTTGAACGCCTCAGTAAATTCTCTTACTATCCACTGATAATGAGTATGAGTGCAAGAAGAGGACGAGATAGGGGACAAGGGAATACGACTACAAATGGTCAATACCCTGCAACAGTGGAAACAACTTTCTTATCAATCTCTTTTGATTCATTTCCAAATTCTTTTGATTGCTTCGTACCAGCTACAAAAAGAAGTTTCGGTATGATGATGACTCTACGAATCGTTGTAGGAAATTCTTACTTCTTATCTTCATCGGTTTCTTATCAGTTTTTGATTTAAACCTTAATGAAATTTGGAAATTGAAAATTTTAAATAAATTGGAAATTTTAAATTGAGTTAAATTGATTAATAGAATATGAAGGATAAATTGAATTAAATCAATAAAACGATATCGTTTGAAACCAAATTTTGAAATTCTATTGTAATTTCTTGGGTTAATCGAAGTCCGAAGAGGGACAAATTGGTATATATTCTGAGATATTCCGACTTGAGTTTGGAATTCATATCTTAAGTTTGAAGAATTATAGGAGATCGAATCTATCTTTCTCTGCGTTATTTTCTTGCCTGCGAATTTCGAGGACGAAATTCTTTTAAGGGGGGAAGTTTGTAACGACCCTAGATTTTAAATTAATTTAAATTGATAATTAAATGAATTTTTGAATAAAAATTGTAAAATTTATTATAAATGATTTCGAGTTTCCCCGAAATCAAATAAAAATGCGTTAAATCATTTAAAATTTAAATATTGTATATATATGTACATATGTGAATATATATGTGTATGGGTATATATGAGTAGGTTTGAATTTATATATATATATATATATATATATACATTGAAATTGAATATAAATCTTAAATAAATGGTTTAATTATAAATTATAATAATAAATATTAGAATTGATGGTTGATAATCATTTGAATTTATAAAATAAATATATATATAGAAATACAAGTATTAAAGTAAAATTTATAATAGAAGTTTATCTATATTATAAAGTAGTATTACAAAGTATAATTCAAGAAAGAAAATTTGAATATATTTAAGTATGTAGACTTAGAAGAAAATAATGACTGGTAATGCTATCATCTATGTACAAAGCAAATAAAACAAAGGAGAAAGTATGTAGGCTGTAAACAATCAAGTATGTACACAAAGAAAGTAAAAGAGGTAAGTAGGCAAGCATGGAAACAAAGTATAAAGGAAAGTATCTATGTACTAATAAGGTAAGGTTGTAAACATAAAGGACCATTTCATTTAATACCTTCACCTTAGTACACAATATAATACTTATCGGCCACCACAAAAATCTGCATAGCCCCCAAACGAAAATATCACTGATCAAAACTTGTACAAACAACAAATAAACACCCTGTAACTTCATTTCTTCCCATCATCTTCATTTCTTTTCGTCCATAAAACTAAGAAAGACTGAATACCTATCATCTACAACTTCAATAATAATTCAAATTAAAAACAACCATCAGTGCAAGCCTGAATTAAGGAAGAAGTTCCAGTTACCAAACTCAAACAGGGTTCTCAACATTTCAAAGTTTAAAAAGGGTCTTCAACTTTAATCTGAAAGCTCTGTCCACTTCTTAATCTGGTGAGTAAACATAATTTTTTTAAAGAGTTTAAGTTATTTAAAATAGTTCAAACTTCATTTATGAGCTGTTTGTATATGCTTCAGTTTATATATATGATTTGGTATGCTCTGCTTTCTCTGAAACTTGATACAGACTGTATTTTGGTTAGAATACTCAAACTATCCTTATTTAAATCATTGTTAAGTTTTGATTTCTCAACAAGCAAGATGATAAACTTCAAATTTAGATTTTTAAAGGTTGGTTTAAACCATGTTTTATAAGTTATCATCACTGTATTATGTTTACAGGTATTCAACTAAATTTGATGAAAAATAAATTGTTGAAAAATATTAATTCGAGTTAATATATTGTATCTATACTAAAAACCACGAATTTTAAAACAAAGATCAAGATTTTTATATTAATATTGAAAAGGCAGTTCGTATATAAACAAATTTTGCATTTCTACAAATTTCTGACGATTTAATCAATTATAAATGATGAAATTTGTTATACAGCGAGTTTAATCACCCACGAATCCAGGAAAAATGCCAAAGAATTTTTCTAATGCGGGAAGTTTGGGGTCGATTCGAATTTAGGGTTTTAAACTCGAAAAGTATACGGTCTGGAAACGTGGTCGCCGCTCCGCCTGTGGGCCATCGAACTTCAAGACTCCGGTGCCAATCGTGGCGTTGTACGGTGAGGAGGCTTGGGTCAAGTTTTCGTGGCCTCTAATGGGCAGAGGAGGTGGCACAGGTTCGATTTCTGGTGGTGAGGATGGGTTCGAGTTTCGAACTAAAGGCTCGATTTCGTTATGGGGTTGTTAGCCTCAAGTTGATCATTGCTATCGAGTGTAGGGTAGATGAGTAACTTGCGGAGGAGAGCGAGGTTCGCCGGAGCGTCGCCGTGGTGACGTGCACGTGCACAGTGGCGCGTGTGTATGTCAGCAGTTCGATCGTGGGTTTGTACTCGAGTGCGTACTCGGGTTATTTCGTGGATTTCTCGAAGTATAGGGGTGGTTGGAGAAGAAGGGATGTCTCGAGTAGTTCGAGTGTTTTACTCGAAGTAGCGAACGTGGAAGACTCGTAGCGATTTCGAGGCGACTCGGGTCAAGTATGGTGACAGTTTCAGATTTGAAACTGTTCTCTGTTTAAAGTTTTTATAACTAAATTTAATTTGTCAAGCAAGGTTTAAAACAGGGTTTAAATTCAAAGTTAAGTTAGTTTTCAAATAAACTTTTGAATCCTAAGATTTTGAAATGAATTTGGATCTTAAATCAAGAATTTAAAAATAAGTTTAAATCAAAGTTTAAAGCCAAGTTTAAATCAAACAGCTTTTTAAAGCAATTAAAGAAATGTTATTAGATAATTAACTAGGAATTACTAGGTAATTTAAATTAATGTGATTAATTAAAGATAATTAATTTTATTTATTAATTAAGATAATCAATTGTAAATTACTTAGTGAAAGCAATTAAGGGGTTAATTAATTGTGCAATTGGTTTAAAGGTTGATTGATTTATACGATTTATTAATTAAGGTAATTAATTTGAGGATAATTAATTTATTAAAAGTTAAATGATAAAAGTTAATTTATTTATTATTAATGGTTAATAAATTTAAGCAATTAATTTGAAGATAATTAATCTAAGATTAATTAATTAATGTAAGTGGTTAGGGATAATCACTTATTGAAATTTTATTTATTGAGTGGTAATTAACTAATTGAAGTAATTAATTAAAGATAATTAATTAAATAGTGAATTAAATAATTAAAGGGTAATTATTTAATAATCAAAGGTTGATAATTATAATTGAAAGTTAATTTATTCATTATTAATGGTAAATTGATAAATAATTTGTAATTTATTTATAATTAATTAACCGGGATTAGTAATTTATTCATAAGAAATTTATCTGATTTGGATTAATCAGATAATTAATTTGATCTTACTTATGAATGTTTGAATTCTATTGAATAATTTGTTTGTTTGATATCCCTGATATGTGATGCTTTGTGATATACCCTGATTTATGTTGTGATCTGAAATTTCTATTTCTGTGATATATTACTATGTGAATATGCAAACCCTTTGCCCGTAAAATGGCACTTGGATTTCGATGCGACAGGGAGTCGGATTCCAGTTGGTTATCCGAAACCCACATCGAATTATAATAGTGAATCTTTGTGACCGATAAATTTATTTTATCTATGAATCTGTGAAGGAAGATAAGCGTTATCGATTATACCGCTTATCGATATATCTGTGATGATTGATGTTGCACTATTGTGTGTAAAACCCCTGGACTACACTTTTACACACACAAATATGGATTTCACGTGGAAATCGGTTAAGTCACAGATATTTTAAATTTAATATTTTTGAAATTGAAATTTTAATTTCAATTGATTTTGAAATTAGAAATTTGGGTTTAAATGTGAAAAGCTTTTGAAATGGAGTTTCAAAGATAAGACTTATTTTTGAAAAATTTGATAAAGTTTTGAAATTTAAATAATTTGATTTAAACTTAAATTCAAGATTTGAAATTGAATTCTATGATTTGAAACTAGGGATT
The DNA here is from genome assembly GCA_030737815.1 of Allium fistulosum. Lineage (NCBI taxonomy): Eukaryota > Viridiplantae > Streptophyta > Magnoliopsida > Asparagales > Amaryllidaceae > Allium > Allium fistulosum. Next base: position 847,667,715 of record CM060903.1, read on the forward strand.
AAAGATGTTATACCCGTTATATAAGGGTTAAACTATTTTAAAAGTATTGATTTTGGAATGTGAATATAATTCAAGGGCTTTAACTCGTGCAAATATAATTGGATTTTTCTAAAACGAAAACTATTTGTTTTCAAATAATACCAGCTTTCATATGAGAAGTGAACTTCCAATTTGTGTTGAAAGGTTTCAAATTTAAAATGAAATTGAAAGTGTTTTGAAAGGCTATGAATGAATTCTTTTTGAAAGCTATGAATTGAATCTGTTTATTTTTAACAGATTTAACATGATGATTTGTTTAAACCATTCGAAATCAAATTGTTTTGAAAACTATAAGTTGAATCTTTGTTTTAAAGATTTAACGAGTTAATCCAATTGAAACGGAAATTGTTTTGAAATCTGTGAATGGATTATTGTTGAAACTAGGTGAACTTTGTGACATAAATCTTTTTGTTTAAAAGATTTGAAATGGTAATTGATTGAAACCATTTAAAAAGAAGTTGAATTATTAACTTGTGACTTAATTGAAATCACATATCCATATGTTTTTAAATATTTCGTTCATTATTCGGGTTAGCCGGGAAAAGACATTTGTGTCATATAACCCATTCCGAATAGTGATACTTCGTATATGGATAGCATTTGAAGACGGTGGTGGAGACCGGATATTTTCGAAAACGAAAGGACAACTCGTCGAATGTCTCTGCATCGACTGGCCCCGATATAGAGATTTTATCACCCTTTGTGATGGGAAGTCCGGACGGGATTGTGAATACCCGGAAATTGCAAGGGCTTTGTAAGAAGTGCCTTCGGTTCTGTTCGAACCCGGAACAGACTTGTATGGATACATGTCTGACATTACACTTTGAGATATAAAGCCGATTTCTTTCAAATACATTTCTATTGGTGGCGGAGAATTTATTCTCTTAGCTTAACACCCTTCTCTGAGACGTACGAGCTCAGAGGTTATGTAGTCGAAGGTTATCAGCGATATACTCCCAATTTGGTAATGTGACATGCTGAGTGTTGCTGTGAAATGATCATTGTTTGATCATTTGTGATATGATCATTTGTTTGATCATTTATCTTTGTGATCATTACTTTGATCATTTGTTTGACCCGAAGCATGGCTTTGTGACAAAGCGTAGCTTTGTGGATGAGACTTCGTCGAACCTCACACCCCGGAAATGGTCAAAACAGGAAAGATGCGGCAAGGTTATTAGGGGGTAGCGCCCCTTTAGTGCATGTCATTCCTTCTGGATAGAGGTGGTATCATGGTATGGAGCACAGATACTTAACCTATGTGGTTGCTGCATTATTATTCATATATGGTTGTTGGAATCGAGGATCCTCGGATATAGATCGGTTACGATCGGGGGATGACATATTCGTGTCAGTAGTTACCCAGTTAGGGGTAGTTACCCAGTTAGGGGTAACCTGGCCTTGTGTTGGCAGAGATCCGGTTAGGTTCTCGGGACGTCATTCCAGAGGCGTTTCCATGTGGCAATGGTAAGTTCCTTGGCCTGACCATTTGTTGGAAATCCAAACTCCAATACGAACTGTGTACGATATTAGTTGTAGAACCTATCATTTACGTACGGTGGTCACCACTATTTAGATGGTAGCTATAGTAGGCATACGATACTGGTCGTATGTTGGCTAAGATTAATATTATACTTTCGAAATGTTTTCTACACTATGCACTAATAATAATATCAAAAATGATTTGATTTTGCGTAGTAAGCATCTTTGACTATCATAAGAAGAAATCTCCTCCAATTCTGCGTTTGCATTGTGTGTGTGGCGGGAGGTCTTATGGTAGTTTCATTTTCCAAAAGCATTGCGAATTGACTTTAAAATTCTCTACTATTTGTTTGTAAAGATAAACTGTTTTTGTTGCTCACACCAGTCCCATGACTGATCCAGAGTTTATTGTTTCTTCCCTAAACTCTGGATGCTCAAAATTTTTCTACACGAGCAGTCTAGAGTTGGGTTTTTCAGATAGTCAGATTAGTAGATTTATCTGGAGCTAGTTCAGTCTTTGGATATGGACTGCACTTGCTTATCTTTGTGCATCGTTATTGGGAGTTCGAGCTATTTTTGAATTGGTGCTTTGAAGATGAAGATTATCCGCTGCTGATGTTATCGTTTTCTTTTCCGCTGCTATTTGTTGTATCATAGCTCTTATGTATATAGATATTCATTGTATCATCATTGTATCTGGATATTGTATCAGATGTTGTATATCTATATTCTTTTTCTTTTCCGCTGTGTTACTTACTTAATTTTGTTTTAAGATCCGGCGACTTGGATTTGAACGATCGAATCTACGGCATTCGAGTACGATGTAAAGTATGGATATCGATTTTCGAGCGGGCAAAATTCGCAGACGTTACACTAAGGTTGACAATGCTAAGCCCTCCTTTATTCATGTGGAGGTTAATATGTTAGTAACCTATAAGAATAGGTTTTCCGGGGAAGCAATTTCCAAACCATAAGTAATGATTTAATGCAATGTTAAGCATTGAAATCAACTTTAATGGTAAAGGTCCTAGAAAAGTAAGGTACCATAGAGGTTGCGATAGACCTTATAATAATTAGTCTGCCTGCCTATGTAAGTAAATGTCCCGGGCATCTCCCAAGCCTTGAAATAGCATCAAACATTGGTAGACACTGTTTAGTAGTTATTCTTGAGGTGGTAAGAAGAATCCCAAGGTAAACCGAGTTTGGTGGCATGTATAAACAAATAATAACTATAGTTTGCTTGTCAGAATGGGAGAGTTACTTCATAATTTATGATGTTAGCTATCGTTCTGTTATTATTGTTTCAAAATTTGCATTCTTACCAAATTATTCATTTTTAATATTTTTGATTATTTTTTTACACATCGCCTCTAAGGATACCTTTTTATGTTTGTTGTTAATGGATGTTATAATTGCATTAAGATGTGAAAAAAATTAACGAATGAGAGGGAAACGGATGGTGGATATGAACGATAAAATTTCAAGCTTTGTTTTGAGTAGAGGTAACGCAATATTTAATGCATATAGATATAGATAGTCTTCCACTGAATGTCTATACATATGTCAGATAAATTTTGGCAATAATTAAATGGGGCAAGTTTCTTTTTGCCAAGAGAAAGATGTGTATTATGATATAACATTTAACATATTATTATTATAGCTTCAAATGAAATTAAGAAAACTACAAAAAAAATTCAAAATTAATAGAGTTATGAGTATGCCATAATGACAATCATGTACTTTGTTACATATATCTAACTCGATAACCAATCTTGTTCGAAATAAAAGGTATTTTATTTCTATTATATACTTGATATATCGTGTTATATTAATTAATTAATTTAATTAAAAGCATATTTAATAGAAAATCCATAAATTGTATGTTTTTGATAGTAGTTACAAAGTATTGTGACCGTGAGTAGTTTATCATAATGAAAATAAATATACCATTTTAAACATTTCGAGCCAAGATGCATCGAGACTAGATATCGATACATCCGTTGAGACTAGAGTATATAACGCTCTGCAAATGTTGGGCATTGCATTATTCATGGTTGTTGGGGGCACCAAGGGATTAAGTACTGATAGTTGTTGGATAATTATGGAATGACTCATTCGATATTTTTCTGTTGGTTAACATTATAGTTGATGGTTTTGATGACAACAACCTTAGAATAAGATTATAAAGTATAAATACTAACATTATAGTTTAGATATATATGTATATGCAGGATTTAATCATGTAGGTATCAAGAATGAAGACTGTACAGTATAGAGATTCAAAATATCAAGAATGAAGACTCATGAGTATCAAGATAATCAAGAGTTTAAGATTTCAAGATAAGTATTGAGTCTAGAATTATGTTAAAACTTCATAATAGCACTGAAATCTTCACTCCATTTTTATTTTGGGATGGAACCCATTTCTACCTTTTTAGTGGCTTACAAACCCACGACAAGTAGCTTACAAACCTACGACAAGTGGCTTACAAACCCACGAACATCCTGGGTTTGTACAAGTTTTCGAGTCCTGTCATGATGAGATATTTTGCAGGAAGAAGCTTGCAAAACTACTTCAAAATGATTTTTAAAAAACTACTTCAGAATGATTTTCAAAATTGTTTTTCAAAATGTTTTAGCCTTAAAAATTATCTTTTCAAATGATTTTCAAAAAGATGTTTTAGCCTTAAATATTATTGTTTTTAAACTACGGTTGTTTTAAACTATCTTTTAATTATAATATATTTATACTTTGATTTAAATATAAAATTATAGTAAAAAGTTATATATATTATTCTTTATATTCATCTATGTATTTTATCTACAGTCAAGTATATTTATAAAGTTTAAAATAGTTTTAATATAAGATAAAGGTTATTTTCAAAGAAAAACAAATCACCAAAATTTCCTTTGGGATGTCGACATGCCCTAGTACCCCATGTCGACATAGTGTCATTCAAAATTCAAATTTCAAAAGAAGTGTCTATTCGCCATAACCTTTCACGAATGGACATGACTGTTGTTCTTCTATAAATAGGGGTTGGTTTCAACGAATTTAACATCAGTTTTTCTGGTTTTTCACTTCTCTTCTTCTTCCACATTTTCTTAATCAAAATCCTATCCTTACTCTGCCGAAATCAACATTGAATCTAACTAGATAATCTCTGGTTTGATTCTCTATCACTATCTCAACAAGATCCAAGTGCTATTTAGAGTTATAGGCTTCTTTGTAATCTATCTAGCGAGAAAAGGTGTGATTGTAGCCTTGGAAATCAATCAAGCGAGAAAAGGTGTGATTGTAGCCTTGGAAATCAATTGGGTGAACTTGTTGCCTCAGAAATCAAGTATCTCTACCTAGAGGATTGTGATTCTGGAGGGTGTACCTCGTAGCCTTGAAATCGAGGGTTGTAATTGTTGAATTGCTTTTGAAAGGAAATCCGTACTTAGTTCTGCGTGACTGGATGTAGGGTAACCCCGAACTAGTATAAAATCCGGTGTGTTCTTTCCTTTACTGCATTTACTTTATTTCTGCATTTGTGATTATATCTGTGTCTGAATATTGCATACATTTGTGTTAAATTTAACATAAACTCAAAAAGATTTAGTAATTTCTTAAAAACACTATTCACCCCCCTCTAGTGTTATTCCTAGCCTTAAGATCCGTAATCCGCATTCCTCACATTTGGTATCAGAGCAAGGTTTTCAAAAGTTCCATAATCTGATTTTCGAAAAAGTTTTTTTTAATGGCTATGTTTAAGAAATTTGTTAATGCATGTTTAGAAATATTCAGATCATCATTGTCTCTTGAGTCTGCATATAATCAATATTCAAATACAAGTTGTCTACTAAGATTATTTGATGTGCAGGAATCATGCTTTATGGGAATTGAGGAATCAATCCAGAACAAACAAACTATGCAGATCAAAAAGAACAAATGGATACTCGATAGTGGATGTTCTAGACACATGACTGGAAATTCAGATATGCTGAATGATATAATATACAAAGACGGAGGACTAGTTAACTTTGGAGACAATTCAAAAGGTTATGTGATCGGCATCGGCAAAGTCGGTAACTCTGAAACTCCTATTATTACTAATGTTTTGCTAGTTAAGAATCTGAAACACAATCTGCTAAGTATAAGTCAACTATGCGATAAAGGATATAAAATTAAATAAGAAGAAAATTGATATGATGTGAATAAATTTAAATGAAGATGAGTATAAATTGAATGAAGAGGAAATCAAGCAACAATATATGGAATGAAATTAATAATAATCAACTTGATCTATTGTTTGAATTTGTTGTTTGTTTGATTTATGGTTGTTTGGGGAAGAATACTTTACAGTTGTTTGGATGAATAAATAGTCTATTTAGTTCGCCTAAGACTGTTGAGTAAAAGGGTACACTTAGTAGTTTATTTTTCATTCTATACAATATAAAGTTTTGAACCCAAACAACTGTTTGCTTTGTTTGAATGAATGATTGAATTGTGTTGATTCTGTATGAAGGTTGTATGTTGTTTGTTGCAATTGGTTGTTGAATTGATTGTTTGTTTGTGGTCAAACAACTTGAATATTTCATTTTATATAATAGTAACCCTTTTAGATTATATAAGTGAAATACAAGTTATGGAAGCAATTGCTACTGCATTTGGTTTCATAAAATAAGCCTTAAGTGCCCGACAAATAGGTACGTTTTCGGATTACGGATTTACAGCGCTATTATATTGTTCCCGTGTTGGGATATATATATATATATATATATATATATATATATTATTGTGGAAAATATATGTGATATTTTGTTATATTTGATATTATATTTTCTCCCGAGCCTCCCCGTACAAAGGAGACTCTGTTGAAATTTTTCGAAAATTTTAGACTTAAAATTTTTTGAAAATGATTTCCAAAATTTATTTATTTAAGTATAAAAAGATTTAATGGTTATAAAAGGGGTATATTTATTTAAAGTAATAAATTTTGTAAATTATTTGGTTATAAAGTTATTATTTTGAATAAGACGTATTGTTTATTTAATTCTCCTTTTCCCTTCTTTTTCCTTTTCGGGGACGAAAAGTTTTGAGTGGGGGAGAGTGTAACGACTCGTAAATTTTGATAACTAAATTAGTTAAATTTATAGGATTTTGTAATTAAATTTAGGAAAAAAAATGTTTATAATTCATATTTAAGTAAATGTAAAAAATGAAATGCAACATTTGAAATTAAAGCTAAGTATTAAAAATAAAAATGTAACTACGATGCATTGAAGTAATGAGAATTGTTATTCTAGGCTAAGAAATTTAATATAAGAAAACAAATAGGAATATTGTATTAATTAATGCAATGATATAATTAGTGATGATTTAATGAATCCAATATTATAGTAACCGATGGAATAATACGTAATAAGTGCAAATTAGATATAATCAATGTTAGTATAAATTTAAGGAATACTTGTTAATAAATTTAATATAGGAAAACGAACTTAATTATTGATTTATGAATTAATATATATTGAATAGCAATTGAACGTAAATTTATGTAATAGGGGTGATGCAGGTTGATAAGTATTCATAATGTTTGTGTTGTTGATAAACGTTACTTTAATGGTTGTAATATAAAATAAGTGTGAATGGAAATTAATAGAAACGTAAACTTATTTTAAGGTGGTAATTGGATGTAGATTTATGGAATGGAGTTAACACAAATCAATAGAAATTAATTTAATTAAAGGTTATATTAGTATAAATTAGGGTAGTAAAGGGTAATAATGTATTTCTAATGGACTATGAATGAATTGATAATATAACATGTGGACTTATTAAAATAACAAAGTGTAATGATTGGAAATGAAATAAATTTAGTATAATGAGAGTGGTTATAATAATTGTTTGTAGGGAATGAACTTACAAATATTATAAAAATGTATAATAGTGACAATTGTTATTGTTACCAATTTAATTAATCAATTACAAATATATGTCAATAAAATTCTACATCAATATGAGTAAAGGTTATTGGTAACAATCATTTTATGTTACCTGTTTATTTTATTTGTTCTATTAGATTAAAATGGGAAATCAATTACAATTAAATGAACTTTAATGTTACACTAATAAGATCTAGACAATAACTGAAAATTATGAATGTAACCAAATGAATAGAAATGTTAATTTTATTCATAACAATTGATGTAATAAAAAGAATGAAACCAAGGTAAAATAATTAATTGGGATTTTAATTCTTACTAATATGTAAAACTGAAAAAATACAATATAAATTGAAATATAGTAATTAATATAAATAAAAGACCAAAATTGGTTAGTATTAATGTAGTGAAAGACAAACAAATATTAACTATGTTATTTGTGTAATTAATGGATAGGAATAACAAAGGCTACTTGTAATAAGGGATATAATTGAGGAATATAAGTGGTAGAATAATAAAAATTTATGATTTTATTTTTGTTAACATATGTTAAGAGATATGTTTATGATCTTAATTTGAACTTCTACTAATAACATGTATTACAGTAAGATAAAAAAAAATGATAACATACGTCAGGTGTATTTAATGACATTGTATGAATGTAATTAATACGGTGATTATAATAATAAATGTTAATAAAGAATAAGAATGAATAAGTTTAGTAAAAGAGTAAACATTCATTTAGTAAAAATGTTTGGCAACTGAAAGATTGATTGTAGAGATGAGAAACTATTATTTAGTAAGAAATATGTAATTACTGTTTGTATCCAATAGTGTAATTGAAAATTTCCAATTAATAGGAGAGAGAATACTAATTGTAAATTAATAGGTGTAAATAAAAGCAGCATATGTTTTGCGAAAATATAGGGAAAGTTTGATTTAAAATAAAAATAAAATAAAAAATTTACATCAAATAAAATGAATGTTTCATTTGTGAATGTAGGTTTAATTTCATTAAATTAAAGAATAGAATGATTGATTTTAAAGAAAGAAATATATGTCTATTTGAACTATGTTTTAGCTTACAGACTAATTATAAGAATAGGAAAATAATATATTTAAGTGTATAAACAACAAATTTATAAACGTGTTTAAATAAACAATTGTTCTATTTTTTTCATCCATTTTAGTTGTCTGTTTTAAAATTTAACTTTGTAAGTAATTGCAATTAATGTAATTCAAATGTTTCAATTAAAAGGAAAAGAAACGTTGATTGCAATTAATAGATTTAATATAAAAAAACGCACGTTTTGTGTTAAAAAAAAGGGGTGTTTTAATGGAAATAAAATATCATTTTGAGAAACAAAATTGAACGTTTTCATTTTTTTAGGTAAGTATAATTTTATTAATTGTGTGTAGATAAAAAATTTATATGTGTACAAATTGAGTATTATTTGAGTGAATGAAATTAATTTGGTTATGTTTCGGAGAAATTGAATTTCAAAATGTGTATGTGGTCCCTTCATTTCCTTTTTATCGCATGTACGTTTTAAAATAGTTATCTCATTTTTAATACTTGGTCCGTTCATTTCTCCTTCTATTTAACACCTAAGCCTAGACCTTTAGGCTGCGTTTAATTCTTTCCATCTCATTTCTTTTCTCTCTTCACCTTCCTCCTTTCTTTTTCATTTTTTTCCTTCTTCTTCAAATCTTCTTCTTCTTTTTGAAAGCTTCTTTTCTTTTTCAATTCTTCATCTTCTTTAAATTTTCTTTTCTTTTTCAAACATTCTTCTTTTTTCCAAATCTTCTTCTTCAAATCCAGATCCATACAAACTTCTCTGTCTCTTCCAAAACATTCCTAAAAAAAGAGATTAAGAAAAAATCAAAATAAAATATTACGGAATAGGATAGCAATCAAGAGGGAGACTAAGGAAGCATAGAGCGGAGCTATGGATTAGAAGTTTATTTTTTTTTAGATTCGTATAAAGGTGAGTGTTTTAACCCACTCACAACTTCTAAGATTTCTTATGTTTGTTAAATTAAATTTTGATGTGATTTAAAATTTATCTATGATTGTTTGGGCATATATTTAATCATCATCTCAGTTAGATAACATTTAGTTAAATTTAATTGTTATTTAATTTTATTATTGCATAAAATTTGCGAGTTAAATTTATTTGTTATTGCATATAAACTGTCAGTTGAACAGTTATTAAATTTTATTGAATATAAACTATTTGTTGATGCCTGTTATATTTTATATGCTTTATATTGATGTTTTATTTAAATTGGATGATGATTGTAATAAATGGTTGTTTATTGATATTTGGATGAATGGATGCTATATTTTATATTGTATAAACTGCAAGTTATTATGCATTTTCATTTCATTCGGGATTGTAGTTTGAAATGATATATAACCGTAAACTTTTATTTTTAAATTACGGATTGAAATGATAAATATCCGTATCACTTGACCATAGGATAGAAAATTATATACAGGCACCGTGGTCTATATATAATATATTTTAAAGTGATTTTTCTATGATTTGGAAAGAAATATACGGTTTAATAAATATTAAATTTTGATATTATATAAATATTATTTTATATATGGTTAAATTCTAAAATTTAAGCTATGTATAACTTGATGATGTTTTAAGTTTGATTTACGAATATTTCAAGTTTGAGCTTTATTTAAGTGATATTGAATTTATTAAATAAATATTTCTAAACTAAATAATAGTAAATTGAATTAAGGTATATATAAGATTATCATATTTGGTTGGGAATTTTGGAATATATAAAGACTTGAAATATATCAAAATTTAAATGTTTTAATGAAATTAAGGTATTATTGTTTTTCAAAGTATTGGTTTCGAAATTGTTATAACTTTGAAAGTAATATGGTTTGAAAAATGAATTTATTTGAAATAGAATTTATTTAAGAATTATCTTTAAATATATTGATTTGAAACCGATTGAAATTTTGAGATTAAGAATATGACTGCATTTTGTGATTTGGGTTTAAGATGGTTTTAAAGAATATTTCAAGTTTTATAATTAAAAGTAAGAATAGTGATTGGAAATTTGGATTTTATTTAAATGATATATTATTGAATTTGGTTTTAAAGTATATACTATTTTGAAGTAAATGATATGTTTTGAAATAGCAATAATATTTCGGTTTTAAAGTATATACTATTTTGAAGTAAAGGATATGGTTTGAAATGGCAATAATATTTTGGTTTTTGATGTATATACTATTTTGAAATAAAGAATATGTTTTGAAAGGGCAATGATTGTGTTTTTAAAGGTATATATATTTTTAAAATGATCACGGTGTTATAATAACGATTGGTTGTTAAAGAGACCGGGATCGGATATGGACATACTCTCTGTCGATACCAAAAACCACTTTGACAACTGTGTACGCGGTGGAGTTTCCAGAATGAAGTAGGATGGTGGCGACGATCCTAAGGTATATACGTGGACCCAACTCCCGCGAGTTGGCATAAGGTGGCTAAAACGGGAGCGATTGACGGACCAATGAGGTAGCACCTCTGATCGGACACACTTCTTCGATACCATTCTATTACTTTGTTATTTTGGTGGCCACCCTTCGATTTGGGAGTGTTGTTCAAGGTGGGCGGTAGTGGCTGCTATGCGTCACCACCAGTCCGGATGCGTAATTGGTATATCTACCCTGGCATTGCCTAGTTGTGCCGTGTCACCTACCATATCGAGCTTTACTACGATTATGATTTTAAGATCCGACCGCGTTAAGGTTCTCCATCCCCTTAACGCTATTTTCTATATGATTATACTTTACTGATTAGACACTACTGTATATAGTGAATATTACTACATAGTAGATAGTTTAACGGATCCTTAAGAGATGTGAATCCCGAACATTTCTTAAGTTACTGCACTCACGTTAGACACTGGATAGGAGATGTCAAACCCCGTAAACATCTCTGACGCCATTCACACTCATATTTATTTCATTGATTTAACTTACATAAGATCTTTTAGTTCTGACTCGAGTGTTTTGTTTTTTCAATTCGCTCGGGTCAGCCTGAGCATTTCAGGATTTGAAGGCCCTATTTTTGAAGGACGAAGACGAAGATTTTATTATTACTATTTGTTATATATTCTACTACACCATTGTATTCCGCTGCATAATTATCATTCTCTGGTATGTGTAACTCTGATATGTATTGTATAAGTATAATCAAATGTTTTGTAAAACAGATTCATGAACTGTTATTTTATTATTATATTTTATCGTTCCGCTGCAAGATTCTATTTTGTTTCTTTTATTTCTCCACTTTTTCTTATTTACCCCATAACAATCCGCCCTTCTGTATGGTTTAAGTCGACATGTGTGTCTGCTTAAGCGTACAAAAAGGTGGGATGTTACAGTTGGTATCAGAGCTTTGGTTTAGCGATAAACCTTAGCTTTGTGGGGTCTGACTCTTTATTAATAGGGTAGTAATACCCTATGGGAGTCGCTGAGTGTATATATATGAGAGAGCGTATTTGTTAGTGTTATAAAAAGGTTTTAATATTGTGTTAATCTGTTTCGTTTTGTATTTATAAATTCTGGTTGGTGCATGGGACGCTATGACATCAATAGGGATTTCTAAACACTTAATAGGACAGACCGACATAATATTTGTTTTTAATATAGGTGAATGAAATAATTTTGCCTATTATATTTTCTATATATAAAGTAAAATATTTTATAAAAGATATATATTTGGTTGCAATTCATTGGTTGTTAGGTAATGAAATTTATAAATAATAGTTGAAATAAGATTTAAGATAAAATAAGTGAAAAATGGAAATTTAGAACTTAAGTTCCGGGTTTTTGTAAATTTCTTTCAAATAATTTTAGAATATAATAATATTGTTTATAAAGTAGTTTCTGATATAAATATTTCAATATAAATTGGAAGAATTGTTTTAAGTAACAATTTTTGGAAAATAAGTTCTGTACTTTCCTCTCTGTCGCTGGAAAATAATTTCGGTGATGAGTGCACGCATCATCGACATTCATTTTCGAGTTTCGAAGTGGGAAGGCCACTGTAGTAGTTTTACTACAGATTTATTTTGATAAACAAATAAATATTTTAGAATTGTTTTAAATATAATTGGATATATAAACGGTAAGTATATACATTTATCTATTATTTTAAAATGATTTGAAATTTAACCTGGTATTTAGTTCTTAAGTTTCCGTTAATTAATAGTTTCAATTAGTGTAGAAATGGAATGGAACTAATTAATAAGTGGAACCTCTAATTAAAATAAGGATTTAATGCTAGGTTATAAATACAATTAAAAGAAAAGCTGAAATATGTAACCTAAGATATGTTTATTGAGCATTAAATTAATTAAAGGAAATAGAATAAACTTGTATAACTTTTAATTACATTTTTAAAAGCATATATATAACTTACCTAATTGTAAAAGTTGAAATGTTTAATAAGAAAATATAATGGAAATTGTACAAGTAAACTTATGTAATGAAAATGTTCAGTAAATTGCTCTTATTAATAAGAACTAAGGTGTCACATCCTGAAATTTTCGACTTTTGAAAATTCGACATCGATACTCACTTTATCGACTGTCGAGCAATCGAGTGCCGGAAACTCCAATAGTGAGGGTTTTAGAAAAAGAAATAGAAGAAAAGATAGAAGAAAAAGAGAAGAAAAAGAAAAGAAAGAAGAATAACAGAACAACAACAGAGAACAGAAACAGAACAATATCAGAACCTTACACATCGCAGCGGAACAATATACAATAGATAATTACTAGTCTTTTAAAACAAAGAACTATATCATTTTATACATACATCAATCATCAGAGTCAATATACAACAATGGACAGTTATATAACCTGTCCTCATACAGAATACACAGCGGAATAAATACTATCAGATACAAATACTACGTCTCGCCATCCAGCTTATCTCCAAAGCTCCAGAATATCCAGGATATCCTGATAATATAACTCTAGGCTGCCCGTGTGGAAATTGGTGGGCACCCAGAGTTTAGAAGGGAACAATAAACTCCGAGTCAGTCATGGTGACTGGTGTGAGATCGTAAAACAGTTATTCTTTATAACAACAAAATAATTTTTTTAAAAGTCAATTCGCAATGCTTTTGGAAAATGAAACTACCATAAGACCTCCCACCACACACACAATGCAAACGCAGAATTGGAGGAGATTTCTTCTTATGATAGTCAAAGATGCTTACTACGCAAAATCAAATCATTTTTGATATTATTATTAGTGCATAGTGTAGAAAACATTTCGAAAGTATAATATAAATCTTAGCCAGCATAGGCATTCCGCACTTATGCCTACTATAGCTACCATCCAAACAGTGGTGACCACCATAAGTGAATGATAGGTTCTACAACTAAAACCGTACAAGAACGTATTGTTTCTTTGGATTTCCAACAAATGGTCAGGCTAAGGAACTTCCTATCCACGATGGGTACGTCCCTGGAATAGACGACCCGAGAACCTAACCGGATCTCTGCCAACACAAGGCCGGGTTACCTCTGCAAAAATAGGTAACTACTGACACGCGTATGCCATCCCCCGATCGTCACCGATCTTCCCGAGGATCCCCGATTCGCAACAAACCACATAGATAATAATAATGCAGTAACCACAGAGGTTAAGTATCTGGGCTCCATACCATGATACCACCTTTATCCAGAAGGAATGACATACACTAAGGGGCGCTACTCCCTAGAACCTTGCCGCATCCTTCCTGTTTCGACCATTTCCGGGGTGTGAGGCTCGACGAAGTCTCGTCCACAAAGCTACGCTTTCTACAAAAAGCCCTGCTTCGGGTCAAACAAAATGATCAACCTATGATCACAAAGATATAAGATCAAACGAATGATCATATCACAAATGATCAAACACTGATCATTTCACAGCAACACTCAGTATGCCACGTTACCAAATTGGGATATATCGCTGATAAATTTCAACTACATAACCTCTGAGCTCGTACGTCTCAGAGAAGGGTGTTAAGCTAAGAGAATAAATTCTCCGCCACCAACAGAAATGTATTTGAAAGAAATCAGCTTTATATCTCAAATTGTAACGTCAGACACACAATCCATACAAGTCTGTTCCGGGATCGAACAGAACCGAAGGCACTTCTCACGAAGCCCTTGCATTTCCGGATAGTTTTCAATCACGTCAGGACTTCCCGTCACTAAGGGTGATAAAACCTCTAAATCGGAGATCAGCCGATGTAGAGTAACTCGACGGTAATCCTTCCGTTTTCAAAAATATCCGGTCTTCAACACCGGTCTTCAAATGCAATTCATAACGACGTATCACATATTCGGAATGGGTTATACGACCCCATGGTCCTTTCCCGGCTAACCCGAATAGTGAGCGCTTATTCAAAAATAAGTGTGGCATTCAAATTCATCCAATTCACAACAAATACCTATCTAAAGGTAATTATTGATAGTCGGTTATTTAACTATCAATAAAGATGCGCAACATCATCAGATTCCAAATAATTTTCCCAAATTATTTATCTTCAAAAATATCTTTACTAGATATAAAATTTCCACACTTCAAAAATAAATCAACGTTTATTTTTCTAAACAGTTTCCCTTCCCTTTTTTTTTTATAAATTCCATGTGAATTTATATTTCAAAAATATCTACTGATATACGATTTCCAAATCGATTTCAATATTTAATTTCGATTTATCTTTAAGAAGATAAAATCTCAAAACGTTTCATTTCATTTTGGAAAACATTCCATACTTATTTAATAATAAGTGTTTCACAAATCTTTTATTTTCAACATTTGAAAATACTCGATATACTTAAATCAAATTAAGTATATATTTCATTCTTTAAGGAAATCTATTTTCTATAACAACATCAATTCGAGTCAAAACGAATGTTACGTAAAACATCGTTACGACGACTCAAAATCACTAGTATAGGGATTCGAAATTAAGATAGATATGTAAATCCCAATACTAGATAAAAACATTTCCTTTCGGAAATCATTTACTATAACAACAGAGTTATAGTCCACCATTTCCTTAAATTTCTCGAAAACGTCTATTTCAACAACAAGTGTTGAAATCTATGCTTTCGATTCATAATACATTTTAAAACATCTTTATAATGTTTAACTTCATTTTTAATATCACTTTTCCAAAAATAAATCCATTTTTATTTAATAATATATTCACTGTCCAAAATCGTGAATATAATTCACTTAACCCAATTTCAATCATTTCTACCCATTTTTATCTCAATAAAAATTCGCTATCCAAAATCGCGAATATACCTTCTTTAAAAATCTTCTATATTTAGTTTCTCAAATTCAACTGATTTTTGAATTTATAAACACGTTTATAAATTCTATTCCTATTTTAGTAACAACTCGACTTATACATCTTCTTTTTATCAACTTCTATATTTTACTTATCAGAATACGTGATTTCGGATTTATAAACAACTTTTATAAATTTTTAATTCTATTTATAAAAACTTCAATACCGAATCAATTTCAATATTGACTTCTAATTTTATTTATCACTACTAAGTGAATTCCTTATTTTTCTCAAATTATTCAATATTCGGTTATAAAATGGATTCTTCAAATTGAAATCATTTTATATTGATTTCACAACTTATTTCAATTTACCAATTAAATTTCTAATAGGATTTCCAACTTATCTTCTCTTAAATAAATTCCTTTTTAAGAAAATAAATTTCAATCGTTTCTTTCAATTTATTTTAAAAATCCAAATTTTAAATTAAATTCTTCAATTTAAAATCACTATTTTACGAAATCCATTTATTTAACATTTTCACTTTATTCTGGAATAAATTCGATACTACTAAAAAAAAATCAACTTTTATACCTTTAAATTCTTTTCTTCGAATTTTATTCAATTTCAAAAAAATCAATTCACTTAAAATTTTCTGCTTGAATTACCAAAAATTCAATTTCGTTTATTTTTTTGGAATCCAATGATATCAAACATCCATTCAGCTAAATTTTAGCTTTCAACAATTTCCAGACATCAATTCAATAACATCAATAATCATTCACAGATTATCATATCACAGTAGAAATAAATTCAATCAATGTGAGGGGTCCAGTTGGATCCCTCCAACCTGTTTCCCTGCATCCAAAGACGTTAGCACAATACCAATTCCGCTCCAGTACGGAATTATCGCGGTATATGGGTTTTATAAAAATCCGCTTACTAACGGCGCAATAGGGTCTCATCCGCTATACGAGGCGGGAAAATCATCAATCCAATATATACATATGCCAATATGTATATATTGCTATATATATAGATATATCCTATTATATCTAATAGCACATTCAATAGCAATCAATAACTGCAATCCAAATTTAAATCTGAGTGAGAAGATCTCACCTTAGTTTTTAATTTGCCATCCATTACCATTTAATTTCATCCCAGCTTATTCCCTTTCAGATTTCGACCTTGAATAAATAATTTATAAAATTTATTAATATTCGAGATAAGTTGAATAATTAATTACCATTTTAAAATTTATTTAACTTAAAATTTTGTTTAAAACTGATTCCCCTTGATATATTGATAAATTGGTAAATTTAAAATATATATATTTATTTTCTATGTATGTATATATATTCACAAGATAATCTATATCTGATTTTTATAAACCTCACTGAAAAATCATTTCATATATATATACATACCAATTGAAAACAGAACTATTCTTTTCAAATTAAATAGAAATTTTATCCTTACTGTAAAATTCAAAATTAGGTTTATATAAAAAAAAATAAAAACAGTTTACCTTGTTGCCGAATCGAGTTCGATCTCGAACGAGACACGTCAAGGCGCCATTATCGTTGCAGATCATTACGACCGCGTTGCCCAAACCCTAGCCTCGTCATCAAGTTCCCCAAAACTGCTGCGCTGCCTCGTGACTTGAATCCCTCACTCGCCTCATCGCCAGCTCGCGGCGAACGAACGCGATCCCCAAAAAAAAACTTCGTCTTCGATTGCTCGTCGTTGCCTCGAAGTTGCTCGCAAACCCCAAATCGCCCAGTCTCGCGACTGCCTACTAAATCGCCTGACCTCGCGCGAGCACGCGCGCTTCCCTCTCCTTGCTTCGCGCCGCGATCTCGACGCTGCTGCCGCCTCCTCCCACGCGCGAGCACGCGCGCATGCGCCTCCTCTCGTTGCCGAGTTTCACTGTGTCGCGGCGCCCTTGATTTCACGCGGCCATCGATTTGAATTGATTTCTTGTTGGAGCGAATTGTTGAAGAGAAGAAACTGTTAGGCCATTTTTATTTCACTCGTTTTTTTTCTTCGTTTGAACGAGAGGAGTGTTTAAACTGAACAAGTATGGGTACCCCAATTTTTTTTATCGTGATTTCTGGCGTATTTCTCGGCGTGTTTTAAGGCGTAAACACAGGGAAGACGACGTGTATATGTTTGACCAAATTTAAGTTTAAATTTAAATTCGAATTCGAATAAATTTCGATGCGTTTTCCTGTCGTGTGCTCACATATAAACTTCGAAAAATACGAAATTTGAAACTTGGCAATAACCCAATATTCCGGACCCAATGGAACTGGTTTCGTCGAATTCCGAGACTGTTTGAAAATTGACTATTTTATAAATATCGGTTCGAGTGATTATTTTCAAAACTGAACAAAACAGTTCGAAGATAAATTCTGAAGCTTCTATCATCTTCAGTATTATCAATACGAATTTCAAAAGCTTTTAAATTATTTTTCTTCAGCTTAAAACTGAAGATTCAATTTTTTTTTATCCAGTTTCAATAGATTAAATTCTATAATTTAATCGTCAATTTCAAAGTTATATCGGGGATTCAAATTAAATCATCGTTCAAATACTTAAAATTAATTAAATATTCTCAATTTAATTTGTTCAAAATTCTGGGACGTTACAGACTTCCCTCCTTAAAAGAATTTCGTCCTCGAAATTACAAGTTAGGAAAAATGGTCCTTAACTCGTCTACTATTTTTCAACATCCAAATAGTTTTATCAAATTTTCAAAACAAATCTTTCTACTAAAGATTCGTTATCATTCAACTAAAATTTCCAACTTCAATTATAAGTTTCAACAGTATTGTTTAACTTCTAAATTCAAATTCGAGTTTAAATTCAATTTTTAAACTTTCAAAATTTTTCAAAATTTTTCTAACACTCGAAATTTCCGAAAAATTTCGCCAGCGTCTCCTTTGCGCGGCTAATACGGTACGACTACAAAACGTCCCTACGGACTCTCAGATTTCAAAAGAAAAAGAAAAAGCCAAGCGGCTAGACCAGAAATCATCAAAAACTCATATTATAATTCAAATACGTACCTTTTGTCGAGCAATTCAAATTTATCTTTGAAGATCAAATCCAATTTATAACACCTGTATATCTACTAGCCATTATATCTAGTTACATATCCAAATCATTTTGCAAAATCTATTACAAAATTTTCAATAACAACTGCTTATTTCAAATTAGTTTCAATTACTAATTCATTTCTAATTCTAATCCACTTACAAATTCAAATCTGTTTTCAATCTTCAGTTTCAATTCCAGTCTTATTCACTTTTGTTCATTCCCAAAATTTATTACAATTTACTATTTTGGTTTATAACCACTTATATTAAACTGGATTTCCAATTCGAATTTTAATTCATCTTTCAATTTACTTTATTCAATTCAATTCATTTGCTTACGAATTCGAAATGAATTTTAACATTCAATTTTATTTTCTCGCATTTGCCATTGCAAATTTATTTATTCATTCACTAATTCATTCGTTTTCACTTTGAATTTCATTCTAATCAAAATTCAAATATTCTATAAGTTATTAACTTATTAATATTTCGTAAGTATTTTAAATAGGATTCCAGAGTCGTTTCCACTTTTTTTCAAAACCATTTGAAAACAATTCAAATTCCATTTGAATTTCCAAAACAAAAACCCAAATTTTCAAACAACTCCTATTTAAAACAATTTGACAGCAATTTCTCTTTTGGAAACCCGAAAATGAATTCTAATGATGTGGCCACCATCATCAGGATTATTTTCCAGCGACCGAAAAGAGTTTAGAGCCTTTCATTCCTTCAAAACATTTTTCAAAACCTTTGAAATTCATTTTCAAATCAAAAATGATTTAAACTTTCCAAATCTCCAAAATTTTCAAATTCTTTTCAAAACATTTCCAAAAACTTCTCTGGAATTCCGTTTTAAATTACAATCCACATTTATAATTTACATTCTTAAATTTCATTAGTATGTGAATTTATTTTAACTTTGGAGTTACAATTCCAATTTCTCATTTAATTTCAATGATAATAGTTTAATGTTATCATTTCTAGCAACCATGCAACCATATACTGTAATAATTTACAGAAAATCAATTCTTTTATATTCAAAAATAGTTTTGGGCAAAATTATCTCATTTACCCCATTTTAAAACAATATTGTGCCGAACTGTTCTATTCGAGCGTTTAGAAACCCCTTCGATACAGTTTTGCAAGACTGTGCCGACGAAGGTTCATATACCACTCAATAAACCAATCATCACAATAGAAAACAATTTTATATTAACTAACAAATACGCGCTCGTATCTATTATTACACTCAAACTCATTCTAGAGTACTACTGACTCTATCTCTAATGAGTAACACCCAACAGAGCAGGGTTGTCGCTTAACCATATGCTCTGATACCACTTTGTCACATCCTGAAATTTTCGACTTTTGAAAATTCGACATCGATACTCACTTTATCGACTGTCGAGCAATCGAGTGCCGGAAACTCCAATAGTGAGGGTTTTAGAAAAAGAAATAGAAGAAAAGATAGAAGAAAAAGAGAAGAAAAAGAAAAGAAAGAAGAATAACAGAACAACAACAGAGAACAGAAACAGAACAATATCAGAACCTTACACATCGCAGCGGAACAATATACAATAGATAATTACTAGTCTTTTAAAACAAAGAACTATATCATTTTATACATACATCAATCATCAGAGTCAATATACAACAATGGACAGTTATATAACCTGTCCTCATACAGAATACACAGCGGAATAAATACTATCAGATACAAATACTACGTCTCGCCATCCAGCTTATCTCCAAAGCTCCAGAATATCCAGGATATCCTGATAATATAACTCTAGGCTGCCCGTGTGGAAATTGGTGGGCACCCAGAGTTTAGAAGGGAACAATAAACTCCGAGTCAGTCATGGTGACTGGTGTGAGATCGTAAAACAGTTATTCTTTATAACAACAAAATAATTTTTTTTAAAGTCAATTCGCAATGCTTTTGGAAAATGAAACTACCATAAGACCTCCCACCACACACACAATGCAAACGCAGAATTGGAGGAGATTTCTTCTTATGATAGTCAAAGATGCTTACTACGCAAAATCAAATCATTTTTGATATTATTATTAGTGCATAGTGTAGAAAACATTTCGAAAGTATAATATAAATCTTAGCCAGCATAGGCATTCCGCACTTATGCCTACTATAGCTACCATCCAAACAGTGGTGACCACCATAAGTGAATGATAGGTTCTACAACTAAAACCGTACAAGAACGTATTGTTTCTTTGGATTTCCAACAAATGGTCAGGCTAAGGAACTTCCTATCCACGATGGGTACGTCCCTGGAATAGACGACCCGAGAACCTAACCGGATCTCTGCCAACACAAGGCCGGGTTACCTCTGCAAAAATAGGTAACTACTGACACGCGTATGCCATCCCCCGATCGTCACCGATCTTCCCGAGGATCCCCGATTCGCAACAAACCACATAGATAATAATAATGCAGTAACCACAGAGGTTAAGTATCTGGGCTCCATACCATGATACCACCTTTATCCAGAAGGAATGACATACACTAAGGGGCGCTACTCCCTAGAACCTTGCCGCATCCTTCCTGTTTCGACCATTTCCGGGGTGTGAGGCTCGACGAAGTCTCGTCCACAAAGCTACGCTTTCTACAAAAAGCCCTGCTTCGGGTCAAACAAAATGATCAACCTATGATCACAAAGATATAAGATCAAACGAATGATCATATCACAAATGATCAAACACTGATCATTTCACAGCAACACTCAGTATGCCACGTTACCAAATTGGGATATATCGCTGATAAATTTCAACTACATAACCTCTGAGCTCGTACGTCTCAGAGAAGGGTGTTAAGCTAAGAGAATAAATTCTCCGCCACCAACAGAAATGTATTTGAAAGAAATCAGCTTTATATCTCAAATTGTAACGTCAGACACACAATCCATACAAGTCTGTTCCGGGATCGAACAGAACCGAAGGCACTTCTCACGAAGCCCTTGCATTTCTGGATAGTTTTCAATCACGTCAGGACTTCCCGTCACTAAGGGTGATAAAACCTCTAAATCGGAGATCAGCCGATGTAGAGTAACTCGACGGTAATCCTTCCGTTTTCAAAAATATCCGGTCTTCAACACCGGTCTTCAAATGCAATTCATAACGACGTATCACATATTCGGAATGGGTTATACGACCCCATGGTCCTTTCCCGGCTAACCCGAATAGTGAGCGCTTATTCAAAAATAAGTGTGGCATTCAAATTCATCCAATTCACAACAAATACCTATCTAAAGGTAATTATTGATAGTCGGTTATTTAACTATCAATAAAGATGCGCAACATCATCAGATTCCAAATAATTTTCCCAAATTATTTATCTTCAAAAATATCTTTACTAGATATAAAATTTCCACACTTCAAAAATAAATCAACGTTTATTTTTCTAAACAGTTTCCCTTCCCTTTTTTTTTTATAAATTCCATGTGAATTTATATTTCAAAAATATCTACTGATATACGATTTCCAAATCGATTTCAATATTTAATTTCGATTTATCTTTAAGAAGATAAAATCTCAAAACGTTTCATTTCATTTTGGAAAACATTCCATACTTATTTAATAATAAGTGTTTCACAAATCTTTTATTTTCAACATTTGAAAATACTCGATATACTTAAATCAAATTAAGTATATATTTCATTCTTTAAGGAAATCTATTTTCTATAACAACATCAATTCGAGTCAAAACGAATGTTACGTAAAACATCGTTACGACGACTCAAAATCACTAGTATAGGGATTCGAAATTAAGATAGATATGTAAATCCCAATACTAGATAAAAACATTTCCTTTCGGAAATCATTTACTATAACAACAGAGTTATAGTCCACCATTTCCTTAAATTTCTCGAAAACGTCTATTTCAACAACAAGTGTTGAAATCTATGCTTTCGATTCATAATACATTTTAAAACATCTTTATAATGTTTAACTTCATTTTTAATATCACTTTTCCAAAAATAAATCCATTTTTATTTAATAATATATTCACTGTCCAAAATCGTGAATATAATTCACTTAACCCAATTTCAATCATTTCTACCCATTTTTATCTCAATAAAAATTCGCTATCCAAAATCGCGAATATACCTTCTTTAAAAATCTTCTATATTTAGTTTCTCAAATTCAACTGATTTTTGAATTTATAAACACGTTTATAAATTCTATTCCTATTTTAGTAACAACTCGACTTATACATCTTCTTTTTATCAACTTCTATATTTTACTTATCAGAATACGTGATTTCGGATTTATAAACAACTTTTATAAATTTTTAATTCTATTTATAAAAACTTCAATACCGAATCAATTTCAATATTGACTTCTAATTTTATTTATCACTACTAAGTGAATTCCTTATTTTTCTCAAATTATTCAATATTCGGTTATAAAATGGATTCTTCAAATTGAAATCATTTTATATTGATTTCACAACTTATTTCAATTTACCAATTAAATTTCTAATAGGATTTCCAACTTATCTTCTCTTAAATAAATTCCTTTTTAAGAAAATAAATTTCAATCGTTTCTTTCAATTTATTTTAAAAAATCCAAATTTTAAATTAAATTCTTCAATTTAAAATCACTATTTTACGAAATCCATTTATTTAACATTTTCACTTTATTCTGGAATAAATTCGATACTACTAAAAAAAATCAACTTTTATACCTTTAAATTCTTTTCTTCGAATTTTATTCAATTTCAAAAAAATCAATTCACTTAAAATTTTCTGCTTGAATTACCAAAAATTCAATTTCGTTTATTTTTTTGGAATCCAATGATATCAAACATCCATTCAGCTAAATTTTAGCTTTCAACAATTTCCAGACATCAATTCAATAACATCAATAATCATTCACAGATTATCATATCACAGTAGAAATAAATTCAATCAATGTGAGGGGTCCAGTTGGATCCCTCCAACCTGTTTCCCTGCATCCAAAGACGTTAGCACAATACCAATTCCGCTCCAGTACGGAATTATCGCGGTATATGGGTTTTATAAAAATCCGCTTACTAACGGCGCAATAGGGTCTCATCCGCTATACGAGGCGGGAAAATCATCAATCCAATATATACATATGCCAATATGTATATATTGCTATATATATAGATATATCCTATTATATCTAATAGCACATTCAATAGCAATCAATAACTGCAATCCAAATTTAAATCTGAGTGAGAAGATCTCACCTTAGTTTTTAATTTGCCATCCATTACCATTTAATTTCATCCCAGCTTATTCCCTTTCAGATTTCGACCTTGAATAAATAATTTATAAAATTTATTAATATTCGAGATAAGTTGAATAATTAATTACCATTTTAAAATTTATTTAACTTAAAATTTTGTTTAAAACTGATTCCCCTTGATATATTGATAAATTGGTAAATTTAAAATATATATATTTATTTTCTATGTATGTATATATATTCACAAGATAATCTATATCTGATTTTTATAAACCTCACTGAAAAATCATTTCATATATATATACATACCAATTGAAAACAGAACTATTCTTTTCAAATTAAATAGAAATTTTATCCTTACTGTAAAATTCAAAATTAGGTTTATATAAAAAAAAATAAAAACAGTTTACCTTGTTGCCGAATCGAGTTCGATCTCGAACGAGACACGTCAAGGCGCCATTATCGTTGCAGATCATTACGACCGCGTTGCCCAAACCCTAGCCTCGTCATCAAGTTCCCCAAAACTGCTGCGCTGCCTCGTGACTTGAATCCCTCACTCGCCTCATCGCCAGCTCGCGGCGAACGAACGCGATCCCCAAAAAAAAACTTCGTCTTCGATTGCTCGTCGTTGCCTCGAAGTTGCTCGCAAACCCCAAATCGCCCAGTCTCGCGACTGCCTACTAAATCGCCTGACCTCGCGCGAGCACGCGCGCTTCCCTCTCCTTGCTTCGCGCCGCGATCTCGACGCTGCTGCCGCCTCCTCCCACGCGCGAGCACGCGCGCATGCGCCTCCTCTCGTTGCCGAGTTTCACTGTGTCGCGGCGCCCTTGATTTCACGCGGCCATCGATTTGAATTGATTTCTTGTTGGAGCGAATTGTTGAAGAGAAGAAACTGTTAGGCCATTTTTATTTCACTCGTTTTTTTTCTTCGTTTGAACGAGAGGAGTGTTTAAACTGAACAAGTATGGGTACCCCAATTTTTTTTATCGTGATTTCTGGCGTATTTCTCGGCGTGTTTTAAGGCGTAAACACAGGGAAGACGACGTGTATATGTTTGACCAAATTTAAGTTTAAATTTAAATTCGAATTCGAATAAATTTCGATGCGTTTTCCTGTCGTGTGCTCACATATAAACTTCGAAAAATACGAAATTTGAAACTTGGCAATAACCCAATATTCCGGACCCAATGGAACTGGTTTCGTCGAATTCCGAGACTGTTTGAAAATTGACTATTTTATAAATATCGGTTCGAGTGATTATTTTCAAAACTGAACAAAACAGTTCGAAGATAAATTCTGAAGCTTCTATCATCTTCAGTATTATCAATACGAATTTCAAAAGCTTTTAAATTATTTTTCTTCAGCTTAAAACTGAAGATTCAATTTTTTTTTATCCAGTTTCAATAGATTAAATTCTATAATTTAATCGTCAATTTCAAAGTTATATCGGGGATTCAAATTAAATCATCGTTCAAATACTTAAAATTAATTAAATATTCTCAATTTAATTTGTTCAAAATTCTGGGACGTTACATAAGGTTATAATTGTTATGCCAAGTAACTGAACTTAACATGAATATTTTTAATAAATGAATGTAAATAAATGAAATCAAGTCATGAATGAATAAATATAATACAATAAGAAGAAAATTGATATGATGTGAATAAATTTAAATGAAGATGAGTATAAATTGAATGAAGAGGAAATCAAGCAACAATATATGGAATGAAATTAATAATAATGAACTTGATCTATTGTTTGAATTTGTTGTTTGTTTGATTTATGGTTGTTTGGGGAAGAATACTTTACAATTGTTTGGATGAATAAATAGTCTATTTAGTTTGCCTAAGACTGTTGAGTAAAAGGGTACACTTAGTAGTTTATTTTTCATTCTATACAATATAAAGTTTTGAACCCAAACAACTGTTTGCTTTGTTTGAATGAATGATTGAATTGTGTTGATTCTGTATGAAGGTTGTATGTTGTTTGTTGCAATTGGTTGTTGAATTGATTGTTTGTTTGTGGTCAAACAACTTGAATATTTCATTTTATATAATAGTAACCCTTTTAGATTATATAAGTGAAATACAAGTTATGGAAGCAATTGCTACTGCATTTGGTTTCATAAAATAAGCCTTAAGTGCCCGACAAATAGGTACGTTTTCGGATTACGGATTTACAGCGCTATTATATTGTTCCCGTGTTGGGATATATATATATATATATATATATTATTGTGGAAAATATATGTGATATTTTGTTATATTTGATATTATATTTTCTCCCGAGCCTCCCCGTACAAAGGAGACTCTGTTGAAATTTTTCGAAAATTTTAGACTTAAAATTTTTTGAAAATGATTTCCAAAATTTATTTATTTAAGTATAAAAAGATTTAATGGTTATAAAAGGGGTATATTTATTTAAAGTAATAAATTTTGTAAATTATTTGGTTATAAAGTTATTATTTTGAATAAGACGTATTGTTTATTTAATTCTCCTTTTCCCTTCTTTTTCCTTTTCGGGGACGAAAAGTTTTGAGTGGGGGAGAGTGTAACGACTCGTAAATTTTGATAACTAAATTAGTTAAATTTATAGGATTTTGTAATTAAATTTAGGAAAAAAAATGTTTATAATTCATATTTAAGTAAATGTAAAAAATGAAATGCAACATTTGAAATTAAAGCTAAGTATTAAAAATAAAAATGTAACTACGATGCATTGAAGTAATGAGAATTGTTATTCTAGGCTAAGAAATTTAATATAAGAAAACAAATAGGAATATTGTATTAATTAATGCAATGATATAATTAGTGATGATTTAATGAATCCAATATTATAGTAACCGATGGAATAATACGTAATAAGTGCAAATTAGATATAATCAATGTTAGTATAAATTTAAGGAATACTTGTTAATAAATTTAATATAGGAAAACGAACTTAATTATTGATTTATGAATTAATATATATTAAATAGCAATTGAACGTAAATTTATGTAATAGGGGTGATGCAGGTTGATAAGTATTCATAATGTTTGTGTTGTTGATAAACGTTACTTTAATGGTTGTAATATAAAATAAGTGTGAATGGAAATTAATAGAAACGTAAACTTATTTTAAGGTGGTAATTGGATGTAGATTTATGGAATGGAGTTAATACAAATCAATAGAAATAAATTTAATTAAAGGTTATATTAGTATAAATTAGGGTAGTAAAGGGTAATAATGTATTTCTAATGGAGTATGAATGAATTGATAATATAACATGTGGACTTATTAAAATAACAAAGTGTAATGATTGGAAATGAAATAAATTTAGTATAATGAGAGTGGTTATAATAATTGTTTGTAGGGAATGAACTTACAAATATTATAAAAATGTATAATAGTGACAATTGTTATTGTTACCAATTTAATTAATCAATTACAAATATATGTCAATAAAATGCTACATAAATATGAGTAAAGGTTATTGGTAACAATCATTTTATGTTACCTGTTTATTTTATTTGTTCTATTAGATTAAAATGGGAAATCAATTACAATTAAATGAAATTTAATGTTACACTAATAAGATCTAGACAATAACTGAAAATTATGAATGTAACCAAATGAATAGAAATGTTAATTTTATTCATAATAATTGATGTAATAAAAAGAATGAAACCAAGGTAAAATAATTAATTGGGATTTTAATTCTTACTAATATGTAAAACTGACAAAATACAATATAAATTGAAATATAGTAATTAATATAAATAAAAGACCAAAATTGGATAGTATTAATGTAGTGAAAGACAAACAAATATTAACTATGTTATTTGTGTAATTAATGGATAGGAATAACAAAGGCTACTTGTAATAAGGGATATAATTGAGGAATATAAGTGGTAGAATAATAAAAATTTATGATTTTATTTTTGTTAACATATGTTAAGAGATATGTTTATGATCTTAATTTGAACTTCTACTAATAACATGTATTACAGTAAGATAAAAAAAATGATAACATACGTCAGGTGTATTTAATGACATTGTATGAATGTAATTAATACGGTGATTATAATAATAAATGTTAATAAAGAATAAGAATGAATAAGTTTAGTAAAAGAGTAAACATTCATTTAGTAAAAATGTTTGGCAACTGAAAGATTGATTGTAGAGATGAGAAACTATTATTTTGTAAGAAATATGTAATTACTGTTTGTATCCAATAGTGTAATTGAAAATTTCCAATTAATAGGAGAGAGAATACTAATTGTAAATTAATAGGTGTAAATAAAAGCAGCATATGTTTTGCGAAAATATAGGGAAAGTTTGATTTAAAATAAAAAAAATTACATCAAATAAAATGAATGTTTCATTTGTGAATGTAGGTTTAATTTCATTAAATTAAAGAATAGAATGATTGATTTTAAAGAAAGAAATATATGTCTATTTGAACTATGTTTTAGCTTACAGACTGATTATAAGAATAGGAAAATAATATATTTAAGTGTATAAACAACAAATTTATAAACGTGTTTAAATAAACAATTGTTCTATTTTTTTCATTCATTTTAGTTGTCTGTTTTAAAATTTAACTTTGTAAGTAATTGCAATTAATGTAATTCAAATGTTTCAATTAAAAGGAAAAGAAACGTTGATTGCAATTAATAGATTTAATATAAAAAAACGCACGTTTTGTGTTAAACAAAAAGGGTGTTTTAATGGAAATAAAAGATCATTTTGAGAAACAAAATTGAACGTTTTCATTTTTTTAGGTAAGTATAATTTTATTAATTGCGCGTAGATAAAAAATTTATATGTGTACAAATTGAGTATTATTTGAGTGAATGAAATTAATTTGGTTATGTTTCGGAGAAATTGAATTTCAAAATGTGTATGTGGTCCCTTCATTTCCTTTTTATCGCATGTACGTTTTAAAATAGTTATCTCATTTTTAATACTTGGTCCATTCATTTCTCCTTCTATTTAACACCTAAGCCTAGACCTTTAGGCTGCGTTTAATTATTTCCATCTCATTTCTTTTCTCTCTTCACCTTCCTCCTTTCTTTTTCATTTTTTTCCTTCTTCTTCAAATCTTCTTCTTCTTTTTGAAAGCTTCTTTTCTTTTTCAATTCTTCATCTTCTTTAAATTTTCTTCTTCTTTTTCAAACATTCTTCTTTTTTCCAAATCTTCTTCTTCAAATCCAGATCCATACAAACTTCTCTGTCTCTTCCAAAACATTCCTAAAAAAAAGAGATTAAGAAAAAATCAAAATAAAATATTACGGAATAGGATAGCAATCAAGAGGGAGACTAAGGAAGCATAGAGCGGAGCTATGGATTAGAAGTTTATTTTTTTTTAGATTCGTATAAAGGTGAGTGTTTTAACCCACTCACAACTTCTAAGATTTCTTATGTTTGTTAAATTAAATTTTGATGTGATTTAAAATTTATCTATGATTGTTTGGGCATATATTTAATCATCATCTCAGTTAGATAACATTTAGTTAAATTTAATTGTTATTTAATTTTATTATTGCCTAAAATTTGCGAGTTAAATTTATTTGTTATTGCATATAAACTGCTAGTTGAACAGTTATTAAATTTTATTGAATATAAACTATTTGTTGATGCCTGTTATATTTTATATGCTTTATATTGATGTTTTATTTAAATTGGATGATGATTGTAATAAATGGTTGTTTATTGATATTTGGATGAATGGATGCTATATTTTATATTGTATAAACTGCAAGTTATTATGCATTTTCATTTCATTCGGGATTGTAGTTTGAAATGATATATAACCGTAAACTTTTATTTTTAAATTACGGATTGAAATGATAAATATCTGTATCACTTGACCATAGGATAGAAAATTATATACAGGCACCGTGGTCTATATATAAAATATTTTAAAGTGATTTTTCTATGATTTGGAAAGAAATATACGGTTTAATAAATATTAAATTTTGATATTATATAAATATTATTTTATATATGGTTAAATTCTAAAATTTAAGCTATGTATAACTTGATGATGTTTTAAGTTTGATTTACGAATATTTCAAGTTTGAGCTTTATTTAAGTGATATTGAATTTATTAAATAAATATTTCTAAACTAAATAATAGTAAATTGAATTAAGGTATATATAAGATTATCATATTTGGTTGGGAATTTTGGAATATATAAAGACTTGAAATATATCAAAATTTAAATGTTTTATTGAAATTAAGGTATTATTGTTTTTCAAAGTATTGGTTTCGAAATTGTTATAACTTTTGTCACATCCCAAAATTTTCGACTTTCGAAAATTCAACATCGATACTCACTTTATCGACTGTCGAGCAATCGAGTGCCGGAAACTCCAATAGTAAGGGTTTTAGAAAGAAGAAATAAAAGAAAAAGAAAAGAAGAAGAGAAAGAAAGAACAACTGAACAACATCAGACAGAAAACAATATCAGAATCTTACACATCGCAGCGGAACAATATATAATAGATAAATGAATAATTTTTAAACAAAGAACTATATCATTTTATACATACATCAATCAGAGTCAATATACAACTCAATACAATACATCACATCAATGGACAGTTATATAACTTGTCCTAATACAGAATACACAGCGGAATAAATAATATCAGATACAAATACTACGTCTCGCCATCCAGCTTATCTCCAAAGCTCCAGAATATCCAGAATATCCTGATAATCTAACTCTAGACTGCCCGTGTGGAAATTGGTGGGCACCCAGAGTTTAGAAGGGAACAATAAACTCCGAGTCAGTCATGGTGACTGGTGTGAGATCGTAAAACAGTTATATCTTTAAATTTAACAACAGAAATATTTTTAAAGTCAATTCGCAATGCTTTTGGAAAATGAAACTACCATAAGACCTCCCGCCACACACACAATGCAAACGCAGACTTGGAGGAGATTTCTTCTTATGATAGTCAAAGATGCTTACTACGCAAAAATCAAATTTTTTTTTTATATTATTATTAGTGCATAGTGTAGAAAACATTTCGAAAGTAGAATATAAATCTTAGCCAGCATAGGTACCATTATAGTATGCTTGCTATAGCTGCCATATTAGATGGCAGGTTCTACAACTAAAACCGTACAAGTCACGTATTGTTTCTTTGGATTTCCAACAAATGGTCAGGCTAAGGAACTTCCTTTTCCACGATGGGTACGTCCCTGGAATAGACGACCCGAGAACCTAACCGGATCTCTGCCAACACAAGGCCGGGTTACCTCTGCAAAAATAGGTAACTACTGACACGCGTATGCCATCCCCCGATCGTCACCGATCTTCCCGAGGATCCCCGATTTCCAACAAACCACATAGATAATAATAATGCAGTAACCACAGAGGTTAAGTATCTGGGCTCCATACCATGATACCACCTTTATCCAGAAGGAATGACATACACTAAGGGGCGCTACTCCCTAGAACCTTGCCGCATTCGTCCTGTTTCGACCATTTCCGGGGTGTGAGGCTCGACGAAGTCTCGTCCACAAAGCTATGCTTTCTCGAAAAGCCCTGCTTCGGGTCAAACAAAATGATCAACCTATGATCACAAAGATATAAGATCAAACAAATGATCATATCACAAATGATCAAACACTGATCATTTCACAGCAACACTCAGTATGCCACGTTACCAAATTGGGATATATCGCTGATAAATTTCAACTACATAACCTCTGAGCTCGTACGTCTCAGAGAAGGGTGTTAAGCTAAGAGAATAAATTCTCCGCCACCAACAGAAATGTATTTGAAAGAAATCAGCTTTATATCTCAAATTGTAACGTCAGACACACAATCCATACAAGTCTGTTCTGGGATCGAACAGAACCGAAGGCACTTCTCACGAAGCCCTTGCACATCCGGATAATTTTCAATCACGTCAGGACTTCCCGTCACTAAGGGTGATAAAACCTCTAAATCGAAGATCAGTCGATGTAGAGTAACTCGACGGTAATCCTTCCGTTTTCAAAAATATCCGGTCTTCAACACCGGTCTTCAAATGCGATTCATAACGACGTATCACATATTCGGAATGGGTTATACGACCCCATGGTCCTTTCCCGGCTAACCCGAATAGTGAGCGATTATTCAAAAAAAATAAGTGTGGCATTCAAATTCATCCAATTCACAACAAATACCATTCAAGGTAATTATTGATAGTCGGTTATTTAACTATCAATAATGATGCGCAACATCATCAGATTCCAAATAATTTTCCAAATTATTTCATCTTCCAAAATATCTTTTATTAGATATAAAATTTCCACACTTAACCATTTGAAAACAATTTCAAATCAAATTTCCACACTTCAAAAATAAATCAATATTTATTTTTAAACAACTTCGCTTTCTTTTGTAAATTCCGTATTGAATTTATACTTTCGAATATCTACTGATATTCGATTTTCAAATCGTTTTCAATATTCAATTCCAATTTATCTTTACAAAGATAAATTCTAAAAGCGTTTCATTTCATATTGGAAAAACAACTCCATACTTATTTAAAAATAAGTATTTTACAAATCTGTTATTTTCAACATTTGAAAATACTCGATATACTTAAATCAATATTAAGTATATATTCATTCTTTAAGGAAAATATTCTTTTAACACATTTATTTGAGTCAAAACGAATGTTGCGTAAAACATCGTTACGACGACTCGAAATCACTAGTATAGGGATTCGGAATTAAGATAGGTATATATAAATCCCAATACTATATAAAACATTTTTTCTTTCGAAAATCATTTACTATAACAACAGTGTTATAGTCCATATTTTCCTTATTTTTCGAAAACGTCTATTTCAACAATAAAATGTTGAAATCTATGCTTTCGATTCATAATACATTTTAAAAACATCTTTAAAATGTTTAACTTCATTTTTAAAAATATTACTTCTCCAAAAATAAATCCATTCTTATTTAATAATATATTCACTGTCCAAAATCGTGAATATACTTCACTTATCCCAATTCAGTATTTAATTCATCAACTTCAATTGATTGTGAATTTATAAAACAACGCTTATAAATTCCATTTCTGTTTTATAACAACTTCGGTTTATAAATCTTCTTTATTAACCATTTCGATAAATATCCCACTTAAAGGCAAAAATCCAATTTACAAGTAAATTCCTTATCAGCCTTTATTCTACAATTTCATTCATTTTATAACTTCATACTTTATAATTCTATAAACTTCAAACTTTATAAATCTATAAACTTCAAACTTTACAATTTATAATCCTATAAATTTTTCTATCTTCCCAAGTTATAATTCTATAAGTTTCATATCTTCACCATTTAACACTTATAAAAACTCGTTTTAAAATTCCAAAAATTTTAATTGATAAATATCAATTTTTTTCATCTTTTATATACCTCGTTTTTAATAATTCAAAAATTCAAGTTTTAAACTATTTTATAAATTACTCAACTGTTTATTTCAAAAATCACCTCTCGGTTATATTTCACCAAAATCTTAACCTTTATAACTTTAATAATTTCAACGTTTGTAAATTAATTCAAAAATTTAATAACGTATATTTACAACTAATCACTTTTAAAATCTCTTTTAAAGTTAAAATCGTTATTTTACAACTTCAAAAATTGAATCCAATGATGCAACGCATCAATTAGTCAATCACAACATCAACATCATATATCGATATATGATAACAGAATATATATCAATCCTGTAAATAAACAACTACTGGTGAGGAATCCAGTTGGATCCCTCCAACCTGTTTCCCTGCATCCAAAGACGTCAGCACAATACCAATTCCGCTCCAGTACGGAATTATCGCGGTATATAGGTTTGTAACGACCCAGAATTTTTGATAATTAAAATTCGAATATTTAATTGATTTTAAATATTAATAAATGGAATTTAGAAGTCGAATGATTTATTTTTCGAATATTGATTTAATTTGATAATTAAATCGATAAATTAAATAGTGAAATTCCAGAGATAATTGAAAATCGAGTTTAATATGATTGAAATTGATTTGGAAAATTTTATTTAATCATACTGGAGTTATAGAGATATTTTAGAACTTTTAAAATTGAATTTGGAGTTAATTTGTGAAAATTGAATATTTTAATATTTAATTATCGACTGTAGAAATAGCCATTTTTCGAACAGTCTCAGAATTGAACGAGACCAGTTCCATTGGATCCGTAATAGTTAGTTATTATCGGATTTCAATTTTCGTATCAATCGGAGTTATCGTTTGACCGTGGCAGCTCGAAACGCATCGAATTGTTTTTAATTTTAAATCGTCGAGTTAAAATACTCATTTTTCAAACGGTCTCGGATTTCGACGAAACCAGTTTCATCGGATCCGTAATGTGATATTATTGTAAGATTTCAAATTTCATAATTTTTGGATTTACCGTTTGTCCGGGGCAAGCCAAAACGCCTCGAAATCGATTTAAATCGGTTTAATTTAAATTGATCGTTTATTGTCATATCTCACACATACGATCGAATCAGCTTCCGAAACCTATTCCATTGCGTTCGGAACGCGGGGTAAACCTTACGAGCGTCAGCCGGCACGCTCGAATCGGAGTTCGGAAAATTTCGATGAATAGTAAATTGGGCAATTTTCTATAAAAGCACCTCTTTTCCCTCATTTGCAAACCAGAAAACGAGCCTAGGGTTTGTTAACAGCTGCCGCCTCCTTTGAAACGAACGGCCAGCATGTGTCGATCTTCTTCTCTCAATTGCTTCCAATCCACGCATTCGTTCAAAAAACTTTCAACTACAATGTTGAAGAGCTAGGTGAGATCTTGCGATCCATACAATGATGATGAATTTTCGAGCAATGAGATGGCAGCAATTCCTGTTCAAAGTCGCGCGTTTCGTGTACGTTTTCCCCTTCGAGTATACGACCGAGCTTCGAGCAAATCCAGGTGAGGGTGGAGGCGAGTGCGTGCTTCGAAGTGCTGGAGTTGGATCGTTATAAAAGCAATCGTGGTGGTCGCGTGATGTAGGGTTTGGAGGCGGCAGTGGGTGTTTCTCGCGTACGTTCATCTACCTGGAAGCAAAACGTGGGAGGGAAGATGAAAATCAAGGGCCGTGATTTGCCTTGATGAGATGAACGGCAGATCTGTTAGGTTGGAAATTATATATAGAAAATGTAAATTAATTTTTTTTATAATTGTATAAACTTTAAAATACAATATCTTTTTCGTACGAGGTCAGAAAATTACGAAACCAGAAGCGTTGGAATCGTATTATCGAGCTCTTCGATATGGAACTGGATTGGGAACGATCGGGGTCAGTGAAAATTTTGAGTGAAATTAAACGTCCGTTTAATTTCATTCGAAATAAAAGTTGGAACGGAATTAAAATCTCGGTGAGATCTTCTCACTCAAATTTGAATGTGGAATTATTTACAGTTATTGATTGATGATTGACTGTTTGGATGTGCTATTAGATATGATAGGATATATCTATATATATAGCAGTATATACATATTGGCATATGTATATATTGGATTGATTTATTTCCCGCCTCGTATAGCGGATGAGACCCTATTGCGCCGTTAGTAAGCGGATTTATAAAAACCTATATACCGCGATAATTCCGTACTGGAGCGGAATTGGTATTGTGCTAACATCTGTGGATGCAGGGAAACAGGTTGGAGGGATCCAACTGGATTCCTCAACTGTATTTATTTATGTACAGATATTGATGAATATTCTGTTATCATATTGATGTATGATATTTGACTGTTGTGATGGACTGATTGATGCTGTTGCATCATCGGATTCAGTTTTGAAATATAAAAATAACGACTTTTATTTTAAAAAGATTTTTAAGTGATTTTTGAAAAGTAGACGTTTATCGAATTTTTGAATTGATTTATTTCAGAAAGATAAACGTCTAGGATTTTGAAGTTATAAAAGTTAAGATTTTTGTGAATTATGACCGTAAGTTGATTTTTGAAATAAAAGTCGATTTATTTATAAAATGGTTTAAGCTGGGATTTTTGAATAACTATAAACGATTTTTATAAAAAGATTTGTAAAATTGATATTTTATAAATCGAAATATTGAACTTATAAAACGAATTTTTATAAGTGTTGAAAAGAAGTATAAAAGGATTTCATAAGTGAATGAAATTGATAGATTTATAACGTGAAGTTATAAAGTGAATAGATGTTGTAGAATAAACGATTTATAAGTAATTTACCTATAAATTAGATTTTTGCACTTAATTGGGATATAAATAGAAATTGCTAAATGAAAAGATTTCATAAGTTGAAATTGTTATGAAGTATAAATGTGATTTATAAACGTTGTTTATAAAACTGGAATCACTTATTTTGATAAGTAATTTTAGAAGTTAATAAAAGGGAGAATTTTATAAATCGAAGTTGTTAGAAAATATAAAGGTGAATTTATAAACGTTGTTTTATGAATTCGAAACCAATCAAATTTGATGAATGTAATATAGAAGTTATTAAGGGAATTTTATCCACGATTTTGGATAGTGGATAATTCTTGGAATAAAACGTGTAGAAAAGATTGAAATGAAATTATTGAAGTATATTCACGATTTTGGATAGTGAATATATCGTTAAGGAAAATGGATTTATTTTTGAAGAAGTGATATTGAAAAATGAAGTTAAACATTTTAAAGATGTTTTAAAATGTATTATAAATCGAAATCATAGATTTCAACAGTTCTTGTTGAAATAGACGTTTTCGAGAAATTTAAGGAAATGGTGGACTATGACACTGTTGTTATAGTAAATGATTTCCGACAGGAAATGTTTTGAAGTAGTATTGGGATTTATATATCTATCTAAATCCGAATCCCTATACTAGTGATTTTGAGTCGTCGTAACGATGTTTTACGCAACATCCGTTTTGACTCAAATAAATGTTAAAATGTATGATTTCCTTAAAGAATGAATATATATACTTAATATTGATTTAAGTATATCGAATATTTTCAAATGTTGAAAATAAATGATTTGTGAAATACTTATTATTAAATAAGTATGGAAATGCTTTTCCAATATGAAATGAACTGTTTTGAGATTTTATCTTTTAAAGGATAAAATGAAATGTGGAAATTGAATATTTGAAATTTGTTTTCAAAACGGTTAAGTGTGGAAATTATATATCTAGTAAAAGATATTTTGAAAGATGAAATAATTTGGAAAATTATTTGGAATCTGATGATGTTGCGCATCTTTATTGATAGTTAAATAACCGACTATCAATAATTACCTTTAGATAGGTATTTGTTGTGAATTGGATGAATTTGAATGCCACACTTGTTTTTAAATATACGCTCACTATTCGGGTTAGCCGGGAAAGGACCATGGGGTCGTATAACCCATTCCGAATATGTGATACGTCGTTATGAATTGCATTCGAAGACCGGTGTTGAAGACCGGATATTTTTGAAAACGGAAGGATTACCGTCGAGTTACTCTACATCGACTGATCTTCGATTTAGAGGTTTTATCACCCTTAGTGACGGGAAGTCCTGACGTGATTGAAATTATCCGGAAATGCAAGGGCTTCGTGAGAAGTGCCTTCGGTTCTGTTCGATCCCGGAACAGACTTGTATGGATTGTGTGTCTGACGTTACAATTTGAGATATAAAGCTGATTTCTTTCAAATACATTTCTGTTGGTGGCGGAGAATTTATTCTCTTAGCTTAACACCCTTCTCTGAGACGTACGAGCTTAGAGGTTATGTAGTTGAAATTTATCAGCGATATATCCCAATTTGGTAACGTGGCATACTGAGTGTTGCTGTGAAATGATCGGTGTTTGATCATTTGTGATATGATCATTTGCTTGATCTTATATCTTTGTGATCATAGGTTGATCATTTTGTTTGACCCGAAGCAGGGCTTTTTGTAGAAAGCGTAGCTTTGTGGACGAGACTTCGTCGAGCCTCACACCCCGGAAATGGTCGAAACAGGAAGGATGCAGCAAGGTTCTAGGGAGTAGCGCCCCTTAGTGTATGTCATTCCTTCTGGATAAAGGTGGTATCATGGTATGGAGCCCAGATACTTAACCTCTGTGGTTACTGCATTATTTTTACTATGTGGTTTGTTGCGAATCGGGGATCCTCGGGAAGATCGGTGACGATCGGGGGGTGGCATACGCGTGTCAGTAGTTACCTATTTTTGCAGAGGTAACCCGGCCTTGTGTTGGCAGAGATCTAACCGTAACGTTAGATTCTCGGGTCGTCTATTCCAGGGACGTACCCATCGTGGATAGGAAGTTCCTTAGCCTGACCATTTGTTGGAAATCCAAAGAAACAATACGAGCCTTTACGATTTCAATTGTATAACCTGTCTCCTCAGGAGGCAGCTATAGCAGGCATAATATAATGGTACCTATGCTGGCTAAGATTTATATTCTACTTTCGAAATGTTTTCCACTATGCACTAATAATAATATCAAAAATGATTTGATTTTGCGTAGTAAGCATCTTTGACTATCATAAGAAGAAATCTCCTCCAATTCTGCGTTTGCATTGTGTGTGTGGTGGGAGGTCTTATGGTAGTTTCATTTTCCAAAAGCATTGCGAATTGACTTTAAAATTTATCCTGTTGTTTATTTTAAAGAATAACTGTTTTACGATCTCACACCAGTCACCATGACTGACTCGGAGTTTATTGTTCCCTTCTAAACTCTGGGTGCCCACAAATTTTCCACACGGGCAGCCTAGAGTTATATTATCAGGATATTCTGGATATTCTGGAGCTTTGGAAGCAAGCTGGATGGCGAGACGTAGTATTTGTATCTGATAGTATTTATTCCGCTGTGTATTCTGTATGAGGACAAGTTTATATAACTGTCCATTGTTGTATATTGACTCTGATGATTGATGTATGTATAAAATGATATAGTTCTTTGTTTTAAAGATTATTCATTCATCTATTATATATTGTTCCGCTGCGATATGTGAGATTCTGATATTGTCTCTGTTCTGTATCTGTTGTTGTTTTGTTGTTCTTCTTCTCTTTTTCCTCTATCTTCTTCTTCTACCTTTTTCTTCTTTCTTAAAACCATAACTTTTCGGGTTTCCGGCATTCGATGGCTCAGCAGTCGATAAAGTGAGTATCGATGTTGAATTTTCGAAAGTCGAAAATTTTCGGGATGTTACAAGTGGTATCAGAGCATATGGTTAAGCGACAACCCTGCTCTGTTGGGTGTTACTCATTAGAGATAGAGTCAGTAGTACTCTAGAATGAGTTGAGTGTAATTATAGATATGAGCGCGTATTTGTTATTTAAATATGAAATTGTTTTATATTGTGATGATTGGTTTATTGAGTGGTATATGAACCTTCGTCGGCACAGTCTTGCAAAACTGTATCGAAGGGGTTTCTAAACACTTAAATAGAACAATTCGGCACAGTATTGTTTTGAATAGGGTAAATGAAATAATTTTACCCAAATCTATTTTTGTATAGAAAAGAAATGATTTTCTGTAAATTATTACAGTATATGGTTGCATGGTTGCATGGTTGCTAGAAGTAATAATATTAAATTATTCCCATTGGAATTAAGTAAGACATTGGAATTATAACTCCAAAGTTAAGAAATAAAATTCATATACAAATGAAATTTGAGAATATAAGTTATAAATGTGATTTATAATTTGAAACGGAATTCCAGAGAAGTTTTGGAAATGTTTTGAAAAGGATTTGAAAATTTTTGAGATTTGGAAAGTTTAAATTCTTTTTGGAGTTGAAAATGAATTTCAAAGGATTTTGAAAAAGTATTTTGGAAAGATAAAGCTCTAAACTCTTTTCGGTCGCTGGAAAATAACTTCGGTAATGACTGCAGCATCACTGATGTTCATTTTCGGGTTTCCAAAAGAGGAATTGCTGCCGATTATTTTTAAATTGAAGTTGTTTGAAAAATTTGGATTTTGTTTTAGAAAATTCAAAAGATAAATTGAATTGTTTCAAAAAAATTGGTTTTGAAATGTTGGTAAACTCTGGAATGCTATATTTAAAATATTTATGGGAATAATTAATAAGTTGATAACTTATACAAATTTAATATTGATAGAATAAATTCAACTTAAAGGATGAAGTTAAATTTAAGTAAGTATAAGTGAATCAATTAAATCTAAGTTGAGATTGTGGAATATGAATTTTGAATAAGTGAAGAAATTTGACCTTGGTAAAAGTTAAATAGGATTGAAATTTGAATTTTGGATTTATAAGTGGAAATGTAAGTTAAGTTAAACAAACGATGTTTAGTGGGATATAACTTAAGTGTTGATTGGAATTGATTTTGGGGTCGAAGTAAATAATTAAAATGAATTAAATGAATATGAACTTGAGTTATATAAATGAACTTCAACATGAAATGTGAAATGGATTAGCTATTGAACTAATGAATCAATTGAATGTAAATGTTAATTCATTGAAGAAATTGAATGAATTGAATGTAAGTCAATTGAAATTAAAGGTGTTGAACTAAATTGAATGGAAATCAAATAATAATGGTTATGTTGAATATGCATTGATTGTTTGATGATTGTTAGTTGATTGTATATAAATTCATTAAGTGTTAATGAAGTTGAATTGATAAAATTTGAAGAAAAGTAAAATGAATTCGAATTGGAAATCCAGTTTAAATGACAGTAGATTTAACCAAAGGGTAAATTGAAATCAAATTTTGGAAATGAACAAAAGAGAATAAAACTGGAATTGAAACTGAATGTTGAAAACAAATTTGAATAAAGTGAATTACAATTTGTGATAAATTAGTAACTGAAAACTAATTTAAAATGATGCAGTTGTGAATGACAGATAATTGATAAAATTCAATATTCAGAAGTTAAATCGAATTGAAATTGTGAATTAAATTCGAATGAATGTGAAATGTGAAATTGAATGAATATGAAACTGCAATAGCGAACTTAAAGAATGTATAAGCAGTTATATTGAAAATTTTGTAACAGAATTTGCAAAATGGTTTGAATATATGTAACTAGATATTATGGCTAGTAGGATATACAGGTGTTATAATGGAATTGGAATTTAATTTCGAAGATAAATTTGAATTGCTCGACAAAAGGTAAGTATTTGAATTTCAATATGAGATTTGATGATTTCTTCTCTAGCCGCTTGGCTTTTTCTTTTCCTTTTTGAAATCTGAGAGTCCGTAGGGACGTTTTGTAGTCGTGCCGTATTAGCCGCGCAAAGGAGACGCTGGCGAAATTTTTCGAAAATTCCGAGTGTTAGAAAATTTTTGAGAAATTTTTGAAAGTTTAAATTTGAATTTAAACTTAAATTTGAATTGTGAAGTTAAACAATGTTGTTTTAAAACTTAGAGTTGAAGTCGAAATGTAGTTGAATGATAACGAATCTTTAGTAGAAAGAATTGTTTTGATGAATTGATAAAACTATTTAAATTGTGAAAAATAGTAGACGAGTTAAGGACCTTTCTTTCTAACTTGTAATTTCGAGGACGAAATTCTTTTAAGGGGGGAAGTTTGTAACGACCCAGAATTTTTGATAATTAAAATTCGAATATTTAATTGATTTTAAATATTAATAAATGGAATTTAGAAGTCGAATGATTTATTTTTCGAATATTGATTTAATTTGATAATTAAATCGATAAATTAAATAGTGAAATTCCAGAGATAATTGAAAATCGAGTTTAATATGATTGAAATTGATTTGGAAAATTTTATTTAATCATACTGGAGTTATAGAGATATTTTAGAACTTTTAAAATTGAATTTGGAGTTAATTTGTGAAAATTGAATATTTTAATATTTAATTATCGACTGTAGAAATAGCCATTTTTCGAACAGTCTCAGAATTGAACGAGACCAGTTCCATTGGATCCGTAATAGTTAGTTATTATCGGATTTCAATTTTCGTATCAATCGGAGTTATCGTTTGACCGTGGCAGCTCGAAACGCATCGAATTGTTTTTAATTTTAAATCATCGAGTTAAAATACTCATTTTTCAAACGGTCTCGGATTTCGACGAAACCAGTTTCATCGGATCCGTAATGTGATATTATTGTAAGATTTCAAATTTCATAATTTTTGGATTTACCGTTTGTCCGGGGCAAGCCAAAACGCCTCGAAATCGATTTAAATCGGTTTAATTTAAATTGATCGTTTATTGTCATATCTCACACATACGATCGAATCAGCTTCCGAAACCTATTCCATTGCGTTCGGAACGCGGGGTAAACCTTACGAGCGTCAGCCGGCACGCTCGAATCGGAGTTCGGAAAATTTCGATGAATAGTAAATTGGGCAATTTTCTATAAAAGCACCTCTTTTCCCTCATTTGCAAACCAGAAAACGAGCCTAGGGTTTGTTAACAGCTGCCGCCTCCTTTGAAACGAACGGCCAGCATGTGTCGATCTTCTTCTCTCAATTGCTTCCAATCCACGCATTCGTTCAAAAAACTTTCAACTACAATGTTGAAGAGCTAGGTGAGATCTTGCGATCCATACAATGATGATGAATTTTCGAGCAATGAGATGGCAGCAATTCCTGTTCAAAGTCGCGCGTTTCGTGTACGTTTTCCCCTTCGAGTATACGACCGAGCTTCGAGCAAATCCAGGTGAGGGTGGAGGCGAGTGCGTGCTTCGAAGTGCTGGAGTTGGATCGTTATAAAAGCAATCGTGGTGGTCGCGTGATGTAGGGTTTGGAGGCGGCAGTGGGTGTTTCTCGCGTACGTTCATCTACCTGGAAGCAAAACGTGGGAGGGAAGATGAAAATCAAGGGCCGTGATTTGCCTTGATGAGATGAACGGCAGATCTGTTAGGTTGGAAATTATATATAGAAAATGTAAATTAATTTTTTTTATAATTGTATAAACTTTAAAATACAATATCTTTTTCGTACGAGGTCAGAAAATTACGAAACCAGAAGCGTTGGAATCGTATTATCGAGCTCTTCGATATGGAACTGGATTGGGAACGATCGGGGTCAGTGAAAATTTTGAGTGAAATTAAACGTCCGTTTAATTTCATTCGAAATAAAAGTTGGAACGGAATTAAAATCTCGGTGAGATCTTCTCACTCAAATTTGAATGTGGAATTATTTACAGTTATTGATTGATGATTGACTGTTTGGATGTGCTATTAGATATGATAGGATATATCTATATATATAGCAGTATATACATATTGGCATATGTATATATTGGATTGATTTATTTCCCGCCTCGTATAGCGGATGAGACCCTATTGCGCCGTTAGTAAGCGGATTTATAAAAACCTATATACCGCGATAATTCCGTACTGGAGCGGAATTGGTATTGTGCTAACATCTGTGGATGCAGGGAAACAGGTTGGAGGGATCCAACTGGATTCCTCAACTGTATTTATTTATGTACAGATATTGATGAATATTCTGTTATCATATTGATGTATGATATTTGACTGTTGTGATGGACTGATTGATGCTGTTGCATCATCGGATTCAGTTTTGAAATATAAAAATAACGACTTTTATTTTAAAAAGATTTTTAAGTGATTTTTGAAAAG
Source organism: Allium fistulosum (assembly GCA_030737815.1). Lineage (NCBI taxonomy): Eukaryota > Viridiplantae > Streptophyta > Magnoliopsida > Asparagales > Amaryllidaceae > Allium > Allium fistulosum. The sequence continues at coordinate 847,711,390 of CM060903.1, forward strand.
TAGACGTTTATCGAATTTTTGAATTGATTTATTTCAGAAAGATAAACGTCTAGGATTTTGAAGTTATAAAAGTTAAGATTTTTGTGAATTATGACCGTAAGTTGATTTTTGAAATAAAAGTCGATTTATTTATAAAATGGTTTAAGCTGGGATTTTTGAATAACTATAAACGATTTTTATAAAAAGATTTGTAAAATTGATATTTTATAAATCGAAATATTGAACTTATAAAACGAATTTTTATAAGTGTTGAAAAGAAGTATAAAAGGATTTCATAAGTGAATGAAATTGATAGATTTATAACGTGAAGTTATAAAGTGAATAGATGTTGTAGAATAAACGATTTATAAGTAATTTACCTATAAATTAGATTTTTGCACTTAATTGGGATATAAATAGAAATTGCTAAATGAAAAGATTTCATAAGTTGAAATTGTTATGAAGTATAAATGTGATTTATAAACGTTGTTTATAAAACTGGAATCACTTATTTTGATAAGTAATTTTAGAAGTTAATAAAAGGGAGAATTTTATAAATCGAAGTTGTTAGAAAATATAAAGGTGAATTTATAAACGTTGTTTTATGAATTCGAAACCAATCAAATTTGATGAATGTAATATAGAAGTTATTAAGGGAATTTTATCCACGATTTTGGATAGTGGATAATTCTTGGAATAAAACGTGTAGAAAAGATTGAAATGAAATTATTGAAGTATATTCACGATTTTGGATAGTGAATATATCGTTAAGGAAAATGGATTTATTTTTGAAGAAGTGATATTGAAAAATGAAGTTAAACATTTTAAAGATGTTTTAAAATGTATTATAAATCGAAATCATAGATTTCAACAGTTCTTGTTGAAATAGACGTTTTCGAGAAATTTAAGGAAATGGTGGACTATGACACTGTTGTTATAGTAAATGATTTCCGACAGGAAATGTTTTGAAGTAGTATTGGGATTTATATATCTATCTAAATCCGAATCCCTATACTAGTGATTTTGAGTCGTCGTAACGATGTTTTACGCAACATCCGTTTTGACTCAAATAAATGTTAAAATGTATGATTTCCTTAAAGAATGAATATATATACTTAATAGTGATTTAAGTATATCGAATATTTTCAAATGTTGAAAATAAATGATTTGTGAAATACTTATTATTAAATAAGTATGGAAATGCTTTTCCAATATGAAATGAACTGTTTTGAGATTTTATCTTTTAAAGGATAAAATGAAATGTGGAAATTGAATATTTGAAATTTGTTTTCAAAACGGTTAAGTGTGGAAATTATATATCTAGTAAAAGATATTTTGAAAGATGAAATAATTTGGAAAATTATTTGGAATCTGATGATGTTGCGCATCTTTATTGATAGTTAAATAACCGACTATCAATAATTACCTTTAGATAGGTATTTGTTGTGAATTGGATGAATTTGAATGCCACACTTGTTTTTAAATATACGCTCACTATTCGGGTTAGCCGGGAAAGGACCATGGGGTCGTATAACCCATTCCGAATATGTGATACGTCGTTATGAATTGCATTCGAAGACCGGTGTTGAAGACCGGATATTTTTGAAAACGGAAGGATTACCGTCGAGTTACTCTACATCGACTGATCTTCAATTTAGAGGTTTTATCACCCTTAGTGACGGGAAGTCCTGACGTGATTGAAATTATCCGGAAATGCAAGGGCTTCGTGAGAAGTGCCTTCGGTTCTGTTCGATCCCGGAACAGACTTGTATGGATTGTGTGTCTGACGTTACAATTTGAGATATAAAGCTGATTTCTTTCAAATACATTTCTGTTGGTGGCGGAGAATTTATTCTCTTAGCTTAACACCCTTCTCTGAGACGTACGAGCTTAGAGGTTATGTAGTTGAAATTTATCAGCGATATATCCCAATTTGGTAACGTGGCATACTGAGTGTTGCTGTGAAATGATCGGTGTTTGATCATTTGTGATATGATCATTTGCTTGATCTTATATCTTTGTGATCATAGGTTGATCATTTTGTTTGACCCGAAGCAGGGCTTTTTGTAGAAAGCGTAGCTTTGTGGACGAGACTTCGTCGAGCCTCACACCCCGGAAATGGTCGAAACAGGAAGGATGCAGCAAGGTTCTAGGGAGTAGCGCCCCTTAGTGTATGTCATTCCTTCTGGATAAAGGTGGTATCATGGTATGGAGCCCAGATACTTAACCTCTGTGGTTACTGCATTATTTTTACTATGTGGTTTGTTGCGAATCGGGGATCCTCGGGAAGATCGGTGACGATCGGGGGGTGGCATACGCGTGTCAGTAGTTACCTATTTTTGCAGAGGTAACCCGGCCTTGTGTTGGCAGAGATCTAACCGTAACGTTAGATTCTCGGGTCGTCTATTCCAGGGACGTACCCATCGTGGATAGGAAGTTCCTTAGCCTGACCATTTGTTGGAAATCCAAAGAAACAATACGAGCCTTTACGATTTCAATTGTATAACCTGTCTCCTCAGGAGGCAGCTATAGCAGGCATAATATAATGGTACCTATGCTGGCTAAGATTTATATTCTACTTTCGAAATGTTTTCCACTATGCACTAATAATAATATCAAAAATGATTTGATTTTGCGTAGTAAGCATCTTTGACTATCATAAGAAGAAATCTCCTCCAATTCTGCGTTTGCATTGTGTGTGTGGTGGGAGGTCTTATGGTAGTTTCATTTTCCAAAAGCATTGCGAATTGACTTTAAAATTTATCCTGTTGTTTATTTTAAAGAATAACTGTTTTACGATCTCACACCAGTCACCATGACTGACTCGGAGTTTATTGTTCCCTTCTAAACTCTGGGTGCCCACAAATTTTCCACACGGGCAGCCTAGAGTTATATTATCAGGATATTCTGGATATTCTGGAGCTTTGGAAGCAAGCTGGATGGCGAGACGTAGTATTTGTATCTGATAGTATTTATTCCGCTGTGTATTCTGTATGAGGACAAGTTTATATAACTGTCCATTGTTGTATATTGACTCTGATGATTGATGTATGTATAAAATGATATAGTTCTTTGTTTTAAAGATTATTCATTCATCTATTATATATTGTTCCGCTGCGATATGTGAGATTCTGATATTGTCTCTGTTCTGTATCTGTTGTTGTTTTGTTGTTCTTCTTCTCTTTTTCCTCTATCTTCTTCTTCTACCTTTTTCTTCTTTCTTAAAACCATAACTTTTCGGGTTTCCGGCATTCGATGGCTCAGCAGTCGATAAAGTGAGTATCGATGTTGAATTTTCGAAAGTCGAAAATTTTCGGGATGTTACAATATAGGTTTTTTATAAATCCGCTTACTAACGGCGCAATAGGGTCTCATCCGCTATACGAGGCGGGAAATCATCAATCCAATATATACATATGCCAATATGTATATACTGCTATATATATAGATATATCCTATCATATCTAATAGCACATTCAAACAAATCAATCAATAACTGCAATTCAATTAAAAATCTGAGTGAGAAGATCTCACCTTCGCATTTAAATTTTGCAATCCATTTCCATCTCCAATTTGTTTCCTTGACTTTATTCGACCTTGTATAACAATTTAGATAATTTATTAATATTCGAAATAAACCGAATAAATCTACTTCGTTTGATAAGTGTAAATTTCCCAGTGGTTTTATTTTGAACAAATTTTCCTTTTAATAAATTTAAATTTACTAATGATTTAAATTTTTAAACTAATTTCTTTTCATTTTTAACAGATTATTCTCAACAATTTTATCTAATAAAAATTTAAATTTAAAACTAACTATTAAAATTTCCAAACTAACTTTCCTATTTCTTTAAACTAAAATCTCATTTAATATATTGATTTTAAACTTAACAGTAAACATTTTTTTTTTCTCTGGAGATAATTTATTTTAAATTTATAAATTTTTGCAAAACTACACACTTATATTTTCACTGTAAAAATAACTTTAACCCTGAAACTAAATTATACCTCATTGTCGACCGAACTCCACAGCTCCGATCGAGTAGCCACCACCAAGTCGTCGTGCCTGACATCCCCAAATTCGAACGCACCACCCTCAGCTGAAACTCAACAATATTGACTATCACCACTGCTTCGCCTGCCGCGAGTGCTACCAACATCACCAGAAATCAGACAACCCGAACTGCCACTTCACGACGTCGCCGTTCTCCACCAAATTCCAGTCGATCCCAATTCAATTTCGCCTGCCTCCAATCGTTCGAACTCGAGCTCGACTGTCTGCTCGCGATCAGCTATGCGTGAATCCCATTCGCGGAACCCCCTTAGCACCCAGTCGCGACTGCCATCATCGGTCTCGAACTCGAGAGTTGCTGTGCCCACGCGACATTGCACGCCACCAACACCATCATTTCTTCGCTGAGTCGCGACCACGGCTTCGAGCGCCTGCTATGCTCGAGAACGATGCCCCTACTCGCACGAACACGCGCGCCGCCCCAAACATCCACGCGAGCCCCAGGTTGGGTCGCGATCAATTTCGATTTCACTATTATATTTTTTTTTTAGCGAACGATTTTTTTCTTCTTCTTTTTTTTTTCGAGCTGGAAATGGAAGGTAAGGAGAGGGGTTCGACTTTATTTTTTTATCACTGAAGAAGAGGCTTCGGCATTTTCTCTGATATGGGCTTCGCGATTTCAGTTTGAACTGAGAAGGGGAACGAGATACTCGAGTGTTTTGTACGAAATTCAGCTGCCATTTTTTTTCTCGTAGATGAAAAGGAATGGAATTGTACATAAAGTACGAGATATTTTGAAGGAGAGGGAACACGATGTGAATATAGGCGTGATTTCAGGCGCGTGTTTAAAGGAAGAAAAGTGTGCTGACTTTGACCAATAATTTAAATAAAAAAAATGAATTTGAATTTGATTTTATTCTGATGCGTTTGCATATCATATGGTCACGTATTACCTCTGAAAAATACGAAAGTTGAAATCCGGTAATAACAAACTATTACGGACCCAATGAAACTGGTTTCGTCGAATTCCGAGACTGTGCCTCGGACGGCTATTTTTAAATATCGATACGAACGACATAAATTCAAAACCGAATAAAACAGTTTCAAATTCAATTCTGAAAGTTTCTATCATCTTCAGTGTTATCAATACGAATTTTAAAAGCTTTCAAAATATTTTTCTTCAGCTTAAAATTGAAGATATAAATTTTCGTTCAACTTACAATAGATTAAATTTTGTAATTTAATCGTCACTTTCAAAGTTAGAATCGGGGATTCAAATTAAATTATCGTTCAAATATTTAAAATTAATTAAATATTCTTAATTTAATTTGTTCGAAATTCTGGGTCGTTACAGACTTCCCCCCTTAAAAGAATTTCGTCCTCGAAATTACAAGTTAGGAAGAAAAGTCCTTAACTCGTCTACTATTTTTCACAAACTAATAGTTTTCTCAAATTTTCAAAACCAATCTTTCTAATAAAGATTCGTTATCAATTCAACTAAATTTTCAACTTCAACTATAAGTTTCAAACAACATTGCTTTACTTCAATTCAAATTTAAATTCAAATTTCAAATTTAAACTTTCAAAATTTCTCAAAATTTTCTAACGCCCTAAATTCCCGAAAAATTTCGCCAGCGTCTCCTTTGCGCGGCTAATACGGCACGACTATAAAACGTCCCTACGGACTCTCAGATTTCAAAAAGAAAAAGAAAAAGCCAAGCGGCTAGAGAGAAATCATCAAAAACTCATATTAAAACTCAAATACGTACCTTTTTCGAGCAATTCAAATTTATCTGTGAAATAAATTTTCCAATCCTTTTATACACCTGTATATCCTACTAGCCATAATATCTAGTTATAACATCCAACTATTTTGCAAATTCTATTACAAAATTTTCAATATAAACTACTTATATCATTTTTTTCTTCACTGTTGAAGTTACATATCTATTTCATTCAATTTTACATTTCCCATTCATTTGTAACTAGTTTACCATTTCAACTAAATTTGGATTCAATCTACTTTCAATTCTGAAATATTGAATTTTATCAATTATCTGTCATTTACAACTGCACTACCTTAAATTAGTTCCAATTACTAATTCATTCGTCTTCAATTTGAATTCCATTCCAATTATAAATTCACTTACAAATTCATATTTACAATTCCATTCATATGTGAATTCATCTCTTTATATTCTTAATTCACATTAAAATTCTCATTTGTTAAATGAATTTATTTTCAAATCTTTGGTTATTATTTTATTTCTCATTTTATAAGTTATATAACTTATACTTACTTTAATTCAACTTAAAATTCCTTAAGTTAAATTTATTCAATCTAAATTCACAACAACTTTGTATAAGTTATCAACTCATTTATTATTCTCATAAATACTTTTATATAGCATTCCAGAGTCTTAATAACATTTTCAAAACCATTTTGAAAACAATTCAAATCATCCTTTGAATTTTCTAAAACAAAATCCAAATTTTCAAAACAACTTCCATTTAAAACAATTTGGCAGCAATTTCTCTTTTGGAAACCCGAAAATGAACACCGGTGATGTCGCGATCATCATCGGAATTATTTTCCAGCGACCGAAAAGAGTTTAGAGCTTTTATCTTTCCAAAATATTTTTTTCAAAAACCTTTGAAAATCACTTTCAAACCAAAAAGATTTAAATTTTCCAAATCTCCAAAATTTTCAAATTCCTTTCAAAACATTTCCAAAAACTTCTCTGGAATTCCGTTTCAAATTATAAATCACATTTATAACTTATATTCTCAAATTCTACTTGTATATGGATTCATTTCTTAATCTTGGAGTTACAATTTGAATTTCTTATTCAGTTTCAATAGAAATGATAACATTTCAATATCATCATTTTCCTAACATCCATGCAACCATATACTATAGTAATTCATAGAAAATCATTTCTTTTCTATACGAAAATAGTTTTGGGCAAAATTATCTCATTTACCCTATTTAAAACAATACTGTGCCGAACTGTTCTATTCAAGTGTTTAGAAACCCCTTCGATACAGTTTTGCAAGACCGTGCCGACGAAGGTTCATATACCACTCAATAAACCAATCATCACAATACAAAACAATTTTATATTCAATAACAAATACGCGCTCATATCTATAATTACACTCAAACTCATTCTAGAGTACTGCTGACTCTATCTCTAATGAGTAACACCCAACAGAGCAGGGTTGTCGCTTAACCATATGCTCTGATACCACTTTGTCACATCCCAAAATTTTCGACTTTCGAAAATTCAACATCGATACTCACTTTATCGACTGTCGAGCAATCGAGTGCCGGAAACTCCAATAGTGAGGGTTTTAGAAAGAAGAAATAAAAGAAAAAGAAAAGAAGAAGAGAAAGAAAGAACAACTGAACAACATCAGACAGAAAACAATATCAGAATCTTACACATCGCAGCGGAACAATATATAATAGATAAATGAATAATTTTTAAACAAAGAACTATATCATTTTATACATACATCAATCAGAGTCAATATACAACTCAATACAATACATCACATCAATGGACAGTTATATAACTTGTCCTAATACAGAATACACAGCGGAATAAATAATATCAGATACAAATACTACGTCTCGCCATCCAGCTTATCTCCAAAGCTCCAGAATATCCAGAATATCCTGATAATCTAACTCTAGACTGCCCGTGTGGAAATTGGTGGGCACCCAGAGTTTAGAAGGGAACAATAAACTCCGAGTCAGTCATGGTGACTGGTGTGAGATCGTAAAACAGTTATATCTTTAAATTTAACAACAGAAATATTTTTAAAGTCAATTCGCAATGCTTTTGGAAAATGAAACTACCATAAGACCTCCCGCCACACACACAATGCAAACGCAGACTTGGAGGAGATTTCTTCTTATGATAGTCAAAGATGCTTACTACGCAAAAATCAAATTTTTTTTTTATATTATTATTAGTGCATAGTGTAGAAAACATTTCGAAAGTAGAATATAAATCTTAGCCAGCATAGGTACCATTATAGTATGCTTGCTATAGCTGCCATATTAGATGGCAGGTTCTACAACTAAAACCGTACAAGTCACGTATTGTTTCTTTGGATTTCCAACAAATGGTCAGGCTAAGGAACTTCCTTTTCCACGATGGGTACGTCCCTGGAATAGACGACCCGAGAACCTAACCGGATCTCTGCCAACACAAGGCCGGGTTACCTCTGCAAAAATAGGTAACTACTGACACGCGTATGCCATCCCCCGATCGTCACCGATCTTCCCGAGGATCCCCGATTTCCAACAAACCACATAGATAATAATAATGCAGTAACCACAGAGGTTAAGTATCTGGGCTCCATACCATGATACCACCTTTATCCAGAAGGAATGACATACACTAAGGGGCGCTACTCCCTAGAACCTTGCCGCATTCGTCCTGTTTCGACCATTTCCGGGGTGTGAGGCTCGACGAAGTCTCGTCCACAAAGCTATGCTTTCTCGAAAAGCCCTGCTTCGGGTCAAACAAAATGATCAACCTATGATCACAAAGATATAAGATCAAACAAATGATCATATCACAAATGATCAAACACTGATCATTTCACAGCAACACTCAGTATGCCACGTTACCAAATTGGGATATATCGCTGATAAATTTCAACTACATAACCTCTGAGCTCGTACGTCTCAGAGAAGGGTGTTAAGCTAAGAGAATAAATTCTCCGCCACCAACAGAAATGTATTTGAAAGAAATCAGCTTTATATCTCAAATTGTAACGTCAGACACACAATCCATACAAGTCTGTTCCGGGATCGAACAGAACCGAAGGCACTTCTCACGAAGCCCTTGCACATCCGGATAATTTTCAATCACGTCAGGACTTCCCGTCACTAAGGGTGATAAAACCTCTAAATCGAAGATCAGTCGATGTAGAGTAACTCGACGGTAATCCTTCCGTTTTCAAAAATATCCGGTCTTCAACACCGGTCTTCAAATGCGATTCATAACGACGTATCACATATTCGGAATGGGTTATACGACCCCATGGTCCTTTCCCGGCTAACCCGAATAGTGAGCGATTATTCAAAAAAAATAAGTGTGGCATTCAAATTCATCCAATTCACAACAAATACCATTCAAGGTAATTATTGATAGTCGGTTATTTAACTATCAATAATGATGCGCAACATCATCAGATTCCAAATAATTTTCCAAATTATTTCATTTTCCAAAATATCTTTTATTAGATATAAAATTTCCACACTTAACCATTTGAAAACAATTTCAAATCAAATTTCCACACTTCAAAAATAAATCAATATTTATTTTTAAACAACTTTGCTTTCTTTTGTAAATTCCGTATTGAATTTATACTTTCGAATATCTACTGATATTCGATTTTCAAATCGTTTTCAATATTCAATTCCAATTTATCTTTACAAAGATAAATTCTAAAAGCGTTTCATTTCATATTGGAAAAACAACTCCATACTTATTTAAAAATAAGTATTTTACAAATCTGTTATTTTCAACATTTGAAAATACTCGATATACTTAAATCAATATTAAGTATATATTCATTCTTTAAGGAAAATATTCTTTTAACACATTTATTTGAGTCAAAACGAATGTTGCGTAAAACATCGTTACGACGACTCGAAATCACTAGTATAGGGATTCGGAATTAAGATAGGTATATATAAATCCCAATACTATATAAAACATTTTTTCTTTCGAAAATCATTTACTATAACAACAGTGTTATAGTCCATATTTTCCTTATTTTTCGAAAACGTCTATTTCAACAATAAAATGTTGAAATCTATGCTTTCGATTCATAATACATTTTAAAAACATCTTTAAAATGTTTAACTTCATTTTTAAAAATATTACTTCTCCAAAAATAAATCCATTCTTATTTAATAATATATTCACTGTCCAAAATCGTGAATATACTTCACTTATCCCAATTCAGTATTTAATTCATCAACTTCAATTGATTGTGAATTTATAAAACAACGCTTATAAATTCCATTTCTGTTTTATAACAACTTCGGTTTATAAATCTTCTTTATTAACCATTTCGATAAATATCCCACTTAAAGGCAAAAATCCAATTTACAAGTAAATTCCTTATCAGCCTTTATTCTACAATTTCATTCATTTTATAACTTCATACTTTATAATTCTATAAACTTCAAACTTTATAAATCTATAAACTTCAAACTTTACAATTTATAATCCTATAAATTTTTCTATCTTCCCAAGTTATAATTCTATAAGTTTCATATCTTCACCATTTAACACTTATAAAAACTCGTTTTAAAATTCCAAAAATTTTAATTGATAAATATCAATTTTTTTCATCTTTTATATACCTCGTTTTTAATAATTCAAAAATTCAAGTTTTAAACTATTTTATAAATTACTCAACTGTTTATTTCAAAAATCACCTCTCGGTTATATTTCACCAAAATCTTAACCTTTATAACTTTAATAATTTCAACGTTTGTAAATTAATTCAAAAATTTAATAACGTATATTTACAACTAATCACTTTTAAAATCTCTTTTAAAGTTAAAATCGTTATTTTACAACTTCAAAAATTGAATCCAATGATGCAACGCATCAATTAGTCAATCACAACATCAACATCATATATCGATATATGATAACAGAATATATATCAATCCTGTAAATAAACAACTACTGGTGAGGAATCCAGTTGGATCCCTCCAACCTGTTTCCCTGCATCCAAAGACGTCAGCACAATACCAATTCCGCTCCAGTACGGAATTATCGCGGTATATAGGTTTTTTATAAATCCGCTTACTAACGGCGCAATAGGGTCTCATCCGCTATACGAGGCGGGAAATCATCAATCCAATATATACATATGCCAATATGTATATACTGCTATATATATAGATATATCCTATCATATCTAATAGCACATTCAAACAAATCAATCAATAACTGCAATTCAATTAAAAATCTGAGTGAGAAGATCTCACCTTCGCATTTAAATTTTGCAATCCATTTCCATCTCCAATTTGTTTCCTTGACTTTATTCGACCTTGTATAACAATTTAGATAATTTATTAATATTCGAAATAAACCGAATAAATCTACTTCGTTTGATAAGTGTAAATTTCCCAGTGGTTTTATTTTGAACAAATTTTCCTTTTAATAAATTTAAATTTACTAATGATTTAAATTTTTAAACTAATTTCTTTTCATTTTTAACAGATTATTCTCAACAATTTTATCTAATAAAAATTTAAATTTAAAACTAACTATTAAAATTTCCAAACTAACTTTCCTATTTCTTTAAACTAAAATCTCATTTAATATATTGATTTTAAACTTAACAGTAAACATTTTTTTTTTCTCTGGAGATAATTTATTTTAAATTTATAAATTTTTGCAAAACTACACACTTATATTTTCACTGTAAAAATAACTTTAACCCTGAAACTAAATTATACCTCATTGTCGACCGAACTCCACAGCTCCGATCGAGTAGCCACCACCAAGTCGTCGTGCCTGACATCCCCAAATTCGAACGCACCACCCTCAGCTGAAACTCAACAATATTGACTATCACCACTGCTTCGCCTGCCGCGAGTGCTACCAACATCACCAGAAATCAGACAACCCGAACTGCCACTTCACGACGTCGCCGTTCTCCACCAAATTCCAGTCGATCCCAATTCAATTTCGCCTGCCTCCAATCGTTCGAACTCGAGCTCGACTGTCTGCTCGCGATCAGCTATGCGTGAATCCCATTCGCGGAACCCCCTTAGCACCCAGTCGCGACTGCCATCATCGGTCTCGAACTCGAGAGTTGCTGTGCCCACGCGACATTGCACGCCACCAACACCATCATTTCTTCGCTGAGTCGCGACCACGGCTTCGAGCGCCTGCTATGCTCGAGAACGATGCCCCTACTCGCACGAACACGCGCGCCGCCCCAAACATCCACGCGAGCCCCAGGTTGGGTCGCGATCAATTTCGATTTCACTATTATATTTTTTTTTTTAGCGAACGATTTTTTTCTTCTTCTTTTTTTTTTCGAGCTGGAAATGGAAGGTAAGGAGAGGGGTTCGACTTTATTTTTTTATCACTGAAGAAGAGGCTTCGGCATTTTCTCTGATATGGGCTTCGCGATTTCAGTTTGAACTGAGAAGGGGAACGAGATACTCGAGTGTTTTGTACGAAATTCAGCTGCCATTTTTTTTCTCGTAGATGAAAAGGAATGGAATTGTACATAAAGTACGAGATATTTTGAAGGAGAGGGAACACGATGTGAATATAGGCGTGATTTCAGGCGCGTGTTTAAAGGAAGAAAAGTGTGCTGACTTTGACCAATAATTTAAATAAAAAAAATGAATTTGAATTTGATTTTATTCTGATGCGTTTGCATATCATATGGTCACGTATTACCTCTGAAAAATACGAAAGTTGAAATCCGGTAATAACAAACTATTACGGACCCAATGAAACTGGTTTCGTCGAATTCCGAGACTGTGCCTCGGACGGCTATTTTTAAATATCGATACGAACGACATAAATTCAAAACCGAATAAAACAGTTTCAAATTCAATTCTGAAAGTTTCTATCATCTTCAGTGTTATCAATACGAATTTTAAAAGCTTTCAAAATATTTTTCTTCAGCTTAAAATTGAAGATATAAATTTTCGTTCAACTTACAATAGATTAAATTTTGTAATTTAATCGTCACTTTCAAAGTTAGAATCGGGGATTCAAATTAAATTATCGTTCAAATATTTAAAATTAATTAAATATTCTTAATTTAATTTGTTCGAAATTCTGGGTCGTTACAACTTTGAAAGTAATATGGTTTGAAAAATGAATTTATTTGAAATAGAATTTATTTAAGAATTATCTTTAAATATATTGATTTGAAACCGATTGAAATTTTGAGATTAAGAATATGACTGCATTTTGTGATTTGGGTTTAAGATGGTTTTAAAGAATATTTCAAGTTTTATAATTAAAAGTAAGAATAGTGATTGGAAATTTGGATTTTATTTAAATGATATATTATTGAATTTGGTTTTAAAGTATATACTATTTTGAAGTAAATGATATGTTTTGAAATAGCAATAATATTTTGATTTTAAAGTATATACTATTTTGAAGTAAAGGATATGGTTTGAAATGGCAATAATATTTTGGTTTTTGATGTATATACTATTTTGAAATAAAGAATAAGTTTTGAAAGGGCAATGATTGTGTTTTTAAAGGTATATATATTTTTAAAATGATCACGGTGTTATAATAATGATTGGTTGTTAAAGAGACCGGGAACGGATATGGACATACTCTCTGTCGATACCGAAAACCACTTTGACAACTGTGTACGCGGTGGAGTTTCCAGAATGAAGTAGGATGGTGGCGACGATCCTAAGGTATATACGTGGACCCAACTCCCGCGAGTTGGCATAAGGTGGCTAAAACAGGAGCGATTGACGGACCAATGAGGTAGCACCTCTGATCGGACACACGTCTTCGATACCATTCTGTTACTTTGTTATTTTGGTGGCCACCCTTCGATTTGGGAGTGTTGTTTGAGGTGGGCGGTAGTGGCTGCTATGCGTCACCACCAGTCCGAATGCGTAATTGGTATATCTACCGTGGCATTGCCTAGTTGTGCCGTGTCACCTACCATATCGAGCTTTACTACGATTATGATTTTAAGATCCGACCGCGTTAAGGTTCTCCATCCCCTTAACGCTATTTTCTATATGATTATACTTTACTGATTAGACACTACTGTATATAGCGAATATTACTACATAGTAGATAGTTTAACGGATCCTTAATAGATGTGAATCCCGAACATTTCTTAAGTTACTGCACTCACGTTAGACACTGGATAGGAGATGTCAAACCCCGTAAACATCTCTGACGCCATTCACACTCATATTTATTTCATTGATTTAACTTACATAAGATCTTTTAGTTCTGACTCGAGTGTTTTGTTTTTTCAATTCGCTCGGGTCAGCCTGAGCATTTCAGGATTTGAAGGCCCTATTTCTGAAGGACGAAGACGAAGATTTTATTATTACTATTTGTTATATATTCTACTACACCATTGTATTCCGCTGCATAATTATCATTCTCTGGTATGTGTAACTCTGATATGTATTGTATAAGTATAATCAAATGTTTTGTAAAACAGCTTCATGAACTGTTATTTTATTATTATATTTTATCGTTCCGCTGCAAGATTCTATTTTGTTTCTTTTATTTCTCCACTTTTTCTTATTTACCCCATAACAATCCACCCTTCTGTATGGTTTAAGTCGACATGTGTGTCTGCTTAAGCGTACAAAAAGGTGGGATGTTACACTAATAAAAGGATTAAACTTTTAAAAGATCACCCTATAGAAAATATACTTGGAGATATGCAATCTGTTGTTAAAACTAGAAACCAACTAAGTCAAATGAGTAATGTAGCTTTTATATCAACTATTGAACCCAAAAATCCAAAAGAAGCATCAACTGATGATTCATGGATTTTGGCTATGCAAGAAGAATTAAATCAATTTACTAGAAATGATTTTTGGGAACTTGTTCCTAGACCTGGAAATAAAACAATAATTGGAACTAAATGGGTTTATAAAAATAAAATGAATGAACAAGGAGAGGTTGTTAGAAATAACGCCCGGTTAGTCGCTCAAGGTTATTGTCAAGAAGGAATAGATTTTGATGAAACCTTTGCTCCCATAGCAAGATTAGAAGCTATTAGGATTCTACTTGCTTTCGCAAATCATAATAATTTCAAATTATTTCAAATGGATGTTAAAAGTGCATTTTTAAATGGTTTTGTAAAAGAAGAAGTATTTGTTAAACAACCACCACTTTTTGAAAATGATAAATTTCCAAATCATGTCTACAAACTTAAGAAAGCTCTATATGGTCTAAAGCAAGCTCCTAGAGCCTGGTATGATAGGCTAAGATCTTACTTGTTACAATAAAATTTTGAAATAGGTAAAGTAGATAATATTCTTTTTATTAAAAGAAATAAAAATGATATTCA
The DNA here is from genome assembly GCA_030737815.1 of Allium fistulosum. Lineage (NCBI taxonomy): Eukaryota > Viridiplantae > Streptophyta > Magnoliopsida > Asparagales > Amaryllidaceae > Allium > Allium fistulosum. The sequence continues at coordinate 847,726,466 of CM060903.1, forward strand.
ACTAGTACAAATCTACGTAGATGATATCATTTTTGGATCAACTAATTTTGAAATGAATAAAGAATTTTCTGAAATAATGACAAAAGAGTTTGAGATGAGTCATATGGGTGAATTAAACTTCTTTTTAGGATTAAAAATAAAACAATTAGATAATGGTATCTTTATTAGTCAAGAAAAATATGCTAAAGACCTAGTTAGTAAATTTGGTTTGACTACTACGAGTGGAAAACCCACTCCCATGGCAACTAATGAGTACCTTGGTAAAGAAGATCTCTCGAAAGATGTAGATCAAAAATTATATAGAGGAATGATTGGATCACTACTCTATATCACTACGAGTAGACCTGATATCATGCATAGTGTCTGTCTCTGTGCAAGGTATCAATCCCAACCTAAAGAAACTCACTTAAAAGCTGTAAAACGTATTATAAGATATGTTAAACACACCTTTGATTATGGCTTATTTTATCCTAAAAATGATTCGTTTGACTTAATATCTTATTGTGATGCTGATTATGCTAGTTGTAAATCAGACCGAAAAAATACAAGCGGAACTTGTCACTTTTTAGGGCATTCTCTGATTTCCTGGTTTAGTAAAAAGCAAAACACAGTTTCTCTATCAACAACTGAAGCAAAGTATATTTCTGCTGCTTTGGCTTGTTCTCAAGTAATATATATGCAACAAACTTTAAAAGATTTTTGTTTAAATATTTCAAAATCACCAATTTATTGTGATAATACTAGTGCAATAAATTTATCCAAAAATACTACGCAACATGCTCGAACTAAACATATTGATATCAGACATTATTTTCTCAAAGATAATATAAGTAGAGAAGTAATTACTCTCGACTATATCAATTCTGAAAATCAAATTGCTGATATCTTAATAAAACCCTTAAATGAATCTACATTTACTAAATTAAGAAGAGAATTAGGTATTTGTTCATTAACTGAAATATAAAATATAAAAAAAAGTATAAATAAAAATTAATTCAAAATAAATTAAATAGGCAAAAATTCAAGAACCATGTCGACATCCCCCCTAGACCCATGTCGACATATAACGTTTTTAATTTTTTAAAATTTTTCCCACCAAAATTTAAATAAGTGGTTATAAATTTCTCCTATTTCGAAATTTTCTTCATTCTCTCCGTTCTCTTTCTATTCTATTTTCTGAGATCAGTTTATCAATGGCCTCCTCTTCCAAATCAAACTTAAAATCAACCTTTTTGTTCACATCGCCTACTTCTGGTCCGTGTCAACAATCAACGCTCGCTCGTGTAACGAAAATAGAGGATTATCTGAAAGATACCCTTCAGTTAATGACTAAAATCCAAGTGATGCAACTTTGAATGGCCAAAGAACAATAGAGGCAAGGCAAAATCCTTAGGAATTTGCAAAAATTTCTTATGGATAATCATGTTAACCCAATCATGATTGACGACGATTCTTCAGCAGATCATGATCAAAGTGAAGAAGAAGAAGAACCGATGGAAGAAGAGATTGCGGAAGATAACGACAAAGTCGTTTGCATTGGCGAAGTGTGCTTTGACAAAGATGGAAATCTTGTCGAACAAAGTGGAAATTTCTGTTTCCACTATCCAAATTGTTCGGTTCATAGATCTCCTATGTTCAAAAACACACATTAGTTTCTTCTCTTTCTTTTCTATTTGTTGTTTGTTTTTTGTTACGATCTCTACGAAAAATGTAAATATAAACAAATATATAATTAATAAATAATGTGTGTTCTTATATATGTTCTATTAAAAGTATTATTATATAGATTCTTAGTTAGGAGAGTTTGTAATTTAGGACTAAGTTTTAGGTTTATAAGTAAGTATTTATGATAACACTATCATCATAGAGGATATTAGACTAAGAGTTATATAGTTTAGGAGTTAGTTTGTTTTTGTTGATGACAAAGGGGGAGAAATATAAAATAGGAGAGTTAGGCATAGATTAAGGGGGAGTTATTAGATTTAGGGGAAGTCAATATGATAGAAGTAATATTTTATAAACAAAGGTTATCATCATCAAAAGGGGGAGAATGTTAGTCCATGAGTTGATGGTTTTGTGACAGCCCATAGTTGAGTATATCTATATATATATATTTTACCTACTTTGCAAAAAGAAAGTTAGTTAGTTGAAAACAAAAATTTTCTTTTCTCTGAAAAACAATGGTGTATAAATGAATATGCATGTCTTTGTGCACATGCACACTATTCCAGTATACTACCTGAGCAAGAAAAAAATTAGTATGTAGAGGCCTTGTTGGTAAATGCAAAAGTAAATGAGTGCATGACCTATTAGTATAGCTACATTAACCCAATAATAATGTATAAATAACATAGGCAGTCTTAGTCCTAATTTAAATAAACTATATATATATATAATAAACATGGCAGCATGCATGGGTAGACAATATAATAACTAATTAACACACACACATTTGGTTAGACACATAAGTTTTTATGCATGATTAAAATCAGATAATGCCAAGCCAGAATCATGCATAAAGTGTGTAAAGAAAATTGCCAAAAATAGTTAAGACAAGGAAAAAGGGAAAAATGGTAAGGAGGGAAAGTGGAGAGGGTGAGCTGTTGGGTGAGATCAGAAATAATGATGGGATTTCTGATGAAAATAAATTACCTAACTAACCTTAAACCCCTAATAACTCCACTATATACCTCATCACCTCCTACGGGTGCACATGAGAAAAACCAGAAAACAAAACATAGAAAAGAAGGAGTAGGCAGGCAGCAGCTAGGAGGTCAATGGCAGACTTAAATCAAGGCTTAGGAAGAAGAACCTTAGTGAGTAAACCCTCACTTGGCAAGGCATTAAGACCTATGGAAGGCAGCCATTTGACCTTTAGTTTATTTTAATTCTGTTTGAAGTTTTGCTTGCATTTTTAGTCTAATCCTTTTCTGTTGTTTCTGAAGATATGTGTCTTGTATTCCTTGGTTGTCATTTAACCTATGATGGATTGTTCATATATGATATGTTTAAAGATAGAATGATGATAATTTAGATGTTTATGTACCTAAGAAATGTTTTGGATAAAGCATAAATTTATAAATAAAGTAAGGTGCAAGGCAGTAAGAGGAAGTGGTCCTCTGGCTTATGTCTTGCAACTGAAAGATGGTTGGGATGCAATGGAATTTCCATGTGCTGAATCCTGATTTATCATTGGATGTTCTCTGGAAATAAGGTTGAAGTAATAAGAAAATACACTTTAATGTGATGGATGTATAGAAACTGTTAGTATGTAGTGATTAGGGATAAAACAGTGTTGGGCATAATTCTGCATAGGAATTATGGAATGTGTGAGAGAACTTAGTAATTAAACTAAGGACATGGGTCACCTCTATCCGGTTGGGTAAGAGGGAAGTGGGTATGGCATAGTGGTTGGCTTACACCAAGGTTGGGGTGTGAGTTTGCACATGGCATGATCATGTCCAAAAGCTTATAGTGCACTGGAAAGTAAGAAGCAGTTCCAGGCAATGTGCACCAATGCAACCATAAAATGTGATACTGGATCCTTTTGAATTGAATAACATGAAGTGAATTTACATGCAAAATGTATAAATTCTGAAAGTATATGGGAGTCTTGACATGCAGTCTCATATTGGCACTTTAGCTTAATGATATGGATGTTGCTTGTTCATGTTTGGGAATGCCTGTGTGATTTGCATGATGGCTGCTATGAATTTTTAAAATAAAGATTTATGTTAAGAAATTAGTCTGAGCACATATACATGTATTTAGCAGTTCCCTCATTTCACTGTAAGGATTCTTAAAAATGTGAACATGGGAAAGTGGTTTAATAATCTGAGTAGAACCTTTAACTTCTGAAACAAAGGTAATATGGAACTAGCTCCATTAATCTTATGTATTGTCAATTGAATTTACTCATACCAGACTTTAGTCTGACCTGTTTGTTGCTTGCATCAAATGGGTGCTTCACTTACATGGTGGGGCAGATCATGAGATGTCTGCAGGTAATGAAGAAGCTAAGTAAAAAAGAGCAGAAATGTGATGCTAGGAAGAAATTGCTAACAACTGAAATATGGCTTTTGTCGAAGAATGTTCCTTATGTTTATTTTAAAAGACTTATATGTAATTAATATTTGCAGTATGTTGAGCTTGATTATTATGTAATGAATAATTTTAGGGATCATTATGTGATGGAACCATTACCAGTAAAAGAAAAAGTATCATGAGTTGAAACTATTTTCAGTGGAAAAGATAGATATGTTTAGCTTTATATTATAACTTATAAGCATGCAAATTTCCAAGAATTTAGCAGTAAAGTAATCATAGACCTGAAGCTTATACCTATTCAAACCAGTAGTGAGAATATACACATCAGACCGTTTTAAAAATTAGAATACATTTACATATGAATTGAAGAAAAATTTTATGAGACAAGGAATAACCCAAATCTAAATGTGTTTGATGATTTTTATGAAAGAATGAAACTAGTATATTATGATCAATTAGTTTAGGAAACTCACCAAAACAAATTAGTCTACCTGAAGACTAAGGTAAGCAGAGAGCAGCTGTACATGACTATGTGCACACAGGTGCACAGAAGCATGCACAACTCACAGCTCATCTGTTTTAAAGGGCAAACCTTGCAAATTTAAATATTACAAGTTAGTTCACATGTTATATCAAATACACAAATGTTAAATGTAGGAAAATAAATGGGAATTGGCTAAAAAGAATTGCATAGAGATTTAACCTCAGTTTTATTACTATTAATTTTTATATAGACTGAGATACCCTTTACAGAAATGCTCTGATATTAGAATTAAAATGAGCACTAAAATAGTTTTTATAAAGTAGTATATCAATATTTCTATATTGATCAAGTGGATCTTGGGAAACACATAGAAAAATTATATTGAAAATTTGTGAAAGAGTGCAACCCTGAATTTAGTTTTAAACTAATTGAGTCATTCAAAATAAATGACAACTAAGGGTAGGGTTGCCTTAGTTGGTATCAGAGCTGTGTTATTAAATACATAGCCAATACAAATACTTGATTGAATCTGTGTGCATTGTTTGTACTGTTTGCATTGGTTGTTTTACTTATTATGTATGAATGAGTTCACTACTAGTTTAAAACTGAAGTAGTGAATAGGAATTAGAACTAACCATACTAGAAATGTTCAATAGAGGCCCAGAGCAGTTAGGAGCAATCCCCAGGCTGCTGGAGAAAGGGAGGACAATCATGTTGAACAGGCAACAGGAATGGCCACTGATCCCCCAATGATTAACATGCAAGACTTTGTTAGAGTATTAAGGGATGGGATGGCACCTAGAGTAGATAATCCTCATGAAGTGCTGTCCAAATTGCTTAAAACATATTCACACTTAGGAGGCAGTAGCTTTGATGGCACAGAAAATGTCATAGGTGTCCAGACATGGCTAAGAACAGTGGAAAGGATCTTTGTAGATATGCAGGTTAATGACCAGAGAAGAAGGAAAATAGCTTCAAGGCAACTAAAAGGCCTTGCTTTGGACTGGTGGGAAGTGATCATTGCAGGCAGGCAAGAGCAAGAGATCACATGGAATCAGTTTAAAGAAATGTTAGAAGCCAGATTTGTCCCAGCCTCAGCAAAAGCTTCATTGCTTGAGGAGTTTATAAAACTTAGACAAGGATCTATGAGTGTCACTGAATACACTCAAAAATTTGAAGGGTTGTCCAAGTATGGAGCAGTATTAATCCCAGATGAAGTTTCAAGGAATGCAAGGTACATTCAGGGGTTGAATGCTGGGTTGAGTAGAGCCATGTTACCCTACAAAGACAGAACCTTTAGTCAAGTTATGGACTTGACATTATCATTTGAGCAGCATGATAATGCCAGGGAAAAATTTAAGAATTTCAGGAATAGCAAGAAAGGGAAGAATAGAGCACACCCATATGAGAAGAAGAAGGGAGAAGCAATGAAAAAAGAAGGAAGTAAGGTGGCAAGCTCTGACAATAAGAAACCTAAAGTGATCTGTTACAACTGTGGAAAGGAAGGCCATATAAAGACCAAATGCCAAGCACCCAAGTCAACTATCCTTAGGTGCTACAACTGTGGTAAAGAGGGGCATATGAAAAGGTAGTGTCCAGAAATGGCAAGGGTGGCTGTACTTGAAGGGAAAGGCAGGGCAATGGAGGCACCTAGCCAAGTGGAAGGTATATTATTTATTAAAGGCATACCCATATCAGTTGTTTATGACACAGGAGCTACCCACTCTTTTATTTCTTATGACATAGTTCAGAAACCGGGATTGATATGTATTCTGGTTGATAAACCATTGCATATTGATAGTCCCATAGGTAGTTCCTGTATTACTAACATGAAATGCATGCAAGTAGAAATATGTATGGGTGGTCACATCTTTATTTCAGAATTATATGTGCTAAATTACCCTAAGTTGGATATCATACTAGGGATGGATTGGTTAAAAAGATTTCATGCTATTATTAATTTAGAAAATTCTACAATCTCACTACAACTCCCTGATGGCAAAAGAATTTTGGTCATATTTGAGGTAGCAAAAGCTAAGGGTATGGGCATGATGTTCAACTTGAACAATAGTGAGGTTGAATCAAGCCTAGAAAAGATACCCATAGTTAACCAATACACTGATGTGTTTGGAGAAGTGAATGGTATCCCTCATAATAGACCAGTAGAATTTCAAATAAGACTTAAACCAGGGACAAGCCCTGTCATTAAGAAGCCAAATAGGATGGGTCCTAAAGAACTAATTGAGTTGAAGAAGCAAATAGAAGAATTAGAGCAAAAAGGCTTCATTAGGCCTAGTAGTTCAAACTGGGGATCACCAGTACTATTTGTTAAGAAGCATGATGGTTCCTTGAGAATGTGCATAGACTATAGGGAACTAAACTCAGTCACCATCAAAAACAAATACCCTCTACCTAGAATTGATGATCTTTTTGATCAATTAAATGGTGCTAAGGTATTTTCCAGACTTGACTTAGCATCTGGCTTCCATCAAATGAAAGTGGAAGAAGAAAGTATTAAGTATACAGCTTTCAATACCAGGTATGGCTTGTATGAATACTTAGTAATGCCATTTGGCCTGACCAATGCACCATCCTATTTTGTGGATTTAATGAATAGGATTTTTAAAGACTATTTAGATAAATTTGTACTGATTTTCATTGATGATATATTAATATATTCTAAGTCAGCTAATGAACATGAGAAACATTTGCACATGGTACTAAGTAGATTAAGGCAACAAGGCCTTAAAGCCAAGTTTGCAAAATGTTCCTTCTGGAAGAATGAAATAAAAAATTTAGGCCATATAATTTCTCAAGAAGGAATTTCAGTAGACCCTGGTAAGGTCATGGTAGTGCAAGTATGGAAGAGACCAAGCAATGTTACTGGGATAAGATCATTCATGGGCATGTTTGGATACTACAGAAGATTTATAAAAGACTTTGCTAAAATAGCAACCCCACTAACTAAGCTAACAAGGAAAGACCAACCTTTCTTATGGACTGAGAAGTGTGAAGGGGCATACAACCAATTGAAGAAAGCATTGATGGAAGCTCCAGTGCTGAAAATCCCAGAAGGCAATGATAATCTGGTAGTGTACACTGATGCATGTGGGTCAGGTATAGGGGTTGTTCTTATGCAAGATGGTAGAGTAATAGCCTATGCATCAAGGCAATTGAAACCAAGTGAGACCAAGTATGCAACACATGACTTGGAATTGGCAGCTGTGGTGTATGCATTAAAGCTTTGGAGACACTACCTATTAGGAGCAAAGTTTGAGCTTTATACTGACCACAAAGCTTTGAAATACTTATTTTCTCAAAAAGATTTGAACATGAGACAACAAAGGTGGGTGGAATTCCTTGCTGCCTATGATTTAGACATTATGTACACACCAGGAAAAGCAAATAGAGTGGCAGATGCATTGAGTAGGCAACATGCCAAGTTGGCTACATTGATGATAGAGGAGTTTAAAATGTTATTAGCACTAACTGATGTGGAAGTGGAAAATGTGGAAGAGCAAATTATGGTGATAAATGAGGACATGGAGCACTATGGCAAGCTCAGCCTCATCACAATAAAATCAGACTTAGTGGAAGAAGTGAATCAGTCTCAAGACATGGATGCATTCCTAAGAGAGAAGAAGGAACTGTTAAGGAATGGTTCAAATCTTGATAAGTTTGAATTGGATGAAAAAGGATTTTTGAGATACAAGGGAAGACTGTGTGTGCCTGGCACAGAAGCACTACAAAGAAAAATCATGGATGTCCAACACAAATCTAAGTACACCATACATCCAGGTGGTACTAAAATGTATCATGATCTAAAGAGGAGCTATTGGTGGAAAGGAATGAAAAGGAGTGTGGGTGAATATGTGGCAAGATGCATGACTTGCCAACAAGTCAAGGCTGAGTACCAAAGACCCAGTGGACTGTTGCAACCTCTGGAAATTCCAAGGTGGAAATGGGAAAGCATATCAATGGATTTCATTGATGGTTTGCCAAGATCAAAGAGAGGTAATGACAGTATTTGGGTGGTGGTAGATAGGTTGACTAAATCATCACACTTCATACCAGTAAAGAGTGATAGAAATGCATCAAAATTGGCACAAATTTTCATGAAAGAAATCGTAAAACTACATGGAGTTCCTACCACTATCATTAGTGACAGAGACACCATATTCACATCAAAGTTTTGGAGTAGTTTTCAACAGGCAATGGGGGTTGAGTTGTGCTTGAGCACAGCCTACCATCCCCAAACTGATGGCCAGACAGAAGTAGTTAATAAATTTTTGGAGGATCTACTTAGAGCCTGTGTACTTGACCATGGTGGTAATTGGGAAGACTACGTTCATTTAGCAGAATTTGCTTACAACAATAGCTACCAGAGTAGTATAGGGATGGCTCCCTATGAAGCTCTATATGGGAGGCCTTGTTTGTCACCTGCTTGCTGGTTAGAGGTAGGTGATAGGGTGATGTTAGGACCAGACCATGTGAAAGAAACAAATGATAAGATCACACTAATCAAACAGAGAATGAAGGCAACACAAGACAGAATGAAATCATATGCAGATAAAAGAAGGAAACCACTTGAATTTGAGGTAGGGGATTATGTGTACTTGAAAGTTTCACCTATGAGGAAGGTGTTGAGGTTTGGTAAGGCAGGGAAGCTAACCCCAAGATACATAAGGCCATATGAGATCATAGCAAGAATAGGAAAGATGGCTTACAGGTTGAGGTTGCCAGAAGAAATGTGTGGATTACATAATGTATTTCATGTATCACAATTGAGAAAATGTGTACATGATGAAGCTTCAGTGATTCAGCCACAAAACCTAGTAAAAGTTAGACCAGATTTAGTATATGAGAAGAAGCCAGTGGGCATTGTAGCTAAAGAAGATAAGAAATTAAGAAACAAAACTATTAAACTGGTAAAGGTGCAGTGGAGTCTAGACCCTAATGATTGCACATGGGAGGTTGAGGACAAGATAAAAATCCATTACCCTCAACTATTTGCAACTGACAATTAAATTAAAGGTAATTTATCATTTATGCTTGCATTCAGTTAATTAAACATAGTATTCAATGTTGAATGTGCTTGCTTGATATATGCTTTAGTTGAGTTAAGAAATGTTAAATTGTGGGACACAATTTCTTAAAGGAGGGGTGTATGTGACAGCCCATAGTTGAGTATATCTATATATATATATATATATATATATTTTACCTACTTTGCAAAAAGAAAGTTAGTTAGTTGAAAACAAAAATTTTCTTTTCTCTGAAAAACAATGGTGTATAAATGAATATGCATGTCTTTGTGCACATGCACACTATTCCAGTATACTACCTGAGCAAGAAAAAAATTAGTATGTAGAGGCCTTGTTGGTAAATGCAAAAGTAAATGAGTGCATGACCTATTAGTATAGCTACATTAACCCAATAATAATGTATAAATAACATAGGCAGTCTTAGTCCTAATTTAAATAAACTATATATATATATATAATAAACATGGCAGCATGCATGGGTAGACAATATAATAACTAATTAACACACACACATTTGGTTAGACACATAAGTTTTTATGCATAATTAAAATCAGATAATGCCAAGCCAGAATCATGCATAAAGTGTGTAAAGAAAATTGCCAAAAATAGTTAAGACAAGGAAAAAGGGAAAAATGGTAAGGAGGGAAAGTGGAGAGGGTGAGCTGTTGGGTGAGATCAGAAATAATGATGGGATTTCTGATGAAAATAAATTACCTAACTAACCTTAAACCCCTAATAACTCCACTATATACCTCATCACCTCCTACGGGTGCACATGAGAAAAACCAGAAAACAAAACATAGAAAAGAAGGAGTAGGCAGGCAGCATCTAGGAGGTCAATGGCAGACTTAAATCAAGGCTTAGGAAGAAGAACCTTGGTGAGTAAACCCTCACTTGGCAAGGCATTAAGACCTATGGAAGGCAGCCATTTGACCTTTAGTTTATTTTAATTCTGTTTGAAGTTTTGCTTGCATTTTTAGTCTAATCCTTTTCTGTTGTTTCTGAAGATATGTGTCTTGTATTCCTTGGTTGTCATTTAACCTATGATGGATTGTTCATATATGATATGTTTAAAGATAGAATGATGATAATTTAGATGTTTATGTACCTAAGAAATGTTTTGGATAAAGCATAAATTTATAAATAAAGTAAGGTGCAAGGCAGTAAGAGGAAGTGGTCCTCTGGCTTATGTCTTGCAACTGAAAGATGGTTGGGATGCAATGGAATTTCCATGTGCTGAATCCTGATTTATCATTGGATGTTCTCTGGAAATAAGGTTGAAGTAATAAGAAAATACACTTTAATGTGATGGATGTATAGAAACTGTTAGTATGTAGTGATTAGGGATAAAACAGTGTTGGGCATAATTCTGCATAGGAATTATGGAATGTGTGAGAGAACTTAGTAATTAAACTAAGGACATGGGTCACCTCTATCAGGTTGGGTAAGAGGGAAGTGGGTATGGCATAGTGGTTGGCTTGCACCAAGGTTGGGGTGTGAGTTTGCACATGGCATGATCATGTCCAAAAGCTTATAGTGCACTGGAAAGTAAGAAGCAGTTCCAGGCAATGTGCACCAATGCAACCATAAAATGTGATACTGGATCCTTTTGAATTGAATAACATGAAGTGAATTTACATGCAAAATGTATAAATGCTGAAAGTATATGGGAGTCTTGACATGTAGTCTCATATTGGCTCTTTAGCTTAATGATATGGATGTTGCTTGTTCATGTTTGGGAATGCCTGTGTGATTTGCATGATGGCTGCTATGAATTTTTAAAATAAAGATTTATGTTAAGAAATTAGTCTGAGCACATATACATGTATTTAGCAGTTCCCTCATTTCACTGTAAGGATTCTTAAAAATGTGAACATGGGAAAGTGGTTTAATAATCTGAGTAGAACCTTTAACTTCTGAAACAAAGGTAATATGGAACTAGCTCCATTAATCTTATGTATTGTCAATTGAATTTACTCATACCAGACTTTAGTCTGACCTGTTTGTTGCTTGCATCAAATGGGTGCTTCACTTACATGGTGGGGCAGATCATGGGATGTCTGCAGGTAATGAAGAAGCTAAGTAAAAAAGAGCAGAAATGTGATGCTAGGAAGAAATTGCTAACAACTGAAATATGGCTTTTGTCGAAGAATGTTCCTTATGTTTATTTTAAAAGACTTATATGTAATTAATATTTGCAGTATGTTGAGCTTGATTATTATGTAATGAATAATTTTAGGGATCATTATGTGATGGAACCATTACCAGTAAAAGAAAAAGTATCATGAGTTGAAACTATTTTCAGTGGAAAAGATAGATATGTTTAGCTTTATATTATAACTTATAAGCATGCAAATTTCCAAGAATTTAGCAGTAAAGTAATCATAGACCTGAAGCTTATACCTATTCAAACCAATAGTGAGAATATACACATCAGACCATTTTAAAAATTAGAATACATTTACATATGAATTGAAGAAAAATTTTATGAGACAAGGAATAACCCAAATCTAAATGTGTTTGATGATTTTTATGAAAGAATGAAACTAGTATATTATGATCAATTAGTTTAGGAAACTCACCAAAACAAATTAGTCTACCTGAAGACTAAGGTAAGCAGAGAGCAGCTGTACATGACTATGTGCACACAGGTGCACAGAAGCATGCACAACTCACAGCTCATCTGTTTTAAAGGGTAAACCTTGCAAATTTAAATATTACAAGTTAGTTAAAATGTTATATCAAATACACAAATGTTAAATGTAGGAAAATAAATGGGAATTGGCTAAAAAGAATTGCATAGAGATTTAACCTCAGTTTTATTACTATTAATTTTTATATAGACTGAGATACCCTTTATAGAAATGCTCTGATATTAGAATTAAAATGAGCACTAAAATAGTTTTTATAAAGTAGTATATCAATATTTCTATATTGATCAAGTGGATCTTGGGAAACACATAGAAAAATTATATAGAAAATTTGTGAAAGAGTGCAACCCTGAATTTAGTTTTAAACTAATTGAGTCATTCAAAATAAATGACAACTAAGGGTAGGGTTGCCTCAGGTTTTGATGACAACAACCTTAGAATAAGATTATAAAATATAAATACTAACATTATAGTTTAGATATATATATATATATATATGTATATGCAGGATTTAACCATGTAGGTACCAAGAATGAAGACTGTACAATATAGAGATTCAAGATATCAAGAATGAAGACTCATGAGTATCAAGATAATCAAGAGTTCAAGATTTCAAGATAAGTATTGAGTCTAGAATCATGTTAAAACTTCATAATAGCACTGAAATCTTCACTCCATTTTTCTTTTGGAATGGAACCCATTTCTACCTTTTTAGTGGCTTACAAACCCACGACAAGTAGCTTACAAACCTACAACAAGTGACATATAAACCCACGAACATCCTGGTTTTGTACAAGTTCTCGAGTCCTGTTATGATGAGATATTCTGCAGGAAGAAGCTTGCAAAACTACTTCAAAATGATTTTTAAAAAACTACTTCAGAATGATTTTCAAAATTGTTTTTCAAAATGTTTTAGCCTTAAAAATTATCTTTTCAAATGATTTTCAAAAAGATGTTTTAGCCTTAAATATTCTTGTTTTTAAACTACGGTTGTTTTAAACTATCTTTTAATTATAATATATTTATACTTTGATTTAAATATAAAATTATAGTAAAATGTTATATATATATTATTCTTTATATTCATCTATGTATTTTATCTATAGTTAAGTATATTTATAAAGTTTAAAATAGTTTTAATATAAGATCAAGGTTATTTTCAAAGAAAAGCAAATCATCAAAATTTCCTTTGGGATGTCGACATGCCCTAGTACCACATGTCGACATAGTGTCAGTTAGATTCAAAATTCAAATTTCAAAAGAAGTGTCTATTCGCCATAACCTTTCACGAATGGACATGACTGTTGTTCTTCTATAAATATGGGTTGGTTTCAACGAATTTAACATCAGTTTTTCTGGTTTTTCACTTCTCTTCTTCTTCCACATTTTCTTAATCAAAATCCTATCCTTACTCTGCCGAAATCAACATTGAATCTAACTAGATAATCTCTGGTTTGATTCTCTATCACTATCTCAACAAGATCCAAGTGCTATTCAGAGTTATAGGTTTCTTTGTAATCTATCTAGCGAGAAAAGGTGTGATTGTAGCCTTGGAAATCAATCAAGCGAGAAAAGGTGTGATTGTAGCCTTGGAAATCAATTGGGTGAACTTGTTGCCCCGGAAATCAAGTATCTCTACCCAGAGGATTGTGATTCTGGAGGGTGTACCTCGTAGCCTTGAAATCGAGGGTTGTGATTGTTGAAATGCTTTTGAAAGGAAATCCGTACTTAGTTGTGCGGGACTGGATGTAGGGTAACCCCGAACCAGTATAAAATCTGGTGTGTTCTTTCCTTTACTGCATTTGCTTTATTTATGCATCTATGAGTATATCTGTGTCTGAATATTGCATACATTTGTGTTAAATTTAACATAAACTCAAAAAGATTAGTAATTTCTTAAAAACACAATTCACCCCCCTCTAGTGTAATTCCTAGCCTTAAGATCCGTAATCCGCACTCCTCACAAAAGAGAAAATATCGATGTGACAAATTTACATGGTACTCTTGACTTGATAATACCGTTGATCTTCAATGTGGAAGCTCCGGTTTGATTATAGTTAAATTATGGTATGACGTCCATCGAACGACTATAGTTGGATCGAGTGGAAGCATTGGAAGTGAAAAACTGTTCAAGAGAGGATTCGTCTCCTCGGTTATACAAGGTTAGGATCACGGTCGACTAAAGTCAACTCAAAGTCAAAGTCTTTGATCAAAGCATTTCGGTTAATAGTAATTGTTATTACTGAATTAAGGACTTTCTATTTATACAACAGAGTTGAATATGGAAAATATTGGAATTTTGACCACTACCAAATTCCATAAGTCCAAAGCGATATAGTTTTGACGAAGAGAATTGGTGTAAATATTAGTCCTAACCGGGTAACGCTTAATAAAGTAAAATTGGATTTTATCGAATCCAAGTAAGTGATGAATTTGGTCAAAATGTCACACCATCTGCTAAGTGATGTGTGAACGTTAATATTCGAATAGTTCAATATTAATCGTTGATTAAATTTACACCTAAATAGTCGCACAACCGAATCGTTAAATACTCCTTGAGCACATGATTTATTTAGTTTAAATTGGATTTAAATGCAAAATATTTTGTTCGGGCTTTAAATGGGTTTGAAGTCCATATATGGGGCTAGTTGGTTCGGCTATGATGAAGAAGGAGGGTGACAATATGGTGGTTAAAGGGCCTAGGGTTAAATGGATAAGAGGAAAGAAAGAGTAAGAGAGAAATGTGGACCTTGATTCTATCTTCTCATTATATTTCTTCCTTTATAAAAGCATCTCTATCCACTTTCCTTTCTAACATTTTTAGAGCCTCATATCCCTCTTAGATCTGGCTGAATTTTTCATCCCTTCTCCTCCATTGTCCAAGCACAACTAAAATAAAATTAAACACTATTCGATAGGTAGTGGTCTGCAATTCGGGAGATAGCACCTTCAGAATTAGAATTTGATTCAGGAGTTTGTTTCAATGCTTTAAGCTATGGTACTTTGGCATTGGTGAAAGGTAATTATCTGATCTATGATTATATTTTAAGATTTAGATAATTTTTATATTATTATATATATGTTGCTTTATTAGTTAGGTGACGATTCTAGTATATCGGTATATCGTCACATTCAAAATGTTTGTTTGTTTATATGCTTATATGTATTTAAAAAATAATATTCTTGACATATATATGTCACGATGCTCACGACTTAAGATTAAAAAAATTGATTTTTATTATTTAAATGAATTTAATATACTTTATTTAAATAACATAAACTCTATAATTTAAATACTAAACTTTATATTATACAAAATATGCTTTAAAATTACATATAAATAGTTTTATATCTAACGTAATTTTCAATGTAAAAAATAAAATTTAATATATATATATATTAAATAATATTTAATTCAGATCACTTAAATAAATCTTTACATAAATAATTATATCATATAAATTATAATTTATGTTTTATAAAACTATTTTTACACCTAATAAACTCTCGAATGCAAAAAAATTAAAATTTATATATATTAATTAAATATTACTATAAATGCTAAAAGTTAAAATTTAATTTTAAATTTGCTTTTAAATTACAATATATATTTTGAAATATTCAAATGCTAAAATATCATACAGATTTTTTTATAAAATATTAAAAACATAATTATAATTTCAAAACATAATTTTATATATAACATTATTATTTTATTTCAAATTGGAAATTTTAAATTAAATTAAAAAAAATCTAATTTTGCCATGAGCATTATTAGGTAAGTATGCATATATATATATTGATATATATATACATATATATCTATATTATATTTCATTCATATATTTTTATACATATAGACATACACATATATATATATTATTTACTTATTATTAAACTATTTATAAGAATATATATATATATATAATACAAAAAAAATTGTTTCCGTTTTATAACAAAATAAATAATTAAATTTTATAATATACTTTAAATATTTTATATACATAATTATATATATATACATATATTTTATAAATTCCATATATATATATATATTTATAATCATTCAAAATAAAGTATATATATATATATTATTTATTCTATATATATACATATATTTATTTATTTATTTAAAGTGTGTGTATATATATATGTAATATTATATATATATAAATCAAAGTATATAAACATACATTTGGATGATATATTTGTATACTAGATGAGCTAACATGTCCGTTGTAGTGTAAATCCCAACACTTATGTACGACCATGTTATACATGCACCCACATACATATGTGTATATGATACATGCACATATATAATATAATATTAATACATAAAATAAAATTATTTTATAAATTTAAATAAAATAATGATCTTATTTAAAAAAAAATTTAGAAATGGTCTAAATGAATTAGACTTCATAGGCTTAATAAAGATCAAAAATGATAAAAAAATTTGAAATTCACTCATTTCTTCCGTCGCGGACTGACCTAGTTTTTTTTAAAAAAATTCATACCTCGGTGGTCAATTCTACACGTTGTTTCGATAAATTGATTGTCTAATAAAATTTGACGCATAATGATGCATTTTACAAAAAAAAATTATGTTAAAATTTTAAATGAGATCTTTCTAACAAATCTTTAATAATAGCTACCTTTGCCATCACACTTTTACATGTAAACGTAAACTTCTCGAAATACTCTTTGATTTCAAATTACATCTCAATATATATGAACATATTCCCACCTTAATTAAATTTTTTTATCAGTCTAAAATGTAAGATTTTGTCTACTAAAACTAAGCCAATTAATTATATTAACTAAATTTTAACTTTGATTAAAATGCAAATTTATGTGTACTAAAACCGACTCAATCGGTTTTATAAACCGTTAATATTTATCGTTATCTTTAATAATAGTTGTAATATTTTTGGCATCATAACTTTTTGGTATAAACTTAACTTCCAAAATACCCTTTAAAGACAAATTGCATCTCAATATATTTGAATATACTCTCACCTTAATTAAAATTTAACTTTTTATATTTTATTATTGGTTGATCACACTTATCCTTTAACTAAAATTATTCATACCTTAGTTAAATTGCAAGATATTCGTCTACTAAAACTTTATCGATTAATTTATATCGCAACTAAATTTTAAGTTACACTACTCTTATGTTAATTAAAATGCAAATTTATGCGTATTAAAGTCGAGTCAATCGGTTTTATACCTAGAACCTCATGTCTTATTTCAAATGTAAAATTTTACTTAAAAGCGCTCATGTCTTATTTAAAATGCAAAAAATTTTGTTAGTTAAAGTGCTAATTGTCCTTATACTATAATTGAGTCAATTAATTATATCTTAATTGAATTTTTTATAATATCTTAATTAATTATATCTTAATTGATGCAAACATAAACTTATCAAAAATAGCCTTTAAATTCAAAGTACATCTCACAATATGTGAGTATACTTTCACCCTAATTAAAATTAACTTTTTTATATTTTATTTGATCAATCATGCTTATCATTTATTTTAATTAAAATGCAAGGTTTTCGTCTACTAAAACTAAGTCAATTAATTATATCTTTACTAAATTTTAAATTACACCGATCTTATGGTAATTAAAATGCAAATTTATGTGTCTTAAAACCAAGTAAATCAGTTTTATACCTAAATCAATGCAAGTTAAAATTCTAATTGTTCATGAGTGAATCTTAATTGAATTTTAAATTATACATTTAATATATTTAATATTGCTATGAAATAGGAGCAGAAAATTCAGCAACGCGTGGACCCCACATAGATGTACCATCACAAGCGGTTCCTTTTTCTGACCCGCAAAACTGTACACCGCTATCCACATCTATATATATAAGAACCCCGAGCTTTATTCTATAGTTCCTCCTCATTCCCAAAATTTTCCTTTTCAAAGCATAACCCTAATTTCTCCGCCCGCTTTTTTTTCCCAATCCTTTTACGATTTTCCCGCTAAAAAGGCCGTTAGATTTCGAGCATAACTGCTTAGATCTGTCGATTTCTGTACGATTTGGTCTGAAGATATCCAAAATTTACAGATGTCTCGTTGCTTCCCTTTTCCGCCACCTAACTACCGCAAGGAGAGGGATCTGAATGGGGATCTGAGATTCACTGAATCGATTAAGGTTTGTTGAGCATGATTGATTTTATTACGTGTATGCTCGACTTACTTTGATTGATCGGTTTTGTTATGTGAATATGCGAGAAACCTAAAAGGAAATTGATCCGTGTTCTAACTTGTATGCAATGAAAAGTAAAGTGGGTTAAACTTGTTTTGTGTGATTACAGAAACTTGGTGTTAGATTTCGTTTGTTGGGCTATTTCCAGTGTTGATGGTGGTTGTATGTAATTGTATTTATTATTAAGATTGAGGTTATATAATAATAAGAAGAAATTTGGACTGGTTCTTTTCTCTAATGTTGACTGATCAGTTAGTTCATTGCTAACAATTATGGATACGTACCGACTACAGTTAAGGGAATTCTTTTGATGCCTCCATGTGAAGATTGAGAGTTGATTTGAGCATGTAATGCGTTTTGGTAGGCCAGTTTGTGTTAACAAGTTAATTCCAAAGTTAATGTAAAGCATACTGACTGTTATGCCACATTGAGTTTGTGGTTCCTGGATTAGATGGATATCTACAGTGGGTACTAACATAGTTGTCACATTAAGTTAACCAGTCAAATATCATAGAAACGGAGATGTATCAAATATTGTCGGAGTTGTGGTAGGTAATAGAAGTACATGTTATCTGTAGTCCGTTGAAATGAAAGCAGTCCATATTGAAAGATTTGTAGTCTTAGTCGTGGTGTGTTTTCAGTCTGCTCTGCAATGCTTTATTATTAGTTATAGTAGCTACAACGGTATATTGAGGTATATCATTAATTATTAGCAACCAAATCGAACTATGTATTTCATTGAATGTTTAGCGAGTTAATACACATGGTTCTAAGTTGGATTTGGTTTTAATAAATTAGCAGATTAAAGATACCTGAAAAATACCATATTTTTTGTGTTACTTAAATTGATAAGTTAGAGTTGCACATTTGAAATGTCATGTTCTATGAGACTATGATCACATGGTTAACTTTAAATGGGATGATATGTTTGGAACCTCTGCTTAGTGCTATTAAAGGTGTTTGTTTTTTCATTTTACTTTGTTTTTTCCTTGAATTTTATGTTCTTTTATTGATGTAGGGAAATTTGTAAAATATTTAATAATAACTTTGAAAATCTTTTTATTCTTTTCTTTTTGCCTTTTCCATTAAACTAAATGTGCTGTTCTCTCTTTTAAAGTTGGTAGTGTTAGTGTGTAGCATTGGGGTTTTTGGGATCATTGATTTAATATTTCTGCTCGTGGTCTCTTTGCTAACACCAGTTGTTGACCTGCTTGTTGGCTGCCATTAGGGTTCTAACCTTTGCCACTAGTTTTTTTTGTTTGTCCTTTTGTATTTTCCTTTGTTTGCAGACCAATGTTTTAAACACTAAAACGTACAATGCCACCATCGTGGTGAAGTGGGTTCTTTATATATGTGTGGCTGGAGGTCATTAACCCTCAGGATACTTTACATTTCCTATTCGTGTCATATTTTTAATTGTGCTGATACTGATTAAACTTCCTGTGCACCAAAACTTCAGAAAGAACAGGAATCTTTATCAAAGGAGAAAAGGAAAGATAGAAAGAGGGAGAGGAAAGAAAAGAAAGACAAATCAAAAGATGTCAGTTTGGAGAAATCGAGACATGGTCAGCGTTCTCACAAGAAGCAAAAGCTCAATGACAACGATGCTGTACATGGTACTGTATGGTTTGATTCCAAATTACAACCCAGGAAAAATATGTCGTCGATGAAAGATGGCTATAATAATGGTGCAACAGAGTTAATAAAGAATAAGCTACAAACAAAGGATGAAAGAAGTGGGATAACAGAAGAACTTGCATTGCGAGTCCTTACTCCAGAGCCTTGTGAATCTTCTGAAAGCACCGAGAACAGTTCCAAGGCTGGTAGGAAACTTGAAACCAACACCACTAATTACAGTAATATTCCTTTCTTTGTCTTCCCATTGCTGACTTGCAAGCTTATGCAAATATTTTACCATCTCACGGTTATTTTTGAATGTTTAGGTAATAGCATTCTCCGATTTAAGCTGCCACTGCAGAAACCAAAAGATCAGATACCTGCACTGGCTGCTGACTTGCCATCTACTTCTAACAAAACCGGGACTAGGATTGTAGAAGCTACCCAAGCGAATGAAGAACCATGCTTTACTGGTCGAAAGACCACTAAAGTTCAAAAAAATCTTTCAGCTAGTGAAGCAACATATTTTGTTGGTCGAATTACACCCGAACCGAAAGTTCTAAAAGCTTCTCAAGCTCTTCCATCTAAAGGAACCACTTCCTTTTCAGCCCATTCTGTACCTAAAATCAAAGGTGCATCAGCTGTTCCAATTAGTGAAGCTGCTAGATGTTCAGGCCGTGCTATACCTAGACTGAAAGTTGATGTGCCTTGCTTTTCAGGTCGAGCTCCACCCAAACCTATAGCTTTAAAATCTTCTTCAGCTACTGAAGCAGCAAAATCATCAGGTCGATCTCTACCCGAACCTAAAGCGCTAAAAGCTACTCCAGTGCCTAGGTTTTCAGGTCGGGTTACTCCAAGGCCCGATGTTCCAAAAGCCCCTCCAGCTAGTAAAGCAGACCTTAAAACTGAAGTTGTAAAAGCTTTACCAGCTAGTAAAGCAAACTGCTTTTCAGTGCATAACTTACCTAAACCCAAAGTTATAGCTACTCAAGCCAATGAAGTACCTTGCTTTTCAGGCTGGCCTGCACCTAACATTTCAAAAGCTTCAGTGGTTAATGGAACTCCAGGCGTTTTAGTCGAAACTTGTAGAACTTCAGAAGCTACTGCACTTAATGAAGCACCATGCTCTTCTGGACGTGCTACCAAAGCACATACAACTGAACTGGAATCCAGTGAAAGGAAAAGTAAAAGAAGCAAGAGACACCATGATGACCCCGGGCGTAAATATAAGGAGCTTTTCTCGAATTGGAAACCTGAACCTTTGATTGTGCATGAAGAAGAAGATTTAAGCTGGCTTTTCAGCAAATCAGAAAAACAAAGTAAAATGAAATCTGATGCAAAGAGCTGTGCTGCCGATAGCAAAGTTGAAAAGTTGAGGCATATATATCCTGCATATTCTTTTCAGCCCAGGGCACAATTTCTTCCTGAGGCCGATATTTATGCTTTGCCTTATACTGTTCCATTTTAAGTTTTGGGTATGAAACCCCTAATATTCTTTTGATTAATTTGGCAATTTTTCTGCTGCTGCAACTTGGCGAGAGTTTCATTGAGATGTAAATGTATTCGATGATCAAACAAACAGTATAAAGTTGATGGGCTGATGGTGATTACAAGTTTATTGTTTCAGACAGATTCTTTTTTTTTAATGTGCCGCCCAAATTCTGGTGATGCTAATATATGTTGTTTATTGTTATGTAAAAACCAACAATATCTGAATTACCTGATTTTAATACGCTTTTACATCCTAAAATAGGTGATACCTTAAGAAGCTTTTGTTGAATTGAACATCTATCTTATAATTTGTTGTCATCGTTGGTTTGGCCATGAATTCTAAATTTCTAATCATCATGTATACAAAAAACATTACGTGGAGATGGTGCCTTTTTAATGCGGTAAATTATTGTTATTTTGCTAATTGATTATGTTATCCACTGATCCTTATATTGGGTATTATTAATAGTAAAACATGACAGTATCATTAAAGTTGTTGGTTGTTGGCTATTTGAAAATAAAATAAAACACAATTGCTGATGTAATATATTTATGGACAATTCAATAGTTGATATTTATTGTGTCACTGTTTTATATCTCAATAAATTTTTTCTTTATTAATTTACTAATCTATTTATATTATTTATTTTCCTTGTGTTCTTTTTTTGATGAAAATTTTTCTTATGTTTTTCATACGTTTTATTTAAAAGAGAACAACGAAACGACAAAATATATTGAAATTGCATTTAAACAAGGTTAGTTGTGCTTATCTTTTTCTCTGTTAATATAATTTTTAAGTGGTAAGATGAAATTTACGTTATAGAAATATCAAACATTTATATTTTCAAACAAAAAAATTAATTTGACGTTATTAGTGTAATAATCATTAGTTTACACGATATCAATTTTAAATTTTTCGATGATACGATAATGATAAAAATATGCAATTTTGTATTACTAGCAAAATGCCACATAATAGTTTTGTACAATGGTGGCATTAACTATTAAAGCTACAATCTTAATATTATTAGTTTGCCACCTGTGACTTAGTTGAAGTACGTGTTGTGTGTGTTCTTCCTCAGAGTTTGCGAGCGTAGGCCTTTAACGTTACTAATCACCTGGTTATTATTTTTTAACTAGGTCGATTAACTTCTTCAATATTAGCAAGCTGGCGATCAGATTTAGATTTGAAATTTGGCACACTAATGGCTACTTCCAAGTGCGAGCAACCATTATCATAATGGCTTTAATACACACTGTAGAAGTAATTGTAGAATTAACTTGGTACCATGTCAAAACCAAATGCAACTACCTATACATAAACTCAAAAAAGCAGAATGAAAACGATCTATTACACATATAAAGATGCAACAGATGCAACATTGATACAACAATTTAAGATGCTCTCATGTCCTAAAAGGTCAAGTTACAAATATTACAATTACTTATATAAGAAAAGCGAATAATGATAAGATTAGCTGAATACTTCTTCCTCGAATGCTGTCAGTTGAATATACACTAGATAGCTCATTACAAATTAAAACAAGAGGTTGTAACAAGTACAATCACGGTTCATCATGGTCCAACCATTGCTTCACAATATGGAGCAGCTTTTCTGTGCCTTGATCTTTTTCTTCTTCTTTTGCTTTGGAGGCTGTAGCACAACTTTTATTGCTGCGTCAAAGACTGCCTTAACATTCTACAGCATAACAAATGAACGTTTACACCTAATATAAAATACATGAGCGAAGATAGAAAATAATGACACATGAGGGATAAAGACCACATACTTGTTGTGTTTTTGAGCTACACTCAATGTAAGATGGGGCACCAATTTGCTTTGCCAATTCTTCCCCCTTTTTTCAATATCAAACGATAATTTAATGCTATTATCAAAAGAAACAGAGAGAAAGAAACAGAAAGGGATTATAGAACTGTGTTAGTGCTAATGATTTCTACCTGTGCAGTTGTAATTGGAACAGCACCTGGATGATCTACAAAGAACTGCTTGTCATCACGAAGATCTATAAGATAAAGCAGGTTTCATGTTAGCAGCAACACAATTAACCGAACATGCAACTTTTCAGTAAGTAGGTAATATGGAAAAGAAACAATAATTGAGAACAAAAATAATTCACTAACAATACTGCCAATCATAATATGTCATCCAACATAATATCTTAAACAATGTTCACTGCAAGGATAGTCCTATAAAACACTTCCTTTTTCTGTCCTTTGCATATACAATAAAATACCAACATAATGTCTCACTTTAAAGCTGTAGCCATCTTAAAATCAAATACAGCTAACTGATAGAGAAAGAACTCATTGAATGCACTTTTTCCACGCTATTTCAAGTTGAAGTTTAATATAACATCCAGCTACATTAAATGTATTCATTCAAATATAAATCCTAGCCTGCTTAATGATTTTGTAACAGCTTTGCAAGCATTTGATAATGTAGCTAAAGTTTTATGGATCGTAACATTATGGTAAATTATATCCCACTGTGATGATTATGTTGACATTTCGATCATGGTACCTAAAGTATATCCATCATTTGGTTACGCTGATTTATGTTCACCCACGGTAAACAATCCATACATTGTGGGCGGGATTGGTTCATTATTCCACAAATTAACTACATTAGGGCAAATTCTTTGCAGTTTGCAGATCTATTGTATTATACACCAAATACTTCTTAACCAAAAATTAATATCACTTGAACAAAACATTAGGCCCCGTTTGGCTTTTCGTTTTTAGTTTTGTTTTTCGTCTATACAAAAGAGCGTCCGTTGTATGTATTGTTGAAAAACAAACAATTTTGAAAAATGAAATTAATATGTAAAATAGAAAACAAGTTTATTTTATTTTTCGTGTTTCGAGAGATAACAAAAGCACGAAAACAATCCAACTCCTTCGTTGTCTGTTGGTGGTCGCAATGACTAAGAATTATAAATTTTCTTCTCGTATTTCTTAGTGCAAGTTGAAAACACAAAACACAAAATAAAACCAAACGAGCCCTTAGTTTCTAGTCATATTGCTTGTCTATCAAATATCTCAACATTAATTTTCTTATCTATCGAAATACATGTTCTAGTGAGAAAATCCTTTGGTATTCATATGTCTCAAAGGTTTTATAGAGAAATTAAACCTAATCTTACTCAACAACTCCAAGGAAATTCCAAAGATGTTCTAAAAGGGCATACTAATAACAGGGGTCGATGCACGATTTACTTTTCTTTAAAGCTTCATTCCTAGCCAGCTAGCCATACAAAGTTCCATCTTGTTCTAAAACCATTATATTTACGAGCGTTACGGCACGCGCTTCGCACGTGATGATGGTATGTGTTTCGCGTGTGAATTGTTTTCCTTCATATTATAGATGGTTAACACATTCAAGAAAAAATGATTTGCACAAACATTTAGACATGTTTTTACATTGAAATAATGTGTAGTTAATTTAAATTTTTATTTCTAAGTTGCAAATCTAATTTTTTGTTAGTTTAAATTTTATTTATACTATTAATTAATAAATAACGAATTTGCAAATTATGTTTATTTGTTAGATCCTATTTTTAAGTGTAGAAAGACATTTTGAATTTGTAAAGTTTAACTATCAGATCCTATTTTTAAGGGATTCTACGATTTGTTAATATCCGCATAAGGGTATTTTTGGTAGTTCACACTGACACAAAAAAGTGTGACACCAAAGGTATTACAACTATTAATAAAGATATATTTTACAATCATCATAGATTGTCTCGACTAAATAGCCCTACATGCAAATAATACAATATCACACATATGAACCTAGTTTTTGAATAGTCACGTCTTCAGAAACTAAGTCTATAAGGGATTCATCTTGGGGATTGACTAACTAAACAATTATATTACAGGAGAACGGAACAAAGTTTGACGGGGTGTACTCCAATGGAATAAAGATACAAGGAACCCACTGATGGCATTTTCTAAACAACAATGCACTAAATGCACTCAATATGTCAAAATTGCAAGAACTCTTTGAATATTCATGGCATGTGGAAAAAAAGAATCAGTACAATGGACCAAAATAATTTAAGATAAATCATATTTGAAGACGGAAATGACTATAAAGATATAAATATAAGTTACCAAGCTTTGTTCCAACAAGAATTATTGGGACGCCTGGAGCATAATGCCTTAGCTCAGGAATCCACTATAAAAACAAAAGTGAACAAATGTCAATTATCAGAAATTGATGGCATGTTTACAGAAATAAGGCTAGTAACCTTTTTTGAAACATTTTCATAGCTGGCCTTGCTAATAAGGGAGAATGCCAAGAGGAAAACATCAGCTCCACGGTAACTCAATGGTCTTAATCTATTGTAATCTTCCTGGCCTGTTATATTAAAATAGAAAACAGATATTTCGTATAAATGCACATTCTTAATAAAGAAAGATGCGCGAAAAAAAAATAAGTACCTGCAGTATCCCATAAACCTAGGTTGACAGTGTTACCGTCCACTACCACGTTTGCACTGAAATTGTCAAAGACTGTAGGAACGTAATCCTGTTGCAAAACAATTTTGAGAGGAAATAATTCATACTATCATATACGTTAGGACATAAGGATAAAGTTGGGACCTTGAGCCTTTACTTAACAACATGTAAACAACTAAAAAAAGATGTGGTCATGACTCATGAGTGATGAGGGTTCATCATGTTGTATTAATGGATTTGTGAGACAATCCCAATGGTTGTAGAAAGCATTGAATAGTTCAGCTTTGTAAGTACTTTCGTCAAAAAGGCTTTAATATGTTAGTACAAAGTACAAATATCATATCATTTTTGAAGCAAAAAGTGGTCACCCTTAAACAACTATGATGTTTTGTGAGATCAACAAGATATTGCATATAGTGATTGGACTTGAGGATAATCTTCCAGAGCAAAAGAAATATTACACTGCTTAATCATTAGGATAAGAAACATAATTTTATTCAAATAATAATAATAATAATAATAATAATAATAATAAACCCTTAATTTTACCTTTCTATACCAAGATATACATTAAAATTTTAGTTCTTAATTGAAGTAGCCTTTTCCAGATTTTAAGCGAGTACAAAACAATACTTATAAGCAAAATTACATTATTCATGGTATTTGTAAAAATCGTGATATTTGTATTAGAAAAAGGAAACATAACATTACTTAAAAGTAAATTATGAGCTGCGATCAATAGAAATATCATTTTTCAGGGTGTATGTATTTCCTTATAATTCCATTCTCAAGAAGATATTGTCTGCTCACTTACCCGGTTTTTAATACTCAATTCCCAAATCCTGAACGTATCCTTTCAGCTCAAGTAATTTAAAAATTGCTTCGACTTTCAATGTCCAAAATTTATAATTAACCCTGAACAGACAACATACACAATGGTACACTAACGAAAAAAAAAAAGCCAGAGACTTCCTAATTTCAATAGTCGATTACAAACCAACTCTTAAAACAAATGAAAAAATAGTAAAATTTTGAATAAAAGATAAATAAAACTAACCGTAGGAAAGGTATTGCTAGTGTACGAAATCAGCATGCAAGTTTTACCGACTGCTCCATCGCCGACCGTCACGCACTTTATAAACCTAGACGCACTCATCTCTCTTCAAAGATTTCCACTCGATTCCTGATAATTTGAAATTTCAGGCAAAATGGAGCTGAGTTGGGAAAATTGAGATCTAAACGCTCCTCTGTCTTAATTTTGTTGCGTTTTCCGTGAGGAAAAAAAATGGGGTTTTTTTGGGAGAGAGAAGGCAGGAGAAGCGGTCTACAATTATTACCCTTTATTGCGGGGAGGTTGGGTTGTTCGTTTATGTGTTTATTATCATTATTAGTTTAATCATTTAAAAGCTCCTTAATTAGTTGTTTAAGTGATAGGCGGAAGATTTTATCACTAATTAATTGTGGTATGTGATTAAGAAAGAGTTAATGATTAGGACAGGTATTGCTTGCTTGTCCCTGTCTTGATGAAAAAGAAAAGAAAATCAGGAATGCTCACCTAATTAATATGTTTATTGTGATGATATTGAACAGTTTAATTTTTATTTATCATGGTATGATAGACATTTGATGATAAATACGTTGTCAAAAATAGAAATTGTAGGTTTGGGTTAAAAAATAGATGTTTAGGTAAAGTGTGATGCAACCAAGATTGGACACTAGGCTTGAAATACGAAATTTTGTAAGGTTACGAAATGACAGCATTTTGCAGAGGAATCATCGTCAAATGGACTGTGGATTTGAAGTAATTAGTAAATGTCAAACTACATTTTGGTCCATGTGTTTGGTTAACTGCATACCTGCCACTTTAACTTTCCCTCTATATTGTTGCTTTTCGACTGCTGCTCTTTTGTTACTCAAGTGTGTGATTCTACTGTCAAGGGCTGTTGACAAACGAGTGGCAACAAACAAGCGCATCTTTTGATCGCTTTCTTTATTTTACTCGTACAAGTCACCGCCAGGAGGCTAGAAATTGATTTAATTTGTAATCTTCACCGTTTACAATTGTTGACGTGGTTTTCGTTTCCATGAATATTTTACGTAACAAATTGACAATTGTTGAGTGAGTATAGGGGTGAGATTGGTGTAACGACCACGCGAATCAAGTAAACGATGATAATTACTTCCAAGAAATGCGTAAATATAAGAAAGAAGGAGAAAAAAAAAAAGGGAAACAGTAGGATTTACGTGTTTAGCCAGCCAGAAAACCATGCTCGAGAGGAAGATTATTTCCTTTATTGTTTTTTTTATTGATTACAAGCTTTAACTAAGTTTTTCATAAGAAATCCATCTTCAGAGAATCGCAGTTTCTCAATACATTGTCTAAGCATATTCATAAACAAATAATAACAGGTAGAAACGAAATGTTATATCTTGAGTAATAATTACTCCAAATTCGTGATTAAAGCATACTTAATAACATATTCTAAGTAACCTCTGCAGTTACAAAATGAAACTCCTACATATAGATATACATGGTTGTGGTATATATTTATACAAGTGAGTTCTCTCTCCTTTTCTTTGCATTGATGAGCAACCAGAGTACAGAAACGATCATATAATTTTATTTTAAACTCAAAAAAGAGGAACCGCAAACAAATTTGGTTTAGTTATACACGGTTGTAGAAGTACTGATAAAATAAACAAAAGATCATAAAAACTGTGAGAGTAAGTGGTAAGTCTGGGGTAATTATGTAATTTGTTATATGTACCTTCCCATGTAACTAATTTTGTTTGTACTAAAGATGTTTATTTTCTATTATACACTTGTTATACTAATTTAGTAATTAATTTAAGCATATTAAACATAAAATCCTTAAATGATAGGTTATCTGATAATTATTGCAAGAAATTGTAATTGTCAAACCTATTTTTCTGTTCTTACACTACTAGAAACACTATCTATTGCGACGTCCATTTTCGGCGGTTGCCGACAGCTCATTGTTTTTTTTCAACGGCTATAGACGGCTAGTACTCGCCGTGACGTTACTGAAAATAAAATAAACTAGCCGTCCGTAGCCATCGGAAGCCGTCGTAAAAATACCCATCGACGGCCGTCGGAAGCTGTCAAAAAGTTGCGAATACTTCAGTTCCAGGCCGACACTTCTTCTTCATTATCTAAAACTCAAATTTTCTTCCCAAATCTCACCTCCACCACCTCCTCCACACCGTTAGCAAGCCTCCACACCTCCAAGACTATCTCCATCTTCAATTCAAGTCTCTCCATTAGTTATTGCTATTCAAGAAGGTTTGATTTATAAACCCCGTTTAATTTTGATTTGCTAAATTAGAGTTAATTTGTTGTTATAGTTGTTTATAATACTCCATTGATTGTTAGTTATACCCTATCGAATGCTAATTATGTTGTTACTATAATTGTTTATCATTAAAATGTTGAGAAAAATAATTTGTTTAGTGTATATGTGTTGATTAATTAGTGCATACACGCATTAGGGCTAGTTTGGATTAAGTAAAGTCGATGCTCAGGATTTAGTGCGTTTTTAAAATGACGAAAACGACTATTTAGTGTATGCGTTTCTTAGAATGTAAATAAATTATTGTAAAAATTGTTGTATAATACGCTTTACTTTTTATAAATCCCTTAGATAGTTTTTGGCTCCGTCTGACAAGTATTGTATATGATCGTTATATGGATATTCGTTTTTTATCACAGATTGGACATTTATATCTGATACAATATTTGTCGGATTTGTCCATGTATTGGACAAGTTACAAACACAATAAAGTAATTATATTTTGCAAATCATTTCATTTTAAGCGGTTCATAAATTTCGACAACACTTACTTTTTGTTCCCTGTGTATATGCATATGTGTACGATACAGGGAACAAAAGAGAAGTGCTGCCGAAATTTGGTTGAATCGTTTAAAATGAAATGATTTATAAAATATAATTACTACTGTATTTATAATGGGAAGTAGGATTACCAACCATCAAAGTGTAAAACAATAACATAAAAATTTAAGATTATATTCATATAATTTGTGT
Source organism: Allium fistulosum (assembly GCA_030737815.1). Lineage (NCBI taxonomy): Eukaryota > Viridiplantae > Streptophyta > Magnoliopsida > Asparagales > Amaryllidaceae > Allium > Allium fistulosum. The sequence continues at coordinate 847,756,573 of CM060903.1, forward strand.
AGATCCGTTTGAAAATAAAATAAAATAGAATAATATTATATACTTGCGAAATTTTAAATGTATGATTTAATTGAAAATAAAATGTCAATACGTAAATGATTAATACGTTTTTATATTTTAAAGTAGGAAAAATGATTAATTATTTTATCGATCAGAGCTGGATGTACCAACAAAGAAGAGAAATTGGAGGCTCAATAAGTGAACATTTTCAAAATGGTGTACACGTCTTTATTGAATTCGCTTTAAGTAATAATGGAAACGACGAAGAAATTCGTTGTCCATGTAGTATGTGCAAATTATTGAAGCATTTGATACCAGATATGGCAATAGTTCATTTACGCCAATATGGTTTCGTGCTGAATTATTTGGTGTGGGATCGTCATGGAGAACTTATAGCACCTAATTCCATACATTCGGAGGAGGAAGTAGATAATGAAATTGTTCCGACGTATCTCAAAGAAAATATGGTTTAAGATGTAGTACGTTCAATGTTCCTTACTGTTGAAGTTGATGGTAACGATGTTAATGTCGAAGAAGAACCAAGTATTAGAGCAATTTTTTTTAATGATTTATTGGATGCTGCTAAGAAACCCCTTTGGGATAGTTGTACAAGCGGTACTCAACTATCAGTAACTGCATAATACACTGCGATGAAATCAAAATACAAGTCGGGTTTACAACTATAGTACAAGCTGCAAAACGACATATGCCACCCGATAATTTAATGTGCGAAAATCATTATGAAGTGAAAAAACTTATGTCTGCTTTTTCTTTGCCGTATCAAAAAAGTAGATACATGTTTAAATGATTGCATTTTGTTTTGGAAAGAAGACATCAATCTTAGGAATGTAAAATATGTAATCAGGAAAGATACAAACCAAGAAAAAAGAAGGGAAAAGAAGTTCTGTACAAGCGTATGCATTACTTACCCATCACTCCTAGGCTTCAAAGGTTATATGCACCTTCTGTAACCGCGCATCATATGAGATGACACTGTGTGAGAACACATGAAGAAGGTATGTTAGCACACTCAACTGATGAAGAAGCATAGAAGCATTTTGATAAGACATACCCTGCTTTTGCAGCGGAGAGCCGTAATGTTAGACTTGGTTTATGTATGGATGGATTTTCACCGTTCTCTCAATTTGGTTCAAAATATTCATCTTGACCTATAATCGTTACACCTTACAATTTACCTCCGTGAATGTGTACGAAACTCTGTATATGTTTCTCACTTTTGTCATCCCTGGCCTTGATGATCAGACACAAGGAATCGATATATATTTACAACCGTTGAATGAAGAGTTGAAAACATTGTGGTATGAAGGAGTTAAAACATACGATATTTCAAAAAAAAAAAGAATTTTCATATGTTCGCTTCTCTACTGTGGACTATAAGCGATTTTCCTGCGTATGCAATGCTTTCGGGTTAGAGTACAGCTGGTCATCTAGCTTGTCCTTATTGCATGGAAGAAACACAAGCATTTTCTTTACCGCATCGGAAGAAAATTTCGTAGTTTGACTGTCATCGGTGTTTTCTCCATATTAATCATCCTTTAAGAAAAGATAAACAAACTTTACAAGTAATAGACTTGAGACCTTGCGACCACCAACGATTTGATCAAGTGAAGATATTTATGACCTTGTAAAGGATTATCCAAAGATACATGAAACTGGCGAACAAATTGAAATTCAAGGTAAATCGACGATTCATAATTGGTGCAAACAAAGTATATTTTGGGAGTCGCCTTATTGAAAAGATCTCCTAATTCGTCATAATATCGACGTGATGCACAACGATACAAATGTGTTCGATAATGTGTTTAACACAGTTCTGAATGTTAAAGGAAAGACTAAGGACAATTTGAAATCAAGACGTGATATAGAGGCAATATGCACCCGTCCTGAGCTTCATAGGAAGCCAAATGACACAAAAAACCCAAAGCATGCTATGAGCTAGACAGTAACCAAGTTAAAGTACTGTTAAAGTAGGTGGAAGGATTAAGATTTCCTGATGGGATTTCCTCTAACCTTCGTAGATGTATCGACTATAAGAACGGTAAACTGAATGGGAGGAAAAGTCATGATTTTCATGTAATGATGGAACGTTTGTTACCCGTCGCTTTCAAAGAATTGTTGCCCATAAAAGTTTGGACAGTTGTAATAGAACTTAGTTTGCTTTATAAGGAGCTTTGTTCAACTACGTTAAAAGTTGATCGTCTACGTAAACTTGAGGAAGAAATTCTTATATTGCTCTGCAAACTAGAGAAAATATCTCCTCCGGGTTTCTTTAATGTAATGGAGCATTTACGTAACATCCCCCTACTTGGAGGCCCAAAACTATCGGCTACGGATGTTGCAGTCATTCATAGTTATTATTCTTCGGCGACCAAATATGGCGACATTAGATACATTGATACACATAAACACAAAAATATGGACAAAAAATTAAACAGCAAACAAATTCCACATTCTATTCCAAAATATTCCAAATTAATTACATAATCCAGATAAGATCGAAGCTGTGAATAATTGGAAGTGACCGGACTAAGATCAGAAGCTTTCTTGGACTTGCTGGCTACTACGAAGATTCATTAAGGATTTCTCGCGGATAGCATCACCCTTAACTAAGCTAACCAGGAAGGAAGTGAGATTTTTTTGGTCCGACAAATGTGAGGAGGCATTCCTTAAGTTAAAGCATTTGTTGACCAATGCACCTGTGTTGGTAGTTCCAGACGGAAACCAAGGATTAGTGGTGTATACTGATGCATGTGGAACTAGATTAGGAGCGGTGTTGATGCAGAGTGGTAAAGTCATTGCCTATGCATCTAGGCAGCTTAGACCGCATGAAGTTAGATATCATACTCATGATTTGAAGTTGGCAGCTGTGATCTTCACATTGAAGATTTGGAGACATTATCTCTTGGGTGAGAGATTTGAGTTATATACCGATTATAAATTTTTACGGTATTTATTCTCTCAGAAGGAGTTGAATATGAGACAGTAGAGGTGGTTGGAGTTTTTGGATGCATATGATTTTGGTATAGAATATACACCAGGAAAAGGTAATAAAGTGGCTGATGCTCTTAGCAGAAATCAGAATGTGCAGTTGCGATGTTGGCAAAATGGAAAGATTGACCAAACAAATAAATTGTGATATCCCCCTACCTGGAGGCCCAAAACTAACGGCTACGGATGCTACAGTCATCCATAGTTATTAATCCTCGGCGACCAAATACGGCGACATTAGATACATTGATACACAGAAACACAAGAATATGGAAAAAAATTAAACAGCAAAAACAAATTCCACATTCTATTTCAAAATATTCCAAATTAATTACATAATCACAATTCGCAGACCACGTTTAAATAACATATAATTATTACAAAATACGTCAAGAGCGACATATGAAGATGCCCCCTAGGTAGATTAGAGTATATAGATAGGCAAGAAAACAATTTGCATTTACAAACAAAACACACAGTGGAAATAAAAGAACTCTAGTAACACGCTTGCCTCCTACACGTCCTTGGAAGCTTTATTCGTCTAAAAGAACACCTTGAAACCTTAACTCTCAACCTACTCAAAATCAATTGAGTACCCGAGAGTTTAAGGGGAAAACAAAAACTTCGAGTCAAGCATAAAGCCTGGTATGAATAATAATTTACCATTTCAAACCATTTAGATATCTAGTGAGACCACGCCACTCAGCGGAACAGGTTTTCCCTCACTAGTATCCTAAAACATTGATTAAACCATACACTATGCTCCTGCATCCACAATGGTTAAAACATAGTATTTCAAAACATTATGATGATATGAAAAACAAATAAATCAATTCTGGATTACCCATCCAAATTCATTCTGACTATCTGTCTCAATTATATTTTCTATGGTTACTATTAACCTGTTAAATGTTAATGGACTATCTGTCCAATCACTTAGTTTTCATGGGATCACTAAGAACCTATTGGTAACTCCAATATCTTATCTCTTATCCTAGTTTTCATGGACTAACTAGGAACCTATTGACTGACTGTCAATATCTTAATCCGGATATAGTTTTCATGGGCTAACTACAAACCTACTGGCCCCTACCAGTATCAACTCATGGTTTTCATGGGCTGACTATGAACCTATTGGCCCCTGCTAATATCATACAGTTTTCATGGGCTTACTGTAAACCTATTGGCCCATGCCAATATCTTTAATTTAGATTTTAACATCTGTTAAGTTATATTCACTACTAGGTCAACCTAGCTAGTTATTCTGCTTTTTTCCCAAAATACAGTTATGGGTTAATAACAATGTGAATAATATTTCCAAAATTTTTATTTATGCCATGGTTGTTCCTTTAAAAAAATGAGAATGGGTTATTTGTTTTGAAACTTTAAAACATCACTTTCGAAACCACTGGATGACCTCTTTCGAAAACATAGAAAACCTCTTTTCAAAACTCTAAGTATATACCTTTCGCAACCAATGATACCTTTCGATGGTATCAAGAAACATTCTTTAAAACATAGCTTCGAAACAAATGAAGTACCCTTTCGAAAGCATTGGGTTTACTCTTTAAAAATCATTTGGGTCAAAATGGTTAGATACGAAGGTATCTCTTTCAAAACCAACAAAAATAAATTTGGGGAAAATTTGATGGTGTCAGAATCATCTAGTTCGAAAGAAAAGACCTTTAAAATCAAAACTTCGAAGGACAGAGTCGAAATCCCCTTTCAACTCCATCACCTTCGAAACCCTCAACCCCTTCAAAAGAAATTATGGAGTGGCTAACTTTGGTTAAAACAGAGATAACCTTTCGAAAGCATCACAGTGGAAAGATAGCATAGCGGCCAGGTTTCGACTAGGTCGGAACCTACCCTTTCGAAAGCTCTTGTTTAAGGAAAAAGGTACCCTTCGAAAGCTAATACTTTAACATAATATGACAACCTTCTTAGAAATCTAATTATAAAACCCTTTCGAAAGCATATGTTTCGACTATGTCGAAAGCTTTAAGTAAAACAAGGCAAGAATTTTAACTTATGAGAACAAAGCAAGGTTTCGACTCCATCGAAAGCTTACCATTCGACACCAAGGCTTTCGCCTTCCTTTCAATCCACTACGTACCATCTAGGTGATACCATGTATATTGGTTTCGACTAAGTCGGTTTTGACTGGGATATGGCGGGGTCAATGGAGTCGAAAGGTACTTACTCATAGAGGCGGAACACCTTTTTCTGATTTAAAGGTTGAAATATAGCAAATTTTAGTAATTACTTTCTAACAACTTACCTATTTGTAAACCATTGATTGCCTGCCATAAAAACTTTTCAAATACTTTACATTTAAAACTGCCGCATTTATATCGGGTTAAAACCATAAAAATGTAATGTTTAAGCCCTTCCATATACTAAAACCGATTATTTTTAGAAAAGTCATTCTTTTAAAATAATTTATTTTCCCTAGTAAATCAATTAGGAAAAATCCCCAAAAATTCACAGAAATTCAATTTCATCATGTAATCAAACATTTAAAATTTTAGACCCAATTTCTTCCTGAAATTCTCAAAATAAATTTTAAACCCAATTATATCATATTTTTCATTAAAAATTCATAATAAAATTTCCATAGCTTGGAAAATTATGAAAATTAAAATCCATCTCCAAAATCATGTTTTTCTTAACATAAAAATTTTCCATGGCATTTTAAAATCAATGAACCACAGTTTTGACCCTAAAACCATATGGATTTTGCATTTAAATTGTTTAAATCAAACAATCCATAACTTTAGCATATCATCATCCCAAATTATCATAGAAACGAAATAAACACTTAAATCCGAAATCATAGGATTATAGAAACAAAAGGAGATGGAATAAAATTATTATTCACCTTAAACTTGATAAGGAATTTGAAAATTTGTTGTTGATTAATCCTCCCTAGCTTTTGATCTTTAGCTTTTGATTGAAATCCCTTTTTTCCTCCTTGTTAATGGACGACTATCTTAGGGTTTGCATTTTAATTTTGATTTGAGAAATATGAACGTGAATGGACAATATGAGAAATCTATAGCCATGTATAATAGGTTGACTAATTTACTAATATGCCCATGTGTAATTTAATTATCTTATAAACTAATTTAAAGCCCATTAAATCTTTATTATTAAGCACGACCCATTATGTAATCAATTCAAATCTCAATCCCCTTATCATCATTATTCTATTTAATTTATCTAATTAAATCTTCTGAATAATGTTACCAAAATTAGGGATGTTACAATTTACCTGTTCATCTTCCGTTTGAAGCACGTCTTCAAGGTCTTGTGCAATATGGATCGATGTATCATTTGAAAGGTATTAATATTGAGTATGTTAAATATTAGTTTAATTACATGTAATAAAATTTAATTATAATTATTCTTAACAGGTACTTAAATCATCTAAGGAAAAAGTGAGACAAAAAGCACGAGTTGAAGGTTCGATATGCAAATCATATATCGAAGAAGACACTTCGTTCTTTTTCTCTCATTATTTCAGTGACCATGTGAACTTATCTTTTGAAAGTGCTATGCAAAATAATGAGGGCGTTGAACAAGATTCTTTTGAATCAATGCTATCTATTTTTAGACAGCAGGGATGCCCTGTTGGAAAATGTGTGGAAGTATGGTTAGACGACAGAGATTACCATGTAGCCCACACATATGTTCTTCTTAACTGTGTAGAAGTTGCGTCATTTGTTAGGTATTATTAAATAACACATCTAAAATTATTTACTTGAATAATACACGTGTGTATTAATTATAATGTAATATATTATCTATATATGTAGTATTTGCGAACCACAGTATCCAAGCGGCGATATCAACAAAAATTTTGCTACTTGGTTTTCGAACCACGTATATGATCCGAAAAATTGTGTGGCCGATGAAGGATTGAAACATCTTGCGATGGGAACAAAAAGAAAAGTCAAGACATATCCAATATTCTTTGTCAATGAATACAAATTCAACACAAAAGAATATAGGGCTGAAAAATTAACCAACAATACCGGTGTATATGTTAAAGGTAGTGATGATCATAACGATCACATAAATGATTTTTATGGCGTGTAAACTCAGGTTTTGCAATTAACATATTTCAGCAGACCTGCGGAAGAAGTTTATTTGTTTAGATGCAACTGGTTCAGTAATGTTCCAGGTTCTGGAATCAACGTGCACCAAAAATATAATATTATTGAAATAAAGCATACATCGCGTTATCATAAGTATAATCCGTTTATACTAGCAAAAAAAGCCATACAAGTTTATTATGCTCCTTATCCATCTGTAAAAGAGATAAAGTAGATTGGTCGGTGGTTTTTAAAACGAAGGCAAGATTCATGTTTGATGGAAAGAATATTCCAGATGAACAAGCGTACCAAGCAGATATCGAGGAAAATGGCAAAATTACAATAACAGATGATCAAACCAATTTTGGACCTCTAAATGATGAATCAAATGTATTAGTATAAGCATTTGAGACCATAGAGGAAAGCAATATAGAGTACGAGACCGAGTCTGAGTCAGAAAACGACGAGGACTGATTAATAGTATACATGTTGAAAAAAGGTAATTTATAGGAGTATTGATGTTACATTTTTTTGTATGTTACATGCGATTATTGATGTTAAATCTTGATATGTTTAATCATAATTGAATGATATGTTCTGCCATAATAAATTAATATGTATATGATAGGTATTATTGATGTCTTTCTTCAGGCGTCGGAGTTCTTCGCAGTCCGGTTCCCCCTCTTCGTCTTAGAGAGGGACCGTCCACCGTGGAGGTGATGGCAGCGACCCGTCGCAAGAGGCGCCGCGTACGGTGGTCAGATTGCTACCAAAGGAAGATGGATCGTAAGTATTAAATTTACTTCGGCATTATAAATATTTTGTATGATATATTAGTCATGGTTTGTCTGTTTCATATTTAATGCAGGGGTTTTGAGTTTGAGCCTTCGATATAGTTCTTGGCATTTCTAAGCAGGCATACATGAGCCGTATGACTGCGTGCTGGTCCAAATGGAGTAGGATCCAGAGCACGTATGGGAGAGCATATGGTAGGACTTCCAGGTAAGTGTAAATTTATATATCATTATATATAATCACTTTACAATTTGCTGATTAAGTATAAATGTATAACTTATATTTTTTCAACATACAGAGGGCGGTAGACCTACAAAAAGAGGATGTTTCTCTTTGCCAGGGCCACTGGAACTCTAAGGTTGCAAAGAATTACCGGAATACGATGTCTACCATTAGAAAATCTGGGAAGAAGCCAAGCTAGATGGGCACTAGCATATGGGATGTTTGGGTTGCATGGTGGAGAAGCGATGAATTCAGGGTAAATCTATCAGATATCACCTTAATTTATTCAGAAGAGAATACATAATTTATACCTGTAAAATATAATCATAATTTTTAATTTGTAGACGGAGTCAAGTAGGAACTCGGCGAACAGGCAGAAAAATCCAGTCACACACCATGGTGGCTCGAAATCATTTCAGCATCATCGCGAGGACCTGGTAAATTGATTAATTGCAATTACGAACAGTTATTACATTTTTTGTATAAATTTGTATGAACAACAATAATATACACCAATTATTGCAGGAAAGGGCGCGTGGGGCTTCTGTCTCGTATATGGACGTATTTGCACATACCCATGCCATCAGGCAGACCGATGACGAGAGATCAGTGACGTATGTCTGGCATGAGGATGATAAAGCATACGCCGCACATGTAAGTATATTAAGTTATAAGTTATTAATAATGATCATTTTAATTAATTAGTTATAAAATATTATAATAATTTCATGTAATATTTAATTGTTTTTAATTTTGCGTTGTAGGAAAGATTTATGCAAGCACGTGCGTAGATGCTCGAGCAATCAGGATGGGAGCAATTGACCACTGATGAGGAGGACGCTATCTTTGACTCCGTTATGGACTTGACACAATGAAATAGGCGCTATGGCTACGACAATCAAGCGGTAATTTATAAAAATTAACTAAGTTTTAAAAATTGCTTAATTTTTATAAAAGTTACGTAAATAACTTAAACATATTTTGACTTGTTTTGTAGGCTTAGGCCTCACAAAAGGCTTATCAAAAGGCTCGAGAAAAAGCTGAGATTAATAAGCTTCGACAGTAGATTGCACAGCTGAAGGAGCAGGACTACCTCTGAGCAGCGCAAATGGAGCAACTGAACCAGCATTTGGCCGAGTACATGGAGCAGCATGGAGTATTCCATTCGTCTGGTGGTTCCGGAGCCGACGACGAGTCATGAGGTACGTTTTGCAGTGTTTGTTTTTGAAACTTGTGTATATATACAATGAGAGATGGTGAGGTTGATTTGTGGACATGTGGTGTTTGATGTGGTGTTTGATGTTGATTTGTGAGGTTGATTTGTTGGACTGATGTGTTTGGTTGGCATTTTAGACATTGTATATGTTGTACATTATGTTGGATGTACATATTGCTATTGGATGTGTGAGATTGATGGTGGACGGTTTGTTTTATATTGATGGTAATGTTTGAGTTTGAGATTGAGATGGTAATGTTTGAGTTTTATATTGTTATTAGCTTATATATCTGATATATATTGATTTTGATGTGTTGTGATATATATTGATATTGATATGCTATTTGGAATTCGAATGGCTGCTGTAATATAAAAAAAATCACCTAGATTTTCGACGGTTGTCGATGGTTTCCGATGGCTTATTGACCAAAAATCAGCGACGGCTCTAGACGGTTGTCCGGCGATTTTTCAAGCCACGTGGACATCTTAACCGTCGGAAAGGCCGCTGAAATTGCCGTCGAAACAGCCGTTGGAAGCCGTCGAAAAAATGTCGTCGTTTCCATCGGAAAAAGACAAAAGCCGTGTTCTCTATACCGACAGCATTTCCGACGGCTCCCGATGGCTCGAAGCCGTCGGAAATCACTGTATTCCTTGTAATGTTATAATATATAGAGCACATATTCAAATGACCAAAATCAGTGGATAATCCAAAGCAGTAGGGGAGTTAAACATGCCACCTTCACATTAGAAAGATACTATGCACATCCAATAATTCAAAACTCAATGCCCGATAGAAACTCCTGCCAGAAACTATGCAACTTACAAACTTATACACAATTATCAGGGCTACTAAGATTCAAAGTAAAAAGTATAGCAAAAATGACACTGTCCAGAAAAACAAACTGCATTGTATAAATAGAAGGACAACATGACCCAAAACATTCCAGGAGGGCCACGAAGACCCCACTTTGCAGAGCAAGTCACCGTATTTAGGCAGGATTGCACCGAAACGGCTGAGATAAATTATGCCATCATTGCAATGTCAAACTGTGCAATCATTATTACGGTGAGCCGCGTCGCCACCTAAAAGACAAACGACGAAGTCATTATTATGAAGAACTGCACCACCACCTAAAAGACAAACGACGTTGTCATTATTAAGACCAACCGCGCCTTTAAGTACATTGATTGCATTTGATAGAACTGTGCCTACGCCATGCTTGGGCGACAAAAAGGTTTGCCATCGCAACCAAGTCGAGCGTCATCACATCTCATGTTAACCGTGCTGCTACATACGAATTGCCTTAGGACAACTAAACAAGCAAGCGTAAGTTAATTCATAAATCCAACCCCAGACTCCACATGTCAAATTCAAAGTTCTCGGCTAATGCAAAAATAAAAGTTCCTGCCTATAACCAAAATTTCCTACCTAAAGTGGATTCTCCCACCTGAACCCATGTCAACAATCCATGCACAATTAATCAAGCTTACGGATGAATTTCACATGGCAAGATCTAACGGTAAAAGAGGAATATGTGGTTACAACGTCATCAATCCACGTGACATCATCTTTTACTATGAAAGGGAAGAAAATGTAGCAGGGAAAAGGGGACCGCATTTTTTATTCTCATTGAATGATATATTGTTAAAATTGTAAAGGTTTGTACTACGAAATAATGAAAGGAGAAAAGAATTGACCGTGGATGTAGGATTCTTTAACATCTGAACCATGTAAATCTTATATATATATATATATATCTTTATGCATTTATTACTTTATTTTCTATGTTAGATTTTTTCTAGATTTGATAGGATCAATAGTAAAATTGAAGTTGACATTTTAACAAACTGTTAAAGTGCACATACCTAATCGTGTAAGCTTAAGCAACATAATTACTACTCTTTAAGGCAATTTTAATACTACTTAAATTTGCTAATTCTTATTTACGGAAGCACTCAACACTGTAATTACTCAAAACTAAGTTGGTGCCGTGAGAACGAAAAATCTCTCGAATATTTTGGGGTTAGAAAGAGGGTCGGGCCTCCAATAATTTTTTTCAAAGAAAGTCCATGTTCTTGACAACCACGACCATTTAAATCCAAAAATGCAACCTACAAACTCCTCTACCCCTCCCCATAGCAAAATTCAACCATTTAGCTGCTAAAACAAGTAACAAACTCTTCACCTCCTCCTCTAAACTAATGTGCCCACAATAAAACACCACAACCGACCTAATACTTGAAGCTAGGGCTGCACAAAGTATGGGTTGGGGCGGGTTTGACCAAATACTTCACCCGACCCATATAGGTATGGGTTAATGGTAGTTCAACCCGTATCCGACCCTATATGAGGTTGGATATGGGTTGGGTTGAAGTATGGGTTGGGTCGGGTTTAATAGGGTTGGGTTACATGAATCTAATACAAAAATGAGAATATAAAGAGAAAATTAAAATATAATATTAAAATATTCAGCTTAAAATATCAAATTTTAGCTAGCATAAATTAAATATAACCGATTCACTACAACACATATTTATTAAGATTTCATTATAAAATACATCATACGAAATTAATTCACTACATATTAGAGTAAGAATTTCATTTCAAAATACATTAAAATACTCTTCGAAATCTCTTAGTCAATCCTATCTATTTTGGACCGACGTCAAATATGTTTTTTTGTATATTTATTCGAGAATACATAAATTTTATTCTAGATTTTGACTATTCTAATTTTACATGGGCTGATATTAAATTAGTTTATTATATAAGGTTGGGTTGGGTTAAAATAGGGTTGGGTTGAACAAAATATTTCACCCGACCCGTATATAGTATGGGCTACAAATTGTAACCCATATCCGACCCGAATTATGATGGGTTGGGTCGGGTTTATGTGGGTTGGGTCGGGTTGAGTATGGGTTGTGTGCACCCCTACTTGAAGCCCACAACACATTCGCAACCTAGATGAACGATAGAATGACTGGGATTCAGAAGCTGGTATCCTGATATCCTCCACCTAAACTAGCCAACTCCAATAGCTCTGAAGCTTACCATCATCGTTCCCCTATTGCACAGTCTGCGCAAGCGGCGAACAAACATGACAATCTCATTAATGAGATGACGAAGCTAGTTTATTGTGCTCAGGACCAAAAGCCAAAAACAAAGCCCAAATACCCCCTAACATAAAAACCAAGTCATTTAACATTAACCCATTGCTACTCGAAAAGCATAATTCTTATGTTGTGCAAGACAAAGATGAGGCTATCTCAGTTTGTTAAGGTGACTCATCGTGAATAAGTACCAAAGATGAGGAGATATGAGAATTTAAAGCCCATACGGATAAGTTAGTGGAGTTGTGATAGCAAAATAACAAAGGAAGAAGGAGAGAAAAAAGTTCCTCCCATTGAAGCTATCATTGAGTTGCACTTTCCTGATAGCTTCAATTCCCCCAAAATTGAAAAATATGATGGATTATCTAACCCAAATGACCATCTATGGACATTCGAGTACTACATGGATATTTTAAAGGTTGGGAGGCTAACTCGTTGCAAACTATTCCCAGTATATCTTGCTGGAGCAGCATGTAGGTAGTTCGAAAGATACCTACCGAGGGAGATCCACCATTAGGCACAACTTTCTGCTGACTTTCACAGGCAGTTCAACGCAGGAAGAGAGGTCTTCCCTGACCCTAAACGTTGTCTTGCTTCAAACTAATGGACCAAAAAAGCATGTGCAACTTCATCAGGCACTTCAAATATGAGGAAATAAGGATAGGAGTAACCAATGAGGAAGCTATGCTCATGGCGGCACATTCTTGGATAAAAAGAACATGGACATGTGGGAAAAATAGTACGAAACCCTATAGAAGTATGAAGACTTTTTATGAGAGGGCCAGCGTGTTCATACGAACTGAAGAAACTAGAGTAGCTGAAAGAATGCCTCTGGAAAGAACTGCTCTAATTCAGAATGAAAGAAAATGACATGTAGAAAACTACAACAACCCACCTGTTAAAAGATGAATGGAGGTTAACTTCTTAAAAAAACTCCCGGTCACATAATCCTAAGTAGTTTTATGAGATGACCAGGACAAAGCTGACCTATAATGTTCCGAACAAGGGAAAGAAGCCAAAGTAGAATAAAGTGGACATACCATCATTGCTTTCATGGGGTGAACGTCCACAACACCGAAAATTGTCGTCGCCTAAAGAACAAAATTGAGAGATTAATCTAGAAGGGCTACTTGGTTACCTTCAAAAAGACTGTATGATAGCTCCAACGCACAGCCAATCCCAACACACTCATCGCTTTTAGCCACGGAGGAGCTTATCTTGCAGGCAAAAGCAAGAAATCATTGGAAAGATATGTCCAAGAAGCTCGTACTAAGTGTAGGACTATGTTTCACATCAAGCGAAACCCATTTCGGATATCAGATTTACTTTTGCAGACTTGGTTGGACTTACTTTCCTACATTGGGACCCTATGGTGATAACCGTGCAAATCTCCAACAGCACCATGAATTTTTTTGATTCGAGAGGCTCGGTGAACGTCATTTTTAAGTTTGCATACGATAAACTGAAGCTTCCAGCTGAAGTTTTGAAGCCTAGCCCAAAAACGATATGCGACTTTGACAACATCGCAACTATTCCATAGGCATGTTCCATCCTTTTGTCACTGCAGGAGTTGCACCGCTGCATAAGTCTTTTTATGTAAGCTTCCTGATAATAAACCAATAATCTCCATACAATGCTTCCATTAGGAGACCTGCATTGATAGATCCGAGGGCTATTATTTCTCAAAAATATTTACTTATTGTTATAAAGAAAACTCGTCAACATCTCCAAAGCTATGTGAAGGGCAAATAAGTTCGTATAAAATAGGGCCGTCGAAAAGATTGCTTCTTTCGAAACCCACCTTTCGACCAAATTGGCCTAGTCGAAACAGTTTCGAGAGTTCACTTAGAAGTGCAGGCAAGGGAAGGAGCATCTTACTCGAAACCCTTCTTTTAAATAAATTGGAGACAGCTATTCATTTTGGAATTTTCATCCCTTTCACTCATGTCGAAAGGTTCATTATAGCCCTTTCGACCATGACGGAAGGCATGCTTGACCTATTAAGATGACATAGCTACTTTTGACCTCGTTGGTTTCGTTTCCTCCTTGGAGGAACCCCTTCGAAAGGATTGCTGATGCAGTTGGGTGTAAGTTCCTTTTGAATGGACTCCTCTTCATACAATTGCTTGCCAATTGTAGACCAGATTTCCTTCGGGACACCCCTTTCGACCAGGTTGAAAGGGTTCATATCCTTTCAAAACAGATCAGGTTGGCAGTTGCCTAAGCTTCATTTAATATACTTAATATAAGATCATCTTGAATATTCATAAGTTCTATGAAGTTATCAATGTCGAAACATCATCATTATCCTTGTTTGTCATTGTATAATATTTGTCATGATGATGATACGTTTCGACATGTATGTTTTTCCAAGTCGATCCTATTGACTTGCATAGACAAAAATAAGTTAAGAGAATAAGAAAACATCATGTGCAATTGATCATTAGTTTAGCTAATGATCATAATGATCTTCCTCATCATCAAGATCCTTAATGAATTCGCGAATCTCTCCATTATCATTAATTCAAAATGAGTTACAATTTTAAGAGCTTTCCCCCAAATTGATTTAGGGTTTACAAAGATTTTGTGTAGCAAAGAAGTAGAAGGAAAAGAAATAAGCTTAGGATTCCCAAAATCGGACCCTTTGGGTCTTATTTATAGATGCAGGTCGGCCCCCTTTCGCGCTAGTGCTCCCGACCTAGTCGAAAGGTCCTTTTATCTTTCGCCTATTTCCTTTCGACGCGGTCGAAAGGCCTCGCCTTCCTTCAATATAGTCGAAAGGCTTCTCTTTCGAGTCCCCTAACTCATCTTTGTATTTCTGCTCTTCTTGTTTTAGGCCTTTCGACCTTGTCGAAAGTGTCTTTTATCTTCCTTTCGCCTTTGTTAAGTTTCTAGTGTTCCTGTTACATACTTTCTCTTGAATTGCTTTCGACGCCATTGGAAGGGCCATAAATGTGCTTTTCTCTTCATGTTGCTTTGTTATTATCAGAAGTAAAGATAGGATCTTTCGACTCTGTTGATAGGTTGTTCACTCGGGCTTCGAAGATGTTGAAGTATCAATGGTTTCGATGCCGTTGGTAGCTCCCAAATGCATGTTTAAGGATTGACGTGGAAACTTCTCCTGATGTTACTGGCTTCGACCGGTTCGAAAGGCCTAACTATGCTTTCGAAAGGGTTGTTTGGAGCAATTTGAATGAAGACGAAACCTTTGGTTTCGAAAGGTTTGGCGCGCATATGAAAGGTTAATGTTCATTGCCTTCGGAAGAGGTTCTGAGCCTGTCCTTGCTTTTCCTATATACGCATATCCATCTGCATCGAAAGGTTGAAAATGACGGAAGGGCGGATCCATTATTTTTTTTCATCTATTTCGAAAGGTTTTTCCTCTGTTTATCACTTGCAAGTGCGCCTGGGGCCAGCGACTCCATCGAAAGCCTTTTTAATGCCTTCGAAATGTTCTTTTGTGACTTTGTCGAAACCTATGCCTGTAATTCCAATTGAGCCTGACATTTTCATTAACCTTCTTTCATACTTCTATTCTTAAGTGGATTTTATGGCTAACATTTTTCCGCCCCCCTCCGTATAAAAGAAGCTTTTGTTCTTTAGGACAAAAAAATTTCAGAACTTTCTTGCTCTTAATAACTTTGTTTTCTTGTAAAATTCAAATTAAGTGACATTTTCTATTGCTAACTCATGATCTTATATGTATATATATGCTTCTTGATAAGTCGTCATACCAGTGCTTCTAAATTTAGATGGTTAGTTGATCATAATCCCGATTTAATAAAGGATATGAGGTTTGTAATTGATAGTTGTCCATGCATATAATAATTGTAGCCTATGAACTTTCTGTGGGAAACAGTCAATGTTTGGAAATAGGAGGTCATAAGCTATTATCTGGAAACAAGCCTTTGTAGCCCATGAATCTTAATATTTATTTAGAAATTCTTCTTGGAGACAAGAATGACCTTGGAATCTGAATTTAGAAGTTGGTGAGTATCATCTAAAGTTGCAAACTAATAACCCTAATTTGGGTATTAAATAGACCAGGTCGAAGGTTTTGGTTGATGTCTTAGGCGTCTATTGTAGCTTCAATACTACTGCTTTAAAACCCAGATTCGGGAACTAATAAAGAGAGTCCAAAACTGATGATAAAAGACCTGAAATTCAAATTCAAGCATTAGAAAGTTATAAAGTATAAACCCAGATTAGGGCATCATCGGGTGAAATCTTTTAGTAGTCAATAGTAAGATGTTCAGAACCTAGATTCGGGTTTTAATAAGTGAGATTCAGAAATAGTCTTCAGAATAGGATTCTCAAACCTAGATTCAGGTATTAGTGGTGAATAATCAAAAATTCGTAATAATTGTCTCCATGACAAAAATCCCGAGCCCAGATTAGGGCATATGTCGGATAATAAGAAATCCATAATAATTATCTTCATAATAAGAATCTCCAACCCAGATTAGGGCATATGTTGGATGATCAGAAATCCGTAATAGTTATCTTTATAATAGGAATCTCAAGCCCAGATTAGGGCATTAATAATTGAAGTCGAATAATAGCCTCGAAACCTAGATTCGGGTATGAGGAAGATCATAAATGATTAGAGAAGACCCGAAACCCATATTTGGGTATTAAAAGTCTAGAAATGAGAGTCCTGAAATCTAGATTCAGATATTAATGAGCGGAATTCTGTTCTACTCCTTAGTTTCTGCCTTCTTCGGCATGTGTAAACTTTTTAGACCTCATATGCAGCTGTAGTCTGATTGGCTGCTTCTCGAGCTTGGACGTCTTAATCCATCATTTGATATGTCATTTCTTGGGCTTGGACGTCTTAGTCTATTGTTTGATGAGCCGCTTCTCGGGCTTGGACATCTTAGTTCATTGTTTGGTGAGCCGCTTCTCGGGCTTGGACGTCTTAGTCCATTGTTTGATGAGCCGCTTCTCGGGCTTGGACGTCTTAGTCCATTGTTTGATGAGCCGCTTCTGGGGCTTGGACATCTTAGTCCATTGTTGTCTGGTGCTCTTGGTTAGGTCACTCTTAGAGGTTGGAACCAAGGACTTACCCAACCTCCATCCAGGAGGCGCCTTGACTTGACCAGAGGCGCGACCAAGGGCTTGTCAATGCTTTAACTTGACCATAGCATGGCACGGATAAAGGCTTACACTCCTCTCTCCAGGAGGTGCCTTGCCCTGGCCATAGTCTGGCGCGAACATGGGCTTGTCGATGCTTTAACCTGGCCATAGTGTGGCGTGGATAAAGGCATACACACCTCCCTCTAGGAGATGCCTGACCTGACCAGGGGCGCGGCCAAGGGCTGTCGATGCTTTAACCTGGCCATAGCGTATCACGGTTAAAGGCTTACACTCCTCCCTCCAGGAGGTGCTCTTCCCTGGCCAACTCGGCGCGGACAGTGGCTTTGACCGTTAAAGGTAATGTCCAAATGAAAGGAGTATTTCACTCCCAACCATGTAGATCTTTCTTAGAAAAGTAATTCTTTATCGACTCTATTCTTTCAGTGTAGGAAAATATGGTCTCAAATGTTCAGCGTTCCACGTTCTTGGAACCATAATGCTGTCTGGTCGGCATAACTTGTAAGCTCATGGTGGGATTACTTTGCAAATGATTAGGGGTCCTTCCCAATTTGGTCCCAGGGGTCCATCCGTGGGATTTCTTGTATTTGCCATTACTCTTCGGAGTACCAGATCTCCTTCTTGAAATGAACTTGTTCTTACTTTTGAATTGCAGTACTTTGAAATCCTTCTTTGATATTCCGATGTTCTTATTGCCGCTTTGTCTCTCAACTCATGTATCAAATCAAGTGATTCTCTTTTTAGTTCTTGGTTTAAATCGAACGCATATGCGATTCTTCGGTGTGAGGGTATTTCAATCTCAATTGGTAACATCGCTTCACACCCATATGTCAATGAGTAGGGAGTATGTACCATTGCCGTTTTGGTTGATGTTCGATAAGCCCATAATACAAGTGGCAGCTCTTCAACCCAGTTTCCTTTAGCTTTGTTCAACCGCTTTTTCAAAATTGTCTTTGTGGTTTTATTTGCAGCCTCAACTACTCCATTTGCTTTTGGATGCGCAACGGAGGAAAAGCTTTTAATGATTCCATTCTTATGACAAAACCGAGAGAATTCTTCATTCTCAAACCGTGTTTCATTGTCGAAAATAATCTTTTAGGGGATTTCGAATCTGGTTATAATACTTTTAATGACAAATCTGAGTACTTTTCCTGAAGTGATCTTAGGAAGTGGTTCCGCTTTAACCCATTTGGTGAAGTAATCTATGGCGACCACAACGTATTTCGCTCACCCTTTTGAAATTGGCAATGGGCCGATTAAATCCATTCCTCATATGTCAAAGGGCCATGGACTTGAAATTGGAATTAACTGACTCGGGAATAATCTGGGAATTTTCAAGTACTTTTGGCATTTCTCGCATCTTCTCACATACTCAATGGCTTGACTTACTATACAAGGCCAATAAAAACCTTATCTCATTATCTTTTTTACCAATTTCGTTCCATTTGAGTGGTCTCCACAGAATCCCTCATGTACTTCAGCCAACAATTTTACTCCATCTTCCAGGCTTACGCATCTTAAGTAAGGAAGTGCATATCCTTTCTTGTAAAGGATTCCGTCCACTATTGTGAAAGTTGGAGCTTGTCACCTGATTTTTCTTTCTTCACCCTTGTTAGATGGCAGTATTCCTTTAGCAAGATATTCAATGATAGGTGACATCCAAGTGTTATCGTACGGGTCATTTGGTCTTGATTGATCAACCCTCTCATTTGATATTTCTCTACCAATTTCTATTCCCTCGTTTTCTTGTAACATAGCTTGGGACCTTGTCAGAACTAACAATTCCTTTTCTTATTCGGATGTTCCCTCTTTAATACTTCGAGTCTCTTGATATCCTACTGGGACAATTCATGTTTCTGGAGCTCCTCTTGAGCTTGCTAATTTCGCTAATGAATCTGCCTGTGAGTTTTCCGCCCTTGGAACTTGATGTATGGAAAAATCTTCATACAAAACAAGCATTTTCAGTATCTTTTTCACATATAAAGATAGCTTGGAGTCATTTGTTTGATATATCTGTTTCACTTGATTTACCATTAGCTGGGAATCATGAAAGATCCTAATCCGTTGGATTTTGAGTTCTAATGCTAAAGTTAGCCCCGCTACCATTGATTCATATTCAGCCACATTGTTCGTTGCGGGGAATCCTAATTTCATGGTATAATGTAAGCGGTGTCCGTCTGGTGTTATTATCACATATCCTGCACCGGCTTCTTGTTCATTTGATGCACCATCGACAAACAACTACCACATAGGCTTTTGATCCTTTTCTCCTTCTGATTGCTCTTTAATAAAGTTAGTGCATTCATTAATGAAATATGCCAATGCTTGCCCTTTGATTGCGGCTCGTGGTTGAAATTCTATATCATATTGGCTGAGCTCAATTCCCCGTTTTACCCACCTTCCTGAAGTTTTTGGCTTACTGAAAACTTGCTTTAGCGGAAAATTGATCAATACCCTGATCGGATGTGCTTGAAAATATGCTCTAAGTTTTCGTGCTGCGAGGATCAAGCAATAAGCTAGCTTTTCTATCACTGGGTATCAAACTTTCGCATCCTTCAATCGTATGCTTACATAATACATAGGAAGTTGAGCTCCACTTCCTTCTCTAATCAATACTGAGCTGACCGCATGCTCTGAAACTGCCATGTATAAGTATAAGATCTCTCCATTCTCGGGACTAGAAAGTATCAGTGGCTTTTCCAAATGGCTTTTTAACTCCTGAAAAGCTTTTCTGCAATCTTCCCCCCACTCAAAGTTTTTCTTTTTCTTGATTACGTTGAAGAATGGGATACATTTATCAATAGCTTTGGAAATGAACCTGCTTAGGGCGGCTACCCTTCCATTTAAAATCATTACCTCTTTACTGGTTTTGGGTTCAACCATGTCCTTATTAGCTTGAATTTGATCAGGACTAGCTTCAATCCCTTGGGCACTCACAAGATAGCCTAAAAACTTCCTCCAATGGACTTTGAAGGAGAATTTCTGTGGGTTCAATTTCATTTGATATTTCCATAGTATTCTGAACATCTCTTCTAGATCCTCAAGATGATTCTTAGCCTCGCCAGATTTTACTAGCATGTCATCCACATAAACCTCTATATTTCAGCCAATTTGCTCTTTAAACATTATGTTAACCAACCTCTGATAAGTAGCCCCTGCATTCTTTAGCCCGAAAGGCATAGCTTTGTAGCAGTATATTCCCCATTCTGTAATGAAACTAGTATGCTCTTCATCTGGCTTGAACATGGGTATCTGATTGTATCCTGAATATGCATCCATGAGAGACAATAATTTGTGCTCAGTAGTTACATCCACTAACTGATTAATTCGTGGTAGCAGGAAACAATTTTTCGGACATGCCTTGTTCAACTTCGTATAATCAATGCAAGTCCTCCATTTTCCATCTGATTTCTTCACCAAGACTGGGTTTGCTAGCCACTTTGGGTAGTAAATTTCTCGAATAAACCCATTTTCGAGGAGTCTCTCAACTTCTTGCTTCAATGCATCAGACCATACTCTATCTAATTGTCTCTTTTTCTATCCGATGAGGGTTGCTTCTGGATTGATGTTAAGCGCATGACATATGATCGTCGGATCAATCCCCACCATATCAGAATGTGACCAGGCAAATACATCCTTATTGACCTTAAGAAATTGGATTAAATCTTTCTTCAAGTCACTATCCAATTCTTTTCCCACTTTGACCACCTTAGTAGTATCATCTGAATCTATGCACGCCTCCTCAAGGTCCTCTATGGGTTTTATTCTTTCTTTTCCCCTCTATAATCAAATTCAGTGACAATTGGGCTTTCTTCGGTGGAATAAGTATCAACTCTTTTCCTTTTTCTTCCAGAAGGAATGTACCTTTCATACATGCGCTTGTTAGACATATTAATTTTAATTTTTGCTTCAAGTGTTGGATGTAAAAATCCATCATTCGAAAGGCTGAAAAATAGTGGAAGTGTTACCTGGAGGTTTGACCAGGCAACTAGGTCGGTCGGCATTTCAATGGTCGTTCGACATTCAGAGGTCGTCCGGCGTTCAGAGGTCGTCCGACATTTCAATGGTCGTTCGGCATTTCGATGGTCGTCCGACATTCAGAGGCCGTCCGGCATTTCAATGGTCGTTCGGCATTCAAAGGCCGTTTGGCATTTCAATGGTCGTTCGGCATTTCAGAGGTCGCTCGGCATTTCAATGGTCGTCCGGCATTCAGAGGTCGCTCGGCATCCCAGCCTCGACCGACATTCGAACCTCGTTCAGCATTTCAATGGTCGTCCGACATTCGAACTTTGTTTGGCATTCATGCCTCATTCGGCATCTCCCCTCGTACGGCATCGGATCTCATTCGGCCTGCACATTCCACTCAATGTACTGCCTTGTTCGGCTTGAAGACATCGTTCGACATCTATCGCTCGGCATTTGTCACTCGGCATTTATGGCTCGGCACACAGAAGTTACTCATTTTGGGCCGAGGTGTCTTGCTGCTAGGCCCATCAGGGAAGTCCAACCCATCTTCGTCTATAAATAGAGAGGCAGGGGCATAGTGAAATGGACCTTTTTTCGAGAACACTGGGGAGACTCTGCCGCTTTCAAGACTCATCCTTTTTACTTAGCAATTGCATTCAAGTAATTGGTGTATGGATTGTATCTGTAATCGATTATCAAGTAAAGCAATAAAGATTAACCTCAAAGTGGACGTAGGAAATTACGCCGAACCACTATAAATCTGGTGTTCTTATTCTTCGCATTTAACTTTGCATATTGCTCTCTGTTTACATTTACTTTCTTCATTTATCTCTCTACATAAACTTTCTCAATGAGGTTAGTGACCAATTTTGGTGCTAACACTTTGGTGCTTTCATTGAGAGTCAAATTCTCAGGCCATAAGGACCTGCTTTGAAGCTACTGGATTGAATAAATCCCCCAAAGGAGATCCGAGTCATTCATAAGACGTCCGTTGATTCTACTCAGAGTTCTTACCAATAACTCTACAATGGGAAGACCACGTACCATATCAGCCTCTCATAATGCGGACACCCATGAGACTGCTAGCATACAACAAGTAGGGCTTAGCAATCAGCAAGCAAATCTAGGTGCAGGGACTACCGCCCAGGACCAAATGCAAGTTGTCACCAGAATAGAGTTCAACGACTTGATGAGAGAGCTCATGGAAAGCAGGAGACAACTTGGAGAGCAGATGCAAGCTAACGCCAATCTTATGTCACAACTCACTCAACAACAGCATCAGAATGCTAGGGGCAGTTCAGCTCCTTACTCTTCATCTGACAGCTCGACTTCGTCCGATGAACCTCCTAGGCATAGACGCCGCAAGACTGAAACTACACAGGTAGGTGCTGCTGTTCGAACAACTGGGGACCATTTACACCTCGGAGACCGTGACCGAGCAGGAATAGGAAACTTAGGAGCCAGAGTGCAGGTGGAGGCTGGACGCCCGGCTCACCAAGACGCCGATGATGCCGAACCTCAAGATGCATGTTTGGCAGATTGCCAGCAGAGGAGGCATCTACCTGATCAATCCCGTAGGACAACCACCAACCTTCCATCTTCCATACAAACCCCAGACCTAACATATATGATCAGACAGTTGATGAAAGAGAATCAAGGCTTGTCGAATGATGATTGGAGGGTATCTAGGAGTCATACTCCGTTCACAGACACTGTCCTACGGGCTGAGTACCCCAGGAAGTTTAGCATGCCAACTATCCCCAGGAAGCCGAGAATTCCAACCTACAACGAGTACACCCCACTGAATGCATCTCTTGAAAATATTTACCTATCAACTTGCAATACCTATCAGTACAGAAAGCCACACCCAAAGGAGTCAACCGAAGAACAAAAGCGGACCGAGAAGTATTGCCACTTTCATGAGACTTATGGGCATAGTACTGAAGAGTGCAGACACCTACACGACGCTATAGAGAAGTTGATTAGGCAGAAAAAGTTACAGCAGTTTGCAAAGAATCCGCAAGAAGGTGGACAGGGAACGTCCAATCCCGGTCATGCACCAGCTCCACGTCAACCCGAGGAGCCTGCTCGGACCGTGGGCAGACTAGTCATAAACACGATCATCGGCGGACCTCACCCTGCAGATAAGAACTGGCAAGAAATGGAGCGGTATGCTAATTCCCTGAGGCATGCAGATTTTGAGTGTTGTTCCAACGTAGAGGATGGGACCCCTGCTAAACAGCTGCGCATGATGACAGACGATATAGTATTCAGGAGCAGAGATGCTGACCAGGTGGAGGCTCCTACCATTGACCCGATGGTCATATCTGCGACAATCGGGCCGGCTTTTGTGAAAAGAATTTTGATTGATTGTGGAAGTTCAGTCAATATCATCTTCAAGAAGGCTTATGACCATATGAAGATGGAGACGAAGGATTTGAAGCCATCCAAAGCTCGTATACATGGCTTTAATGGCGCAGCGACCGATGCAGTGGGATATGTTGAGTTGCCAGTTGAACTGGGACAAGGTGAGCGTAGGAGGGTGCGAATCCTACCTTTCGTAGTTTTGGATGTGGATTCTCCGTACAATGTGTTTTTGGGCCGACCGGCCCTGACTGAGTTTAGTGCAGCATTGGCCCCGTGGTGTTTGACTTTAAAATTTCCAACTGACAAAGGAGTAGGTGTTGTTCATGGCGACCAGGCGACCGGTCGTGCGTGTTATTTGGCTGAGCTCCGAGAGGCCCAGCGGAGGAAGAAAGGAAAGGTTGCGGACAATTCCGTCCGCATTTAGCATACTGACAATTGACAAGTAATGCCCGAGCCTTGGCTCGGGCATGATTCTCGGATCTTCAGAGACATAGATCCGAGAGATGACGATGAGGAACCCAGGGAAGAAAAAGCAGCACCAGCTGAACTGACGATTGACGTTTCAGTCAGCCGAGACGATCCATCACGAGTGCTGAAGATTGGATCACATCTCAGCCCATCGATGACCGAAGACCTTAGTGATTTCCTCCGAGCGAATCTCGATGTTTTCGCTTAGACACATTCCGACATGTGCGGGATCTCTCCCGCTATTACGAGTCATATGTTAAACATAGACCCGAAGTATGTCCCAGTTAAGCAAAAAAGGAGAGGAATGGACTCGGAGAGGTCCGCTGCTCTCAGAGAGGAGATGGACAAGCTCAAAACGAATGGGTTCGTCCGTGACGCCCTATACCCTGAATGGGTATCAAACCCCGTGCTGGTGAAAAAGGCGAACGGGAAATGGAGAACTCGCATAGATTATTCCGATTTGAACAAAGCATGCCCCAAGGATAGTTTCCCATTACCTAGAATTGATCAGTTGGTCGACTCCACTGCAGGACATGAGTTGTTGTCATTCATGGATGCGCACTCGGGGTACAATCAGATCCCGATGCACATTCCGGACCAGGAGCACACTAGTTTTGTCACAAACGTTGGGCTATATTGCTATGTAGTAATGCCCTTCGGATTGAAAAATGCGGGAGCAACCTATCAGCGTTTGGTGATTCGGATGTTTAAAGATCAGATTGGTAGAACGATGGAAGTCTACGTGGATGACATGCTCGTGAAGTCATGATAGTCAACGACCACATTCGAGACTTAGCAGAGATGTTTGACATACTCAGATATTATGGGATGAAGATCAACCCTCTGAAGTGTTCCTTCGGTGTTGCGTCGGGGAAGTTTTTGGGATTCATTGTTAATGCCCGGGGGATCGAAGCTAACCCGGAAAAGATTCATGCTATTCGAGACGTACAAGTGCCCAGAACTATAAAACAGGTGCAAAGCTTGAATGGAAAGGTGGCTGCGCTGAGTCGATTTATATCCAGAGCCACAGACAAGTGCATTCCCTTCTTCGATATAATAAAGAAAGGAAAGAGGAATTTCGAGTGGACATCCAACTATGAGGAAGCGTTCCGAGATCTGGTAAGGCATTTGGAGAGTCCTCCAGTGTTGTCGAAACCAGTAGACCACGAAATGATGTACGTATACTTGGTTGTATCCCCGCATGCTATAAGTGTGGCTTTGGTCTGTGAGGAGGACCGAGTTCAAAAGCCGGTGTATTATGTTAGTAAACGTTTAACGGGGGCAGAAAGAAATTATCCTAAAATTGAGAAATTGGCCTATTGCTTGGTGATTGCATCACGCAAGCTGCGTCCATACTTTCAAGCACACTCAGTCAGTATTTATACCGATCAGCCCTTGCGATAGGTACTCCAACGACCAGAAACTTCTGGAAGGATGTTAAAATGGAATATTGAATTGAGTCAGTTCGATATTACCTACCTGCCATGAAGAGCCATACAAGGGCAAGCATTAGCAGATTTCATCGCTGAGTTTACTGTATCAGACGAACCAGATGGTCACGGTGTCATTCCTCCCATTCAATGGAAATTGTACACCGATGGGGCATCAAACGACCGTTGCTCCGGGGCTGGTATAGTCCTTGTGACTCCAGAAAATCGATCGATTTGTTATGCTTTGAAGCTCAATTTCCCAGCTACGAATAATGAAGCAGAATATGAAGCATTGGTTGCTGGTTTAAAGCTCGTTGGAGAACTCGAGGTAAAATCAGTTGAAATCTTTTGTGACTCGCAGCTGGTAGTGTACCAAGTGCGAGGAGATTACCAAGCAAGGGGACAAAAGCTTGCTCCATACCTTGCTCTAGTTCAGGAACTATTGGCGAACTTCGAACATTATGACATTTCGCATGTCCCGCGTGAACAGAATAAGGAAGCCGACTTGTTGGCCAAATTTGCGAGCACTGGCGATGCACAGCAAATGGGATTGGTTCCCGTCGAAACCTTACATGCTCCAAGCATAGATGTGATGGAAGTCAATTTTGTGTTGGGAACGGAAATTGAGAAGGAGTCGTGGATAACTCCATTCAAACAATACCTGCTAAACGGGACTTTGCCCGAAAGAAGAAGCGAAAGACGACAGGTCATTCGCAAAGCCGCGCGATATGTGATGCAGGGAGGAGTAATGTATCGGAGGGGGTTCCCGGTCCCCTTACTGCGGTGCATTGCCCATGATGAGACAAAGCGGGTCTTGGAGGAGGTTCACGAAGGAGAATGTGGCGACCATACTGGGGGGCAGACACTAGCAAAAAAGATCCTCTGCTATGGGTACTATTGGCCAACTGTGAATCGGGATGCTACAGACTATGTAAGAAAATGTGACAAGTGTCAAAGATACGCAAAAATCCCGAGAGCTCCACCAACGGAACTCGCGCAAATGGTTAGTCCCTGGCCGTTTGCAATCTGGGGAATCGACATAATCAGTTCTTTGCCTATATCCAAAGGTGGTGCAAAATAAACGATAGTTGCGCTCGACTATTTCACAAAATGGGCCGAGGCAGAGCCTTTAGCCACAATCACCTCCAAGAAGGCCATTAACTTCGTTGTACGAAACATTATATGCCGCTTTGGCCTCCCGCGAACCATCATTACAGCCTATGGAACTCAATTTGAAAGTAGAGAATTCAAAGATTTCTGTTTAAAGTACGTCATTGAGAAAAAGTTCGCCGCCGTTGCTCATCCGAAGGCTAATGGACAAGTTGAAGCTGTGAACAAAATAATCAAGTCCATATTGAAGAAGCGTTTGGAAAAGGCTGGAGGCAAGTGGGTAGATGAACTTCCAACAGCGCTATGGGCTTATAGAACTACCCACAAGTCCGCGACTGGCCACACTCCATTCGCATTGGCATACGGCTCGGAAGCTGTTATACCCGTGGAGCTTGAAGTTCCATCACATCGGGTGACACATTATGATCCTAAGACAAATCAGGATCTCCTGTTGGAATTGCTGGACTTCGTTGATGAAAAACGTGAAGAAGCCGAGTTAAGGGCGGCAGCATATATGCACCGAGTCAAGCGATATTACAACGAAAAAGTCCGCCCAAGAATCTTTGATGTGGGTGATCTCGTTTTGAAACGAGTTTTCCCGGTACCATCACGTATGAATCCCAACTGGGAAGGTCCATATGTCATTGAACGGAAGCTTGGAGAGGGAACTTTCAAGCTAGCGACCGTTGATGGCGTGACACTCCCTCGAGCGTGGAACAGTGAACATTTGCGACGTTATTATGTTTAGCCTATTTCTTTCATGTTTTAGGTGCAATTATTTCCCGTATGTTTTTATTCCATTGATTCTTAGTTTCCTTTTAAGCATGTAGTCAGATGATTTAGTTTGTTTTCATTAATAAAGGCTCGAAGCCATCCTTTCTATGAATTACCAATGTTTCTGTACCTTATAGTCTGGTGACAAACAACTGGAGTTGCATTATTCTGTCTGACGTACCAACTCGCATAAACGACTTAAAATCTCCGAGTCCCCTGAATGCAGACCGGAGTACTCTAAGTCCCCGGAGCGCGAACTAGAGTATAAACGACTTAAATCTCCGAGTCCCCTGAGTGTGGACCGGAGTACTCTAAGTCCCCGGAGCGTGGACTAGAGTATAAACGACGTAAATCTCCGAGTCTCCTAAATGCGGATCGGAGTAATCTAAGTCCCCGGAGTGCGGACTAGAGTATAAATGACTTAAATCTCCGAGTCCCCTGAGTGCGGACCGGAGTACTCTAAGTCCCCGGAGCGCGAACTAGAGTATAAACGACGTAAATCTCTAAGTCTCCTAAATGCGGACCGGAGTACTCTAAGTCCCCGGAGTGCGGACTAGAGTATAAACGACTTAAATCTCCGAGTCCCTTGAGTGCGGAACGGAGTACTCTAAGTCTCCGGAGCGCGGACTAGAATATAAATGACGTAAATCTCCGAGTCCCCTGAATGCGGAACGGAGTACTCTAAGTCCCCAGAGTGCGGACTAGAGTATAAACGACTTAAATCTCTGAGTCCCCTGAGTGGGGACCGGAGTACTCTAAGTCCCCGGAGCGTGGACTAGAGTATAAACGACGTAAATCTTCGAGTCCCCTGAATGCGGACCGGAGTACTCTAAGTCCCCGGAGTGCGGACTAGAGTATAAACGACTTAAATCTCCAAGTCCCCTGAATGCGGACCAGAGTATTCTAAGTCCCCGGAGTGTGGACTAGAGTATAAACGACTTAAATCTCCAAGTCCACTGAACGTGGACTAGAGTACTCTAAGTCTCGGAGTGTGGACTAGAGTATAAACGACTTAAATCTCCAAGTCCCCTGAATGCGGACTGGAGCACTCTAAGTCCCCGGAGTGCGAATTGAAAAGTATTCTAAGTACCAGAAATGTGAAATAGGAGATGTACAATTCCAAAGAATGTCCGAGCAATGTGAAAATGGATTGGGAATATATGTGACTCATAAGAACTTGAGTTTTGGTCACAGTTACACAGAAAGATAAAAAGCAGAAATCATTCGAAAAACAAAGAAACCAAACTTTATTCATTAATCCAAAATGGGGTTATACAACCACTCCTTCAAAGCTCAGAGTCAAAAGTCTTTCTACATAAACTACGAAGATGAATAAATAGAAGTAGTTGCATGACCTAAGCTAACCCTCGTCGAACGAGTGTAGGGGCTACTTTTTCGATTTCTTTAGCTTCTTGTCTTCCTTCGTTTGTACGGACGACTCCTCCCCTTCGTGCTTTCTCTTGGACGTTTTACTCGCCAGAGAAATGGTATCAGGAGTGGGAGGAGGAACATCCAGTGGTTTAGATCTGCCAGGAAGAATGACTTTCAGAGGCCTGTTCAACGGATCGTCAAGTTCTACTACTTGAGACTCGATCTTGACCTCAACTTTCTTCCTTTTCTCTTCCTCAAGTTGTTCCTTCATGCTCAATTTAGAAGTATGTCTTGAGGTGCCCGTAATTTCAATTTCGTAACTCCCTTCGACGGAGGATGAAGATTCAGACTTATCATCGTCAAGCGCCCCAATCACCTGAGCATCAGGACCGGGAGTTACTCCCACGTGAGTAGCATCGCTCGTTTTCCCCATCTCCTCCTTGGCGTCATCGCTCCTTGGAGTCGGTTCAGGATCAGAGCGGCCTGCATAAAAACACAAAGAACGAACATTAGAATCAATAACCTCTCGCAGAAAGCGACAGATCTTTGAACTTCAGGAAGAAGAGTTTTATACCGGTTTCTTGCTGGCTTTAAGCTGTGCGAGGAGTCTCACCCTCTAGAATGGGGGATAACACGTGAATGCCGAGGCCGGGATCTTCCGGATCGTAACCAACGTATTGCTCGAATGGATCAAGTGCTGGCCGATCGGCCGATTGAGTAGAAGGAGGAGCCGTAGCCTCGGTTCCAAATGAACCAGCTATGTCATTTTTCTCCTTTGGTGGAGGAGAGCCTTTACTAAAGAGAGCCATAGCTGTAGACAAGTTCGATGGCTCGTTCCTCCTGAGAAACTCTTTTACTAAAGCATCCTCGTCGACTTCCTCGATGCCCGACTCCACCTTTCTAATCTTTATTAAAGTCTCCCAAGCCTCGGCTAAAGATTCAAGGTAGCCCTCGCCTAAGAAAGTCAAGTCCCGGTGCATGAGGACACGGGCGTTGTATTCAGCTATCGTGGGTCAAACATACACTTGACCTCCTCTCTGCCGGCCTCTGTAGCCGCCTCAAGGCGAGAGTCGATCTCCGTGGACGCTATTCTTTTGCCCTCTTCACGGGCTTCGTCCTTCATCATCCCGACCTTAGAAAGCTCATCGTTGAGCTTCGCCTTCAAGAGTCGTGTAGCAACAATCTCGTTGCAATATCGTTGAGACTCCTCTTGAGCAGCTATCTTCTCTTCTTTCTCCTTAGAGAATAGCTCTTTCAACTCTTTGACTTGCAGGGTGAGTGCATCCCTTTATTTCTGAATAGAATCTTTTTTCTAAAGCCAGGGCCCCACTGCGTTGGACCGCTTCGTCAAGTTCCTTTTTATGAGTCATCTTTAGACGAGTGACGGCCTCGGCAGTGTCTTTAGCACTTTGTTCGGCGGCCTCGAGTTGGGATTTGAATGAAGCGAGCTCTTCATCCTGATTTTTGATAATGTCCTTATCGAAGATAGCTTCAAACTTCAAGCGATCGATTTCTTGTTGACGCTCAACGGAGATTTCCGAGACTTTTTCGAATAAATGAACAAACGCGTCATGTTGAACATAGACGTCGTTGTTGCAAGCGATGGCACTCTGCTTGACGTGCCCCGGAATGTGATGAATTGCTGGAAGGAACTTCAGACCGTCAAAGCAGATTTTGGGAAATTTGACTTTAAGTTCGGCCAGCTTTTCCGATATCGTCGGGTCTGCCGCAGGAACTGGGGGAGGAGGTTTTGAAAGTTATGTTCTCTTACGATGTTCCCGAGATTGCCGTGTGCTTGATGAACCAGAATGTTGATCTCGGGAAACATTGGGTTGAGACCCCTTCTGCGAAGACTTTTCTCTGCCTTGCTCTATTTGAGGAGGAGGATCGCGAGAGTATGAAGACTGGCTATGTGATTTCTTTCGATAAGTTGACTCTTGGGGACGGTTGTCTCGGTCTCCGGAGTCGTCTCTGTCCCGGTGCTTGCCGGAGCCCGAATCCCGGCCAGAATGGTGAAAGAATCCGTGGGAGCATCCCATGTCACCTGCATAGAATGAGAATGACGATAAGTTAGAAAAGATCAGGGTGACGACTAAGATTGAAGTGCAGGGTGAAGTGCGTGTGTCCGTGTGTGTCCTAGTGTTTCCCCCCGACGGACCACATTCTTTACTAATTGGAGTTTTATCTCCCTGGACTTGGGCTTGAACTCCCGTATCGCCTCTAGCGGGCGAATGAAGCTTGAGGGCCTCTGGATCGTCAAAACCGTAGTTGAGTAAATCGTCAGGAATGGTAAGGTTCGACAGGCCCTTCAGAGAACTTTCTAAGTGCTGCGAGGAATTTTCTTTTTTCGTTGGAATAATAGTGACTTTAGAAGTTCCGCCCACTATTTTCTTCGTCAGCTTGTACGTCGGTTTCTTCTTCCTCTTCGAAGGGGAAGATGACGTTTCAATGTCATGAACTTCAACTATCGGGTCCCGAGATGGACTAATATTCTCGCCCTGTACTTCGAGCGTTTCTGCTTCTTTAATCTCCCCCTCCTCTAGTGTGTCAGGGGCGTTCTGTGCTGAAGACTTGGCCTGCCTTTTCCCTTTGCCAGCACCAGGCCTGGGTATGGTAACACCCTGAGGGAGGCTTATCCGGTGACCTTCTGCCAACAGCCCAAACTGTGTAAGTGACTCATTTGAAATGAGGGATTTGATGTCTCGATCTTCTACGGGGAGAGCTCAGATAGTTGCCACTGCTTCAGAATATCCGGGGCCTTCGGGACGTGGAGTGATACCTGAAAAAGTGGATAAAGAGTCAGAAAAGATGCAGATTCTGCCAAATTCAAGTGTTGATCTAGAAAACGAACTTACTCCCTTCCACCCATCTCCTAGCGAAACCGGAAGGACAACGAACATAGAACCACTCTTGCTTGTACTGGGCGAATTTGCTCCATGCCCCAGTCAGGATTTGGCATTTACTATATGGCTCCAGAAATATGAAAGATGGGCTATCTGACCGTCTCTTGAAGCGATAAATATAACGGATATCGCCTAGGGTCGGAAGCCTAGAGAAGACACTCATAAAGAGGATGCAAGTCCCATATAAGAAAGCATGACTGTTCGGAGGCAGTTGTGAAGGAGCAATCTCGATATACTGCAGTAAGTCGCGAAGGAAGGAGATGAAGGGTGGAACGCTGCCGACCCAGCACATAAACTTATTGCAAGTTGTATACCCGGTTGGGGGCAGATGCGGACGATCATTCCCTGAAGGAACTAACACGTCGTCGAAAGGGATTCCGTGGACAGAGCATATCCAACGGAGTGTAGTCTCGTTAATCCTTGAGGCCTGTGAATCGGCTGGGTCGTCTAAGAAAATAGCTGCCTCCAGAGCGTCAGGAGCTAAGTCGACGGATGCTATTGCGGCGCTCGGTAAGTTTTGAGCAGGGGTAGTTGACGGATTCAAAGTATCTACAACTTCTTGTCGAGAGGATGGCCCAGGTCTGTCTAAGATTGTAGCAGAGCTAGATTTTCTAGACATCTCTAATGAAGATCGAATCCAACGAAGCACGTGTTTGAACTAGACTTGAAAACAGTTAACATTAGACTTAACATCATAAGTATTCCCCCCATGTGGTGTGTGAACTAGTGCGATTATTCAAACGTAAGTGCCAAGCGAATGGAAAGACACTGGATTGAGAAAATAAGTTTGAGCTTCAGATTGTCGTCTTCGAAGACCGTCATCGCTGACCGTCTATGGAGGCTTGTCACAAGACGGTTTATATTTTGAACTCGACATCGTCGCTGCGTTTGGATGGTTATTAACTACTAAGCAGAATTAAGTCCAAGTACACAGAAGTTATCAGTCCGGATTATTTGATATGCTTTGTTGTTTAAGTTCATTCTTGTTCATTAACGTATGTTCGGGCATGGGATGTGTTAGGTCAACTGTGCGTTAGGTTCGACTAGCATTACTGTTGTGCACAACTCCTCTGTCATCCATCATCGCCGTTCGGCATAAGGGAACCATGCCGGACCACAACGTGCCGAACTGCCTCGTTCGGCATTCCACACTTTCGACTATTTTCCCACCGTTCGGCATAAGGGAACCATGCCGAACCACAACATGCCGAGCTGCCTCGCTCGGCCTTCCATACCTCCATCCGACTTCTCCACTGTTCGGCATAAGGTAGACATGCCAAACCACCAACATGCCGAGCCGCAACACTCGGCATCCCATGCTTTGCAACAATTTCATCCCTCTCCTTCATCCCTACCGAACGACTTGGTTGACTCGTTCGACAAGTCATACCGGGCTGCCCTGTCCGGCATTCTATCCAATTTCTACTCCACCTATGCTCTTCCCTCCAACCTCGTTCGGCATAAAGGAACCATGCCGAACCACAGCAATACATTTCCACTAACTCCCTCCTTCACGTACCTTTGCCCTCCTTTTCTTTCCTCCTCACCGCCTAGCCTTAGAACGTATCCTTAACCCTTCGATTTCCTCATCCATGCGACTCCTATTGGCCACGATTGTACAGAGATTCGCGAACTTGAATCTCGTGCTAAGTTAATTAACCAGGGGAAACTGTTTAAAAGGGCGGATCATTACCTAGTAATTGGCTCAAGACTTGGAGGAATTCTGGGGTAAGGAGCGCGGGGTAAATTAGTTGATTTATTTGGGGAAAGAAGGGAGATGATGTGCGATGTTCAAGGAAGGAAGGGTGGTAAATTCTTTGAAGTCTGTTAAAAGGCGAGGTTCGTAAATACAGAATAGCAGAGGTAAAAGTAAGAAAAGAGAAGGAGAGAGGTAGTGCCGACCTTTATAGGGGAAAGAAGGGAAGTCGAAGAGACCATGACCGGTAGAACCGGTCAAAGTACAAGCCTCGTTCGGCATCAGCTCTATCGACTTGGCATTTGTATGTCATTCGGCATCAGCTTGTCGTTCGGCATACATTGCCTCGATCGGCATTCAAGAGAAAGAGCTATCGAGAAGACTAAGTTAAGGCTCGAAGCGAAGCACGGAGAACTCGTGATTCAAAGCGCATCACGATCAGCCACATGATGCACTTTGGGGGGAAAGTGTTACCTGGAGGTTTGACCAGGCAACTAGGTCGGTCGGCATTTCAATGGTCGTTCGACATTCAGAGGTCGTCCGGCGTTCAGAGGCCGTCTGACATTTCAATGGTCGTTCGGCATTTCAATGGTCGTCCGGCATTCAGAGGCCATCCGGCATTTCAATGGTCGTTCGGCATTTCAATGGTCGTCCGGCATTTAGAGGCCGTCCAGCATTTCAATGGTCGTTTGGCATTCAGAGGCCATCCGGCATTTCAATGGTCGTTCAGCATTTCAGAGGTCGCTCGGCATTTCAATGGTCGTCCAGTATTCAGAGGTCGCTCGGCATCCCAGCCTCGACCGGCATTCGAACCTCGTTCGGCATTTCAATGGTCGTCCGGCATTTAGAGGTCGCTCGGCATCCCAGCCTCGACCGGCATTCGAACCTCGTTCGGCATTTCAATGGTCGTCCGGCATTCAAATTTCGTTCGGCATTCATGCCTCGTTCGGCATCTCCCCTCGTACGGCATCGGATCTTATTCGGCCTGCACATTCCACTCAACGTACTGCCTTGTTCGGCTTGAAGACATCGTTCGGCATCTGTCGCTCAGCATTTGTCGCTCGGCATTTATGGCTCGGCACACAGAAGTTACTCATTTTAGGCTGAGGTGTCTTGCTGCTAGGCCCATCAGGGAAGTCCAACCCATCTTCGTCTATAAATAGAGAGGCAGGGGCATAGTGAAATTGACCTTTTTTCGAGAACACTAGGGAGACTCTGCCGCTTTCAAGACTCATCCTTTTTACTTAGCAATTGCATTCAAGTAATTGGTGTACGGATTGTATCTGTAATCGATTATCAAGTAAAGCAATAAAGATTAACCTCAAAGTGGACGTAGGCAATTACGCCGAACCACTATAAATCTGGTGTTCTTATTCTCCGCATTTAACTTTGCATATTGCTCTCTATTTACATTTACTTTCTTCATTTATCTCTCTACATAATCTTTCTCAACGAGGTTAGTGACCAATTTTGGTGCTAACAGGAAGAATCAAAGTAAGCAGAATACTCCCTTTTATATTGATCGATTGTGGCAAAATACATCTCTCGAGAGCTGAACTGCTCTCCTCGGACTGTGCCCCAGCCCCTCTTTGTCAAGAACTTCACCATCAGGTACTTTGGAGAGACAAATGCATCTATTTCATTGAGTGCAGGCCTGCTAAAGAAGGCGTTGTAATACGAGGGTTGGTTGATTATTACAAAGAGGGTCTCGAAAGTTCTACAAAGGGGTGGCACCCCCATTTGCACCAGTAGTTTCACTTGTTCCACCGGAGTTGATCCCTTGTTGTTAAATCCAAAAATTGGTTCCATGTTGGACTCCGACTTATCTTCAGAGATGTTCATTTGGTCGAAGGCATGCTTAAAGATAACATTGACTGCACTGCCTATATCTACGAGAATTTTGGATACGATGGACAATCCGATCTGAACTGTGATCATCAACGGATCATTGTATGGATAGAGAGTTCCATTCTTCAATTCTTGGGGGGTGACGACACGATTTGCCATTTGAATATTGAGTCGTGGATTCTTCATTAGGGGCTCTTCTTGGACAGAGAAGACACCCTCTTTATCCTCCTTGATATATCTGTTTTTTTTGCCTCTTTGCTGTTTCCTGTCGGATGCGGCCCACCATGAATTACGTCGATCCTGTTTATCGGCGGGCTTAAGCTCAGAGGGTCTTCATCCTCCAACATGTTTACAGCATTGCCAGAGAGCTTTAGCGGACCATCTCCTATTCGTTGAACCTTCTACTTATCCTAAACAAACTCTTTTAAATGATCCTCACGGATCAATTTATGGATGATTCTGGCCAAAACTCTGCATTCGTCGGTCTTGTGACCATTTGCTTTGTGATATGCGTAGTAGTCTTCTCTTTTACTTTGCTTTGGGTGGTTCTTAGCCTTGAAAGAAGTTGGGAAGTTGACTCTTTCGTTCGCCACAACACAAAACATAATACAACGGCTTGTTCAAAGCGATTGCATTAGGAATTGGTTCTTCCCATTTCATTCTTTTATGTCCTCGATCTAGACCAAATCTTCCTTCTTCTTTCTTGGGAATTGCTTTTATTTTGGCATGATATAGCTCATCCATTCCAATGAACTTGTCAGCTTGAAACTAGAAATATTGCAGATCTTTACACCCATTAACAAAGAGTTGCTTCTAGAATGGGGTGTTCTCTATTAAGCCAGAATGTACCGCGATAAGCTTGTCACGGTCATTCATGTCCTTTGCTTTCACTGCTTCTATGTTGAATCTCTTAAGATAATCTCCCAAAGATTCCCCTTGCCGTTGCTTTATATTGGCCAGTACCGTGTAATCAATGGTGGGATCTTTACATATGCAAAACTGAGCGGAGAATTCGTTAGAAAATTGCTTACATGAATAAATGGTCTTCTCCCGGTATTGTATGTACCATTTGGCCGCTGCCCCTTGGAGAGTTACAGGAAATAATCTACATCTAACAGCTCCTAATGCATTATATAGAACCATCTGGCTATCGGTAGCCATCAAATGATCATCTAGATCTGTGATTCCGTGATACTTCATTGTCAGAATTTTCACATAAGATGGGATGATTGTTGCCATAATCTCATCTGTAAAGGGTGGCACTCACTCGTTATCATTGATGTTTTCGTCCATGGTCCTCTTCCCCTTTGCATTCATTGCATCTTTAATTGCTTTCTCCACTGCATCCTTCAGATAAGCTTCAACATCCTGATAGTTTTTCTGGTTTGGATGGTATTCTTTTGACGTAGAACTACTAGATTGTTCAAGTGATTTATCGAGCACCCTTCCTTGATGATCTGCTTTAGTTTGGGGACACTCCTTCTTCTTTGAAGATGTTAGATCAATCTTGCTCTTCTTTTCGTTTGAATGAGCCTTCAAGTTACTTCTTGGTGAGACCACCTCCTCTCCCTTTGTTAGCCTCACTGTTTTTGAGGACTTTTGAGATAACGCCATTTTGAGAAGTTCTTGCATTTCTTGCAGTTGCTACTCTAAATGCTTGATTTTGGCAGTGTTTTCATCCTGCTGAGCTGATGATGAAGGCTATCCTTGAACAACTCTATCCATATTGAAGGTTGGAGCTATGTTCTCTTCGAGGGTTGTAGTGTGGATGGCCTCCTCATCCATTCTCCTGAGTCCTTTTGATTTCATTTTCCTACGTCAAGTCAAATTATCCATAATTAGTCTATACGATAGTAACAAAGTCGGAGGTTTGGGCCCTCCTTCTAGCTCCAAAAATGTTAACAAGAAAACTTGCCAACATCCCTACAACTATGTGAAAGGAAAATAAGTTCGTATGAAATAGGGCTGTCGAAAAGATTGCTTCTTTCGAAACCCACCTTTCGACCAAATTGACTTAGTCAAAACTGTTTCGGAAGTTGACTTAGAATCGCAGGTAAGGGAAGGAGCATCTTACTCGAAACCCTTCTTTTACATAAATTGGAGACAGCTATTCATTTTGGAATTTTCATCCCTTTCGATCATGTCGAAAGGTTCATTATAACCCTTTCGACCATGACGGAAGGCATGCTTGACCTATTAAAATGAAATAGATGCTTTCAACCTCGTTGGTTTCGTTTCCTCCTTGGAGGAACCCCTTCGAAAGGATTACTGATGCAATTGGGTATAGGTTCCTTTCAAATGGACTCATCCTCATACAATTGCTTGCCAATTGCAGACCAGATTTCCTTCGGGACACTGCTTTCGACCAGGTCGAAAGGGTTCATATCCTTTCGAAACAGATCTGGTTTGCAGTTGCCTAAGCTTCATTTAATATACTTAATATAAGATCGTCTTGAATACTCATAAGTTCTATGAACTTATCAATGTCGAAACATCATCATCATCCTTGTTTGTCATTGTATAATATTTGTCATGATGATGATACGTTTTGACATGTATGTTTTCAAAGTCGATTCTATTGATTTGCATAGACAAAAACAAGTTAAGAGAACAAGATAACATCATGTGCAATTGATCATTAGTCTAGCTAATGATCATAATGATCTTCCTCA
This sequence comes from Allium fistulosum, assembly GCA_030737815.1. Taxonomy (NCBI): domain Eukaryota; kingdom Viridiplantae; phylum Streptophyta; class Magnoliopsida; order Asparagales; family Amaryllidaceae; genus Allium; species Allium fistulosum. Next base: position 847,794,722 of record CM060903.1, read on the forward strand.
TCATCAAGATCCTTAATGAATCCACAAATCTCTCCATTATCATTAATCCAAAATGAATTAAAATTTTAAGAGCTTTCCTCCAAATTGATTTAGGGTTTACAAAGATTTTGTTATAGCAAAGAAGTAGAAGGAAAAGAAATGAGCTTAGGATTCCCAAAATCCGGTCCCCAAAATTGGACCTCTTGGGTCTTATTTATAGATGCAGGTCGGCCCCCTTTCGCGGCAGTGCTCACGACCTAGTCGAAAGTTCCTTTTATCTTCTGCCTCTTTCCTTTCAATGCAGTCGAAAGGCCTCGCCTTCCTTCAATATAATCAAAAGGCTTCTCTTTCGAGTCCCCTAACTCATCTTTACGTTTCTCCTCTTCTTGTTTTAGGCCTTTCAACCTTATCGAAAGGGTCTTTTATCTTCCTTTCGCCTTTGTTAAGTTTATAGTGTTCCTATTCCCATCTTTCTCTTGAATTACTTTCGATGCCGTCGGAAGGGCCACAAATGCACTTTTCTCTTCATGTTGCTTTGTTGTTATCAGAAGTAAAGATAGGAGCTTTCGAATTTGTCGATAGGTTGTTCACTCAGCTTTGAAGATGTTGAAGTATCAATGGTTTCGATGCTGTTGGTAGCTCCCGAATGCATGTTTAAGGATTGATGCAGAACCTTCTCCTGATGTTACTGGCTTCGACCTGTACAAAAGGCCTAACCATGCTTTTGAAAGGGTTGTTTGGAGAAATTTGAATGAAGGCGAAACCTTTGGTTTCGAAAGGTTTGGCGCGAATATGAAAGATTAATGTTCATTGCCTTCGGAAGAGGTTCTGAGCCTATCCTTACGTTTCCTATATACGTGTATCCATCTGCATCGAAAGGTTGAAATCGATGGAAGGGCAGCTCCACTTTTCTTTTTCATCTGTTTCGAAAGGTTTTTCCTCTGTTTATCACATGCGAGGGTGCCTGGGGCCTGCGACTCCTTCAAAAGCCTTCTTAATGCCTTCAGAACGTTCTTTTGTGACCTTTGTTGAAACCTGTGCCTGTAATTCCAGAAGAGCCTGACATTTTCATTAACCTTCTTTCATACTTCTATTCTTAAGTGGATTTTATGGCTAACACTTATGATATTTCACACCCAATTGAGAGTAGGAAGTGTAAAGGGGAGACCATTTTTAGCTAGAGAATTTTACAATATAACTCCGAATTATATCAATAAAATAGTTCAAAATTATACCGTGGTCTCCCCTAATTCTCGTAATAATGAAAATGGAATAAATAATAAGCTAGTTTAAAGAACTGCATCGATACTCAGTACCGAGGTAGATACTGAAACATGTTAATCTATGGCCATAATATATGCAAGGAAGAAAAAAAGACTATCTGCATATGATATGGATGAATGAATATGATTCAGTTTATGTGTAGTACTTCTCCGACATTGCTCATAATTAGAAAGACACCGCATCAGCAAAGCTACATGAAATAAAAGATGAATTAGATCTAGGGATGAAAGAGAAATATCTAAAACAAGTAGATGATTTAGAGGATGTTCAAAGTTTAACTAGATCCCTAAGACCCTACAAATGTGGTGAAAATTATAAAGAATACAAGTGAGGAACCATGTCCAGAGTTAATAAGTTTCTTAAAGAAATCATCTGGCATATCTGTATGGATACATTTAGATATGGTTGGAATTGATCCACCCATTATTTTTCATGCTCTTAACATTGATCATGACACACATTCCATGATGCCAAAGCGGCGCAGCTTGGACCAAGAAAGGTACAAAGTTTTGCATAAAGAAGTCAAAAAAATGAACGAGAATGGATTCATTTGAGAAGTATATTACCAAAAATGGATAGCAAACCGAGTTTTAGCAAAGAAGCCTAATGGATAATGGAGAACCTATGTAGATTTCGCCAACCTCAATAAAGGCTACCCTAAGAATAGTTTTCCTTACCTAAGATTGGTTAATTAGTCGATGCAACAAGTGACCACTAACTACTCACATTCATGTATGCTTACTCGGGTTACAATCAAATAGCTGTTTAAATCAGATCAGGAGCATACAAGTTTCATTTCAGACAAAGGTCTATACTACTTCAAGGTCATGCCATTCAGATTAAAGAAATCTAGAGCGATGTATCATAGGTTGATTAATACAATGTTCTTAGATCAGATTGGCAAAAATGTCGAAGTTTACATTGGCAATGTACTTGTAAAGTCAAAGGTGACCTCCAACCATGTGCCGGACCTAGAGGGGACCTTTAACATTTAGACTATATGCAATGAAATTCGAACCCATTAAAATACACCTTTGTAATTCAATTAGAGAAGTTCCTTAGCTGTATAGTAAGCGTAAGAGAAGTTCCTAGATTATAATGAATGAGAAAGTGCTCCTTTAAGAAGATGTATTTCAAAAGCTACCGACAAGTGCTTCCTCTTTTTTGATTAAATCAAGAAAGGCTGAAACTTCGAATGGACAGAAGAATACAAAGCTACATTCCAAACATTGAAGGACCACTTAGTCAGTCCACCTATATTGTCAAAACTAATCAGAAGTGAGGATTTTTTATATTTAGTAGTAACTAATCAAACTATCAACGCAACCAATGTCCGAGAAGATAAAGGGGTGCAGAAACCACTATATTTCATAAGTAAACACCTACCTAGAGAAAAATGGAATTATTCCTTGATAGGAAAGATAGTCAACAATGTACTACAATAGTCTATTAAATAATTAAACAGGTAAAGCAGGATTGATATAGTAGATATTATATAATAATATAGATCCACTCACTATGGCCCGTTTCTCGGTCTAATCTAGGATGATCGGTTGAGAAGGTACTGGATTATGAATCCAAACTTACATCAAATGCAAGTAGGAGATTGAAAGTTTAAAGGGTATGCCCTAGAGAAAATTATGTAATTTGTTACATTACCTAACTTTGGATCCAATATTATTCGAAATGAAGCCAGCTTCTATTTTTGTTTTCTGTTGTATGTTATTATATGTGATATAAATAATAACTAAAATTCATAAACATATATAAGAAGAAAATCATTCAATAAAGTATTATAGGGTTGCCATTACAAACATTATAACCATGAGTACTGAATCATAAAATAATTAATGTTTTGCTTTAAATATTCCTAGTCAAGCTAGTTGAGAAAAGAATGTTGATACATCCATTGAGACCAGAGTATGTAATGCTCTTCAAATTTGGATGGTGTATTACTCATGGCTGCTGAGGTCAACAAGAGGACTGGTTATGGGCTAACTACATAATGAATAAACCGAGAGTTTTCTATTGGTCGGTCACAAGTAGGCCAAATTGGGAATCTTAATGTGATGGTTTACGCAACTCTTTTGCCTTGAGAATACCATCGAACTTTAATGTGAATACTCCACTTTGATTATAGTTAAATCATGGCATAATGTTCGTGAATGACCATAGTTAGGTCTGAGTTGAAGCAGAAGTGAAACACTATTCAATGAAGAATTCGTCTCCTTTGTTGTAAGTGGTTAGTATCACGGTTAATTATGGTCAACTCAAAGTCAAAGTCTCTAGCTGAAGAATATCGATAAATAATAAATGTTACCATTGAACCAAAGACCAGGGAGATGTAAATATAATTGTATATGAATATTTTAGAGCTTTGACCAAGACTAATCTCTAAATATCGAAAGTAATACAACGATGATGAATAAAATGTACGTATAATATATCATTGCTTAAGGGTTTGCATAAAAGGTTTAAAATATGATTTTTTTTCTTAAGAGTCTATGCGACGACCCACTTTTTTAAAAATATAAAATTAATTATAAACAATGTCAAATACGCTTAAAACTAATTTTAGATATTAAAAGTAGTGGACCGTGGGTAGATAAAAATTTAAATTCTAAAATAGTGAATAAAAGGGAAAACCTCACAGTGGAATCAAACATCAATATAAATAACTATTAACTCAATTATACAGTTATTTACATCATCATGTCAATTTATATTTTATTACAACAATTATCGTTGATACATAAATAATATAACCATGGTATAGAAGAATATACCAAATCAACTATCTTTGATATAGACCAGCAATCCCCACTTTTCGTTCCCTCTTCTACTCTTTTTCAACTTTACACCTGTATAAATATATAAGATAAAGAGAAAAAAATGGTTTCAACTATGTTTTGGACTGTGCCAATTTCTATACACCCCGGCCCAACCCAAAGGATCCAATGGCTTCTGCATAGAAAAAGACTGCCTACGTACCCCTTTTAAAGGATCAAGCCTACGTAGTTCTGTTTCCTGCTCTTCTCATGTATCCAAATACTTGTTAGTTCATTACAACCATTGCATCTATTCAACCATCGTATCTATTCAACCATCACAACCAATGCAACCAACACAATTCAATACAATCCACGCAACAACTGCAATCAATGGAATCCAATACAATCAATGCAACCATTGCAATCAATGAAATCAATAAAAGCAGAAAACAGTATCTCTACTCAACCATCACAATAGATCATCATATGGGCAACAACAACAATAACACACTTAGCCATTAAACATCGCATACATTTGACAATATTCAATCATTTAATAAGAAAATAATATCAACACAAATATACTTACATTCATATTAATCATCAATTATAGTAACACTTCACGATGTAAGTATAAATCATTAATTGTATATTAATCATCCCATAATAGTCTCAAAACATCAACCATCAACTGTGTACTAATCTAAATGTTACCCAGTGCCATGACTTGGCTATGTTGGATTGGTCGCATGGGTCGGACTCTACTATTGATGAGAAGGATGGTCACGAGACAATAGAACATAACCAAAATATAATGTCCGGGCAGTTGTATCAAGCCCAGGTTGAATAGGGCTAGTAGATAGACAATGCAGAATGTCGAAACCATGGAGTTTAGTTTGGTTAGGATAGGGATCTGCATGGATATTGGTTAAATTGGACGAGAAAGTGAAGGGGTCGGTATACGCTTGAGGTGATGGGGGGTCAGCATGGATACATGGCAAAATAGTTAGTTTGATTGGAAGTACAGAGGGATCGGTATGAGTTGTAAAACTAGAGGGATCGACATGTTGATGGTCATGGGAAATGGATCGGCGTGGTTTGTTCGTAGGATATGGATCAACATAGGCATGGTGGTGTGACTCATGGAGGGATCAGAAGGGCATGGCTTGTGAAGTGTGGATCGACATAGTATATTCAGGAGGAATGGGTCGGCATAGTGATCATGGCGTGGCTGGTGGATGGATCGACATAATACACTCATGGGATAAGGTTCGGAATGGCATGGCGTGTAAGGGAAGGATCGACACACATTGGGAGACCAGGAGGGATCGGGAAAACCTAGACCAGGTTAAGATTCGAACTGAAGTATTACAAGAACTAGAGATCCATGCATCCAATTGCTTTGATATTTGAAACACCATCATTATAGACCAAAAAGGAGCTACCATTGGGATCTCTAGCCCAAACTCGACTCATGGAGGGATCAGTATCGATCTCTATCCATTGAGAGTTGGGCCTAGCCCTTCCTATGGTGGGACCATATGGTTGGGGAGGTCCAGATGCCGAAGTTTCAGTCAGATTGGAGGCCGCCTTCATCTATAAATACAGGCACAGAGGGCCATTCTAAGGGACTTTGGACGCTGTTAGTTAAACTCTGCCATTATTGTAACTAACTTCCTCTATTTTTCTTTGATCTCTTGTTATTTCTTGCTGTTCGTAATTGCAATCAAGTGAATTGAGAAGCAATAGAGAGAATATCAAAGTGGATGTAGGCAATCAACGCCGAACCACTATAAATCTTGTTGTTTTTGCTTCCTGCTGTGTTTTCTTTGATATCTTGTGATTCTCCTCTTTCATTTAATTTCTTCATTTATTCCACTACTTAAATATGTTCTTGGGTGTTTGTGGCCAATTTGGTTGCAAACATTTCGGTGCTTTCACTGAGAACGTTGATTCTCAGGCTGTTAGGATCATATTTGCTGCTACTGGATTGAGGAAATCCCCCAAAGGAGATCCAGGTTCATCTTTAGAAGCTTACAGATACTATTCAGATTTATCAAGATCTAAGCAAAGAAATTTAGAATGGTAAGGCACACTAGATCTACTTCCCAGAATGTTGATGCCCACGAGACCGCTAGTGTCCAACAAGGGGATCCAAGCAACCAACCTGCTAATGCGAATGTGGAGCCTGCTGCAGTCCAAAACCCCGCAGATTCCATAACTAGAGATGAATTCAATGACTTGATGAGAGAGATGATGGAAAGTAATAGGCAGCTAAACGAGAAAATCTAGGCTAATGCCAATTTGATGAACCAGATTGCTCAACAGCAGCACCGAAGCGCCAACAGGGATCTCGCTTCTTATTCGGCGTCGGATAGTTCAACTTCATCATACGAACATCACAAGCGAAGGCGTCGCAGAGTTGAAGCAGCATGAGCAGGGGCATCGGACCAACACTTGGCAGACCGCCATGGCCTACCAAGATGGGTCAGTGTCAATCCCTCTCTAGGGGTCAGTACCGATCCCTCAATCAGGGGCACGACTCCTCAACTGGGGCTAGGGGGTCATGCTCGACTTGTATCCGAGAACTTAAACATTGGAGTATGTTTGGATGCCGACCAACTGCCTCTTCGGAATGATATTTAAGTGAATGCTCAGGATAAACATCAGGAGGATGATAGGCCAAGGAGGCGTGAAATGGCCTGGAGACACTGACTAGAGCATTCACGTGAGGTGGACCACGACCACCACTTGGCACCACCTATTTAGACACCGGATTTTTCCGCAATGGTCAAACAACTAATTAGGGAGAACCAGGGCTGGACAAACGATGAATGGGGAGTCTCTAGGAGCCATACCCTATTTACCGACAGTATTTTACATGCGGAGTATACTAGAAGGTTTAACATGCCTACGATGCCTGCTTATAAAGGGAAAACTGACCCCAAGCAGCACATCATGAGGTATGAATGGTTGATGGACTCAGCAAGAGCGAATGATGCTACCAAATCCAGATGCTTCCCCATAACTCTTTCTGGGATCGCTACGATGTGGTTCACAAGATTACCCCCGCGATCAATCTCAAGATTTGACGAGCTGACAACAAGATTTGTGGAGCAGTTCCAGATTCACGCTACTCGCCCCAAAGATGTGATGTCATTGTCCAGTGCAACCCAGGCTCCGGGTGAATCCTGAAGGACTACTTGTAGAGATTTCATGTTGCTGCCACTGAAGTTAGTAACTCTAATGACCACGCAATACTTATGGCTGTGACAAGGGGGGTTGACCCCAAATCCGAGTTTGGTGATTGGCTAGCTAGAAAACCGCCGGCCACGCTGGAGCGTTTCTACTCAAAGGCGGTCCAGTTCATGAGAAAGGAAGAGGCCAGGTTTTCCAAAAAAAGCAATGCTACGGGGCCAAGTGGAGAAGCGGTACAAAACAACATTGCAGTAAAGCAGTCTGGCGAGAGTTCCGAGAAGATTCAGGTCAATGTTCAAAACAAGCCAGATCAATAGAAAAGAAGTGGAGAAGGGAATCATGACCGAAAGAGGGAGCCTGGAAAGTGGAGGTCCAAGTTTCCTATGTATGACAGCTATACACCTTTGAATGCATCCTTGGAGAACATTTATCTGTCCACCTGTAATACTTTCCAGTATAAGAAGCCGCGTCCGAAAGAATCGACAGAGGCACAAAACAAACCAGGAAGTACTGTCAGTTTCATGAATGTTATGGGCACAATATGGATGAGTGTAAGCATCTCTAGGATGCCATTGAGAAATTGATTCGGGAGGAAAAGTTGCAGTAGTTTGTGAAAAATCCATAGGATGGCGGATAGGGGACGTCTGACCCCAATCGAGGGCAGGCTCCGCGCAGGGCTGAGGAGCCTGCACGGACCGGTGGAAGGTTGGTAATAAACACGATAGCTGGTAGACCGCATCCTGCGGATAGAAGTTGATAGGAAATGGAGCGTCATGCTAGTTCAGTGAGACATGTGGATTTCGAATGTTGTTCGAATGCGGAGGATGGAACTCCGGCCAAGCAACAACGTACAATGAGGATGCTATAGTATTTAGAAGCAGAGATGCCGATAGAGTAGAGGCCTCTACTATTAATCCGATGGTTATCTCCGCCATGATTGACCCCGCTCGGGTGAGAAGAATTTTAATTGATTGTGGAAGCTCTGTGAATATTATCTTTAAGAAGGCATACGATCAAATGAGGATGGAGGCTAAGGATTTGAAACCGTCTAAAGCTCGTATACACGGTTTTAATGGCGTGGCTACCGAGGCAGTTGGTTATGTAGAATTGCCGGTCAAGTTAGCGGAAGGTGAACGTAGGAGGGTGCGGATCCTACCATTCATTGTTTTGGATGTTGATTCACAGTACAATGTTTTTCTGGACCGTCCGGCCCTGGCTGAATTCTGCGCAACTCTTGCCCCGTGGTGTTTGATGTTGAAATTTCCAATTGATAACAGAGTAGATGTTGTGCATGGTAATCAGGCGACTGAACGTGCCTGTTATGTGGTTGAGTTAAGAGAGGCTCAGCGAAAAGAGAAGGGAAAGCGTGTGGACAAGTCTGCCCACATCCAAGTTACAGAAGATTGACGATTAGTGCCTAAGCCTTGGCTTGGGCACCACTGTCGGTTCTATAGAGATATAAATATGAGGGATGATGAGGAGTAACCTAAGGAGACCAAGGCAGCATCGGCTGAACTGACGATTGGTATCACAGTCAGCCACGACGACCCATCATGGGTATTGAAGATCGGATTGCAACTCAGTCCTTTGATGATGAAGGAACCTACTGATTTCCTTCGAGTGAATCTGGATGTATTCGCTTGGACTCATTCCGACATGTGTGGGATCTTGCCTGCCATCGCGAGCCATGCATTAAATATTGATCTGAAATACGTCCTAGTGAAACAGAAAAGACGGGGCATGGATCCGGAGAGATCCGGCGGTCTTAAAGAGTAGGTGAATAAACTTAAAGTCAATGGGTTTATTCACGAAGCCCTCTATCCCGAATGGATATCCAACCCCGTGCTAGTGAAGAAGGTGAATGGGAAGTGGAGAACGTGTATTGACTATTCGGACCTGAACAAGGCGTGCCCTAAAGATAGTTTTCCCCTGCCAAGAATTGATTAGCTAGTTGATTCAACTCAGGGCATGAATTGTTATCATTTATGGATGCATACTCGGGGTATAACCAAATCCTGATGCACGTCTTATATTAGGAACATACCAGTTTTGTCATGGATGTTGGGTTATATTGTTACGTAGTGATGCTGTTCGGATTAAAGAACGCTGCAGCGACTTATCAATGTCTGGTTAACCAAATGTTTAAGGACCAAACTGGAAGGACGATGGAAGTCTATGTGGATGATATGCTCATGAATTCACGACAGTCAAACGACCGCATTCGAGATTTAGCAGAGATGTTCGATATCCTTCGATTCTATAACATGAAAATCAATCCTTTGAAGTGCTCATTTGGTGTTGCGTCGGGGAAGTTCTTGGGCTTTATCGTCAACTCTCGAGGAATTGAAGTTAATCTAGAAAATATTCAGGCCATTCGGGATATACAAGCGCCTAGAACCATTAAGCAAGTGTAGAGTTTGAACGGGAAGGTCGCCGCTTTGAGTCGGTTCATCTCCAGGGCGACCGATAAATGCATTCCTTTCTTTGATTTGATAAGGAAAGGGAAGAGGAATTTCGAGTGGATGCAAGATTGTGAAGGCGCATTCCGAGCTTTGGTGAATCATTTGGAGAGACCCCCTGTATTGTCAAAGCCGATAGACCATGAGGAGTTGTTTATTTACTTAGCTGTATCGCCACATGCCATAAGTGCCACCTTGATTCGTAAGGAGAACTGGATTCAGAGACCGGTGTACTACGTCATTAAACGATTAACGAGGGCAGAAAGAAATTACCTAAAGATAGAGAAATTGGCGTACTGCTTGGTGATCGCGTCTCGCAAGCTTCGCCCGTATTTCCAGGCCCATCCAATCAACGTGTATCCGACCAGCCATTTCGACATGTCCTACAACGACCTGAGATGTTTGGAAGATTACTTAAGTGGAATATCGAACTCAGCCAGTTCGACATTACATATTTGCCGCGAATAGCTATTCAGGGACAAGCATTGGCAGACTTCATAGCGGAGTTTACCAAGCAGGACGAGCCCCCAGAGAATGAAGTAATCCTTGCAGTGCGATGGAAGATGTACACCGATGGAGCAACTAATGACCATTTTTCTGGAGCTGGAATTGTTCTCGTAACCCCTAACCGGTCAATCTGTTATGCTCTGAAGCTTGATTTTCCTGCTACAAATAACGAAGCCGAATATGAAGCGTTGATCGCCGGGCTAAAACTCGCAAGGGAGATCGGAGTAAAGTCTCTTGAAATCTTTTGTGACTCACAACTGGTGGTATATCAAGTAAGGGGAGATTATCAGGCTAAGGGACAACGACCTGCCCCATATCTTACCCGAGTTCAGGAGCTGTTGGCGGATATCGAGTACTATGACATTTTGCATATCCCATGTGAGCGGAATGGAGAAGCCGATTCATTGGCAAAGCTCGCGAGCACTGGTGATGCGCAACAAATAGGCTTGGTTCCAGTCGAGACATTGCACACCCCAAGTATAGATATAATGGAAGTTGACCAAATACAAGAGACCGAGCCAAAGAGGGAATCATGGATGACTCCATTTAAAGAATACCTGTTGCATGGAATCTTGCCGGAGAAGAGAAATGAAAAGCGACAAGTCCTTCGCAAAGCTTCACGGTATATTATGCAGGAAGGAACTATGTACAGAAAGGGGATTTCCGTTCCCTTACTCCGGTGTATCGCCTACGATGAGATAAAGCGCGTCTTAAGAGAAGTCCATGAGGGGGAGTGTGGCGATCACACTTGGGGGCATACTTTAGCAAAAAAGATACTCCGTTATGGATACTACTGGTCGACTATGAACTAGGATGCAGCTGACTATGTTAGACGATGTGAAAAATGCCAGATAGTAAAAGTGCCAAGAGCCCCGCCGATGAAGATTACACAAATGGTCAGTTCATGGCCATTCTCTATGTGGGGTACCGACATCATCGACTCTCTACCAATCTCCAAAGGTGGCGCGAAGTACACGATTGTCACGGTTGACTACTTCACCAAATGGGCCGAGGCGGAGCCGTTAGCCACGATTACAACCAAGAAAGTTATTAACTTCGTTGTTCGAACATCATATGTCATTTTGGTCTTCCACGGACTATCGTGACTGACAATGAGACTCAATTCAATAGCGTCGAATTTAAAGAGTTTTGTCGAAGGTGTCATATTGAGAAGAGGTTTTTGGCGGTCGCTCACCCTCAGGTGAATGGATAGGTCGAAGCTGTAAATAAGATTATCAAATCTATTCTGAAAAAGCGTTTGGAGAAGGCTAGAGGCAAGTGGGTGGATGAGCTTCCCACGACACTTTGGGCCTACAGGACCACACACAAGTCCGCGACCGGCCATACTCCATTTGCTCTTGCTTACGGAGCCGAAGCAGTTATTTTAGTAGAACTCGAAGTCCCTTCCCATCGGGTGACTTACTATGATCCCAGAATAAACCAAAATCTCTTATTGGAGTCATTAGACTTTATCGATGAGAAGCGCGAGGAGGACGATTTGAGAGCAGCTGCACATCGACATCGAATCGCCCAGTACTATAATACAAAAGTCCGATCGAGAACCTTTGAAGTTGGTGACCTTGTCCTGAAACGAGTTTTCCCGGCCCCATCGCACATGAACCCGACATGGGAAGGGTCATACGTCATTGAACAGAGGCTTGGAGAAGGAACTTTCAAGCTAGCGTCTGTTGATGCCATAACACTTCCAAGAGTGTGGAATAGCGAGCATTTACGGCGCTATTTCACCTAGACTATTTCTTTTATATTTCAGTACTAGTTACTTTTGAAATTTGCTTTGTTGTTTGACCTTTTTAATGTGTAATAAGGCGAATTATTCTACTTCTTTTCATATGATGAATAAAATCTTGAAGCTTCCTTTGCATAAGCTACTATTATTATGCATTCGAACTAATTGATGTCGATATCTGTGATGTGTGAACAGATTCACGAAGTTTACAGTAGATCAATCATACCAATCCCCAATGGGATCGAACGAGGTGAGCTTTGTAAGTTTGCTCGCTAGCGATTCCCATAGTCGAATCGAAAAGTGAAGCTCCCAATAAGGAACAAAGGTTGTCGACAATGAGCGGACTAGAAAATCCTAAGTCCCAGACTACGGACTAAAAAAAAATTCTAAGTCCCTGACTGCGAACTAGAAAATCTCATGTCCCCGACCGCGGACTTAAAAAATTCCAAGTCCCTGACTGTGGACTAGAAAATCCCAAGTCCCCGACTGTGTACTAAAAAAATTCTATGTCCCTGACTACGGACTAGAAAATCCCAAGTCCCCGACCACGGACTAAAAAATTCTAAGTCCCTGACAGCGGACTGGAAAATCCTTAGTTCCTGACTGCAGACTAAAAAAAATTCTAAGTTCCTGACTACGAACTAGAAAATCCTAAGTCCCTGATTGCGGACTAAAAAAATTCTAAGTCCCTGACCGCGGACTAGAAAATCCCTAGTCCCCGACTGCGGACTAAAAAAATTCAAAGTCCCCAACTGTGGATTAGAAAACTCTAAGTCCCCGAATGCGGACCAGAGTATAAATCATTCGACAGAGGAATGACTGCCACGGGCGAAAACGCGACTGCCTGCACTGAAAACTCCGAGTCTCCGGAACACGGATTAGAGTATGGGCGATGGGAATATAGCTGACCACCTGCGAAAAATTCTAAGTCCTCAGACCGCAGTCTAAATCAAAAACCCAATGGGTGGACGAACGAATTTCGACTGTTCTCTATCCCACGAATTCCAATCTCAAATCGACAAAGAAGACTCGAACTGTTAGCGGCAAGCATAATCGTTCGTTATAGTTCCAGCTTGGCGTTGCTTATGACTTAAGACGACGTCTACAGAGAGGCTTTGAGATGGAGATAGTGAATTATTAATGAGACTTATGAAAATTATTACAAGTACATGAAATGGGAAGTAATTACTCTACTGTTGAAGTAATAATTCACGTCATGATTAATCAAAAAGAAAAAACTTTTATTCACTATCTCAAAAATTCGTTATAGATTATTCAAAAGTTCGGGATCCACGCCCGTACACCTACTACTAAGAAAAGAAACACACGCCCAACTTATCCAAACTATGTACAATGACACAAAACACTAACTATATCTTCGACTTCTTCTCCTTCTTCGGTTTTCCAGGAGTTGAATCAGTGGAGCGTCTTTTCCGGGACCCTTTGCTGCCCTTGGCGGAGACGCTTGAAGAAAAAGGACGAATTTCAATAGGAATTGTCCCGCCAGGTGGGATGACCTACAAAGGTGAAGGAATAGGATCTTCGGTTGCGACCACGGGCTCCGTTTTAACTTTGTACTTCGATCTCTCTTCCTCTTCGATCTGCTCCATCATACTGCTTTTGGCAGTGTAAAAACAGTATGCTCCAAGGCACCCATGATCACAACATCGTCCCACTCTTTGCCAAGGGACGGGTCCTCAGGTTTATCCTCCTTGAGTGCATCGATGACTCAAGCATCAGGCCCCGGAATATCTGCAACAGCCAGAGCCTCGGCCACTTTCTCTTGCTGCTCCGTGGCGACATCACTCCTAGCCTCCTAGGAGTTTGCCCTAAACCGAGATGACCTGTAAAAGTTAGTTAAAGCGCAAGCATTAGTCAACGACTGTTATATGCCAAAAATAACAACCTTTTGAATTCAAGAAAGTCCAGTACGATACCAGCATCCGGTTGGCTCTCTATGGTCATCAGAGTGCTCCCTTCAAGAATGGGAGATAACATTTGTGGACTGAGGCTAGGTCTGTTTGGATTGTAGCCGATATGTTGCTCCGAAGGCTGAGAAGATGGTGTTCCGACCATCTGAGTAGGAGAAGGACCCTTGAGATCAGTCCTAGAAGAACCAGCGATGTCCTCTCTTTCTTTGTCAGGTGCAGGAGCCATAGAGAACTGAAGCTTCGTGGCGGCCAGGTCAGATGGCTCGTTTCCTCGGAGCACTTCTTGCGTGAGTGCCTCCTCATTAAGTTCTGCCACTCCCAACTCATCCCTTTTGATTTTGGTGATAACCTCCCAGGCTTCGGCGAGCGATTCAAGATATCCTTCGTCTATAAAAGTCAAGTCCCGATGAAGAATAACTTTGGCATTATATTCAGCAATGAGTGGATCGAACAAGTTCTTAATTTCTTCTCTACCGGACTCGGTGGCAGCTTCCACCCGAGAGTCGGCTTCTTCCAGCACTTCTTTTCTGCCCACTTCGCGGGCTATTTCTTTCAAGGCTTTGATCCGAGCAAGTTGTTCGCCAAGTTTTTTTTTTAAGTTTCTCGCCTCCACGATCTCCTCGCAGTATCTCTGCGATTCTTCCCGTGCCTCGATTTTTTCCTCCCTCTCTTTGAACAATAATTTTTCTAGCTCCTTAACGTGGCGAGCTAAGACATCTTTCTCCTTTTGTAAGGAGTCCTTCTTTCAGGCTAGAGTGCCACTGCGGTGGAGCACTGCATCAAGTTCCTTTTTGTTCGAAGTTTTCAAATGACTTACAGCCTCCGTTATTTCTTTCGCATTCTTCTCTGCCGCTGTAAGTTGGGCTTTATATTCGAGCAGCTTAGCATCTTGAAGTTTGATGATATCTTTGTCGTGAATGGCCTCCAACTTGAGGCGATCAATTTCATGCCGGCGCTCGATGGAAACTTCGGAGACTTTCTCAGCTAAGTGAATGAACGCTGCATGCTGGACATACACGTCATTCATACATGCTAATGAGCTCTCTTTGGCACTTCCTAGAATTACATGTACGGAGGAGAGGAACTTAAGTCCATCAAAGCAGATTTTTAGAAAAGTAGCTTTAAGTTCAGCCAACTTTTCCGCTGTAATAGGATCATGAGCAGGAACCGGCGAAAGCGGATTAGAAGTAGCAAGCAGATGCTTGCCGGAACCATGCTCAAGTGATTGCCTTGAACTGGATGACTTGGAAAGTTGGTCGTGAGGCGCAGCAGCTTGAGAACCCCGTCGTGAGGACTTATCTCTGCTATGAGCGGGAAGGTGTGATTGATTGTCATGGCGAGGAGCATGTGGTTGAGACTTCCATCTGGATGAGGAAGAAGACTCTCAAGAATAGTAGTCTTTGTCTTGCCCGTCGTCTTTGTCTCTGCGTCTTCCCGAATCGGAATCTCGACCCGAACGATAATAAGTGGAAGAGCCCCGGAGATGGTCAAAAGCGAAAGAGTGTGACATTGCACCTGTAAAGGAACCAAATAGGAGCATATTAGAAGTTGAAACACGAGGAATTAATCACATGTGTATGGTGAAGTGCGAATGTCTGTGTGTGTCCTAGTGTTTCCCCCCGACGGACCAGTAACATTGGCTTTACTCATTGGAGTTGCCTCCTCTTTGTTGGAAGGTTGCATGCCTTCGCCGCTTCTCATGGGAGAGTTGAGCCCTTCAACGTTAATGTTAGCAAAGTTGTAATTTAATATATCATCCGAAATCGGAATGTCAGAGAGTCCCTTCAGCAAACTTTCCATTTGCTTGGAAGACGATTCCTTTTTGATTGGGGTTATGACGAATTATGGATTTGCCCCGACCTTGCTCTTCCGCAACTTGTAGAACAACCTTTTTCTCCTCTTCGGGGAGTTTGCATTTGGCTGGTCTATGGCGCTTCGACTACCGGCGCTTTTCCAAGGCCTTTGCCTCTCAGTCCCGCATCTTGAGGTTCTCTTATCTCTCCTTCAATGTCTTCCCGGGTTCCCTCAACTGGGGGTACCACATGGTCACTTGCTTCTACCCTTCTTTCAACAACAATTCTTGGGACCACTTTGCTACCGGGAAGCCTAATTTTGTAGTCATCTTCCAATAGCCCAAACAATGAGAGCAGCTCATCAATGACAAGGAGATTGATGTCCCGATCCTCAACGGGAGTGGCACGAATGGCCGCGACGGCCCTGGAATACTCGACGCCTTCAGGTCGAGGGCAGTCACCTGAAAGAACTGGAGATATTAGTATAATTAAGAAAGAAGTTACGACTTGAATCTTTGAACTAAAGACGAAGACAAGAGTAGCACTCACGTCCTTCCAACCATCTCCTTGCAAAGTTGAGAGGACATCGTACATAGAACCATTCGTGTTTGAATAGAGAAAGCTTATTCCATGCGCTTGTTAAGACTTGGCAGTTGGGCGAGGGTTCAAGGAAGACATATGAAGGACTCCCAGTCCGCCTTTTGAAATTGTAGATGTATCCGATGTCTTTAGTAGTTGGCGGATGGAATAGGACATTCATGAAGAGAAGAAAAGTGCCATGGATAAAGGCGTAACTATTAGGGTGCAGTTGAGTAGGAGCGATCCCCATGTATCTCAACATTTCCCAAACGAAGGAGTTGAAGGGTGGCACGCATCCAGCCTAGCACATGAAGTTGTTGTAAGAAGTATATCCGGCTGGGGGCAAGTGAGGCATGTCTTGCCTCGATGGAACTATAACTTCTTCGAAAGGAATTCCATGGATGGAACATAATCGACGAAGAGCGGCTTCGTCGATTCTAGACTCTTGTAAGTCAACCGGATTGTTTAGGACAATAGCTCCCTCAATGGCATCAGGAGTCGGGTTAATAATTTCTGTAGGAAAAACTGGAATGTCGGAAAAAAGATTTGTTTGCGGGTCGGATGCCCCTACTTGGTCTATTTGATGACTCAGAGCAGGTTTATCGGATAGGGTGGCGGAGCTTGATCTCGCGGCCGATTCAGAAGACATTATGGTGGAGCGCTCCATGTAACTTGAGATCTATGTCAGCTATACTTAGTAGACAATCAATATTAGAAATAAAAACCTATTCCCCCCGTGTTGTGTGTGAACTAGTGTAGTGCAATTTGAAACAAACATAAATAGTTTAAAATCAGAGAAGCAAAAGCAAAATGTCGAAACTTGGAGATTTCGTCCAGAGAGACCGTCATCGCTGACCGTCTCAATTGACGAGAAAGTTGGTCGGCTACCAAAGCTTTAGGATCAGATGCTGACATTCTGATTTATGAAGTTTGTTGTTCAAATTCGTTTAGCTAGTTTTTTTACTTAGTACATGTTGGGCAGTCCAAAAGTTTGTTCGTTTAAGCTTAAGTTCGTCGGTCCAAGTATGTAAGTCGTGTTGTGTTAGGTCGTTTTATGTTCGAGCAAAGCAGTATGCAGTTAAATGTTTGAACGACTTGAGTTTAACTGGTTTTTATAGTCAACACTGATCCCTACTTTGTATGCCGATCCCTATGCCCCATCCTCGTAACCGATCCCTACACCTCAACTCAAATGAGAACACCAATCCCTTCCTTTTGGTTCGTCAACGACCCATATGTTTAAACTCTCATTACCGATCCCTTCCTTCTAGCCTATATGCGATCCCTATACTTAATCTTTCATGACGAACCCAACTTTTTAATTCCTAAGCCGATCCCTATGGATAAGCCTCTACACCTACCTCTCATAAGGCCCTTATCTACGCCGATCCCTAACGCCAGCTATTCCCATCTCATCACCAAGTAGCCAAGTACCAAACCCTCCTTCTAGCTCCCTTTTCTCCTCGTCCCTCTTTCTTCCTCGTTCCCTATTCCTTTCTCTTCCTTCTCTAGTGCCTTCTTCTCCTCGCTCAGTCTCGCCTAATCTAAATAAGCCCACTGATTTGCTCGCCCAGGGTCAAACGTACGTGAAACCCTAAATCCATGACTTAACTGATGTGATCGTGAGAGGAAATTATACCTATTTGATATAGGTTGCGAGGTCGAAACTTGGATTAAAGACGAATTGATGGTAATGGAGATCAGAGATGTGGTCTCGCACTTAAATTTGAGTTTAAAGAGAAGCTTGTCTTCTTTAAAAGCGTTCGGTTGGGTGGAGAACAAGGGAAAAAGGGCTTAAGTACTAGGAAGGTAAGGTGAAGAGATAAAGGAAAGAAGTGCGAGTTTTTACATGGGTGATGGAAGGGGAAGAGGAACCGGTCATACCAAGTGACCCGGTCATGAGATTGAAAAGGGATCGGCCTCGAGGCTCGCCGATCCCTATCCACACAGACTCACCAAGGGATCGACACACTGAATGCCGATCTCTCCTATATAAAAAATATATATATGTAACAATGTAATATAAAAAAGAAAGAAAAGGAGTGATATGCATGAATGATGGATATAAGTGAAATAAAAAAGAGGGTAGAAGGAAATGGTAGATATTTGAAAACCAAATAGTGACCGATATCGTGAAGGTTAGACTGCAAACGAAAGCATACAGAATAAAACAGCTTGGCAAAGACCAGCGAACATCTGAGCGTGTCCGGAAGCCAACAATAGAAACGTGTATGTGGACGTGCACAGAAGGGATTTAAGGGTTTAACCTTTTGGAATTAACTAAAATGGCGGTTTAGCTTGAAATGATTAAGTTTGAAGTCGAATCAGAAGAAAGACTGCAAATTTCACATGACCAAATCTATGCATACTAATGGAATACGACATCAGACTTGTATCATCGGAGATTAATAAAGGAACAATGATCAACCAGAAAGTTGGAGAGACTTATTTCCGAGAGCCTATGTTTTTCCAAATCAAAGCACGTCATGTTACTCACAAGACGTACTTTGGGGGGAAAGTGTTACCCGGTGCCATGACCCGGCTATATTAGACTGGTCGCATGGGCCGGACTCCACTGTTGATGAGAAGGATGGTCATAAGACAACAACCACATGACCAAAATATAATGTCCGAGCAGTTGTATCAAGCCCAGGATGAATAGGGCTAATAGATAGATAATGCAGAATGTCGGAACCATGGAGTTTAGTTTGGTTGGGATAGGGATCGACATGGATATTGGTTAAATTGGACGAGAAAGTGAAGGGGTCGGTATACGCTTGAGGTGATGGAGGATCGACATGGATACATGGCAAAATGGTTAGTTTGAATGGAAGTATAAAGGGATTGGTATGAGTTGTAAAACTAGAGGGATCGACATGTTGATGGTCATGGGAAATGGATCGGCGTGGTTTGTTCGTAGGATATGGATTGGCATAAGCATGGTGGTGTGACTCGTGGAGGGATCAGTAGGGCATGGCTCGTGAAGTGTGGATCGACATAGTATATTCAGGAGGAATGGGTCGGCATAGTGATCATGGCGTGGTTGGTGGATGGATCGGCATGATACACTCATGGTATAAGGTTTGAAATGGCATGGTGTGTAAGGGATGGATCGGCACACATTGGGAGACCAGAAGGGATCGGCACAACCTAGAACATGTTAAGATTCGAATTGAAGTATTACAAGAACTAGAGCTCCATGCATCCAATCGCCTTGACATTTGAAACACCATCATTATAGACCAAAAGGGAACTACCACAGGGATCGCTAGCCTAAACTCGACTCATGGAGGGATCAGTACTAATCCCTAACCATTGAGAGTTGGGCCTAGCCCTCCCTATGGTAGGCCCATATGGTTGGGGAGGTCCAGATGCCGATGTTTCAGTCAGATTGGAGGCCGCCTTCATCTATAAATACAGACACATGGTCCATTTTAAGGGACTTTGGACGCTGTTAGTTAAACTCTACCATTATTGTAACTGACTTCCTCCATTTTTCTCCGATCTCTTGTTATTTCTTGTTGTTCGTAATGGTAATCAAGTGAATTGAGAAGCAATAAAGAGAATATTCAAAGTGGACGTAGGTAATCAACACCGAACCACTATAAATCTTGTTGTTTTTGCTTTCTGCTGGGTTTTCTTTGATATATTGTGATTCTCCTCTGTTTTCATTTAATTTTTTCATTTATTCCATTACTTAAATCTATTCTTGGGTGTTTATGGCCAATTTGGTTGCAAACTCTAAACAATTGTATAGTAATCCAAACAACATTAGTAACACAAACGCCAACATAATAAAACCATAGTCAACTATACATAATGTAGTAATAATGATAATGCATCAATACGATCTCATAAAATAATATATGTGATAAATAAAATCAACCATTAATCACATATTAAACCCATTCAAAATATCATATTTACAATCATTGTTTTCTTTTAAGTATAACATCATTTTTATTATTGTTTATCAAAAATTCGCCTTTTATTTACCATAAGAAAATAATAATTCTTCCAAAATTATAATATACCTAAAAATACTTTATTGTAATCTTATTATTCCAAATCTCTCCAAACATTGTATTTAATATTAAAAATAGTAATTTCATCAAATTACCTTTTAAATCAACAGTATTATTATTTTATGCCAAAGTAATAATATTCATATTAAATCTCTTTAATATACTCCAAAACTAGTTCATTTCCATTTATTTCAAAACAGTGTAATTTCCACAAAAACCATATTATTACTTATAAAATCTCACTTTATTGAATAATAATAATAAACATTTCAAATTAAATTTAAAATATATTCTTCGTTATTATTTATGGATTTCCCTAAAAATTCATAAATAATAACCTTACTAAATATTTCCATTTAATTTCGTTTCATTTCATTCAAACACTGTTATTTATAAACATCACACAAAACTATAAATAACCACTTTAATTATTTATTATCTTATTTTCTCATTATTGCATAATTTTACTTATTTTATTTGAATGAATAACAATCATATTTTAAATCCATAATTAATTACGATTAAAAATCCAATAATACAACAATCAACAATAAACAATTAACCCATAGCTCAGCTTATCCAAAATATCCAAACAGTTATTAAATATCGCAACATAGATTAACAATTATAATTTTCCATCAATAGATATCCATTTTATTATTTAAATTCAATTAATTAAATAAAATAAATAATACTAACGCGCTTTTTTCAACTATCTCGAAACTCAGCAAAAACATACCATATTGTTCGGAATCTTGCCATGAGCCTAATGGAAGAAACCACGTGTGAATCAGAGTGTATGTGAGAGATATCAAGAATAGAAGGTGTATGAATTTTATTTATAATTTAACAATTAATAAGTGTAAATACGTATACAATACCGTATACGCTCCTATCCCCTTCTCCCTCATCGCTCAAAACTACCTCTAGACAGCCCATTATGAATGCCACCACACATCGAACCACATCACCATACCCAGATCAGCCACCACTGGACCTGCCACCCAAAGTTGCACCTCTGATGGCCACACCGAGCCTCCCTATTGTAGGAAATTGCACAGCCGCCGCATCCAATTCATAACCCTAGTCGAATTTTCGGCCTAAATCCAAGCACCATCTCCCTAATTCGACCCAGTAGATCAACTGCTTGTGAACTCCTCTCCGCGACTATACCCTTCGATCGCCCTGTAATTGCAAATCCACTGTTGAATCAAATTCCCTAAAATGAATGGTTAAGAAGAAATTGCCAATTTCTGGTCAACCGAAGCCTCTTCGCCTTGTCAAGAGCTTTCCAATGATATATAACTCGATAGGGTTTGGATACTTTAAATTTTAAGTTAATTTGTAATTAGAGATAATCATCTGCCATTAATAGGTGATTAAGGAATTTCAAAATTTAGAGGGAAAAAATGAAGATCAAGGTGATGGCTAGGGTTTCGTAGCCTTAAATATATAGTCATTAGGCTGGGTTATGGGCTGTGTATTCAGTTTGGCCCGAAACAGCTATTTACGCTAGTTAAACGCTATAATACCTCTATTTCACAAACCATAACTCCGAATATATCAAAACCATATATCAAATTAATCGTCTTGGGAAGACCTTCGCAATGCTTATAAATATGATACCCAGTTCATCCATTTTATTAAAAATTCACTTTTAATTAATTTAATATTTTGAATGTTGAATTTGTGGGTCGTTACATTCTTATTCTTCCTCCTTCAAAAAATTGCACTCTCGCAATTACCCAAATACATCAATCACAAGTAGTACATATCGACCATATTACATCATCGATTACAACACAAAACAATTCATTCACAACAATGAATTTAATTTTCTACATATACATATTATAGTTACACATGTACTTCCAAATCATTAATCCAAAATAGAATATATAAAAATAACAATCCATCAACAAAGGATGGAATAATATCGATCATAAATTAATCCACATCATGCATCTCAATAATTCTACCTTAATTGACAATATTTAGAGTCCACAACAAACATAAGCCGATTCAAACATGCATGTGGAAATAAATGAATGCACATAAATGAACAATCGGTATAGCTCATAAAAATTAAAGCGCACACACATTAGAAAGGGCAATCACCGCATCACCATATCAACAAATAACACGTGTGTGTTAATCTCTATTGTGACTACACATCCATCCTAATATATGTATCTTCAAAGTCATTAATGAACTTTCTCATAGTCTTATTCTCAAAATACTTGGCGTACCTCTTCATTCTTACACCTTCCAAAATAATCCATGTACTCCCTCATGGCTACATCCTCAAAATAATATCATAGGTGTCAAGAAGCATAGACCTCACACAGATGGTTAAAAAGTATAGACCCGCATAGATGGTCAAGAAGCATAGACCCTACATAGACAGTCAAAAAGTATAGACCCACATAGATGGTCTAGTACCAAGCACCCTTAGATACGTGATAACTCGAATGATCCACACAGATGGTCAACGACTACTCAATGTTCCGAATACACAAATGGCTAGGGATTGGACACACACAGATGTCCAAAATACGGGTACACACAAACTACCCTGTCCCAAAAATGAGAAAATATCGTAACCTCTGAGTTACCCACAATCCCTTGGCATGCATCCACATTGGAACTTACTTTGTTCCATTCTCCAGATCTCATTGAATATCCGATCTCGCAATCCATTTTTAGCAATTCCTTTTTGATGGCAGAGATCATTCACCTAAATGCCAAAGTGGGACCTACTAGTGAAGAGAATTCCATACATTTTAAGAGTAAAACATTTACAAAAATATTTTTATCTCAAATCAAAGCTTCCATCTCCTTTTAAAATAAAAATCTATTTCTTCCATTTATAAAACATCTTTCTAGAAACATAAATTTGAAAAAATATCATTATTATATATATATATAATTAAATCGTAAAAATTTCTTTTAAATAGAAACTCTTTGTTTTAATATATTTATGGAAGTCGGTAATCGTAAAAAAATATATTTGTAAACATACTTTAAAAACTCTATAATGAACCTCCCGCTTATCCTTAATCCTTAAATGGTACCCATCAAGTCTTTAACCATCAAAATTTTCCAATCATTATTATCCATCTTCAAGGAACATCTTCATATCTCTTATTCTATTTCGATATCCACTCTTCCATAGCTTAGGAAACTATGCCATTCCACTATGACTAAGTCAAATATGTCCCTTAACCTCTTCCAATCATACAATTATCATACATAGCAGACAAACAAACAAGCACACAGTAAACAAACAACAGTATTATTATTTTATGCCAAAGTAACAATATTTATATTAAATCTCTTTAATACACTCCAAAATTAGTTCATTTCCATTTATTTCAAAACAATGTAATTTTCACAAAACCATATTATTATTATTTATAAAATCTCACTTTATTAAATAATAATAATAAACATTTCAAATTAAATTTAAAATATATTCTCTATTATGATTTATGGATTTTCCTACAAATTCATAAATAATAACCTTATTAAAATTTCACAAGTTAATTTAATTTCATTTCATTCAAACACTGTTATTTACAAACATCACTCTAAAACTATAAACAATCACTTTAATTATTTATTTATGTTACTCATTATAACATAATTTCACTTATTTTATTTTAATGAATAATAGTCATACTTTAAATCCATAATTAATCACGATTAAAAATCCAATAATACAACCAGCAATAAACAATCAAACCATGGCTCAACATATCCAAAATGTCCAAAATATCCAAACAATTATTAAATATCGCAGCATAGATTAATAACAATAATTTTCCATCAACAGATAGCTATTTTATAATTTAAATTCAATTAATTATATTAAATAAATCATATAAACGTGCTTTTTTCAACTATCTCCAAACTCAGCAAAACCAATACCATATTGTTCGGAATCTCGCCATGAGTCCAATAGAAGAATCTGTGCGTGAACAAGTTTGTGAGAGATATCAAGATTAGAAGGTGTATGAATATTATTTATAATATAACAATTAATAAACGTAAATACGTATACAAACCATATGCGCTCCCATCCCCTTCTCCCTTATCGCACGAACCCAACCCCAGGCCACCTATTTTGAACACTACCGCACGTTGAACCATACCGCGGTAGCCAGATCGTTCACCACCACTGGACCCAGCACCTACAGTCGCACCTCCGATGGCCATGCCGAGCCTCCCTATCGCTGGGAGATGCACAGCCGCCACACCTAATTCGTAACCCTTGTCGAATATTTGGCCCAAATCCAACCGCCATCTCCCTGATCCGACCCGGTAGATCGACTGCTCATCACCTACTCTCTGCGACTATTCCCTCTGATCATTATATAACTACAAATATATTGTTGAATCAAAATCCCTAAAACGAATGGCTGAGAAGAAATTGCCAATTTCTAGTCTATCAGAGCCTTGGATGGAAAAACAAATTTCACACGCCTCTTTACCTTGTCGAGTGTCCAACGATGTATAATTCAATAAGTTATGGACAATTTGATTTTTAAGTCAATTTGTAGTTACAGATAATCATTTGCCATTAACAGGCGATTGAGAAATTTCGAAAATTAGACAGGAAAAATGAAGATCGAGGTGATGGCTAGAGTTTTGTAGTCTCAAATATATAGTCATTAGGCTGGGTAATGGGATGTGTATCTAGTTTGGCCAGATACAGCTATGTACGCTGTTTAAACGCTGTAATGCCTTTATTTCCCAAACCGTAACTTTGAATATAGAAAAACTATATATCAAATTGATCGTCTCAGAAAGGCCTTCGCAACAATTATAAATATGATACCTAATTCACCCCTTTAATTAAAAATTAACCTTTAATTAATTTAATATTTTTGTAATGTTTAATTTGCGGGTCATTACAGTCTGTAAGTGATGAGTTTGACCAAACAATCACACCATCAGCTAAGGCGATGTATAAACGTTAATTTTCAAAGTGCTTGATATTTAGCACCAACCGAACACACACTTGTGAGTTGCACAACTGAATCTATGTAGTTTCTAAAATAACTCCCTATTTAATTGATTTATAAAGTGTTATAAATCAATTAAATTAATTGATATGATTATTATATTAATTATTGAGACTTTTAGTGTTTGGGATGCCTTTAGTAATTTTGGTAGCCATTTGAAAATTTTAGGGTGCTTCTATTAATTATTTGGATGTATATGTAATTTATTTGTACAGACTAATATTAAATAAGATTAATATTAAAACATTATATAAATGTTGATTTAACTAATAATTAGGGCCGAAAGTTTTTATGGTTAGGGGGGACAGTTGGGATTGACTTAGACTATGAGGTGGAGTAGTTTGATTTATAAAAATTGTTAGGAACTGGAGATAGTGGTTTTGATGACAACAACCTTTCATAAAAAAGGAGGAGATTGTTAGGAACCGGAGATAGAGGTTTTGATGACAATAACCTTTGTAACTTATTTTATTATAACTTATATACTAACACTATTGTCTTGATATATATGAATGTTATTATGCAGGATATATATAAGGCAGGTACAGATTATTGAAGACTGTACAATATAAAGATCAAGAATGAAGAAATCAAGTTTGAAGACTCATGAGTATCAAGATTAAGATAAGTGTCTAGTTTTGTTAAAACTTCATAATAGCGTGGAAATCTTCATTCCAAATTTCATTTGGGATGGAACCCATTTCTATCTTCTTAGTGGCTTACAAATCCACGACAAGTAGCTTACAAACCTACGACAAGTGGCTTACAAACCCACGAACATCCTGGTTTTGTACAAGTTCTTGAGTCCTGATGTGATTAAATATTCTACAGGAAGAAGCTTGCAAAACTACTTCAAAATGGTTTTTCAAAATGATTTTCAAAATGTTTTAGCCTTAAAAATTATCTTTTCAAATGATTTTCAAAAAGATGTTTTAGCCTTAAAATATTCTTTGTTTTTTTTAAATAAACTCTTGTTTTAAACTTCGTTTGTTTTTAAACTATCTTCTGATTTTTAAAAATTCTTTTATAGTATATACATACTTGAGATTTAAAATCGAATTTATATATACATTCTAAAAATATAATTTTCTACTCTTCTTTATTTTAAATCATAGGAAAATTAGTTTATTTTACTCCAGAATCATTTCATCTTGTTTTCCTTTCAATACCATTTTCAAAACAAATTTTACATTGTTTTTAACTAAGGGATGTCGACATCATGGGATACCCCATGTCGACATGGTGGCCGTTAAAATCAAAAGTTTCAATTTTCAAAAGAAGTGTCTATTCGTTTAAATCTCTTCATGAATGATTATGACCGTTACTGGTCTATAAATAGCCTTTACAAATGAATTTTTTAACTAACTATTTTTCTTATTTTTTTCACTCCTTCTTCTCCACAAATCCATATTCTAAAATTTTCATATTTTTAAGATCGTGCTGAAATTCTACCGAATTCTCAAGTGAATCAAATTAGAATCTCATTCTTGTTTGATTCTATGCCCTCTCTCGAAGATCAAAGTGCTATTCAGAGTTATATGATCAATTTGTAATCAAAAGTTTATCGAGTCTCTCTATAAGGTGTGGTTGTGCTTGGAAATCAATTGGGTGATCTTGTGTCCCGTAAATCAAGAGAGTTTGCCCTGGACTCGAAGACATGAGGGTACCTCAAGGCCTTTAGAAATTGAGGATTATAATCTCGACATTGGTATAATAAAAATCTGTACAAGGTGTTTGCCTTGGTGCAGGACTGGACGTAGGGTAACTCCGAACCAGTATAAAATCCGGTGTGTTCTTTCCTTTTACTGCTTTTTATTTACTTTCTGCATCTGTGTTTGATTCTGTTATTGTTCTGTGATTAAGTTCTGCATTTGTTTATGTCATAATTTTTAAAATAGTCCATATAAGTCTTAGAATCCATTAAACACTATTCACCCCCCTCTAGTGTTAAATTAGCCTTAAGATCCTTAATCCGCATTCCCTTTCAATTGGTATCGGAGCATAGGTTTTCATAGTTATCATAATTTGAAACTTGAAAAGTTAAAAATGGCATTTTTAGAAAATTTTGTTAATACTAGTTTGAATTTATGAATTTCATCAAAGTATCATAAGTCTGCATATAGCTTTTATGAAAAATCAAGTTATCTACCGAATTGGTTTGTTATGCAGGAACAGACATGTTACATGGCTTTTGAAGAATCAACAACCAATGGACAAACTGTGCAAATTGAGAAAGATAAATGGATACTTGATAGTGGCTGTTCAAGGCATATGACTGGAAATCCCGAGATACTCAATGACATTATATATCAAGATGGTGGATTGGTCAACTTTGGAGATAACTCAAAAGGATATGTGATTGGCATCGGCAATGCCAGTAATTCTAAAACTTCGCTTATTTCTAATGTTTTGCTAGTTAGGAATTTAAAACATAATTTGCTTAGTATAAGTCAACTATGTGATAAAGGATTTAAAATTAAATTTGGAAAAGATAAGTGTCACATCGAAGATAATAAGTCAAATATTATCTTTGAAGGAATTAGGAAGAAAAACATTTACATCCTTAGTACGAAAGTTTCAAATGATAACTTTTGTCTTTTGGCTAATACAAGTGACCCTTGGAATTGGCATAAAAGATTTGGTCATTTAAATTTCAAACTGTTATCTAGGTTATCAAAACTTGACTTAGTTAGAGGTCTTCCCAAGTTAAACTTTAAAGTAGATAGTATATGTGATGCTTGCCAATTAGGAAAACTTAAGAAAAGTTCATTTAAATTAAAAGATATGATTTCTACTTCTAAACCTCTAGAACTACTTCATTTAGATTTATTTGGTCCATCTAAAGTTCAATCAATTAATCACAATAAATATGGTTTTGTAATTGTAGATGATTATTCTAGATATACTTGGACAATTTTTCTTAAACTTAAAAGTGATGCTTTTGAATTATTTAAGAATTTTGCTAAAAGAATTCAAAATCAACTTTCTTTAAAAATAAAAACTATTCGTAGTGATCATGGTGGAGAATTTACTCATAATTTCTCTTTTCCAAGAACCCCACAACAAAACGGAGTGGTAGAACGTAAGAATAGAACGATTCAAGAGTGTGCTAGAACAATGCTTTTTGATAGTAACTTACCTAAAAGCTTTTGGGCTGAAGCAGTCGCTACAGCTTGTTATATATTAAATAGGATTTTAATTAGACCATTAACTAATAAAACACCATATGAATTACTTTACAATAAGAAACCCATAGTAGCTTATTTTAAAGTTTTTTGTAGTAAGTGTTTTATTCTTAATACAAAAGATAATTTAGATAAATTTGAATCTAAATCCGACAAAGGTATCTTTATCGGATATTCTAATAGAAGTAAAGCATTTAGAGTTTATAATTTAAGAACTAACACTATTGAAGAAATAATGCATGTACCTTTTGATGAAAATTTTAAAGATACTGTACAAATAGAAGCTGAAGAAGATTTTGTAACTTTAAATAATGAACCTAATGAAACTAATTGTGAAATCATTCAACCTAATAAAAGAATTAGGCTATTAAAAGATCATCCTGTAGAAAATATACTAGGAAATATTGAATCTATAGTTAAAACAAGAAATCAACTAAATAGTATGAGTAATGTAGCTTTTATATCAACTATTGAACCTAAAAATCCAAAGGAAGCATCATCTGATGATTCGTGGATTCTTGCTATGCAAGAAGAATTGAACCAGTTCACCAGAAATGATGTTTGGGAACTTGTTCCTAGACCTGAGGATAAAAGTATAATTGGAACAAAATGGGTTTATAAAAATAAAACGAATGAACTTGGTGAGGTCATGAGAAATAAAGCTCATTTAGTCACGCAAGGTTATTGTCAAGAAGAAGGAATTGATTATGACGAAACCTTTGCACCCGTAGCAAGACTAGAAGCTACGAGGATTCTACTTGCTTTCGCAAACTACAATAATTTCAAGTTATATCAAATGGATGTTAAAATTGCTTTTCTAAATGGTTTTGTAAAAGTAGATGTTTATGTTGAACAACCTCCACTTTTTGAAGATAATAAATTTCCAAATCATGTATATAAATTAAAGAAAGCTTTATATGGTCTGAAACAAGCTCCTAGAGCATGGTATGAAAGACTAAGATCTTATTTACTACAATCTGGTTTTGAAATTGGTAAAATAGATACAACTCTTTTTATTAAAAGAAACAAAAATAATATTCAATTAGTACAAATATACGTAGATGATATAATAGTTTGGTCAACTAATAACATAATGAATAAAGAATTCTCAGATATAATGACTAAAGAATTTGAAATGAGTCATATGGGAGAACTAAGTTTCTTCTTAGGACTTCAAATCAAATAATTAGATAAAGGAATTTTCATTAGTCAAGAAAAATATGCTAAGGATTTAATTAGTAAATTTGGATTGACCACTTCTAGTGGGAAACCAACTCCAATGACAACTAATGTAGCTTTAAGTAAAGAAGATAAATCAAAAGACGTTGATCAAAAATTATATAGGGGAATGATTGGTTCACTGCTTTATATAACTGCAAGTCGTCCTGACATCATGCATAGTGTCTGTCTCTGTGCAAGATACCAATCTAACCTAAAGAAACTCACTTAAAAGCTGTTAAAAGAATTTTAAGATATGTAAAACATACTTTAGATTATGGTTTATTTTGCCCTAAAAATGATGTATTTGATTTAATTTCATATTGTGATGCTGATTACGCTGGTTGTAAATCAGACCAAAAAAGTACAAGTGGAACTTGTCACTTT
Organism: Allium fistulosum; assembly: GCA_030737815.1. NCBI lineage: Eukaryota > Viridiplantae > Streptophyta > Magnoliopsida > Asparagales > Amaryllidaceae > Allium > Allium fistulosum. Next base: position 847,824,812 of record CM060903.1, read on the forward strand.
CTAGGACATTCTCTGGTTTCCTGGTTTAGTAAGAAGCATAACACTGTATCCTTGTCAACAACTGAAGCAGAATATATATCTGCTGCTTTGGCTTGTTCTCAAGTTATATATATGCAACAAACTTTAAACGATTTTGGATTAAATATAACTAAATCACCAATTTATTGTGATAATACTAGTGCAATAAACCTATCTAAAAATCCAACTCATCATGCTAGAACAAAACATATTGATATTAGACATCATTTTCTTAGAGATAATATAAGTAAAGAAGTCATAACTCTTGAATATATTAATACTGAAAAACAAATTGCTGTATATTAACCAAACCATTAAATGAACAAAACTTTACTAAATTTAGAAGAGAATTAGGTATATGTTCATTAACTGAAATATAAATTATAAATAATACAAGTATAGTTAATAATTAATATAAATAAAAATTTCTCAAAAATTGAACTGGGAATGTCGACATGACCCATCCCCCTATGTCGACATACAGGCCGAGATTTTCAAATTTAAATTTCCCTCTAAAATTAGTTATTTGGTTATATATTTATATATTTCGACTTTTACTCCTTTTCTCTGTTCTATTCTCTGTAATAAACTTCTAAAACGGTAAATTAATGGCTTCCTCTTCTAATAATGAACCTTCTTCACCCACTTCTCCTCATTCTGGCCCTTTCCCACACACGTACGAGTCATCAAATTACAAGAGAAGATGAAAAATTTGCTTCAAATGATGATAGAAATTCAAGTAAGTCAACTGCGAATGGCTAGAGAACAAGAGAGGCAAGGCAGAATCCTTAGGAATTTACAAAACTTCCTTATGGATAACCATGCCAATCCCATTGTCATCGAAGAATCATCACAAGCCATGGATTCTGAAGAAGAAGAGCCTTTAGAAGAACCACAAGAGGATCAAGAAGTAGAACATCCTATACCGAATCCGGATGTTCATATGGACGAAGACGATGGTGTAATTTGCGTTGGTGAGGTCCTTTTTGACGCTAATGGGAACTTGATCAACAGCGTGGAAACTTTTGTCTCCACTATCCAAACTGTTCGTTCCATAAATCACCAATAGTTAAGGGTCCTCGTTAGCGTTTTTCGTTTTTGTTTTTCTCTTTCTTGATTATATATTGGTTTGTTAATTTGTACATAAATGTTATCCTAAAAAAACTAATGTTCTTCTAAAAAAAATCTTTAGTGTATAAATAATCTTGAATTCCATTTAATTTAGGATGCTATATTTTATATCACTCATACATAGTTATTATCCTTTTGTCATATGTTTGTTTATCTCATTTTCTATTAAGTTCAAGGTTTATAGGTTTTTTTTGTTGATGACAAAGGGGGAGAAGTTATATAAAATAGTAGGCTTGGAGTAAGGGGGAGTTGTTGGTGTAAGTGGGAGTTATGGTATGATCGAAGTGGTAAGTATATTTTATAAGGTTGTCATCATCAAAAAGGGGGATATTGTTAGGAACTGGAGATAGTGGTTTTGATGATAACAACCTTTCATCAAAAAGGGGGGAGATTGTTAGGAACCGGAGATAGTGGTTTTGATGAAACAACCTTTGTAACTTATTTTATTATAACTTATATACTAACACTATTGTCTAGATATATATGAATGTTATTATGTAGGATATATATAAGGCATGTACTGATTATTGAAGACTGTATAGTATAAATATCAAGAATGAAGAAATCAAGTTTGAAGACTCATGAGTATCAAGATCAAGATTTCAAGATAAGTGTCTAGTTTGGTTAAAACTTCATAATAGCATGGAAATCTTCATTCCAAATTTCATTTGGGATGGAACCCATTTCTACCTTCTTAGTGGCTTACAAACCCACGACAAGTAGCTTACAAACCTACGACAAGTGGCTTACAAACCCACGAACATCCTGGTTTTGTACAAGTTCTCGAGTCCTGATGTGATGAAATATTCTACAGGAAGAAGCTTACAAAACTACTTCAAAATGGTTTTTCAAAATGATTTTCAAAACTGCTTTTCAAATTGTTTTAGCCTTAAAAATTATCTATTCAAATGATTTTCAAAAAGATGTTTTAGCCTTAAAATATTCTTTTTTTTTGTTTTTAAATAAACTCTTGTTTTAAACTTCATTTGTTTTTAAACTATCTTCTGATTTTTAAAAATTCTTTTATAGTATATATATACTTGAGATTTAAAATCAAATTTATATATACATTCTAAAAATATAATTTTCTACTCTTCTTTATTTTAAATCATAGGAAAATTAGTTTATTTTACTCCAGAATCATTTCATCTTGTTTTCCTTTCAATACCATTTTCAAAACAAATTTTACATTGTTTTTAATTAAGGGATGTCGACATCATGGGATACCCCATGTCGACACGGTGGCCGTTAAATTCAAAAGTTTCAATTTTCAAAAGAAGTGTGTATTCGTTTAAATCTCTTCACGAATGGTTATGACCGTTACTGGTCTATAAATAGCCTTCACAAACGAATTTTTTAACTAACTATTTTCTTATTTTTTTCACTCCTTCTCCATAAATCCATATTCTAAAATTTTCATATTTTTAAGATCGTGCCGAAATTCTGCCGAATTCTCTAGTGAATCAAATTAGAATATCATTCTTGTTTGATTCTCTTCCCTCTCTCGAAGATCAAAGTGCTATTCAGAGTTATAGGATCAATTTGTAATCAAAAATTTATCGAGTTTCTCTATAAGGTGTGGTTGTGCCTGGAAATCAATTGGGTGATTTGTGTCCCGTAAATCAAGAGAGTTTGCCCCGGACTCGAAGACAGGAGGGTACCTCAAGGCCTTTAGAAATTGAGGATTGCAATCTCGACATTGGTATAACAAAAATCTGTACGAGGTGTTTGCCTTGGTGCAGGACTGGACGTAGGGTAACTCCGAACCAGTATAAAATCCGGTGTGTCTTTCCTTTTACTGCTTTTTATTTACTTTATGCATCTGTGTTTGATTTTGTGATTGTTCTGTGATTAAGTTCTACATTTTTTTATATCATAATTTTTAAATTAGTCCATATAAGTCTTAGAATCCATTAAACACTATTCACCCCCTCTAGTGTTAAATTAGCCTTAAGATCCTTAATCCGCACTCACTTTCAGAAATGAGTAAAAGGTGGAGAAATTTTAGCTAAAATACTACTATCATACTCTTCTTTTTAAACAAAGCCTCTAATTCATTTATTCATGCTAGAGTTTCTTGCTTTCTTCTCTACAATAGCTGAATTGTCCGCCCCCTCTCCCAAACATAAGACTCCCTCTCCAGTGTGCTACTGTGAGACTCAAGCAAGCAAGAGAACAATTTCGATAGGAGATTCTCATATCAACGTGTGACGAACAAGCATGATTTATGCAGCACCCTTTAAACTAAACAACAACTGATTAAAGAGAATTAATAAATAATTAATAAGGCTCAAAAATGGAATTTAAGAAAATGTTGGAATTTGACCATGAAACTTGCACTATTGCGTTTGTGGTGATCTTTTAAGCAACATTCATATATTAAGTTTTACAATCAGAGTTCAAACGTAGAAGCTTTCAACGGTTAAAGTTTCTGGATCAAACAAAAAATAAAAAAAAAATAAGAAATAAATAATAATTAACACTTGGACCTCACCAATCGACCCCCATCTTGGACTATGGGAGTGGTCGACTGGTTATAGTGCTATCAGCTAGGGTTGAACCTCGACCTAACGGTCCGGGTTTAACAGTTATAAAACTAATAGACATAATCTATTCGTGCGCCTATAAAAAAGGCCTAGCCCCTCACTTTTCTTTACATATTTTCTGAATAGAGCGGTAAAGCTCTGCCATTTTCCCTTCTCCACTAATTCTAGAAATTATAAAACTACTATTAGATACACACACACACACACACACTGGAGAAGGGTGGAAAATAAAAGAGAAGAGAAGGAGTGAATCAATTTTGCAAAAAAATTAAACTCTATAATTATAAATCTTTATTCCACTTAACTCGAATCACCTCTTAGATATGTAATTCTAATGGGTATGTATATATCTTATTATACATATTTTTGAGATGTAAAGGAAAAAGGAGTCGATTAAAAGAATAGATTCAAATATGGGAGATTTGGAAAGCTAGGAAGGTAAGTGGTTAATTATATGATTTATATATAATACTGAAATTTAATCATTGAATTTTACCTGATTATTATGCCAATGTAAGATCTATTGAATTATAGACTTAAAATGAATGTATTTAATTAAAATCTCATTTACATATTCTGTAAGTTATGTAGCTGTGATGGAAAGGCATATACACCCTAATTTGAAAATTTTGGAAATTAATCCCTTAATACCTTAAAGTATGAAGTGATAGGATTATGAAGTTTATTCCAGATTTAATTTAATTGGGTTGTAAATTTGTTTAGTAATCATTTGGAATTGCCTAATTTGACTTGGAATGTAAGTTTCTATGTTTTAATTTTTGGGAGCGTTGTAGGTACAATTTAGTTGTATCTATTACCGCATAAATTTCCATAGACTGTCTGACTTCACAACTATGTATAAAATGTGTATCGTTTGGAATAATAAGGAATATACCAAAATGAAAGAGTTGTGTAAAGTATGGATGTTCTTCTCCATAGTTTGCACTGTCTATTTCAATAGAAATAAAAAGAGATAATTCATTGTAATTTCAAACGGAGCAAAAGTCTCATTTTTAGGCAGTTTATGGAAAGTTATGATGGTAATAAATTCCTTTTTGGAAATAATAGTTCCAATACACTAAAATGTGGAAACAAATATTCTTTTTAGAATGTACATATAAGTGTATATTCCGAAATTCCTAAACATAGGAATTTAGCGAGTTATGTATATATATCTCTGTGTGTGTGTATAATATTATGTATAACAACATCTGCTAATTAAAAATATGTATATATACGTAAGGTAAATAATAAAGCAAAATAAATAAATATATGTCAGTACTCGTATTAGATATAATTAGGATGATTAAATATTAATAACATAGTAAATCATAGGATTGGGAGGTTGCAATGGAAAAAAGGTAGTAACTCCAACATTTATTAATAACGATCCAATATTAATGGGCAATAAATGCGCAGTTAATAAGGAGTTAATGAAATCAAGTGGACACAGAAATGTGTTTAAGGGGATTAATTGTAGAATTAAACATGATATTTATGGAGGAAACAAACACGCATAATAAGCTAGATTTGAAATGAATGAATAAATGTCATTATCGATTGTCTGATTTGAATTATGTGACCATTTATTAAGGATAATTAATTAGAGGCAAAGGAATTAGTGATATTTAAGTGACATAAATAGGAAATGAAGATTATTGGAAATAAGCATATAAGATAGGAATATATTCGCATTAAGTAAATAAATGAGTACTAATAAATAACTTAGGAGGTAATAATATTTTCATGGTGGAAATTATATAGCCTTAATAATATGTTTAGGATGATCGTGAATTAGTGGGCCTTGCCCAATACTTAGGTTTAGGATAAATGGCTTGATTTAGTATGGGTTAGGATGCGAGGCGGTAGAGTTACACAACAGAAGTTTGCCCTTTACCTAGAGGCCACCATCAGTTGTGTGTACGTACTACTGAAATGGTACATCTCCAACTATAGGACCAATGGTGAAAGGATATATGTTCGCGTATAGGTATGAGAAAATATACCAAGGGTTTGCCTTGGATTTGAAGTATTAAATGGCTTGGTACCTTTAGGGATGTCAAGAGGTGTACCTAGGAGAGGAAGGTAGTAAATGACCGTTAGGTTTTCCTCCTCTCTATATAAGAAGTCTTAAATAACCTATGTCGGTGCCTAATAGGGAAACAGGGTCTGCTTCATTTCTAAACAAGAGGTATTAAGTAACTGGAGTAGGCATTTTCCTTGACTTATATTAGGCAAGACTAAATGGCATTTCGGGTATAGAGAGGTTGATGGGCTGTGTTAGTGTTGTTGGTAAACCGGTATTTAGAAGTAAGGCTGACATATAGGTTTTAACTACCAGTGGTCCCAAGTGGTCGTTAACAAAGACTTGGGTTATGCCCTAATGGATTTTGCTTCTTACCAGTGTAGAATCCGCATAGGATACGCAAAAACCTCAAAGTTCAATTAATTGTTTGTTTGTCGGAGATAGGCTAGTTAATCTTAGATAAGTCTTTGAGATGTATTAGTAATACGTCTAATTAAATTATTAAGCCATATCTAGGGGTCATCGTCCTTTGTAGCTAAGGCCCGGTTGACTAATGATTATGCTATGGAGGGTCCGCCTCAGGGTTGAGGTATCAAATGGCCGTTGGGTCTACCTCCTTCCTATTCAAGAAGTATTAAGTGACCAAGATTTTCTTTTGGGTAGTACAACATTTATACACACACATACACACACATGTATATATATGTTATACCTTAGAGAAGGTTGGATATATCGAACACGCATATGGAATTAAATGGATAAGCTGTGAATAATAGACATAACACTTCAATAGAAATCAATCGGTATATACTAGTGTTATGGATAAAGTATGTAATTTCAACTACCAGAACATTGTTCTGATCCCCTCTTTATTACAACTAACGGGATAGATTTAGAGGAATAGACTATAGACGGAAACGGTAGAGAGAGAAGTCTTCTCATTCAAGCCCAACACTGACAAGGCAACTTGATATCCAAGGAATAATGTTGATTCCAAGGTAGCAGCCTTACTTGGTATACATATTCTATTATATTTTTCTATTCTGTTGTGAGTTTATAACTCTCTGATATACTTATGTTTATTTTAGGTTACCAACACCAGCAATTCCTACCCTAGTGGACTTGGGTTTTGATGTAGTCAAAATTCAAGCCCATTAAGGTGCGGGTTGTTATACTTGGTATCAGTGCTTAGGTTAGTTGATCATAGGAACTAGGATACGTTGAGAAAACACATTTCTATATTTACCTATAATTATAATTATATATATATATATATATTATACCCCACACTCTATGAATTTCGACTATGGAAATAGTTGCGACCATATTCATCAAAGATGGATGAGGCAGCTATGAGTTGGGACGTTAAATGTAGTTAAATTTATACACCTACCCCGATTACCCCATGGGGTGTAGGTCTTACCATAAGGCGTTGACCAAGAAGAGCATAAGCACAGCATAAAGAGGGATCCCTGAAGTTGGATGATACTTGACTCCTTTATTGGGCCTAGACTGTCCTATGATTATGGATTTTGATGGATTGCCAATTAAAGACGTACATTTTATCCAGACAGGTGGGAAGTAAGAACCTATATGTTGCAAGCATCCAGAAGTAAGATGTGAAAAAGGATTGAGCAAGTTTCCACGAGAAGGTGTACATTGACCACTACAAGATGATAGTCAGATTTTTTATTGATATGTTCTTAATGAAGATGGGTTATGAATGAGTAGGGAAGAAGGGAAGTCCAAAGAAAGGACGAATAAGAGTCCATTTTTGAGTCCAACCCCAAGTGAAAGAATTTAACAAAAATATTTTGAATATTCGTTGGACCTTTTGAATGGTTTAAAAAAGGTTTTATTTAAATTAAAAAAACCCTACCATTGAAAAGTAGTTGTTTTGAAGCAAGAAAATTTGGAAATTTTGGATCAAGGATCTATTTAGAGATTCCTAGTGAAGTTGAAAATGGATTGGGTCAAAAGTTCTTGATTTAAAGATTTTGACAAAGACTTTTTTCATTTTTAAAATGAATAGAAAAGAGGGCGTATGTTTGGCTCGATGATTTTTCATAATTCTGTAAATTTGAAGGTTTCTTTTTAAATTCTTTTTAAGGGATGCATAAATGGAAATGGTACTTGATTTAAATAGGATAAAGAGTATGGAAGGGTAAGAATGCCCGATAATGAAGATAGAAAAAATACATTCGTATAACGAAAATACGAGGAAAATAACCGAAATAGACTTATAAATTGAGTATCTCTTTTCATATTAATAAAATAAAGCCCGACGGCGAAAGCAGTAGGCGAACGCACTGCAATGAGTCAATGAGGAAAATAGCTATATAAGTGAAAGCCATTTAGGTAGGAGAAATATAAATAGTAGCAACGTTAGGAAATAAATAGGAACTACTTTAGGAATTTATATTAGAGTATTGTTAGTAATCAAGTTTGGAACAATGTAGGAAATGTAAGATAAAACTAAGGAAAAATGGATAATTTCCGTAAATATATGCAATAATTGAGCATATCTTTAAGAAGTCCTCCTCCTATGCTATTAGAGCTTTCGCTAAGGTTGAAAGTAGAAATAGCATGTGTCACGGCTCGGATTTTCGATGCTCGAAAATCGACATCAATACGTTCACTGTATCATATGTCGAGCAATCGAGTGCCGGAAATACTAGATCGTTAGAGGAAAAGAAGAAAGAGGTAGAAGAAGAAACAGAAGTAACAATACAGAATCTCACAATCGCAGCGGAACAATATATAATAGATAATAACATGTTTGTATACAAAGAACTATAACTGTTATTTACACATTACATCTTCAGAGTACAACACATCAATAACACAATACCAGACAGTTATAATAACTTGTCCTCACAAATGCTGAATATACAACATACAATACATAGCGGAATAAAATCAAATACGTGTAATATGTCTTCATCATCCAGCTCGTCTCCTGAGCTCCATAGCATCCTATCCTGAATCTGTAATACTCGGTCTGCCCCGAGCATTATAATAAAATAACACCCGAGTCAATCTCAAAAACCAGCGTGAGAAAACACACTCAATTTGAATTATTAAAGTTATCAAAATCCTTTGAAAACAAAGGTATCTCGTAAGACCGCGTCACTCATAAACACGACGGTTTTTCCCCTTACGATAACCAAAACTCTTTATATCAAAATCGTATGATATTATAATAGTGTCTAAACAAAGTAAATAGAACATAGATGAAATGCTTGCATCTCACGTTTCAGCATAGTCGAGCACAATCAAAACTGTACGACGCTTATTGGAGAATGGATTCCATATAATGACTAGGCACTGGGATACCACCTATCACGGTACATGTCTAGAAAAATGTACCGAGGACCTCACCGAGATCCCGTGTAACACAAGACCGGCCCTATCCCTAACCTGGATAAAACCGAATGCGTTATCACCCCGGGTGTTCCCACCCTTATCGAGAGCTCTTTTGCATGCACCACCGTATCCCTAATAAATAATATATCTGAGGGTATCTAGAAAGGTGATAACATACCCTAATTGGGTATGACCCACTTAGCCTTGCTGCATATCCCCAGATTTTCAGCCATTCCGATTGATGAGGCTAGAGGCTACGATTACCTTTCAAGAAAAATTTCACTTAGAATGCTCATCGTCCTCCAATGACGATGTTCTGATAGCATTCATCCATACAAGTTGTCCTGGGTCTGGACAAACCGAATCACCGTCTTCATCTTCACAGTATTCATTCGTAACGCTCAAATCGGATCGAAGTGGTTTTCGGATAATTAAATCCGATCTCGGCCTCTTTGAAACGATCAACGAAATTGGCCAAATACTTGATAGTTGGTTATTTAACTATCAATAAAACATCCATAAGCAGACATCGAGCCTTATTATAATTTTCCAGTATCTAATTCCAAAATATCTTTATAGGATATATGTTCAAATCTCTTTCCAATTTTCAATATTTAAGACAACCCAAATATCTATATCCATATTAGGATATTTCAAACCATTCATTATTTCAACACTTAGAAAACATTTTAAAATATATATATTTTCTAAACCCCTTACTTCCCAACATTTAGGAGAAATTCACTTGTTTCTCTTTTCTCAAAAACCCTTCCTAATTTATATTGTAAATTTCTTAACTTGTTTATAACGAATTCTATAAGTTTCGGGTTCCTTAATTAAATCTCTTAATTCAAAAATATATACTTATCTTACCGAAATAAATATATTCACAAACCATCTCCTTCAAAAATATTTAAACAAAACCCTTTTAAAATAATATGGAAAGCACCATGCGGTATCAACCATGTATTCACAGCTCAATGATTACGTCTCTATCCCAGAGAAATCCAAAAACTTAACTGCAGGCAATCTCTGCCTCCGATTTCGCTATGAAAGTATACCATTACTTTTCAAAAACTTTATTTAATAATTTTCTCAAATTAATACTTATATAATTTCCATAATAAATTTTCCAAGTTTAATTTAGGCAAATACTCTTAAATAAAAGTTATTATATAAAACTATATTAATATCGAATGGTTTATCTTTAAAAGTAATAATACTGATAAATTCTTAAATAATAATTAATTAATATCAACTCATTATAAACTAACTAAATTAATAACTAAATATACTTTAAACAATTTAAAATAATCACCTAGCTTTGAAACAGTAATTAATTCTGATTTATTAATAAGGTTCTAGTCGATTTACAAGACTTGTTTATAAAACTTATAATTCATTTTGACAATTTAAAAAATATATTTACATATCTAACTTTTTGAAATATTTTTGAACACTTTTAAATTACCTAGTTTAATAATTAAAAATCCTCCTTTTAAAACAAACTCAACATCTCGATAAAAATATATTTTTTCCCATTTCCAATATAACCACTCTAACATTATAAATCCCTCTCGATTCATCACCAATTTGATTTACGTCCCAATTTCGTAAATCCCCTTTTTCACACTTCTAAAGAAAAATCTATCTTTTCCTTTTAAACCCATTTTCCCACTCATTATAAATCCTTACCTTGAACTTATATCTTCAATTTATCCACTGATAATCACTTCACTTAATTTATAAACCTTGTTTATAAATCCTATAGTCTCATCTCTCGTTTGTAACAGTTTCATAATACTTAATCAATTATAAATCGATTCCTAAATTGAATTCCATTTTTAAATCATTTTCTTAAATAACCCAACTATATTCCAAACCTCACTAATTCCGATTCCACTTCCATTTCAGAATTTTAGATTCTTATTTAATATCCAGTATAACAATTTTATATTTTATTTTCAAATTTCCTTTTTATTTTCTCAACTATTTAAAATCTCGATTTTTAAAATAAATCCTTTTACACTTAAACAAATATCGCTTAAGTTTTATTATTTAAAATCCTCTTACTTACATTATCCCAAAATCTCTACTTTCCATATTCCGAAATTATTAAGTACAGATTTAAAATCAAACTATTTATTTTACCCAAATTCATTTCTTTTAATTAATCCAAATTTCACTATAAATATTTACTTCCAATTTCACTTTTATTAATTTTGCAAATTCAAAACATTTATTTTTGGTATTTAAAAATACCAAAATCTAGGTCAAAACTACCCTAGCATCCAATAATTTCAAATCACACTATAATCTACCACAGATTATTCAAACAGACCATATATCAATATATATGAAACTAAATTCAACATTTTTGCGGAATCCAGTTGGACCCCTCCATCCGGTTTCCCTGCATCCACAGATGTTAATACAACATAAAAATACCAATCCCACTTCGAGGGGAATACCGCGGTATATAGGGTCATCCACTGTTATGCGGGGCGCATAGGGTCTCATCGGCTAATATATGCGGGAACAATCAATCCAGCTACTAATATATATACTACTATATATAATATCACATTCAACTCATAATAATTTATCCATTCAACCAATCAATCAATAATTAATTTTAACTATTTAAAATTAATTGCAGTAATCCAAAATTGAGTGAGATTAACTCACCTTAATTTTTAATTTGCTGATCGTTTTCAAATTTATTCCTTTGCACAGATTTCGAACCCCACATGACTGATTTCATGATTTTTGAACCTCATATGAATAAATTACGCCTTTATTAACATTTCGAGATTATATAAATTTATTTAATAACTTTATAAAAATTTAATTATTCTAATTACCTTTATTAGCAAAACAACTCCTCCTTCCCAAACTAACCGTGCCTGTAGCTCCCATTCCCGTGCACGTTCGTGCACTGATACACCTCCCAAATTCATGACCAGTGATGCCGCCGCCACAAAAACTCTCTCTTCACTTCGTCATCTAAGTGCACACCATTATTCGAGTGGCCGAACCCTGAAATGAAACGTGACCACCTTCCAAAATGTGACAAAGCACATGTCATGCTCCCATCGGCCGCTGCGATCAACAAAGATTCCAGACCACGCCTGCAAGCCCACGCGCGTGCCTGCGCTCTTCAACCTCCTCACACACGACTTCGATTAACTGTCATGCCACTACATCGCGACTCAAGATTCAACACCCTTGACTCGATCCACACTTCACCCCACAATCAGGAAATTAGCTCACCCTAGACTCGAGCTCCCCTCTTCGAACACCCTTCCAATCGCACACAATCGCGATGGTCGCGAACCCTCCCCTATGCCGATCGACTCGATCACGCTCATCTCTCCAGGTCGCCTTCCCGAATACGACTCGCGATCTTGTCGTGATTTTATATTTTTTTTGAACGAATTCGATTTTTTTATTTTTTTTATTTTTGCTGTACTCTGATTTAAAATAGAGAGGGAAGAACAGTCGTTTGTGTGCTGTGATATAAAAACGAGAAAAGAGGGAAGTGTGCTGTAGAAGGAACGATCATATCATAGGGTGGCTTGATGGAACGGCTCAGATTGACTTAAAACAATTTAAAATATTATTTGATTTCAAATATCTCGTTTAAAGCAGCTTAAAATTTTGAACTCTTATCGAGGAATGCCGCTGGAGGTTCATAATGTTATACCCCTATTTTGAACGCAATGGAAAAGATTTCGAGTCTTAATTCGATCGTACGGAAAAGATAGCTTTTTGGACCTAATTATTATATTGAATTTTCGATATTAATTTCAACGCGTTTCTATCTCGTATGACCAAATGGTAACTCCAAACATTACGAAATTTGAAATCTGATAATAATACACTATTACGGATCCAATGGAATTAGTTTCGTCGAAATCCGAGACTGTGACTCGGAAGGCTATTTTTACTCGTCAATTTATACAAGATATTTTTAAAATCAAGTAAATCGCTTTTAACTTCAATTTTAAAACTTTTATTATCTTCATTCTTATTAATATAAATTTAATATGCCTTTAAATTATTTTTATCAAGCTTAAACCCAAGATTCAATTATTTAACCAGTTTTCAATTAATAATTCAATAATTAAATTATCAAATAAATCGTTATATTTGAAATTCAAGTTAAAAATTAACTTTTAAATATTTAAAATCAATTAAATATTCCAGTTTCAAATAAACAAAATTCTAGGTCGTTACATTCCTCCCTTCTTAAAAGAATTTCGTCCCCGAAATTACTAGGTAAGAAGAGTAGCCCAAAACCTATTAACTATTTTCCAAACTCAAACAGTTTAAACAACTTTTCGGAAACAATTTTATCGAAACCACGTTATCGCCTTTACTAATTTTCCAAATTCATTCACAGATTCCAAATAATGTTATTTACTTAACCATTTCAATTTATAATCTAAAATCACATTTTAGTTATTTAAAATTTTCCAACTCCTTAAATTTCCGAAAAAATTCGCCAGCATCTCCTTTGCGCGGCTAGATCCGAACAACTACAAAATGCCTCCATGGGCCCCGATCATCGAAAGAAAAACAAAAGCCAAGTAGCTCAATCAAAAAATCATCAATTTCAAACAATAATTTAAACATGTACCTTTTTGCCGGGTAATCAAATTTTACTTCTGAAATCGAAGACATCAATTTAGCTTTTGCTTTTAATTACCTGCACCTTACTTACCAATAATATCCAATCATACAATTCAAAATCATTTTATTCAGCATTTTCAAATTTCCATCCTTTACTTCACCAAAACTCGTACGATGTACATATATCATTCTTACGCAATATCAACTCTGATCGCCCACTCGATCACACAATTTCACTTTCGAACTAGTATCATTCCCACGTCTCTCTAGCGCGGACTCAGATATGGTTTCTTGATTAGAAACCCGGATTCTCCTTGCATAGCAATCTACTATGATAGAGAATTCCAGAATCAATCAAAAATCCATATCCAGCGTTCGTTGTCGAAAATCGAGTGAAAAATCGTAACTCGGATCGATATAAATTATCTCAAAATTCTGTACTCGAATCTGGATCAAATCGTAATGCGAATAAAATAGTATATGTACAACTTACGTATTTATTTCCAATTTATTCTTAGCTATCCCAAATTCTTTTATTCACATTTATTTCATTTACAATCAATTATTCACAAATATCATTCTCATTCACCTATTTACTTAGTATATTACCTCAATACCAATTTCACTTTAGAATTCACCATCACTTACTTAAGTCTATTATAAATATTTTATACAAATGTTCTTAGATTTATTTTCACTTAACCACTTAAGTTTATATCCATTTTATCAAATTCAATTTAAATTCCATTTAATTTACTAATCACATTAATTAGTTCATTCACTAATTTATTTTGAATCTTAATAAATTCTATTTCCAATAGTTATTTCATTTAGCCTACTTAGGCTAGATTTTCAAAATTCTCTTTATTTAACTTAATTCAAGTTAATTTCCATTCCAACATCAAATTTCAAATTTTTATAAGTTACCAAACCTACTCATATCCCATAAAACATTTTAAATCAAAACTCCAGAGTTTAAACAATTTTGTTCTAAGTATTCCAAATCATTTTTGAAATCATATATATACCCAAAATTCCTTGGTATATCAAATTATTTCTTTGAATTTCAAAACCAAAACCAGTTTTGCAAACAAATCCAATTCAAATCATTGAGGTAGCAATCCCTCCCTTGGAGACTAGAAAATGAACGTCGATGATGCTGCAGTCATCACCGAAATTATTTTCCAGCGACCGAAGTGAGTTCAGTGTTAAAATTCCATTTTAAATATTTCCACTCAAGAATATTCGCCAAATAATACCATTATTATTTTCACAACTTTGAAAAATATTTTCAAAAACAACGGGATTTAAATTTACCAAATTTCCAACTTTTAAATCCTTTTAAATCAATATTTAAATATTCTTCTAGGATTTCAGTCCATTTCAAATTATAAATCACATTTATAAACTCATATTTACAAATTCCATTTTGTTATATGAATTACTTTCTTAACTTTTGGTTATAATATCAACTTTTATTCAATCACCATAACAACAAATGATAATGGTTTAATATTATCATTTCCTAACAACCAAGCACACCATATACAACTATAATAATTTCTGAAAAATTATTTCTTTCATGTATAAAAATAATCTGGGTAAATTACCTCATTTACCCCATTTCAAAATGATATCATGTCGAATTGCTCTGAACTTCAAGTGTTTAGAGATCCCTATCAATAACGTTAATTACTCATATTGACCAAATCCATAAGCCACTCTATAGTTCAATCAACACAATATAAAACAGTTTTATATTCACTAATAAATACGTGCTCATATCTATTAATACACTCAAACTCATTCTAGGGTGCTACTGACCGTATCTCTAATGAGTTACCCCATCAAAGCCAAGGTTCTCACTTAACCTTTAGCTCTGATACCAAGTGTCACGGCCTGGATTTTCGATGCTCGAAAATCGACATCAATATGTTCACTGTGTCACATGCCGAGCAATCGAGTGCCGGAAATACCAAATTATTAGAGGAAAAGAAGAAAGAGGTAGAAGAAGAAACAGAAGCAACAACACAGAATCTCACAATCGCAGCGGAATAATATATAATAGATAATAACATGTCTGTATACAAAGAACTATAACTATTATTTACACATTACATCATAAGAGTACAACACATCAATAACACAATACCAGACAATTATAATAACTTGTCCTCACAAATGCTAAATATACAGCATACAATACACAACGGAATAAAATCAAATACGAGAAATACGTCTTCGTCATCCAGCTCGTCTCCTGAGCTCCATAGCATCCTATCCTGAATCTATAATACTCGGTCTGACCCGAGCATTATAATAAAATAACACCCGAGTCAGTCTGGAAAACCAGCGTGAGAAAACACACTCAATTTGAATTATTAAAGTTATCAAAATCCTTTGATAAAAAGGTATCTCGTAAGACCGCGTCACTCATAAACATGACGGGTTTTTCCCTAATGATAACCAAAACTCTTTATATCAAAATCGTCTGATATTATAATAGTGTCTAAACAAAGTAAATAGAAAATAGCTGAAATGCTTGCATCTCACGTTTCAGCATAGTTGGGCACAATCAAAACCGTACGGTGCTTATTGGAGAATAGATTCCATACAATGACTAGGCACTAGGGTACCACCTATCACGGTACACATCTAGAAAAATGTATCGAGGAACTCGCCGGGATCCCTTGCAACACAATACCGGCCCTATCATAAACTGGATAGAACCGAATATGTTATCACCCCAGGTGTTCCCACCCTTATCGAGAGCTCTTTTGCATGCACCACTGTATCCATAATAAATAATATATCTGAGGGTATCTAGAAAGGTGATAACATACCCTAATTGGGTATGACCCACTTAGCCTTGCTGCATATCCCTTGATTTTCAGCCATTCCGGTTGATGAGGCTAAAGGCTACGATTACCTTACAAGAAAAAATTCACTTAGAATGCTCATCGTCCTCCAACGACGATGTTCTAATAGCATTCATCCATACAAGTTGTCCTGGGTCTGGACAAACCGAATCACTGTCTTCATCATCTTCATGGTATTCATTCGTAACGCTCAAATCGGATCGAAGTGGTTTTCGGATAATTAAATCCGATCTCGGCCTCTTCGAAACGATCAACGAAATTGGCCAAATACTTCATAGTTGGTTATTTAACTATCAATAAAACATCCATAAGCAGACATCGAGCCTTATTATAATTTTCCAGTATCTAATTCCAAAATATCTTTATAGGATATATGTTCAAATCTCTTTCCAATTTTCAATATTTAAGACAACCCAAATATCTATATCCATATTAGGATATTTCAAACCATTCATTATTTCAACACTTAGAAAACATTTTAAAATATATATATTTTCTAAACCCCTTACTTCCCAACATTTAGGAGAAATTCACTTGTTTCTCTTTTCTCAAAAACCCTTCCTAATTTATATTGTAAATTTCTTAACTCGTTTATAACGAATTCTATAAGTTTCGGGTTCCTTAAGTAAATCTCTTAATTCAAAAATATATACTTATCTTATCGAAATAAATATATTCACAAACCACCTCCTTCAAAAATATTTAAACAAAACCATTTTTAAATAATATGGAAAGAACCATGCGGTATCAACCATGGATTCACAGCTCAATGATTACGTCTCTATCCTAGAGAAATCCAAAAACTTAACTGCAGACAATCTCTGCCTCTGATTTTGCCATGAAAGTATACCATTACATTTCGAAAAACTTTATTTAATAATTTTCTCAAATTAATACTTATAAAATTTCCATAATAAATTTTCCAAGTTTAATTTAGGCAAATACTCTTAAATAAAAGTTATTATATAAAACTATATTAATATTGAATGGTTTATCTTTAAAAATAATAATACTGATAAATTCTTAAATAATAATTAATTAATATCAACTCATTATAAACTAACTAAATTAATAATTAAATATACTTTAAACAATTTAAAATAATTACCTAGCTTTGAAACAATAATTAATTCAGATTTATTAATAAGGTTCTAGTCGATTTACAAGACTTGTTTATAAAACTTATAATTCATTTTGACAATTTAAAAATATATATTTAAATATCTAACTTTTTGAAATATTTTTGAACACTTTTAAATTACCTAGTTTAATAATTAAAAATCCTCTTTTTAAAACAAACTCAACATCTCGATAAAAATATATTTTTTCCCATTTCCAATATAACCAGTCTAACATTATAAATCCCTCTCGATTCATCACCAATTTGATTTACGTTCGAATTTCGTAAAGCTCCCTTTTCACACTTCTAAAGAAAAATCTATCTTTTCCTTTTAAACCCATTTACCCCACTCATTATAAATCCTCACCGTGAACTTATATCTTCAATTTATCCACTGATAATCACTTCACTTAATTTATAAACCTTGTTTATAAATCCCATAGTCGCATCTCCCATTTATAACGGTTTCACAATACTTAATCGATTCCTAAATTGAATTCCATTTTTAAATCATTTTTCTTAAATAACCCAACTATATTCCAAACCCCACTAAATTCCGATTCCACTTCCATTTTATAATTTTAAATCCTTATTTAATATCTAGTATAACAATTTTATATTTTATTTTCAAATTTCCTTTTTATTTTCCCAACAATTTAAAATCTTGACTTTTAAAATAAATCCTTTTACACTTAAACAAATATCGCTTAAGTTTTATTATTTTAAATCCTCTTACTTACATTATCCCAAAATCTTTATTTTCCATATTCCGAAATTATCAAGTACAAATTTAAAATCAAACTATTTATTTTACCCAAATTCATTTCTTTTAATTAATCCAAATTTCACTATAAATATTTACTTCCAATTTCCCTTTTATTTTCTTTCCAAATTCAAAACATTTATTTTTGGTATTTAAAAATACCAAAATCTAGGCCAAAACTACCCTAGCATCCAATAATTTCAAATCACACTATAATCTACCATAGATTATTCAAACAGACCATATATCAATATATATGAAATTAAATTCATCATTTTTGAGGAATCCAGTTAGATCCCTCCAACCTGTTTCCCTGCATCCACGAATGTTAATACAACATAAAAATACCAATCCCACTTCGAGGGGGATATCACGGTATATAGGGTCATCCGCTATTATGCGGGGTGCATATGGTCTCATCCGCTAATATATGCGAGAACAATCAATCCAACTACTAATATATACACACTACTATATATAATATCACATTCAACTGATAATAATTTATCAATTCAACCAATTTATCAATAATTAATTTTAACTATTTAAAATTAATTGCACAAATCCAAAATTGAGTAAGATTAACTCACCTTGATTTTTAATTTGCTGATCGTTTTCAAATTTTATTCCTTTGCATAGATTCCGAACCCCACACGACTGGTTTCGTGATTTTTGAACCTCGTATGAATAAATTGCGCATTTATTAACAATTCGAGATTATATAAATTTATCTAATAACTTTATAAAAATTTAATTAATCTAATTACCTTTATTAGCAAAACCACTCCTCCTTCCCAAACTAACCGTGCCAGTAGCTCCCATTCCCGTGCACGTTCGTGCACTTATACACCTCCCAAATTCATGACCAATGATGCCGCCACCACCAAAACTCTCTCTTCACTTTGTCATCCAAGTGCACACCATTATTAGTGTGGCCGAACCCTGAAATGAAACGTGACCGCCTTTCAGAACGTGACAAAGTATACGTCGTGCTCCCATCGGCCGCTGCGATCAACAAAGATTCCAGACCATGCCTGCAAACCCACGCGCGTGCCTGCGCTCTTCAACCTCATCACGCACGACTTCGATTACCTGTCGTGCCACTACATCGCGACTCCAGATTCAACACCCTTGACTCGATCCACACTTCACCCCACAATCACGAAATTAGCTCACCCTAGATTCTAGCTCCCCTCTTCGAACACCCTTCCAGTCGCACACAATCGTGATGGTCTCGAACCCTCCCCTATGTCGATCGACTTGATCACGCTCATCTCTCTAGGTCGCTTGCCCGAATACGACTCGCGACCTTGTCGTTATTTTATATATATTATTTTTTCTGAATGAATTCGATTTTTATTTTTTTTATTTTTACTATACTCTGATTTAAAATAGAGAGGGAAGAACAGTCATTTGCGTATTGTGATATAAAAATGAGAAAAGAGGGAAGTGTGTTGTAGAAGGAACGATCATATCATAGGGTGGCTTGACGGAATAGCTCAGATTGACTTAAAACAATTTAAAATATTATTTGATTTCAAATATCTCATTTAAAGCAGCTTAAAATTTTGAACTCCTATCGAGGCGTGCCGCTAGGCGTTCATTATGTTATACCCTTATTGTGAACGCAATGGAAAAGGTTTCGAGTCCTAATTCGATCGTACGGAGAAGATAGCTTTTTGGACCCAAATATTATATTGAATTTTCAATATTAATTTCAGTGCGTTTCTATCTCGTACGACCAAATGATAACTCCAAACGTTACAAAATTTGAAATTCGATAATAATACACTATTATGGATCCAATAGACTTGGTTTCATTGAAATCCGAGACTGTGCCTCGGAAGGCTATTTTTACTCGTCAATTTATACAAGATATTTTTTAAATCAAGTAAATCGCTTTTAACTTCAATTTTAATTTTTTTATTATCTTCATTCTTATTAATATAAATTTAATATGCCTTTAAATTATTTTTATCAAGCTTATACCCAAGATTCAATTATTTAACCAATTTTCAATTAATAAATTCAATAATTAAATTATCAAATAAATCGTTATATTTGAAATTAAAGTTAAAAATTAACTTTTAAATATTTAAAATCAATTAAATATTCCAATTTCAAATAACAAAAATTCTGGGTTGTTACAGCATGAGTAATAGAAAAACAATAGAATAGAAGTTGTCCATGTCTATTCTAGTTTTCATTGTTTAAATTTATAAAAGATTTTTTTTGAAAAATGGTTTGGCATGACGATTGAGTTTTTAAACACAAATAAATGTTTTGTGTTAAAAATCCCACTTTCAAAGAAGTAAGTCTCTATTGTAGGAAGCCCTTAAAAAAAGAAAGTTGGTTAGAATATGAAGTATTTCATGGTTCCTTTTGGAAACCATGCAATTTTTTGAATTTAATGAAAAGATTTCTAAGTTTGTATTTTGAAATATAAAAGTTTTGGATTAAGTACTTCATGATTGTGAAGTTTTAATTTTATAAATAGTGGTGAAAACTAAACCAATTTTTGATATAGAGTAGATAAGGATGACTGTCTAGGTAAGACAAGGTAAAGGTCAAGGTTATGAATAAAATAACTACGAATGCTCGTACAATAACAATAAAGAATCCCCATTGAATATAAAGAATAGTGGTATGAACCTAGTAATGTTTAATTAGACATGTGTGAAAACCATAGGAAGAACCCACAAAGGACCTTTTGGTGTCATTCTAGGACAGCCATTTTAAGATAGGAGCAACCTCTGAGGAGTTATGATTTTCCGCCCCTGTGCTACACGACTTCAATAAGAAGAGGCGCATAGATTGTTTGCTCTCATACCAGCAGTCTTTGATATTCCCAAATCCTAGTAGTTAAGGCAAAGGCTAGAACAGGACCTTCCTTCCTATGCATGAATGAGAAATGGTATCAAAGTATCCTTTTGTGAGTCTTAGGGTATACTCGGATTAAAGATCAAGGAAAAAAGAAGTAAATACCGAAGTTTGAGAATACTATCAAGAGATGTTGATTGAAAGAAGAGAGTAGCATGATTGGAAAAGAGGGTAATGAGATGGTAAACATACATAAAGGATGTTGGTTGATTCAAGGTTAAAGAATGAAAAATAGTGGTAGGAAAATTATTCCACCAAGCTAATTTTCCGATGAGTTATTATAAATATGCATAGTTTATATTTCTTGTATAGTTTATATTTCTTACGCGCCATAGTGTGGGAATGCACATTTATCTCATAATAGGGTGTATTAATTGAAGTGATGGATGGACCTTATTTATTAGAAGAAAAGGAGGTAAGTTAAGACATGCGGGTTATAGCAAAATGACATACTAGACATGTCCATCTTAATTGAGTAAGAAGTGATAGGGCTACACATCATTACTACCAGTTGATGTTGAAGGATTGCTTCCAGCAATTGTTTCTTTTGGGATATTTGGGTTGTAATCGCTAGTTATCTCTTTTTGGATATTGAAAAAAGCGTACGATATGATATGAGATATGTTCCTATTTTATTACCATGTTGATTTTCTAGATAGGCTTCGACCGCTATATATATTGGAAAACGGTGTAAGAAAGGAAATCTCACATGGACACTTAACAATGATGAATGTAATTAAAGTTGAAATTTATAAAATTAAGAAATTAAGTAGCAGTTAGAAATAAAGAATGCATTAATGCTAAAAACTTTAGGATTTTGGAAAAAATAAATTTTAGCAAGCGAAGGACAGGGAAAGGTTGCTGCGAAACCATGGGTCAGTATACCTATGCCTTGAAAGCTAAATTTTTTCAATATGCTTATGTGTTGTTTGATGTTTGACATAAAAGAAAATATTTTCAAAATCTAATATTAACTGCGCAATGCTAGGGTCGATCATATGTATTAACTCATTGGCTAAGTCCTGATTATGTTAAGACGTGGTTCGATTTATTTTAAAAGATGTAAAGGTAAAGGCTTTGAAAAATTGCGTTCAAATGCTTTTGAAATGTTATGTTTAAATGCTTTTGAAATATTTATTTTTCAAAGTATTTTTCTAGTTTGATTAAAAGAGAAAAAAGATATATAACGAAAATTTAGAAAATTTCTAATTTTCAAGTGCCACATGCTTAGTGTAGGGTGGGTCAACGTTTTAGTTAATATTAATTTTACTATTCAATGAGGGTAACAATATGCAAAACATAAATAATAATAAGGAAAAAGTTCCTTTAGCTTTGGAATTTCATTTACATACCTTATTGATAGTAAAGAAAACTTGCTTTTAAAATAATTCCATTTTAAAATCAAAAAATAAACCTCCTTACGTGAATTGTACTTGGAAAAGTTAATGTAACGACCCAGAATTTTATCACCTTGATTTTTGGAATACTTAATTAATTTTAAATATTTGATTTGTGGTTTTTAAATTAAAAAGAAAATCAATTTGGTAATATAATGAATTTATGGGATTTTCCTATAAATTTAGTTTGGAAAATATTTAAATTGTCGTTTGACATATTTTACGGCAAACGTTGGTATTTTTGAAAATTTAACAGAATTTAAAAACCAGTGTATTTTGTAACTGTTTTGTGATCGTGTCGCATTTCTATGCACGATCGTATTTGTATCTATTATTCACGTCCATACGTTAATGAAATATTGTATAGCAGAGTAACATGAATATTTCTTTTCTAAAACTTTTTAAATCAACTCAAATTCAAAAATTTAAATTTCAACTTGATTTAGTGTGTTGCTTGGAAAATTGGGTTTACTTAAGAGATGGATTTGAAATCTTAAGTGCATAAGTTAACAAAGGTACATAAATATACCCAAATATCCATCATATTTTCAATCATTGGTACTTTGTTGACGCAGAAATGATGGCAAAGTTGAAAATGAATTAACAGGCATTTTGGATCTTGGGTATAAGTATGCATTTATAATAATTTCTTTTTCTCATATTTCTTACTCACCGCCTTACTTTATTTTCATTGGTGATGCCTTTGTTTATCTTCTTCAATTTCTTGTTTTAAGTTACAGCGAAAAGAAAACAAAGCTTCTCTCCCCCTTTTAAATTCAACAACTCCCAATCCATCCACTTTTAGCTAGAACCCCCAACATGAAAGTTGTTCACTTTCATCTCTAATATTTTTAAAAGAATGGTCGTAGTCATTTTTGTCGAGTAGAGTGTGAGTTATGGCTCGATTATGGTAAGTAGTCGAAGATGGTAGTTTTTTTACTATCATGAAATATTGATTCGAGGGTAGGGGTATATTCGCGTCGTCAATAAGATTTTTAGAGGTGGTTGGGTGACTTTTAGTAAAGTGTTCGACGAGGAGAAGGAGATGAACAGATTTTGTTTAAAAATCGATTTCCAATGATCGGAGTGTTAAGGTGGTTAGTGGTGGCGTGGGAAGCAGCCTTGCGTGGTGGCCAAAGCATTAGAAGTGGTCGCGTGGTCTTTAGTGGTCGGTAGTGCTCAGTCGAGCAAAGTTTAGGGTTTCGTGACGTTTTGACTTTGGGTTTAGATTTTGATTTTTTTGGCGGTGATGGCGAAGATCAGAGTGGCTGAGGTGGTGTTGGGAGAGTGTCGCAGTTGGTTGTGGTTGGGATGGAGGTGGTGGCAAGGTCCGACATCGACTGAGGCAGTAGAGGAGCTGGGTTTCGGTGTTCGTGTATTCCTAGATGTGAATTTGTTCTCGGGGTAGGATGGACAAAAATAGATCTGAGTGGCCAGAGTTGTTGTGGTGGGCGGCAGCAAGTCAAGCTCATAATGGGGCGTTTGTGGGTGGTCTCGGTTCATTGAATGTCGGTGGTGATCGGTCATGCATGTGCACGGTGTGTGCACGTCGTGGATGGGTGCCAGGAAATTCGAATTGGGGAAATGATTTTAGGGATGGAGAACCATTCCTAGTGGATGCGGGTAGGCTATGGTTTGGGCCCTGGGCCTGATATCATTTAGGGTGAGGGAATATTTTGTTTTGGTTTTAATTTTTATAATCTAAGTATGCCTAACTTTAAATTTTCATATCGTGATCATATGAAATCCGTTTACCCATGGATTTTTGCATTAGACTCGTATTGACGAGAACGTCGCTCTGGTATAAATAGTTGATAGTTTAGTATAGTATTGTTTAATGATAAATTTATACTGATTGGTTATAATTATGTTGATTTGGATAATTACGTAGCTTAATTTATTATGTTTCACTAATGATACATGTTTAGCGGAATAAAACAATGTTTCGCTAATTTAATTATTTAGACACCCGTTTAGTAGAATAAATCACCGTCTGTTATAATTCACCGAATAAATTATTTGTGTACATCTATTTAGTAGGAATATACCTCCTTCTACTATTACATTAATGGGGACACTTATTTATATATCAGCTGATTAATATTGGATAAGTGCTGTATTAATAACTGATTGTTAATTATGGATTGGATTTACATATATGTCTGCTTGTGTAAACACCAGTAGTATAACTTGGAAAGTTAAATTAACTTAATGTTGACTTGTTCAAGTACCATTATGGTCGTTAAGCCTCTTCCTAATTTTGATCAGTTAACTAATTATTAAAGGTGATTAAAGGGTTATTAATTGTTATATTAAAGGGGTTTTAAAGTTATTAAGTTATTTTATTACTATTCATATTTAAAGCTAATTATTATTGTAAAATAAATTATTTTTTAAAAGTTTAATTAATTAGTAATATTGTTTTATTAATGTTAATTAATTATTATATTAATAATGTTTTAAAGTTATTTAATTATATTTTAATTACTATTTAAAGTTATTTAATTATATTTTAATTATTGTTTAAAGTTATTTAATTACATTTATCTAAAGTAATTTAATTATATTTTATTTATATTGTTTTAAGTTATTTGATTATATTATTAATATTGTTTTAAAGTGTTTGTTTATTTTATTAATAACGTTTTTAAAGTGTTTAATTATTTATTTAATAATGTTTTAAAGTGTCTAATTATTTTATTTAAAGTTAATTAATTATTTTATTAAAGTTGTTTTTAAATAATTAATTTATTAATATAAAAGGATTTTCAAGAAGAGTTTTATTTAAATAAAATATTTATAAAGGAATTTTATTTAAGGCAAAAGGAATTATTAAAGAAATTATAAATTCGGGAAGAGATCTTTGAAATTGGAAAAGAAGTTGGTTTATAAAATTTTGGATCACTTAAGAAAATAGAGTCTATGAAATTTACTAATAACCTTCTTAATTTTCGTGGTATGGAACTATCATTTCCATACTCAACACTGAAGGATTAGTAGTTTTGGGTTTATAGTAACAATATTTAAATGACATTTGTGTTGATTCATTTAATATGATTTTGAAATAAGGAGTCTTTCTAAATTGTTTTGTGAGTATACTTATACCATTGGATAAGTATATAGAAAAGTTTTCCATGTATTTAAAGTGAAAAGGGTTTATTAATATACTTATTCCAGTGAGATAGGTATATGTTTATTTTTGGAAATAATTAGATTTATTGAATACATGATTAATTAAAGAGGCTTAGATGTTCCATGTCAAATTAAATCCCTGAGTTGTTTGTTTGTTTGTTTGATAGTTAAATAATCGACTATCAAATCTTGGCCTAAATATAACTCTGGAAATATCTAGGAGAAACATGAGATTGTATTGTACAGTTACCGTCGGTGGTGTTTTACTGTACGTTTAAACTTTTTTGTTCTCCTAGGATAAATAAAGTGGAAATCCGACTGCTTAAACAGTTAGGAGGTGATCTTCGCTCTTATGTATCGTTTGATTATTTCTAAAAGAACCGGAATTGTGTTTATCGGAATTAACGTTTTGGTATTGGAGCGACCAGTAAGCGGTGGGTGGTACTTATAAGTGATGACTCGAAACCGTAACCACTCCAAAACCACATCTTCTAAGTGACGATTGGATGTTTGCTTAGGCGAACGTTGTAGTGCACTTGGTAAATTATCCTCTTTGTCATTATAGGATCGAAACGAGTTCGAATCTGAATGAACCCAAAGTAAGTTGGAAATGTATATTTTGTTAAAAATATACTTGGGAATATGTACTTTATTGTTTCAAAATGGGTTTGAAAAGAAGAAATGTGTTTTCAATTTAACTAGTTTGAGTGGCTCGAAAATAAATAAAAATGGGCAGAAGATGCATTTGGATGGTAGGCACTTCCCTTAAGTATTATCCTTCTAGTAAGGAAATGTATGATACTGTTTGGTAGTACCCAGTTGCTAGGTAATTTTGGGGTTACTTGAACTATATAGATATTTTTTATGGGTTAAAATACACAGTAGCATTTCAAAAGGAGATTTTGAAATAAAAACCGGGTTTTTGGATCTTAAATTTACTTAAGGAAACATAAATTCAAAATAAAGAGGTATTTTAATATAGGATTAAATCAGATGATTGTATACACCCTTAGGATGCAATAAGATATTATATAAATTGTCAAAAACATAAGTTGGTTTATGAAAATATTTTCATAAATAATTTTGAATAGTAAAGTGAAATTAATATTTTGTATATACTCTTAGGATTTAGAAGAGTATTATACAATTAAAAAGGAATAAAGTAAGTTTTTGTAATGTCTTATAAATAAAGGTATGTATTTATAGATGGTTATTTCAAAGTTCAGCCTAAATTTCATTATATTTTTCATCTTTGGAATTTCGGGGACGAAATTTTTTTAAGGGTGGAAGAATGTAACGAACCAGAATTTTATCACCTTGATTTTTGTAAAACTTAATTAATTTTAAATATTTGATTTGTGGTTTTAAATTAAAAAGAAAATCAATTGTAATATAATGAATTTATGGGATTTTACTACAATTTGTAGTTTAGAAAATATTCAAATTGTCGTTTGACGTATTTTACGGCAAACGTTGGTATTTTTGGAAATTTAACAGAATTTAATAACCAATGTATTTTATAACTGTTTTGTAATCGTGTCGCATTTCTGTGCGCGATCATATTTTTATTTCTATTATTCACGGTCCGTACACGAATGAAATATTGTGTAGCGAAGTATCGCGAATATTTCTTTTCTAAAACTCTTTAAATCAAATCAAAATCAAAATTTAAACTTTCAACTTTATTTGATGTGTTAATTGGAAAATTGGGTTTACTTAAGATTTTATATAAAATATATTTAAATTCAAAAGTGAAGACAAGGTTCTGAAATCTTAAGTGCATAAGTTAACAAAGGTACATAAACACACCAAAATATCCATCATATTTTCAATTGTTGGTACTTTGTTGATGTAGAAATGATGGCAAAGTTGAAAATGAATTAAAGGGCATTTTGGATCTTGGGTATAAGTATACATTTCTAACTCATTTCGTTTTCTCATATTTCCTACTCACTGCCTTATTTCATTTTGGTTGATGAAGCCTTTGTTTATCTTTTTTTCTTTTTCAAAGTTACAGTGAACAAAAAACAAAGCTTCTCTCCCCTTCTTAAATTCAACAACTCCAACTTTATCCACTTTTAGCTAGAACCTAAAACATGAAAGCTGTTCACTTCCATCTCTAGTATTTTTAAAAAATAGTCATAGTCATTTTCTTCGAGCAGAGTGTGAGTTATGGCTCGATTACAATAAGTAGTCAAAGGTGGCAGTTTTTCGACTATCATGAATAGTGATTTGAGGGAAGTGGTGTGTCCGCGTCATCAAGATAGGATTTTTAGAGGTGGTTGAGTGACTTTTAATAAAGGGGTTTAACAAGGAGAAGGAGATGAACAGATTTTGTTTAAAAATCGTTTTTCGATGACCGAAGCGTCGAGGTGATCAACGGTGGCGTGGGGAGCATCCTCGGGTGGTGGCCGAAGCATCGGAAGTGGTTGTGTGGTCTCTAGTGGCCAGTGGTGCTCAGTCGAGCTAAGTTTAAGGTTTCTTGGCGTTTTGAATTTCGGTTTTGATTTTTTTGGCGGCGATGGCGGAGACCAGAGTGGTCGAGTTGGTGTTAGGGGAGTGTCCCAGTGAGTTGCGGTTGGGATGGAGGTGGCGGCGAGGTCTAACATCGACTGAGGCTGTGGAAGGAGCTGGGTTTCGATGTTCATGTATTCCTGGACGTGAATTTGGTCTCTAGGTAGGATGGACGAAAATAAACTGGAGTGGTCGGAGTTGTTGTGGTGGATTGTAGCAGGTCGAACTCGTGATGGGGCATTTGTGGGTGGTCTCGGTTCATCGAATGGCGGTGGTGATCGGTCGTGCATGTGCACGCTATGCACGTCGTGGATGGGTGCCAAGAAATTCAAATTGGGGAATTGATTTTGGGGATGGAGAACTATTCCTAGTGGATGCGGGTAGGCTACGGTTTGGGCTTTAGGCCTGATAGCATTTGGGGTGAGGAAAGGTTTTGTTTTGTTTTTAATTTTTATAACCTAAGTATGCCTAATTTTAACATTTCATATCGTGTCCATATGAAATCCGTTTGACCTACGGATTTTTGCGTTAGACTCGTGTTGAGGAGTAGAACGCTCTGGTATAAATAGTTGATAGTTTTAATGTACTATAATTTAATGATAAATTTATACTAACTGGATATAATTACGTCGATTTGGATAATTACGCAGTTCAATTAATCATACTTCACTAATGACACCTGTTTAGTGGAATAAAACATCGTTTCGCTAATTAAATTATTTGGACACATGTTTAGCAGAATAAACCACCGTTTTGCTATAATTCACTGAATAGATTATTTGTGTACATCTATTGAGCTGGAATAAACTCCATTCTGCTATTACATTAATGTGGACACTTATTTATATACCAGTTAATTAATATTGGATAAGTGTTGTATTAACAATTAATTATTGATTATGGATTTGATTTACATATATGTTTGCTTATGTAAATACCAGTAATATAACTTGGAAAGTTAAATTCTTGTTCAAGTACCATTGTGGTCGCTAAGCCTCTTTCTAATTTTGATCGGTTAATTAATTATTAAAGGTGATTAAAGGGTTATTAATTATTATATTAAAGGGGTTTTAAAGTTGTTAAGGTATTTTATTATTATTAATGTTTAAAGCTAATTATTATTTGAAAACAAATTATTGTTTTAAAGTTTAATTAATTATTATATTAGTATTTTTTTAAAGTTAATTAATTATTATATTAATAATGTTTTAAAGTTAATTAATTAATATATTATTTATTGCTATTTAAAGTTATTTAATTATATTTTAATTATTGTTTGAAAGTTATTTAATTATATTTATCTAAAGTAATTTAATTATACTTTATTTATATTGTTTTAAGTTATATGATTGTTTTATTAATATTGTTTTAAAGTGTTTGATTATTCTATTAATAATGCTTTTAAAGTGTTTAATTATTTATTTAATAATGTTTTAAGGTGTCTAATTATTTTATTTAAGGTTAATTAATTGTTTTATTAAAGTTGTTTTTAAATAATTAATTTATTTATATAAAAGGATTTTCAAGAAGAGTTTTATTTAAATAAAATATTTATAAAGGAATTTTATTTAAGGCAAAGGGATTTACTAAAGAAGTTATAAATCTTGGAAGAGATCTTGGAAATTGGAAAAGAAGTTGATTTATAAAATTTTGGATCACTTAATAAAACCAAGTCTATGAAATTTACTAATAATCCTTCTTAATTTTGGTGGTATGGAAATATTCTTTCCATACTTAACACTGAAGGATTAGTAGTTTTGGGTTTACAGTAACAATATTTTAAATGACATTTGTTTTTATATTTTCTTTGTGAATATACATTTACCATTGAATAAGTATATGGATGTTAGCGCCAAAATTTATCACTAACACCCAAATCCGGTTGAAAGCACCAAACAACGATCACATATCATAGACAGAATGTGTGTTGAGAATATAAATATGAAGAACAGTAAAAATTAAAAGAAAGCAGTAAAAACAGGGGATTTATAGTGGTTCGGCTGACTCCGGCCTACGTCCACTCCAGAAATTTCCTTTTTATTGATGTTAGAATCAATTACAGTTACAATCTAGAGTTTTTAAAACAACAATGGCAGAGCAGCCTTAGTGTAGAAGATGAAGAGAGATAGAATGGAGATCCCATTTTCTGAAGCCCTACCGGCTGTATTTATAGGAAAAACTGGAGTTGTTAGACTTCCTGAGTAATCTGGGCTCATCAAGCCCATAGTCAAACCAGACTCCACCATTATGACCGACCCCAAGCAGTTGACATGCTGAACGGAAGTTCCCCTGGCGACGACTCGAAGCAGTCCTATCCAAGACTCGGAGTAAACTTGCCTGCGACTCGAAGTAGAGATGCTTCTGACTCGAAGCAAGGTCTCACCGACCCATATTCCAACTACGCCGAGCCACATCCTACGAAGTTGACCCGAAGCAACAAATACATGGACACGAGGCTGCCGAGCGGTGTCCTACGCCGAGCGGTGTCCTACGCCGAGCGGTGTCCTACACCGAGCGATGTCCTACGCTGAGCGGTGTCCTATGCCGAGCAATGTCCTACGCCGAGCGATGTCCTATGCCGACCTACTCTCTCAATCGAACGAATGAGCCGTGTCCACGAACGAGCCACAACGACGAACCACTTTGCCGAGCCACCCTGACCGAACCACAATGCCGAGCCACCTCCAAGCGCCGAACCACCATTAAGGCCGAACCACCAAAAATGACTCGAAGAAACCGTCTGCGAGACTCGAAGCTCGACCAACTACGACTCGAAGCAAATCTAACTCGAGACATGTCGGAACCTAAGCTTCAAGTATCCAATAACCTTCGTCCATTGACTATGCCTAATCCAGGCTATTTAACCGTGTTTGTTATTCATGATTGATCATCCACCCAATTGACTAAAACCCATCGTATTCCAGTCTCGACAGTTGAGCAACCGGTTTAGTTAAATCCGCATGTCTACGGCCTTGCCAAAAGGTGGGTTAACATTTGCCCCTCAAAACATGCCTTGCTTTGGAAGGTGTGTTTTGAATAACCTTAGATCCGTTAATCGAATCCATGATCTCTCTGGATCATTTTATCCAAGTCCGGGACCTCTCCGGGTCCTATAATCCATAGCTGGGACCTTGTCGGGTCCATATCCAGAGCCGGGACCTCATCGGGTCCTATAATCTATATCTGGGACATTATCGGGTCCATATGCAAAGTCGGGACCTCGCTGGGTCCTATAGTCCATATCCGGGACCTCACCGGGTCCATATCCAGATCTAGGACCTCTCTAGGTCCTGTAACTCAAATCCGGGTTATTTTATCCTACTCCGGCCTCGACTCTTCGGTCAAGGACTTAATCCGTGGGGTATCCTTCTTTGGCCTCGATCCCCGGTCGAGGACTTTATATTCTCCGGCCTCGACTCTCCGGTCGAGGACTTTAATATTCTCCGGCCTCAACTCTTCGGTCGAGGACTTTATATTCTCCGACCTCGACTCTCCGGTCGAGGACTTTATATTCTCCGGCCTCGACTCTCCGGTCGAGGACTTTTATATTCTCCGGCCTTGAATCTCCGGTCGAGGACTTTTATATTCTCCGTCCTCGACTCTCCAGTCGAGGACTTTAATATTTTGTTCGAGTCCGTTCCATTGCTCTCCGGCAAAGGGACTCGTAATTCGCGACTACTGCCCTGTCTCTCCGGTCGGGACGGTAATTGCTTGGCCTGTATTATTTATTGAATTAGTCCAATCATTACATAATTCAGTTATCAAAGCGAAAGTTCGTACAACAAAGGGAATTAAATGTCCAAAGTACCAAAGAAGAAACTAGAGTTTGCAGAAAAACAGAAAGAAAACAGGATTTCATAGACCCGAGCAGTACGGTTTTTCGTCATCTTAGAGCACGCTTAGGGAAAGTCCTCGATCCCGTACGTGTGTAAGTGACCTAGCCATATTACTTTGAGTTCTATTACTTATTCAGAACCATAAATTCATTCAGTTGATAAAAAACCGGCGGTCACTAGATCCAGCGCCACCTTCGTTCGAGGTAGGTGGTGGCCGCTCCTGTTCCACTGCTACAGCTCGATTCCTTATGTACTGTTGCAGGTAACCATTCCTTACATGCTCCTCAACGATATCTTTCAAATGCCTACAATCGTTTGTGTTGTGCCCATCTATCTCCTGGAATAGGCAATGCTTTCCTGAAGCCCGCTCGTATTCCGATGGTTCCCTCCTAGCCGGTCTTCGATACTGGAGGTGCCCCCGAGTATCTAAGTAAATCATTTCCAGAGTTTCTGTCAAATCCGTATAAGAAGAAACTTTTGATGCTCTCCGTTTCCTTTTTGAGGGGTTACCGTTGTCACTCATTTTCCTTTTGCCCTTATCATCCTTGTTTTGTTCCTCCCTGGGTGGACCTCCACCTCTAACAGCATAAACTTCAGCCTCTCTCCCTTCTCTTTCGGTCTGCGCGTCTTCCTGCCTTAGGAATCTCTCTGCTTCATGATAGAACTCTCCAAGATCTATTGGGGGTCCCGTTCCAATGATATCTTAAAATCCGAATTATCCGCAATTCTTGAAACTGCTGCCATCAAAACCATCGACGGATCGGGTCGATCCACTGAAGCTACCGTCGCGTTGAATCTGGTTAAGAAATCCTTGAGCGACTCTCCCTTCCATTGTTTCATCGATGTCAAGGTCATTACGTTCTTGGATCTGACTATATGGACCTGAAACTGCCTCATAAACCTTTCAATCAGCTCTGTCCAAGTGCCAATAGAACCACTCTCCAGCTGTCTGAACCACATAGCTGCGATATCTGTCAAATACAAAGGGAAGCATCAAGCCATGACCTCATCCGATGCCCCCAGTACCTCCATATGCCTCATGTACCTCGTCAGGTGAACGGCGGGATCCGTTCTCCCATCATACATCTCCAATGTTGGTAGCTTAAAATCCGGTGGGTTCCTAGCTTGTTTGATAGTAGGAGTAAAGGGACTCCTATTCACATCCTCCAAGTCTTTATTTACCAATCCACCCCTCACAGCTCGTCTGACCATCTCCGCTAATCTATCATTGTCACCAAGCTGTAAACCTTGTTCGCTACCCCTGATCTGTCCCCCAAGTTCACGAGGGAATCCTGGCACATACTCCTCATCACGTACTCTTGTATTCCTATTGATGCCGGGTTGCACAGCATCGTCAGGTATCCCTCCATGGATTGGTCCAACATTACCTATTGGTATGCCCCCAAGTCTTGGTCCATCCGGGTTAATAGTTGTTCGCTAATCAGGGGCTGCTGCCTGCTGAACCACTCCATCTACTTGCTGGTTGAGTGCTTCTGATCCAGCTCCACGGATCTGAGCGCCTGTAGTTCCTGCTTGTCCAAATGTCTGAGGAGAGTCTGCATCATCTCCTCTTGTCTTTTCAGCATCGCTTCCATCTCGTCTCTAGTGATGTAGATGGATGCTTGACCTGCTCCAGCTCTAGAGGAGGCCTCTTGACTTCCCTCTTGATTGCTTCTTTCTGTCACTTGCTTCCTTGTTGGTGGTCTAGCGATTGCTTTCTAGAATCCAAGTTCCCAAGCTTCTAAATCCAAAATCCATGCTCCAAAATCCCCGAGTGCTAACTTTCTCAGTGAAAGCACCAAAATGTTAGCGCCAAAATTCGTCACTAACACCCAAATCCGGTTGAAAGCACCAAACAACGATCACAGATCATAGACAGAATGTGTGTAGAGAATATAAATATGAAGAACAATAAAAATTAAAAGAAAGCAGTAAAAACAGGGGATTTATAGTGGTTCGGCTGTCTCCGGCCTACATCCACTCTAGAAATTTCCTTTTTATTGATGTTAGAATCAATTACAGTTACAATCCAAAGTTTTTAAAACAACAATGGCAGAGCAGCCTTAGTGTTGAAGATGAAGAGAGATAGAATGGAGATCCCCTTTTCTGAAGCCCTACATGCTATATTTATAGGAAAAACTGGAGTTGTTAGACTTCCTGAGTAATCCGGGCCCATCAAGCCCATAGCCGAACCAGACTCCACCATTATGACCGACCCCAAGCAGTTGACATGCCGAACGGAAGTTCCCCTGGCGACGACTCGAAGCAGTTCTATCCAAGGCTCGGAGTAAACTTTCCTGCGACTCGAAGCAGTTCTATCCAAGGCTCGGAGTAAACTTTCCTGTGACTCGAAGTAGAGATGCTTCTGACTCGAAGCAAGGTCTCGCCGACCCACATTCCAACTACGCCGAGCCACATCCTACGAAGTTGACCCGAATCAACAACTACCTGGACACGAGGCTGCCGAGTGATGTCATATGCCGAGCTATGTCCTATGCCAAGCGGTGTCCTATGCCGAGAGATGTTCTACGCCGAGCGATGTCCTACGCCGAGCAATGTCCTACGCATGTCCTACGCCGGACGATGTCCTACGCCGGGCGATGTCCTACGCCGGGCGATGTCCTACGCCGAGCGATGTCCTACGCCGAGCAATGTCCTACGCATGTCCTACGCCGGGCGATGTCCTACGCCGGGCGATGTCCTACGCCGAGCGATGTCCTACGTTAAGCGATGTCCTACGCCGAGCGATGTCCTATGCCGACCTACTCTCTCAATCGAACGAACGAGCCACAACGACGAACCACTTTGCCGAGCCACCCTGACCGAACCACAATGCCGAGCCACCTCCAAGCGCCGAACCACCATTAAGGCCGAACCACCAAGGCCGAACCACCAAAACTTACTCGAAGAAACCATCTGCGAGACTCGAAGCTCGACCAACTACGACTCGAAGCAAATCTAGGACAACTCGAGACATGTCGGAACCTATGCTTCAAGTATCCAATAACCTTCCTCCATTGACTATGCCGAATCCCGGCTATTTAACCATGTTTGTTATTCATAATTGATCATCTACCCAATTGACTAAAACCCATCGTATTCTAGTCTCGACAACCGAGCAACCGGTTTAGTTAAATCCGACCGTCTACGGCCTTGCCAAAAGGCGGGTTAACAATGGAAAAGTTTTCCAAGTATTTAAAGTGAAAAGAATTTATTAATATACTTGTTCCACTGAGATAAGTCTACGGATATTTTTGGAAATAATTAGATTTAATTAATACATGATTAATAAAAGAGGCTTAGATGTTCCACATCGAATTAAC
Organism: Allium fistulosum; assembly: GCA_030737815.1. NCBI lineage: Eukaryota > Viridiplantae > Streptophyta > Magnoliopsida > Asparagales > Amaryllidaceae > Allium > Allium fistulosum. The sequence goes on from CM060903.1 coordinate 847,860,378, forward strand.
TCCCTGATTTGTTTGTTTGTTTTATTTGATAGGTAAATAACCGACTATCAAATCTTGGCCTGAATATAACTCTAGAAATATCTAGGAGAAACATAGGGATTATATGGTATAGTTATCGCAGGTGGTGCTATACTGTACGTATAAACTCGTTTTGTTCTCTTAGGACAAATAATAAGGAAATCTATCAGGTGATCTCCACTCCTATTTATTTCCAAAAGAACCGGAATTGGTTCACCAGAATTAACGTTTTGGTTTTGGAGCGACCGGTAAGGAAGTTGTACCTATATGAGATGACTCAAAGCCATAACCACTCCAAAGCCATATGCGCGTTCTACCTTTAGGGAGAGGTTCGAGATGATGGAATCAAGCTATTGAAGTGCAAGGGCTACATGCTACTAATCCTAGGGGTGATTCCAAAATGGAGGTAGTAGAAGTAGTGCCTTAGGTTTGTTCATATCCTAAACAACTTGTATGGATGAATGCTTGCATTGCATTGTTGCTTAGAGGGCAGTATTAGCATTCCAAGTGGGAAATGCTAAGTGAAAAAGGTAAAAATGAGACCCACAAGCCTCACAATCCAGGAATGGCTAAAACATGGGATGCCCGCAGAGTTATGTAGCTAGCTACCATTAGGAGTAGTCATCCCTCTATCTAGATTTGGTTTTTGGATGTGGTATGCGCACATGCACCAGGGGTCGATGTTTGTTGTGTTAGTGTCGAGGGATGATGCATTCCGGCTTGTCATGTTCGAGGGGCAGGCCGGCTCTGTCTTGGTGGGGGTCCATGTTTGGCCCTCAGGTACATTTGTCTACAGGTGTACTGTATGGAAGGTAGTTCTTTACCTTACCATGTTGGAATTCAAACTCCAATACGTGCCTTATGGTTTTGATTGTAGAACCTAGTGCTATTGAATGTAATTTTGGGTAACCATTCCAGATATTTATATATTTATTTTAAACACTTAGACATTATTATAGTATCACTAGATTTTACAATAAAAATGGTTTTGGTTATCATAAGGTAAAAACCCGTCTGTGTTTGTGTGCGGCGTGGTCTTATGATTACTTTTATTTTGAAAAGGTTTTCAAATATAGAAATCTATATGATTTAACTTCCGTTTTCTCACGCTGGTTTACCAGACAGATCCAGACGTTATTTTCTTATAATGCTTGGGTCAGCCCGAGTATACATTCCATATTTGTCTGGATGCTTTGGAGGTTTTAGAAGATGAGCTGGATGCCTTCGAGACGTAGTCACGTATCTTATATTTTTCTGCTGCATTGGTTGTTGTATTTATCAGCAATTGTAAGGACATGCTGTTATAACTGTTCAGGCTAATGATAGGTTAGTATACTCTGATGTTCCATATCTATTACGGTTCTTTTCTTTTTGTAAAGATCATGTGTATATTATATATTTCTCATCATGATGTGAGATTCTGCTCCATCTTTCTTTTCTTTAACCCCAACAATCTGTCTTTCTAGCACTCAGATGTTCGGAATGTGAATACTATGGATGTATTAGTATTGACTTCTATGGGTCGAAAAGGTGGGTCATTACAGTTGGAAAAGATTTTGGGGCAAAAGAGAAGGTTCCAAGGTATAATGGAATAGGTATTCAAAGGAAGGGTGGAAATGTAAAATTCTTTATCTAAATTCCTTTTCCGGCATAGGAGTATAGATTTAGAAAAACTGGATTTTCAAAATTTGGATGTTAGAAATTGTGTGTTAGGTGTTGGATGGTAGGGATTGGATGAAAAATTGGTTGAACCGTACTCCTATTCGTAGGAGTGTGCAATTTGTTGTGTGAAAACAAAGAATTTTGATTTTTGAAAACTTGCATGCATATAGAACTGCCAGTATATATAAAGGTTGTTTGCATCATATTTTTAAAATTGTTTTAAAGAATGCATTCATATGGGAGGCGCCGAATTCGAGTTGTTCGGCATACATATCATATACGTTGTGACACACCATGCACTTGTACATGATTGGCTGCAAAATAGTGTACACACTAATTGGTTAGATAGTTTAGCATGGTTGCATGCTATGGTACATGATTCAATCCTTGAGGAATTTTGGGGACGAAATTCTTTTTGCGGGAAATGTAACACCCTTTAAAATAAAAAGTAACTAATTAAAGAGAATTAATAAATAATCAATAAGGCTCAAAAATGGAATTTGAGAAAACATAGGAACTTGACCACGAAACTAGGACCATTACGTTAGTGGCTATTTTATGAGTAATTTTCATATATAAAGTTTTAGGATTGGAGTTCAAACGATTACGTTACGGCCTTTTTGGGGTTGAGGTTGTAACGACCCTGAATTTTGAATAATTTAAATTGAGAATATTTAATTAATTTTAAATATTTGAACGATGATTTGACTTGAATTTCAAATTATCAGAATGAATTAGCGATTAAATTTTTGAATTTAATCTATTGAAAATTTAATAAAATTTGAATCTTCGATTTTAAGCCGGTTAAAAATAATTTAAAGGCTTAGAAAATTCATATTGATAATACTGAAGGTAATAGAAGCTTCAGAATTGAATTTGAAAGCGATTTGTTCAATTTTGAAATTGTATCGTTTGAATTGAATTTAAAAATAGCCTTCCGAGGCACAGTCTCGGAATTTGACGAAACAACTTTCATTGGGTCCGTAATATTGAATTATTACCGGATTTCAATTTTCGTATTTATCGGAATTGTTTTATGAACATACGGCGTATAAACGAGTATAAAATTTAATTAAATTCAATTTGCATTTCTGTAACAACCGGGGTTTTGTTCAAAATTATAATCATCAATAAACGATTAAAGTTGACAGATATCTGCTGTTTATTGTTGAAATTTTTATAACTATAAAATCTTCGTCAATTAACGATTTAATATCGAATTGTTAATTTCTGTTAGAATTTGGAATTTGTAAATCGATTGAAATTCTTTATTTAAATTTTTATTTGTACGAAATGAATATATACACATAGTTTAAATTTAGCAACATGATAAAACAAAACAAATTAAAGAAAATATTTACAAAAACAAATTAGATTTTAAAAAGAAAAAGAAAATAAAAAAAATAAAGTAACTCAACCCATACCTCACCCATACCACCCCATACCGATCCCCTTACCCTTATCTTTGCAAATATACGTCGCCCCCCCCTTCTCTTCAGTACAACGAAAACAAACGAAAAAAAAAAGAAAAAAATGGCGACGAGAGAAAAAAAAAACTAGGGCTTCGGCGATCTTCGATTTCTTGGCGATTTTGGTGACTTCGGCTCCGATTCGTCGACAACAGGTGAGTGACATTCCTCACTCACATCTTATTCGAACTGTTCGGGTTCGTTTGCTTGCTTGTTTTCGTTGTCTTTGGCCATTCGATTTGTTTTAGTATAGATGCTTTCTCATATTTCGACTGTGCATGGGTCGTTCGACTTTATCTAAATGTTGATGATTTTTCCCGTCTTGAATTGATTTCGTGATTTCTGGTAAATCTGCATTTGGCTCGGGTTTATGTTGCAGTTTTTAAAGTTTTAAAATTTAACAAGTTTCGAAGTTTAAATTGTTTAAAGTTAAATATCTTCGAATCGTTTTAACAAATGGGTTAAGTGATGTCTATGAATCTGGTGTCTATGAATCTGATGTCTATGAATCTGTGTACTGTCTTGTATCTACTTTGATGATTGAAGTTGCTAGTGTGGCTGCATGTGTGAAAATATATTTAAGTAATGGCTGCATGTATGTCTGTATATAGGCTTCTCTGCTAAGGGAAAATATATGAATCCAAACAGTGAAGCAATCCACCCTTAGTAAAACTTAAATTTGTCTACATCAGGTTTTCAGAAAAATTGAGATTTGAATTGGTTGTGGAAAAAATAAAAAAAAATGGATGCATGTTTGATTTATCAGAGTACCTCAGTTTTTAAACCTCTGTAAGATCCCATATCCTAAAGTAAACAAAATTCACAAGTTTAAACAACTGTTTGATGAATCTACTGCATGCTGTAGTTCTTGAATCTATTATGTAATGTTTGCATGATTGGGTTATCTGAATAAATGCTTTGAATTGCCCTGTTTAATTGTGTATACATCTTTATAATATATATATAACTTGTCCCTGTTTGTGAATCTTTTCATACTTGACTTTTCCAATATACGAACTGGATTTTGTTTCTTTTCTGTTTGTGAATTTTTTTTATCTGATAAACATACGTGCTAGGTTTTGTTTAACCTTCCTCTTTGTCTTCGACATTTGAGTTTACATAAACTTTCATCCTTGCCTTAGTTGATATGTAGTTCACTGCATCATTTCTTTGAAATGGCTGTTGCGTGAATTTAGCAACTTGCTTCTCTGCCACTTCTCTGTTACTTCATCGAATACTGCATTCCTGTTCACTTGAGATTTTGTTGTTAACTTCCTTGATTAATCTGCATTCACATGGCATCCATGTTGATATTTGCATCTTGATCCCATTGAAAATGTTTACTCTGTTAGTCTGCACCTCATATGCCATTGCAGTGGTTGTTCTTCACTTCATATAGTCTAATTACTGTGGCCTTGTAGTTGCACCTGGGTAGATTGACTTGACTGATATTAGTTACCAATACTTGCTGTATATGACTTCAACCAGAGTCATTCCTGTTTATACTTCAACTTGCATTCCTGGTTGTTTTAGTTTGCATTGTAGTCTGCATTTATGCTGGAGCATATATGTACTGGATGTTGGGTTGCCCATTCATGTTGATTGTGTATTTGTCTTCTGTTCACCTGCATGTAGTTGGTTGTTTGCATTCATGAATTTTTCTGACTTGACTCCAGTAGTTGTACTCATGTACACTGCATTGTGGTCTTGTGGCAGTTGCTATGCCTTTGATCTTTGTTTGTTGTATTCATGTCTGCATGAGTGTTCTTGTTGCACTGATGTTCATCTGTTCATGTTGCTTATATCACTTGAGTTTGCATACAATATTGGCATTGTCCATATTTGTTTGTGACAGTCTTTGCATACATGTAGCTGATATACTTCTTTGTTGCCTGGTCTGGATTTGGTCTTCGCCGTAGTGAGTTGCACCAGTCTTCGAGTTGAGTTGAGTTTTATCTTCACTTTGTTGCACTGTCTATTCCAGTGTTGCATGTCTTGTGATCACTGATGTAATCTAGTCTGGTTTGCTGTTGTACATTTTGAATTGTACAGTCTTTGAAACACTTGAGTTGAATCCAGCTTGTCGCTCAGATTTGACCTTGTGATCATTTGTGACTTTCACTGAGCTTTTGTGTATTTCGTGCGATATTGGCGAGGCAGTGCACGCGTGCGTGCACTGCAGCCACCCAAACTCGACAGTTTTGAATTGATTTTTCTTTTGTTTCTGATGCATTGATCTTTTATACCGTATTGGCGAGGCCGTACACGCGTGCGTGTACGGCAGCCAATCGAACTTCGATGGTTTTAAAGTGACAACTTCAATTGTTTTAAATTGATTTAGTCGATATGATAAATTGTTTATTTATCTCTGTTGATGATTTAAATCTGCTGATTTATTGTTAACACTGTTAAGTGTTATATTTTCGTTATCCGATTTCTTTGTTAAAAGGTTCGGATAGACGGGAATTATTATGACTGTCGTCTATTTAAATTATTACTGCTTATATGCACTAAAAACTGGTTTGAATTAGACTGACCTGTGTATTATTTTCTTTTGAATATAATACTCGGGTCAGACCGAGTATTTCTACAGCTTGAAGATTTTCGAGCAGCGAAGTTAGAGAGAGAGTAAAGAATCATTTATTTCGAGAAAATTGTATTTTAAGATATTCCGCTGTATCAGTATCAAATTGTATAAACTCTGATGTATATAAGAAGATTTATAGTAATGAAATAAATTCTCATTTGTTTTAATTGATTGTTATTATCTGTGTTTCTGTGGCTGATTCTGTTTAAACCTTATAAACTAAATAACAATTCGTCTTTTTGAACGTTTCGAGTTGGTTTAATTAACGACTGGAGGCGGTCAAAAGGGGGAATGTTACAAGGTGGTATCAGAGCTTTGGTTTACACAAAGCTTAGTTTATGATGTTTAATATGAATAGTTACTAGAAACACTTTTAAAAAGGAAACGTTTTTCAAATCCAAAGAAGTATAAAATTGTTTTGAAAATAAAGATTTTTAACTTAAGAAAAGTTAAATTGAATTGAATTAGTATTAATAAATACATGATTTGAAATTTAACTAAAGGAAGTTAAATAAATTGAACTTGATTTGATAAATTATTGAGATGGAAAGTTAAACTTGAAAGAGAAGTGATTATATAATATGAATTGGAAAGTTTAAATTAATAAGTTGTATAACTTATAAAATGAGAAAGTTTAAGTAAAACCAGTTGTTAAAATGGTTAAACAGTTTTGTTAAGTAAAACAAAATCTGAATTTTGAAATGTGATATGAATTTGACTTTAGTAAAGTTAAATAAAATAGAATTTCAAATAAATTCGAGGCGAACTTAAGCTGTATAGTGAAAATAAATGCAAGTGAAGATAAAATGAAATATAGCTTAAGTAATATTGAATCAAATTGAATTTGATATCAAAATGAATTGATAAAGTGAAGAATGAATTTTAATTTGAGTTATAGAAAGGGAAATTCAACTTTAATTGTAAAAGTGAATTAGTGAATATGGTGAGTATAAAAAAAAAATTCAATCTAAATTTGAATATAAACCAATTGAAATTAAGTGTGTTAAACCAAATTGGATGTAAGCAAAGTAAATAAATTTGGTTATGTTGAATGTGCATTGGTTGCTAGTTGATCGTATGGACATCCATTAAGTATAAATGAAATTGAATTAATGGAAATTGAAAGCTATGTAATTGAATTCAAATTGAAAGATAAGTAGATTTAAATAGAATCAAGTTTGATTTGAATTGAAGCAAACTAACTTGAATATAAATTAGTGAATGTGAACTAATTGGATATGAATGACTGTTAGTAAAATCCAATGTGAATGAATCAAATGCGATTAAATTGGAAATCAAATCGATGAATGATTTACTAAAGAACTAGTTGATTATTTTGGAAATGGAAAACTGATAAATTTATATAATAGTTTAAATTGGAAATTTTGAATTATTATAAACGGCTTAAATTGAAGATTTGAAAAGTGTTAATAAAATATTGGAATTGTATAAGTGTTAAAAGTGAAATATTTAATGGATTTCATAAGTGAATGGAAATTACAGAATTAAGATTGTGAAGTTATAAAATGAATCGAAGTTGCGAAATAAAAGAATTTATAAGTAATTTACTTATAAATTAAATTTCTGATATAAAATTGAGTGATAAAGGAATGGTTAATAAAGCAATTTTTATGAATTGAAGTCTTTATGAATAGGAATAGAATTTATAAACGTTGTTTATGAATCCGAAACTGACTTATTTTGATAAGTAAATTCTTATAGCTTGTTAAATGAAGTATATTCACAATTTTGGACCGTGAATATATTATTGAGTAAAAAGGACATGTTTTGGGAAAGTGATATTTTAAAACGAAGTAATTGTTTTAAAAAGATGTTTTCAAAGCATTGAATATCGAAACCATAGATTTCAACATTTATTGTTGAAATAGACGTTTTCGAATATAAGGAAATGGTGGACTATAACACTGTTGTTATAGTAAATGATTTCCGAAAGGAAATGTTTTGTATAGTTGTAACGACCCAGAATTTTTGATAATTAAAATTCGAATATTTAATTGATTTTAAATATTAATAAATGGAATTTAGAAGTCGAATGATTTATTTCTCGAGTATTGGATTTAATTTGATAATTAAATCGATAATTTAAGGATTGAAATCCCAGAAATAATTAAAAATCGAGTTTAAAATGATTTTTAAATGATTTGTAAAATTTTATTTAATCATACTGGAGTTATAGAAAGGTTATAGAACTTTCAGAATCGAATTTGGAGTTAATCTGTGAAAATTGAATATTTTAATATTTAATTATCGACTGTAAAAATAGCCAATTTTCGAACAGTCTCAGAATTGAACGAGACCAGTTCCATTGAATCCGTAATAGTTAGTTATTATCGGATTCCAATTTTTGTAGCAATCGGAGTTGTCGTTTGGCCGTGGCAACTCGAAACGCATCGATATCTTTTTAATTTTAAATCGTCGAGTTAAAATAGTCATTTTTCAAACGGTCTCGGATTTCGACGAAACCAGTTTCATCGGATCCGTAATGTGATATTATTGTAAGATTTCAAATTTCGTAATTTTTGGATTTACCGTTTGTCCGGTACGAATCAAAACGCCTCGAAATCGATTTAAATCGGTTTAATTTAAATTGATCGTTTAAATTCATAACTCGCACAGACGATCGAATTAGCTTCCGAAACCTGTTCCATTGTGTCCGGAACGTGGGATAAACCCCAGAAACGTCAGTTACCGCACGTAAATCGGAGTTTTGAAAAGTCGGATGAATAGTGTTCGATATTCTCTATAAATACACCATTTTTATTCACAAAAATAAAAAAAAAAAGAGAAACCCTAACCCTAATAATGGCCAGCCGTCACTTGCTATTTCGACGGCCAGAAAACAACATCTTTTCTCCCTCAAATTCTTTCAATCCGCGCACCGATTCGAGAAACGTTCAACTAAGGAATTGTAGAGGACGATGTGGTCGTGGTTTTCAACGGTGGAGATCATCATGGGCGTTGTGGATGGACGGCAAAATGGATTTGAACGCACGTCGTTCATAGGCGTTTTCTGGGGTATAGGCTCGACCGAGCTCGACCAGATTTGGGCTGGGGGTAGCACGCGTGTACGCGGAGGAGGGGAAGTTCTCTGATCAACGTCTCGTTCACCATGGTGGTTGCGAAAATTTAGGGCATAGGGGCGGCAGTGGGTTCGTTGCGTTTAAAATTGTCTGGGAGGGAAGACGCAAATGGGGGAGAAGCATGTACGTGTGGCCTAGATCTGGGTTTCAATTTTTGAACGGCATAGATTTAAGGTTGTAAATATTAAAAGGAATTTGTAATTATTAATTAAAATTTAAACTTGTGTATCTTTAAAACGATGTATCTCTTTCATACGAGATCGAAAATTGACGAAACAAGCGGCGTTGGAATCGTATGGACGAGCACTACGCGATGCAATTGGTTTGGAATCGTTTGGAGCTAGTTGGAATTTCGGGTGAAATTAAACGGCCGTTTAATTTTATTCGAAATAAACGCTGGAATGGAATTTAAAATCACGGTGAGATCTTCTCACTCAATTGAATGTGGAATTATTTACAGTTATTGATTGCTATGATTGACTGTTTGGATTGATGATATTAGATATAGTAGGATATATCTATTATATATAGCAATATATACATATTGGCATATGTATATATTGGATTGATGATTTCCCGCCTCGTATAGCGGATGAGACCCTATTGCGCCGTTAGTAAGCGGATTTATAAAAACCTATATACCGCGATAATTCCGTACTGGAGCGGAATTGGTATTGTGCTAACATTTTTGGATGCAGGGAAACAGGTTGGAGGGATCCAACTGGACCCCTCAATATTGTTGTGAATTTATTATATTGTGATATGATAATTCTGTGAATGATTATATTGATACGATCGATGATATTGATGATTGGGAATTGTTTGAAAATAAAAATTGGCCGAATGGATGTTTGATATCATTGGATTCCAAAATATACGAAATTGGATTTTTGAAATCAAAATAGAAATTTCTAAATGAATCAATTTTAGAAATTTAATAATTTTGAAGAAAGGAATTTTTAAAGTATAAAAAGTTAATTTTTATAATCTTATGGAATAAATTCCAGAATAAAGTGAAATTGCTAAATAAAAGAATTTCATAAAACAGTGATTATAAATTGAAGAATTTAATTTAAATTTGGATTTTTAAATAGATTGAAAGAGACAAAGAAATTTATTCTCTTCAAAAGGAATTTATTTAAAATGAAATAAGTTGGAAGTCCAATTAGAAATTAAATTTATGAATTGAAATAACTTGGGAAATCAATGTAAAAATGATTTCAAATTGAAGAATTCTTTTAAAAATAGAATATTGAATAAATTGGAAAGAATAAGGAAAATTATTTAGAAATGATAAAATTTTGGAAATCAATCTGTAATTGATGTAGTATTTGGAAATGACGTTAAAATGGGTTTATAAAAGGGTAAATTTTACAGTTGTAAAGTTTTAAAAGAATGATCTTTGTAAATAAATGAAATTATAAGTATTTAACTTATAATATGGATTGTGGTATATAAATTGAATTGTGAATTGAATTGGTAAATAAAGAAGATTTATAAACTGAAGTTTTTATAAATAGAAATAGAATTTATAACCGTGTTTATAAATTCGAAATCGATTGAATTTGATAAATTAAATATAGAAGATTATCAAAGAAGATATATTCGCGATTTTGGATAGCGAATTTTTATTGAAATAAAAATGTGTGGAAAAGATTGAAATTGGGTTAAGTAAATTATACTCACGATTTTGGACAGTGAATATATTGTTAAGTAAAATAGATATGGTTTTGGGAAAGTGATATTTGAAATGAAGTTAATTGTTTTAAACGATGTTTTAAATTATATTGAATATCGAAATCATAGATTTCAACATTTATTGTTGAAATAGACGTTTTCGAAAAATAAGGAAATGGTGGACTATAACACTGTTGTTATAGTAAATGATTTCCGAAAGGAAATATTTTATATAGTATTGGGATTTATATATCTATCTTAATTCCGAATCCCTATACTAGTGATTTCGAGTCGTCGTAACGATGTTTTACGCAACATTCGTTTTGACTCAAATAAATGTGATTTAAGAATGATTTCCTTAAAGAATGAGATACATACTTAATTTTGATTTTAAGTATATCGAATATTTTCAAACGTTGAAAATAAATAGATTTGTGAAACACTTATTTTTTAAATAAGTATGGAATTGCTTTTCCAATATGAAGTGAACGTTTGAGAATTTACCTTTGTAAAGGTAAATTGAAATTGAATATATTTGAAATCGAATTGAGAATCGTATATCAGTAGATATTTTGAAGATATAAATTCACTATGGGATTTATAAATGGAATGTAAAATTGTTTTAAAAATAAACGTTGATTTATTTTTAAAGTGTGGAAATTTTATATCTAGTAAAGATATTTTTGAAGATAAAATAATTTGGGAAAATTATTGGAATCTGATGATGTTGCGTATCTTTATTGATAGTTAAATAACCGACTATCAATAATTACCTTTAGATAGGTATCTGTTGTGAATTGGATGAATTTGAATGCCACACTTATTTTTAAATAAACGCTCACTATTCGGGTTAGCCGGGAAAGGACCATGGGGTCGTATAACCCATTCCGAATATGTGATACGTCGTTATGAATTGCATTCGAAGACCGGTGTTGAAGACCGGATATTTTTGAAAACGGAAGGATTACCGTCGAGTTACTCTACATCGACAGATCTTCGATTTAGAGGTTTTATCACCCTTAGTGACGGGAAGTCCTGACGTGATTGAAAATTATCCGGATATGCAAGGGCTTCGTGAGAAGTGCCTTCGGTTCTGTTCGTTCCCGGAACAGACTTATATGGATTGTGTGTCTGACGTTACAATTTGAGATATAAAGCTGATTTCTTTCAAATACATTTCTGTTGGTGGCGGAGAATTTATTCTCTTAGCTTAACACCCTTCTCTGAGACGTACGAGCTCAGAGGTTATGTAGTTGAAATTCATCAGCGATATATCCCAATTTGGTAACGTGGCATACTGAGTGTTGCTGTGAAATGGTCAGTGTTTGATCATTTGTGATATGATCATTTGTTTGATCTTATATCTTTGTGATCATAGGTTGATCATTTTGTTTGACCCGAAGCAGGGCTTTTTGAGAAAGCGTAGCTTTGTGGACGAGACTTCGTCGAGCCTCACACCCCGGAAATGGTCGAAACAGGACGAATGCAGCAAGGTTCTAGGGAGTAGCGCCCCTTAGTGTATGTCATTCCTTCTGGATAAAGGTGGTATCATGGTATGGAGCCCAGATACTTAACCTCTGTGGTTACTGCATTATTATTATCTATGTGGTTTGTTGCGAATCGGGGATCCTCGGGAAGATCGGTGGCGATCGGGGGATGGCATACGCGTGTCAGTAGTTACCTATTTTTGCAGAGGTAACCCGGCCTTGTGTTGGCAGAGATCCGGTTAGGTTCTCGGGTCGTCTATTCCAGGGACGTACCCATCGTGGATAGGAAGTTCCTTAGCCTGACCATTTGTTGGAAATCCAAAGAAACAATACGAGCCTTTACGATTTCAATTGTATAACCTGTCTCCTCAGGAGGCAGCTATAGCAGGCATAATATAATGGTACCTATGCTGGCTAAGATTTATATTCTACTTTCGAAATGTTTTCTACACTATGCACTAATAATAATATCAAAAAAGGTTTTGATTTTTGCGTAGTAAGCATCTTTGACTAACATAAGAAGAAATCTCCTCCAAGTCTGCGTTTGCATTGTGTGTGTGGTGGGAGGTCTTATGGTAGTTTCATTTTCCAAAGGCATTGCGAATTGACTTTAAAAATATTTCTGTTGTTTAATTTAAAGATAAACTGTTTTACGATCTCACACCAGTCACCATGACTGACTCGGAGTTTATTGTTTCCCTTCTAAACTCTGGGTGCCCACAAATTTCCACACGGGCAGCCTAGAGTTATGTTATCAGGATATTCTGGATATTCTGGAGCTTTGGAAGCAAGCTGGATGGCGAGTCATAGTATTTGTATTTGATAGTATTTATTCCGCTGTGTATTCTGTATGAGGACAAGTTATATAACTGTCCATTGTTGTACTGAGTTGTATATTGACTCTGATGATTGATGTATGTATAAAATGATATAGTTCTTTGTTTTTAAAGATTATTCATTTATCTATTATATGTTGTTCCGCTGCGATATGTGAGATTCTGATATTGGTTTCTGTTTCTGTTGTTGTTCTGTTGTTCTTCCTTCTTTCTTCTCTTTTCCTTCTATCTTCTTCTTCTTCTACCTTTTCTTTTTCTTAAAACCATAACTTTTCGAGTTTCCGGCATTCGATGGCTCAGCAGTCGATAAAGTGAGTATCGATGTTGAATTTTCGAAAGTCGAAAATTTTCGGGATGTTACATTTGGTATCAGAGCATATGGTTAAGCGACAACCCTGCTCTGTTTGGGTGTTACTCATTAGAGATAGAGTCAGTAGTACTCTAGAATGAGTTGAGTGTAATAATAGGTACGAGTGCGTATTTGTTAGTGAATATAAAATTGTTTTATATTGTGATGATTGGTTTGTTGAGTGGTATATAGATTCTGGTCGGTATTGTCCGTACAACTCTATCGATAGGGATCTCTAAACACTTGTATAGAACAATTCGGCACAATATTGTTTTAAATAGGGTGAATGAATTAATTTTGCCCAAAACTATTTTTTTTGTATAGAAAAGAAATGATTTTCTATGAATTATCATAGTATATGGATGCATGGTTGTTAGAAGTAATAATATTAAATTATTCCCATTGGAATTAAGTAAGAAATTGAAATCATAACTCCAAAGTTAAGAAATAAATTCACATACAAATGAAATTTAAAGAATGTAAATTATAAATGTGAATTGTAATTTAAAACAGGATTCCAGAGAAGTATTTGGAAATGTTTTGAAAAGGATTTGAAAATTTTGGAGATTTGGAAAGTTTAAATCTTTTTGATTGAAAATGGATTTCAAAGGATTTGAAAAGTATTTTGGAAGAGATGAGAGCTCTAAACTCTTTTCGGTCGCTGGAAAATAATTCCGATGATGATCGCGACATCACCGGTGTTCATTTTCGGGTTTCCAAAAGAGAAATTGCTGCCAAATTGTTTTAAATAAAAGTTGTTTGAAAAATTTGGGTTTTGTTTTGAAAATTCAAAGGATGATTTGAATTGTTTTCAAAAATGGTTTTGAAAAGGTTGAAAAGACTCTAAAATGTTATATAAAAATATTGATGAGAATAATGAATGAGTTGATAACTTATACAGTTTGTTGTGAATTTAGATTGAATAAATTTAACTTAAGAAATTTTAAGTTGAATTAAAGTAAGTATAAGTGAATCAATAAAAATCCAAGTGGAAATTTTTGAATATAAGTTGTATAACTTATAAAATGAGAAAATGAAAGTGAAATAGATGATGTTTAATGGGAATATAACTTAAGAAATGACGAATGAATTTGATTTTGGGTATCAAAATTTATTACCGAAATGAATATGAACTTGAGTTATCTAAGTGAAATTCAGCTTGAAATGTTAAATGAATTAGCAATTGAATAAATAAATGTATTGGAGGTAAATCAATCTAATGAAAGTAAATTGATATGGAAGAATGAATGTAAGTGAAAATTCATTAAAGCTAATTGGATGAAGTGAATTAGATTTAAACTGAATATTGAAAACGAATTTGAAATTGTGAATTGAATTCAAATGAAATTGAAATGAAAATTGAACGAAACTGAATGATGTAACTTCAATAGTGAATTTAAAAATGATATAAGAAGTAGGTATCGAAATTTTGTAATAGAATTTGCAAAATGATTTGAATATATGTAACTAGATATTATGGCTAGTAGGACATACAGGTGTTATAGAAGGAATTGGAATTTTGATTTCGAAGATAATTTGAATTGCTCGACAAAAGGTATGTATTTAAATTTCTATATGAGATTTGCTGATTTCTTGTCAAGCCGCTTGGCTTTTTCTTTTTCTTTTTGAAATCTGAGAGTCCATAGGGACATTTTGTAGTAGTACCGTATTAGCCGCGCAAAGGAGACGCTGGCGAAATTTTCTGAAAATTTAGGGCGTTAGAAAATTTTTGAGAAATTTTGAAAGTTTAAAATTTGAATTTAAACTCGAATTTGAATTGAGAAGTTAAACAATGTTGTTTGAAACTTATAATTGAAGTTGGAAATTTAGTTGAATTAATAACGAATCTCTAGTAGAGAGATTTGTTTCGAAAATTTGATAAAACTATTAGATGTTGAAAGATAGTAGACGAGTTAAGGACCTTTCTTTCTAACTTGTAATTTCGAGGACGAAATTCTTTTAAGGGGGGAAGTTTGTAACGACCCAGAATTTTTGATAATTAAAATTCGAATATTTAATTGATTTTAAATATTAATAAATGGAATTTAGAAGTCGAATGATTTATTTCTCGAGTATTGGATTTAATTTGATAATTAAATCGATAATTTAAGGATTGAAATCCCAGAAATAATTAAAAATCGAGTTTAAAATGATTTTTAAATGATTTGTAAAATTTTATTTAATCATACTGGAGTTATAGAAAGGTTATAGAACTTTCAGAATCGAATTTGGAGTTAATCTGTGAAAATTGAATATTTTAATATTTAATTATCGACTGTAAAAATAGCCAATTTTCGAACAGTCTCAGAATTGAACGAGACCAGTTCCATTGAATCCGTAATAGTTAGTTATTATCGGATTCCAATTTTCGTAGCAATCGGAGTTGTCGTTTGGCCGTGGCAACTCGAAACGCATCGATATCTTTTTAATTTTAAATCGTCGAGTTAAAATAGTCATTTTTCAAACGGTCTCGGATTTCGACGAAACCAGTTTCATCGGATCCGTAATGTGATATTATTGTAAGATTTCAAATTTCGTAATTTTTGGATTTACCGTTTGTCCGGTACGATTCAAAACGCCTCGAAATCGATTTAAATCGGTTTAATTTAAATTGATCGTTTAAATTCATAACTCGCACAGACGATCGAATTAGCTTTCGAAACCTGTTCCATTGTGTCCGGAACGTGGGATAAACCCCAGAAACGTCAGTTACCGCACGTAAATCGGAGTTTTGAAAAGTCGGATGAATAGTGTTCGATATTCTCTATAAATACACCATTTTTGTTCACAAAAATAAAAAAAAGAGAAACCCTAACCCTAATAATGGCCAGCCGTCACTTGCTATTTCGACGGCCAGAAAACAACATCTTTTCTCCCTCAAATTCTTTCAATCCGCGCACCGATTCGAGAAACGTTCAACTAAGGAATTGTAGAGGACGATGTGGTCGTGGTTTTCAACGGTGGAGATCATCATGGGCGTTGTGGATGGACGGCAAAATGGATTTGAACGCACGTCGTTCATAGGCGTTTTCTGGGGTATAGGCTCGACCGAGCTCGACCAGATTTGGGCTGGGGGTAGCACGCGTGTACGCGGAGGAGGGGAAGTTCTCTGATCAACGTCTCGTTCACCATGGTGGTTACGAAAATTTAGGGCATAGGGGCGGCAGTGGGTTCGTTGCGTTTAAAATTGTCTGGGAGGGAAGACGCAAATGGGGGAGAAGCATGTACGTGTGGCCTAGATCTGGGTTTCAATTTTTGAACGGCAGAGATTTAAGGTTGTAAATATTAAAAGGAATTTGTAATTATTAATTAAAATTTAAACTTGTGTATCTTTAAAACGATGTATCTCTTTCATACGAGATCGAAAATTGACGAAACAAGCGGCGTTGGAATCGTATGGACGAGCACTACGCGATGCAATTGGTTTGGAATCGTTTGGAGCTAGTTGGAATTTCGGGTGAAATTAAACGGCCGTTTAATTTTATTCGAAATAAACGCTGGAATGGAATTTAAAATCACGGTGAGATCTTCTCACTCAATTGAATGTGGAATTATTTACAGTTATTGATTGCTATGATTGACTGTTTGGATTGATGATATTAGATATAGTAGGATATATCTATTATATATAGCAATATATACATATTGGCATATGTATATATTGGATTGATGATTTCCCGCCTCGTATAGCGGATGAGACCCTATTGCGCCGTTAGTAAGCGGATTTATAAAAACCTATATACCGCGATAATTCCGTACTGGAGCGGAATTGGTATTGTGCTAACATTTTTGGATGCAGGGAAACAGGTTGGAGGGATCCAACTGGACCCCTCAATATTGTTGTGAATTTATTATATTGTGATATGATAATTCTGTGAATGATTATATTGATACGATCGATGATATTGATGATTGGGAATTGTTTGAAAATAAAAATTGGCCGAATGGATGTTTGATATCATTGGATTCCAAAATATACGAAATTGGATTTTTGAAATCAAAATAGAAATTTCTAAATGAATCAATTTTAGAAATTTAATAATTTTGAAGAAAGGAATTTTTAAAGTATAAAAAGTTAATTTTTATAATCTTATGGAATAAATTCCAGAATAAAGTGAAATTGCTAAATAAAAGAATTTCATAAAACAGTGATTATAAATTGAAGAATTTAATTTAAATTTGGATTTTTAAATAGATTGAAAGAGACAAAGAAATTTATTCTCTTCAAAAGGAATTTATTTAAAATGAAATAAGTTGGAAGTCCAATTAGAAATTAAATTTATGAATTGAAATAACTTGGGAAATCAATGTAAAAATGATTTCAAATTGAAGAATTCTTTTAAAAATAGAATATTGAATAAATTGGAAAGAATAAGGAAAATTATTTAGAAATGATAAAATTTTGGAAATCAATCTGTAATTGATGTAGTATTTGGAAATGACGTTAAAATGGGTTTATAAAAGGGTAAATTTTACAGTTGTAAAGTTTTAAAAGAATGATCTTTGTAAATAAATGAAATTATAAGTATTTAACTTATAATATGGATTGTGGTATATAAATTGAATTGTGAATTGAATTGGTAAATAAAGAAGATTTATAAACTGAAGTTTTTATAAATAGAAATAGAATTTATAACCGTGTTTATAAATTCGAAATCGATTGAATTTGATAAATTAAATATAGAAGATTATCAAAGAAGATATATTCGCGATTTTGGATAGCGAATTTTTATTGAAATAAAAATGTGTGGAAAAGATTGAAATTGGGTTAAGTAAATTATACTCACGATTTTGGACAGTGAATATATTGTTAAGTAAAATAGATATGGTTTTGGGAAAGTGATATTTGAAATGAAGTTAATTGTTTTAAACGATGTTTTAAATTATATTGAATATCGAAATCATAGATTTCAACATTTATTGTTGAAATAGACGTTTTCGAAAAATAAGGAAATGGTGGACTATAACACTGTTGTTATAGTAAATGATTTCCGAAAGGAAATATTTTATATAGTATTGGGATTTATATATCTATCTTAATTCCGAATCCCTATACTAGTGATTTCGAGTAGTCGTAACGATGTTTTACGCAACATTCGTTTTGACTCAAATAAATGTGATTTAAGAATGATTTCCTTAAAGAATGAGATACATACTTAATTTTGATTTTAATTATATCGAATATTTTCAAACGTTGAAAATAAATAGATTTGTGAAACACTTATTTTTTAAATAAGTATGGAATTGCTTTTCCAATATGAAGTGAACGTTTGAGAATTTACCTTTGTAAAGGTAAATTGAAATTGAATATATTTGAAATCGAATTGAGAATCGTATATCAGTAGATATTTTGAAGATATAAATTCACTATGGGATTTATAAATGGAATGTAAAATTGTTTTAAAAATAAACGTTGATTTATTTTTAAAGTGTGGAAATTTTATATCTAGTAAAGATATTTTTGAAGATAAAATAATTTGGGAAAATTATTGGAATCTGATGATGTTGCGTATCTTTATTGATAGTTAAATAACCGACTATCAATAATTACCTTTAGATAGGTATCTGTTGTGAATTGGATGAATTTGAATGCCACACTTATTTTTAAATAAACGCTCACTATTCGGGTTAGCCGGGAAAGGACCATGGGGTCGTATAACCCATTCCGAATATGTGATACGTCGTTATGAATTGCATTCGAAGACCGGTGTTGAAGACCGGATATTTTTGAAAACGGAAGGATTACCGTCGAGTTACTCTACATCGACTGATCTTCGATTTAGAGGTTTTATCACCCTTAGTGACGGGAAGTCCTGACGTGATTGAAAATTATCCGGATATGCAAGGGCTTCGTGAGAAGTGCCTTCGGTTCTGTTCGTTCCCGGAACAGACTTATATGGATTGTGTGTCTGACGTTACAATTTGAGATATAAAGCTGATTTCTTTCAAATACATTTCTGTTGGTGGCGGAGAATTTATTCTCTTAGCTTAACACCCTTCTCTGAGACGTACGAGCTCAGAGGTTATGTAGTTGAAATTCATCAGCGATATATCCCAATTTGGTAACGTGGCATACTGAGTGTTGCTGTGAAATGGTCAGTGTTTGATCATTTGTGATATGATCATTTGTTTGATCTTATATCTTTGTGATCATAGGTTGATCATTTTGTTTGACCCGAAGCAGGGCTTTTTGAGAAAGCGTAGCTTTGTGGACGAGACTTCGTCGAGCCTCACACCCCGGAAATGGTCGAAACAGGACGAATGCAGCAAGGTTCTAGGGAGTAGCGCCCCTTAGTGTATGTCATTCCTTCTGGATAAAGGTGGTATCATGGTATGGAGCCCAGATACTTAACCTCTGTGGTTACTGCATTATTATTATCTATGTGGTTTGTTGCGAATCGGGGATCCTCGGGAAGATCGGTGACGATCGGGGGATGGCATACGCGTGTCAGTAGTTACCTATTTTTGCAGAGGTAACCCGGCCTTGTGTTGGCAGAGATCCGGTTAGGTTCTCGGGTCGTCTATTCCAGGGACGTACCCATCGTGGATAGGAAGTTCCTTAGCCTGACCATTTGTTGGAAATCCAAAGAAACAATACGAGCCTTTACGATTTCAATTGTATAACCTGTCTCCTCAGGAGGCAGCTATAGCAGGCATAATATAATGGTACCTATGCTGGCTAAGATTTATATTCTACTTTCGAAATGTTTTCTACACTATGCACTAATAATAATATCAAAAAAGGTTTTGATTTTTGCGTAGTAAGCATCTTTGACTAACATAAGAAGAAATCTCCTCCAAGTCTGCGTTTGCATTGTGTGTGTGGTGGGAGGTCTTATGGTAGTTTCATTTTCCAAAGGCATTGCGAATTGACTTTAAAAATATTTCTGTTGTTTAATTTAAAGATAAACTGTTTTACGATCTCACACCAGTCACCATGACTGACTCGGAGTTTATTGTTTCCCTTCTAAACTCTGGGTGCCCACAAATTTCCACACGGGCAGCCTAGAGTTATGTTATCAGGATATTCTGGATATTCTGGAGCTTTGGAAGCAAGCTGGATGGCGAGTCATAGTATTTGTATTTGATAGTATTTATTCCGCTGTGTATTCTGTATGAGGACAAGTTATATAACTGTCCATTGTTGTACTGAGTTGTATATTGACTCTGATGATTGATGTATGTATAAAATGATATAGTTCTTTGTTTTTAAAGATTATTCATTTATCTATTATATGTTGTTCCGCTGCGATATGTGAGATTCTGATATTGGTTTCTGTTTCTGTTGTTGTTCTGTTGTTCTTCCTTCTTTCTTCTCTTTTCCTTCTATCTTCTTCTTCTTCTACCTTTTCTTTTTCTTAAAACCATAACTTTTCGAGTTTCCGGCATTCGATGGCTCAGCAGTCGATAAAGTGAGTATCGATGTTGAATTTTCGAAAGTCGAAAATTTTCGGGATGTTACAATAGTATTGGGATTTATACATCTATCTAAATTTCGAATCCCTATACTAGCGATTTTGAGTTGTCGTAACGATGTTTTACGTAACATTCGTTTTAACTCAAATAAATGTGTGAAAGAGAATGATTTCCTTAAAGATGAAATATATACTTAATTTTGATTAAAGTATATCGAATATTTTCAGATGTTGAAAATAAAATGGATTGTGAATTACTTATTTTTAAATAAGTATGGAAATGTTTTTCCAAATATGAAATGTTGTGAATATATTCCGTAAGGAATAAATGATTTGAAATTCATTTTTGAAGTCGAAGTTGAAAAGTTAAATGAGAAATTTGAACAATTAGTTCAATTTGAAATTTTTCAAAAAGATTGAATCGTTAAGTTAAAATTGAGTTTAACTTCGACATCAAAGACAATATAAGTTGAGCTTTGAATTTCAGATGGTGATTTGGATTGTATGTCTAACATTGTGAATTGATGACATAGCAATTGATCTCTATTAAATATATATCTGTTGGTGGCGGAGAATTTATTCTCTTAGCTTAACACCCTTCTCTAAGACGTACGAGCTCAGAGGTTATATATCGATAGACATCAATTCTGTGTTGAGAATTGACGATGTAAGCGTGAAATCCAAATCGAATGTGAAAGTCGATAATAAATGGAATTATGAATATGAATTAGGTTTGAGATAACCTTAAAATTTCCAAATCGACTTAGAGGAAAATTTTGAAATCCTCTATTTTGTTATGAATATGAGATATGTAAGTTTTTAGAACTTATATATATGAATACGGTAAATTTGAAACCGTTAGTTTAGAAAGACATTGTTATGGAAATCTTATGTATGTTTACATAGATGTTATATGTACGAAATGTGAAATGAAAGTACTACATATATGATATTATGTTTTCTAAACTGAGGATGTGGAAAAGTACCTTCCATTTATTATTAGAGAAGGTATTGGAACTCGTGAAGAGTGTCCATTTGAAATTCGTAGCTACGTAGAATTTAGTCAGAGTGACTATTTGAATCGGAAATCCTTCGCGATAGATCATCGCGATGAGATTAGATTTGATTGATGATTAGCGTAATTTGAGGGGCGAGATGCCCACAGTTACAAGCGATTCCACTGGGATAGTGGCGCAACCGCCGGGTAAACTGCAATCTAATGCCAGGCGAAATTTGAGGGGCGTGATGCCTACAGACACGAGCGATTCTACTGGGATAGTAGCGTAACCGCCGTGTGTACTGCAATCTATGGCGACAACCATGGCGAAATTTAAGAGATGAGAAATCTACAGCCACAAGCGACTCTACTGGGATAGTAGCGTAACCGCCGGGTGGAACTGTAATCCATGGGGGAACGTGCTTTCCACATCCATTTTTAAAAGAATTTTTAAAAGTATTTTCACTGGGAATTGAAGCAAGTATGTTTAGTACTTGGAGATTTTTAGACCTGCGCCTGGCCAGCGTATGCCTAATGTCTGTGAGAACGAAGATGGACTTGTTAAATTTCGAGTTAGCAAGTATTTTCAAACTGTAAATAGCAAATCAATAGTTTGAAATTAGAATTACATAATTCCGACTTAATAAACTAAGGAAGAGGATCTTTGTAATGTTTTGAAAGTCCACAGCTTTGGAAGAGATATATATTATATAAATCTCTAACGTGAAGAATTTTAAGTTTGAATCTGAGTTGTAAATCGAAAATGTTGATAAAAGACTTTTGCGTTTTGATTTTAGAAATCAATGATTGTAGAAATCATTGAACAAACGAGAAGATAAGTAAAACAGTGAGATTAAACAAATGGAATGAATCCTATATTCATTTATTTGAAATAAGTTTTAAGTTTAGTAAAAATTGACTAGAGTATAAATATCGATGAAATTTTAACAACTTTTCCTTTTCGTGGACGAAAAGTTTTTAAGGAGGGGAGTTTGTAACGACCCTGAATTTTGAATAATTTAAATTGAGAATATTTAATTAATTTTAAATATTTGAACGATGATTTGACTTGAATTTCAAATTATCAGAATGAATTAGCGATTAAATTTTTGAATTTAATCTATTGAAAATTTAATAAAATTTGAATCTTCGATTTTAAGCCGGTTAAAAATAATTTAAAGGCTTAGAAAATTCATATTGATAATACTGAAGGTAATAGAAGCTTCAGAATTGAATTTGAAAGCGATTTGTTCAATTTTGAAATTGTATCGTTTGAATTGAATTTAAAAATAGCCTTCCGAGGCACAGTCTCGGAATTTGACGAAACAACTTTCATTGGGTCCGTAATATTGAATTATTACCGGATTTCAATTTTCGTATTTATCGGAATTGTTTTATGAACATACGGCGTATAAACGAGTATAAAATTTAATTAAATTCAATTTGCATTTCTGTAACAACCGGGGTTTTGTTCAAAATTATAATCATCAATAAACGATTAAAGTTGACAGATATTTGCTGTTTATTGTTGAAATTTTTATAACTATAAAATCTTCGTCAATTAACGATTTAATATCGAATTGTTAATTTCTGTTAGAATTTGGAATTTGTAAATCGATTGAAATTCTTTATTTAAATTTTTATTTGTACGAAATGAATATATACACATAGTTTAAATTTAGCAACATGATAAAACAAAACAAATTAAAGAAAATATTTACAAAAACAAATTAGATTTTAAAAAGAAAAAGAAAATAAAAAAAATAAAGTAACTCAACCCATACCTCACCCATACCACCCCATACCGATCCCCTTACCCTTATCTTTGCAAATATACGTCGCCCCCCCTTCTCTTCAGTACAACGAAAACAAACGAAAAAAAAAAGAAAAAAATGGCGACGAGAGAAAAAAAAAACTAGGGCTTCGGCGATCTTCGATTTCTTGGCGATTTTGGTGACTTCGGCTCCGATTCGTCGACAACAGGTGAGTGACATTCCTCACTCACATCTTATTCGAACTGTTCGGGTTCGTTTGCTTGCTTGTTTTCGTTGTCTTTGGCCATTCGATTTGTTTTAGTATAGATGCTTTCTCAGATTTCGACTGTGCATGGGTCGTTCGACTTTATCTCAATGTTGATGATTTTTCCCGTCTTGAATTGATTTCGTGATTTCTGGTAAATCTGCATTTGGCTCGGGTTTATGTTGCAGTTTTTAAAGTTTTAAAATTTAACAAGTTTCGAAGTTTAAATTGTTTAAAGTTAAATATCTTCGAATCGTTTTAACAAATGGGTTAAGTGATGTCTATGAATCTGGTGTCTATGAATCTGATGTCTATGAATCTGTGTACTGTCTTGTATCTACTTTGATGATTGAAGTTGCTAGTGTGGCTGCATGTGTGAAAATATATTTAAGTAATGGCTGCATGTATGTCTGTATATAGGCTTCTCTGCTAAGGGAAAATATATGAATCCAAACAGTGAAGCAATCCACCCTTAGTAAAACTTAAATTTGTCTACATCAGGTTTTCAGAAAAATTGAGATTTGAATTGGTTGTGGAAAAAATAAAAAAAAATGGATGCATGTTTGATTTATCAGAGTACCTCAGTTTTTAAACCTCTGTAAGATCCCATATCCTAAAGTAAACAAAATTCACAAGTTTAAACAACTGTTTGATGAATCTACTGCATGCTGTAGTTCTTGAATCTATTATGTAATGTTTGCATGATTGGGTTATCTGAATAAATGCTTTGAATTGCCCTGTTTAATTGTGTATACATCTTTATAATATATATATAACTTGTCCCTGTTTGTGAATCTTTTCATACTTGACTTTTCCAATATACGAACTGGATTTTGTTTCTTTTCTGTTTGTGAATTTTTTTTATCTGATAAACATACGTGCTAGGTTTTGTTTAACCTTCCTCTTTGTCTTCGACATTTGAGTTTACATAAACTTTCATCCTTGCCTTAGTTGATATGTAGTTCACTGCATCATTTCTTTGAAATGGCTGTTGCATGAATTTAGCAACTTGCTTCTCTGCCACTTCTCTGTTACTTCATCGAATACTGCATTCCTGTTCACTTGAGATTTTGTTGTTAACTTCCTTGATTAATCTGCATTCACATGGCATCCATGTTGATATTTGCATCTTGATCCCATTGAAAATGTTTACTCTGTTAGTCTGCACCTCATATGCCATTGCAGTGGTTGTTCTTCACTTCATATAGTCTAATTACTGTGGCCTTGTAGTTGCACCTGGGTAGATTGACTTGACTGATATTAGTTACCAATACTTGCTGTATATGACTTCAACCAGAGTCATTCCTGTTTATACTTCAACTTGCATTCCTGGTTGTTTTAGTTTGCATTGTAGTCTGCATTTATGATGGAGCATATATGTACTGGATGTTGGGTTGCCCATTCATGTTGATTGTGTATTTGTCTTCTGTTCACCTGCATGTAGTTGGTTGTTTGCATTCATGAATTTTTCTGACTTGACTCCAGTAGTTGTACTCATGTACACTGCATTGTGGTCTTGTGGCAGTTGCTATGCCTTTGATCTTTGTTTGTTGTATTCATGTCTGCATGAGTGTTCTTGTTGCACTGATGTTCATCTGTTCATGTTGCTTATATCACTTGAGTTTGCATACAATATTGGCATTGTCCATATTTGTTTGTGACAGTCTTTGCATACATGTAGCTGATATACTTCTTTGTTGCTGGTCTGGATTTGGTCTTCGCCGTAGTGAGTTGCACCAGTCTTCGAGTTGAGTTGAGTTTTATCTTCACTTTGTTGCACTGTCTATTCCAGTGTTGCATGTCTTGTGATCACTGATGTAATCTAGTCTGGTTTGCTGTTGTACATTTTGAATTGTACAGTCTTTGAAACACTTGAGTTGAATCCAGCTTGTCGCTCAGATTTGACCTTGTGATCATTTGTGACTTTCACTGAGCTTTTGTGTATTTCGTGCGATATTGGCGAGGCAGTGCACGCGTGCGTGCACTGCAGCCACCCAAACTCGACAGTTTTGAATTGATTTTTCTTTTGTTTCTGATGCATTGATCTTTTATACCGTATTGGCGAGGCCGTACACGCGTGCGTGTACGGCAGCCAATCGAACTTCGATGGTTTTAAAGTGACAACTTCAATTGTTTTAAATTGATTTAGTCGATATGATAAATTGTTTATTTATCTCTGTTGATGATTTAAATCTGCTGATTTATTGTTAACACTGTTAAGTGTTATATTTTCGTTATCCGATTTCTTTGTTAAAAGGTTCGGATAGACGGGAATTATTGTGACTGTCGTCTATTTAAATTATTACTGCTTATATGCACTAAAAACTGGTTTGAATTAGACTGACCTGTGTATTATTTTCTTTTGAATATAATACTCCGGTCAGACCGAGTATTTCTACAGCTTGAAGATTTTCGAGCAGCGAAGTTAGAGAGAGAGTAAAGAATCATTTATTTCGAGAAAATTGTATTTTAAGATATTCCGCTGTATCAGTATCAAATTGTATAAACTCTGATGTATATAAGAAGATTTATAGTAATGAAATAAATTCTCATTTGTTTTAATTGATTGTTATTATCTGTGTTTCTGTGGCTGATTCTGTTTAAACCTTATAAACTAAATAAGAATTCGTCTTTTTGAACGTTTCGAGTTGGTTTAATTAACGACTGGAGGCGGTCAAAAGGGGGAATGTTACAGAGGTATTAAATGGCCATTGGGTCCGCCTCCTTCCTATTTAAGAAGTATTAAGTGGCCAGCATTTTCTTTTGGGTAGTACAGTGTTATACACACACACACACTTGCACACACATATACACACACACATGCGCACACACATTCACATACACATACGTAGTTATACCTCGGAGAATGTTGGATATATTGTAACGACCCACCTTTTTGGATAGTTTAAATCGACAATAAACTACACATGTTAACTCAAACCATTCAAAAGGGATGATTGTTAATGGGGTAAATAAGAAAATAAGAGAAAAGAAAAACAAAACACAGAATCTCACAGCGGAATGACAAAATATAATAATCAAATAAACAGTTCATGAAGCTGTTTTACAAATAACATTTGATTACACTTTTTACAATATATCAGAGTTATACATACATCAGAAATAAATAAATAAATAATGCAGCAGAACAACATGATGTAGTGGAATATATATATAAATAGTATACAAATCTCCGTCTTCATCCTCCAGAAATAGAGTCTTCAACACTGAAAAGCTCAGGCTGACCCGAGCGTAATGAAAAGAAAAAAACACTCGAGTCAGAACTAAAAGATATTATGTAAGTTAAATCAACGATAAGTAAATACGAGTGTAACAGCTTCAGAGATGTTTACGGGATTTTATATCTCCTATTTAGTGTCTAACATGCGTGCAATATCTTAAGAGATGTTCGGGATTCCATCTCCTAAGGATCCGTTAAACTATTTATATATATAATACAATACGCTATTATAATATGTCTACAGTAAAGTAAAGTATAAAAATAGCATTACCGGGTTACCCAAATCCCGCTTAACACATTTTTATATAAATACCGTAGTCTATACAGATACCGTAAGCTCCACCAAACCAGTGGTTTACTCAGTAAGCACTCCATAGGTACGATACAAACGAAAGTCGTAGTGGGCTCGATAAGGCATATGACAAGGCATGCAAGGCAAGGCCCAGGGTAGGATATTATCGTTTTGCGGATCTGGACTGGTGGTAACGCATAACAACTACTACCGCCCACCTCGAGACACACTCTCATAATCAAAATCGAGGGGTGGTCACCAATCAATCACAAAGTAACAAATATGGTATCGAAGAAATGTGCCTGATCGGGGGAGTGACCCTACTTGGCCCGGCGTGGCTCCTGTTTTAGTCCTATCAAGCTGACCCAAGGGGGTCAGGGCTGCATTCATACCTCATACAGTAGTGTTCGCCAAACCATCCTACTTTGTTCTAGATTCTCCACCACGTGCACAGTTGTTAAAGTGGTTTTCGGTATTGGCAGAGAGTATGACAATATTCGATCCTGGTCTCTTTAACAACCAAACGCTTATTTCACACCGGTTGGTTCTTTTACATTTCCAAAACCGATTCATAATTGATATCAAAATATCATATTCACTTCAAAATCATATCACTTTCGAAATCATATTCACTTTCGAAATCATTATTCACTTTAAATCATATTCATTTCAAAATCATAACCACAAAATAGGCTAAACCATCATATCAAAATATTCGCATTTAAATCAATTAAATCTAAATCATAATAGTTCCAACTTTAAACAATTTGAATATTGAAAGTAGTTTATATATTGGAATAGTTATACATTACAATAGTATAGATATTAAAATATATATTAAAAGTTGTTTATAAATTTAAAATAATATATACTAAAATAGTTTATATTTTAAAAATAGGTTATAGATTAAAATACTTTATATATTAAAATAGTTTATATATTAAAATAGGTTATAGATTAAAATAGTTTATATATTAAAAATAGTTTATATATTAAAATAGGTTATAGATTAAAATAGTTAATGTATTAAAAATTATTAATATATTAAAATGTTTTATATGAGAAAAATAGTTTATATGTTAAAAGAGTTTGTATATTAAAAGAGTTTATATTGAAAATAGTTTCAAACTAGAATTGTTTCTCCCAATTTCACAAATCAATTTAAATCAACTTTAGTTCCAAAAATTCAATTTAAATCAATCTCAGTTCAACGATTTCACTTTAAAAGGCTAAAGGTTTCAATTCAAATTCTCATTAAAACCATTTCAATTTATATCGATTTCAAATCCATATTTGAACTACAAATTTAAACCACTTCAAATTCAATAGGTTTCAAAGTTTAAATATTCAAACATTTACAATAAATCAACTTTTGATAAATTTCATTTATATTTCAAAATTCAACTTTAAAATTACAATTTAAATTATTTAAACAATTCATTTAAACTAATTTCAATTTCAACACTTTAAAAGCATGGATTTTGAAAATAATTCAGTTCATACAAATCTAATTTTATTTCATAATATCATTTAACTGGATTCAAAATTTAAGGATTTAAAATCATTTAATTAAACCAATCCGTTGTCCGTATATAATTTTCTATCCTATGGTAAAGTGATACAAATATATATCATTTCAACCCGCAATAAATTTAAATTTACGGGTATATATCATTTCAACCCGCAATCCCAAGTAAAATTCAAAATCCATAAAATTGCTCGAGTTTATCATTTCAACCCATAATGATTTTTTCCTAATCTATAAGACCATTCGGGTATGTATCATTTCAACCCATAGTGATTTTCCTAACAATAACTAAGGGAACTTGTAGTGTGATAACAACATATAAATAAACATAACATCAAATCATCCAAAATGTCAACAATTAAGCATCCATCACAATCATCATTCAAATCAACCAATCAATCACAACAATTAAATGGTTATCATTATCAGGTATTTAACTAGCAATTAAATTCCAATATTAATTCAAATGGCAATTAAATTCAATATAACTTCAAATTAAATTTGAATGACAATTTAAATATACTAAACAGCAATCAATAAATTTCTAATCACATCATAAATTTAATTTAACCAACATAAGATGATTTAGTATTTGTGAGTGGGTTAAAACACTCACCTTTGATTTTTAGTCGATTAAAAATCCAATTAAGGCCCAAAAATTCAACAGTCTCAGAATGCAACCAAACTAGTTCCATATTGTCTGAAATTTTGATACGATCCCAACGGAGAAAACCGTGTCCAAATCCGAGTTCATATGCAAAAGTTATCGATATTAGAACGTTAAAATTTTAAAATTAAATTAAAAGTAAACAAAGCATAACTGAATTACCACGTCATCACCTCTAACGTGAACGAAACCCTCGAACCCAACCATACGTAAATAGCCGCCACCTAAACCTTGCCAATGCATGCCGCTCCGATCGCCTACAGCCAGATCAGCCATCGCCAGTGTCCTCCCCTTGGTTCACCACCCCCATCCATGTCACCCACGACCACTGCGACACCTCCAACGCCGCCGCTGCCTTTAATCGCAGTTCCAGGCGACTCCGATCATCGATGACACAAAGTAAACCCATGGATCAAAAGCCCTCAGCCTCCTCTTCACAGTAGCGCCTCCCGATCGCCATATAGTTGAAGATCCACCGTCGAATTGAAAACCCTAGCAATAGACAGCCGAGGATAAATCGATGATTTCTGGCCAAACCGTGACTCAATTGCAAAAACGAATTAAAGCAGTAGATTGCGCTCGTCGAGAGCTTTCCAATGATATATAATATGACATAGTTTGAGGAGTTTGAATTTCGATTTGATTTTGATTTGAAATTGAATTTGGGAATTTAGGGTTTTTGAGCTGCCATTGGGAAGAAGGATGGAGCAGATAGGAAAATATTACGCATAGAAATAAGAAAGGATGCTAGGGTTTCAGAAAAGAAATCTATTTATATAGACAATGAATGATAAGAAAGAATGGATAGATCGATTTGGGTTGAAACGATAAAAACGACCCAAAAAGCCCGTTTCGTTTTTGAAACGAAAATAGGTCATCCAATATATCAAAATATATGTTTTTGATATTTTTAAACTCAATGGAACTAGTTTCAAACCCCAGTTCCACTCTATATAGAAGTTAGCTTTCAAAACCAAATTATATTCATTTAAATTCTTTTAATTGATTTCTAAGCATTTCGAGCTCGTACGATCAAATGATAAGTCTGATCACTACCGAACTTGAAATCCTACAATAATTCACTGTTACGGATCCGATGAAACTGGTTTCATCGAAATCGAAGACAGTGGACAAAATGGCTTTTTTCATGCTAATTAAATAAATTATTATTAAATTAATTTAATCACTTTCAAATTTTAAATTTAAAAGCTAACAATTTAACATTCTTGATTACATAGAAATTTAATAACCTATTAAAATAAAATTTCCATGTTAAATCCACTATTTAAATATTACATTAATTTCAGAGTTCAATTGCAATTGTAATAAAATTCCAGTTAATTATATTTTAAATTCAATCAAATTCTTTTATTTCGATTAACACTCTTATTATTGAATCAACTATTACCTTATGAATATAATTGACATTAGTTTACATCTTATTACATTCTTATTCTACAGCTAACATCTTTTACCATCTTAATTCCAATATTTAATTACACTAATTACAACAATTGATTCCAACAATTATTTTATTCCTTATTTACAAATTTAACCAAATTAACTTTATAATTAATTCAATTGATCGAAATTACATTAAAATAGTTGTCAATAACATTCAAACAACATTATTCAAATTATTTTTCATTAATAAATCATAAATTTTGATTTCTCACAATATTAAATTTCAAAATCTTATTTAATATAATATTTTTAATTATCAAAAATTATGGGTCGTTACATATATTGTACGTACATATGGAATTAAATGGATAAGCCGTGAATAATAGACATAACTCTTAAATATAAATCAATCTATATAAACTAGTGTTATGGATAAATGTAATTTTCCAATCACCAAAACGTTGTTCTGACCCCCTCATCATTACAACCTATAGAATAGATTGAAAGGAATAAGCTACTAGTGCAAGATGGAAATGGTGGAGGGAGAAGTCTTCTCATTCATCCTCGACATTGACAAGGCAATTAGGTATCCAAGGGATAATATTGATTCCAAGGTAGTAGCCTTGGTCAATATATATTTTCTATTTTATTTTTCTATTTTGCGATGAGTTTATAGCTCTCTGATATACTTTATTTATTTTAGGTTATCAACTCCAACGATCCGTACCCTAGTAGATTTGGGTTTCGATTTAGTCAAAATTTGGTCCCATTAAGGTATGGGTTGTTACAATTTAAGAGGTAAATTTAATTTTATATCTACATCATTTGCCCTAATCTTATCTATGTATTTTGGCCATGAAAGTGATTTTCTTATAAATTTATATTTTATCATTTAATTAATAATCAATTATATAAGCTTTGAAATTAAACAAAAGGAAAAAAATATCCCTATTAGCTCACGACCATAATTTAATACATACACACATGCATACATATGTGTGTGTGTGTGTATACACACAAATATATTTATAAAATACTTTCGGCCTTTTATATTTAAATAAAATATTATATTTTGGTTTACTAACTATAATATATTATTATACATACATACATATATATAGGAATGTATGTATGTATTAAATTCAATTATCTTAATAAAATATATTTAATTATATAATGAATATTTATAATAAACAAAATTGATTTCGGCATAAAATTATTATCATATAATTTTAAATTTTGTAATTTTGTTCAATATAATATTTATTTGACTTAGTAAAAGATACTTTAAATAAAATACATTTTCTATTTTAAATAAGGTTTGAATATATACATATATAGGTATATAGGTATGTATATATGTATATATATTTCGAATTTTGATTAAATACATTATATATATAAAGCTTTAAATACAAATTATTTTAACATGTATGTATAAGTAGCTAAAATATCATAGATAATATACATTTATACATGGGGCATTTTACCAGAAGGACAAACTTTACAGTCCAATTAGTTTCTAGGACACACATCCACAGAAATTAATTTCAAGGCCAAAATCAGTATAATAATTACTTTTAAGGACAAAGTCAGCTGCCCAATTACTTTCAAAGACATAATTTCATAGGTTTATTGGCCTTAGAAACTAATTATTTTACATTTTGTCCTTAAAAATAATTATTTCAGCTGTGTGTCCTAGAAACTAATTGCACTTGTTAGAGAGGCCCTTGTGGTTAATGTCCACTTTATACATTATATACATGTTGTATTAAACATGCATGTATACAAATAATATACATATATTTTGATATACTTAAACATATGTGTATACACACACAAAATCTAATATGCATATAAATGGCCTCAAATGTATATATTATATATATATATATATGTGTGTGTGTGTGTGTGTGTGTACATTGGTTATAAATCCCAGTAATTATATGTACATATATATTTTATATGCACGTTTAGTATAGTTATATCTACTGATATAATTTTCCATGTTAAAATCCATATAAGTTAAAACATTATAAAATACAATATTGATACGAAGTAAGGATTTTCAAAATTAAATTGGATTTAGTGATATTTAATTATTTATATAAGCCCAATAAAGATCCATCTAGGGAATTATTTTTGGAAATTTACCCTAATTTACAAAACGGATCGAATCTAACACCTCCGCTTCTTCATCCTTACCATCACCAAAGCCTTTTATTTTTTTTTATCGCCAAAATCTTACATCCGCATCCTAGCACTTCTATGTTCATCTTAAACAAATGAACACGTTAGTACTGCACACTAAACACATATGTGTTTTCATTAACCGTTAACAACTTTTATCATACGTAAAATTAATTATCGACCGTATATTTTTTAATCACATCATTGGCCATAATTTTATTTACTTATGCATGTAAGAATATTCTAAAATTATGGTTGCTAACAATAATCTTATTTAATTACATATGTTTTAGTGATATGAAAACGGGGTAATTACAACATAACTTTAGTCTGTCTTAGCTTGACTTGTCCACTTTACCCATTAAAACTCTAAAAAGTTAGTCCGAATTGTTGGATAAATAGATAAAAAACCACAAATTAGTTTCAACCACTTCTTGTATTTGATGATTATCCAAACAAAACCCAATGGCTCCATTCCATACATTACTCCACCAGATATGCTTTAACCACCAACAAATTTCACCCGATGATTGTGAAGTCCACTAATTCAATCACCAATGGAAATTAGCCATCCACTCTGACCGTTTCAAAACACCATGTTTTGAACATAAAAATACACCGTGCTGACTCCAGAACTACAATCGTCATAAAGCATTTAAGCATATTTTGCCATTGTACCCATGTATACAAACACTATGATGTTAAAGCTAGCTGAAGCCTCACTAACTCCCCGTTAAAGTGCTTAGCACACTTCGACTATCACACTATTCCAACCTAGCATCATTAAATAGTAGATCCGCCTGAAGTCCAACTTTTTTCCGTCGTGCCGTCTAAATTACGATTTTTATCACCCGCTTTTAGGACTTTAATATAAAAATGTTAGTTTAATCGGTTTTCTTATAAAGCAAATCAACAAATTTAGGGTGTATGTCTAATTTTAAGTCATAAGCGCTCAACAAAAATTAAAACTTTATTCTATTTATTAACCCAAAAAGTGGATCAATACCCTGGATAGAGTGTGAAAGCACCGACCCTTTTTATCAAGGCAAATAAAATTGAAAAAACAATTGCAGATTGCAGAAAAAGTAAAGGAACAAGAAGATTTTTATAGTGGTTCGGTTGTTAATGAAGCCTATGTCCACTTTATAACTTTCTATTAATTGACTGTCGTTACAAGTGGAATTAAGTTACAATATGAATGAATCTCCTAAGTTAGATCAAGTCACAAGTGCAAGAGTTCACTGGAGAATCACAATGAATCCTTAGATAATTGTTATGTGGGAGGAAAAGAGTGAAAAATAGTTTCTGCAGAGTTCCAGCAGCCAGTCTAGAAGATCCTCTTTATGTTGTAAATAGGTGAGTATTTATAGGGATGGAAGAGCTATTGGGCTAGGTCGTTTACCAAAAACCTATTCTTGATGGTACGAAGGCGCTTCGAAAATTTCACACCGATCTGACCTACCCCGATGGATCGCTGGCGATCCATGTAGTTAAACTATTTTTTGATCGTTTCACTTAGATCTCGCTCCTTGCCTTATGTAAATTCTCTCCATGAAATTTCATAATGAGTTGTCTTGTTTTAATGGTGATTCATGTACATGTTGCATTGAACTATGACTGGGATTAGATGAATGCTCACTTCTCGAACTAGCTTGCTTGGAATATAATGAAACTTGGCAGATATCCTTAGAAAAGATATTGGTTCATGATGCAAGAGGTTTGGAGGATCCACGAGCAATCCCTATGGATCGCAAGCGATCCATGGGTGATGGATTGCTAGCGATCCATCCTTTTAGCCTATTTTTGCATCTTTCCTTTTGGGTCCTTCTTAGTTTCTTCTTCTGGTCCATTTGGTTGATTCTTGAGTTTCGTTGACTTGACGTGGATGTTTTAGTTTCCGTTGAATTCTGTTGGGTTAAAAACCCGGTTAACACTATTCATCAAGTTTGAACTACATGGATCATGATAATCTTTAGTCTTTTTATATAGGAGTGGACAATGTTGTTTTCTACACAAACTGTAACACACCATAAGAATTAACCGAAAATTTAATGAAAGAATTAAATTAAATATAACAAGGGTAATGGAATTTTCACAAATACCTGAATTTAGCAACAAAACTTGCACCGTTGTGTTCGTAGAAATATTCTAGACAATTTTCATACATAATGTTTTGAAATCGAAGCTTATACAAAAAGTTATTAACATTTAAAAGTTTGAAATGGAAAATAATTAAATAAGGAAACAAATGTTTTAAATAGGGAGAGCTCCACCGGTCGACACCCTAGCTTGGACCAGTCGACCTCTAGCAGTCAACCGTCCAAGGCAAAGTTGTCGACCGGTCGAGAGTTCCAAACTTGGGTTTGGGTAGGTCGAACGGCCCAGATTTTATATAAATTATTCTAACGGTTGATGTTACTTCGTACCCCTATAAATATAACCTTAAGTAGATACTCAGAGCCCCAATTTAGTCCGATCGTAACAAAACTCTATCTCTCCCAAAGCTCAACCATCTTCCTCTTCAAATCAATTCTCTTCACAAACAAAACTAAAATTAAATTCAAAAGATTAAAGAAGGAGGAATCAAATCAAATCAAGGAGAGATCGACGAACTAAGCGAAGGCATTTCCAAGCGAACTAAAAAGGGAATAACTTTCTAGTAATGGGTGGGTTCATGATTAATATGATGATTTATATGTAATTAATTTTGTTTATATTCTATTTGATCTGGAATTGGTTTAGTTTAATCAAAAATATTTTTTATCTAGTGATTCTAATAGATCAGAAATTTAATAAGAATTTAACCCCATTTGAATATGATCCTTGTCTAATCTAAATTTGGTGAAAGTAAATCTGTTGGATTAAAGTTGATTTAGGTTAAACACACTCTTGTTGTTAAATTGAATATAGACTGATATACAATACTCTGTTAATTCTAAATCCGATTTAATTTGATTTGATGACGACCATACTTATGAAATGGTTAAATACTAAAATTGAGAACATTGGAAATCATAGATTAGCAAAGCCTGAGTTTATTGTAATTAATAGGGAACAATAATTCACAGAGAATGATAATTAACAAAGAATGAAAAAATCAACTTCGACTGGTCGACGGGCTCACTGGAGCCGGTCGACATCAAGCGATCGACCGCTCCGATAGCCAGTGGTCGAACGATTAACAGTCTACAAGTGCAATCTGAACCTCGACCTATGGCCCAGGTTATAAGTTTATATAATTATTTTATATATGAATGTTAGTGTATTAATAGGGAAATTAGTTCCATAAGACTACGAGCATTGGATGTTACGGGACTAGATAGATGTGTATGCGGGCAATTAAGCCTGGACACTATTTATTTGGCAAAGTTGAAACTCGACAGGGGCGATTTGATCGTAAATTGCACTGACAAGAGATTCTATGGTGTACGCACAACATGGATGAGGATGCCTGGAGAAGTGAGTAGCCTGCATTAACATGAGGTTTCTAGGTACATAACGTGATACCGTTGTTGGATGCCCGACGATATGCAATAACTGGTGTTTCATTACCATTGAGATTGGACATGGATGCAACAGACCCTAAGACGTCTTTAGTGCTACTTGGCATTGTGGGCTCCTCCTCGATGCATAAATAAGATACATGTAGTCATAGTTTGGGAATGTAGTCCCAAGGTTAATATTGTAGGTGATTCTATGTTGGAATAGTTCCAGTAATTATTAGCCCAATCTGCCATTGTTTTGAGATTCAATTAGTTATTCGACCCTGAGTATAAACCTTCACAAGATGTTAGTGTAGGTGCATTTAGAACTATACCTGTTAGATAAATGAAACTAACCTTAGTAAGTGATTCACAGACACAAGTAGGACACCCTATGTCACATAGATTATAAATGAAGTCAATTGCCTGTAATCTCCATATATCATTAATGTAACTTATTCAACAGACCTTTGTCTGACCCACTCCTTTCATTTTTCCCCTACCATAGGAGGATAGGGTAGCAAGAGATCGGCTCAGGTCTAGTATGTGGAGAGGCGAACTTGGCATTGGCATTGCTTTTTAATTTTTATGACTCTCCATGTAACTATTTATCATACTTAGTACTTATCACACTATATGTTGTATTTCGGTAAACTCTGGATTATGACTATGTATGTTTTCAGACCGCATTTTATGGGATATTTTCTGAGATGACTATTTTTTCTTATATATATATATATACTGCCTTTCGCTGTTAGATCTAAAAGTGTAGAATTTCTTAGATCTTATCCTTATATTCTTAATCTTCGTAATGTTTAAAAACCCGATAGCTCGTACTTCTTATACGACGCAAGTCTAAAAGTCACCCTAGGCTTTGGATCGGCGTATTATGAGGTGCAGGCTGTCATACTTGGTATCAGAGCATAGGTTTAAAATACTTTAGGAGCTAGGTACGCGTTGAGAGAATGGACTTGATTTTTTTTTTAAAAGAGAGTTTTCCAAAAGATTTTCATTTTTTTTGAAATGGGTTTCATAAAAGTATATATATGTATAGATAAAAAGTTTTCCAAAGGTTTTATATATGTTTAATAAGGGAAAAAACGTTATCACTTATCTTGCTAATACTATATGTGGAAAAGTTGCTAATAATTCCTACATCATAGATAGAGAGGATATGGTTCCATCGGTATCTGCAAGCAAGAGGACAGGCTAAGATTAACCCTAATAAGGAACCCATAGAGGGGGTGCTAGGTGTAGCTCTTGCCCACCCACTTTTCATCGATTTTTGCTAAGCAATGTAAGGACTTTGTGAGTCTAGAAGGGAAGCCATATGTGGGGACCAAATCTTATATGGACCTGAAGACATGGATTCATACTTGTGAGAGGGTTTTCAGATTGATGGGTCCTAGAGATGACGTTAGGACTTAGGAGATAGCTTGTCGCCTGGCATTTAAAAGAGAGGCTTTAAATTGGTGGGACGTGGTAGCGACAGAGATCGATAATGGAGAGATGGCTAGGGATGAGTTTAGAAGGCATTTTGAGATGTAATTTATTTACATGGCAAAGCAAGGAGTATAGTTGGAGAAGTTCGTGCATTTGTAGAAAGGATAGATGTTGGTGAAGGAATATGTGAATCAGTTCAATGAGTTGGCTAGGTTTGATTTGGATCTGATCAATACTCCTCACAAGAAAGCTTTGAATATTGCAAAGGAAAGAATCAATCACTTCAAGGTTTGGCCCTTAATTATATTCCCATAGGTGTGACTTATAAGGATCTAGTGGAGATGGCCTGTCTGAATACTATTTCCAAGAAGGAAGTGAAGAGTGAGCCCAAGAAGTCGAAAGGAAAGACACCCCAGTAGAATTAGCACAAGGTAGAATGTGAACCCAATGGAAGATTATGAAGTAGGAGCTCAAGTGTAAGAAATGTGGTAAGATAAAATGTTTCAACTTCAATCAATTCTGGCACATGAGGAGGGAGTGCCCAACACCACCAAAGACCTCTACCCAAGTGGTTTTAGCTTATGCACTAGATGTTGTTCCTAGCTCAAGTGCGCCTCTAATAGCGGATAAGGGGAAGAAGGTCGTAATTGAAGGTGTGTTAACTTTATATGATCTATTCATTCACACCTTATTTGACACGGGAGCATCGCACCCTTTTATTTCAAGTAGACTTGTAAATGAGTTGCACTTTGACACTAGCATAGTTACAGATCCAGTAGTTGTATCAAACCTTGTTTGAGGATCAGCTTATTTATCTATGATATGTAGGGATTTGAAATTATTTATTTTGGGGGTCCACTTCAATTGCGATGCTTTTGTCTTAGGATTTTATGGGTTTGGGTTGATTTTGGGTATGGAATGGATGACCATATATTGGGCGATCTTAGATTGTGATACGATATCTGTTCATTTGGGTACTTATAGTGGATGCAGTCTAGAGGTTTATTGCGATCCCAGAGGTTCAATTATGTTGAGTTACCCATGTTATATAGACTTATCACACGATGAATTAGCTTCAGTGCCAGTGGTTAAAGACTATCCAGATTCCTTTTTCGAAGTTACCGGTCTTCCACCCCAGAGACAGATCGAGTTTCGAATTTATCTTGTAGAGAACGCCATACCTGTTGCCTTACCTTTGAGGCACATGACTATTAAAGAAATACAGGAGATGAATAAGCAAGTGAGCTACTGGAGAATGGATTCGTTAAGAGGACTATTTCAAAGTGGAGAGCACCAGTTGTCTTTGCCACTAAGGCAGATGGTTCTCTGAATCTTTGCGTCAATTACTGCGAGCTGAATAAGCCGACAAAGAAGAACTAGTAACCACCGCCCCCACATAGATAATCTCTTTGATCAATTAGTTGGATCGATGGTCTTTTCTCACCTTGACTTAGCTATCGAATTCAATCAGCTCCGTGTTGCGAAGAAAATATTCAGAAGACTGCTTTTCGTACACCAAAGAGACATTATGAGTGGTTAGTCATGCTCTTTGATGAACCAACGCACCTGCCTACTTTTTCGATCTGATAAGTCAATTTTTTAAAGGGTTGCTTAATAAGTTCGTGGTGGTATTTGTTGATGACATATTAGTCTATTCAAAAAGTGAGGAGGAGCATAGTTGCATCCTGAAGAAGTGCTTAATACTCTTCATAAACATAACTTGAAGGCAAAGTTTTTTAAATGTTACTTTTGACACAAAGAGGTTCGATTTTTAGGACACATTGTCTCTGAGCGTGGGATAGTGGTTGTAACTAGTAAAGTTGCACAGGGTTGGAATGTGCTGAGGAATGCCATGAAAGTAAGGAGTTTTCTTGGTTTGGCGGGCTACTATAGGATGTTCATTAAGGACTTCGCTTAAATTTCTTCCCCTCTGACCCGCCTTACCAAGTACAATTTGGTTTTCTCGTGGTATTCGAAGTGTGAGGATTCTTTTACCAAGTTGAAGGAGGCATTTACTAGTGCACCTATTCTAGTATTTCC
The DNA here is from genome assembly GCA_030737815.1 of Allium fistulosum. Taxonomy (NCBI): domain Eukaryota; kingdom Viridiplantae; phylum Streptophyta; class Magnoliopsida; order Asparagales; family Amaryllidaceae; genus Allium; species Allium fistulosum. The sequence continues at coordinate 847,900,282 of CM060903.1, forward strand.
CAATGATATAAAGGCATTCACAGTATATACCGACGCTTGCGGTATAGGGTTGGGTGCGGTTTTGATGTAGGAGAGGAGAGTGGTGGGCTATGCAAGTCGACGGTTGAAAGTCCATAAGAGAAACTATCCTACCCATGATCTTGAGTTGGCAACCATTTTCTTTACACTTAAGTCATGGAGACACTATTTCTTAGGAGAGCAGTTTGAGCTACACACCGATCAAAAGTCTCTGAAGTATTTATTCTTCCGAAAGGATTTGAATTTAAGACAATAGAGGTGGATGAAGTTTTTGGCATCATATGATTTTGATATCTCCTATACTCCAGGCAAGATCAATGTTGTAGCCGATGCCTTGAGTATGATGCATGCGATGTTGAGTCTTATGTTCTTAAAGTGGAAGCACTTGAATTTTTTTCTACATTTGATTTTTGACTATCGTCAGACATCATCCCGGGATTATCAGCAGCTTTCGATATGTAGCCTACGTACACTTATGGACCACATTAGGTCAATTCAGAAGCATGGTAAGGAGTTATTGGATATTTTCAAGAAGCTTGGTAGAGGAGAGCATTTGAGTCACGAGGTGCTATACCATTGACTTGAAGGAGCGGTTACGGAGAGATGACAAATTTTGCGTTCCTCTCATTATGGATTTGATTGACATGGTACTAGCCGAGTCTCGTCATTCTAGGATGAATCATCCCATAATGGATAAAATGTACTGTGACATGAAGGGAGTCTTCTATTGGCCTGATATGAAGAGGCATGTGGCAGAGTATGTGGCCAGATGTATGACTTGCCAAAGGGTAAAGGCGGAGAAAAAGAAACCGGGAGGATAGTTGCAACCATTAGATATTCCACAGTGGAAGTGAGAGAGTGTTTCTATAGATTTCTGATGGACTGCCTACGAGTAGGAGGGGGAATTAGAGAATTTGGGTCATAGTAAACCAATTGACCTAATGCGCTCATTTTGTTTCGGTCAAAATTACAATAACTGCTACATCTTTGGCGACACTTTATGTGAGGGATATAGTCAGGTTACACGGGGTTCCTTCTAGCATCGTTAATGATCGAGATTCGCTTTTTACCATCGAGTTTTAGAGGAGTCTTCAGGAGGCTTTAGGCACTGAGTTGAGTTTGAATACCGCTTACCACCCGTAGATGGATGGACAGACGGAGATGGTGAGCTGAGTGTTAGAGGACTTACTTCAAATGTGTATCTTAGATTTAGAAGGCTCTTGGGAGGATCTCTTGCCACTAGTGGAGTTTACTTATAGTAACAGCTTACTTATAGTAACAGCTATCAGGTAATTATTGGGATGGTACCGTTTAAGGCATTTTATGGAAGGCCTTGTAGATTAATGTCTTATTGGTGAGACACTATGGATAGGATTATTCTTGGACTAGATATGGTGAGGGAGACATCAAAGAAGGTAGACTTGATCCATAAAAGGATGAAAATCATGCAAAATAGGCTGAATTTTTATGCCGTTAGGAGACGCGTAGAGTTGAAGTTCGCAGTGGACGACATGGTTTTTGTGAAGGTCCCACCGCTTAGGCATGTCACGAGATTTGGTAATTCGAGAAAATTAGCATCAAGGTTTATAGGGCCTTTTCCAATCATAGGTAGAGTAGGGAAGTTAGATTATAGGGTGAAGCTTCCTGAGAAGTAAGAGAGAGTACACGACATTTTCCATGCGTCACACTTGTGAAAGTATCTACAAGATACAGTAGTTGTAGTCGCACCGAGTCAGTTAGAGGAGGTGAAAGTAGAGAGCGAGTCACTTGTTCACTGTGCATGTACTCGTATTCTTAAGCATGGTACAAAGAGATTCTGTAATAAAGTTATTAAGCTTGTTAATGTCCAGTGGGAGACAATCCAGTAAAGAGTACATGGGAGTCTAAGGAGAAGATCCGAGCTACCTACCCATAACTCTTTTCTTGTACGTTTCCATTTTAGTTAAACAAGTAGAAACTACTTATGTGGTTAAATTATAGCTTAGAATACCCCATAGGTATGGAAAATTAGATGCTAGGAATGGTTGCGAACGTGTCGTTATGACAAATATTGGATGATGATTGCTAATGGATGTATTTATTAAGTTGACCTTCGCACACTTAAGCAAATATATTCCCGAGTTAGCGTACACTCACACCATCACTTGTTTTATTTTACTGAATTATATGCATATAGGTATTGTATATAGATCGAATGAATGCACATACATGTAGAATTGCCAGTACATTTACATAGGATGCTGCATACATATGGATGCATGGCATAACCACTTGCATTTAAGGAGGTCAACTAGATCAAGAGACCGCCTAATGTTTGCATTAGTATAGGTTCATATGCATTCCATGTTTATATGTACATATTGCATTAGAATTTGAACCAAGGACAATGATTGCCATTGGTTGATGGATGAGTAGATGATTATAAGTATTAATTTTTAGACAGACGAGTTGCATTTTTCCATCCTTTGAGATTTCGGAGATGAAATCCTTTTAAAGGGGGAAAAATGTAACACCGTACAAGAAATTAACTAGAAATTTAATAAAAAAATTAAATTAAATATTTTAAGGGTAAAATTGAAATTGTCACAAACATTCGAATTAGACTACGTAACTTGCACCATTGCATTCTTAACGATTTTCTGGATAATTTTCCTATATAAAGTTTTGAAATCAGAGCTCATATAAAAAAGTTATTAATTTATAAAAGTTCAGAATTGAAAATAATTAAATAATTGAATAAGGAAACCAAAAATATTTTAAATAGGGAAAGTGTAACAACCCACCTTGAAACGGGTCTAATTTTCAACCCAATAAAAGCCCATCGAACCTTAGGCCTACTCTAAAGCTGGCTGTTGGTTGGTAAAATTTATACAATAAACAGTACACATAGCTATCTATCTATGCTGTCAGAACTTCACAGTGGAAAAGATAAAATATAATATCAGAAATAAGTACACATTTCATAAATATCAAAATCTCAGAGATATAACATACCATCCCATATATCAAAATACAATATCTCAGAAACAACATGTTTGAAACTGGGTACACCAAAATATATCAAAAAACATAAATAGATAGGTAAACTACCACAAGACTCCGCCTCCGCCTCCGCCTTCATCTTCTAACTCAGCATCGTCTCCCCTAATCTGTGTGTTGTAATGAGGAGAGGGTCTACACAATGTCTGGTGAATGAAATCTCAAGCTTTACCATAATAGTATTTGGGCAGTATCATTTAGATAAGAAATATGTCTTATGCATTTTATACTATATCCTACCAAATATACCTCTAACTGTAAGCCCGAAGGCTCTTTCGGTCCAACTCCATAACGTACTTTCAACTGTAGGCCAAATTCCCTTTACAGTCCCATGCAACTATTGTCAATCATGTCCTAACAATAGAGAAAAGAACCCGAGCCACTTAACACCTCTTTAAAGGAAATTAGGCAGACTCTGACCATTTATTACCAATATCCTGGAAAGACTCTCGTCATTTAATATCTAACCCAAGGCGGACCCCTCTTTGGTACTCCCTAACTAATATCGCATGAGATCTCAGCAGACCACTTTATACTTCTTTATGGGAAGATGCGGACCCTACAATAGTCACTTAATACCTCGACCCCAAGTAGACCCCTCTGAAATTCCCTACTACCGCACCTAAACAATAACCTTGATCATTTAATACTTCTTAAGTAGGAAGGATGCAGACCCTACAACAGCCATTTAATACCCCCAACCCAGAAGCTGGCCCTACGTATTATGGCCCGTAACCCAAACCGCGACGTCTTCCATTAATCCGATAATTCGTAGGTGCTGGTAGCCAGATTAACTGTGCAGACTTACCCTACAGAACTGGGACTAACCTCGCACCCACCGTGGGAACTTATTATTGGCGATGTCTCACATCAGTCTCAAAGTCACATTATTGGTAGCCAGATTAGCTGGGCAGTCTTCTATGTGCTTTTGACTAACCTCGCATCTCTGTAACTTAGTCATAATTGCACTCCCTTAACATACTACCATACTCATACCTCACCGCATTTCACATTAAGGCCATATAAGGAAAACTCCTTATTCTGCCTTTAATTATGGATTAATTTCCATAATTATCCTCAATTTCCTTACAATATATTTTAATTCTATTTACTAACCTATTTATTCTATATTATTAATACATTATTAATTATATGCTAATAACATATTTATACGCTAATATATTTATACGTATGTAATTTAGGCTAACTAAATATTACTAAGCATGCGTAGATTTTCACTTCCTTACTAATTTTTAAAATGTCAAAACTTCCAAATTTTTATAACTCTAACTCCATGCAACAACTTACAAATTAGCAAATATCCTTAATCAAACAATAGACTTGCATTAATAAAATAGAATCAAATACCAAATTTATTTTATATTAATATAGTAAAATCAGCACCTCTATTCCAAGGAATAAAACTTACAATTTAAACCCTTAATATTCTATTCAACTTTCACATACACGAACTTGAAGTGAAAAGGCGATTCATATTTAAATTATGGAAATAGGCAGCGCAAACTATGAATAAGAGAATTCGTACCTTACACACCATATCCTAACTTGTTATCCTTTTAGAACCTTTAACACATTAATAGAGAAAAGTTGGAAGTGGAATAAAACATAAAATATTCAAATTGTAATAACAAAACAAATTCTACTATTTTGATATAAAACAATTGAGATTCCAAATAATCATAAGAATTGGCATTTCGTTTTAAGGGAATTTTGCGGTTTTTTAGGGTTTTTCATGACTAAATTCCCCAAGACATAAAACAAACCCAAACTTCTACTATACAAATACTAAAAATGTGAAAAACATATTTCCACTTACAGATAATTTGTCTGCCTTCCTTTGGATTAGATTCATGTTCCTAATTTCTCCTTCATATTTCTTTTTGAAATATACAACAATTGGATTGTATTTAAATTAGATCCAGAATTCAATGATTATAGAAGAATAAAAGTAGAAGAATGAATATATATAAATCTATTACATTTTCCCCTTGAATTTGAATTCTCGACGAGGAAGAAAACTGACAAAACTTAGCTAGCGTTTTGAATATTTTTGTGAATACAAGTAAAGGGGCTAGTCTCTTATTTATAGTGGTTAAAAGGCATCTGGACCGCTGAATTTAAGTCGGTTTAAAATAATAAAATCAAGTTCATTCGCGCCTAACAAAACCCTAGCCGCCACACGTTCACCAGTCGACTGGTTTTCCCTAGGTGGTCGACCGCTAGCAATAGACTGGTCCAAAGGAGGCGGTCGACCGGTCTTTTATATTTGGAACAAATTTAATTGCTACCATTATTAATTAATTTCTTTCCCATTTCTATATTAATATTAACGTTTATTTTAACATTTCCTTAAAACCTAAGATTCTCATCAACGTTAAAATATTTACTAGCGTTTTAAATTTCAAACATTAGCATTAATTAAATTTTTAAATTTAAATTCACTTCAAATTATTTTAAATTTGAAAACTTCAAACGTCAATAACTTTTCCGTTTGAGCTACGATTACAAAACTTTACATATGAAAGTTGATCAGAAAATCGTCACTAACGCAATGGTGTAACTTTTGTGGTCATACTCCAATATTAACAAAATTTTTATTTTTAACCTTATTATTAATTAATTAATTTCTTATTCATTTTACGGAGTGTTACATTCTCCCCCCTTAAAAAGAATTTCGTCCTCGAAATCCCTAAGGGACAGATAGTGTAACGCGCACTCAACATCCATGTAATACAACCATCTACTCAACCAAAAGTGCAATGTGATTATATATGCAACATACTATAGGTGAGCTCAGTTCTAAATTGATTGCAAGATCGTGACATATAAGCATGTATGAAAGCATCCTAAATATGCATAAAATTCTACATAAGTGCAAACATAACGGTAAAAAGTGTGACAACCATCCCCTACCATCCAATCCAGCAACCATGATGCATCCAAAAACCTAAATTTTGAAGAGAGAAAGTTTACCGGAGAAAAGTTCAGGATGAGAAGTCTCTATCTTCCCTTCAGTTTCCCATGTGCTTTCTGCTGGACTGTCTCTCCATTGTACTCGAACTAGCTTAATTTATTCGTTACGAAGCTTCCTAGTTTCGTGCTTCTTTATGCCTGCAGTGGCTTAGGGTGCTATTGGCTCTATCTTAATATTTACTAACTGATCAGGCTCTACTATGGTGGCGGTGCTGTACAGGCATTTCCTCAAGTGCAAACATGAAAAACGCTATGAATTCTCGCTATCTTATCTACAGCTCCAGTCGATATGCAAGTTTCCCTATTCTTTCCAAGATTGGGAAAGACCCAACAAACCTTGGCGCCAACTTCCCCAGCGTACCAAACCTCATAACCTTCCTATGAGGGGAAACCTTAATGAACACCATATCTCTGATCGAGAACTTAATTCTTTTCTTCGCCTGTCAACATAGAACTTCTGACGGTCCTATGCATCCTTCATTCATCGTCTAATCATCTCTATCTTTTTCGAGGTTTCGCGAATTAAATCTTGTCCAAGTAAAATTTTGTCGGTTGTTTCTCACCAACAATTAGGCGATTTGCATGGCTTCCCATATAACGCTTCAAAGGGTGCCATGCCAATCACCGCTCGGTAACTATTTTTGTATGCAAACTCTACTAAGGGTAAATACTGCTCCCAATGTCATTCAAAATCCATGATGTAAACTCTCAATAAGTCTTCCAAAATCATATTCACCCTTTCTGTCTAGCCGTCGGTCTGCGGGTGGTAAGCGGCGCTAAGATTCAATATCATTCCTAAAGATGATTGCAAACTCCTCCAAAATTCATTAGTGAATAAGGGGTCCCTATCACTAACAATGCTAACCGGAACTCCGTGCAGTCGTACAACTTCCTTGATATAAATTTGCACTAGAGATGTTGTAGTCTTATTACTCCTAACGGGAATAAGGTGGGCAATTTTAACTATCCACTATAACATAAATAGCTTCATTGCCTCCTTTGACTCCTAGGCAACCCATCTATAAAGTCCATCGGTATATCCTCCCACTTCCAAGTTGGCATCTTTAACGACAATAACAACCCAACGGGCTTCCCCTTTCCTACTTTTATCTTTTGGCACGTTAAACATCTAGAGACAGACTCCGCCACCCTTTTCTTCATCCCTGACCAATAGAAAATTCGCTTCATATCCTTATACATTTTATCTCAATTAGGTGAATGGTTATCTGAGAATGGTGACACATAGCCAAAACTTCCTCTAGAACGTCCTCCATCCTAGGAATACAGAGACATCCATTTCTTCTCAAACATCATCTCTCATAAATTGCATACCTACAACCATAAGGGAAATGTTCTCTTCCACTCAACTTGCCAAAAACATCTACTATCGTCACATCCTTCTTCTGCTTTTGCCCAATGCAGTCCATCAATGTTGATCTAACCTTCACTGCTGCCAAATAGCCTAGAGTGGGTTCTGTTGGTGGTTGGAAATCGAAATTCGAGAGGAACTTCAACTGTCTCCACTCATGTATAGCACATAGAGTAGCATGCCTTTGACTAAAGGCGTCGGCGACAACATTCCATTTTCCAAGGGTATATTGTATCTCAAACTCATATGATGCTATGAACTCATCCACCTCTGTTGCCTAGGATTCAAGTATTTTTAGGAAAATAAGTATTTAAGGGATTCGCAGCCGATGAATGGATCAAACCATTGTCCCAAAAGATAGTGCCACCACATATTCAAAGCAAAGACGACAGCCGCTAACTCTAAGTCGTGAGTTGGATACCTCTTCTCATGGTCCTTTAACTGCCTACTTGCATAAAAAACAATTCATAATCTCGTAGCACAAGAGTCGGTGTAAATAGTGAAAGGCTTTATTCCATCGGGAATAGTAAGTAATGGCACACTAGTCAATTGCTCCTTTAGCTTCTCGAATGCTTCCATTCATTTCTCATCCCATGCAAAAACTAGATTTTTCTTGGTTAAGTAAGTTAGTGGGACTACTATCTTTGCGAAGTTTTTGATGAATTTCCTATAGTAACCCGCCAAGCCAAGAAAACTTCTAACTTCCATGGTCTTCTTTGGAATCTTCCACCCTTGAACATCTTCTAGCTTCGCGGAGTCCACGAACAATCCCTTCTCAAAGGCAATATGATCGAGAAATATCACCTCCTTCTTTCAAAAATAACACTTTGAGAATTTGGATTTTAGTTGGTGCCTTCTCAAAGTGCCTAGTACCTCCCTTAAGTGATTTTCCTCACCTTCACTTTTAGAGAATACTAGAATATCGTTAACGAACACTACAACGAACTTGTTTAAATGCTCCCTAAAGACTCTACTCATCAAATGTACAATGTACATAGGGGTATTTGTCAACCCAAAAGGTGTTACTTCCCATTCATATAGTCCTCCAGAGTGTGGAAAGCGGTCTTCTACTTGCTATCATCATATATCCAAAATTAATGAAATATAGCGGCTAAGTCCAACTAAGAAAAGATTTTGGCTCCAATATACTAATCAAACAAATCATCTATTCTAGGTAAGGGATACTTATTTTTCTTGATCAACTTGTTAAGTTCCTTATAATCAACACATAGCTTTAAAGATCCGTCTGCCTTAGTTGCAAAGACAATAGGCTCCTCCCATTCAGAAGTACCTTGGCAAATAAACCCCTTATGCAGTAGGTTTGAAATATGCTTGTCCAACTCTCGGCTTTCTTTAGGGGCCATGTGCCTTATGGTAGAACGATAGGTTTTAGTGTCCTTCTCCAAATTGATTCTGAACTCTATCTCCCTTTGGAGCGAGAGACCCGAGATATCTTCAAAAACATCAGGAAATTCTCGAACTATAGGCATGGATGAGAGCTCATCTTGTGATAGGCTCATCGAATATAAATAACTTAACTCAACTGAATTTTCGGGTATACAACGAACATCTATATCTCGCCCCTTACAACTCCTTAACCATACAATCCTCCTATCATAATCTAAGACAATGTCGTAGTAAGATAACCAATCCATCTCTAAGATAAATCCATACCCCTCAAAACCAAGAATATATGCATTACATATAAAATTGACGTTACAAATATCCACAACTAGATCTTTACAAATCAAAGAAAGATGTGTCGACCCCCAATAAGATTTAATACAACTATTGGGTCGGTGACAACTTGGGTTTTTAGACTTAAGGAGCTAACTACATTTCTATCTCCGAATGAATGTGACACTTCCGAGTCACATAAATATGAATAGTATTTCTGGAGATAATTGTTGTGCCTTCCATTGCAACTTTTCCTTGATCTCTAGGAGGTCTACTCGAGATACGTACATTCTCAATGGCATAAGCATGCCCACTCTGTCCCTCCTTAGCTAGCTTTGGACATTGATTATTGTAGTGTCCTTCCTCATGGCAGTGGTAGCATCTTCATTTGAACTCCTCTCTCACAATCACACATTGCAGTCCTTAGCAACATGTCCCTTCTTCTGACATCTATGGCATGTTATACTCCCCTTCTTGATTTTTCCCCTAGTCTTCTTATCTGCTTAAAATCCTCCTTTCTTAGCTCCACCTTGATTTTGTGTCGGTCCCACCTTCTCCTTCTCCTCACTACCAAAAGCCTGCAATAAGGCCATTTCAACTATCATCTCATAAGTGGCGCTCATGGGTACTTGGGTCAAAAGTATCTCCTTAAGTTGGGAGTTTAAGCCTTTAACAAACTTCAGAGCCTTCTTTATAGAGTATCAATCAGAGTCAATCCGAACTAAGCCAATTTTGTGAACTTACTAATATACTCTTTCAATGTGGAGTCTCTCTACCTAAGTTGTATAAACTTCTCCAATTGCAAACTTACTTCAGCTCTAGACATGAATCGTGACTTGAAGCAAGTTCTGAATTCAGCTCAAGTGATTCCCTCTTTAGTATTTTCCTCAGCCACTACAATCCACCAATCTAATGCCCCTCCTTTAAGATGCCATGCAGCCATCCTCCTCTTGATCCGATCTTCTCATCCAAGATCTCTCGAAATATACGTTCAATGTCATCAATCCAAGCCTTTATCCCCATGAAACCTTCAGCTCCCATATACACCTGGTGTCCATATCCTAAAAGTCTTTAAACATTTTGCGGAAGTCTAGTAGGCGTGGTCCTGCTTCAGCAGGCGGGGTAGCGGGTGCCGCTAGTGTAGCATTTTGAGAAATGAGAACTTGTCCTACATGCCTTAGGTATTGCTTGAACCATTCTAGCACCCTTCAAAGAATGGGTATCTCTTGGGTAGAGAAGTTCCTAGCCTCAAAGGAATGATTCTCAGTCATAATTAACTATCCGTAGTTTGAACTTTTAGTTAAGACTTCCTAAGATAGTATCATTTGCTGAAATAAAAGATTTCCTAGTGTGTTTGCATTTGGTCGATGAGTGTGTAGTAGGGGTTTCAAAAATACTTTCAAAAATAATAGATATTCACTCTTACGTATACCTATCTCCGTTGATCGGAAAACCTAAGCTCTGATATCAAATGTAACAACCCACCTTGAAATGGCCTAATTTTCGATCCAATAAAAACCCATCGAAACTTAGGCCTATTCCAAAGTTGGTTGTTGGTTGATAAGATTTATACAATGAACAATATACATATCATCCCAAATATACAAAATATAATATCTCAAAAACAACAGCATGTGTGAAACTGGGTGCATCTAAATATATCAAAAAACATAAATAGATAGGTAAAATGCCACAAGACTTCGTCGCCGCCTTCATCTTCTAAATCAGCATCGTCTCCCCTAACCTATGTGTTATAATAAGGAGGAGATCGGAATAAAAATGTTTGGTAAATGCAAATCTCAAGTTTTATCATAGTATTTGGGTAGTATCATTTTTAACATTAATTAAATTTAAATTCAAAAAAGCATAGAAAAACAATGGCGCCTGCTGTTCAAAGTTCTTCCTCAAATTTATCCCTTTCAATTCATTCTCTTCTACATCGACTTAATGATGCTGCTCCGTCCTCCTTTCTTCCATCTTATTCTTGTCACATGGCATATTGAGAGTACGCGCAAGTTGTTGAAGATTCAAAGGAAGTAAAACAGTTTCAGTGTAAATTTAAAGAAGACTAGATTGTTAGAAGAAAAGGGCTTGTTTTCTATTTCAGATGTGGCAGTAACGATCATCTGGCTAAGAGTTGCAGGAATCCCATTCGTTGCTTCAAGTGTGGCATCTTCGGCCATAACAGAAATTGTTGTGCTTCTAATGCTAATAATCCACCGCTTCCTAGGCCCCTAAGTTAAAAGGATAATGGGTACTTCTTTATGTTGGAATTCTTGAAACTATAAGGTATTTGTTTGAATGGGTTTTCTGATGATAATGTTGTGAGAGAGGAAAGGGAGTATTTGTTTAGTAAAATCTTGTGGCATTTCGATAATTACATGTCGAGAATGTTTTACTTGAATTCTCTAAAGAATGGAAATAATTCTATGATTCTTGATCCAGAAAGATCAAGGACGAGTCCCTCTGATAAGTTGTTTGTGGAAAAGCCTAAGGGCACCGTGATGATAGGTCGGATGAAGTTCAAGGAGAGCTGGGTCATGCTCAAGATGTTTGTATTAATGATTCAGCGAAGCTGAAAGGCAATATAATTCTTATTTCTGGAAGTATGAGTGTTGAGACAGATTTTTTTTATCATAATAAGTTTGCTGTTTTGGAAGATGTTGAGTTGGATCAAGATTTTTCGAAGAGCCGTTAAAGGTGGTAATGAATTTGAATGATCTAGACTCGAATAATGAAGATGCCATATGTGTGTTTGATATACGCGATTCAAAATTTTTTAAGACAAGCCGTTATGATGACTGTTTGGATTTATTAACAGTAATGAAGAAGACATTTTCAAACACGAATTCTTATGATAGTATGTTATATGACTGCAGTAAGATTGACAATGGAGAGATTGTTAATGAGGTTATGTTGCATCATAAAATGAAGAAGCGGATGTTTACGGATTCTGGTGGTATTGTTGACAAGATAAACATGCTATGGCATGAGCATGTAGTTGAAGAAAGAGAGGTATCAACCTTGATTAAGCAGGAGATGGTTGTTTCGGATATTAGTTTGGGAAGACAGAGTATGCGTGTTATCAGCGATGAATCTGGGTTGAGTTTAGCTAACGAGTTACAGAATTGTGTGAAAAAAATCTGATATGGTGATACGTGCATGCACAAATTCTGCTGTTAGCTCAAGTGGAAATGGTTGTTCAAGTGGTGATAACTTTAATAATTCGGATGGTTGTTCAAGTGTTTCCGATATTAGTTAGGCAATGGTTGGAAAAATTATAGTTCTGAAGGCAGCAGCTATTGAAGAGTAATATGATTCAGATCAAACAACTACAATGAATAACAAGAGCTCTGATATTAAATAGGAAATAACAATCACTTTTTATATTGGGCGTATAAAATTTAATATGTACTATTACTTAGCATCTTTAAGAAGATCTACACCTCCTCCTATTCATGTTTGTGATTCTACTCATACTTCCAAATCTGGTAAAATAAAAAGTAGGAGTAATTCAATAATTAATGTTAGAAGAAATCTTAGATTGTTAAAAATCAAAACTTCTATTTGTATGCAATCCTATGCATAAAGGACTGAAGGCAACAAGGGGGTGATATCTACCTACAAATCTACATAAGTCTAAATATATGGATTATTATAGAATGAGTTCTGCTGTTGAAAAGGCAGAGCGGATGGATATTATTGAAAATGTGGGATACATGCACAATGATATTGTAAACGTGCATAGTGTTTTTAGTCCCAGATTTCATGTGCTGTGTAATATATTGTCAATGCAAAAATCATTATTGTTGGATGCACCTGATCCACTGATTATTTCAACAAAGAAGTTGAAATCGAATATTATATGTATAGTTGAAGGTAGGGGGTTGCGGCTTCAAGAAACGGTGAGTACAGATGTCGTTGAAAAAAGGATAGAACAGGATGATGTTAAACCAAATTTAATTAGTAAGGAGCCAGGCATTTCCTTGATTTAGGAAAATTGCATATAAGATTTGGGCTCATTTGTTACTGGGATGGAGCATGCTTTTATTGAACAAGTTTAATCGACTGGTGTTGATATTTATATGAATGAAGTTGTTGATAATTGTGTCTGCTGCTATTTAAACTCACAAGAGTGTTTTATTTGTACGCATGAACTTGTAAACTCGAATATTAATATTAGAAGAACTGAAGAAAGTTTCAAACTTGCTAAGCGACGTGCTTGTATTAGCCATGAATATCTCTTGTATCAGCCGTGATTCAGAAAGTACAATGTATGGTTTTGGTGTAGTTGCAGTGTGAATTTGTTTTAACTTTCAGACATGCACAGGGTAAAGACATGCACAGGGTAAAGACATGCACAAGAGAACACAAGTACGAAAGAGGGCAGGGAAGATTTGGCGGGGGATATCGACTCTGCATTGCTTGGAGATGATTGAATTATAGATTCTTGTTCTCGTAGATTGACGTGTACAGTATTTTTGGACTCTAGTTCACTACATTTTTAGTGGAATTTGTACTTTTATTTTAATTTTTTGTGGACCTTATTTTCTAGGATTGGGGGACATGATTTTTTATATTGTATGGGGTGGGTATCGCTACCTGACAAGCATGTTGACAGCTATATTTTTAGTACATAATAAGATTACATGAGTGCTCTCCTCTTCTAATAGAGGATCACTCATTTCTCTCTAAAAAAAGTATTTGGGCAGTATCATTTAGATAAAAAATATACTTATGCATTTTATACTATATCTTACCAAATATATCTCAAACTGTAAGCCAAAAGCTCTTCCAGTCCAACCCCATAACGTACCTTCAACCGTAGCCAGAGGCCCTTTCCAGTCCCATGCACCTACCTCCAATTATGTCGTAACAATATGAGAGAAAGTACCTGAGCCACTTAATACCTTTTTAAAGGGAATTAGGCAGACTCTGACCATTTAATACCTATATCCTAGACAGACCCCCGTCATTTAATATCTAGCCCATACCAGACCCCTCTCTGATACTCCTTAACTGACATCGCACGAAATCTCATCAGACCACTTAATACTTCTTTATAGGAAGATGCAGACCTAACAATAGTCACTTAGTACCTTGACCCAAAGTGGATCCCTTTCGAGATTCCCCACTACCGCACCTAAATGATAAGCTCGACCATTTAATGCTTCTTAAATGGGAAGGAGGCAGACCCTACGATAGCCACTTAATACCCCCAACCCAGAAGCAGGCCCTAGGTATTATGACCCCTAACAAAACTGTGATGTCTCACATTAGTCTGACTATTCTTAGATGCTGCTAGCTAGATTAACTGGACAGACTTACCCAACAGAATTGGGACTAACCTCGTGTCAACCGTGGGTACTTATTATAGACGATGTCTCACATCAGTCTCAAAGTTACATTGTTGGTAGACAAATTAGCTGAACAGTCTTCTATATGCTTTTGGTAGACCTCACATCCCTATAGCTTAGTCATAATTCCGCTCCCTTAACATACTACTATATACCTCACCATATTTCGCATTAAGGCCAAATAAGAAAAACTGCTTATTTCATCATTAATTATGGATTAATTTTCATAATTATTCATAACTTTCTTTCTATGGATTTTAATGTTATTTACTAACTTATTTATTCTATACGATTAATACATTATTAATTGCATGTTAATAATATATTTATATACTAATATATTTTTACGTACATAATTTAGGCTAACTAAATATTTCTAGGTGTGCTTAGATTTTCGGTTCCCATAGTAATCATTTAAAATGCCAAAACTTTAAAATTTATACAAGTCTAACTCCATACAACAACTTACAAATTAGCTAATATCCTTAGCCAAACAATATAATCGCATTAATAAAATAGAATCAAATACCAAACTTATTTTATATCAATATAGTAGAATCAGCACCTCTATTTCAGAAAATAAAACCTACAATTTAAACCCTTTATATTCTATTTAACTTTACTTACACGAACTTGAAGTGAGAAGATGATTCATATTTAAATTACAGAAATAAGCAGTGCAAACTACGAATAAGAGAATTTGTGCCTAACACACCATTTCCTACTTATTTTCTTTTTAGAACCCTTTAACACATTAATAGAGAAAAGTCAGAAGTGGAGTATAATATAAAATATACAAATTGCAATAACAAAAAAATTATACCATTTTAATATAAAACAACTAAGATTACAAATAAAATAATAATTGACATTTCGTTTTGGGGGAATTTTAGGTTTTTTGTTTCAGGGTTTTTGTGGACAAAATTCCCCAAGCCATAAAACAAAACCAAATTTCAACTTTACAAATAATAAAAATGAGAAAAACTAAGATTTTCACTAACAAATAATTTTCCTGCCTTCCTTTGGATCATATTCATGGTCGCTCCAAATTTCTCCTTCATACTTTTTCTTTTTAAAATATAGAACAACTAGATTGTCTATAAATTATATTCAAAGTTCAGGGATTGGAGAAGAATAAAGGTAGAAGACCGAATATATATAAACCTATTACATTTTTCACTTAAATTTGGATTCTTTAATCTAGTCGAGGAAGAAGACGGGCAGAGCTTCGCTAGCATTCCAAATATTTTTATGAATAAAAGTAAGGGGTCCAACCTTCTATTTATAGTGGTTAGAAGACGTTCAGGCCCTTTGATTTAAGTCAGTTTAAATTAATAAAATACGGGTCTTTCGCGCCTAACAAAATCTAGCCGCCACACGTTCATTGGTTGACCGCTCCTCCCTAGCCGGTCAATCAGCCCAAGCGAGGCGGTCGACTGATTCCTTATATTTGGAACGAATCTAGTTGTTGCCGTTTTTAATTAATTTCTTTCTCATTTTAATATTAACATTAACGTTTATTTTAATATTTCCTTAAACTCTATGATTCTCATTAACGTTAAAATATTAATTAGTGTTTAAAATTTCAAACATTAACATTAATTAAATTTTTAAATTTAAATTTAGTTTGAATTATTTTAAGTTCAAAAACTTCAAATGTCAATAACTTTTCCGTTTGAGCTCCGATTACAAAACTTTATATATGAAATTTGATCAAAATATCGTCACGAATGCAATTGTGTAACTTCACGGTCAAATTTCGACATTTACAAAATTTTCATTTTTAACCATATTATTAATTAATTAGTTTTTTATTAGTTTTATGGGGTGTTACAGAAAGCTCCATCGGTCGACACCCTAGCTTGGACCTGTCGACCCCTGGCGGTCGACCATCCAAGATAAAGTGGTTGACCGGTCGAACGTTTCGGGCCATGGTTTGGTAGGCCGAACGATCCGGATTTTATATAAATTAATCTAAATGTTGATGTTACTTCATACCCCTATAATATAACCCTAAGTTGATACTCCAAACCCTAATTTACTCTGATCGTAACAAAACTCTGTCTCTCTCAAAACTCAACCCTCTTCCTCTTCAAATCAATTCTCATTAAAGACAAAATTAAAATTAAATTCAAAAGTTTAAAGAAGGAGAAATCAAATCAAATCAAGAAGAGATCGACGAACCAAGCGAAGGCGATTCCAAGCGAACTAAAAAGGGAATAGCTTTTCAAAGGTGACTGGGTTCATAATAATATGATGATTTATATGTAATTAAATTTATTTATATTATATTTGATCTGGAATTGGTTTAATTTAATCAGAAATATTGTTTATATAGTTTTCGAAAACGTAGGTTACAACATTTATTATTGTAATAAATATTTTCAGAAAAATAAAGGAAGCATAGACTATGACACTATTGTTATAGTAGGTGAACCACAAAGTAAATGTTTTTACATAGCATATAGTATTTATTAATATTTATTTTAATTGAATTCATATATTAGTATTTTTGGGTTTTAGTAACGGTGTTTTACGCAACATCTGTTTTGACCCCAATGACTTTTGGAGATAATCTCTAAAGTGGTTTGTATGTACACTTATTATTTAAATAAGTATATGAAAATATTTTCTAGTTATAAAGAAGTTTTAAAAATGAGTTCTTTTGAAAAATAATGTACGATAAATTAATGAATTTAGTAGGAAATATCTTATGTAAGTAAATATAGAGTAAACATACCTTAATCTATTGGAATGAAATGAATAATGATATAATTTTCTATGAATAAAAAATAAAGATGTTTTGTGCAAGTTATAAGGAATACATGAAAGAGATGTACAAGGTATGGAAAGCACCATATTTTGTATAGCCTATTTCGATAAAATATAAAATAAATTCCTTATAATTTCACATAACCATGAAATCCTCTTTTAATGGATTCATAGAAGGTTTAGCATTAATGGTTTCTCACAAGAGAAAGTAATTCTAATACATTAAGGTATAAAACCATTAAGTGTAGTAAGTTAGTAACTCCTTCAAGGTTAAGTAATTAGAAGAGTAGGAAAGTTAAAAAAAAATTGATAAAATAACTGTTCTTATTTACTCCAGTTTTATTAAATTTGAAAATCTATGAAAAAAAAAGAAGGATATTCTGAAAAATGCGAGGACATTTTTTTGAAGTCAAGAAAAAAGAAAAAATGTTTTAAGAACAAGCAAGACATGTTTTACAGAAAGATGGTTTGATGGAAAAGTAAATAATTTTTTTTGGAAAGATAAATTTTTAAGTAACCCAGTACCTTTGAATTTAACAGAATACTTCAAAATAACACTTTCAAATGCAAGAATTTTAGGATTTGACGTTTCAAAAATTTAGAAGTTTTAATTTTTGAAGTAAAATGATAAATACCAAACCGAACCAAACTTTTAAATATGTAGTAGATAGGAATCATTTCCTAGATGTAACGGGAAAAGTACAAGGCTATAGCAATAATTACTCCTAGTAGTAATAATAAAAGTTCCCGTAAGGTGTATAGGACACTAGTGAAAACCTAGAAATGTTGCTTCACGTGTGTAGACTATAGAAGAATAGTGAAGTGATACTAGTAAGATAGTATGACACGCGTGGTGGGAAAAGTAGACCTTAGTTGGGAAAAAATGAAGAGTAAAGAGAAAATTTTGCCAAGCTTAGTTGCCTTTTTAGATAGAGACTGCATAGATTGAAACCCTTATCCATTGCAGTAAATGAGACTTAGTTATTCATTTTTGAGCATGGAATAGAAGAGATGAATAGATCTTATTCGTCATGAGTAATACATCGTATGTTGGTAACAAGTAATAGCCGGCAGAAGGAGCATATGAGTTACTTGGATTCCTAGAGTAGGACCTTTCTGTTTCAGAGTGGACATGATCCTAGACCTCCTTGCCCTAGATGATAGCTATGTTTAGTTGCTGTATCAAAAGAAGAGTAAAAGCAGATATAAGGTAACTAAAAGAAAAATAGTAAGATCTAAAGAAAGCAACATAAACGTCAATAGAAATAAATGAGAATTGCAAAAGAAAAATACATCTTTCCCATAAATTAAGCTTGGGAAAAAGTTTGAAAAGAAAATTCTTTCTTATGTAAAACGTGCTTGGGAAAGAAAATAGAGATTTTATAGGATAACGACATAAGTTCCAAGTACGGAGAGAGAGATACACAAAAGTAAAACGGAGAAATGTGAAGTTTTTCTATTTTCTACCTTCTTTCTAACATAAGAAATCGAATTTGGAAAATTAGAATTTTCTAAAATTGGAAAATTAAAAGTTGTGTGGTAGGTTTGGACGTAAAATTTGTTGAACTATGCTCCTATTCAGTAGGAGTGTGAGAAAATTGGATGAAAAATGTTTTGAGTTTTCAAAAGATTGCATTCATATACAAATTGCAAGTATATTTAGGATGTGTGCATCATGTTTTAAAAGAAATTTCTAAAAGAAAAACATTCATATAGGAGGTACCGCTTAGAAATTCTTGTATATGCATATATTTTATGATGTATTGCACTTTGCACTATGCACGGATTGTTGCAAAATTGGTCGTACACTAAATGGTTGCTAGTGTAGAATGGATGCACGAAGGTTTGCATGCTTGAAGCCTTATCAAATTTCGAGGACGAAATTTCCTAAGGTGGGAAGAATGTAACACCTCGCGCTTTAATGACAAATAAAATCGATTGAATTAACATAATTGAAAAACAGTGAAAATATAAATGTCAAATATACGCATTTAAGAATTAAGAGGTTACATTGATTTATGCAAGCAATGAGTGTGTGATTAATTGATGAATCAATCAATTAAAAGGGGAATTAATTAAGAGATATAGAGGCGTCAATTAGTCAAAGAATATGTCACTTTTATAACATTAATTAATTAAGGGATCTTCTAATAAAGGGAAATATATGCGGGGAATAAATCAAATGATAACATACACATATTAATTTATA
Organism: Allium fistulosum; assembly: GCA_030737815.1. Classification (NCBI taxonomy): domain Eukaryota; kingdom Viridiplantae; phylum Streptophyta; class Magnoliopsida; order Asparagales; family Amaryllidaceae; genus Allium; species Allium fistulosum. The sequence goes on from CM060903.1 coordinate 847,919,717, forward strand.
ATTGACGCAATCAATCAATTAAGAAATTAATTAAAGACATTAAGTAAGCGTCAATTAATAAAAGAGAGAAACTTATATATCAATTAATTGGGTAATGAATTGGCGGTTTAAATATATACAACTAATAAATGTATGATTGAGTGACGCATAGGAATTAATTTGGATATCGATTAAAATGGGAAAATGCGTCAATTGATTAATTGGCAATTAGTTGAGCATTTTAAAAAGGGTGTCAATTAATCAAAGAATATGCCATCTTTACAATAGCTAATAATGTAAATTAATTAGCTAGAAGAAAACGTCGGTTATAGGATTATTTGTTTCCAATTTAAAAAAATTTGGAAAGCATACAAAAATCAAACAAAGTAATTAGGTTTATGATGTAGGTAAATTAATAAGAATAAATTATAAAGTATAACTTTTATATGCATTCAATTAATAGAGGTATTAATTGACGTGTTCAAATAGGTAAGAAATTATAACGTATAAGAATCAATTAATATTGGATATATATATATATATATATATATATATATAATCTAATTAATTGGATAATTAATGGGATAATCTTATTTAGAAGGAAACGTGAATTAATAGGGTTATATAACAAAGAAACAAATGAATAACGTTGGAGAGTTATATGTTATAAGCTAAAGTAAACAAATCAAGTTCTGATGGTGATGATTGTTTTTAGGGTTAATCGGATGGTTCCTAGTTGTTCACTGCACCTATAAATTGAACGTAACTTAACTCTAGCCCACACTATTTTCTCTGAATCAGCTGCCATCGTTTATAGCAAACTCCTCTTCTCTTCTCCCTCTTCCTTTCTCCTCTGTTAATCAAATCTTTCCCCAAACCAAAAATAAAATTAAGCAAGGAAATACATACAAACAAATCAGAGAATTGCGCAAACTAATCAGAGAATTTACAGCGAATCAAAAAGGGGAAAAAGCGGAGAAAAGAGTAGCAAATTAAAAGGGATAGAGATTGAAGCTAAGGACGACATGTGAGTGAATTTAATTATATATCTTTTACGTTTATTATATATTATCGTTAGATTCCCGTTAAATAATTTTATTTAGTATTTATTTTAGTAATTAATTCAGTTAATTAGTTATGCTGAGACTATAAATTGTATAAGAGAGCTTATATTTAATTAATATTAGGCTTGATAGTTAGAGAAAGATGTAAGCCTAAAAGTAAGAAGTTTACAGTTGATTACATCTATTTTAAAGTCGAAATTTAGCCTGTAAATGTTAGCTTCTTTTTATTCCTTTTTACGCGAATAAAATAGTAAAGAGAAGAATTCGCAAATACGGACTAAAATAGAAGAATACTAGATTTACAGAAATTAGATGTAAAATAAGAAAAGGTGAAATAAAATGAGAAAGATAGAAATTTACAGTAATTATGCTAAAACGGGAGCAATAACTTAAAGAAAAATCTAATAACTTGATTTGGAAGTACGTGACAGATTACTTGGTTGGTTTAGAAAATAGAATACATTTCTATAGTTTAATATTTAATAAGATAATGATAAACGTAATTGCAAGAATAAAAGAAAGAAAAAGGGAATTAGTGTAAAATAGAGAAACCACTGTATTTTGCACTATCCAAAAAGTAAAGAGATAATAAAAGAAATATCTTGCAGTTACGGATTATTGTTTATAGCATTATTTAGTATTAAAATATGGAAACGAATTTTTAGCACAGTTTTCGTAACCAACCAAATAGAATAGAACTACTTCCTATAATATAAGAAGATAAAGCAAAGAATTGAAGGAATCAAGTTAATTATTAGATAAGACTAGAAGCTATAAATAGAAATGTACCTAGATCTGCATTTACTGCGCAGATAATAGCATAAAAGTAAAGTAGTTATTATGATAAGTAAATTTTTGACAAGCAAACGTAGTCCAAAGCTAAGCTTGTCATATAATATAAGAGAATTAAATTGAATTCAACATCATAATAAAAGAAGACAGACTAGAATAGAAATAAGACGCTTGTAATTATATTTATAGTGTACAGATTATAAAAGAAAATAAAAGCGACAATTACAAGTGAAATTATAACATAGGTTATAATTAAGTAGAAAGAACATAACAGACTTATTTTAATAAACTTAAGACTTAAATTAAGTTAATAAGCAAAATAATAGAAGTCATCCATACCAACAGCATTTCCTTTCAGTCAGGAACTGATAGTCTCACAACATAGGTGAGGCTGGGACAAGATTATGCTAATTAGGGTAAATAAGTAGCCAACAGAATAAAAAAAGTAAACTAAACGCAAATTAAAAGATTAGACTTAGGGTCTAATGAAAGAGTGAGATGCGTTTGGAGCAGCCTAAAGGATAAAGAGCCTAGCGAAGCAGTTCATCACAGATTTCAGCATAGAAGAAGCATGTCCAACTTAGTTATTTTGGGCTAGAAGGAAGTACGAGACTTCAACGGGACATGAGGGTACTCTAGGATGGCCCTTTGGGGTAGGCGTAGTGAAGTAGTCCTCTAGAGGCAGGTCTGTAGGTGTTCCATCAAAAGAGTATGCCTTGATTGCTTTTTGCATGGCAGGACCATTGTAGGCAGTCAAAAGGGGTTGATGTTTGGAGTAGGATATTCGTATGTCCCAGTACTTGCAAGTAAGTTTAGTGGGCAGGACCCAAAAGGATAGTCGCATGTGGATATCGGGCCAGCATCAAAACCAAGAGCGAGTTTGGGAAAGATTAGAGTTAAACCAACAGTCCAATGATACTTTCACTATCAAAACATTGGATGAGGGGCACAGCCAATTGGATGTTTAGATTGTTTGTAGTAGGGCACAACCACTTAGCTCTTTAGAAGTCTTTCAATTAGTTGTGGGCCCATTTGGTGAAATAGTCAACAAAAACGATAGCATATTTGGCTCCTCCTTTAGCCGTTTGTAATACACCAATCAAATCGATTCCCTAAATTGCGAACGGCCGTAGGCTGACCATTTGTGTTAGCTCCGGAGGGGGTTCTTTTGATCTTGCTAAATCTTTGGCATCGATCACACCGTCTGGTGTAATCCACTGCATCGCGGTTTACTGTTGGCCAAAAATACCCATACCAGAGAACTTTCTTTACAAGGGTTTGCCCTTCGGTATGATCTCCGCAGTCACCTTCATGAATTTATTTTAGGACCCTTCGAGCTTCGTCGTCGGTCACACATCTGAGCATTGGGGTAAATAATCCCCTTCGGTAGAGTATCCCATCCTATATTGCGAATCATGGTGCCTTTCGGAGAAGCTTTTTTCACTGGTTCCTGTCCATGGGGAGAGTTCCTATGAGAAGGTAGTCCTTGATCGGCATCATCCATGTCTCTGGTTCTTTGGTTATCCCAAAAATCCAGTCGATATCCATTTCGCTTATGCTTGGAGTGGTCAGGGTTTCAACTGGGACTAGCCCCAATAACCGAGCTTCTTTGGAACTAGTTAGTTTTTCTAGATAATCTGCCTTCATGTTCTGTTCCCTTGGAATATGAGTTATGGTGTAATGCTTGATGTCGTTCAGCAGTTCCTGAACTTTAGATAGATACGGGGCAAGGTACTCCCCTCGAGCCGGGTATTCGCCTTTCACCTGACAAACGACTAGTCGAGAGTCGCTATAGATGTGTACGGATTTTATCTCGAGTTCCTTCACAATCTTTAGCCCAGCTATCAATGCTTCATATTCTGCCTCGTTATTTGTTGTAGGGAATTCCAAGCGCAAGGCATAGCAAATGGATCGTCCTTCGGGACACTACACCAAAACAGCAAATTTGACACACCAGGAAGCGGAGATTTGATACGGCTCTAAGCCGTATCAAATTTGATACGGCTCAGAGCCGTATCAAATTGCCTTTGCGATCCACACCCCCCACAACACCTAAAATCTAACCCTACGTTTGAAAGGCCGCGGACTACTACATTTTGTTCGCGCTAGTTTTCATTTCCCGCACTATTTTCATTTCGCTCGCTAGAATCAATTCGCGTTTGCCAGTCAAAATTTTGATCAAGTACGCGAAATCATAAGCGTTGTGAAAAGTAACCCATTTGACGTTTTCATTCATAATCAAACCCAAAGTCATCAATAACTTCGTGAAATCTCTGGAATCGATCCCATAACAGAAGAGAGAAACTCAGAAATCCGAAGAGGTGAAAATTCTAGAAGAGAAAAGCAAATCAACTTGCCTCTGAAACCTAGATTCTTCAATTCAGGTTTGCTGCTGCTTCTTCCTATTATTCTTCTTTCTACCCTTTTGATTGTTGGGCTGAGATCACGGTGCTGAACTAGTTCTCTTTTGATTTTGTTTCAATTCGGTGTCTAAATTGAAATCGCGATTTAGTATGGGATTTAAATATTTTCGTTCTGGAATAGTATCGTACGATTTACACAGGTTGAGATCCAATTTAACTGTTGGATCTGGAAGGCCGCAATTCCTTCCAATTCGCGTTTAGGAACCTAAGATCTTACAAATGACAGCTCTTTTTATTTTTATGCGATTTCATTTTTCCTGTATGATAATTCAATTTTGTTTTCTGATTCAACTAATGACAGCTGCATCAAAATTTTGTGTTTCTTTTGTTAATATTTTAGGCATTTTCTGGTTTCATTTGGTTTTCATTTCAGATTACTTGCATTGTTTGAATTTTATTTTAATTTTCCTTGCTTTTCTGATGCAAGGTTTCAGTTCAATTTTTGATTTATTGAAGATTCAATACCCAGTACGTTTTATTAACAGAATGGATTGAAGATCAGCATGGTTTGTTTCATATTAGGTTATTTATCTACTGCAATAGATTCTAAGATGTTGTTGATCATCTCCAGTTAATAATTAGTTTAATATGCTTTAGCTGTTCAAGGTATTGGTTTCGACAAAAGTAGTTCGACAGATTATATGGCTATTTTGTCAAATTAATTTATTAGACAATTTATTTATTTATTTAGAATATTGGTTTTAGTATTTGGGTAAATAGGAATCATTCTGTACAAGTAAAAGTTATTTTGTTGTGCAACTGGCATCTATGTGAAACATTAATAGACTGATCCTTTTATTTAGGTTGGAAATTTTGAGGCTTTGCTCCCTTCAAGTTCTTCTCGAGCTGGATTTAGTGGTAATTTTCTTATTATTTTTGAATCTAAATCCTGATACAAAGTTCAAGACACACCTATATATTCATCCTTTTCAAGTAAAGATCTGATTATCATTAGTGGTATTTATGTAAGTAGTTCTTTCTAATCTGGGTACTAGTTGTTCTATAGTTGTCACATAATTGGTGGTCTTTGGATTATTATTTGCATATAAAAAATAAGGTATTTCTTTTTTAATTTTGGCAAGCATGTGTAAATAATCTAGACTTAATGAATTGGGAAATATTTGCTATATCTGGGATTCTGTTTAGCCTTATCTTTAATGGATGAATTGAAGTATACCTATGTCATACATGTGTAAATTTGTAATTACACTTATGGAACATGATGGCATGTCTATGATTATTAATTTTTTTTTAATATAAGATTCAGTTATAATACAGAAATCAGAATTAATAGCCATCAAGCTTTAATTTTCTTCTTTCAATGCTATTACACTAAGTATGCATATGTTTATTTTGAAATTTGTTATTTACTCCAAATACTTGATTCAGGGTCTAAATCGATGGTAAATTTTGAAGACGTATATGGTGGGAGTACAATCAATCAACAATTTTTTATACCAAGAGAAATCGAAGATGCAATTGATGATGATATAGATGATTGTCTTCACCAACCGGGGAAAAAAAGAAGGCTATCAATCACTCAAGTTCAATTTCTTGAAAAAAATTTTGAGGTAGAAAACAAGCTTGAACCCGAGAGAAAAGTTCAACTGGCAAAGGAAATTGGATTGCAACCAAGGCAAGTTGCAACCAAGGAAATTGGTTACGAAAGCGCATCAGAGGTATCAGAGTATTTCATGCATATAAATGGAAAGAAATAAAGACTGCCAGTATTTTTCTATATAGATGTTATCTTTGTATGTTGCACCACAAATGATTGTTTCGGTCAATAATTCATGTCCAGTTCAACTAAAATGGAATTTTGATTCTGTAAAAAAAAGTATGCAGAAAAATAATAATATTTAAAGCTCATATTGTATATTTTTCCATGTTCAGAAGCATGCAAAGCTCTGCAAGAAAGGAATGGTTACATTGTATAATTGTATATCTTATATAGTGTTTCTTATATGTGTTAAACATTGTATAATTGTATATCCTATATTCATTTTTATACGTGCTAAGCTTGTCCATTTATTTGTATTTTTAGTTGACTGCTGACCGTAGGCATCGATGTAGAAGAAGGGAACATGTAATGTGAAAAATAGAGAGCAATGCATTTTTTTTTACTTTAATACATTAATTTGATACGGCCCAAAGCCGTATCAAATTCATGAATTAGGCAGTGCTTTGAGCCGTATCAATTTTATGAATTAGGCAGTGCTTTGAGCCGTATCAAATTCATGAATTAGGCAGTACTTTGAGCTGTATCAAATTCATCAATTTGATATGGCTTTGGGCCATATCAAATTATTAACCACGCCAAAATTTGATACGGCCCAAAGCACTGCCTAATTCCATTTGATACGGCCAAAAGCACTGCCTAATTGGCATTTCTGGTGTAGTGGGAGTCTCAAGCACTGCCCCTGCTCCCGAGCAGAAGTTGTTAGATGCACCATCACGAACACTGTAACGACCACGACTTTCTCTCCACAGAAAGTCGTATCGCTAATAAGAAAGAAAGGGATAGAAAAGAGAAAAGAAGAGAAAGAAAGAACTAAACAATATCAGAATCTCACAGCGGAACGAAACAAAATATAATATATCACATAACTATTACATAGTCTTTACATAATCAGAGTTACACAACTTATACAACAAAATAGACAGTTATAATTTCTGTCTATTATACAACTCAAGATACAATTCAAACAAAAGACTCAGATCAACCAACACAGCGGAATACTATCTATCTACGAATGCTGAAGCCTCCTGCTCCATATCTCCTCCATAGATTCGTCAAAGCTAACCTGAATCCCTCGACTACTCAATACAATATTGAGTACCCAAGAGTTTAATAAAACAGAAAATAAACACTTGGGTCAGACATGGGTCTGGTGTGAGTAAACGGGTTAAAATTGTTTAACTTCAAAACATTTTGAAAACAAAGGTATCACGTAAGACTTCCCACACATAAACATGGAAAAGTTTTTACCTTACGCTAACCAAAACATTTGATAGGAAATCCAGTTATATTATAATAGGGTCTAGGGTTTTCAAGTAAAATACAGAAATAGCTGAAATGCTTACATCTCACATTCCAACATAGTTGGGCACAACTAATACGTACGGCACTTATTGGAGTTTGGATTCCATACAATGGCAGGGCTACTGGGGTACCGCCCGTCACAGTACGTGGCCTAGATCACCGTACCGAGGAGTACGCCCGCTCCCCTGCAACACAAAGCCGGAACCATCCCTTACTGGATAATTCCGAACAAGATAACCCCGTAGTTGGCGCGACCAACCACACACTAAGCCGAATAAAAGAAAAGGGACCTCTAGACAGGGATCTATCTTGCTCTCAGTGGGTGCTACCCACGAAACCTTGCTGCACCTCCCTTGTTTTAGCCATTCCCGGTTGATGAGGCTTGAGGTTACGATTACCTTTAATCAGAACATATCACTTAGAATGCTCATCGTCCGCCTGACGATGTGCTAAAAGCATTCAATCCATACAAGTTCGTTCCGGGTTCGAACGAAACCGAAGGCATTATCTCGTTACACTCGTTTTGGAATCACCCTCAGAGTTAACGACAATAACCCTTGCACTCTAAATCTTCATCTTCACTTGAGATTCACGACCTATCATAAATTTGGATCGATGTGGTATTCGGGTCTCCAGACCTGGAATACCGGTATACGGAAACCCGATCCCGGTCTCATCGAAATCCAAAACGTATCTTTAAAGGCCAAGTTGTTTAAAGGTTTAAACATTTAAACTTATATTCTGAATGATATAAACAGATAGATAGATAAATAACATTATCACAATAGATAATTCATATCAACATTCATCTCACAAAGCAGCATATATCATATATATATCAGAGACATACAAATCATCCAATATCAACCAATCACCCAATATCAAACATCCAGTATTAATCAATTATCTAAACAGAATTGATTAACTCCATATCAATTTAATTAACCTTTAATTAAATTAATTACTATCCTTTAATTACTTGGATTATCTTAATCCTGCTCACTATCATTAATTAATTATAAATTAATAAATCATTTCTTAATGATCTTCCCTAATTAATCCTCCTTGATTAATTATACTTTAATTACATTCAAGTAATTATCCTTAACCATATTCAGTAATTAACCTTTAATTACTATCATTAATTACAATAATTAATGAACCTTCATTAATTAATTAACTATAATTAATTATATTAATCCTCAATTAATTACAATTAATTAATCATACTTATATAAATTACTTTTATTAATCAACCTTAATTAATTTTATTAATAATCCTCTAATTACTTTATTAATTAATTACCTTTTAGTTAATTAAATAATTAATCTTTAATTAACTACAATCATTAATTAACCTTAATTAATCTTAAACAGTAATTAACGATCCTGTAATTACTTATCTTAATTAATTACTTCTTAATTAATTATATTAACCTTGATTAATTAATCTAATTAATTAATCTTTAATTACTTCATTAAGTAATTATTAATCAATTTCATTAACAAATAATCCTTAATTAGTTACTTTATTAATTAATTACTTTTACTTAGTAATTAATCTTAAATTAAACACATTTAATTAATCACATTAATTAATTTACTTAAGTAATTAACTCTTAATTACTTACATAAGTAATTATCTTCTAATTACTTCATTAAATGATCTCTCTTAACTAATTACCTTAACAAGTAATTAATCCCATCATTAAATAATTCTTAATTCTTTAATTAATTAATTCCTTAATTGATAACATTAAATGATTACCCATCAATCACTTCAATTAATTACTTTCATGAGTAAATTTTCCTTCCTTTAATTGCATTCAGTAATTAAGCATTAATTACTTCAATAATTATTTACACTTAATTAATTCATAATTAAGTGATATTTAATTTAACCAAACAATTTACTAATCATTTAAAATTAATTAAATAATTTAGTTAACTCCTTATATATATAAAAATACTTAAATAAATTAAGAAAACCCTTTAGCTTAATTAAACCTTTACTTATTAACAAATCATTCTCATTAATTAACAATAATTAATTAACCTTATTTATTTCCACAAATTGCTTCATTTAGTAATTATCCTTAATTACAATAATAATTAACCTTTAATTCTTAATTAATCTTAACATAACCAATTAAGAATAAACTTGTATTTGTATTAAATACTTACTCAAAACATTTACTTTATTAAAACCAAATTTAGAAATTAATTTTGAAATATAATTTACTTTAAACAAAACAATTCTAACATTTTAATTTTGATATACTTAAATTTTGGAAACCATCTTCAAACATGTTTAATCAAATCAAACCATTATTTATTTTAAAACTTGTTTTAATACTTAAAAGTTTGTTTATGCTTTAAATTTTAAAACCCAAATATGATTTCCTTTAAGATTTCAAAACCAGGTACTGGAATCAAAACAACCCGAGTAAAACTTCCCAAATACACGCGTTCTTCCCGAGTCTTTCCCCGAGTTCACTCGCTTACCAACCTGCTTCGAGTCGACCACGCCATCTTCACGAGACTTTCCCCGAGTTTCCCCTTCGTCTTCCCCAACGAAAACGACCAGACACCCAACGTGCACACGTGCACGTGGTGCACTTGCACCATCGCCGCCGACCACCAACGTTCGTCGCGACCATCGCCTACAACCACACGATCTCATGCGAACTCGAAAACGTCCCCAGATCGAACAATAAACTCGCGAGTCAAAATTTCGATCACTGATCGAAAACTGAACCCACACTCGACCACAAGAACGTCACCACGGCCATACACCTCGACGCCGTTGAACTTGCCGTCCCCACCATCGAATCACCACGACCACGAGCTACCTTCTCCCCAAAAGCGAACGCCTCCGGTCCATCTTCTACGTCGCGAATGTCACGCCATTCAATACAGCCGAGAACAACCTAAAACCCTATTTCGATCGAATTCAAACAATTCACACATTTGAAAATTCCAATTATATTTTTCCCCTAATCCATAACATACAAGCAAGCTTCAATCAAAAATCTGGCTACAATCAACATGCCAATCAACGGCAATCCACAAAAACCCCAAATTCGAACAAACCCCAAATTCTCATGATCCATCCAACTTAAAATCATGAAACATGTATTAAAAATCATGATTTTTACTCATAAATTCATCCATGTAATACAAATCAAAAATTAAGATTTTTGATTTTTCATGTATAACTGTATTTTTACTGTAATTCGTAAAATATGAGTTAATCTTTTATTTTAAAGTTCCATAACTATTTTTAGATGATAAATTACATGACTACAACCAACTTCCATTTACAAATCAAGGTCGTATTTAAAATCAAGATATTGAAATTGTTATAGGATTTGAAAACTGTTTTTATAAACACAGTAACAATCCTTACTCTACAGGCAATTCAATGTATTCAATTCAACATGCATTCAATTTAAACAGATATTTCATATAACATTGTTATAACATCACAAAATCTAGAAGAAATCTAGAATCAAATTGTTTTTAAAATAATTTACTCACCAATATTTTAAAGAAGCAGAGAACAAACAGAGTAGTTTATCACTTCCAGGCTTTTGCATTTGATTTGTGAAAAGCTTTTGATTCTCCTTTGCATGCCTTCAATTTGATGTTGTTTAAAGTTGAACTTGCTGTTGAATTGTTGCAGGTTGATTTGTAGTAGGTTAATTTGCTAGTTTGATCTCAGGTTGATAGATTTTCTTTTCAGGATTTTCTTTGTTTCAGTTTTTAGTTTAGGAAGAAGAAAAGAATAGAGACAGTAAAAATGTTTTGAACTGAAAGAAATTTTGAACGGGAAAGAAAATGAACAGGTTTCTCTAACAACTACATTTTTTTATAAAATAAAATTTTAAATAAAGAAAAAGAATTGCCACTTGTTATATTACTAATTAGACAAATGTCCAACTTGTTTTATATGTTTTACAAGTGTTAAAAACAAGCAAAAATTATGTTTAAATCCTTGTCTTAAAAATATTTATATTATATTAATTATGTAGATATGGATTTATATAAATTCATGTTTTATAAATTTATTTACAAACTATTTAGTTTAAGAGATATTCTAAAAAGAGAGTTTATGTAAAACTATATATATATATTTAATCATTTTAGATTAAGTACTTATTAAAAGAAAACAAGATAAAATAAATCTTTTTATTAAATCTTATTTAAACTATCATATTTTAAAATAAACAATTATCTTATATTTTGAAAACAATTGAATTAACCTTAAATTAGCTTTTGAAAATATTAAATTTAAAACAAAGCTTTTAAATCACAATTCATACATATATAAATTATCAATAATTTAAATTAAATTCAAAACAATCCAAATTATAACATATATATACATATATATTACAATTTGAAAATTCATCTTTATTTAAAACAAAAGATATTTCCATTCACAATATATATCAAATATATATTATAAATAGATTGAAACTTTATTAGCTTTAACAAACAAATCTTATCAATATTGCCAGATTATATATTTATTAACCTTTAAAAGATTAAATTACCAAATTAAATTAAAATTATAAAGAAAATTATCAAATCAATTTAATTATTAACACAGATTATTAAATTTAAATTGCCCAAAAACCCGGGATATCACATTCCTCCCCCCTTAAAATAATTTCGTCCCCGAAATTAAAACAAAGTTAATTTAATAATCCAACCAAGATCTAATTTTAAACAGCAAAGCATACCTATCATCCAATTTCTAACAACCAAAGCAACCAATGAAACAATCAAACCTAACTAACTATTCTGATACAAATCAGGATAGATCTACTAACACTATCTCGAGTTTTCCCAAGTATAAATCACCGGGAGACTCGCTCTACAGAAGCTAAATAAACTACACACCATAATCCAGAGCTCCTCTCTTCTTTAGATTCACTAATCTGAACAAAATATCAGACTACTCTCAAGTCCAGCTCAACTTCTAAATCCATCTGAACTGCAGATTCAACAACTAATGATGGATCATATATGTACTCCCTCAGAGATACGTGAAATAGAATGGATTCCAGATATCCAAACTGGCCATTCAACCCTGTAGATCAAAGAACTACTCCTCTCGAGAACACAAGAAAATTCCAAAATATTTTGGAGCTAGCTTCCAGACTTACCAAATCTTATAGTTCTTATAATCGAGGAAAATTTTAAACAGTTTCCAATTTCCAACTCCGAATTCCAAACTCCGTCTCATATCTGCCTAACTCATCAGACGATCCTGAGCTACCTCATCTCTTCCCGATCAGCTCAACCTTCGCTGATGCTTCTTGAAACAAATATGAACCAAGCACAAAATGATCTTCAAATCTGCTGAAATCCACAAACTCTACTCCACAAGAAATAGAAGACTGAACTTCCTTTTCCCAGATTCCAGAAAATTCTATACACACTTAGAAATTCACATAAACTTCTTGTAGAAATCTGAGGTTACTTCCTTTCTTGCACAGCTACTACCTTTGCTTCCGCTGCACAACTCTGATTTTGAAATAGATGAGAATGTCGATGAACTCGAGCACAAACTAGATCCACAAACAAGCGGAAACATTGGTTATCTTAAAAACATAACCAACTACTCAAAGGATAGACGAGTCCTCGGTCAAGGGTACTGTCTTTAGCTATCCTTGGCTAGAGGAAACTCGAAACTAGAAACAGAAGAGAAAACACAGATACTCCATAAAATTCTAAGATGCTTCACCAATCCTTCTCTAGGAACAAATCAATATAAACTAAATCTTTACCTACGGGCAACCTTTGACCTCTTCGATAACTTTTACTTTCTCTTGAGATGCCTCAACTCCATACAAAAGATTACTCAAGATGAACTCTCAAACTAATCGCAAGTCACTTTTGCGATCCTACCTAGTTCGGATTCCAAAGATACTGTTCTCTCTTTACCAATTAAAACAGCCTTAAGCTTTTCCAAACAAGGTTAACCCTTCAAGAAAACATTCACCATCTTCCCGGACTGCTGATAGAAGAACCACAAAGATTCCGGAACCATCGAAGAAACGAACCACACTGCTGCTTCCAAACTATATCTCGACAGCACACCGAACACTCCGAGCTGTACTACTATCACAGCTAACCAAGAACTTCTAATCCAAAGGCTTCTCAAAACTAAAACCATTAACAAACCTCTCAACGAATCTCCGAGATGGCAGACATCCAAAAGAAACTCGGGCTCCAAACCAATCGCCAATAACTTACTCTTTTTAAGGGAACAATAAGACCATGTCCGAAGAACAACTAATTGACCTTAGTCCCATACTTCAAAATAGACAAAACTCTCTTACTTGATATCAGAGAATTCCTATACAGTCGAGTCTTTCCTGCGGTAGACATCAACTGTTCCTCCAATACCTTCTTAATCTTGTTCCAAAAAGAAAATCTCCTTCGGGAACATCCATAGATACTGCGTCTTATCACACAACTGCACCTTCCTGAAGTCGCCAAGCTACCATCACTTACTTCTGCACAACTGATAGATTCAACTCTAGAAAATCTGCTCACCCGAGCTCAACCAATCTTACATTCCAATAATGGACTCCGAATCTTGAAAAGGATTTTCTTCAGAGATCCGAGACATCCTTACTCCATACTGCCAGCTTACTCGAGACGATATTGGGTTTACAGTCTCGATATATACTTCCAACCTCAAACATTCAAACTCCAACTATTGGTAATTGTGTTACACACACTACCACCTTATCTACCTTTATAGCTTATATTGGAAAACCCGAACAGGTAACCCAATAAATAGGTAGAAATACATAAATATATATATTTAAAATGATATTTTTTTTATATAGAAATTATTTCTGGGTAAAATTATTTCATCTACCTCTTTAAAACAATATTGTGTCTGTTGGCCTGGTTCAAGTGTTTAGAGATCCCTATCAATAACGTTAGCTACTCGTATTGACCAGAATCCATATACCACTCAACCGATCAATTAACACAATATAAAACCATTTTTATATAACTAACAATTACGCGCTCTCAAGATAGACACCACTTCAGAGCCTAGGTATTCACTCAAACCTACAGCTCTGATACCACTGTAACGACCACGACTTTCTCTCCATAGAAAGTCGTATCGCTAATAAGAAAGAAAGGGATAGAAAAGAGAAAAGAAGAGAAAGAAAGAACTAAACAATATCAGAATCTCACAGCGGAACGAAACAAAATATAATATATCACATAACTATTACATAGTCTTTACATAATCAGAGTTACACAACTTATACAACAAAATAGACAGTTATAATTTCTGTCTATTATACAACTCAAGATACAATTCAAACAAAAGACTCAGATCAACCAACATAGCGGAATACTATCTATCTACGAATGCTGAAGCCTCCTGCTCCATATCTCCTCCATAGATTCGTCAAAGCTAACCTGAATCCCTCGACTACTCAATACAATATTGAGTACCCAAGAGTTTAATAAAACAGAAAATAAACACTTGGGTCAGACATGGGTCTGGTGTGAGTAAACGGGTTAAAATTGTTTAACTTCAAAACCTTTTAAAAACAAAGGTATCACGTAAGACTTCCCACACATAAACATGGAAAAGTTTTTACCTTACGCTAACCAAAACATTTGATAGGAAATCCAGTTATATTATAATAGGGTCTAGGGTTTTCAAGTAAAATACAGAAATAGCTGAAATGCTTACATCTCACATTCCAACATAGTTGGGCACAACTAATACGTACGGCACTTATTGGAGTTTGGATTCCATACAATGGCAGGGCTACTGGGGTACCGCCCGTCACAGTACGTGGCCTAGATCACCGTACCGAGGAGTACGCCCGCTCCCCTGCAACACAAAGCCGGAACCATCCCTTACTGGATAATTCCAAACAAGATAACCCCGTAGTTGGCGCGACCAACCACACACTAAGCCGAATAAAAGAAAAGGGACCTCTAGACAGGGATCTATCTTGCTCTCAGTGGGTGCTACCCACGAAACCTTGCTGCACCTCCCCTGTTTTAGCCATTCCCGGTTGATGAGGCTTGAGGTTACGATTACCTTTAATCAGAACATATCACTTAGAATGCTCATCGTCCGCCTGACGATGTGCTGAAAGCATTCAATCCATACAAGTTCGTTCCGGGTTCGAACGAAACCGAAGGCATTATCTCGTTACACTCGTTTTGGAATCACCCTCAGAGTTAACGACAATAACCCTTGCACTCTAAATCTTCATCTTCACTTGAGATTCACGACCTATCGTAAATTTGGATCGATGTGGTATTCGGGTCTCCAGACCTGGAATACCGGTATACGGAAACCCGATCCCGGTCTCATCGAAATCCAAAACGTATCTTTAAAGGCCAAGTTGTTTAAAGGTTTAAACATTTAAACTTATATTCTGAATGATATAAACAGATAGATAGATAAATAACATTATCACAATAGATAATTCATATCAACATTCATCTCACAAAGCAGCATATATCATATATATATCAGAGACATACAAATCATCCAATATCAACCAATCACCCAATATCAAACATCCAGTATTAATCAATTATCTAAACAGAATTGATTAACTCCATATCAATTTAATTAACCTTTAATTAAATTAATTACTATCCTTTAATTACTTGGATTATCTTAATCCTGCTCACTATCATTAATTAATTATAAATTAATAAATCATTTCTTAATGATCTTCCCTAATTAATCCTCCTTGATTAATTATACTTTAATTACATTCAAGTAATTATCCTTAACCATATTCAGTAATTAACCTTTAATTACTATCATTAATTACAATAATTAATGAACCTTCATTAATTAATTAACTATAATTAATTATATTAATCCTCAATTAATTACAATTAATTAATCATACTTATATAAATTACTTTTATTAATCAACCTTAATTAATTTTATTAATAATCCTCTAATTACTTTATTAATTAATTACCTTTTAGTTAATTAAATAATTAATCTTTAATTAACTACAATCATTAATTAACCTTAATTAATCTTAAACAGTAATTAACGATCCTGTAATTACTTATCTTAATTAATTACTTCTTAATTAATTATATTAACCTTGATTAATTAATCTAATTAATTAATCTTTAATTACTTCATTAAGTAATTATTAATCAATTTCATTAACAAATAATCCTTAATTAGTTACTTTATTAATTAATTACTTTTACTTAGTAATTAATCTTAAATTAAACACATTTAATTAATCACATTAATTAATTTACTTAAGTAATTAACTCTTAATTACTTACATAAGTAATTATCTTCTAATTACTTCATTAAATGATCTCTCTTAACTAATTACCTTAACAAGTAATTAATCCCATCATTAAATAATTCTTAATTCTTTAATTAATTAATTCCTTAATTGATAACATTAAATGATTACCCATCAATCACTTCAATTAATTACTTTCATGAGTAAATTTTCCTTCCTTTAATTGCATTCAGTAATTAAGCATTAATTACTTCAATAATTATTTACACTTAATTAATTCATAATTAAGTGATATTTAATTTAACCAAACAATTTACTAATCATTTAAAATTAATTAAATAATTTAGTTAACTCCTTATATATATAAAAATACTTAAATAAATTAAGAAAACCCTTTAGCTTAATTAAACCTTTACTTATTAACAAATCATTCTCATTAATTAACAATAATTAATTAACCTTATTTATTTCCACAAATTGCTTCATTTAGTAATTATCCTTAATTACAATAATAATTAACCTTTAATTCTTAATTAATCTTAACATAACCAATTAAGAATAAACTTGTATTTGTATTAAATACTTACTCAAAACATTTACTTTATTAAAACCAAATTTAGAAATTAATTTTGAAATATAATTTACTTTAAACAAAACAATTCTAACATTTTAATTTTGATATACTTAAATTTTGGAAACCATCTTCAAACATGTTTAATCAAATCAAACCATTATTTATTTTAAAACTTGTTTTAATACTTAAAAGTTTGTTTATGCTTTAAATTTTAAAACCCAAATATGATTTCCTTTAAGATTTCAAAACCAGGTACTGGAATCAAAACAACCCGAGTAAAACTTCCCAAATACACGCGTTCTTCCCGAGTCTTTCCCCGAGTTCACTCGCTTACCAACCTGCTTCGAGTCGACCACGCCATCTTCACGAGACTTTCCCTGAGTTTCCCCTTCGTCTTCCCCAACGAAAACGACCAGACACCCAACGTGCACACGTGCACGTGGTGCACTTGCACCATCGCCGCCGACCACCAACGTTCGTCGCGACCATCGCCTACAACCACACGATCTCATGCGAACTCGAAAACGTCCCCAGATCGAACAATAAACTCGCGAGTCAAAATTTCGATCACTGATCGAAAACTGAACCCACACTCGACCACAAGAACGTCACCACGGCCATACACCTCGACGCCGTTGAACTTGCCGTCCCCACCATCGAATCACCACGACCACGAGCTACCTTCTCCCCAAAAGCGAACGCCTCCGGTCCATCTTCTACGTCGCGAATGTCACGCCATTCAATACAGCCGAGAACAACCTAAAACCCTATTTCGATCGAATTCAAACAATTCACACATTTGAAAATTCCAATTATATTTTTCCCCTAATCCATAACATACAAGCAAGCTTCAATCAAAAATCTGGCTACAATCAACATGCCAATCAACGGCAATCCACAAAAACCCCAAATTCGAACAAACCCCAAATTCTCATGATCCATCCAACTTAAAATCATGAAACATGTATTAAAAATCATGATTTTTACTCATAAATTCATCCATGTAATACAAATCAAAAATTAAGATTTTTGATTTTTCATGTATAACTGTATTTTTACTGTAATTCGTAAAATATGAGTTAATCTTTTATTTTAAAATTCCATAACTATTTTTAGATGATAAATTACATGACTACAACCAACTTCCATTTACAAATCAAGGTCGTATTTAAAATCAAGATATTGAAATTGTTATAGGATTTGAAAACTGTTTTTATAAACACAGTAACAATCCTTACTCTACAGGCAATTCAATGTATTCAATTCAACATGCATTCAATTTAAACAGATATTTCATATAACATTGTTATAACATCACAAAATCTAGAAGAAATCTAGAATCAAATTGTTTTTAAAATAATTTACTCACCAATATTTTAAAGAAGCAGAGAACAAACAGAGTAGTTTATCACTTCCAGGCTTTTGCATTTGATTTGTGAAAAGCTTTTGATTCTCCTTTGCATGCCTTCAATTTGATGTTGTTTAAAGTTGAACTTGCTGTTGAATTGTTGCAGGTTGATTTGTAGTAGGTTAATTTGCTAGTTTGATCTCAGGTTGATAGATTTTCTTTTCAGGATTTTCTTTGTTTCAGTTTTTAGTTTAGGAAGAAGAAAAGAATAGAGACAGTAAAAATGTTTTGAACTGAAAGAAATTTTGAACGGGAAAGAAAATGAACAGGTTTCTCTAACAACTACATTTTTTTATAAAATAAAATTTTAAATAAAGAAAAAGAATTGCCACTTGTTATATTACTAATTAGACAAATGTCCAACTTGTTTTATATGTTTTACAAGTGTTAAAAACAAGCAAAAATTATGTTTAAATCCTTGTCTTAAAAATATTTATATTATATTAATTATGTAGATATGGATTTATATAAATTCATGTTTTATAAATTTATTTACAAACTATTTAGTTTAAGAGATATTCTAAAAAGAGAGTTTATGTAAAACTATATATATATATATTTAATCATTTTAGATTAAGTACTTATTAAAAGAAAACAAGATAAAATAAATCTTTTTATTAAATCTTATTTAAACTATCATATTTTAAAATAAACAATTATCTTATATTTTGAAAACAATTGAATTAACCTTAAATTAGCTTTTGAAAATATTAAATTTAAAACAAAGCTTTTAAATCACAATTCATACATATATAAATTATCAATAATTTAAATTAAATTCAAAACAATCCAAATTATAACATATATATACATATATATTACAATTTGAAAATTCATCTTTATTTAAAACAAAAGATATTTCCATTCACAATATATATCAAATATATATTATAAATAGATTGAAACTTTATTAGCTTTAACAAACAAATCTTATCAATATTGCCAGATTATATATTTATTAACCTTTAAAAGATTAAATTACCAAATTAAATTAAAATTATAAAGAAAATTATCAAATCAATTTAATTATTAACACAGATTATTAAATTTAAATTGCCCAAAAACCCGGGATATCACAAACACCTTCCATCATGTCTCCACTTCTAGAGTCATTTCTTCCTTGTTATCCCGTGTTGTAAATTCGACAATGAAATCTGGTAGCGCCTGCCCGTTGATCGCCTTTCGAGGATGGTATGTGATTTCGTACTAACTTAATTTAATGATCCATTTGATAAGCCGTCCAGTGGTCTTGGGGCGATATAACACTTGCTTCAAGGGTTGATCTGTCAGCATTCTGATTAGGTGTGCCTGGAAGTATGGTCGTAACTTTCTGGATGCGATCAAGAGGCAATATGCTAGTTTTTCCAATTTCGGATAGTTCTTTCCTGCTCCAATGAACCGTTTACTAACGTAATATACGGATCGCTGGATCTTAGCTTCTTCTCGTACGAGCGCGACACTCAATGCATGGGATGAGACTGCTAAGTAGATGTACAAATCTTCTCCGTCTACCAGCTTGGATAGGATTGGCAGGGTTTCCATATGTCGCAGCAGCTCTTCGAACGTAGTTTGACAAGCCTGATTCCATTCGAAGTTTTTCTTTTCCTTCTTTAGCGCATAAAAAAACGGTATACATTTGTCGGTTGCTTTTGAGATGAACCGGCTCAGCGCTGCAACCTTTCCATTCAAGCTTTGCAACTATTTCCTATTCCTCGGGACCTCGCCTTCCTGTAAAGCGGTTATTTGTTGAGATTTACTCTGATGCCTCTAGCACTTACGATGAATCCCAAGGACTTCTAAGAGGCTACCCCGAAGTAGCATTCAAGTGGATTGAGTTTCATTCCATATTTGGGGAGTATTTCAAACATTTCGGCAAGATTATCCATGTGATTTGCAGCTATGCGCGATTGAACCAACATATCATCTACATTAACTTCCATAGTTTTTCTGATCTGTCGTTTAACTATGGCATTCACTAGTCGTTGGTAGGTTGCCTCAACATTCTTTAAGCCGAATGGCATCACTTTATAATAGTATAACCCCAGATCGGTAATGAAGCTGGTGTTTTCCCTATTAGGTTCATGCATCATGATCTGGTTGTATCCCGAGAATGCATCCATAAATGATAGCAATTCATGTCCAGTCGTCCCGTCCATAAGCTGATCGATTCTGGGCAGAGGAAAGCTGTCTTTCGGGCAAGCTTTGTTTAGATCCGAGTAGTCAATACAAGTTCTCCATTTCTCGTTGGACTTCTTGAGTAAGACTTGGTTGGATACCCATTCGGGGTATGTTGCGTCGCGGGTAAAACCGTTCGCCATTAGCTTATCCACTTCTTCTCTCAGCGCTTTGGACCGCTCCGGTCCTAGGCTCCGCCTTTTCTGCTTCACTAGCGTATATTTGGGATCAATGTTAAGTGCGTTGCATGCAATCTCCGGCGATACCCCGCACATATCAGAATGCATCCACGTGAATACGTCCAGGTCGGCATGAAGAAATTTGATGAGTTCCAGTCGCATCTTGTTTCCAAGGTGCGATCCAATTTTGTGGACCTGTGTTGGGTCATCCATATCAACTGGGACAGACACCGTCAATTCTACCGGTGCTGCCCGTTCCTCCCCTGAACTCTTCTTTCTAGGGTCCAAAGCCTTATCAAATCGGCTATGGTCCCCAAGCCAGGGGCGGCTCTGTAGTTGCTATTCGGTAGGTTCACGAATGTGGAGAGTTCTCCCCACATTCTTCGCCTTTTCTTTTAGACTCGCACAGTTCCATGATATAGCATTCACTAGCGGCACTTTGGTCTCCTTTGATCATCCCGACTCCATTCTTTGTCCGAAATTTCATAGTCAAACACCACTGAGCTAAAGAAATTCTGAAGTCTGCCAAGGCAGGCCGCCCCAGGAAGGCATTGTAAGCGGAAATTTCATCTACGATCACAAAAGTTTGGATGAGAGTAACCCTTCGGTCGCCTTCTCCAAGTTCTATGGGTAAGTCAGTCGTTCCGACAGGTTATTTGGGTTCGCCGGTGAATCCCTGAATCTTTGTTCGGCAGGCGCATACACCTTTCGAACTGATCTTCATCTGATCAAAAGTGCATTTGAAAAGGAAGTTCACAGAAATGCCACTGTCTACCAATACTCGTCAGACCATGGCGAGTCTGATTCCTACTGTCACGACCATGGGGTCGAGAGTTGGAGCTTCTATCCCTTCAATGTCTCGATTCCGAAATACTATGTCATCGTTTAGGGTTCTCTGCTGCTTAGCATGGTTTCCATCTTCGATCACAAAGCATGCATCTTTCAGAGCGTGCTTTAATGAGCTCGCATACCACTCCATTTCTCCCCAACTCTTCTACATGGGATGGGGCCCTGTAGATATCATTCCAATGATGAGTCTCTTGTCAGTCCGTTTGGGTCCCTCTTTGCTGGTTCCAACTTGATTCCCTTGATCTCTAGGAGCTTAGGGCACTACGGGTTGGTCGGGATTCGGTGGTTTCCTTAGATACCGCTGAAGCTTGTTTTCCTGAATCAACTCCTCAATCAAGTTCTTCAGGCGACGATACTCATTCATGTTGTGGCCATTTGTCTCATGGAAGCGGTAGTACTTTCTGGAATGCTTTTGCTGTTCAGTTGCTTCCTTTTTAGGCGGCTTCTTGTACTCTTCTGTCCCCTGTTTCGTGGGATAGATGTTTTCTGGAGTATCGTTTAGCGAGGTGTATTTTTTGGAACTCAAACCTTTGAGTCGCTTGCTACTTCCATTTCGCTTGTTGGAATTCTGGTTCTTCCTTTTCTAATTCCCCTTTTTTCCTACGCTCCCTTCAGCAGTCCCTGGCATATTTATATCTTGGTTTGTCGCCATGGCACTCTGCCCAATGTTGGTTGGTTGTAAGTTAGTAGATTTCCTTTCCAATTCTTGTGCCTCTTCTAATCTCAAGTACTGGCTCGCCTTTTGATGAAGTCCTTCCTTGTGGTAAGTCGTTTCATTTTGATCCATTTCCCGAATTCAGTTTCGGGGTGAATTGTGCGGACTAAGGCCATGAAAACCATATCCTTATTCGGATTACTTACTTCAGGTACCGCGGTGTTGAACCGATTCATGAAAGAATTCAGAGATTCATTCTGTCCCTGGAATAGGCGGGTAAGGACATTACATCTTTTGGTTATGCTGTGTGAAGTCTAAATTGGTCAAGGAATCTTGTTGCCAGTTGATTGAAGGTGGAGATGGATCTTGGCGGAAGCCTGGTGAACCACATGGAAGCAATTCTCTCAAGGAAAATTGAGAAACACCTACATCGAATGGCATCTAAAGCATTTGCTCCGTCCATGTACCAACTGTACTTATACAAGTGGGGTTTTGGGTCTCTCGTACCATTGTAAGATGGAATTGTTGGCATTGTGAAAATTTTAGGGTACCGCTCATTTAGAATGTCATCAATGAAGGGAGTCCGACTTGGAGTGGATCCCCATTCATAATCCCTTCTATCTTTACTTTCATCCATTAGTCACTTGACCATGTCCGCGATATATGCCTCAGATTCCGGTAATCTGGGGTTGGCTATCAGTGACTACACCAAGTGTTTGATTTTGCAAACGATCTTAGTGAGTGGGCTGAAGCCTAGGCTCTCCTATCTTTGGGAGAGCCACTCCCTCAGGGTTTCGTCGGCTTGCGGTTGGTATGATAGGGGCAGTTTGGATCTTCCTAGCGTCATTGAATACATTGGTATTTCCTTCCAACTTGTCATCATCAAGTCGCTCACCATCTTTTGAGTCGGAGAGATCCATAGCTATATCTTCCCGTGGGTTTTCGATCCTAGATTCAAGTTTGTAGCTGGTTGCCTCGCAGTTGGTAGAGCGTTTGCGTTTCCTTCCATATTAATTCCTATGGTTCCACCTATCAATCCTTTATGCGGCTGCTTTTCGTTTCTCCTGTTTAGGCCAGAGACGGAAGAATTTTCTTATTCCATGGCAGCCGCGGGCTCTGTCATGATTCTTGGAGCAGCATGTACTATAAGGTCAACATGGCATTCAATTTATTTATAAGAGCCCTTTGGCTGTTTTCCATCTTCTGATTAATTTCATCAACCATTTTTTTTAATTCATCACTAGTGACAACTTCACGCTGGATAAAGGATCCTGGGACCTGATCTCCTGTGTTCGCGCCATTGACTACAATTTGTTGAGGTTTGATCCTTTTTCCAGCAACTACAGCTCATATGGATCTTCCAGAAGCAGTTCTCCTTCTTCCTGGTGCCACTGATTCTCAACAACAGATCTTCTGAGCAGAGATTGAGGATCTAACTTCTAAACCTATCTGATCCAAAGTAGATAGCTAGGTCTAAGCCTGAGTTCAGTTCTCAGTGAAGGCATCAAAATGTTAACCCAAAAAATGGACCAACTCCCTGAATTAAGCCTAAAAGCACCAACCCTATTTATCATGGCAAACAAAATAGAAACAAGGAATAGTAACTTGCAAAGAGGTAAAGAAACAGAGATTTTTATAGTGGTTCGGCTGTTAACGAAGTCTACGTCCACTTTATAAATTTTTTATTGATTGACTGTTGTTAAAAGTTGAATATGATTACAATTCGTTTGGACCTTGTAAGTTAGATCAAGTCATCAGTGTTAGAGTTCACTGGAGAATTACAGTGAACCCTTTAGATGACTGTTGTGTGGGAGGAGAAGAGTGAATATAGTTTCTGCAGAGTTTCAGCAGCCAGTCCAGAAGATCCCCCTTATGTTGCAGATATATGAGTATTTATAGGGATTGGAGAGCTATTGGACTAAACCACCTTGCCATAAGCTTGCATTTGAAGATACGAAGGCGTTTAGGAAATTTCGTAGTGGGCCGAGCTAATACGATGGATCGTTAGCAATCCATAGACCACTGATCACTAGCGATCCATGCAGTTATCATATTTTTGGCTCGCTTCAATTGTACCATATTCCATGCCTTTTCTGGATGCCCTTCATGCAATTTCATGACTAGATGCTTTGTTTTGTTGATGATTCATGTACAAGTTGCATTGAACTATTACTGGAATCAAACGAACGCCCATTTCTCGATCTAGCTTGTTTGGAATATCGTGAAACTTAGCAGGTGTCCCTAGAAAAGATAATGCTTCATGATGCAAGAAGGATGAACGACCCATGAGCAATGTCTATGGATCGCTAGCAATCCATGGGTGATGGATTGCTAGCGATCCATCCCTTTAGGCTTATTTTTCTCTTTTTCTCTTGAGTCCCTCTTGGTTCCTTCTTTTGATCCCTCTACTTGATTCTTGAGTCATCTCGACTAGACGCAGACGTTCTAACTACCTTTGAATTCTATTAGGTTAAAAACCCGGTTAACTTCAACCGGTTGACAGGCTCACTTGAGCCAGTCGATAGCAAGCGGTCGAACGCTCCAGTAGCCGACAGTCGAACGATTAACGGTTTACAAGCGCAATCTAAACCTCGACCTATGATCGAGGTTATAAGTGTGTGTGTATTGTATGAATGTTAGTATATTAATAGAAAAATTAGTCCCCTAAGTTTATGATTCTTGGACGTTATGGGGCCAGATAGATGTGTATGCGGGCAATTAGACCTAGACACTATTTATTCGACAAAGTCGGTATTCGACAAGGGCGATTCGATCGCAAATTGCACTCACAGGAGGTTCTACGGTGTACGTGCAATACTGACAATGATGCCTGAAGAAGTGTGTAGTCTGATACTAACGGAAGGTTTCTAGGTACATGACGTGATATTGTTGTTGGATGCTGACTCTGTACGATAAGTGGCGTAACGTTACCATTGAGATTGGACATGGATGCAGCGGACCCTAAGACGTATTTGGCGCGAGTCGGCATTATGGGCTTCTCCTCAATGCGTAAATACGATACGTGTAGTCGTAATTTGGAAATGTAGTCACAAGGTTGGTACCATAAGCGATCCTATGTTGGAATAGTTTCAATAGTTATTAGCCCGATCCGCCATTGTTTTGCGGTTCGATTAGTTGTTCGGCCCTGAGTATAAAATTTCACAAGAGGTTGGTGTAGGTGCATTTAGAACTATACCCCTTAGATAAATGAAATGAAGTAAATTACATGTGATCACCGTATATTAATGTTGTAACTCAGTCACCAGACTTTTGTTTGACCCATTCTTTTCCTTTTTTTTCCTACTGTAGGAGGACATGGCAGCAGGTGATCGGCCCAGGTCTAGTAGAAGAGGCGAGCTTGACATTGACACTTTTTTTTCTTTTCATTACTCTCCATGTAACTATTTATCGTATTTAGTACTTATCAGACTATATAATGTATTTCTGTAAACTCTGGATTAGGATTACACATATTTTGAGACCGTGCTTTCTGAGATATTTTCTAAAATATATTTATATATTTACTGTCTTCCGCTGTGAGATTTGATAGTGTAGAATGTCTTATATCTTATTATTATACTCTTAGTCTCTGTAATGCTTAAAAACTCGATAGCTCGCACTTCTTAACAAGGTGAATAAATTTTGATTTTATATTCAATAAAGATTATATCACCTCCATTATTTTCCGATATATCCATACTTTTATCTCCGCTGTAGTTTTTTGCACGTCTACTGTTATAAAACCGCCAAACGGTTTAACTACATGTAAACAACATGATTTTGCAATAAAACATTTCTAAGCTATCAAACACGGGTTCATATTATAAGTAAAGAGGATTTTAAGTATTTAAAATATAGATATCACAACTAATATCTAAAAATACCTATGATATGAATCGTATTGGTTTTGAGTGCGATGAAAACTCACCTTAGGTTTCCAAAGCTAAGACAAATGCTATGAAAAAAAGTTGTAGTTTGGATCTCCTCTACAACTTTTTTTTCCTTTGAGTTTGATCAAATTCCAAAATGTTCTCCTCTCTTGCACTCTACCAGCGATCATTACAAGTTCTCTTTTCTCACTTTTATATTTTTGAGTTTGCGTGAAATAGAAATAGAAATAGAGGAGGAGAAATGGTGGCTGGGTTGTTATAGTGTGCAAGACACTTATTTCCAGCGACTAACTACACTCGTAGCTGCACCCTTCGCATCCATTGGCTGCCTCAAGCACCATCTCCAAGCCTCCCACTCTGTAATCCTTCCATGCTCTTATTTTACTGTTGCTATCACATTGATCTACAGCTCTTTGTTCCTCAGCTTTCTGTGCCTAGATACTTACTAACGTAAACAATAGAAATCACATATCTGAAGAAACTTACGTGCATTCAAATAGTTGGAGCAATAAGAATACACAAGCGATTGGCACTTCTATGAACGCAAACTATATTGGTTCTCTCTTTATTTATTTTTTAAAGAGATTCTTGATTTATTTTACAATATATGCCTACGTCTATCCAGCAAACTCCCCCTTTTGATGTTTCAGTTAACGGGAGAAAAGAAAAAGGGGGCAAAAAGGAAAAAAAGAAAAAGAAAAAGAAAAAAAAGGAGAAAAATATAAACATATCACGCTCCCAAATACCTATTCCAAGGGGATTGAACGTTTCAACATCTTCAGGTTCAGCCTTGAATCCTGTTATGACTTTAAACATTCATGTTACCCTCATCTACTTCAAAAAAAACTTAATATTTTCTACAGCACATCTCCGGTTTTGTTTGACCAGTTGCCTTGGGAAAGTTGATGATTTTTTGTCAGCTGTGAGTCTGAGAAACAATCAAAATGAATATGCAGTTGAATTGTAAGGGCATCTCCAGTGGCTTCGTTGCATCCTGAATCCGTGAAAAAAAAAACCCCAGTCGTCCAATTCAATCGTAATATTAAGGGTAATGTTCAGGATCCAGTTCGGGATCCTGAACTGCGCTTGGGCGCCCATTTAATGGGCGCCCAAGCCCAACCCCCAAACGGGCCCCCCCTTCTCTGCTGCCAAACGCCTCCAACGGCTATAAACAGTCGTATTTTGAACTCCAACGGCTATAAACGGTCATATTTTGTCCCCAACGGCTATAAACGGTCATATTTAAAATTACAACGGCTATAAACGGTCATATTTGTGATTTCATTACATATATAGGACTATTTTTCAGATTGTAATACACACATCTCTTCTTTTATTACAATTATATTCTCAATTCCATAATATTGAAAGTATGTCTCATCCTTTTCAATCATATACCGAAGCGATGAATATGGCTAGCTGGGATTTTGATTCCCAACCCTTTCAAAATGTTCATCCCCAGACCGCTCCTCCTCTATCCTTCCATTCTTCTGCTACATGGTCCGGCGATGAAGATAAGGATTTGTGTTATATTACTGTCATTTTTCTAACGACTCGGTAAAGGGGAATGACCAAAGTGGAGAGGCGTTTTGGGCAAAAGTCATGACTGCGTACAATAAAAAGCATGTTGAAAAGACGAGATCAATGTCTGCAATCACGGGTCGTTTCGGGAAGATTAATCGACAAACACAATTCTACGAGTCGTAGATTCACAAAATAAGAATAGCAAATCCAAGTGGAATGGGTGGCGAAGCTGAATTGGTAGCGTTTTGAAAAATATCATTTTTAATTTATATTCATTCTGATCACTTTGTTAATATATCATTTTGTGTTTCTGTTTTTTAGAAGAGAATGGCGAACGATCAATCCTTGAAATTATTTTCAGGAGAAAATGGTACAAAGAAACCCCACTACTATCAGTTTTCAAACTGCTATGACTTGCTTGTTAGTCAACAAAAATGGAGCTCAAACACCGCAAAAAGCTTAAGAGATGTTCAGACGAACTCGAAGGGCAAGAAAAAAACAAGACGAACTAATTATAATTCTAGCCCAAGCAATTCTTCTCAGATGAACTCTAATGTATGTCCAAATAACGAAGACGAAGAAGTAGAACCCGCATTTGATGAAGATGCTAGACCGATGGGGCAACGAGCAGCTAAAAAGAAAATTGCTGTTCAATCTCAAATCGATTCTCGTTTAGCCCTAATGCATGAAAAACATGTGAGAGAAAATGCAGAACGTCAAAGGGGGAGTGCAGAAAAGCTTGCCGTGTTAAAAGAACTGTCCGAGATTGAGAAGGGCCGGTTTGAGCTAGAGCGGCAACGCCAAGAGACCTTAGTAATGGAAAAGGATGTCATCGGAATGGACCCAATTACAATGCAATATTGGATGGAGTACAAACAACGCATTGTTGAGAGTAGATCGGGAACAAAACATATGTAGTTGAAATATTCATGTGATATTTTTAGTTATTGCAGTTTAAATATCCATGTACCTTCAGTTTATATTTTCAATCATGTGTTATTTTCAGTTTTAAAATATTCAATGGGATATCATTTATTTCGATGAATTCTGTAGACATCAATAAAGATTTACTTCACCAAACATAAATGATATTACAAACATAAAAATTATAGCATTCTACACTTCGTTACAGAAATAAAAAGGCAAACAGATGTAATTAAACAAAGATCCACCATCCCGAACTACTGATTTCCATGAGAATTCCAAATATGCTCCATTAAATCCCTTTGGAGTCTATTATGAATAGCAGCATTACGATATACTTCATGATGATCGACATGAATTGCGTACTGTCTTTCATTTCTTAACGTGGCTGTGCGAAACAATTCGGGGGGTTGTCTTGCCCCATCATACTCGAAATCGGGATAGTCCATAGCGCGTTCATCTTCAATGATCATGTTATGCAGAATTATACAACAGAACGTAATTGTAGCCATTTTTGATCTCTTCCATAATCTACATGGATTGCTGACCATTGCAAACCTTGCTTGAAGGACCCCAAATGCCCTTTCTACGTCCTTCCTTTGTCCTTCCTGCATTGCAGCAAATTGTTTCTATTTTGCCGTCATTGGGTTTGCAAATGTCTTTACAATCGTACTCCATTTGGGATAAATTCCATCTCCAAGATAGTATCCATGCTCATATGTGTTATGACCAAGAGTAAATGATACGGGAGTTGACTTACCTTGCGCCAAATCATTAAACAAATGAGATCGTTCGACAACGTTTAAGTCGTTAAGAGAACCTGACATTCCAAAGAAAGCATGCCAAATCCACAAATCATGAGATGCAACCGCTTCTAAGATGATAGTAGGTTTTTTTTTCTTTGCCGTTATATGCTCCATGAAAAACTTTTGGACAGTTCTTCCACTCCCAATGCATACAATCTAGACTTCCAAGCATTCCAGGCCAGCCTTTGCTTTCATGCATTTCACGCAAGCGCGTTACATCTGCCTCGTTTGGAGAACGAAGATATTCAGTCCCATAAATGTCCACAACTGACTGACAGAAGTGATCTAGGTTTTCCAATGCCGTACTCTCTGCAATACGATATGCGTCGTCAAGGGCATCGGCGGGTGTACCGTACGCTAACATCCTCAAAGCTACGGTCATCTTTTGATGCCCACTTAAACCTTGTTTTTTTGCAGCGTCTTGCTTGTAAACAAAATAATAATTATTCTGCTGAATACTTTCGAGAATTCTTAAAAATAATGGACGACTCATTCTGAATCGTCGTCTAAACATCTCTGGACCGTAAGTTGGATCACGGGCAAAGTAATGTTGCATAAGTGTTTTTTGAAATGCTTGCTGGTTACGGTTGATATATTTCCGACCCACAACTGAACCGCCTTGTTTTCCAGAAGTTGAACCGTATGCTTCACGGTATATCTCCATCAGTTCCTCCTCCTCTTGTTGATGTACTAACGCATACGCTTCTTCTTCAGAGTCACTGTCGCATAGCAATATAGCTTTTAGTAAATTTCCAGACATTGTTTGATATTTGAGGATGGTTGTTTGATATTCGAATGTTTTGTTAGACTTAATTGTGGTGAACAAGTATGAGATCCAAATGGTTATATGTATAGGACAAATTCTTGAGTGGAGAGAAGGTGGCTCTGTGTGCGGTCAAATCAAATACTATAGCCACGATCATTTGCCGGTCAAGATTCTCTGCTTTGTTGAGTGAAGAGAAGGTGGCTGAGTGTGCGGTCAAATCACGTACTGTAGCCACGTTCATTTGCCGGTCAAGATTCTCTGCTTTGTTGAGTGGAGAGAAGGTGGCCCAGTGTGCGGTCAAATCAAATACTGTAGCCACGATCATTTGCCGGTCAAGATTCTTTGCTTTGTTGAGTGGAGAGAAGGTGGCTCAGTGTGCGGTCAAATCAAATACTGTAGCCACGTTCATTTGCCGGTCAAGATTCTCTGCTTTGTTGAGTGGAGAGAAGGTGGCCCAGTGTGCGGTCAAATCAAATACTGTAGCCACGTTCATTTGCCGGTCAAGATTCTCTGCTTTGTTGAGTGGAGAGAATC
Source organism: Allium fistulosum (assembly GCA_030737815.1). Taxonomy (NCBI): domain Eukaryota; kingdom Viridiplantae; phylum Streptophyta; class Magnoliopsida; order Asparagales; family Amaryllidaceae; genus Allium; species Allium fistulosum. The sequence continues at coordinate 847,950,599 of CM060903.1, forward strand.
AACATACATTATATAAATTCACAAATCGTTATCTGTTTAAATCATTTAAAAACTTAACATTATTCAAACTACATTGTCCAACATGACATTTAAGTCTCATGAATTGAAGTTGCTTATGCAGTACTACATACAAACCGATGAGATGTGCGACAATCAGGAGTTAATGGTAATTCATTTTTGGGACACTCTGGCTGAACTGTACAACAACGACGTGGGCTGTCAAGTTAGACGTACGGCTCAAGAGGTCAGGACTGCATACGGAAACTTTACTGGGGCATGCACGCGTTACACAAAGATTATTAATGAGGTAATATCGGAAAATGTGTTCGAGAATACACGTTCGACTTATGACGGTCGATACAATTTAAAATACCGCACTCCGTTCATTGGTCATTATGCGTACTTCATACGCCAAAATTGACTAGAAAGATTTGGATGGCCTTAAGATAACAATATTGGTAGTCTGTTATGTAACGGTCGTTAATGTATGGAGAGCTTTCTGAATTGTCTTTTCAAATAACAATGTCTGTTGTTTTTGTCATTCCCCTGTGACCTGTTTGTTTATATATGCGCTTTCTGATTTACTTATTCATCATTCATAATCATTTTCTTCCTCACTCACAACAATAAATTCTTCATCGCAATGCCTTCTTGGCCTTCTTCTATCGATTCAGATGCAGGTTACGTGCCTACGGAAAGTCCACATACTGATGAGGATTGGCTTATCAATTATCAAGAACAACACTATGAAGATGTCCGCGGTCAGTTTCCAAATCTTGAGCAGCTGAGACTTCAGGAAGAGGTTGAACCACCATATGAACAACATGTTTTTCCTCATGCATATGAACAACCTGAGAACCAGGTTCAAGTAGTTCAACCTCTCACTGAGCAAGAAGTTGAATCGTCCCCAGTTTGTTGTCAGTGCGGGTATGGAGTTGAAGTTGTAGTACGGGCGGATGGAGAAAATATTGGTCGTCGAATCCAAATATGTCAATTCTGGCCGAATGGTTGCAATTACGCGGAATGGTTGGATGATCCTTTATGTCCAAGGGGCATAACATATGCAAACGAACTAGAACAGGAGATAAGACGTCTTCGACTTTCTTTACAGGAGTTGCAATTTAATCGTCACGTCTAGTATCTTCATGTTTGTGTTCAATTATTACTGTGTCGTTTTTTATCAGTGTTATATGTTCGTATATCTTCAATTCTAATGTCACTAGTAGTTTTTTTATGTGTATATGTCACTAGTTGGTGCTTATAAGTATACACAAATATATAGAATTCACAGTATACACAAACATATATAATTCACAGTATACACAAGCATATAGAATTCACAGTATACACAAACATATATAATTCACAGTATACACAAACATATAGAATTCACAGTATACTCGAACATTATCATCCAAAATCCAAGAAAGTGAAATTATATAAACATAAAGAATACACAGTATACTCAGACAATGGCATAAGTACATAAGATATATGAACTGCAACATATAATAAAACGTTCACTATGCATATACTAAAAGGTATACAACTAAAGGGATGAAACGTCGTCGTCGTCGGCATCATCACCATCATCCCTATCACCATCATCATCATCTCTGTCATCGTCATCATCATCCCCATCACCATCATCATCATCTCCGTCATCATCATCGTCATCCCCATCACCATCCTCCCCCTCGTCCTCATCATCCCCATCGTCCTCATCCCCATCGTCCTCATCTAAACCACCAGCATCATACCCACTGGGACCAGCATCACCTCCGCCTTGTGATCCGAAAGGCTCATATACATCAAGTCTAGCTGATAGCTGATCAATCTGCTCCTCTAGCATATGTGTATGCTGCATGTACATATCATGCATGGTGTTTGTATGTGCAAGAGTCATATCGCGAAACACACCAAGTGAAACTCTGGTCTGGTCCAATCTAGCAGCATACTACATAAAGATGATATTTGACATAGTAAGAAACTAAGCATAAAATAAAGGGAAAATGGCAATAAACAACAAACGTACCTCATACGGAGGATACAACCCGACTGAAGGCACACCAGGAAAGTCGGGGTGGTCTGGAAAGACTAAAGGCTGCTCAATCACAGTACCTGTCACGTCATATGCTCTAAAAGTAGTATCAGGCTCCAACTGCATGGGAGTCTGAAAGAACTGTGACGGAATCAGGTCAAATGATACTTGCGGTACCTAAACTCTACCGGCTGCCATGTGAGGTCCTATATGATCAGAGTTGACCCCACGAACATAATCTGGTACGATGAATCTATGGGGTGCTACTCTGGCCCAAAAAGCATCGTAGTCTCCATCGATGAAGAAAGTACTGCTATCCACCCACCCAGCTTGTCGTAGAGCATCTAAGTAATGATCGCCAATCACCCTATGTCTACCAAACATGTCCTCACAAGATAAAGGATCATATGGTATACGACGATCGCCAGTAATCTGATAAGCACACCTCTCTCCCAAATACCACATAGGCATAAATGTAGGTGTATGCAAAGCAACCCTACGTCTAGATAGAGAATACGCAACCATCATGGGATGGTCGTCCACCATAAGACCTGCATCTGCTAGATGAGTCCAATGTGAGGCCCAAGGAGTACGAATGATGTTACCTCGACTACGCATATCAAGCTGTGACCTAGCCTCCATCAAGTCATGCCGTACACCTAAGGGAATATGATGTACGTACTGCATAGTCTCCCATCGTCTCATCCTAGGGAAGTACTGCTCAGGAGCCTGACTAGCCATGTCCTGGATGCGGGGATGCATGTTTGCCGTGTACTCGTAGTACCATAACGGCAAAATATACCAAAAAGCATACATCTGCTTGACATCGCCAAACGCAAATGAATCTAGAGCGGTATAAAGGGTGCCTAATATCGCTGTGCCCCAATCAATAGTATGTAGCTGGTCTAATCTAGCAAGAGATGCTAAATAGCCTAGTCGAACCGTACCTTTTTGGTTCGAAAAAAGGTCGAACCAAACAAGTACAGCAGAAATGCTCTAGTAACTGCATCCATCATATCGGCTCTAGCTATATAAGTGGTGATGTACTGCTGCAGGTAAGTCAACTTAACAGAACCACTACTGACGCAGGTAACATCTATTAATGGTAGAAAAACAGTAAACAGATTGGGGGACTCGTATAAATCATCAAATGGAAAAGGTCGAAGACCATGTCGTCCAATCTCAATGCCAGTGAACACGTAGAAATCAATTGGGGTGATACCAAGCTCAAAATCTGAAAAATGAAACGTATGCGTGGTGGGCCACCACCTCTCAGCTAATGCCTGAATGAGAGGTCGATCAAAGGACTGAACAGGCCTAATCGAAAAAAAAAACCAAAAGGGCTAGTATGTAGCCTCTCAACAATAGGACCGGGAAGAGAATCATAAAACTGGGTAATGCACTTAGCCCAGCTACCCCGACAATGAATGTAATGGTCCTAAAGATAATTTATGAATTAATAATTTTTGATAGAGTAGCAGTTATTTAATATGATTATGTGATGTACATATAAAAATAACCAAATATACTAATGTGCAATTTATACATGTACGGTCGTCAAAACGGATTCGGCTCTATGCCGATAACCATTTGGAAGCTCGTGTAGTACACGTAGATCGTCGGGTGAAACTCCAGGTGATGGCGGAACATGTAACGGTCCAGCTTGCTCCGCTGGATGTCTGTGAACCGTTCTTCGGATGATTTTGGTTGAACGCGGCGGCATTTCGTTTAAATTTTCTAATTTAAAAAATAAATAAAACGAAAATGGAAGAGAAAATGGGAAGGGGTGGGGGGAACGGGTATAAAAAGGGGGGATTCAGACGCCCATAAAATGAGCGTCTGGAAGTCAGGCGCCCATTTAATGGACGCCTGGCCACTGGGAGTCCACCCCAACTTCAGGGCTGAATATTCAGCGGGCTGAATATTCAGCCCTGAAGCCATTGGAGATGCCCTAAGGTGAATATTGATAGCGTAGCACAGATCTTTCAACCAGTCACCAGGCCAAAAGTCCAACCAACAACTGCATAATTATGGTTGATTAAATGATAATGTTGGATTCTCCGACTCTTTCAGAAGTATCATAAACCTCTAAAAGTCTGCAATCAAATACCAGTAGAGTTGATTAAATAATACTACTAAAATGTGCATTCTCAATTAATCGCAGAGATACTTATTTAGCTATAAAATGGTCTATCCCAGATTAACCATCAACGTTATAAGCCTATATTTATAGTAAAGTTCATAGGGTTTTGTTAAGATGGGCCTTCAGACCACTAAGATTCCAACTTTACGGAAACATCAATATGCTTTTACTCTATCCAAATATGATTAGTGATCGATGGGAAAGTATTTTTGCCACAATTATAATTAAATGTTTCTCTTTCTTGTGGGGTCACACGCTAGCATTTTCCAAATTTAGAAGATACATATTATAGGTTCAATCTACTGTTATAGTTGTATACATTATCATATAAACTCAATTACCATAATAGTGATAGAATATAAGTATCAGTTGTAGTAGAGAAACATGTAGAGCAGAATTTCAAGATATATGAATTTAAACTTACATCTAATTCTCCAATACGCAAGACTCTTCCAAATAGTTGATTGTTCAAACACTAAATTACTCCAATCAATCACCAATAATCCCCACATGAACACCACCCATCCTTAAAATGATGAAACCTATTCGTATCTCTAATGATAATCTCTCGATCGCAAACTCTAGAAATGATCTTAATAGCCACATGACAATCTCCACAGATTCTCAAATTCATTGTAATCCTGATACTCATTCCAGGTTTTGTACTTATCATAGCAAAAGCAGTTGCAAGCTTTTCGCTATGCACCGATAAATGACTTTCTTTATCCTCTTCCTCTACATCATGCAGTGTCGACTCAATTTCTGCTACATACCCTGCATCTTTTACTTTACTCATCAAGACATCCAACTCCCAATATATGCTTTTCGATTCAGGATGCGTTGTATCTCCTATATAAAAGGTGTGAACTTTACCATTTATTTCCACATTGCTGCAACCTGGCAACTTCTTTATTCCTTTCCTTTTCATTATACTTCTCACAGACTCGACATCATCCCATCTTCCACCTTTGGCGTATATATTCGATAAAAGAACGTAATACCCAGTTTGTTCAGGTACCAATTTGAATAAATGGTCTGCAGCAACTAATCCAATATTCATATTTGAATGCACACGACAAGCACTTAATAAAGCTCCCCATACTCTTTCATTAGGAGCTATCGGCATTTTGCTAATGAAATCATACGCTTCATTTATAGAGCCAGAACGTGCTATGATATCGACCATGCATGCATAATGTTCAATTCTTGGAATCAATTTATATTCATTGGTCATGCGTTTAAAGTAGTACTTCCCTTGGTCTAAAAGACCCGAATAACTACATGATGCAAGAATCGATATAAATGCAATGTGGTCGGGTTTCTGACCTGATTCGAGCATTTGGTTAAATAAAGAAATTGCTTCATGTCCATACCCATACATTCCATATGCTGAAATTATCGACGTCCAAGAAACTACATCTCTTCCATTCATGTCATCAAAAACCTCTCTTGCTTCTTTTAAGCATCCACAACCAGCGTACATATCCATTAGAGCATTCTCGAGTACTAAATTTGGACACATGTTGTTTTTCCTTATAGTGTTATGTATTCGCTTTCCTATAGACAAGGCAGAAATAGTCCCACATGAAGGTAACACACTTGCAAATGTAACCGAATCGGGCTTGATTTTCTCCTTCTCCATTATCTCGTAAAGCCTAACTGCTTCGGCGCACAAATTGTTATTCGCGTAAATTGCAATCATAGCATTCCAAGAAACCAAATTTCTATCAGCACTCATTTCATTGAACATCTTTCTAATAAAATTCACATTGTCTATACCAGCATTTGACATTGCAGGTAAAATGCTGGCCATTGTACCCGCATCAGGCTTTGGATATCTGCAATCAAACAATGTCTTACAAATCTCAGTAGCTTTGTCAAACTCACCACTCTGTGCAAACCCAGCAATGATAGAATTCCAAGAAACAACATCTCTGTTACGCATTTCACTGAACACTTTATAAGCAAAATCCAAACACCCAACACATTTGGAATACATAACAATCAGTGTATTCCCAACGAAAATATTATGATCCAGACCAAGTTTGACAACTGCACCGTGGATCTGAACACCAGTAATGAAATTTGCAGACCCAGAGCATGCTTTTAAAGCGCAAGGGTACGTGTAATTATCAGGTTTGACTTCATTAGAACAACGTAAATTAGAAAATAAGGAAAGGGCAAGTGCATACATTTTGTTGTTTACGTAGCTTCGGATCATGACGTTGTAAAAGACAATGTTTTTATGGGATGTTGCGTCGAACAGTTGGCGTGCAAGAAAGAGTTCGCCGCAGGCAGAGTACGCGCGCATGAGTTTGATGGCGATTGATGGGTTTTGTGAGATTGTAATGGATGCGAGTTGAGAGTGGAGTTGTTTTAGGGTTTGGAGTGAGTTCTTGGAGTTGCATTTGTCGATTGAGTTGAGGATTTCGAGTATATTTTGGTTTGGGATTTGGAGTTGAGTTGAGTTTGAAAGGGAACGGAAGAAGTGTTTGGATTTCATTCAATTTGAGCTAACCGAGGGAAACTGTCATTTATACCGACTTTGGGCCGCGTTGGTTCAGTGAAGAGGGAACGTTTTAACTAGGGTTGTCAATGGGTCGGGTCGGGTTTGGGTCGGGTCAAGTCGGGTTCGGGTTGATTTTAAATGGGTCGGATCAACCCGTTTATTAAACGGATCAGAAAAAGCTCAACCCGAACCCGACCAGTTTATAAACGGGTTGACCCGACCCGACCCGACCCGTGTAACCCGATTATAAACGGGTCGGATCGGGTCGTAAATGGGTCAGGTCAACCCGTATAAGATGTAAACGGGTCGGGTCAACCAGTATAAGGTATAATTGGATCGTAAACGGGTCGGAACGGGTCGTAAACGGGTCGGGTCAACCCGTATAAGGTACAAACGGGTCATAAACGGGTCGGATCGGGTCGTAAACGGGTCGGGTCAACCTATATAAGAATAAACGGGTTGTTAACGGGTTAATTTCGGGTTAGCGGGTCAACCCGAAACCCACCCGTTTATAAATGGGTCAAATTCGGGTTGACCCGAAAATGACCCGCTAAATTAACGGGTCGGGTTAACCTGCTAATTTCCGTGCGGGTTTCGGGTCGTGTAGGAAATTGACAGCCCTAGTTTTAACGGGAGGTTGGTCGATATTTTCTTGTAAATTTTTTTGTATTTGCGTTTTTCGTATTATTATCTTTCTTTTTTTTAAAATTTTTTTGAACTAATTTTTGAATTGCTTTTTCCAGAATGTCTAGCTACCCTGCTGCTTCTTCTACCCGCACATCGTCGACTGGAACGCCGACATGACAAACGCGTTCGTCGATGTTTGTTTCGAAAACATTGGTACGCGTGCACATATTGTTGCACAGTGGTACGAAGAAATTACTGTCCTGCATTACAACGCTGGGCAAATGAAAAATAAGTTCGATAATCTGAAACGTAAGTGGAGCCCATGGAACAAGCTGCTACAGATTCCAAGTGGCTATTGGAACGAAGAACATGACACGGTCGGTGGATCCGACGAGTGGTGGAATACAGCTGCAGCAAGGTACCGCAAATACAGATATGCCTCGCCTGCTCCTTTTAGGCAGTTGGACGTGCTTTTTGATGGCTGCATTCGAACTGCCAAATGTCAGTTCATAATTCCACAAAATCCCTCCGTTCAGCTACAGTTCGACGCACAGCTTTATGGCGACTATCTTTGGGGTGATGCTGAGGAGATCACCGGTCGTAGAGCGCCTAGACAGCAACGGCCAACTGATGGTCCTTCTAGGTCTGTTGACAGTTCCTCGCATGATCTGACTCTTGCTAGGTGTATGGAAGTGAAGCAGGAGGATGACGATTATGAAGAATGAGAGGTCGCGATTTGTTCGACTGAGTATGATAGCAAAAGTGTCAATCCTTTGCATGCCTTGCTGGACAAATCCAAGCAGCTTAGGAAGGTTGTTATTTATCTTGTTAGGCAATTGAGAAGGAGAATGTAGTTTATTTTCTGCATTTTTATTCGATACTTTTATTTCTGCATTTGTAATGTAAATTATGAAGTCTGAATTTTTATTTCTACATTTGTATTTTGTATTCTGTATTTAAAAATAATTAACGTAAATAAAATAATAACATAAACAAACAATAAAATAATAACTTTGCCCCTTTCGCGTTGCCCCTTTCGTAAAAAGAACACATTCCCCTTTCGTGAACTTTCCCCCTTCCAAGCCCCTTTCGTTTGCCCTTTCATTTACCCCTTTCGGTTCGTAAAAGAACGCACCCTAAGTCTTGATGCATCAGACACAAGATTTAAATTTGTTTTCTAAAATAATTTTGTAGCTTATTTTAAAATTTAACCATAATTTTGTAACTTATTTTAAAATTTAACCATCTTTTCTTTAAAACTCGTTCTAACCAAGTTTTATTTATGACTAATATGTAACACGTGCATTGCATACGATAATGTTGTAAAAGAAATTGTCAAATATATATAGCTAAATAGTTGACGTACAATGTAATATATTAATGTTAAACGTATATTTTTGTAAGTCATGTGTTTCATTTATTGTGTATATGTTAGTAGTCTATAATAAAATAAATTTCGAAAGAAAAATAACAATATAAACTTAAATGTAGCTTGGCTAAATGGAATCAAAGAGAACATTCCAAATAATTTGTAAATTATACTTCAATATAAAGTGGTAAGAAAAAATAAAAATAGCTTTCATTATTATGCATGTTTATTATTACTAAATATCATTTGAAAAAGAAAATAATAATACAAACTTGAATGTAAACTAATTGAAGTTATATAAACAATGACATAATTTATACCCGAAACTAAATGGTAGGTCAGAATCAATGAGTGACTTATAATAATCGTAAAAATCATAAACTACAAACAATAATAATCTTTATATAAAATACAAAATTGAAATAATAAAAGACTTTAATTCTCAAAATTCATAAGTGAGATATAATTCCTTCTACTTTACTATTATTTTATAGAATATATTAATAAATCATTCTATCAATAATTTAAGTTTCGTAATACTAAATTACTGAAAATTATATCTATTATTATTTTGGATTATGAATATATATGTCTGAATTTAAAATAATTCTAGAAAAATGTTTTTGAAATTTAAATAATTTATACATTAAGTGTAGTATTTAATTGAATTATATGTATAGTAAATGAGTATACAAATATATTAATAGAAAATTTATATTGGTATTTTCATATCTTTGTGCTAACATAATATTTTTGTTGTTGTAAAATAATTTAAAATAATATTTCTCAAATTAAGGCGGTTACATTTTAAATATCATACTTGAATAATTTATAAGTTTAAATAGTTATAGATACTGTTATTTTCTAATTCTAAATTTTCATAGTGAAATATATAGTTTTAAGTTAATTTCAAATTAACATTATATTTTAAAGTTTTATTAAGTTATATTTTAAATTATATGAAATATTCAGATTAGATTTAGATGAGAATAAAAAATTGTAATACATACTACAAACAAACATACATACATATAGATATGTATGTATATATGTATATAACCAAGGATGATACTATATTATTTTTGACTTATTTAAATCATGAGAAGCTTCATGACAACTCAATGGAAAGAATAAAGATGAAATCTTAAAAAGAGAGAATTAAGGAGAAAAATATATTTTATTCTATTTTACTATTATTTAACAGATCAATACCTAGATAAGCGTATATATTAATTAATTTAATATATTAACATAATAGATTATAAGTACCTAGTATTTTTTCAATTTGTTAATATCTAAAATACTATATTTGGATTATAAAACAATTTTTAAATTTATAACATTAAGTATAATATTTCATCGATTTATATTTATTAAATAAATATAGATGAATTTATATAAAAATTATCGTTATTTTTTTTTATTTTAGTATGTTAAAGTGTGATGTTTTCGTAGTAAAATATATTAAAATTTATTTTTTGAATAGTTAAAAATAATCATATTTTAATATTCTAACTATTTAAAATGATATATTTTGTTTTAAATTAGTTTTACAATGATATTTCTAAAGTTTAAGGAAATTATATGTTAAACATATTATTTTATTAGCTTATACATTTAACAAATGCAAATAACTAAAAATATATTATTGTTATTTCCAAAATTGTATGTTTTGAAATATTTTACCTAATTTTAAAATAAGTTAAATTTATATTTTGAAACTAAAAATTATACGTTAAATATGACCGATATATATATATATATATATATATATATATATATATATATATATATATCTATCTGTGTGTGTGTGTGAGAAATAATTATAAGTATTTATTTATGTAATAAATTTCAAAGAAAAATATCGATGTAATATTTTCCTTTTTGAAGTAATATTAATTAAACTCATGATCTTGTGTGTATTTATGCACATGCGCATCTACACATGTGTATGATGATGAGTTTTTGATGTTAAATTGGAAAACCAATATTGATAAAAAAATTAAATGTAATATAAGACAACTAAAGGAAAAACGATTTTTTTAAATTTACTAAAATTGTGGATAATAATAATACTAAAGTAGTAGAATGTATCTCATGCATTGCACACGCTAATGTTGTAAAAACATAGTACTCATACTTTAAATATTGTTAACATAAAATTTTGTTATGAAATATTCGATATATCAATCATAAATTAAACTTTTTATTATTGTTTATGCATATAAATTTTGCTAAGTGATTCATTCATATATTTTTATTTTTGAAAAAAAATGTCTACTTACCATTTTGTTACTATGAATGTGGTATATAAATTGAAATTGACATTTTTTTATAAATTATCATAGAGCTTAATGAGTATTAATCAATTGTTTTTATATTATGGATTTATATTGTTTGGTTAATTTAAATACATAGATTCGAATGTAAAATAATAAGAGAAAATTGATGAAAACTTTGTAAATGACTGTAGAAATTATGAAATCTTGGTATATGAATATAAAATCATGGAAAAAATTAACGCAATATTTTGGATAACTATAAAATGATAATTTATATGGATTCAAAAAATAATTGAAGAGAATTAAGGAGCGAGGGTGAAAATTTTATAATTACTGAGATGATTTGTAGTTTTTAAACCTTTCTACCATTTAGTTGATAATTTATTAAAATAAATAATTATACATTAAAGTTGTTCTTATTGTCTTTTATGTGATCATATTTTTTATATCTGAATGAAAATTTAGTTTATACCATTTATTTAAAATAAGCATGATCTACTTGTTGGCATTGTTATTTGTATTTATTAGACAAATTGATAAATTATGGTTAATTAATTTTGTTTAAAGAGTTTGTAGTTAAATTATTTAATTAATTTAAATATACAGACTTAAATGTAAATTGTACATGAAAATTGAGAACTTTGAAAATAATAGTAAAAAGCAAAAAGTGTAGGTTTTTGAATGTAAGATGGTATAAAATTAAAAAAATTTGTAAATGATTCAGAAATAATAAATTGTATCGGGTCTTTAAAATAAATATTGATAAATATCTGGAAAAAGTTAAGGAGAGTTGAGAGAAATGCTAGAATTAATGCGAGAGCTAGAATTTTTTCCATTTTACTATTTTTTAATAGATAACTAATGAAACGATGTTAGAAACCTACTCCAAGGAATTATGGAGTGGACAAAAGAGCACTTGAAATAGAGAATTCAGACTGGTTTACATACAACTAAACGCGCGGTCAAAAATGAGTAATTAAAACATTGGTAAAGTAGAGAGATTGAAGGTAAACACACATCACTCGAAGTTCGAGTATATGTTGGTTGAAGAAGCATTAATTGGAGCGTTTGAGCTCAAGCCATGCACAACGATCGAATTCGATCATAATTTATTATTTTGAAACGATCAAAGTTGACCAATTCTTCCTCAAACTAAAGATATATCGAAACGTTCTGAATTCAAACTACTAGATTTGAATTGTAAGAATTATTTAGAGTGGAAATATCCTTGGAGAAGGTATATAAATTCCCAATGAGTGAATAGAGAATATGGATTCTAAATTTTCAATTCAACTCAAGAAGCAAAAACGCTGTCATTTTCGAATCTATACATTGTAATATTTTATAGTTGAAAAATAAAATACAAATACAAATAAGGAGCAAACAGTAGATGTTGACACATTGTCGAATCACTGTAAATTTTGGTGTCATTTATCCTACCAATTTTTATCTGACTTGGGTGTGTAATTTTATTGTTATCATGTATTTTGTTGTCTTAAACCAATCATAAGATAAGTTGATTAATTTTTTTTAATATTAAAAAACACTTTTGATGTACATATTAGATCAAAAATCTTCTTAGAATTTATAATGATGCTTGTGATCAAAATAACCTTAAAAAATGTTCATTTCTGCTAATTGTCCAAAGAAATATACTATAATTTTGATTTTGTATGAACCATGAATTGAAGGATTCCTTAAATAGTGAAGACAGTTGCACTTAGATAATTATTCTAAAGATTCTTATCATTATGACAATCATCCTGAACTCTCACTGAAGTAATGATTTGCATTTTATCGAGTAGTCCATACTTCACATCACACTTTTCCTTTTATGGACCGTATGTAGATGGATGATGTTTTGATCGACCTTAAGCACAAAAATATAGATTTGTTTTTTCAAATAAAGAGTAATTTTTTTAGACATCTTTATCATGTATTGTCTAGTAACTATCACTTAAATTACAATTAATTTATAATGATATATGAATTAAGTGAAATATATGAAACGGTTAGCTATGATATGTCAAATAGAATGGTAAGTGAAGATTCAAGTGAGATTTATACCAGAGTAAATGTTTGTATTCATAAAATGTTACGTAATGTATTACTTATTGGCAAAGATATAATTAAATTGATGGATTTTAATGTTTTTACCAATGAAACTAGATTTTTCGTTCATTACCCTTTCTTTCAGTATGAAGTTGGAGGTATAAACTAATACATAGTCCCGTTGAAATTAGAAAAGAATGAGCGGTGACATTTTTAGGTTGAAAATGATGTTCCAAATGGAATATTTTAGTTGTTAATTTTTAAGCAACTTTCTTCTATAGTCTTGTTAGAAAGGTACTTCTCATGATAGTGGACTTTTAGATTATCTAACTGAATAAAATGAAATCTTTCATCTTTAATAATTATTTATGAATTTTTAAAGTAAATGGTTTTTAAATTAAAACAAACTTTTTTATCGATTATTGTCAAATTCTAGTTTAGTTATTTTTAAGTAATATTTTACATAGATATTTAATAACTATTTATAAATATGTTTAAAGTATTTATATATACAAGTTTGTAATATTAAGTTAAGTAATTCACAAAAGGACAAAGGTGATTTGGTTATAACACTTAATTATAACGAATGGTTTTGAAAAGTTATTAAAAAGTACATTATTTTGTTAAACAAGTGTAGATGCACTTAGATCTTTAAAAAGAATATTTTATAGATAATGTTGAGTATAAAATGGGTTTGAGTTTATAGTAAATAATGTTTTAACAACATTTGTTTTTAACCCTTTAAACTATACTTATGAATGTAATTAGATTTTAAAAGCATGTTTTAAAGATAATGCTAAGTGTGAAATATTTTAGGTTTATAGTAAATAATCATTTAGTAATATCAATTTTTAACCCTTAAATATTCTTGTTCTTTAAAAATAGTATTTTAAAGATAATGTTAAGTATATGGGATCTTTTTGGAAAAAGGTTAGAAAATTAAAAGGTTTAGTTTATAAAAGAGATAAGGGGTTATAATAACAACGTGTTAGTAAAATTTGTTTTTAACCCCTTTGATTATATTTTAAAGTGGAAAATCTTGTTAAGTGATTTGTGAATATTCTTATACCTTGAGATAAGAATATGAATACATTTTAAAGTATTGAAAAGAGTAGAAATGAATAATGAAATAGTTGTATATATGTATATATCTTTTGTAAAGTATTTAAAAAATATATACAAGTATTTACAAAGAAGTTTTAATTAATAAAGAATTAATTAAATAAAATGTGGATTAGAAGTCTCTTATGTGACTTAATCGTGCTTTGTGTGACTTAATCGTGCTTTCTGTGACTTAATCGTGCTTTGTGTGACTTAATCGTGCTTTGTATGTCTACTTGTTTATGGAAAGTATTTAATCCTATACTTAGAACTGAAAGCCGATAAAGTAGACTTGTTCTATTTGTAAGAGTTAAGAATAATGTTTGAGTAGGGTTTAGAAGTAAGCAGTGATATAACTTATCAGCGTCGCTCTTGATTGAGTTATAGTGTAAGTTGAGAAGGTTAAAAACATGATAAGCATACGAGGTTTGGTTTCCATATATGCAATTATTTTCATTTTATACTTGATAGTCGATTATTCAACTATCGAACTTGACCAATTTAACTTGGGAAGTATCTATAAGCATCACATATTAATACCGTTTGAGACCCTTAGGTAAGACTCGTTCGTATGAACCATCTCTTCCTTTAAGAACGTATATATACAAGATCCCCCGAGGTGGACTCCTTTATATCATTTACTTACTTTTAAAAGCCAGAATTGAGTTAATCGGAAATTCACTGATCTAGTTTTAAAGAGTCCACGATCGAATATGTGTGTTACTTGCCAAAAACCACAACAAAACTGATATATGAGTTCTATGTTTTGGAAGCGATTATGGAGTGGAATACAATAGGGTGGAACTATCTTTCCTAAGGTTTAGTCCAAGGGAGAGGTCAACGTTAGCATTTGTCGGATGACTCCTATTGGAATCCATTGAGAGATACGTGAACTGTTCGAGATGTTGGAATCATTGGAGAGGTTCAAGATATGTTCGAGTGATGAAGACTCATGCGTTGAAATGTTGAACATGACTTCACCATTAGAAATGATAGAAAATAGAGTAGGATGCATAGCCAAGGGGGTTTAGCTAACCCAAAGGATGCTTCAACTCCAAATATCTAGAGATGCTTTCGGTTGAGGCGCACGAGAGTTGTTGGTATTTGGTATCATGTTTTTGGGAGTGGACCAGCTATGTTTTACATAGCGATATATTTTATCTAGAGATCTATGTAGTTTTGAAAGGTACTTTCTAACCCTTGTCGAGGGGTCCGCTTCATTTTACTGGGGGCACCTCCAATGGAAATCCATATGCGGATGTAACTTTGTGATTTTAGTTATACTTCTAATACTATTGTGTTGTGAGATGCAAGTAGCACGATTATTTTTTGATTCATATTCTACAGCCTACACATCATCTATTATATCACCTTATTTACTTATAATATGGTTTTGGTTCTTTTAAAGGGAAAACTATTACGCTGATTTAGATAGTCTCAAAAGTTACTGTAATATGCAGCCGTGAATTTCTTGAGTTTCTCACATCGGGCTTATGTCTGACTTATGGTTTTATCTTTTCTTTAATCCCTCGATTGCTCTTTTGTGTAGTTTGAAAAAGGCAGGTTTTCATTGATATTGTTTGGAGCTTCAGGAGACGAGTCGAATGCTTCCATTCGCCTACAGTAGTATTATTATTTACGTTGTACTACTATTATGTATATATCAGCATTTGTTAGGACATGCTGTTATAACTGTCCAGGCTTATGATAGTACTGAGGATTGTAACTCTGAAATGCTATGTATCTTAGAGTAGCTCTTTGTACTGTCTTTTTGGTATTACATCGTTCTTTTGTGAGATTCTGATGTTTTGTTCTCTTCTTTCTTGTTCCTTTTCTTATTTATTTTTATTTTACCCTAACAATCTGTTTTTTCAACACTTGAGTGTTCGACACATGAGTACCGTGTATGTATTAGTGTTGACATTTGAAGGTTGAAAAGGCAGGTCGTTACAACATGATATCAGAGCCGAAGATTAAGCGAGAACCTTAGCTTTGGTTAAGTATAACTCATTAGAGATAGGGTAAGTGATGCTCTATAATGAGTTGAGTGTATTATACATATAAGAGTGTATTCGTATTTGTTATAAAGGCATGCCTTAAAAGTAATTCCAACTACAAAAATTAAAAGGTCTTATCTAAGGTAACTTATATAAGTATAAATTATTAAAATTTAGTTTGATTAATGTAGGTATTAATGATGTTCATTTGTTACCCCTCATTGATTAATTTAGCCATGCTCGGGTAGTTTATGAGCATTGCTATCCTTTGTATATTGATTTGCCATGCTCGGCTAGTTTATGAGCATTTATCATCATTTATTGATTGTTGGTTTATGCACGACCAGTTTATGAGTATTTTACCTTTTTACTGTGATAGTTGGGTAGATAATATTTGTGGGTGCATTGAAACGAACACCTTGTTAATTGAGTTTAACATTTTGACTATAAGGCATTCAGTGATAATGTTGGGTTAATAGTATCTTTAATAATGGAAGTCTAGTATAATTTTTCTAAGAAAGTGATTTTATATAAATATGGTTTATAAACAAAGAGGATTTAAACATACGTTTTGAAAATTTAAATCCCGGTGTCTTTGAAAACATTCTTCTAAGATTTTGGAGAAAATAATAATAGTATTATTTGAAAGTATTTGTGAACACTAATATTTTGAAAAGAGTTTTAACATTTGTTCGAGTTCGGGATTGCTCTCGGAATCGACGAATCAATTTGGGGACAAAGTTTTTTTTATGTTATCTAGTTCGAGTAGCTCGAAATTTACAGAAAATGGGCAAGAGATGTGTTTGGTTGGTAAACACTTCTCGTAAGCATTTTCCTTCTTAGCAAGGGAATATATGGTACGACTTGGTGGAACCCATTTCCATGGCATCATTTTTGTATTACTCGATCTATATGTATATTTCTATGGATTTTAAAGTAGATATTTGGGAAATTGGTTGACAAAATAAGGTCATGATACTTAGTACTATTATACGAAGTACTTGATACGGATTTTAAAATAATTTTTGGTTAAATCCCAAATGCATGACTTGATATACAAAAGGTATACATATATATATATTACTATTTCAAATGAATTTAGATAAAACCAAGGTTCTTAGTTCTATAGTTATCTTTAAAAGAATGTTCATAGAAGATACATAGTAGTTTTGGTAAATCAAATTTTGATTCGAGCTTTTGGTGTAGAAAAGTTTTATGCTATGTAAGGTGCCCAAGTGGTAGTGGCATAACCCAAATAATTAAGAAACCTTTTTCTTGTTTTCTCTTTGGAGTAAAGTGTCTCTAATAAATAAGTGTAACGTTGATAAGTTTTTTATTAACACATGTATCCTATGCATTAGGATGGTGTGGTATGTTTATCTTGTTATGGTACGATTGTTTGATAGTTTTTTTTATAATGAAATGGATTTTTCGACGATTTTGGAAAACCTGAAACTTCCAGATCATTATAGAACTTGAAGCTAAGTATTTTTGAGAATATAAAGATAAGTTTATATAACTCTTGGATGGAGAATGTTGTAAGTTAACACATGTTTTAAATTTGTTTGAACATACATATTAACTAGAACATTCAACATTATAGGGCCAACTAATAAACGTCGATACCTTAGGGCTATCTAATGAAAGTAGCCACTAGGCCTAAATTTGGATACCAATTACTGCTCTTCCTAGCAACTTTCCTAACTCGACATGTAAAGAAGTCGAAAAGGTTGACCTAGTTATAAGACCTAGATTTATTTTGGGCCTTCATCTGAATTTTAGAAATTAAAATGAATTTGTTGTTTTGTATACACTCTTAGGATGTAATAAGTATTATACGAGTAACAACTTGAAGTAAGTATTATGAAATGTTTTACAAATAAATTTACGACTTTATAAAATGTTTATAAACTTGAGTTATGTTTTATGAAATGGTTCATAATTGATTTTAATATTGAATGAGATATACTATTTTTGTAAATGAATGTGATATAAAAAGAAATTGGTGTAGATAAGAAACTAATAAGATAAAATACATAAGTTGTATATATATAGTTTTATTCACATGATAGTTCTTAATCCATGATTCGAGTACATGGTTTCTAGGTGATATATATCGGTCCAAACATGGATTTTTCACTTGATTCTCGACAGTGAACACTTGAAACGGATTTTTGATATGATCCTGAGGTTTTCTATCATAGTATATAAATATGTAAGGGAAATAAAGGTTTCTAATCAAGGCGTCCGATCAGAGTTCGCACTAGAGAGGCAAGTGAACTATACTAGTTGGGAAGCGAAATTTATACGATCGAACAAGTAACTAGATCAAATATTGCATACAGATGATTTACGCACATCGTACGGGCTTAAGAATATGTATAATATGTTTTGTTGGATTTTGGAGAGTTTAGGGAATGACTCTTCGATTTGTTCAAGGTAGCATGAATAATCGTCTAAGTAATATAACCTGGGCTGATGAGCATAAAGTATGCTTAGTAGATTATCTATCATCCTTGTCCGATGAGAGGGTTTTTGAATCTGAGCAAATAGTGGGCTTTGTTCTCTAGCAAATTTTGAATACTATTAAGTATTGATTGTGCTTGTTTCTTTTGTTAATTGGTCATGTTGGAATTTCTAGGATGAAATGTTTTAAGTGGGGGTGAATGTAACGAGCTGGAATTTCGAACACTTCATATTTATTTAAATACTTGAATCTTGGTTAAATGTGATTAAATTGATTTAATAACCTTTTAACCCCTTTTAATTAATATCCAATGATAGTTGACTAGTTTTTGTAAAATGTTTACAAAAATAAATGATTTGAAGAAATATTGATAATGTGACTAAATATCGTTTTATCCATAAACAACTTTTTACTCGAAACAAGTTGTTCGGACTTGTTGTGCTTTTATAATTTATTAATTTGTAATTAATTATCAACTAAAAATATTTTATGTAACATGGCTAACTAAATGTGAATAGTAAAAGAATAGCAAATGGATTAAGGAGAAGATATTTTGGTGAATAGTGTTTGGATATTTGTTTCGGTCAAAGTGAGGTGTAAAGTAGCATGTGAAGGGAAGGCTCCTTTGTGACTTTCCAAGGAGGTTTTGGAGGTAGATATGACCTCTTGTACTCTTACATAAACTCTTTCTATACTCACAAATCTATTTTTCTAATTTTAAAAGATAGAAATATTTAGCCTTAATCCATTTTTATCTTCAGTAATCAACCTTTAATCAAAGTAAATCTTCTCCAATGTCTTTTAAACTTTGGAAAAGGCCTTAGATCATCATAGCTACTAAGGAAACAACATGAAGCTTTTAGAAAAGAAGCATAAGGGAGTGTATAGGTTGGTCCGTGAGCAATACGGTGGCAAGGAAGCATGGCCTAGTGCATAAGTGACCAAAAGGTGGAAGCTTTGGATGTTTGGTGATGGTAGGAAGTGTTCATGTGTTTGTGAAGGCTTGTTCTCTTGTTATCTTGGTTGTGAGGTGAGTCTATTCACCATTTGATTGTATATATTGTGTATAAATATGAAGTTAAAGTGAACTAATAAAGTTAAAACTTTGGATCATACATGCTTTTGAAAGCAAATGAAAACTCTATATTGTATATCATCACTTCGGTACCTCTACAACATGTAACAAGGCCTTGACTCATGTTTGGTTTGGTTTACCACTGAAGTGTGTTTGAAAGTGGTTTGGAAAGTTATAGTAATGATGGAATAAAGTGGCAAAAGTTATAATGAAAAAGGTCGTTATATAATCACTATGAAAGTGCCTTGTATTCGACGAATTTTAATATGATTTTAAGAGACATACTTAGGGGTTTCTTTATGTTTTAATAAGTACTTTATGTTTACCTCTTATTGTAAAAATATCAAAATTTAAAATGATTTCATAACAGGTTGAACGAAGTTGAAAAATATAAGAGCGAAATAGTCATTATAAATGCACTTTGAAATAACTAGTTTTTGGTGATCTTAATAGGATTTTTAAAGGCATCCTTCGGGGTTTCTTTGCATGGTTATTAACTACTATAAGTAAAGTGCTTAATTAGAAAATTGGACTGCTGGTAGCAACTTGCAGCTCTAGGTACAACCCTCGGTTCGCTTGTTTGTTGCCTTGTTTGATGTTGGTTGTTTCTATGCCTTTGGATGACTTATTGCAGCATATATTGATGACAATTTCAACTCATAATTTGTTAAATAAAATATTTTATAAATATATATTTGGAAATGTATTTTTTATAAGTTTATAAACTTTTAAGGAATCCTAACATCTATATATAAGTATATACATTTTCTATTCTGGGTTATCAATTTAGATTTCGATCACTTTCCTATAATAGCAACCTGGAGCCAATTCGACTCCAGGAAAAATACTTTGGTTTGCCAATTTTCCTTATTTCCTTTTTTCATTTGATTATTTTCTATTATACCCTTCTTGTTACTTTTGAAATATTATTTCCCGAGTTGAATTTCATTTTTTCATTGATCATTTATATTTGAAAATAAATCTAAAAGCTATATTTAAATAGGTTCGATTTACAACTACAAAAATAGTTATATTACAATATATTATTTAAAAATCACTTTTAGAATTTATATAATATGTATATATATGTATGTATGTATGTATTATTAACTCCGAATTCAGGTTTCGAATTATGGTTCCAAAGTAAATTTACAAATGTCATAAAAGAAGATTATTATTGAGTTTTAATAATAATGTTTAAAAATGTGAAGTAAACTATATATATATATATGTTTGGATTTTAAAATATGTATATATAGTAGTATACTTTTTAAACTGATCAACTCTATGGAGCTTTATACAACTAAGTATGTATATATATAGAGTCAAGTTGATATCAATTTCAAGTATAACTTATTATATCCATAAATAGAATATATATAGTTGAGTAATAAAATGGTTATGGATTTACAATAAAAGGGTTTGAAAAGATATAAAGTCTACTGAATAGTATTTTATATGTTTGAAAAGTCAAAACCTATGCTTTATAAACAATTACTTCTCTTAAAATAATATATTGAGATTTGCCTTCGGGTTATTTATCCTTTCTATGGGGTTTTCTAATGACTTTTAAATTATTGCTTTCATGCAAATTACTACTTTTATAAAATGAGAACTCTAATTAAATAATTTAGTAGTACAAGTGGTATGGAACACTTGTATCACTTTATCGTTTAATTCTTTAACTCATTGGATAGAATATTTTGCTTGAGTGAAATTTACTATCCCTTAGTAAATATTCAAGTGTCGCCAAGTGGTTATGGGACGTTAAGGGACACTCGAATGATTACCATTGGAAATATATAACACTTTTTGATTAAATAGTATCTTGGGGAAGTGTTTGAAATGACCCTCCTATTTCCACCCTAATTTCATAAGGATTTTTTTTAAAAGGTGATATATAGATATATCATTCATTACAAATATATTTCCCAGGGTCATTTTCTTTCTCCAATAAACAAAATATATCCAGGATCTTTCACAATATAAAAATATTGTTTTAAATCTAAATCATTCCTAACATACATATATGAAGATATTTATGTTATATTCTACTAGAATCAGAGCATGATAATATGTAAGTAGAAATCCTTTTAAATCTATTAAAATGTGATAATTCCCTGATAAAAGATTAATTATTGTATCCTGATTTTTGACCATAGAATCCACTGGAAACATGTACTTTAGTCTGTTATTCTAATTAAGAAATGATCAAGTAATAATCAGTGGAAAGCAAGCTTTTAATATGGATGATTGTGTTAAAGTCTGTATAGTATCAAACTCAGGCTAAAAGAAAGTGGATCATAAGTGAACACAAGCAACATCTAGGCGTAATGGAAACGCGCCTAACTTACACATGAGAGGTCACGAGTTCGAGTGCTATGCTGGTCGGTTCAAACCCAATTTTTGTTTTTTTCTTTTTATTTTTCTCCTGTATGGTTTGAAATCTGATATCTACCTATATCTGCACATATATACTTAATTTTTGCCTATAATCTAACATACAAAACAATATTTCTTGCTTTATTATTTTTGAAACCCATTCCTACAACTGTTCTAGGAATTTATGTTTATATTTTTGCCCAAATATCAACATGTACACAGATATACATGTACATGTCAATATCTTTGCTCATTTTCCAGAAAACCGGGTTCAAATGGTTCCTTGCTTCATTGATTTGAAGTGAACAATTTGCCTGACCTATGGTCTAACCATGTGGTTAATCTGACCATTCTTTTATTTGCATTTTACAAACCAGAATCTACCTAAACTTCACTTATTTGAAGCTGGTTAACTCATGTGCCTAGGGTCATGCCAGGTATCTGATCATGGCAATTGAAATGCCAGTCATTTGCATCATACCTGAAGCCTTCCCATACAATTACCTCTCTCAAAACAATTTAAAAAGTAGACTTGAGCCATTTGTAGACATAATTCAGAGGAAAAACAATTAGATACTTAAAGGTATTTTTCAAGGTAAATTCTAAATTTACTCCAAAACTCAGTGTTTTTTAAAATACTTAAGATTGTCCAATACATAATATAATTGCAAGGAAATTGCTCACATAATTGTATATTTCTTACCAGATTTTTATAGCTGATACTTGAGCATATTTTTCTTGTTTATGTTTCAGACACTACTTCAAAAACAAATCAAACCTTAACACACAACAATTTCGACAGAACAACTAATTTAATCTGACACTTTACAGAACATAAGAGCAACTTGATCACTAACCATAAAATATTCATTACATGACTGGAAATCTTAGAAACATAAAATTTTTCCTGAATACATGCAGATATAATCAATTTAAGCTCTTATTGAAACTAGCTAGCATGTTCATTCACTCCTCCATAAAAGCTATAACTTCATTTTTACTTAGTGCCTGCGTTCCCTGAAAGAGCATGAGTGGCTGCCTCATTTTAAAATGAGACACCCCATATGCCATGAGCAAACAAGGGTTAGATCTAAGATCTGGTATGAGTAACATCAATACATTCATGATATTAAGCAATAGAGAATATAAGAGCACCAACTAGTTATTTAAGCAAATTCCTGCAATCAATTACTTTAACATAGTATAATTAAGTTGATTTAGGTATGATATATTCATTTATCATTCTTACACTTGCATACATAATCATGCAAACATAACTATCTATTTGCAACATTTGCATTCACTGGAACCATCTTGGTTCCATACCATTCAACCTAAGAAATATCCATATTCCTATTTCTTCATTTACAGGTTGTATAATTCAATTTAAATTCCTGCCTCATCTGCTATTAAGGAATCACAGGGACACATTGCAATGAACTAATTCACATCATTGCACAAAGATCTCAGGGCTTAAACAAACCATGTGCCAACTTGCATACTTCAAATATGACAAGCATTCCAGCAGCCTTCTTGGCCTTCCCTTCCCTAGTTTATTTACTAGTGTATTGACTTAAATCCTATCATCAAATATGCTAAGTGAACATGTCACTGCAAGCATGGAAACATCCATAATCTTTCCTAGCATAATTCTCCTCAGAAATAAGCAGACAGTTATTTCCTAAATGGGGTCAATATGTCTTGATCTCAGTAAGATATAAGAATATTTTCAACTGTAAAAGAGGCATGGCATGTTCTTATTATATTGATCTGCAAGCCTTTATGATTGATTCAGATTCAGGATCTGGTTCAATCATAATTTTAGCTTGTGAGTTTCTTTTTTTTTTTTGATTTGATTAAGGGCTCAGCACTTAGAAAATTTCTATTGCACCCTTAACATTTTTCTTCTCAAGCCTCAGCACTTATACCAAGTATAATGCAGCTCCCAACATTTTTGTAAAGTTTCCATGCCATAGATCTATAACAGTTGAGAGTATTCTCTATATAATTTTAAGATTCTGGACTTTAATATTTTTGAGTAAAAATAAAACAGTAATGATACACATCCAAAGACAAATGTCTCAGCAAATCAAAGATCACCAAAATCATCCATATTAAATCATATCAGATTTAAAATAAGACATCCAAAAAGCATTGATGAAATCATATATATCAAAACCAGCAATATATAAATGGCAATATAAAAAGTGGCTGCCTCATCTCAGGTCTTAATGCCATGAACTCAGTGAGGTTACTCACCTAAATATTTCTTCTTATTAATCCAGAAAATCCTTGTATGAGTGTTTTCTCCTTCCTTCCAATATTTTTCTTCCTTTCTTATTTTTGTGCAGCTCGGGGTAAAGATAATTTTACTGGCTGAAACTGCCTATTTATATGCATTTTTCCACTAGGGTTTTGTTAAAACAAAATTCCATTTCTGACCTAACCATCTTCATGCATTTTTCATTCATTTTCCTCCTTAATACCCCGGCCATAATAATTAGTTGAAGGCAGTATTTTCTTCCCTTTACTTTTTCAGAAAAATGGCCACTCACCTAGTCATGTTAAAAGTGTGACTACCATATTTTATATTTATTCATTTGCTCATTTTTGGAAATCCCCCTTCTTTCTATTCCTGTCTATACATAACATACATACCTGTTTTATGCTTTATACCTATTTAATGTTACTCTTTTGCTTAGCTTGATATTTTTCTGCTCACAGAATATACAAGTGAAAACATAAATAAAAATATTTATTTATTTAATCTCCCCTTGTTTCACAGAAAATACATTTAAGCATATACTTCATTTTTAACTTTATGCTTAAATTACAATCCAATGCTTTAAATAAGGAATTTACTTTCCTATATATATATATATATATATATATATATATATATATTTCAGGGATTTTTAAATCTCTTTCTTGTGCTATTTTCAATGTACATGTGCACACATATACTTGCACACTATTTATTCCAAAAATTTCACCATATTTAAATCTAAATATTTCAAAAATTAAATCATTTTACAAAAATGATTTTTCACAAAATTTTGGGGTATTACATTCACCCCTCCTTTTGGGAATTGTGTCCTCACAATTTTTCTAACATTTATAACAAGCATCATTTTCTTTTCTGAAAACTTATCAAACATATGCATAAGCAAACAAATTCAACCATATCAACCATGCATAACAAAAATTTTCCAGAAAGAAAAAAAAAATTACCTTTTAATTTGCAAAAAGCTTAGGATAATCCATTCTAATCTTATCCTCTAACTCCCATGTGCAGTCATTAGGATCACTACTCCACTGGATCTTAACTAGTTTCAAGGTTTTGCTCCTTAATTTCTTTTCTTCCTTGGCCACAATCCCCACTGGCTCTTTTTCATAAACCAAGTCAGGATTTATTTGAATTTTGGTAGGCTCTTCCAAAATGTCTTCTTTATCATGTACCCATCTTCTAAGTTGGGACACATGAAAAACATTATGCATTGCTTTCATTTCCTCTGGTAGTTCTAATTTGTAAGCCAATGAACCAATTCTTTCCAGAATTTTACAGGGTCCAACATACCTTGGTGTGAGCTTACCTTGCTTGCCAAATCTCAAGACTTTCTTCATAGGTGAAATCTTGATGAAAACAAAGTTTCCCACTTCATATTCCACTTGCTTTCTTTTCCTATCTGCAAATTTCTTTTGCCTATCTTGAGCTGCTGCTATTCTTTTTCTTATTAACCCAATTTTCTCTGTAGTTTCTTTAACATATTCAGGTCCTAGAACAGCCCTTTCTCCAGTCTCTACCCAGCATATAGGTGATAAACATGGCTTGCCATATAAGGCTTCAAATGGTGCCATCCCTATGGTGCTTTGGTAACTGTTATTGTATGTGAATTCAGCTAGATGGAGGTGGTCTTCCCAGTTGCCTCCAAAGTCCAGTGTACATGCTCTCAACAAATCCTCTAAGACTTTGTTCACCACCTCAGTTTGACCATCTGATTGTGGATGGTAGGCAGTGCTTAAGCACAATTCACTCCCCATGGCCTCTTGAAAACTTTTCCAAAACCTTGAGGTGAAGATGGTATCTCTATCACTCACAATGGTTTTGGGTATGCCATGCAACCTTACTACCTCTTTCATGAATATTTGAGCCAATTTTGGAGCATTTCTTTCTGTTTTAACTGGGATAAAATGTGCTACCTTAGTTAGCCTATCCACTATTACCCATATACTTGTGTTTCCCTTCTTAGATCTAGGCAGACCATCTATGAAATCCATAGATATATCCTCCCACTTCCACTGTGGTATACTAAGGGGTTGCAATAGTCCTGATGGCCTTTGTGTCTCTTCCTTGACTTGTTGGCAAGTCATGCACCTTGCAACATATCTGGCCACATCTGACTTCATCCCCTTCCACCAAAGATTTCTTTTCAAATTTTGATACATCTTGGTGCTACCTGGGTGTATGGAGTACTTACTCCTATGGTATTCATTTAATATTTCCTCCTTCAATTCTATATTTTCTGGAACACATATCCTATTTTTATTCCTTAAATAACCATTTTTATCAACTTGATAATTTATTACTTCCTCCCCTTTTGATATGAGCATTTTCTTTTCCACCATGTTTAGGTCTTGTTCCTGCATTTTCCCAATCTTAAGAAGTAAATCTGATTGCAGAGATATCATACTTAATTTCCCTTTACCTTCATCTTCTTCAATGGGCATCATTTGTACCTCACTGTTTTCCTCAATTTCCAAATCAGTAAGTATAGACAAATCCCTAAACTCTTCCATCATCAACATGGCTACCTTGGCATGTTGTCTACTCAAGGCATCTGCAACTTTATTTGCCTTGCCTGGTGTATACAGTATATCTAGATCATAGGCAGCTAGGAACTCTACCCATCTATGTTGCCTCATATTCAAATCTTTTTGTGAGAATAAATATTTCAGTGCCTTATGATTAGTGTACAAAATGAATTTGGCACCTAACAAATAATGTCTCCAAAGTTTCAAAGCATACACAACTGCTGCTAGTTCAAGATCATGGGTTGCATATCTGGTTTCATGTGGCTTTAATTGCCTAGATGCATAGGCTACCACCTGGTCTTGCTGCATCAACACAGCCCCTAACCCAGAGCCACTTGCATCAGTGTACACAACCAAATTTTCATTTCCTTCTGGCACTCTCAATACTGGTGCATTAATCAGGGCTTCTTTTATTTTGATAAAAGCTTGCTCACATTTTTCTGTCCATACAAAGGCTTGGTTCTTTCTAGTTAAATTGGTAAGTGGTGATGATATTTTTGAGAAATCTTTTATAAATCTCCTATAATATCCTGCCATCCCCATAAATGATCTAATCTCACTGATGGTGCTAGGCCTTTTCCATGCTTGGATTGCCACTACCTTATTAGGGTTTACTGATATTCCTTTGGCAGAGATAACATGCCCAAGAAAATGCACTTCTTCTTTCCAAAATGCACATTTTGAAAATTTGGCCTTTAAATCATTTTCCCTTAGTCTTGACAAAACTAAATGCAAATGATTTTTATGCTCTTCCACTGTCTTAGAATAAATCAAAATGTCATCAATAAAAATCAGTACAAACTTGTCTAAATAATCTCTAAATATTCTATTCATTAAATCAACAAAATATGAAGGAGCATTTGTCAAACCAAATGGCATAACCAAAAATTCATATAAGCCATATCTTGTGTTAAATGCAGTATACTTAACACTTGAGTCTTCAACCTTCATTTGATGGAATCCTGATGCTAGGTCTAATCTAGAAAATATTTTAGCTTCACTGAGTTGGTCAAAGAGATCATCTATTCTAGGCAATGGGTATTTATTCTTGATGGTTACTTTATTTAGTTCTTTGTAATCTATGCACATTCTCAAGGTACCATCATGTTTTCTTACAAACACTACTGGAGAACCCCAGCAGGAATTGCTTGGCCTTATAAATCCCTTGCCTTCTAATTCTTCCAACTGATTTTTCAATTCTTTCAGTTCACTCGGCCCCATTCTATAAGGTTTCTTGATTATTGGACTTGCTCCTGGAATGAGATTAATTTGAAACTCAACTGGTCTGTGGTGTGGAACACCCTTAACTTCCCCAAACACATCCAAGTATTCATTAACTATGGGAATTTCTTCAATGATTAGTTCACTGAGATCTTTTTCTAAGTCAACTAAATGATATAATTTCCCTTCCCTAGCTACTTCACATAGAACTGTGATCCTCTGGCCTCTAGAATTTTGCAATGATATGGTGGATGAGTCTAAATTAATTATGGCTTTAAATTGCCTTAACCAATCTACCCCCAATATAACTCCTATATTTGGGTAATTTAAAACATATAAATTGGAAATAAAAATATTTCCTCCTATGTTTAACTCCACATCCACACAATTCATGTTCAAAACACTAGAACTCCCTAGGGGACTTTGTACAAGCAATGGGGTTTCAACCAATATGCAGTTTAATTTTAACACTTTAACTAATTCATAGGAAATCAAAGAGTGTGTTGCTCCAGTATCATATACTACTGGTATGGGTATGGCACAAATGAGTAATGTACCTTCCACTTGGCCATGATTTTCAGCATCAATTTTCACTGCAGATTTGCCTTTACCTTCCAAAGTTGCCAATTTCCCTTGCTGTTTATTCTCAGGACAGTTCCTCTTCATATGCCCCTCTTTCCCACATAGGTAGCATTTGAAGGCTCCTCCTTTTAACTCTAGGCACCTTGGTTTGATGTGTCCTTCTTTTCCACAATGATGGCAAACCAATTTCTTCTTAGTATCATTGGCTTTTGTATCTTTAATCTTCCTGTTGTCTGCCTCCTCCTTCTTTTTATCATAAGGGTGATATCTTCCCTTATCCTTCTTGTTGTTGCTCTTAAAATTCCTATATTTCTCTCTTTCTTTGTCATGTTGTTCCAGTTTCAAGGCCAGATCAATTACTTGATCAAATGTTCTATCTGCATATGGTAGCATAGCTCTGCTAAGTCCTGGGTTCAGTCCTTTTATATACCTATCATTTTTGGATGCTTCATCTGCCACTAGCATTGCTCCATAATTAGATAGCCCCTCAAACTTTTGAGTGTATTCAGTGACATTCAAAGTTCCCTGCCTAAGTTTGATAAATTCTTCAAGCAAAGTGGTCTTGGCTGATGCTGGTACAAATCTTGCCTCCAACATCTCCTTGAACTGATTCCAAGTGATTTCATTTTCATTTCTTCCAGCTATGATCACCTCCCACCAGCTTAAAGCTACCCCTTTCAGTTGTCTAGAAGCTACTTGCCTCTTCCTTTGGTCATCCAACTGCATGTCATTGAAAATCCTATTAAGTGTTCTCAACCATGCTTGAATTTCCATCACACTCTCAGTTCCTTCAAAACTCCTGCCTCCCAAATTGGAATAAGTCTTCAGTAGTTTTGAAAGCTCTTCATGTGGGTTCTCAGGCCTATGCCCAATTCCATCTCTTAAAACCCTCACAAATTCTTGCATATCAAGCATTTGAGATGCACTGGGTCCTGCATTGTGATGAGATCCTCTTCCTACCATGGTCTGCTAACTAAATTCTGGGCAAATGGTATTAGTATATTATGAGTACTTCTATAATTTCTATTTTCTTATCTAAATTATTTCATCCAAAACAAACAGACATAATACATTTCTATATTACCTAGCAATCAATGCAACCTAGTGCTCTGATACCAACTGAAATGACCCTCCTATTTCCACCCTAATTTCATAAGGATTTTTTTTAAAAGGTGATATATAGATATATCATTCATTACAAATATATTTCCCAGGGTCATTTTCTTTCTCCAATAAACAAAATATATCCAGGATCTTTCACAATATAAAAATATTGTTTTAAATCTAAATCATTCCTAACATACATATATGAAGATATCTATGTTATATTCTACTAGAATCAGAGCATGATAATATGTAAGTAGAAATCCTTTTAAATCTATTAAAATGTGATAATTCCCTGATAAAAGATTAATTATTGTATCCTGATTTTTGACCATAGAATCCACTGGAAACATGTACTTTAGTCTGTTATTCTAATTAAGAAATGATCAAGTAATAATCAGTGGAAAGCAAGCTTTTAATATGGATGATTGTGTTAAAGTCTGTATAGTATCAAACTCAGGCTAAAAGAAAGTGGATCATAAGTGAACACAAGCAACATCTAGGCGTAATGGAAACGCGCCTAACTTACACATGAGAGGTCACGAGTTCGAGTGCTATGCTGGTCGGTTCAAACCCAATTTTTGTTTTTTTCTTTTTATTTTTCTCCTGTATGGTTTGAAATCTGATATCTACCTATATCTGCACATATATACTTAATTTTTGCCTATAATCTAACATACAAAACAATATTTCTTGCTTTATTATTTTTGAAACCCATTCCTACAACTGTTCTAGGAATTTATGTTTATATTTTTGCCCAAATATCAACATGTACACAGATATACATGTACATGTCAATATCTTTGCTTATTTTCCAGAAAACTGGGTTCAAATGGTTCCTTGCTTCATTGATTTGAAGTGAACAATTTGCCTGACCTATGGTCTAACCATGTGGTTAATCTGACCATTCTTTTATTTGCATTTTACAAACCAGAATCTACCTAAACTTCACTTATTTGAAGCTGGTTAACTCATGTGCCTAGTGTCATGCCAGGTATCTGATCATGGCAATTGAAATGCCAGTCATTTGCATCATACCTGAAGCCTTCCCATACAATTACCTCTCTCAAAACAATTTAAAAAGTAGACTTGAGCCATTTGTAGACATAATTCAGAGGAAAAACAATTAGATACTTAAAGGTATTTTTCAAGGTAAATTCTAAATTTACTCCAAAACTCGGTGTTTTTTAAAATACTTAAGATTGTCCAATACATAATATAATTGCAAGGAAATTGCTCACATAATTGTATATTTCTTACCAGATTTTTATAGCTGATACTTGAGCATATTTTTCTTGTTTATGTTTCAGACACTACTTCAAAAACAAATCAAACCTTAACACACAACAATTTCGACAGAACAACTAATTTAATTTGACACTGTACAGAACATAAGAGCAACTTGATCACTAACCATAAAATATTCATTACATGACTGGAAATCTTAGAAACATAAAATTTTTCCTGAATACATGCAGATATAATCAATTTAAGCTCTTATTGAAACTAGCTAGCATGTTCATTCACTCCTCCATAAAAGCCATAACTTCATTTTTACTTAGTGCCTGCGTTCCCTGAAAGAGCATGAGTGGCTGCCTCATTTTAAAATGAGACACCCCATATGCCATGAGCAAACAAGGGTCAGATCTAAGATCTGGTATGAGTAACATCAATACATTCATGATATTAAGCAATAGAGAATATAAGAGCACCAACTAGTTATTTAAGCAAATTCCTGCAATCAATTACTTTAACATAGTATAATTAAGTTGATTTAGGTATGATATATTCATTTATCATTCTTACACTTGCATACATAATCATGCAAACATAACTATCTATTTGCAACATTTGCATTCACTGGAACCATCTTGGTTCCATACCATTCAACCTAAGAAATATCCATATTCCTATTTCTTCATTTACAGGTTGTATAATTCAATTTAAATTCCTGCCTCATCTGCTATTAAGGAATCACAGGGACACATTGCAATGAACTAATTCACATCATTGCACAAAGATCTCAGGGCTTAAACAAACCATGTGCCAACTTGCATACTTCAAATATGACAAGCATTCCAGCAGCCTTCTTGGCCTTCCCTTCCCTAGTTTATTTACTAGTGTATTGACTTAAATCCTATCATCAAATATGCTAAGTGAACATGTCACTGCAAGCATGGAAACATCCATAATCTTTCCTAGCATAATTCTCCTCAGAAATAAGCAGACAGTTATTTCCTAAATGGGGTCAATATGTCTTGATCTCAGTAAGATATAAGAATATTTTCAACTGTAAAAGAGGCATGGCATGTTCTTATTATATTGATCTGCAAGCCTTTATGATTGATTCAGATTCAGGATCTGGTTCAATCATAATTTTAGCTTGTGAGTTTTTTTTTTTTTGATTTGATTAAGGGCTCAGCACTTAGAAAATTTCTATTGCACCCTTAACATTTTTCTTCTCAAGCCTCAGCACTTATACCAAGTATAATGCAGCTCCCAACATTTTTGTAAAGTTTCCATGCCATAGATCTATAACAGTTGAGAGTATTCTCTATATAATTTTAAGATTCTGGACTTTAATATTTTTGAGTAAAAATAAAACAGTAATGATACACATCCAAAGACAAATGTCTCAGCAAATCAAAGATCACCAAAATCATCCATATTAAATCATATCAGATTTAAAATAAGACATCCAAAAAGCATTGATGAAATCATATATATCAAAACCAGCAATATATAAATGGCAATATAAAAAGTGGCTGCCTCATCTCAGGTCTTAATGCCATGAACTCAGTGAGGTTACTCACCT
This sequence comes from Allium fistulosum, assembly GCA_030737815.1. Classification (NCBI taxonomy): domain Eukaryota; kingdom Viridiplantae; phylum Streptophyta; class Magnoliopsida; order Asparagales; family Amaryllidaceae; genus Allium; species Allium fistulosum. The sequence continues at coordinate 847,983,178 of CM060903.1, forward strand.
AAATATTTCTTCTTATTAATCCAGAAAATCCTTGTATGAGTGTTTTCTCCTTCCTTCCAATATTTTTCTTCCTTTCTTATTTTTGTGCAGCTCGGGGTAAAGATAATTTTACTGGCTGAAACTGCCTATTTATATGCATTTTTCCACTAGGGTTTTGTTAAAACAAAATTCCATTTCTGACCTAACCATCTTCATGCATTTTTCATTCATTTTCCTCCTTAATACCCCGGCCATAATAATTAGTTGAAGGCAGTATTTTCTTCCCTTTACTTTTTCAGAAAAATGGCCACTCACCTAGTCATGTTAAAAGTGTGACTACCATATTTTATATTTATTCATTTGCTCATTTTTGGAAATCCCCCTTCTTTCTATTCCTGTCTATACATAACATACATACCTGTTTTATGCTTTATACCTATTTAATGTTACTCTTTTGCTTAGCTTGACATTTTTCTGCTCACAGAATATACAAGTGAAAACATAAATAAAAATATTTATTTATTTAATCTCCCCTTGTTTCACAGAAAATACATTTAAGCATATACTTCATTTTTAACTTTATGCTTAAATTACAATCCAATGCTTTAAATAAGGAATTTACTTTCCTATATATATATATATATATATATATATATATATTTCAGGGATTTTTAAATCTCTTTCTTGTGCTATTTTCAATGTACATGTGCACACATATACTTGCACACTATTTATTCCAAAAATTTCACCATATTTAAATCTAAATATTTCAAAAATTAAATCATTTTACAAAAATGATTTTTCACAAAATTTTGGGGTATTACAGTGTTCTATTTCTATAGTTCGCAATATTTGTTAATGCGCTTATTCGCTTGATCTTGTAGGCTAGTTGTTCACCCTAGCGGCTAACTATGGATCGCAACCCGAGTCATGGTATCTTTTCAGTTATTAACTGTGACGCCCCACCTCTATGCTCATAATAACAAAGAGTATTAAAAGAAATACTGTCTATTATTACGAAGAATAAGGCTGGATAGGAGCGACCATCCGTAATTGGCCTTACACTAATATTGGTTATCTCGATAGGAGTGGTATATACTTTTTATTTTTCATCTATTATTTATTTACTCCCATCGACATATCCAATTATCAGTATAAAACAAACTACGATAGTTCATAATAGTTTAGGACATTAGATATAACAATAACACAGATAATATAAATGCGGAACACAGATTAACAAAAATCTCATATATATATAACCGATGTCAGTTACAATATAGTTGACACGATACATATGATACAACTACAACTGTCGACTCTAGAAGTTATATATACAAGTACATTATCGACTAATATACATGAATACATATCGTTCTATACAATGACACGACTACTACAAAATGACACTGACAACTTCAGAAGATGTGAAAAGTCTTCAAATCCCGAACAGCAACTCAAAGAAGGAAATCTACAACCTGAAATATCTCGGGTCTGACCCGAGTATTACATTCAAAAGAAAATAATACACGGGTCAGTCTAATTCAAACTCAGTTATTAGTGCACAGAAGCAATAATAATCAAATAGACGACAGTCTCAATAATTCCCGTCTATCTGATTCTTTAAACAAAGAAATCGGATAACAGTAAATATAACACTTAACAGTGTTAAACAATAAATCAGCAGATTTAAATCATCAACAGAGATAGATAAAAAGAATATCAAGGAAGATAATCTTAAAAACATCGGAATTGCCTAACGATAATTAACAACAACAAAATAATCAATTTAAATACCAAAACGGGTAGGGCTGTAGTATACGCACGCGTATACTGCCTCGCCACTACCACCTGAAACATACAAAAGGCCATCGAACCCAAAATCAATTAAAGATTCAAATCTTAACACTACGGTTTCAATGGTCAAAGCAGACGTGTACAATGTGCACGTATGTACACATTGAAACACCCAAGTGCAAAGTGCACAAATAAATGCCCAGCAAAACAAGCACAAAGGTAAACCACCAGTACGACTATATGAGCGGAGTAGTATGATGGTGAGGGCACCATAGATATGGCACCACAGCACAAATTATTTAAAGAACACTGCCAAGAGTTTATCAAAATCAAACAAGACAGGGCGACACAATGGTCGAAAATGAACAAGGGCTACAGGTTCTGCACATCAAGTATGCAAACCCACGTTGCAGTAAAGCGACAATAAAAAAGCTCAAATGTCTGTATACTAAAAATGCGAACAAAAGTTGCATTGAACAACATAAATGAAACTACTGCTACCACAAGGATACAAGGGTAAACTGCCACGAATACTGCAGTCACTTCACGATCACAAGGGCACAGAGATTACAAGAAATCAAACAATATACGCCTATACAAAACGTATGTATGTACGCGCATATATGGTAAGACATCAGATCAGAAGTGGTCAAAAATATTCATCCACAAAGATAAAGCATCAGTACACAAGTGTACAACCACTACAACACTATAGATACCACCAGAGTTCAACTCAAAGAAATAGTCGGCCAACAGCTACATAAATCAGAACAGCATAAACAACATGTAGAGATACACATGTAAGAACCCAGTAAAGAAACTACAACATCAAGTATACATGAAAATGGATCAGTGGGCAAAACCAGAATACCACCATTTGTTCGAAAATGCATGACAGTCATGGAACAGACCAGAAGTGTACCCAACAATTACAAACTACACTTATCACAAAGGCATAAAGGCCATACTCAAACCAAAATGAACCAGCACAATTACAACAATTTTGAAAACGATGCAAAGATACATCATGAAACAACCAGTGATGTATACAAGGAACTGTACTTGCAAGTGTAAACTCTACGATACATGCATACACATATACCATCGTATATATGCACATATATGAAGAAACAATGGACAAAAGCTTAACAAAACAACTCATTAATCAAATAAATGCACAGCCTCACGTATACAAGATACGGGCACCAGTGGAACGAGATATTGCAGACTATACAGGAATCAAATAACGAAAATCAAAACAATGCCGTGGTCGTAAATAAGGCTACCAACAAAAATATATTCAATTTAACAAGACGTAAATCATCTCGACCATTCAATCATTATCAAGCAGCCGAGACAAAGCAACTAACAGTTTCGAATAAATTTTTAGACGAAGTCGTATTTAAAATACGAACGAAATTTTTAGGGCATTGAACCCTGTATAAATCACTCAACATCATTAGCAGAACTCAACCCAACCCAAGAAATCACGGACGCACAAGTTCAAAATCACCAAAAATCCAAGATCGATAACACAAATCACATGTACTTGAAATCGAATGAGATGCGAGCAACTTGAAATTTCTCACTATGATTAGAAGCAAGGAGGCAATCGCCAGAGCTTTAATTTAAAAAGGCCGAAGCCAAATACATTCACAAAAATCAAAGTAACCGAAGTCACAGTGCTAGAGAGTTCAAAGCCAAGAAATTCAAGTAACCAAAAATCATATGCCTTTAAATTAGATGTGAGTAACAAAGTTACTCACCTTAGTCAACGAATTTAAGCAGCCGAAGTCGCCATTGAACTACGCCAGATAATCGGCATCGACCAAAAAGACGCCACCGTGAGCACTCTAGTCGATCGACAAGCAAAGCCTTCGATCGAGCAATCCAAGGTCGGCATCCTCTATTTACACAAGCCCTAACTTGATTCAGGGGGACACGCGAGAACGAACGAAGAGGATTGTGGCCGCCATTCTTTTCGTTTTTTATTTAGGGTTCGTGAATAAAAAAAAAGAGGGAGGGAACGGGTTATTGAACGAACGAAAATTGAGAGGGGGATCGATTATTTGTCTTGAAAATTTTCACGGCCCCAAACACATATGGGCCACGATTTTTATAAAGCCCATAAATCCTTTTTAACAAATTGTTAGAAGAATTTGCCCGATTAAAACACCAAAAAGAAATCTGCCAACAATAATAATCGTCTATTAACGATAATAAATAATTGCGAAATACTGGGTTGTTACAGACTCCCCTCCTTATAGAAATTGCGTCCCCGCAATTTTCATAATTAAGGTCGTCAATAACAATTATTTTCTAACATAAACCGGTTAAGCTAGAAAATAAAAGATAGAGAATTTCAAACATCAAAGAAATCTTTTAATCCCATAAAGGAAATTCACAAATTTTCGACAAAATCTAATTATCACTTGATGATTAGAAAACAGCAAAACTGAATAAATACTATTATCAGCACTATTTACTTATCAACTAGATAATTGAGATTCAGAAATCATAAAACAGCAATATCTAATTATCGATACAATAATTAGAAAACAACAAAAGCTAATTATCAACAGAGATGGTTAGAAAGCACAAATCACAATTTGCAAAACTGCAATTATCTAGTTATTCAACAAATAACTGGAAACACAAACTTCATATCAGCAAATTCTAACTATCAACAGTGATAGATAGAAAACAGCAATTCAATAAAATCAACATAATCTAGACTAAATTAGAGACTAGAAAATCTCTTATCAACAAAATCAGCAAACATCAATTATCTAATTATCTCAAACGATAATCAGAAGACAAATCAAATATCTAATTATCTCAAACGATAATCAGAAACAAATCAAATGTCTAATTATCTCAAACGATAATCAGAAAACAATTCAAATATCTAATTATTTCAAACGATAATCAGATTTCAAATCAATAAATATTCGATTATCAAAAACGATAATCAAATTTCAAATTCAACAAATATTCAATTATCAAAAACGATAATCAAAGTTCAAATTCAACAAATATTCGATTATCAAAAACGATAATCAAATTTCAAATTCAACAAATATTTACTTATCTAAAGCGATAATTAAATCTCAAATCAGCAAATATTCGATTATCAAAAACGATAATCAAATCTCAAATCAACAAATATTCGATTATCAAAAACGATAATCAAATCTCAAATCAACAAATATTCGATTATCAAAAACGATAATCAAATCTCTCAAATCAACAAATATTCGATTATCAAAAACGATAATCAAATTTCTCAAATCAACAAATATTTAATTATCTCAAGCGATTATTAAATCTCAAATCAACAAATATTTAATTATCTAAAGCGATAATTAAATCTAAAATCAACAAATATTTAATTATCTAAAGCGATAATTAAATGCAACAAGTATCCGAATATCAAAACGATAACCAGAATCAACAAATATCTAATTATCACAAGCGATAATTAGAAACAACAAATATCGGATTATCAAAAACGATAATCAGAACTCATATCAACAAATATCTAATTATCACAAGCGATAATTAGAAACAACAAATATCCGATTATCAAAAACGATAATCAGAACTCATATCAACAAATATCTGATTATCACAAGCGATAATTAGAAACAACAAATATCTGATTATCAAAAACGATAATCAGAACTCATATCAACAAATATCCAATTATCACAAGCGATAATTAGAAACAACAAATATCCGATTATCAAAAACGATAATCAGAACTCATATCAACAAATATCTAATTATCACAAGCGATAATTAGAAACAACAAATATCGGATTATCAAAAACGATAATCAGAACTCATATCAACAAATATCTAATTATCACAAGCGATAATTAGAAACAACAAATATCCGATTATCAAAAACGATAATCAGAACTCATATCAACAAATATCTAATTATCACAAGCGATAATTAGAAACAACAAATATCTGATTATCAAAAACGATAATCAGAACTCATATCAACAAATATCCAATTATCACAAGCGATAATTAGAAACAACAAATATCCGATTATCAAAAACGATAATCAGAACTCATATCAACAAATATCTAATTATCACAAGCGATAATTAGAAACAACAAATATCTGATTATCAAAAACGATAATCAGAACTCATATCAACAAATATCCAATTATCACAAGCGATAATTAGAAACAACAAATATCCGATTATCAAAAACGATAATCAGAACTCATATCAACAAATATCCAATTACCTGCAGATAATTGGAAACAACAAATATCTAGAAATCAATTAAGAAGACTAGAAAATCAACATAAAAGCTTGGATCGATCCCATCAGATGGCGAGTTTTCAATTCGCCGCACGTGCATCAACAAATGGCCGAAGCCTACCAAGTACTCAACATAATTTTGGCGCCCAACAAATGACCCGAAGGTCCGCAGAGTGACCCGAAGGTCTAGTACTGGTATTTGACCCGAAGGTCCATCAGAGTGGCCTGAAAGCCCAACAAATGACCCGAAGGTCCAACAAATGACCCGTAGGTCCTCATAGTGGCTCGAAAGCACACGAAAGCATCAAAATATTTCAATTAACGAGTCCGGAATTAACCAAAATAGCAAACGCACATGTCCCATAACCACGAGTTTTACTAAATCGTTTAATTCTCTTCGTCGTTTCCTTGAAAGTGCAAAATTGTGTATTTTGTAAAAATACACTTTACATTCTCAAACGGACAAGTCCGGAATTAAGCGAATCAGTAAAAGAAAGGGGTCATAGTCCTCGATTTTGCTGAAACGTTTAAATCGCTTCCTCATTCTTTTGAAAGCGTAAACTGTTAAAATTTCTGAAAGCAATTTTATTTATTTTGTAAAAATAAAAATTCACATTCTCAACTGGACAAGTCCGGAGTTAAGCGAAACAGTAAAAGAAAGGGGTCATAATCCTCGATTTTGCTGAATCGTTTAAGTCGCTTTCTCATTCTTTTGAAAACGCAAACTGTTAAATATTTATAAAACAATTTTCATTTTAAAACACTTTTCCAATCACGTGATTAAAGCAGCAAATCAGTAACAATTTCGATAAGGAATTGTACTTCTCAAAATACCGAAAATACGGTCACAAATTATCATTGCGGTATGACCGCTTGAAAATCCACTTTTAAAATTTGACAGTTACCGAAGTCAAAGCGACAGTAATTTTAAAACGTCAAAATCTCATCAAAATAATTTACATCAAAATGTAATATCAGTGAATTTTCATTCATCAGAAATGCCACAAAACACTGTGCTTCAAAAATAGCACTGGTGTAAAATCCCGTTATAAAAATAACGGCAACAAAATACGTTTCATAACCAAGCATCGGTTCAACGTAAAATAAATGCAATAACGTGCAATTCAAATTTTGCACGTATTATAAAATGAGCAAAGAAATCATTCGAATGTATCTTCAATGAAGATAATTCAAAACAGCAAAAATCTAATCAATATATGATTAGTACAAAAGAAAGCCAGCGGAAATTTCCACAAAAATCACATATCTGCAATTTCTTCGAATCCTCAATTTGGATTCGAAATTCTCATAGAAACAAAATAATTACAGCTATGTAAACAACAAATGAAATTCATATCAATTTCCTATTTTGATTTTTAAATCAAAAGGATTATCAGTTGTACTCGACGAAGACAGTTTCACTGTTTCCGCTGTGCACTCTGATAAATAGAACACAAATCAATCAAATCATCGGAACACAATTTCATCAAAACAACAAAACACAACTCCACTTTTATTTTTAAATAAAGATATTTAAAAATTTCATCAAAATTTCAAAACTTTAGTTTTGACTCAAATCACAGATAAACATCGACCAATAGTTGTAACATATGTTCCATCCAAGTTATGTTTTATATTATGTCCATAAACCCCAGGCTCTGATACCAACTGTGACGCCCCACCTCTATGCTCATAATAACAAAGAGTATTAAAAGAAATACTGTCTATTATTACGAAGAATAAGGCTGGATAGGAGCGACCATCCGTAATTGGCCTTACACTAATATTGGTTATCTCGATAGGAGTGGTATATACTTTTTATTTTTCATCTATTATTTATTTACTCCCATCGACATATCCAATTATCAGTATAAAACAAACTACGATAGTTCATAATAGTTTAGGACATTAGATATAACAATAAAACAGATAATATAAATGCGGAACACAGATTAACAAAAATCTCATATATATATAACCGATGTCAGTTACAATATAGTTGACACGATACATATGATACAACTACAACTGTCGACTCTAGAAGTTATATATACAAGTACATTATCGACTAATATACATGAATACATATCGTTCTATACAATGACACGACTACTACAAAATGACACTGACAACTTCAGAAGATGTGAAAAGTCTTCAAATCCCGAACAGCAACTCAAAGAAGGAAATCTACAACCTGAAATATCTCGGGTCTGACCCGAGTATTACATTCAAAAGAAAATAATACACGGGTCAGTCTAATTCAAACTCAGTTATTAGTGCACAGAAGCAATAATAATCAAATAGACGACAGTCTCAATAATTCCCGTCTATCCGATTCTTTAAACAAAGAAATCGGATAACAGTAAATATAACACTTAACAGTGTTAAACAATAAATCAGCAGATTTAAATCATCAACAGAGATAGATAAAAAGAATATCAAGGAAGATAATCTTAAAAACATCGGAATTGCCTAACGATAATTAACAACAACAAAATAATCAATTTAAATACCAAAACGGGTAGGGCTGCAGTATACGCACGCGTATACTGCCTCGCCACTACCACCTGAAACATACAAAAGGCCATCGAACCCAAAATCAATTAAAGATTCAAATCTAAACACTACGGTTTCAATGGTCAAAGCAGACGTGTACAATGTGCACGTATGTACACATTGAAACACCCAAGTGCAAAGTGCACAAATAAATGCCCAGCAAAACAAGCACAAAGGTAAACCACCAGTACGACTATATGAGCGGAGCAGTATGATGGTGAGGGCACCATAGAAATGGCACCACAGCACAAATTATTTAAAGAACACTGCCAAGAGTTTATCAAAATCAAACAAGACAGGGCGACACAATGGTCGAAAATGAACAAGGGCTACAGGTTCTGCACATCAAGTATGCAAACCCACGTTGCAGTAAAGCGACAATAAAAAAGCTCAAATGTCTGTATACTAAAAATGCGAACAAAAGTTGCATTGAACAACATAAATGAAACTGCTGCTACCACAAGGATACAAGGGTAAACTGCCACGAATACTGCAGTCACTTCACGATCACAAGGGCACAGAGATTACAAGAAATCAAACAATATACGCCTATACAAAACGTATGTATGTACGCGCATATATGGTAAGACATCAGATCAGAAGTGGTCAAAAATATTCATCCACAAAGATAAAGCATCAGTACACAAGTGTACAACCACTACAACACTATAGATACCACCAGAGTTCAACTCAAAGAAATAGTCGGCCAACAGCTACATAAATCAGAATAGCATAAACAACATGTAGTGATACACATGTAAGAACCCAGTAAAGAAACTACAACATCAAGTATACATGAAACTGGATCAGTGGGCAAAACCAGAATACCACCATTTGTTCGAAAATGCACGACAGTCATGGAACAGACCAGAAGTGTACCCAACAATTACAAACTGCACTTATCACAAAGGCATAAAGGCCATACTCAAACCAAAATGAACCAGCACAATTACAACAATTTTGAAAACGATGCAAAGATACATCATGAAACAACCAGTGATGTATACAAGGAACTGTACTTGCAAGTGTAAACTCTACGATACATGCATACACATATACCATCGTATATATGCACATATATGAAGAAACAATGGACAAAAGCTTAACAAAACAACTCATTAATCAAATAAATGCACAGCCTCACGTATACAAGATACGGGCACCAGTGGAACGAGATATTGCAGACTATACAGGAATCAAATAACGAAAATCAAAACAATGCCGTGGTCGTAAATAAGGCTACCAACAAAAATATATTCAATTTAACAAGACGTAAATCATCTCGACCATTCAATCATTATCAAGCAGCCGAGACAAAGCAACTAACAGTTTCGAATAAATTTTTAGATGAAGTCGTATTTAAAATACGAACGAAATTTTTAGGGCATTGAACCCTGTATAAATCACTCAACATCATTAGCAGAACTCAACCCAACCCAAGAAATCACGGACGCACAAGTTCAAAATCACCAAAAATCCAAGATCGATAACACAAATCACATGTACTTGAAATCGAATGAGATGCGAGCAACTTGAAATTTCTCACTATGATTAGAAGCAAGGAGGCAATCGCCAGAGCTTTAATTTAAAAAGGCCGAAGCCAAATACATTCACAAAAATCAAAGTAACCGAAGTCATAGTGCTAGTGTAATATCCCGGAAATTTTAACAATATCAATTTAATAATCTGTTAAATAATTAAATTGATATTGATGATCTTTGATAATAAGATTTGAATTTAATTTAATAATCTGATTAAATTAGTATTAATTGGTGATTTTATCTTTTAAAAGTTAATAAGATATTTTCTATTTGAATATATATATTTATTTATATATATTGTAAATAGAAGCTTTGGGTAAATTGGGAATTTAGATTTAATTTAATATGACTTTTCAAAGTTATTTAAATAAATAAATTTATAGTTTTAAATATACTTTGGGTAAATGTTTAAATTGGTTAAGATATATTTTTACTTAAGCTTAAAAATAAATAAGAGTTAACAAAAAGGCTTTTTAATTACTTTAAAATAAATAGAATTATGAATAAATACTTATAAGACAAGTGTCTTTATCCTAAAGCTTCATTTTAACATGTGTTAAGAAGTGGATTAATCTATGTGACAAGTGTCTTTTTATTTTCTTTTTCTTTTATTTTTATAAAATCATAAAGATACATGTATATAAACATTTTATCTCTTTACTTCATTTTCTTTCTAATATTCATTTTCAAAACAAGAAAAAACCAAATGTAATTCCTCTAATTAATCTGAAATCAGTAAACAAATATGCCTCAAATAGAAATCAAAATCAACTTCTAAATCAAAGATCAAAACCTATCTGCATATTTCAAAAGCAAATTCAAAACTGTCTGCATTCATTCTTCTCAAAACTGAAAGCAAGCATGCAATTATAAATCAAAGCTTTGGATTTCGAAATTCTTCAAACTGGAAAACAAGCATGCATGTGGTTCAAAGCAGTTTTAAGCATTCAACAACTCCAGTTTTTAAATCAAGTGAGGCATGCAAGTTTAAAGATTTCAATGAGGCATTCCAGTTTAAGGTTCCCAGTTTCAAGCTTTTCAAAGATAGGCTCTGTCATCTTTATAATGGTGAGTAACTTTTAAAACTTAAAGTAAAATATGGTTGCTTGCTAATATAGATGAAATGAATAAGTATTGCAAGTATAAATGAGTTTCTGATGTGAATGTTTATAGTGTGTTTGCTATAACAATTAGATGCTCTGCTCTGCCTTTTCAAATCTGTGAGTAACTTAAAATCTTAAAATTTTAAATAGGTTGTATGTTAAATGTTGGATATAATTTAGTAATGTTTATGTGTTTATAGAAGTCAGATGTAAATATGTTATGTATGCATGTTGCTCTGCTGTGTTCCCAGATCCACCTTCCCATTTAAAAGAATCCACTTCAATCTATTTAAATGTGTGATAGTATCTGTTTTTGTTTTAAAAATAATAATAATAATATATGTGTTTGTTTAATATAGATTAGAAAAAAAATGAAATCAAACTAAGACAGAAGTTGTTGTCTCTGGAAATATTTGAAATATCAGAGCATGTTGATTTTAACCAAAATTCAAACTCTGTGAATTTGTAATTCAGTATTATAAACCAAAAGCATTTACTAAAACATGATTTTTAAATCAAAAATCAGGATTTTTAGGAATAGGATAAGGGTGCAGTTTGGATATTGACTGAAATTAGTTTTTGTTGAAAATCCGGTGATCTTGGAATTGTGGAAGCTCGGGTTTCTTCTTGGTAATAGATGAGTGTTAGTAGATGCTAAGAAAAATCATTAGTGGTGATAAAACTTATCAGAGAGGTTGCAGATTTGAAAATTTATTTTAAACCCTAGTTTTTCACTGTGACATTTGAATCGATCGTTTCGGTAGTGTAGTTGATCGAGTGTTAGGATATTTTGGGAATTGATAATTGGTGAGTAGTTGAAGGCGAGACCGGAGTGGTTGAAAATCAGGTGGTCGGAGCGTCGAGATTTTTGCCGTTGACAGGTTTTGGTCATTGCGATTGTTTTGGTTCCAGGTTTTGGGTTTGGAGTGTAATCTCGATTTTGGGTTTCTTTGGTTGATCTGATGGTCGATGTTTGGTATGGGGTTGATCGATGATGTGAGGAAGATATGGGTGATGGCCGGAGTTGATCGGAGTCAGGGTGCAAGTGCACCGTGCATTTTCGTATCTGGTAATGTTGGGGTTGAGTTTTGGAGTTAGGCTGGAGTTTTCTCGAGTAATTCGAGTACCAGACTCGAAGTATATAAGAATTGGACTCGAAGTATCTTGTGGGTATCTCGGGTTGTTTTGCTTGCAACAGGCTTTCAGCAAAATTGTTACACAGTTTTTTCAAAATAAAGGTTAAAAACTTGTTTAAATGAAAGTAAGTTCTAAACTGAGATTTAATTCAAGTTTAAATCTGGTTTCGGTAGATTTGAACCTCAGTTTTAAAAATAAATAAAGTTTTTAAAATTTTAAATGTGTTTAACTACTTTAAAAAGGTTTAAGTGGTTTGAAATTTAAAGGGAAGTTGGATTGTAAGTAAAATTTAAAAATCAGAGATTTAAATCTAAATTCAAATATAAATTTGAATCTTAAATTTAAAATGAAGTGTAAAAGTGAATTTTGAAAGTCAATTATTTTAAGTACCGTGTTAATGAAAATTTGATCATTAATAAGAAAAATATCCTTATCTTTAAATAAATGAGGGTTTATGATATTAAATTAATTAATGGATAGTTAATGATTTGAAGTAATTAATTTAGTAATTAGGGGTTAAATTAAGGTTTAGGCTAATTAATTTAGGATAAATTAATTAGTAATTAAAGATCATTAGTTAAATGAGATTTAAATTTTAATTAATGATTTGTAATTAATTAACCTAAATTAAGAATTAAGTAATGGGTTATTAAGATTAATTAAATTGTAATTAAAAATGATTCATCTTAGTTAATTACTTTGGGAAAAGTAATTAAATAATAGTTAATGAAGACCATTAACTAAGAATTATTAAATAATTAATTAATGTGATTAATTTTGATAATTAATTAGATTAATTAATTAAGGATAATCATTTATGAAAATTGTTTAAATGAATTACTTAATGGAAGTAATTAAGAATTAATTACTTATTGTAATTAATTGAAGTTAATTTGATTTAGTTTAAGTTAATTAATTAAGTTTAATTAATTTAGAATAATCAAGAGATGATTTGATAATAATTACTTAATGTAATTAGTAAGGTATAATTATTTAGGGAAGTAAATAATAAATAATTACTGGAAGTAATTAAGTGAATAATGATTTTATTAATGGAAGTAATTTAAGTTTAATTACTTTGAATAATTAATCAAGGGATTAATTAATAAATTAATTAAGGAGTAATTAATTTAGTAAATGAAAGTAATTAAGGGTAGTTAATTACTGATTGAAGATTAATCAAGGTGATTAATAAATGTTGTTTAATTTAAAGTTAATTACTTAATGTAATTAATTTAATTTAAGTAATTAATAATTAAGTTGTAATTAAGGATCATTAATTAATATAATTAATGATGTAATTAAGATTGATTAATTAAGTATAATTAATAAATGAAGTGATTAATTAATGTAATTAATTAAGGTTTAATATAATTAATTATAGTGATTAATTTAATTAATTATAGTTAATTAATTAATGAAGTAATTAAAGGTTAATTACTATAAGTGGTTAAGGTTAATTAATTTGAGTAATTAATTAAAGATAAATTACTTAAAGGTAATTAAAAGATAATTAATCAAAGATGATTAATTGAAAAAGGTAATTAGAGGATAATTAATTAATTTGTAATTAATTAATGTTTAAGTAAGAAGGATTTATAAAATAAAAGTAATTAATTTAATTAACTTTAAATTAATTAGAGATGATATAAATCATTACTTATGGATGGATGATAATACTGAATGCTTTGCATTTGATTGATATCTCTGATGAGATATATGCTATGTGATATGGATGTTTAGTTGAATTGTGATAATATGAATTATCTGATGATATTGATAATGTTGATTATCTATTGTGAATTATCTTTCTAAGTGTATAAAGATAATTGAATTAAATTGTTTTAACCTTTAAAACAACTTGGCCTTAAAAGATACGTTTTGGATTTCGATGAGACCGGGATCGGGTTTCCGTATACCGGATTTCCAGGTCTGGAGACCCGAATACCACATCGATCCAAATTAACGATAGGTCGTGAATCAAGTGAAGATGAAGATTCAGAGTGCAAGGGTTATTGTCGTTAACTCTGAGGGTGATTCCAAAACGAGTGTAACGAGATAATGCCTTCGGTTTCGTTCGAACCCGGAACGAACTTGTATGGATTGAATGCTTTCAGCACATCGTCAGGTGGACGATGAGCATTCTAAGTGATGTGTTCTGTTTTAAGGTAATCGTGACCTCAAGCCTCACAAACCGGGAATGGCTAAAACAGGGGAGGTGCAGCAAGGTTAGTGGGTAGCACCCAAGTAGGACAAGATGACCTCTGTCTAGATGTCCCTTTCTATTTTCGACTTAGTGTGTGCGGTTGAATCATGACAACCGTGGGGTATCTTGTGCGGGAATTATCCAGTAAGGGATGTTCCGGCCTTGTGTTGCAGGGGATTGGGAGTAATCCTCGGTACGGTGATCTAGGCCACGTACTGTGACGGGCGGTACCCCGGTAGCCCTGCCATTGATGGAATCCAAACTCCAATAAGTGCCGTACGTTTTAGTTGTGCCCAACTATGTTGGAACGTGAGATGTAAGCATTCCAGCTATTTCATATTTATTTGAAAACCCTAGACCTATTATAATACGATCGAATTTCCTATCAAATGTTTTGGTTAGCGTAAGGTAAAAACTTACCCATATTTATTGGTGGGGAGTCTTACGTGATACTTTTTCTTTCAAAAGGTTTTGAAGTTAAACAAGTTTAACCTGTTACTCACACCAGACCCATGTCTGACCCAAGTTGTTTATTTCTGTTTTATAAACTCTTGGGTACTCAAATTTTTACGAGTAGCCAAGGGATTCAGGTTTAGCTTTGACGAGTAATCTGGAGGAGCAATGGAGCAGGAGGCTTCGGCGTTGTAGATATAGATAGTAGTTTTCCGCTGTGTTGATCTTTGTATTGATCTGTATTGTGTTGAGATGTAATAACTAGACAGATGTTTATAACTGTCTAGTATGTGATGTGTAATCTGTGTAACTCTGATAGATGATGTATATGATACTATGTAATATTTATGTGATATATTATATTTCGTTTCGTTTCCGCTGTGAGTATCTGTTGTTGTTTTCTTTTCTCTTCTTCTCTTTTCTATTTCTCACCCCTTTCTTTCTTACTGTCGATGCGATTTTCCGGGAGTGGAAAGCCGGGTCGTCACACGTGGTATCAGAGCTTAGGTTGAGCGAATGCCTAAGCTTTTGGTTAAGTGAATATCAGAGCTATTGGTTGAGTGAATACCTAGCTCTGGAGTGGTATCTATCGTGAGAGAGCGTATTTGTAATTTTTATATAACTATATATATATATATATATATTCTACCTATATTGTTGGGTTACCCGTACAGGTTCTCCAATATAAGATATAAAGGTAGATAGGGTAGTAGTGTATGAAACACGACTACCAATGGTTGGAATTAAGGTTGGAAGTGTATTTATCGAGACTGTAGACCCAATACTGTCTCGAGTAAGTTTTGCTGTGATGAAGGATTTCATCGAATCTCTGAAGGAAACCTGTTAAGGTTCGGAGTTTATCTGTAAAGTTGGATGAGTAGAGTTTGGATCTATCGGTTAAACAGAAGCAAGTGATGGTATCTTGATACCTCAGGTAATAGTAGCTGTGTGATGAGATGCAGTGACGATGGATGTTCCCGAAGATGTTTTCTTTGGAACGAGTTTAAGGAAGTGTGTCTGTTTCAGTGTTATGGCTGAGTTCAGCATGGTATTTCTGTTTGGTTTGGAGTTCGAGTTTCTCAAAGATCTTTGGATAGAAAGTCCTTGGCATCAGTATCAGCAGTGCAGCTCGGAGTATTCTGTGATGGCAGAAAGTTGTCAGGCTGAGTAGTTTTCTGGAGGTGAAATTCAGAAGCAGCAGGGTGCATCCATTTCTTCGATGGATTGGATAGTTAAGTATGGGCTGTTCTGATTTGTTAAGAGGACCAGTTTTCTTTGGAAATAGGCTGGGTTGATCGCAAAAGTGACTTGCGATAGTTTGAGGGTTCTCTTGGGTTATCAGAGTTTTTCTGAGTGTCTTCAGAGAAGTCAGGAGTTGTCCGCATCTGAAGGTTGAGTTTTCTTATCGACTGGATTCCAGGAGTAGTACCGGTAGTTCAGCCTAGTAGAAGGATGTTTCCTAGAGATGGAGTTGGTGAAGCAACTCAAGTTTTGATGAAGTATCTGAGTTTTATTTATGGATCAGTGAACCTTATTTCTGGAATGAGTTGTTCAGTTTGTGCTTGTGTTCTACCTCAGATCAGAATTGAGCAGCGAAAGCAGTTTGGAGTATATCTCTGGATAGGAGAAGTAAGTTTGGAATCTACTGATGTTGTGAAGTAAAGTTATGTTTGGATCTCTTCTGTGTTCTGATTTGGATAAGTATTGGGTTTTCAGGATTGAATGGTCAGTTTGGATGGCTGAGATTCATTGTGTTTTATGTATCTCTGAGGGAGTACGTATTTGATCTATCTCTGGATTTGGAATCAGCAGTTTAGGAAGGTTTAGTTGTTGAGTCAGACTCGTCTGTAGTCTGATATTCTGTTTAGTTCTGTAGATCTAGATGAGTAGGAGATCTATAGCTTAGTAGTTTAGATTGTTTGTAGAGCGAGTATCCCGATATATATATACTTGGGAAAACTCGAGGAATTCTATCTAGAATTTTGTCTGGATAGTTAGATTTGATTGATTGGATGAACTGGTTGCTATGGTTGTTAGCATATGGATGATAGTATATGCTTGTGTTTTAAAATTTAAAATCTTTAATAAGATTATTAAATTACCTTTGTTTAAATTTCGTTGACGAAATTATTTTAAGGGGGAAGGAATGTAATATCCCGGAAATTTTAACAATATCAATTTAATAATCTGTTAAATAATTAAATTGATATTGATGATCTTTGATAATAAGATTTGAATTTAATTTAATAATCTGATTAAATTAGTATTAATTGGTGATTTTATCTTTTAAAAGTTAATAAGATATTTTCTATTTGAATATATATATTTATTTATATATATTGTAAATAGAAGCTTTGGGTAAATTGGGAATTTAGATTTAATTTAATATGACTTTTCAAAGTTATTTAAATAAATAAATTTATAGTTTTAAATATACTTTGGGTAAATGTTTAAATTGGTTAAGATATATTTTTACTTAAGCTTAAAAATAAATAAGAGTTAACAAAAAGGCTTTTTAATTACTTTAAAATAAATAGAATTATGAATAAATACTTATAAGACAAGTGTCTTTATCCTAAAGCTTCATTTTAACATGTGTTAAGAAGTGGATTAATCTATGTGACAAGTGTCTTTTTATTTTCTTTTTCTTTTATTTTTATAAAATCATAAAGATACATGTATATAAACATTTTATCTCTTTACTTCATTTTCTTTCTAATATTCATTTTCAAAACAAGAAAAAACCAAATGTAATTCCTCTAATTAATCTGAAATCAGTAAACAAATATGCCTCAAATAGAAATCAAAATCAACTTCTAAATCAAAGATCAAAACCTATCTGCATATTTCAAAAGCAAATTCAAAACTGTCTGCATTCATTCTTCTCAAAACTGAAAGCAAGCATGCAATTATAAATCAAAGCTTTGGATTTCGAAATTCTTCAAACTGGAAAACAAGCATGCATGTGGTTCAAAGCAGTTTTAAGCATTCAACAACTCCAGTTTTTAAATCAAGTGAGGCATGCAAGTTTAAAGATTTCAATGAGGCATTCCAGTTTAAGGTTCCCAGTTTCAAGCTTTTCAAAGATAGGCTCTGTCATCTTTATAATGGTGAGTAACTTTTAAAACTTAAAGTAAAATATGGTTGCTTGCTAATATAGATGAAATGAATAAGTATTGCAAGTATAAATGAGTTTCTGATGTGAATGTTTATAGTGTGTTTGCTATAACAATTAGATGCTCTGCTCTGCCTTTTCAAATCTGTGAGTAACTTAAAATCTTAAAATTTTAAATAGGTTGTATGTTAAATGTTGGATATAATTTAGTAATGTTTATGTGTTTATAGAAGTCAGATGTAAATATGTTATGTATGCATGTTGCTCTGCTGTGTTCCCAGATCCACCTTCCCATTTAAAAGAATCCACTTCAATCTATTTAAATGTGTGATAGTATCTGTTTTTGTTTTAAAAATAATAATAATAATATATGTGTTTGTTTAATATAGATTAGAAAAAAAATGAAATCAAACTAAGACAGAAGTTGTTGTCTCTGGAAATATTTGAAATATCAGAGCATGTTGATTTTAACCAAAATTCAAACTCTGTGAATTTGTAATTCAGTATTATAAACCAAAAGCATTTACTAAAACATGATTTTTAAATCAAAAATCAGGATTTTTAGGAATAGGATAAGGGTGCAGTTTGGATATTGACTGAAATGAGTTTTTGTTGAAAATCCGGTGATCTTGGAATTGTGGAAGCTCGGGTTTCTTCTTGGTAATAGATGAGTGTTAGTAGATGCTAAGAAAAATCATTAGTGGTGATAAAACTTATCAGAGAGGTTGCAGATTTGAAAATTTATTTTAAACCCTAGTTTTTCACTGTGACATTTGAATCGATCGTTTCGGTAGTGTAGTTGATCGAGTGTTAGGATATTTTGGGAATTGATAATTGGTGAGTAGTTGAAGGCGAGACCGGAGTGGTTGACAATCAGGTGGTCGGAGCGTCGAGATTTTTGCCGTTGACAGGTTTTGGTCATTGCGATTGTTTTGGTTCCAGGTTTTGGGTTTGGAGTGTAATCTCGATTTTGGGTTTCTTTGGTTGATCTGATGGTCGATGTTTGGTATGGGGTTGATCGATGATGTGAGGAAGATATGGATGATGGCCGGAGTTGATCGGAGTCAGGGTGCAAGTGCACCGTGCACTTTCGTATCTGGTAATGTTGGGGTTGAGTTTTGGAGTTAGGCTGGAGTTTTCTCGAGTAATTCGAGTACCAGACTCGAAGTATATAAGAATTGGACTCGAAGTATCTTGTGGGTATCTCGGGTTGTTTTGCTTGCAACAGGCTTTCAGCAAAATTGTTACACAGTTTTTTCAAAATAAAGGTTAAAAACTTGTTTAAATGAAAGTAAGTTCTAAACTGAGATTTAATTCAAGTTTAAATCTGGTTTCGGTAGATTTGAACCTCAGTTTTAAAAATAAATAAAGTTTTTAAAATTTTAAATGTGTTTAACTACTTTAAAAAGGTTTAAGTGGTTTGAAATTTAAAGGGAAGTTGGATTGTAAGTAAAATTTAAAAATCAGAGATTTAAATCTAAATTCAAATATAAATTTGAATCTTAAATTTAAAATGAAGTGTAAAAGTGAATTTTGAAAGTCAATTATTTTAAGTACCGTGTTAATGAAAATTTGATCATTAATAAGAAAAATATCCTTATCTTTAAATAAATGAGGGTTTATGATATTAAATTAATTAATGGATAGTTAATGATTTGAAGTAATTAATTTAGTAATTAGGGGTTAAATTAAGGTTTAGGCTAATTAATTTAGGATAAATTAATTAGTAATTAAAGATCATTAGTTAAATGAGATTTAAATTTTAATTAATGATTTGTAATTAATTAACCTAAATTAAGAATTAAGTAATGGGTTATTAAGATTAATTAAATTGTAATTAAAAATGATTCATCTTAGTTAATTACTTTGGGAAAAGTAATTAAATAATAGTTAATGAAGACCATTAACTAAGAATTATTAAATAATTAATTAATGTGATTAATTTTGATAATTAATTAGATTAATTAATTAAGGATAATCATTTATGAAAATTGTTTAAATGAATTACTTAATGGAAGTAATTAAGAATTAATTACTTATTGTAATTAATTGAAGTTAATTTGATTTAGTTTAAGTTAATTAATTAAGTTTAATTAATTTAGAATAATCAAGAGATGATTTGATAATAATTACTTAATGTAATTAGTAAGGTATAATTATTTAGGGAAGTAAATAATAAATAATTACTGGAAGTAATTAAGTGAATAATGATTTTATTAATGGAAGTAATTTAAGTTTAATTACTTTGAATAATTAATCAAGGGATTAATTAATAAATTAATTAAGGAGTAATTAATTTAGTAAATGAAAGTAATTAAGGGTAGTTAATTACTGATTGAAGATTAATCAAGGTGATTAATAAATGTTGTTTAATTTAAAGTTAATTACTTAATGTAATTAATTTAATTTAAGTAATTAATAATTAAGTTGTAATTAAGGATCATTAATTAATATAATTAATGATGTAATTAAGATTGATTAATTAAGTATAATTAATAAATGAAGTGATTAATTAATGTAATTAATTAAGGTTTAATATAATTAATTATAGTGATTAATTTAATTAATTATAGTTAATTAATTAATGAAGTAATTAAAGGTTAATTACTATAAGTGGTTAAGGTTAATTAATTTGAGTAATTAATTAAAGATAAATTACTTAAAGGTAATTAAAAGATAATTAATCAAAGATGATTAATTGAAAAAGGTAATTAGAGGATAATTAATTAATTTGTAATTAATTAATGTTTAAGTAAGAAGGATTTATAAAATAAAAGTAATTAATTTAATTAACTTTAAATTAATTAGAGATGATATAAATCATTACTTATGGATGGATGATAATACTGAATGCTTTGCATTTGATTGATATCTCTGATGAGATATATGCTATGTGATATGGATGTTTAGTTGAATTGTGATAATATGAATTATCTGATGATATTGATAATGTTGATTATCTATTGTGAATTATCTTTCTAAGTGTATAAAGATAATTGAATTAAATTGTTTTAACCTTTAAAACAACTTGGCCTTAAAAGATACGTTTTGGATTTCGATGAGACCGGGATCGGGTTTCCGTATACCGGATTTCCAGGTCTGGAGACCCGAATACCACATCGATCCAAATTAACGATAGGTCGTGAATCAAGTGAAGATGAAGATTCAGAGTGCAAGGGTTATTGTCGTTAACTCTGAGGGTGATTCCAAAACGAGTGTAACGAGATAATGCCTTCGGTTTCGTTCGAACCCGGAACGAACTTGTATGGATTGAATGCTTTCAGCACATCGTCAGGTGGACGATGAGCATTCTAAGTGATGTGTTCTGTTTTAAGGTAATCGTGACCTCAAGCCTCACAAACCGGGAATGGCTAAAACAGGGGAGGTGCAGCAAGGTTAGTGGGTAGCACCCAAGTAGGACAAGATGACCTCTGTCTAGATGTCCCTTTCTATTTTCGACTTAGTGTGTGCGGTTGAATCATGACAACCGTGGGGTATCTTGTGCGGGAATTATCCAGTAAGGGATGTTCCGGCCTTGTGTTGCAGGGGATTGGGAGTAATCCTCGGTACGGTGATCTAGGCCACGTACTGTGACGGGCGGTACCCCGGTAGCCCTGCCATTGATGGAATCCAAACTCCAATAAGTGCCGTACGTTTTAGTTGTGCCCAACTATGTTGGAACGTGAGATGTAAGCATTCCAGCTATTTCATATTTATTTGAAAACCCTAGACCTATTATAATACGATCGAATTTCCTATCAAATGTTTTGGTTAGCGTAAGGTAAAAACTTACCCATATTTATTGGTGGGGAGTCTTACGTGATACTTTTTCTTTCAAAAGGTTTTGAAGTTAAACAAGTTTAACCTGTTACTCACACCAGACCCATGTCTGACCCAAGTTGTTTATTTCTGTTTTATAAACTCTTGGGTACTCAAATTTTTACGAGTAGCCAAGGGATTCAGGTTTAGCTTTGACGAGTAATCTGGAGGAGCAATGGAGCAGGAGGCTTCGGCGTTGTAGATATAGATAGTAGTTTTCCGCTGTGTTGATCTTTGTATTGATCTGTATTGTGTTGAGATGTAATAACTAGACAGATGTTTATAACTGTCTAGTATATGATGTGTAATCTGTGTAACTCTGATAGATGATGTATATGATACTATGTAATATTTATGTGATATATTATATTTCGTTTCGTTTCCGCTGTGAGTATCTGTTGTTGTTTTCTTTTCTCTTCTTCTCTTTTCTATTTCTCACCCCTTTCTTTCTTACTGTCGATGCGATTTTCCGGGAGTGGAAAGCCGGGTCGTCACAGCTAGAGAGTTCAAAGCCAAGAAATTCAAGTAACCAAAAATCATATGCCTTTAAATTAGATGTGAGTAACAAAGTTACTCACCTTAGTCAACGAATTTAAGCAGCCGAAGTCGCCATTGAACTACGCCAGATAATCGGCATCGACCAAAAAGACGCCACCGTGAGCACTCTAGTCGATCGACAAGCAAAGCCTTCGATCGAGCAATCCAAGGTCGGCATCCTCTATTTACACAAGCCCTAACTTGATTCAGGGGGACACGCGAGAACGAACGAAGAGGATTGTGGCCGCCATTCTTTTCGTTTTTTATTTAGGGTTCGTGAATAAAAAAAGAGAGGGAGGGAACGGGTTATTGAACGAACGAAAATTGAGAGGGGGATCGATTATTTGTCTTGAAAATTTTCACGGCCCCAAATACATATGGGCCACGATTTTTATAAAGCCCATAAATCCTTTTTAACAAATTGTTAGAAGAATTTGCCCGATTAAAACACCAAAAAGAAATCTGCCAACAATAATAATCGTCTATTAACGATAATAAATAATTGCGAAATACTGGGTTGTTACATTAGCCCTATATGACAAAGGCCAGCAGTCAATACCACATGCTAAAATTCGATGTCATAACACTTGCATCACTTGTCGTTAGATGCAACATCTCATAAATGCATTAATAGGCAGAACACGTGTTATGAGGATAATGTATATCGATGTAGGAGTTTAGTGATTTCATTCCTTCTTGGACTTCTGGAGCTTTTCGTATCAGTCTCCCCTTGGAAGAGAGCAACTCATACTAAGAATTCCTTTATAGTCAAGATATCTATAAGGTCATTTATTTTGCCCGACTTGCTTCATGCTTGTCTTATGTTTTTGACTCACTTTCATGCCTATCTTAAAGTTTTGACTCGCCTTCGTGCTAGTCTTTTGATTTTGACTTGCTTTCATGCTATACTTGTTGCTTTAATTTTCTTTCATGCTAGTCTTTTGGTTTGACTTGCTTTCATGTAGTCTTATATTTTCTAGAAATTGACTTGCTTTCACACAGTCTCTTTTATCGTTGTGATTCTATTTTTGTGTCTTTATCACATATTTGAGATGATTATCATTGATAGACATGAGATGACTTTATGACATAGTATTTTGGTATTGATGTCGTTTTATTGGATGCGATACATTATATAGTTATTATTATATCCCGAGTATACAGGTTTATTATGTTACCTCAACAGTATATCAATAGTATATCTGTTTGATCAGTTGATTGATGCTTGGTTGTTTGAAATTGTAACTAATTGTTAAAATATGTATTGAGTAGAATCATCATTTAAAAGTTGAAACCTGCTCAATATTAATAATAAGACCTTACGGTGCCTTCAGTAGTGTAGCTACCGCAAGGAATATTGAAAATTTTATTTTTATATAAAATGGAATATTAATCTGTATGTATGATTAATTAAATGTAAGATGAATTTAAAATTTGATGTTTTGTTTGATGTATGCATAAATAAGTAAATGCATTATTGGATTGTTGTTAATGAACTATTAGTTGTATGTGATAAAAAGATTATTTGAAAGTGTTTTAATAAAAGCAGGCATCTATTTAAATAAAATTCTTCTTGATAATGAATATGCATATACAGGATATTTAATTATGATTATTATTAGTAAGCCAATATTTTATAAAGGCATGATTATTAAAGGATATATGTACATCATATTTAAAGAAAAAATTTTGAAAAAATATTTTTGTGTTAAATTGCCTGTTGATTACTTTAAGAATTTTGGTCGAAGCGTCTAGCCAAAGTTATCGATAGCGATTCCTAAACACTGGAATGAGACATTTGGACATAATGTTTTGAGTAATTATACAGTGCCTTGAGATATAATAATTTGGAAGTATTATAATATTTTGCAAATGTTATAAATGATTAAGAAGGTGTTATAACTAATATTTTGAAAAGAAATTAAAAGTTTTGAGGTTAAGTTTAATATTATTTAAAAAGTGAAATGAACGTTTTGGTAATATATATATGTATATGATGCCCAAAAGGAAAATGTCCTGAAGTAAAGATTATAATTTAAAGTAGTGGGTGAATAATATTTTTTTGAAATGAGGTATTATATGATGTTTTGGTAAAAGATAAGAGTAGTTAGTATGAGGCTACACTTATTTCTTAAAAAGATCTTTTGGTTATATTTGAAATAAGAATTCATATGTATATTATTTTGGTTTAGAAATAAGGTATTTTGAAAATTTGTAATATATATAAGCTGTTTGCTAAAGAAATTTATGTGTAATGCTTTTGGATTACTAGGCATAGCATATTATAGTTTAAATGAAGATTAAAATTCATAATTGTATTGAACTGTAGAGTGATATAAAACTTATATATATATATATATATATATATATATGAGTTTCCAATTTAAGAGAAGGTTGAAATAAAAGAATAATTCATATATAATAGGAATGAATTGTTGAGTGTTGAATACTTGTGTTTTGTGAATAAAAATTATTTTTTTCTCAAAGTATTACTTTATATAATAATAATGGAGTATAAAAGTCCTTTTAAAAAACACAAAAATATTTTTTTTATGGAATAAATGTATTAAGGAAAATATCTAGTAAAGACATTATGTATCAGAATATATTTTAAGTTTTGAGTATAAATGGAAATTTTTTGAATAGGTATTTAAGATGAAGTTTGGTAAGGCAAAATATTCTAAGTAAAAGTGAAGAAAATCCTTTTTGTTTATATATATAACTTCTTATTAGAAGTTGGCCTTTTAAATTCTTGAATTTTAAAGTATGAAATTGTAGCTTGAAAGAAAATAAAAGGTTGAGCAATGAATTGGATTTTTATGAATTTTTCATTTTGATGGAAAATAATTCTTTAAGAAATTAATTTTTTGGTGTTAAAATAATTTAAACTGTGAAATTTATAATATTTATACAAAGGAAATCTTTATATTATTTCACATCCTAATTTGTGAAGAGATATTAAGTAAGTTGAAAGTTTTAAACACTTAAAGGGTTTAATATTTAAAATGTATAAGATGTTATATTAAAAAGAGATGTAAAACATTTGTATAAGCTAATTTCCAAGGTTAAAGTAAGAAAATATTTAAAGGTAAATACTTTTGCAAATTGACGTATAAAGTTTGAAAGAATGTTATACATTAATGAAGTTTATTTAAAAGTGAAGAATGGAGAGAATTTAACTTACAACTATATCTAACATAAATTACATGTCTTGTTTTGAATGTGAATTGCGATAGTTTTTGGTTGCAAATGATTGAATTGATTGAAATACAATTGTATGATATAGTTTTCGTTGGTTGGTGTTTGAAATAGTCGAAGTGTGTGTTTCAAATATTGGATTAAATTCGATTGTCGATTATGAAGTTGTAGGCATGTGGGAAACCATCAAAATTCAATTGATTTTTGTAGTTAGATTTCATAATGGTTGTGCATTGTTTGTGTGATCGGACTTAGCCAAAAAGTGACTCGGATCATTAAAATAGCACTTTCTTTGATTAGTGATATTTTTTGAAGAAATTTAACTTAGAATTTCCAATTTCGGCCGATTCATTGTTTGAATTTGTTTTGAATATTGATGAATGTTTTTGATGGATGGTTTTTAAATATTTCTAAAATTTTCAAAGGTGATTTCACTCTTTTTCTTGATTTTGGGAAGTTTGTAAAATAAGAGATGAAATTTTATATTGGAAAGTTTCTTAAAGTGGAATTTTTTTACATTATTTATGAAGTGCAAAATCTTTTTCTTTTAGAAAATCATTTGGAAGAAGACTTAACTAAGATGAAGTGCCTTGAATCTAAGAAAGTCATTTTTAAGTTTTATTTTAAAGAAATTTCTTTTGATAAAAGAAGATTTTGAGATTAAAATTAAGGATAATGGTACTCATTTAGCTTTCATAATTGGTTTTCCACTAAAATGGATTAATCTTATAAATTTTGAGTTTTCAAGAAGTGGATTTAAAATTTAAAATATCTTTGGAGTGATTTAATTTTACTCAATATTAAGATTTTCAAGATAAGTAGTTGATTAGAAGAAATTAAAAACTTGGAAAGTATTTTGATTTAATTCTTTGGATGTTTAATATTTTGGATTTACTTATCCTTATGCATCAATTATTCGAGTGATATAGGTTAGGTGTTTTAACATTTTGAAAGTAATTAAGGAATTTAGAAATTTGTAAATGCAAATTTTTGATTGTGTTCTAAATGTCGTGAGTTTTTGGAATATACTTCGTACCGTGGAGATTACTTAGAAATTTTCCAATTTTTTTTACATTTGGAAAATAATTTAATTGTTTGCGCATATATTTACCCTCTAAATGAGTTTGTGTAAAACTCATAGTCCATGATAATATACATCGAGCAAGGAAGATAGTTCTAAGCTCAAGTAGCCATCGATGAAGGGTATAATAATTTCTTGGATTGCTCTATTTATACTTGATGGATTGATTATTTTCTGTGTAGTGTATATTTTAAAAATGAATATATTACTAATAATATATATGTTATAGAATTTTCTCTGAAGTGGAATTGCGGGGATGCAATTTCTTTAAGGGAGAGGGAGTCTGAACAACCTTGATTTTTAGATTTAAATTTAATAAGATAAATAATAATTTAAATTAGGATTTTTAAATGGAAATTTGAATTTATCAAATATCAAATATTAAGTAATCTTTTTAAAGTTAGGACTTGGGGTTGTTTCAAAATAATTTATAAAAATTTGATTTAGTAATTAAGAAGATATAATAAATGGATTTGTAAATTCATTAGTTAAATTGTGTAGGACAATTATTTTATAATTTGTTAAGAAGTATGAATTAAAAGAGAAGTGAAAATGAAAATAAAAGAAATAAAAATTCTTTCCTTATTGAGTCTATTAGCAACCCAAGCCCATTTAAAAGAAAAAAAAGAGAAGTTTTATTTTCATCTCCTCATTATCTTGTATGAACTAAAATTCAAAAAAAGAGAATCAAGTTTTCCTCTTCAACCCTAGGCAAATAAAACCCTAAATTAATTCAAATAAATTCTCGGGAATCATAGGAAATTCAAGGTAATGGGTTTAGACTCTATTCTATCCTTTAAATTCTTCGATTTCAATTTTTACAGTAGTTGATTCTTATATTTGTTCCTTACGTGTGTTGAGTTCTTGGGTTTGGCTGAAATAAGGAAGGCTGGGATTATTTTAATCGTTTAAGATAAGAACAAAATGAATCAAGGTGAGTAATTCTCACCGCTCTCTCTGAATTTGGTTGCATGTTTGTTAGATTGATTTAATCGATAATTTATGGTGTTAAATTGAATCTATTCGCTGTTGTTTGAAACCCCTGCATGCTGAAAGTTTCAGTCACTTATACTTTAGAAAATTGATATTCTAATTGAAGTTATGATGCCATATTTGAATTATATTTGATGCATGCAAGCTTGAATTCTTTGTATAGGACCCAAGAAAGAAGTGGATGCCCATTTTTTGCCTTGTTTGATGTTGGTTGTTTCTATGCCCTTAGAAGACTTATTGTAGCATATATTGGTAGTAATTTCAACTCATAATTTGTTAAATAAAATGTTTTATAAACATCTAGTTGGAAATGTATTATTTAAAGCTTATAAACTTTCAGGGATTTCGAATAACTATATACAAGTATATACGTTTTCAATTTTGGGTTATCAATTTAGATTTCAATTACTTTCCTGTGGTAGCAACCTTGAGCTAATTCGACTCTAGGCAAAATACTTTGGTTTGCCAATTTTTCTTTCTTCCTTTTTTCTTTTGATTGTTTACTATGATTTCCTTCTTCTTGCTTTTGAAATATTATTTCCCGAGTTGAATTTCATTCTTTCATTGATCATTTATATTTGAAAATAAATCTAAAAGTTGTATTCAAATAGGTTTGATTTACAACTACAAAACTAGTTATATTACGACATATTATTTAAAAATCACTTTTAGAGTTTATATTATATATATATATTATTTACTCCGAACTCCGGTTTCGAATTATGGTTCCAAAGTATATTTACAAATGCTTAAAAATAAGATTATTATAGAATTTTATAATCATAATATTTGAAGTAAACTATATATATATATGTTTGGATTTTAAAATATGTATATACGGTAGTATACTTTATAAACCTATCAACTCTATGGATCTTTATACAACTATGTATATATATAGTAAAGTTGATACCAATTTCAAGCATAGCTTATTATATCCATGGATAGAATATATATATATATATATAGTGGAGTAACAAAAGGGTTACAAATTTAAAAGAAAAGGGTTTGAAAAGATATAAAGTATACCGAAAAGTATTTCATATGTTTGAAAAATCGAAACATGCGCTTTATAAATAATTACTTCTCTTTAAATAATATATTGAAATTTGCCTTTGGGTTATTTATCCTTTCTATAGGGTTTTCTAATGACTTTAAATTATTCCTTTCATGCAAATTACTCCTTCTATAAAATAAGAACTCTAATTAAATGGTTTAGTAGTACAAGTGGTATGGAACACTTTGTATTACTTTATCGCTTAATTCTTTAGCTCATTAGATAGAATATTTTACTTGAGTGAAATTTACTATCCCTTAGTAAATATTCAAGTGTCGCCAAGTGATAATGGAACATTAGTGGATATTCGAGTGATTACCATTGGAAAGTATATAACACTTTTTGATTAAATAGTAACTTAGGGAAGCATTCTATTTCTATAGTTTGCCATATACGTTATGCACTTCTTTGCTTGACCTTATAGGCTAGTTGTTCGCCCTAGTAGTTGACAGCGGGATTGCAACCCGAGTTGTGGTATATTTTCAGTTATTAGCTTTATACCACAAAGATCAGCAGTCAGTACAATGGGCTAAAATTCGATGTCGTAAATAATTTCATCACTTGTCAGTAAGCGCGGCACCTCACAAGTACATTAGTAGGTAGAATACATATTATGAGGATCGGGTATATCGATTGAAGGAGCTTAGTAGTTCCATTCCTTCTTGGACTCTTGGAGCTTTTCATACCGGTCTCCCTTTGGAAGAGAGCAACTCACACTAAGAATTTTCTTATAGTCAAGATATCTATGGGATCAGTTATTTTTCCCAACTTACTTCATGCTTTTCTTGTGTTTTTGACTCACTTTCATGCTAGTCCTAGATTTTTGACTCGCTGTCGTACTAGTTTTTTGATTTTGACACTTTCATGCTAGTCTTGTTGCTTTGACTTGCTTTCATGTTAGTCTTTTGGTTTGACTCGCTTTCATGAAGTCTTATATTTTTTGGAATTTGACTTTCTTTCACGCGGTCTCTTTTATCCTTGATTTCTAGGTTTGTGTCTTTATCATAATATCTGAGATGATTGTCATTGATAGACATGAGATGACTTTATGACATGGTGGTTTGCTATTGATACCTTTTTATTAGATCTGCAATATTATATAGTTATTATTATACCATGAGTATACGTGTTTATTATGTAATCTCACTAGTATATTTAGAGATAGTCTGACCCGTTTATTATTTTCATAATACCCGGGTCGGACCGAGACTTATCAGGTACAGGGATTTAGTTACATTAGATGTTGGGCTAGTTTTAGAGATAAATATAATATATGTATCATTTTGTCCTAGTCTTTATATATATATTCTATATGACTTTTGTATGAGAGTTAGTGACTTGTGAGGTATATCTGTACTTGTCTATCTATTGAGCTTGGATGTATATATATGTGAGTTTAGTACTCTCCTTTGTAGACTCACCTTATGTTATGTGAGATGATCTGTATTATATTTTTCCACTACGTTCTGTGATTCTGTATTGTATATTATATGTTGTATTGTTCGGTTCTTTATTAGCCAACGTGTTTATTTTTTTGTGCCGAGACTATTCACGTCTATATACTGTGTTATGAAATAAAAGAGGATGTGATAGTGTTAGCCCAAGGGAATAGACATGAATGGTTGCTTCTATCTAGCCTTATTCTTCATATTACTCGACAATATTACTTGTAATATTCCTGGGTAGTATGGATCTAGAGGTGGAGAGTTACATTGTAAATCAACATAGTTTAATAATTAACCCACTTACCTCTTAACGCTTCCTTTTCTTCCTAGCTCACCCTTGATCTCCTTTTCTTCTTTATTCGGCTGTTTTATCTTCAATTTAATCTTTATTTTGTTTTTGTTTTAGTATAGAATTTTTGAACAGACTAAGAAATTTGGAAGAGGCGCAGAGTAGACGTACCAACGACTATTAGGGTTTCGAAGAAATAAAATAAAAGAGTGAAGGCTACGTCTACTTTTTTAGTTTCATGAAATAACGTCAGCCGTTCGATTTAGTTTTATAGAATTCGTACCATTCAACCCAGGCTTAACCACTGGTCGATCGGCCCATTGGGGGCGGTCGACCGGTCCATTAGGGGCGCTCGACCGGTCCATTGGGGGCGGTCGACTAGTTCCGATAAGGCTGTCGACCAGTTAGTGTTACTTAATTTAATATTAACTTTCCATTTATATATTGTTAGTCATTTTCATTCTCAAATCTTTCAACATTAATACCTTTTCTATATGAACACGTATTAGAAAACTTTATATATTAAAGTTGTCCAGAAAATCACATGAACACAACGTGTAAGTTTCGTAAACAAATTTCGACGTTTGCTAAAATTTCATTTTTATCTTTATTACTAACTAATTAATAAACTTTCGATTAATTTTCATGGTGTGTTACATTCTCCCCCCTAAAAGGTCTCATCCCTGAAATCTCCGAA
This sequence comes from Allium fistulosum, assembly GCA_030737815.1. Lineage (NCBI taxonomy): Eukaryota > Viridiplantae > Streptophyta > Magnoliopsida > Asparagales > Amaryllidaceae > Allium > Allium fistulosum. The sequence continues at coordinate 848,014,467 of CM060903.1, forward strand.
GATTAAAAAAAATGCAAGTTGTATATTCAAAAATCAATATCTACAATCATCTACTCAACCATCATCCATTCGCAACCATTGTTGTAACGACTCGTAATTTTCGATAATTAAAAATATTAAATTAAATAATATTTTGGTATTTAACAATGGAAGAAATTAAAATTTGTGATTTATTAATGAGAAAAAATAACTAGAATATGATTTAATAATGTTAATTCAATTTAATTGAATGCTATTTTAATGTAATTGAAATAACTATAAAGTTAAATTGGTTAGAAATTGTAAATAAGGAATTAAACTGGTAATTAATGGAATTATTGAAATTTAAATATTGCAATTAATATGGTAAAAGATGATAACTGTAGACTTTGATGTAATAAAACATAAACCAATGTTAATTGTATCCATAAGGTGATAGTTGATTGAATAATAAGATGAAAATCAAAATAAATAAAATTATTAAAAATTAAAATTGTAATTAATGAATTTATTTCAATTGAAATTGAACACTGTAATTAGTGCAATATTTAACATTGGATTTGACGTGGAAATTTATTTTAAAAGACTATAAATTACTAGGTACTCAAAAATGATAAAAATTGTTAATTATTAAATTTGAATTTAAAAGTAATTAAATCAATTTGATAATAATTTATTTAATTAATGTGAAAATTAGCCATTTTGGCCACTGTCTCGGATTTGGATGAAATCAGTTTCATCGAATCTGTAACAGTGAATTATTGTAGGATTTCAAGTTTCGTAGCGATCAGACTTGTCGTTTGGCCGTGCGAGCTTGAAACGCGTAGAAATCAATTTAATGTATTCAATTAAAATAATCTGATTTTAAAAGCTAACTTCTATATACTTTTGAATTTGGGATTGAAACTAGTTCCATTGAGTTTAAAAATATTGAAAACCTATATTTCGATATATTGGATGACCCATTTTCGTTTCGGGAACGAAATGGGCTTTTCAGATCATTGTTATCGTTTCAATCCAAATCGATCTGGTCCATCCTTTTCTATTTCAGCTCTGCCTATATATAGGCTATTATAAACCCTAGTTGTTTCTTATTTCTTATTTCTATATGTATCTATTTATTCAATTATCTGCTACTTCTTCCTTCTTCAATGGCCGCAGATCCAAAACTCTAATTCAATTTCAAATTCAAATCGAAAATCAAACTCCTCAAAACTATGTCATATTATATATCATTGGAAAACTCTCGACATATGCAATCTATTGCAGCAATTTTTTTTGATTTGGTGCATTGTTTGACCGAAAATCAAGGGAGAATCTCGACCGTCCATTTCTAGAGTTTACGATCAAACGGTGGATGTCGACCGTTTGACGATCGGAAGGCGGCGTTGGGAAGAGGGGGTCGAGCAGGTTGTAGATCAGGTGTCTGTTTGTCTCTAGGTCATCGAAGTTCACCAGAAATGTCGATAAAGGCGCGATAGAGGTGGAATGATGGGCTGAGGCGGAGGCTTCGACGCTGGCATGAGGGAGGTCGACTAGGAGAGGGGGAGACTTTGGCGTTGGTCGATCGAGGTGGAAGCTTGTGTAGGTGGCGTGATTTCACGATGAAGGTGGCGGTTGTTCATTGATTTCAGTGTGCTCGCGTTTTTTAGCAGGCTAGGGCTTCGTACACAAGAAAGGTGATGCTGTGTTTAATTCCATTTATTATTTTATTTATATTATAATATGAATCGTATATCTTCTAATCATTATAGCTTTTTCATACGAACTCGGATTTGGACGCGGTTTTCTCCATTGCGATCGTATTGAAATTCCGGACATTATGGAACTAATGTGGCTGCATTCTAAGACTGTTAGATTTTCGGGCTTAAATTAGATTTTTAAATCGATGAGAAATCAAAGGTGGGTGTTTTAGTCCACTTACGACTATTAAACTATCTTATGTTAGTTAAATTAACTTTATATTGTGATTAAAAATTTATTGATTGTTGTTTGGTATATTTAAATTATCATTCGGGTCTAATTTGAATTTATATTGAACTAAAATTGCTATTTTATTTAATATTGAATTTAAATTTTTAATTAAATACCTGGTGATGATAACAGTTAATTGTTGTGATTATTGGCTGATTTGAATTATGATTGTGATGAATGTTTAATCGTTGATATTTGGATGATTGGATATTATATTATTTTTATATATTGTTATCACATTGCAAGTTCCCTTAGTTATCAATAGGAAATCATTATGGGTTGAAATGATACATACCCTAATGGTCTTATAGATTAGGGAAAAATCATTATGGGTTGAAATGATAGACTCGAGCGACTTTATGGATTTTGAATTTTAACTCGGGATTGCGGGTTGAAATGATATATACCCGTAAATTCAAATTTATTATGGGTTGAAATGATATATATCTGTATCACTTGACCATGGGGTAGAAAATTATATACGGACACTGGATTGGTTAAATTAAATGATTTTTTAAATCCTAAATTTTTGGATCTAGTTAAATGACATTTTGAAGAAATTTTATTTATATAAATTGAATTATTTTCAAAATTCAAGCTTTAAATGTTGAAATTGGAATTGGTTTAAATGAATCATTTACAGAATTGAAATTGAAATTTAAAGTTGAATTTTGAAATATAAATGGAATTTATCAAAATTTGAGTTATTATAAACGTTTGAATATTAACTTTGAAATCTATTGAATTTGAAGTGGTTTAAACTTTTAGTTCAAACCTGGATTTGAAATCGATATATTGAAATGGTTTAATGAGAATCTGAATTGAAAGATTCAAAATTGAGTTTTGTTGATTTGAAAGCTGGATATGGTCCAGATTTATTGAATGGAAGAAATAGTTTAATTTGATATTAATTTGAAATTAATTATTCTAATATAAATTGTTTAAAGATATATTATTTTAAATTCGGATTTATTTAGATTTCCAAACTATTTTCTATATAAACCATTTCCAATAATCAAACCATTTTATATTAAACTATCTATTTAAATTATTTTAATCTATTTAAACTATTTTAATCTATTTTAAACTATTTTAATCTATTTTAATCTATTTTAAACTATTTTAATCTATTTTAATTTATTTAATCTATTTTAAACCATTTTAAACTATTTTAATCAATTTTAAACTATTTAAACCATTTAAACTATTTTAAAGCTATTTTAAACTATTAAACTATTTTAAACTATATTAAACTATTTTAAAGCTATTTTAACTATTAAACTATTTTTAAGCTATTTTAAACTATATAAACTGTTTATGACCATCCAAACTATTTTCTAAATTTCAGACCGTGCAAGGTTGAATTGTTTATATTTAAATCTTTGATTTAAGAAGAAAATGGTTAAATGATGTTATAACTTACATTGGAATTTTAAATGATATTTTCTGGTGAAATGGCATATTTTGAGTAAATATGATGGTTTTAAAATGAGGAATATTTTGAATTAAATATATATTTTGATATGATGGTTTAACATATTTTGTGGTTATGATTTAAAGTGAATATGATTTCAAAAGTGATATGATTTTGAAGTGAGTATGATATTTTGATATCAATTATGAATCGATGTTGGAAATGTAAAAGAACCAACCGGTGTGAAATAAGCATTTGGTTGTTAAAGAGACCGGGATTGGATATTGTCATACTCTTTACCAATACCGAAAACCACTTTAACAACTATGTACGTAGTGGAGAATCCAGAATGAAGTAGGATGGTTTGGCGTACGATTCTATATGAGGTATTAACGTAGCCCTGACTCCCTCGGGTCAGCTTGATGTGACTAAAACAGGAGTCACGCCGGGCCAAGTGAGGTCGCACCTTCGATCAGACATGCTTCTTCGATATCATATTTATTACTTTGTGATTGATTTGGTGGCCACCCCTCAATTTGATTTTGGGAGTGTGTTCCGAGGTGGGTGGTAGTAGCTGCTATGCGTTACCACCAGTCCGGATCCGCAAAACGGTAGTATCCTACCATGTGCATTGCCTCGTGTGCCTTGCCACAGGCCTTATCGTGCCCATTACGAGTTTGGTTTGTGCCGTACCTATGGAGTGCTCACTGAGTAAACCACCGGTTTGGCGGAGCTTACAGTATCTGTATAGATTACAGGAATATATAAAACTGTGCCAAGCTCGCTTCTCTACGTACTAGATTCAAGCCAATCACCTACTACCCCATCCTCCCGTGGTGGAGGAAAAAGGAAAGGAGTGGGTCAGACAAAAGTCTGGTGAGCAAATTATATTACTAATATATGGTGATCGCATGTAATTGACTTCATTTATAATCTATGTAACTTGGGGTGTCAAGCTTGTGTTGTGAATTACTTACTAGGGTTGGTCACAATAACCTAAGAAATATGGTTCTATATACATCTACACCCAAACATCTTATGGAGGTTTATATTTAGGGGTCGAAGAACAAACCGAACCAGTAATCAACAGTGGATCAGACAACTGATCAACAACGGATCAAACTACTAATCTCTATGATTGCTCCTAACATAAAATCTCATAAAATATCACACTTGGGATTACATTACCCAAAAAATGACTACACATATCATACTTACACATTGAGAGGATCCAACAGTGCTAACTTACGTTGAACTAAACCGGTTTGATTTAACTGATGGAAGGAGTCAAAGATGACTTAGGGTCTACTGAAGCATCCGTGTCCAATAACTTAATGGTAACACTACTTATTGCACCACATCGGGCGTCCACCAATAGTATCATGTCTTAATCATCGTATGCACTAAGGAACCTCCTATTAGTGTCGGACCATGCACCGCATCAAACATTCACCAACAGCATCGCATACATCGAGGAACCTCTTATTAATGTCATGTACTGAGCACATCCTCGCTATCAAACCACCTAATCCCATATATCAAATTCACAGAATAAATAGTGTCCATGTCTAATTTTCCATATACACGTCTACCTTAGTCACGTAGTATTCAAAAGTCAAGGATTAGGGAACTAAATTCCCCTACTAATATAACATATATACTATTATATATATATGTATATATTAATACACACACACAGATATATATATATATATATGTATATATATGTATATATATATATGTATATATAAACCTGGGCCATAGGCCGAGGTTCAACCACCGCCTGAAATTCGTTAACCAGTCGACCGCCTGCTACCATAGCGGCCGACTGCTTACCATCGATAGACTATGGTAAGGCATCGACTGGTCGGGTTTTCTTTCAACGGTAAATTATATTATTATTAATATTACTTTCGTTAATTAAATCATAATGTTAATTTATTTTAGCTTAGTCGATTTCCATCCAGTTTTTCATACTATGATTCGAACAATTTGCACCTATAGTTTGTAGTTTTGTTTACACGGTTTCAGCTTATTAATTTCATAATTATATATGTATATTTACATCTTAGAATCAGTTCAAGGTGAAATCAAAAGTGCGTATACATATTAAATCTCATATTCAATTCAAAGTGAATAAAAGGGTATATCCATTTTAAAATCAAGTTAAATAAATTCAAATCTAGTTCTTCTTTTTAATTAAGTTAAATCAAATAGAGGTTACATTTATACGATTTAGACTTTCAAACTCTATATAATTGCAATTTACTGAATAAATAATCTTCAAATTAAAATCTTTTATCTCAAATTTAATTCATAAAACTTCCAGAACAAATAGAGATATAAATAAACCCAATTACTTGTAAATCAACATAGTTCAATAATCAACCCACTCAATTCTTACGCTTCCTTTTCTTCCTAGCTCGCCTTGATCTCCTATTTTTCTTTAATCGTTAATTTTATCATCAATTTAGTCTTTATTTTGTTTTTGTTTTAGGGAAGAATTTTTTAAAGAGATTGAGAAATTTGGTAGAGACACAGAGTAGACGTACTGACAGCTATTAGGGTTTCAAAGAAATAAAATAACAGAGTGAAGGCCATGTCTCCTATTATAGTTGTAGGAAATAATGTCAATCATTCATTTTAATTTTATAAAATCAAGGTCGTTCTTCCTAGGCTTACACTAGTGGACTTTGACCATAAATCGACAGGTCTATTAGAGGCAGTCAACGGTTAAGGGTCAATTGGTCCCAATAAGGCTGTAATCGGTTAATGTTACTTAATTTAATATTAACATTCATTTCATACATTGTTAATTATTTTTTCTCAAATCTTGAACATTAATAACTTTTTCGTATGAGCTCCTATTACAAAACTTATGAAAGTTGTCTAGATAATAGCCACAAACACTACGGTGTAAGTTTCGTAGCCAAATTCTGACCTTTGCTAAAATATCAATTTTACCTTTATTGCTAATTAATTAATAAATTTTTGGTTAATTTTTGTGGGATCTTACATAGAAAATGCAACATCATCTTATAGTCATCCCCTTCCTCGAACCTCCGATAAACTTCTCATTTTTCTTTAATGGAGTCCTGATATGCTCCCTACTATACTCCAACAAAGCATTAAAACACTATATGTACTATGCCGGTGTCATCTCTCCCTACTTCAATTCTAAAACCTCCCAGCACAAGGCACTCTTCTACGATTCAGGGATAAACTAAACCTAGAATCACTCCTTAAATTAATCCAAAGTAATCTCCTCCTTTGGAGTCATAAATTCCATTTCCTTCAACCAATTCAACGCATCTTCTTGAAGCTAACGAGGATCCAACCTTCTTTTCTAATCATCATCATACCCCATATCTCCAAAGATACTCACATGCCTTTAGCCAGTTCATTTCTTCCAATTAAGGCTCCTTTCAAATAAACACCTTTTCTTTGTAATACTTATTGTCTTGATTTATCGTAGAAAAGTCTCATCTAATAATTGTCCCAGCTCACCAATGTCAACTAGTTGTATCTTCATCATTTTCATCATATAATGGCAAAAAAGAGCATTCATATCCATTGCTCCAACTTCCTGGGCAGGTTCTTGAGAACCAATCTCAACATTAACATTTAGGGTTGTCTCCCCTCCTACGCCATTAATATGCATACTTGCAGTTCCCCTATTAGCATTTATCCTAGCACCTCCTAAAATTAATCCTCTGCTTCTAGTTCCCACTCATGCTTTCTATGTAAGCAACCACTCGTAGAAAACAAAAATAAAGAGAGTGGAAGCAATAATAGAGGGATAGATTGGCAAATCATAGAAACCTTTGTATTTTAAAGTGAGTGGAAAATGGTTTTAAAAACGAGCTTTGTATTAAAAGTAATGTTGAAATCGTTTTTGTGAAAGAGTTTGAGTATTTACTACTAGTATAGAAACCTTTGTATTTTAAAGTGACAAATCATAGAAACAATTGTAAAAACAATCTATCACCAAAAATCCACATTTCAATAACGTGAAATAAAACCATGGAAATCGATATCAAATCCATCAAATGGAAACACCAAAAATCCAGAAAAGAAGTCATCAAAGTCGGTATTGATTGACAATAGCTATTCGGATCGTCAAAGATCGATAAAAATTGGAAATCCACTCGAAATTAGGCAAATAGGCAAAAAATAACAGAACCAGACGTCTGGTAGGTTTAACCAGACGTCTGACCTTGGGTTCTGGAAATTTATAATTTTTTTCTCCTTTTTCTTTTTATTTCCTGAAGCCTCCCAGACTTCTGGTTGGGTTTAACCAAACGTTTGGTCCTGGGCTCTGGAAATTTATTTTCGTTTTTTATTATTTATTTTTTCTCAGAAGCCCCTACCAAACGTCTGGAAATTTCAACCAGACGTTTGGTTGCCTGAGCTGGGCAGAAATTGCCTAGGCCAATGATGGCCAAATCAATTCGAATGCGATCGGACGAGCGATGGAGGCTAGGGATTTATGCCAAATGACAACCCAGCCCTATAGGTTCTTCAATACACCCCAAATAACATGTCCAAACATCCATAGTAGGATTTTCATAAATTTTGACTTCAAAACCAAAAATTTAAAAATTCACCAAACCAATTCAAATCAAAAGCAATTGAACATGAAATAGATGCTAGGAATGCATACCTAACAACAATGAAAGCTTTAGACATAGATGTGAGTTCAAGAACTCAACTTTGAATTCGAAAACAACAATTGAGAAGCTCTAAAACAAGGAAAGATCAACTCCACTTCAATCACAACTCTAGAAGCTCCAATCTATGATCATATGCAAATATTTCCTAAGTTAGGTTATAGGAAATTATGAAAATTGCAGAGGGATTGAGATGGAGAAGATGAAGAGGATGCTTACCTAAGCTTCTCTTTGATTTTAGAACTAGAACTTGAATTCCTAAGATAAACTAGGGCTTAGGAATTTTAGTTTCCTCTTCCCACCATTCTTCCTAGGGCTTAAGTGTTAGGAATTTAGAATATGGAATGAATGAAGAGGAGTGTAGTGGGAGCTATTAGGTAGAAGAGTTTGGGTCTCTTATTGGGTTAATGGGCTAGAACCCAACCCAAAGCCTAATTGAAAATACCAAGATCCTAATCAACTCCAAACATATCGATGTTTATACTTAAACAAGTTATAAACGTTTTTTAAACTCAATGAAAGTGGTCTCAAGTCGAGATTCAACTTTTTACAAAAAGTCACATTTTGGAATTTAATCCACCTAAGGATGCTATATTTAAATAAAACATTTAAATATATAATCGTAAAACTACGGGTTGTTACATAATATAATAAAGGAAGTTAACTGTAGAGTATGAGAATAATAAGATGGAAACTTGTGTTTAATAAAATCGTAAGGTATTGGTTGATTTAATAATAAAAGTGTAATCAAAATAAAAAAGTTTATTTGAATTTAAATTATAATTAACTGGGATTTCATTACAGTTGTAATTGAACGCTGAAATTAATGTAATATTTAAACCTTGGAATTAACACGGAAATTTGAATTTCAAAAGATTATTAATTTCTGTGTAATCAAGAATGATGAAAATGGTTAACTATTAGATTAGAATTTAAAAGAGATCAAATCAATTTAATAATAATTTATTTAATTAACGTGTAAAATAAGTCTTTTTAGGAACTGTCTCATATTTCGACAAAACCAATTTCATCGGATCCGTAATAGTGAATTATTATAAGATTTCAAGTTTCGTAGCGATCAGACTTATCGTTTGATCGTGCGAGCTCGAAACGCGTAGAAATTAATTAATGGAATTTAAATGAATATAATTTGATTTTAAAAGCTAATTTCTATATACAATAGAATTAGGGTTTGAAACTAGTTCCATTGAGTTTAAAAATATCAAAAACATATATTTTAATATATTGGATGACTTATTTTCGTTTCGGGAACGAAACGGGCTTTCCGGGTCGTTGTTATCGTTTCAACCCAATTCGATCTGCTCCATCCATTCTTATCCATCTCTGTCTATATATAGGCTATTATAAACCCTAGTAGCTTCTTATTTTCATTTTCTGTGCATCGAGTTTCTATCTACATGTTCAATTATCTTTTCCTTCTCAATGGCAGACATTCCAAAACCCTAATTCCCAATTCCAAATCAAATCGATAATCAAAATTCCTCAAACCCTATCATATAATATATCATTGTGATGCTCTCGATGAACGTTATCTGCATCTGCAGTTTATTTATGCAATTGAGTCTCGGTTTGGCTAGAATTTGGCAAAGAAGTTTTGATCGTCCATATTAGGGTTTTGTTTTCAACGGTGGATCTTCATCAATACGATGATCGAAAGGTACAGGCTTGTAGAGGAGTAGGAGTAGTCATGATCCATGGTCTTCGTTCATCTCAGAAGTGCATGAGATCACCAGAATTGGCGAGAAAATGTAGCGGCGGCAGTCAAGCCTAGGCGGCGCCATTGGGTCGCGCGTGCGGCAAGGACGTACGGCCGGAGGAGGGCAATGCCGCGGTGGTGGCTGATCAGGGTGGAGGCACTCGTAGGTGGGTGCGGCGACAACATGAAGTGGCGGCTGTAGCGTGTCCATGTTCATGTTGTGCGCGATCGGTTAGGGTTAGAGAGATTTGAGTATTTATGTAATTGCCCTTCTATTTAATTTAATTTAAATTTTAAATGATCTAACATACATAACTTTTTCATACGAGCTCCGATTGATGCACGGTTTTTTCCATTACAATCATATCGAAATTTCAGACAACATGGTACTTGTTCAGTTGAATTTGGAGACTATTCAAATTTTGGGCTTTTATTGGATTTTAAATCGGCTATAAATCAAAGGTGAGTAATTTAACCCACTCACGCAATACTAAAGCTTCTTATGCTAGTTGAATTAAATTTATGAAGTGATAAGAAATTTATTGATTGTTGTTTGGTAATTTAGATTGTCATTTAAATTTAGTTTGAATTTATATTGAATTAAATTGACATTTGAATTAATATTGAAATTGAATTGCTAGTTAAATACCTAATATTGATAACCAGTTAATTGTTGTGATTTATTAGCTAGTTTGGATGTTGACTATGATGGATGTTAATTTGTTGACATATTGGATGATTGGATGTTTATTTATTTATTTTTATCCCTGTTATCAATTTGTATATTAATTGAAAGCATACAAAATGTTATTTAAATTATTTTGAATAAATTAAGAAATAGGTTGAAATGATATATACCTATGACACTTTGACTTGGATTGAAATGATATATATCCATCCTTGCAATTAAAATTGAAATAACTAATTACTTGGCCATAGGGTAGAAAATTATATACGGACACTAGATTGGTTAAATTAAATGGTTTTAAAAACCTTGAATTTGGATTTTGATTAAATAATATTATTTTAAAGGAAATAAGTGGTGGATTTATATAAATTGAATTATTGTAATTCAAACTTTGGAATGTTGGAAACTGAAATTGGTTAAAGGGAATTGTTTTAAAGAATTAAAATTGAAATGTGAAGTATCGATATATGACTAACATTTTGGAAATTGAATTAGTTTAAAGTTGAACCTTAAATTGAACATTGAAGTTTAATTTGATTTAAATGTTTTAGATCGGTAAATTGAAATTGGACTTGAAATTGATATAAATTGAAATAATTTAAAATAAGAATTGGATTGGAACTTAAATCATTATATGGAATTGTTGAATCAAATTTGAGGTTAAAAATGAATGTTTCGAAAATTGAAGTTATTTCGAATTGAAAGTGAAATCAAGTTAATTTGAAATAAAATTGAAATTGAGTCTATTGAATTGAAAGATTGGAAATCAAGTTTTATTAATTTGGAATTTGGATATGGTCCAGATTTGTTGAAATGGAAAGAAACAGTTTGATTTGATATTATTTTCAAAATAAATTATTTTTGATATAAACTGTTTAAAAATCTATCTTTTTAATATTCAAACTAATTAGATTTCCAAACTATTTTACTCTGTAGACCATTTTTATATCAACCGTTTTAAATCTTTAAATTATTAAACTATTTTATACTATTTATACTATTCAAACTATTTTCTAAAATTTCAAACTATGCAAAGTTAGAATATTTATATTTAAAACATTGATTTAAATGCGGATGTGGTTAAATGAAGTTATAACCTAAGTTGGAATTTGAAATGATATTTTCAAGTGAAAATGCATATTTCGGGTAAATATGATATTTTGAAATGAAGTGATATTTTTGAAGTGAATATGATATTTTAATATCAAATGTGAATCGGTTTGAAATGTAAAAGAACCAACCGGTGTGAAAAATGACGTTTGGTTGTTAAAGAGACTGGGGCCTCTTATTGGCATACTCTATGTCAATATTGGAACCACTTTAACAACTGTGTACGCTGTGGATGATAACTTGAATGTAGAGGTTGAATTGGAAGCGTTGTTGGATTTGAAGAAAGAGAATGATGATGGATGCCCCCGACAGTTGTGTCAATTTGAAATGACTAAAACATGAGTCATACCTGACCAATGAAGCTAGCTACCTCTAGCAGAGACACCTCTTCGTTTTACTATATTGATGTTGGCTTGATCGGTGCACCTTGATTTTATTTTTGGGGGTGTTGGATGCGGTGGGCTGTTAGGGGTTACCATCTGTCAGGAAATGCAAAACGGTAGTATCCTACCTTGGGCATCGCCTCACGTGCCTTGTCATACTCTTTATCCTTATTCGCGCACACTACGATTTTGTTTTAGTATGGTACCTATAGGGGACTCACTGTCTACCGACGTTACTGGTTGTGTTATATGACTTGTATAGACTACCTGCTTAAAAATGTGTTAAGGGGGATTAATGTAAAGCCTTAGCGCTAAGAAAAATATTTACTTTATTGATTAGACACTACATATATAGCGTATATTACTACATATAGATAGTTTAATGGACAATTAGGAGATGGAAAATCCCATAACATCTCTTATGTTATTGCTTGCACGTTATACACTGGATAGGAGATGTAAAATCCCGTAAACATCTCTGAAGCTATTACACACATATTTACTTGTTGTTGATTTAACTTACATAAGAAATTTTAGTTCTGTCTCGAGTGTTTTGTCTTTTCATTACGCTTCGGTCAGCCTGAGCATTTTAGTGTTTGAAGATATTATTTCTGGAGGACGAAGACGGAGTTTGGTATATTATATTATTAGTATTATTCCGCTGCATCATTATTGGTATGTTGTTGATTGTACTCTGATTATGTTGTAAAAATTGTTTAATCAAATGTATATTGTAAAACTACTTCATGAACTTTTTATTTGATTATTATATTATTTCATTCCGCTGCTAGATTCTATATTTTGTTTTCCCTCTTTCCTCTTAATTTCTTATTAAATCTCATCGACAATACTCCCTTTTGAATGGTTTGAGTTAGACAAGTGTGGTTTATTGTTGATTTAAACCGTCCAAAAAGGTGGGTCGTCATAGTTGGTATCAGAGCTTTGGTTTAGTAATACCTTAGCCTGTTGGGGTTAAGTCATTAGAGATTTGGTTAGCAATACCCTAGAATGAGTTTGAGTGTATACATACGAGAAAGCATATTTGTTAGTGTTATATAAAAATGTTTGTTATTGTGTTAATTTTTTCTGTTGAGTATTTATAAGTTTTAGTCGATACATAGGACGCTATGGCATCGATAGGGGTTTCTAAACACTTGAACAGTGTAGACGGAAACAATATTGTTTTGAAATAGGTAAATGAAATAATTTTACCTAGTAATTATGTTTTTTTATATATAAAAATTATATATGTATATATAATTTTCATAAATTGATTTTGTTACTTTTGTTGTGTTGGATGTTAATAAATGATATATTCAATTATTGTCATTTATTGTTTGGTTAGTCATGGTTTTTAGAACCATTAACTATTGTATGTTATAAGAAGTTGTAATTTTATAAATAAGGTTTATAAATTATAATTTACCAGTAAAATGAATATAAATTGAAAATTTGAGAACTTAGATTCCGGTGTTTGAATTTGGTTTTCAAAGATTTGAGAAAAATAGTATTAGTAGTATTTGGAAGTATTTGCAACTAGAAATGTCTTCAAAATGTTTTCAAAAGGAACTTGAAAGAAATGTTTTCAAAGAATTTTTGAAAGGAAACAACTTATGTACTCCCCTCTTCTATCGCCGGAAAATAATTTCGGTGATGACTGCGGCATCATCGACATTCATTTTCGAGTTTCAAAGTGAGAAGACCACTGTAATAGCTTTACTACACATTTGTCTGATAAACAAATTTTGTTTTAAGTTTCCTAAGTATGATTTGATATATTAAAAGATATAAGTATATATTATTTCAAGATGATTTGAAATGAAATCCGATATTTAGTTCTTAAGTTTTTCTTTTAATCAATGATTTTCAAACTATTGTAAATGAAATGAAATCTTGACTATTTTAATAAGTTGGAAACATTCAAATTGAAATCTAAATTAAAGGGTAATTGTTTAATGAAAATACAAGAGATTGAATTTGTAACGTGTAAATTAAAAGAGAATGGAATATCAAATAAGTAAAAAAAACTTAAGTAATAAAAATGTTCAAAATGGAATTATGTCCATACATAGATAATGGAATATCATACATGAAGGAAAAACTTAAGAAATAAAAATGTTTCAAAATGAAACTGTAAAGAAATTGGAGATTTGTCGCTTGTAAATTAAAAGATAATGGAAATTAAGGAGATGTAAACTATTTTACATTTTGTTAACTAAAATGAATAAGATAAACTTGTATAACACTCAGTTACATTCTAAAAACATATATAAAACTTATCATACGTGTTTAAAAAGTTGCAATGTTAAATATGAATATGTAATAGAATATTATACAAATAAAAGCTTAATAACAAAAATGCTTCAAAATGAACATATTTTTATAAATGGAAAATTAAGATGTACAAGAAATGTTATAAACATGAATTAATAATTTGAATTTTTTTACAAATTAAATTGAAGGGAGAATTAATTTAAAGGACAAAAATTTGTATATTTTTAGCCTCAAGGACACGACCTCAATATTTTAACCACAAGGACAAACATTTTCCTAAAAATTATTCATAAGGACAAACATTCTTTCAAAATTATTCATAAGGACAAATTTTTTTCCAAAACTGCTACCGAACTAAAAACTGATACCTAAAAACTGCTACCGATAACTGCAAACTGATACTTAAAAACTGTAAAAACTGATACCTAAAGAAAGTTGTCCTTTAGGCTAAAATACTAAAGGTCTGTCCTTGAGGCTAAAATACTGAGAAATTTTTTCCTTGACAATAATTTCCTATTAAATTGAATAGTAAAAAGTAAATACTATTTAAATAAATGATTATAAACCTAAGAAAATGACTGAAATGATTCATTAATGACTATTAATCAAGTTATATAAGTAAATGTGAATTAAAAAGTAAAGAAAAACTTAAGTATGAAATGTTTTATTAATGAAAATTAATATTAAATGAAAATCAAGTATATAGTAAAAAATAAATGTGAATTAAACTGCAATGAAATGTATGTAATACTTTAATAATAGATTCATTGATGATTTCAAATATTGAATGGAAAATAATTTATGTAAGTAAATGAATGTAAATAATAAAAGATGACCTTTTATGTATGAATGAGAATTGAAATAAATGAAAAGTAAATGACATAAAAAGAAACCAATAGAATAAAATTTGTAAGTTGGACGTAGACCATTTTATTCGCATAACAGTTTTGATCCAGATTTGAATACATGATTATGGAAATTCACACTAGTCCGAATTAGGATTTTTCGCTCGATTCTTGACGGCGAACATTTGATACAAATTTTTGATATGATTTTGAAGTTTTCTATCATATTTTATAGCTATGCAAGGAAAACAGATATTTCTAATCAAGGAATTGGATCAAAGTCCGCACTAGAGTGATCGAGTTAACAATACTAGTTCGAAAGTGAAATGTGTGTATTCAAGCAAGCGATTAGAATTGATATTGTGTATAAGAGATTTATGTACATCGTATAAATTTAAATAATATTTAAAATTCTATGTTATTGGCTTGTGGAAAGTTTAGGGAAAGGATACTTCTAATCATTTAAGGTTTTATGAATAATCTATTAAGTAATTATCTAAGGCTGTTGAGCGTAAGGTACACTTGATAGTTTATTTATCACCCTTGTACGATGGAAAGTTTTTAAAACTGAACAAACCATTAATATTGATTGCTATGGATGTATGATGGATTCTTTTGTTGCATATAATAGTCGTACTACTTCTGTTTGCATATGATTATTATATATTTGTGCTACTAGTTGAAACAACAAAAATATTACTCTTTTACATAGTTCTAACTCTTTTGGATTATGTAAGTAAAATACAGGTTTATGGAAGAAATTGTTGTTGCTTTTGGTTTCATAAATAAAGTTGTTTGCCCGACTAATAGGTACGTTTTCAGATTACGGTTTTTAAAACGGTATTTTATTGTTTTCCCATGGTTTGGGATGTTTATTATTGACATGATATGTATATATTGTATATATTGTAATTATTGACATTATTTTTTTTCGGATCTAACCGCGCAGAGGAGACTCTACCGAAATTTTCCGTGAATTTTAGGACTTAGAAATTTTTTAGTAGAAGTTGAATTATTTTCAAAATTTTCTAAACTTAATTATGTAAGTTAAATTGTTATAAATTGATTATTTTGAATAAAATATACCAAATTTTTTGATTCCTTGTTCCTTTTCGAGGATGAAAAGTTTTGAGTGAGGGAGATTGTAACGACCCCTATTTTTGATAATTAAAAATATTAAATTTAATAAGATTTTGGAAGTTAATATTGTCAGAAATTAAAATTTATGATTTATTAATGAGAAAATATAATAAGTTGAATATAATTTAATATTATTGTTTGAATGTTATTAACAACCGTTCTAATGTAATTTCGATCAATTGCAATAATAAAGGTAAATAATTTATATTCTTTGTTTGTAAACAATAAGTTAATAGATATGGATTACTAAGTTGTAACAATTGATTTATTCCTCATCTCATTAATTAATCCGTTTGAATATTGAATTGGTAATCAATAGAATTAAATGTAATTAAATATTGCAGTTAATATAAGAAAGGAAGTTAACTGTAGAGTATGGGAATAATAAGATGGAAAATTGTGTTCAATAAATTCATAAGGTATTGGTTGATTTAATAATAAAAGTGTAAATCAAAATAAAAGAATTTATTGGAATTTAAATTATAATTAACTGGGATTTCATTACAGTTGTAATTGAACGCTGAAATTAATGTAATATTTAAACCTTGGAATTAACATGGAAATTTGAATTTCAAAAGATTATTAATTTCTGTGTAATCAAGAATGATGAAAATGGTTAACTATTAGATTTGAATTTAAAAGTGATTAAATCAATTTAATAATAATTTATTTAATTAACGTGTAAAATTAGTCTTTTTGGGTACTGTCTCAGATTTCGACAAAACCAGTTTCATCGGATCCGTAATAGTGAATTATTATAGGATTTCAAGTTTCGTAGTGATCATGCGAGCTCAAAATGCGTAAAAATCAATTAATGGAATTTAAATGAATATAATTTGATTTTAAAAGCTAACTTCTATATACAATAAAATTAGGGTTTGAAACTAGTTTCATTGAGTTTAAAAATATCTAAAACATATATTTCGATATAATGGATGACCTATTTTCATTTTGGAAACGAAACGGGCTTTTCAGGTCGTTGTTATCATTTCGACCCAATTTGATCTGTTTCTGCAGAATATACTAGTGTATGATTTTTGTTTGATGATAATAAATATATGCACACAAACACACACATATTCGTTTAAATGTATTTTTTATTGTACTATTTTATTTTTCCACATAATTAATACAATATTTGTTGAATAAAATAAATAACTCGGAATTCGTATTTAAACAAATATTTTATTCAAACAAATATTTTATTACAAATTCAAATAGTACAAATTTAAGCTCTCACTATAGTTACACAATTCTAAATACAAGTTTCAATTACAACACAATTTTCACTATACAATTTTTACATACATATTTCACCTCACTACATATTCACTCGTCACTCATATTTGATCTTCAACTCTGTTCCAACCTATATTTAGCATCTGATCTACGTGCAAAATAAACATTGACGCAGTAAAAATTGAAAAAGAAATATTATTGAAGTGCACAATGAAGTGTGTGTTTGAAAATATTGTTTGCCTCGGTTATTTGGGTTGTTCGTCATCATTTTTTTAATTCATCTTTCTATTTCAAACTAGAATAAAAAATACGCGAACAACTTGTGCCATGCACAATGTATCACTGTACATGCCATAAAGTCGTGCACACTGATATACACTTGCTTGTTAAAATTGCAAAGACACATGAGCGCAAGGTAAAACCCAAGAAAAGACTGGATTCAACTCAGGTGCAATGCAAACACAAACCAAAACTAACCAAGGTCAGTCCAGGCAAACCATGTACCAAAGTGCACCAGACATGTACAAAGGATAAAGCAAGTATGACAAGCAGTGCATGGTGAAGAAATCAAACAACCAGTTCAAAATCAGTTTCTTTTTTAGAAGCAGGAACCACACAAGCAAAGCCAGCAAGGGAAACTGACAAAAAGGGGGCTAACACATCAGGATAAAACATGGCAGAAAGGAAATAAGAAACAATGCCGAATATTTACACCAACAGCCATGACTCGAACAAAACAAAACAGAAAGTGCACAAGACATAGTCAGGAGCAAGCAGTTATACATGCATAAATCCAAGTTCAGTTTTAGTACACTGAAGTGCACCAGACACAACAAGTCTAACAAGCACAATGACATGCACTTGGGTGGACAGAGCAAATAGCCATAGCAATCAAGTAAGAGCATTAAGCAAGTAAGGCACGAGCATACATATATACATGTCTGTACACACATGTATACACACATACATACATACATACATACATACATATATATATATATATATATATATATATATAGTGCCAACCAAACAAGTAAACATGCTCATATGTACATAGATATGCAAGCATTCAGGCAGAACACACATGAAAACAAGACCACCAGAATTGAGGGCAGAGATAAATGCAAGTGAACATGTGTAGTATCATCTACATGATGCTAAAACAATATTCATGGCACTGAATAATCAAGTGGCCCCAGTTTTTCAAAGAGATGTAATAAGCAAAGGCAACATGAGCATATAAATGAAGAAAATCAAGGTATGTGGGTAATTATCAGTAGCAGTTCGAGCAAAGTCAAGGGAATTCAATGAGAGGTAATAAGGAAGCATATTTCAGAAAATGAAATAGCGAAATGATGAATTGCACAAGTCGTATGCAGCAAAGAACGGAACCAGAGCAAAAATATTTAAGCATATTTGAATATATCAGTATATTTATCTCAAATTCAAATGCCAAGCGGTAATCGAAGGATGATCAAGTCAGAAATGAACAAATCATACTTTAGATATCGTTTGATCAAAGATCAACGCAAGTACTAAAATCATGAAGAATTCAAATCAAAACAACGCAAACGAAATATTAGGGATTTGATCCCTATAAATACCCAATTCATCATCGGGAAAATATAAGAGTTCAAAAATAATCACCGAAAGCATTCAAGAGACAAAAACATACCAAACTCGAACTCAAACCCTCTGGAACAATCGAAGAACACCGATCGAAGAATCGCAAAATCCAAATTCACCAGAATCGATCAACTCAACCAACAGAGAGGATTCGAAAGCTCCAAAATTGTTGAAGCCCAGATCAGAGACTCAATTAAAGGCAGACGATCTATTTTGAGGAATCATTGGCCTGAAAATCAAAAACCCTAATTCCAGATCGCAAAGAAACAAGACGACATGGATAAGCAGGAAGCAAACTAAAAGGGAAAATTTGTTTATGCTATTTTTAATGAGCCATATAGTTTTAGATATTAGGATGTTATTTATTATTTAGTTCTTTTGTTTGTTTTTAGTTTCTTTTTATTTTCAAACTCTAGTTTAACTAGTTGACGAACTACGGTTTTGTAGTTCGAGAATTTGCAACTCAATGGTTGAGTTGTGGTAGAGTTTTGAGCTTAGAGTTTGGTTAATCGAGTTAGTGGGTTTCGCAAGTTTATGTGTTTTTGTAAGCGTTTGATTACTTAATTTCTTTTCGAAACCTTAGGGGTAGCACGTAGGTAGGTTTTTGCCGAAGCTGGGTAAAACTGTGTGTGATCTTTGCTGCATTACTCTCTATTTTTATTTCTATTTCCACATTAATTTTTAGTAGACTCTATTCACCCCCTCTAGGGTGAAAACGATCCTACAAGTGGTATCAGAGCTAGGATCAAAAACCTTTTTATATTTTTTAATGGCTTCTTTTAATAATGTTTTTTCTGAAGGTCAATCCATAGCTTGACCACCCATGTTCAATGGTGAATATGCATATTGGAAAACTAGAATAAAAAGTTTTCTGAAAACCATAGATGCATGGAATATTGTTGAAACAGGATATAGCACACCAACAGTAATGGTAGTTAATCAAGAAGTTGATAAACCTATGGATCAATGGATAGATCTTCAAAATAAACTGCAAACTGCTAATGCTAATGTAACATCCCGTATTTTTAAGCCATTGAATTTGAACATTTAATTCATTTTAAATGTTTAACGTGGATATTTAATTGATTTTGAAATGGAGGGAATCAGATGCAATCAATAAAATAAGCTATAATTTTAATTTTAGTGATTCCGTTGAATTTGATTTATGGGGAAATAATAATTTAAATATTCGGAATTGAGATAAGGGTAAATCTGAATGTAAATAGTGATAAAAATGGGTTTAAAATTTATTTTGAGTTAATTGAGAGTAAATAGTGTGGTGGGAATTTTAGATGAATTGTAAAGTTGATAAATTTATATTTGGGATTTTATATTAATTTAAAAATGAATTTAATATTATTAAAATGCAATACAATCAGATTTTGATCTGGATTGAACCAGAATGATTTTAAATCTGGTTATACATTTTATATGATTTATTATTAAGTTAACAAAATTTTAAAAGTGAAATTTGAAGCGTTTTCGACGATTTTCAGAAATCGCCTGATTTAATAGACGAGTGAAAATAGCCTTCCGGGGCACGGTCTCGGAATTCGACGAAACCAGTTTCATTGGATCCGTAATAGTTAGTTATTATCGGATTTCAATTTTCGTAGCAATCAGAGTTGTCGTTTGACCGTGGCAGCTCGAAACGCATCGAAATCGATTTAACCGATTTAATTTTAAATTGATCATTTAATTCCGTATCTCGTGCATACGATCAAATTAGCTTACGAAACCTGTTCCATCGTGTCCGGAACACAGAAAAACCCTAGGATAGCCTGTTGGTACGTGAGGATTGGAGTTCGATACGTAAGTGATAAATTGAGTGGAACGAGAATAAAATAATATTAAACAATTATATAAATATACGTTTTCACTAAACGAAACCCTAAGATATTTCCTCAGCCGCCGTTTACAACATATCAATGGCCGAAGCTTGTTTTCGTTTCCATCCAATTTGCTCTCGATCTATTGATTTTTAGGGGAAACTCCCAACTGGAATGTCGTAGAGGGCGAGGGGATCTATAGATCCAACGGGTGATTTCGCGTGAAGTGATCGTTTGGAGGAGCTCTGGTGTCGCGTTCGTATGGGGCTCAAGCACGTATCACGTGCGATGGGGACTACCGAGCTCTGCGTGGCTCACGGCGGCGGTAGAGGATGGTGCGGCCTTCGATTTAGCAGGTCTTGATCGACTTTCGAGGATCTGAGGTGGAAGCGGCATATGGGTTTGGCGACGTGATTGGGTTCGTGCACTTTCTGAATCGCGTGAAGGAAGATGAAGCAGGAGAGGGAGAAGATGCGACCCTGATTTCAATTGTGTGATGAACGGCCAGGATTTTGAGGTTAAATAAAAATAAATAAAAATTTGTTTAAATTTAATTCAAACTTTAAAATTTAATAACTAATTCATACTATATCAGAATTCAACGAAATTCGCGACATTGGAATCACAGAAATGAACACTACGAGATGATGCAGTTCCGGAAGCATTCCGGGCAAGTAGAAATTTGGGTTAAATCGGACATCGTCCGGTTTAATTTAAATTTCGGACGCTCGCCGAAACTCAAGGTGAGTTTTCTCACTCACATCTGGATGCTAGACATTATAAATAATTGATATTTAAATATCTGTGTGGTTGATTGTCTATATTTGTGTTTATCTGTCTGGATTGATATTTATATTGTGATGTGCTAACATTTGTGATGCAGGAAGAAACAGGTTGGAGGGACCCAACTGGATTCCTCAAAATGTAGCAATTATTTATAGTTGATAGTCATACCTGTTTATATGTTGTGATTGATAAATCTGGAAGTTTAATTGTACTGTGAAATTGTTGTATAAAGTATAATCATAGAATTTAATTATAAATGGATAAATTGTGTTTTTACGAAATAAAATGATTTGTTAAATTTAGAATTTCAAAGAATAAAATTTGAAATCGGATTTGAAAAGAAAAATGTAAATTGGGTCAAATTGGGATTTTGAATATAATGGGAAGTTTATGAAATGGGTAAATGGAAAGTATAGTTTTCTGGAAATTAAATTTATGAAATTATAAATTGTTTAAAATAACGGTGTTTATTTTAATAATGACTAATGTTATCCGGAAATTAAAAATATGTTAAAATGGAGTTTCCGATTATAAATTAACAAGTTCAAATGAAAAATAGAATGTTTTGAAATGCCGTATTTCATTGGAATTTAATTAAGTGAATTGGAAATTTGGCTTCCATTGAAAATTCACCAAAATGTTTAAACTATATTTAAAAATGAATTTCCGGAAATGAAAAATTGTGATTTAACTTCGGAGGAAGTTATAGTTAAGGATGGAATTGGAAATTTATGTTGAAATCATAAATTGACTTGAAATAAATCAGTGGATTTATATGAAAGAGTACTTTGAAATGTTTTGAAACGGGAAAGTGTTTCCCTGGGAAAACCAAGTAAATGTTTATAAAAAGATTTTATTTAACTACGGTTAAGTTTTAAATCGTTTTAAAAAGTATTTTTAAGAAATCGTTATTTTTAAAGAAATAAATTAATAATTTTAATACCGTAATAATTTGGGAGTATATTATTAATTATTTTTACAAATGGATTATTTAAAAGTTGGTTTTAGCTTAAGCTGTTAAAATTAGCATTTTTCTTCTTATAACGCTATTTTGAATTTAGTTAAACTAAAACCCTTATTTTTAAATCAAAGTTTATGTGATAATAACTAGTTTTCTTCACATATTTTAAATTTATATTTTGAGTAAATAAATAGAAGTAATTTTCATATTTTAAAGTATATTTCAGTATAAAGTATTTTTAACTGTTTTAAATGCAAATTGTTTTATACTTGGTTATTCCCGATGGGAATAAAGGGTAAAGGATTTACCTTGTAAAGGAAGAGTGGAAAATTGTTTTCAAACGAGTTTTGAAAATGTGAAAATATATCTTTGAAAGATATTAAAGGGAAAGAATAAATAATATGGAGATTATTTATTGTGTGATGGATGTGTATGGATGTTTGTGAACATTAATTGATAGTTAAATCACCGACTATCAATATTGGCCAAATGCGCTGATCGTATCGAAGAGACCGGGATCGGGTTTCCGTATACCAGGATTCTAGGTCTGGAGACTCAAACACCACTTCGATCCGGTTTGTACGTTTCGTGTAACGTGTTCGGAGTCGAAGATGGAGCAGTGAAGTGCAAGGGCTAGTCGCTACTAATCCTGAGGATATTTCCAAAATGGATGTAGTAGGAGTAGTGCCTTCGGTTCCGTTCGGACCCGGGACGGACTTGTATGGACGAATGCTTTCGTGACATCGTCAGGTGGACGATGGGCATTCAAAGTGAAATGTTCTGTAAAGGTAACGCTAAGCCTCAAGCCTCATCAACCGGGAATGACTGAAAATCAGGGGATATGCAGCAAGGCTTCGTGGGTAGCCCCCACTTGAGAGTAAGGTCATCCCTGTCTAGATGTCCCTTTTATTTTGGCTTAGTGGTGCGGTTGCTGATCACAACCGTGGGGTGATTTTACTTGGAATTATCCAGTAAGGGATGATTCCGGTCTTGTGTTGCAGGGGAGCGGGCGTACTCCTCGGTACTGTGATCTAGGCCACGTACTGTGACAGGTGGTACCCCAGTGCCTAGTCATTCGTTGGAAATCCATTTTCCCTACGTGCCTTGTACGGTATTTGTTTGTATACCTAGTATGCTGGAATTTAATCATGTAACAATTTCAGCTATTTGAATAAGTATTTGTATATAGACACTATTATAATATCAGAGGATTTTTATAAAAAGTGTTTTAGCTATCGTAAGGTAAAAACCCGACATGTTTATTTGTGGCGTGGTCTTACGAGATGCTTTTGTTTTCAAAGGATTTTTGAAACTTTAATAATCAGTTTGGATGTATTTATGATGCGCTGGTATTCCAGACTAACTCGGGTGTTATTTTATTATAATGCTCGGGTCAGACCGAGTATATTTCAGGATAGGTTGCTATGGAGCTCAGGAGAGGAGCTGGAGTCCGAGACGTATTTCTCGTACTTGTATTATTCCGCTGCTGTGATTGTTGAGATTGTTTGACTGGCTATGGTTGGTTGTATTGATATACTCTGATGATGATGTATTGTATATAAACAGATATAGTTTTGATTTGTGTAAAGTTCTGTTCTATATATTATATTTTATCCGCTGCGATTGTGAGATTCTGATTTGGTTGGTTCTTTCTTCTTCTATCTACTTTCTTATTCTTTTACAATCTGTCTTTTCCGGCATTCGATCGTCGGCATATTATACTGTTGAGTATTTTGTGTCGATTTTCGAGGGTCGAGAAGGGTGGGTCGTCACAGCTAAAGCTATGAATTCTATTATTTGCTCATTGGATCAAATTGAATTTAACCGAGTCTCACATTGTCTAACTGCGTAGGAAATCTGGCACATGCTTGAAGTGACTCATGAAGGAACCTCCCAGGTTTAAGAATCTCGCCTTGCCATGCTTAGTAGCGAGTACAAGAACTTCACAATGGCAAAGGATGAAAGTGTAAAAGAAATGTATGGATGGCTTTCTAATCTTGTATACAAATCAAAATCCCTAGGAAGATCATACACAGAACTGGAAATAGTCCAAAAGATCCTCAGAATTCTTCCATGAAATTTTGAAGCAAAGGTGACTGCCATTCAAGAATCAAAGGATCTGAAACAGGTTAAAGTTGAAGAACTCATCGGAAATCTCACCACTTATGAGCTAGAAATCAAATTCAAGGAAGAACGTGAAGGAGGAGATATGCGAAAGAAATCAATAGCTCTCAAAGGATTGATGGAAAGTGAAGATGATGATGGTGATGATAAAGGAGCAGTTGAACTGGCACTAATAATAAAGAGATTTAAAAGGTGGAACCGCAAATATGAAAATCCAACCCTAAATCAACAACTAAAGAGCAGAATCGTCAAAGTTCTAGACAACTCAGAAAAGCAGGAGGTCATTTGTCACAAGTGCAATAAACCTGGTCAAATCAAGCCAAATTGTCCTCAAAATCGATTCAGCAATGGAAACTGAAAGGGAGAAGTTTTGCTGCAACTTGGGATGAAAGTAATGAAGATGATGATGAAAGCACTGTTAGTGAGAGTGAAAGAGCAAATCTGTATTTTTTAGGAGAAACAAGTGACAGTGATAATAACGAGCCAAGTGAGGTATCAAAACTTACTCACTAGCAATTACTTATATATTTTCATGAAGTAAATGGCTGTTTTGAAAGACTTGGGGAGAAGTACGCTAAAATTGAATCACAAAAAGATAGTTTATAGAACTAAATATGCAGCTTGATCAAATGGTTCAAAACTATAGAAATAAGTGCCCTAAGTGTGATAAGTGTTCATCATTAGAAGAGGAAATAAAAAAAATCAGAAACTAAAATTAAATCGCTTGAAAATGAAATTCTGATTTTGAAGGAAAGTGAAAATACTAGGAGAGAAAATTCTAATAAAAAGTGCACTTTGTTATTGAATGAAAATGAATCTCTCAAGTCACAAGTCCAACAATTGTCTACAACTTTAGGAAAATTCTCCAAAGGAGAAAGATCACTAAATATGCTATTAGGGAAACAAACTGTTAATACTATTAGACAAGGACTTGGATATACTCAATCTGAAAAAGGTAGAAGTGAAACTAATCATGTCCACTCCAAGTGCACAATTTGTGGAAAAATTGGACACAATCCAAAAAATTGCTGGTATAGACCCAGACACATGAAAACCATACCAATTTGGATTCCTAAAGGCACGAATGTAAAATCCCTTAAAATCAAACAAATCTGGGTGCCAAAAGGAATAAACATAGACTGTCTTGGTTCTGCGCAAACTTGTTTTTCAAAATTTTTGGTCACTAACAATCATGGACCTATAAAATCAAATAGGCCACTAAACTCTTTTCTCGTGTAGGTGTGTTGGCAGGCTAAGGAACAACAAGAATGGTACCTGGATTCTGGCTATTCCAAGCACATGACGGGCAACAAATCAAAGTTTCTTAGCCTAGAGAAGTACAAAGGTGGCAGAGTCACAATGGGCAACAGTGATAAATGTAAAATTATCGGTAAAGATAAAGTAAGTAATGGCACATTTACCTTAAACGATGTATTATATGTTGAAAATCTGCACCATAATCTGATTTCAATCAGCCGGTTATGTGATAAGGGAATGAATGATGTTTTTGATCTTGATTTGTGCAAAATTGTTGACCAATCATCAAAAGAAACATTATTTTCAGGTAAGAGGAAAGGTAATATATACTCTCTATCTTTTGATGATCTCACTCTTTCAAAATGTTTGGTAGCTAAGGATGAAGAAGTAAACTTATGGCATAGACGATTAGGACATGCTAGCATGAATCTCTAAAACAAATTAAAAAGAGAAGATTTGGTAAGAGGTTTACCATCTCATGATTTCAAAATAGAAACTTTATGTAAGGCATGTACTATGGGAAAATTTAAAAAATCATCTTTTCATGCCAAGAACACTGCAACTACCTCTAGAGTCCTTGAACTAGTTCATATGGATCTGTTTGGACCTAACGATATTGCAAGTTTAGGTGGTAAGAGATATTGTTTTGTATTGGTTGATGATTACTCTAGATACACGTGGGTATACTTCTTAGCTAAAAAATCAGAAACTTTCTCATACTTCACTAAATTCATGAAATTAGTTCAAAATGAAAAATTAGTTTATATTATTTCACTAAGAAGTGATCATGGTGGAGAATTTGAAATTTTTTGTAATGAAAATGGATATAGACATGAATTCTCTGCCCCACGTAATCTACAACAAAATGGAGTAGTCGAGAGAAAGAATCGAACCTTACAAGAGTTGGCTAGATCTATGATAAATGAGTATGAACTACCCTTGTCCTTTTGGGCAGAGGCAGTAAATACACCTTGTTATGTAATAAATAGAGTCATAATTAGGCCAATTCTTAAGAAAACACCATAGGTACTATGGTTCGATAAAAAGCCAAACATTGCATATTTCAAAAATTTTGGCTACCATGTTTTATTCTCAATAAAGGTGATCAACTGGGAAAATTTGAGCCAAAAGCAGACGAAGGCATGTTCATGGGATACTCTTCTAGAAGCAAAGCTTATAGAGTATACAACAAAAGGACGAGAACAATCGTGGAGTCAATCAATGTGAAATTTGATGATGTAACGACCCGCCATTTTGGACCATTCGCGTCCATTATAAGTGTATAGGTAGACACTCATGCCGGAGTTGAATTGCTCAAAATACCGCGTTGTTAATTTAAATTTGGCAAAACTGAACATATACAGTAAATAAAATATCACAAATCACAGACACAGAGTAATAAATGCAGCGGAAATAAAAGAAATAGTAGTTCATGAAGCTACTATATGAATATATAAAATACATCAGAGTTTACAACAGAAGAGTAATACGATACATCAGGTACAAATCAGAATACATCACTGGAATCATCGAATATAGAAAGCAGAATAGATGGCTGGATCTTCAAGCAAAGCTCCAACTCCAAAGGTGAGTCTCGAAAGCTGAACCACTCAGTCTGACCCGAGCGTAAAGCAAAACACAAGACACTCGAGTCAGGATTAACATTCTTATATTAATAAATCCAACTCAAGTGAAATAGCAATTGAAATACAAGTAACTCAAAGGATGTTTGGAATAACCATCCTTTAAGGATCCGTTAAACTATCTACTAGGTAGTAATGTACGCTAAGTAGATAATGTCTATCAGTAATATAAAGATATCCAAATAGCGTTAAGTCATGGCCCATTCCACCCTTAACACATTTTTATTCCCAAAAGCATATACAAGACCGTAGTTTCCCCAAAACCGGAAGTCACCAGAGGGCAATCCATATACTAAAGGTACAAATCAAAATCGTAGTGGTCGCGAATAGGATAATCAGTATGACAAGGTACATGAGGCGATACCAACTAGGATACTAGTAGTTGCCTGATCCGGACTGATGTTGGGCATAGCAGCTACTACCCCAACACCGCGAAACAACACTCCCAAATCGAGGGGTGCACCCAAATCGAATCACATAAGTAATAGATAAGGTATCGAAGAAGTGTGTCCGCTAGAGATGGCGATCCTCAATGGCCCGGCGCGGCTCCTGTTTTAGTCATGTCAAGGGTCATCCAAAATCGTTCTCTTTCTTCAGTCAACGCGTTCATCAAAACCATCCACTTCGTTCTGGATCAACACTCCGCGTATAGTTATTAAAGTGGTTTCGGTTCAGATAGAGAGTATATCCATTACCGATCCCGGTCTCTTTAATAACTTTCGTAATTATTACACCGATTGGTCGTTTATATATTTCAAAAACCAAATCAATTTCAATTTCAAATAGAATTCGTAAATCAACATTTCATTTGTCTTTCTAAAACAATTTCCAAATTTTCGTTTCAAAACTTCCAATTTTCCGTTTCAAAATCTTATAATTCAATTTCAATTTCTATTTAAAACAATTCAAATATTGATTCAAGTTCGTATATAAGTTTCATTCCGAAATCATTTAAATAAATTCTATTTAACATTCAAATCAATTTAAACTCATTCATCGATTTCATTCAATATTCGTTAAGTTACTTTATCATTCAAAACAATTTCTATTAAATTTCCAATTCATTTAATCAATTCTTAAGTTCAACTTCATTAAAACAAAACTTACAATTTTGAATTAAACTAAATTCGTCAAATCAATTCTCCAATTACAAGTCTTACATTAATTCCAAAAATATCACATTTCATTTTTGTTAAAGAAATCCAATTTCACTTACTTACTTCCTTAAATAATTTTCCAAAACTTAATTAATAAAGAAACTCAATTTCAATTCTTTACGAAGTAAAATTCACTTATTCAAAAGTTCAATTTTTCTTATTAAAGAATTTCAATTCAATTTAATCATTTAATAATTCATTATTAAATAGTTCAAAACTTAATTATTAAATAATTTCAAAGTTTAATAATTTCAAACTTAATTATAATTTCAAACTTAATTATTAAATCATTTCAAAATTAATTCAATCATTTCTCAAATTAAACAACATTCTTTCATTGATTACATTGTTAATCTTTTGTTTCAGATTATTAAATATTACCCTTTTCCTTTCATCAAAAATTCAAATTTCAACTTCATTTCAAAACCATATTCTTTATTCAAATAAAATCTTCGTTTATTTTCAAATCAAATTATTGACCAATCGGGTTTTTATTTAATTTTCTATCCTAAGTCAAAGTTCAATTTTGGTATTTATCATTTCAACCCGATTCCAATTCAATTCTAAATCAAAACATATCAAAGGGAACTTGCAGTGTGATAACTGGGATGGTGTCAAAGTAAATAAACAAGCAATAACAACAATCAATATCAATCCAATAATCAATTCAAATAATCCCGAAATAACCGTATTAATTCGCATTGTTATTTGTACGAATTAATATAATTATTTCTAGAATCTACACTATCGTTTCATGTAGATTAAAGATTAATACATAACGGTTTTCACTTGTCATCTATTACAATTTCATACATCATCAATTTAACAACCTACATTCAGTGGTTCAAGGTGTAATTAACAAATCCTACGTGTCAACAAATTCAACAGTTAAAGGGGTCATATTATACAATGTCATTAAATCAAATTTAACATTTAACTATCCTATATCAAGTTCAATTTCATACTGTTTATCATTTTAACATTAACAATTTAACGTCCAATATAAACATCAACAATCAATCAATTACCAGCCAAACTGTATTATCATCGCATAAATGATTAACAGATAATGGTGTCAGATGTCACAGGTGAACTGATACAGTTTATAGCATATATAACAGTGTAATTAACTAATAGCAGCATATTTCAATTGTCGTTTCAATTGAAATCAGATTTAATAAATAAAAGAACGTTAATCGTGAGTGAGTGCTCACCTTTCGAGGCTAGAGAGGAATACAGAAGCTGACACGAATACGGACACTGATACGGACACTGAAATTTGAATGACGAATCGAAGCAAAGCAAAGTCGGTACGAATTCAACGATCAAAGCTGATAATAAAATAAATGGAACAAATCAAGACGAGGTCAACGAAGATACTCGGAATCATCTTGATAGAGCAGAAATGTATATATATTATAATATTATCATAAATTCCTTTAGAACAAATATTCAATTTTAAAACATATGTAAAACGTCATATTTACAAATTTCCATTCAAATTTTTTTTTTAAGCAGATAACCATCTATATTTATAAATCTATATAACATCACTTTATTATAGACTGCAATCAAACCCGACTGTAAACATATAATATGTATATTGCAAATGTATGTTTAACGTACAGACCCTAGCTTATAGAAACTAGATTCTAACTTATATAACTTAGATATACACTAAAGATTATAATCTCATACTTTCTATATAAACATATTTACAAATAAAACAGTACTGGAACTATGTTCATATACAACATAAGGCAAACCCGTACACGTATATAAATGAACCATATAAACCCAACTTTTTCTCACATAGATTCAACTTAGGACTTTAAAAATATATATGTGACAAACCTTATATAATAATACACGCACCCTTACCCAAAAAAACAATACTGATTATAAAAGACTTTAAAAACGCATGCGGTAAAGCACAGTCATACTACTCACAATGCAACACCTTTAAAACTACACCACTTTAACAAGGCTACTACTAAATAGTTCCTATATGTAGGCTGTCATGCATATTTGTACAAACAACATTTACTATAAATAAACTTATATCTATATGTGTATTTATTCGCAATTCAATATAAATTTAAAATGCATACATATTAAAAATCAAAATGTATATGTATATTAAAATCGAAGTACATATATATACAGATATATCATAAGATAACTCATAATATAAATTTATATACCCAGACAAACCTATACTACTGTAAACACTGAATAGCAAATTGATTTGTATGACTTACGTGTGTTTACTCTCGAATACCAATTCAAATAGCTAACTAACAATACAAAACACATATATATATATACCACACCTTATATTAATATATTTACAAATCTCATAAAGTTTATATCAAAGCATAGATCATAACCATACACTTAAGTGTATATATAAACAGCCGATAATTGTATATCATATATATAGTAAATTTACATACAAAGTTGCATAGTACCTAGATGTCAGAGAAGTGAAGGCACAACGGCTATAAAGACAAACCGATGATGAAGAGTCTCGGCTGCATTCTATGATGAGGATCGGAACGAAGTGTCAGGGCTCGATTTGTTGCTGTCGTTGGTTTTGGCGGAGAAGATAAAGGCGATGGGTCGAGACCGGATCTGGTCGTGGCGGAGATGAGGCAGTGGGCCGGAGGAGATGGACACGGTATGGAAACATGGTTCAAACGGTGAAGGAGCTGATGGCTACGCTAACACTCGGCGAACGGTGAAGGCGTAGGCAGGGGAGGAGCAAGAGGCCGGAGTAGCTGCTGCCGAGATTTTGGGTGGAGGAACGAAGTGGGTGATGGGCTCGGTGAGGCTGCTGCACGTGAGACTTGGGGTTGGAGGGAAGTGGTTGCAGATTTGGTGGCAGAGAGGGGCAACAATGTGGAGGGGAGTTTCAATGAACAGGCAAGGCCAAGTGGCCAACTTGCACGTGAAATGGTGGAGAGGAGAACTGTTATATGTCTTTGTATATCCAACCTTCTTTTCAAAAGCAAACGAATAGGCATACAAAAACGAGAATAGTGGCAGCAATAATGGAGTGAACGATAGGAATAAGAATAGTAATAGTCAGTATTGAATTTTCTAGGAAATATAAAAAGACTACTGGCGATTGAGTGTACGAAAAAGAAAGGGCAGGAAACCAAAAGGACTCGGTTGCGAAACCGATACGCTGGGCGTTTTCGTAGATCGCACCACACACCGAACTCCGAAATACAGAAATGAATATACCGCAGAGATCAGCGCAACGAGACGATCAAATCGGCATATAGATATCAGTGGTAGGATTGAATTATAAAAATTCGAATTTTCCTACTGGCGGAAAATGCAAGAAAAACGCAGGAAAATAAGATCGACGGAGTCAAAGATGTCCGAATTTTGAAAAACGACAAACTGACACCTTACTCAGAAGATGGTTTAGAATTTTCCTCTGTAAAAATATTTAGGTTTCAGAAACATTTTATTTTCATCGCTTTTTAACTGATTGAATTGAAGTGAATTTACGCGCGAAATAAACTTTCATATTTTCGGACGAAAATTTACCAGTTGCTATGTTTAACTAGACGTATTCCAAATATAAAATTTTTATTTCAAAATTTTATCCTTTAAAATTTCACAAAATTTCAACTAATAACGTTATTAAAACGGTTGAAATTTACGGGTCGTTACATTCTCCCCCACTCAAAACTTTTCGTCCTCGAAAAGGAACGAGGTAGGAGAATAGAAACAACCAGAAAGAAAACAGATTTGAAATGCAAAATAACAATTAATTTAAACCATATACATTCAAATTTAAATTAATTGATATTCAATAATTGATTTAATCCATTTGATTTTACTAAAATCAATCTCAACTATTCATTATCTTATTATCCCATCCTTTCAATTTAAAATTTCTAAAACCCTAGGCTTGAATAGTATTTTATTATAATCATATTTTTTTTCAGCAATTTAAAATTTTCTTTATTCCAAATTACAATTAAATTTGTTTCGTTAAATATATCCTATTACATATATTTAACCCATATAAATTAATTTAAAACTTAAAAGTTTCGCTTTAAATTAATTTACATCTATTAATTTCTTTTAAATTCAAGGTATTTTCATATGTTGATCAAATTTCAATTTATTAATTCTTTCAAAACAAATTTATTTCATTATTAACTAGGTTTTACTTATTATCCTATCTAACTCTATTAACATCTTTATAATCAAAATTTAGTGTATAACATTTATTATAAACACTCAAATTTTATTTATAAATTCAATTTATCTTATATATTATCCAATTACATATTCAACTTCTGAATGATTTAGGTAAGTTGTATTAGAATGCAGTTGAACAATATACAAATAAAATTTTTCAAATTCAATTATTCAAGTTTAAATATTTATTCCAAATTTTGGTTTTATTTATAATTAAAATCATCCTTTAACAAAATTTAAGAATTAGATTTCCGATTAACTTTAAACAATTTAGAGATATATGTAATATATTTATATCAAATCAAATTTAATTTTTTAAAATAAGATACCTATTTATATATAAATCAAATTATACTGAAGAAATTCAAATCAAAATATTTTTCAAAACAAAACCGTAGCAAAGCTAAAGAATGGTTTCTCCACTTCGAAACTCGAAAATGAATGTCGATGATGCGGCCGCCATCACCGAAATTATTTTCTAGCGACAAAGAGAAGAGCACTGATTTCAACATTTTAAAATTCTTTGAAAACGATTTCTATTCGAAAATACTTTCAATACTATATACTTTAAAATTTTAAAAACCAAAGTTCGAAATCACCGGAAACTAATAAATTCTCAAATTTCTGAATTAGATTCATTTCAAATTTCAATCAATTTATAACCAAGTTTATAAATTCATTTATTTATATTATGCAATAGTCAATGGTTTACAAAACAATAAATGAAAATCAAATATTATCATTTCACAAAACAATTTAATTAACTTATTAAATTCCAGAAAATTTTACTTATATTTTACAATATAATCAACAAATTCATTTCATTTACCAAATTTGAAAATGTTATTGTGTCAGTTTGTTCTGCTCAAGTGTTTTGGAAATCCTATCAATAGCGTTGATCAGACGAATCGATTGGAAACCCAAATCAACATCAACAACTCAAACAACACAGTATATATTAAAACATTTATATATTAGTTTATAAATACATTTCTTTGCTCGACGATATAGGAATGAATTTTCAAAATAAGGATAGGGTTTCAAATTTGATGGACTTAAATCAAAGAGAAATTTGATTCGAAGATAAGTTTGAAACGGAAGATAAGTTAATTCGATTACCACAATCGGGAGATGAGTGAGTTTATTTAATTCACGGGCAACCTTAACCGGGTCGTCCGTAACTTCAAGAATAAGATCGATGCTGAATTTCGAGGTAAATCAACACTCGATCTCAAGAGATGGAATTCAGGTATAGCAGGTAATAGATAGCATCGTAAACCGAGGATATAGAAATCTCCAGTAAATCGATGCCTATTATAAAGGAGTTTACTCCTTTACGAATCATTCTAAGATTGGCGAGACCGCCGATCTATTATAGATAACATTCGGAATGGAGTTATGAGGTGCTCCATGATTGAAAGAAGACGAATAGTGAAGGACACGAATGAATTTCGGAACCGAGGGGAACGTTCCAAAATTCAAAGGAATTGAGTCAAAGGAAGAGATTGAAACTCGAATGAGAGTGATTCTGTAAATACATTTACCCTATATGTTAAGTTTTGCCTAGAGCTACCAAAGCTCTGATACCAACTGTAACGACCCGCCATTTTGGACCATTCGCGTCCATTATAAGTGTATAGGTAGACACTCATGCCGGAGTTGAATTGCTCAAAATACCGCATTGTTAATTTAAATTTGGCAAAACTGAACATATACAGTAAATAAAATATCACAAATCACAGACACAGAGTAATAAATGCAGCGGAAATAAAAGAAATAGTAGTTCATGAAGCTACTATATGAATATATAAAATACATCAGAGTTTACAACAGAAGAGTAATACGATACATCAGGTACAAATCAGAATACATCACTGGAATCATCGAATATAGAAAGCAGAATAGATGGCTGGATCTTCAAGCAAAGCTCCAACTCCAAAGGTGAGTCTCGAAAGCTGAACCACTCAGTCTGACCCGAGCGTAAAGCAAAATACAAGACACTCGAGTCAGGATTAACATTCTTATATTAATAAATCCAACTCAAGTGAAATAGCAATTGAAATACAAGTAACTCAAAGGATGTTTGGAATAACCATCCTTTAAGGATCCGTTAAACTATTTACTAGGTAGTAATGTACGCTAAGTAGATAATGTCTATCAGTAATATAAAGATATCCAAATAGCGTTAAGTCATGGCCCATTCCACCCTTAACACATTTTTATTCCCAAAAGCATATACAAGACCGTAGTTTCCCCAAAACCGGAAGTCACCAGAGGGCAATCCATATACTAAAGGTACAAATCAAAATCGTAGTGGTCGCGAATAGGATAATCAGTATGACAAGGTACATGAGGCGATACCAACTAGGATACTAGTAGTTGCCTGATCCGGACTGATGTTGGGCATAGCAGCTACTACCCCAACACCGCGAAACAACACTCCCAAATCGAGGGGTGCACCCAAATCGAATCACATAAGTAATAGATAAGGTATCGAAGAAGTGTGTCCGCTAGAGATGGCGATCCTCAATGGCCCGGCGCGGCTCCTGTTTTAGTCATGTCAAGGGTCATCCAAAATCGTTCTCTTTCTTCAGTCAACGCGTTCATCAAAACCATCCACTTCGTTCTGGATCAACACTCCGCGTATAGTTATTAAAGTGGTTTCGGTTCAGATAGAGAGTATATCCATTACCGATCCCGGTCTCTTTAATAACTTTCGTAATTATTACACCGATTGGTCGTTTATATATTTCAAAAATCAAATCAATTTCAATTTCAAATAGAATTCGTAAATCAACATTTCATTTGTCTTTCTAAAACAATTTCCAAATTTTCGTTTCAAAACTTCCAATTTTCCGTTTCAAAATCTTATAATTCAATTTCAATTTCTATTTAAAACAATTCAAATATTGATTCAAGTTCGTATATAAGTTTCATTCCGAAATCATTTAAATAAATTCTATTTAACATTCAAATCAATTTAAACTCATTCATCGATTTCATTCAATATTCGTTAAGTTACTTTATCATTCAAAACAATTTCTATTAAATTTCCAATTCATTTAATCAATTCTTAAGTTCAACTTCATTAAAACAAAACTTACAATTTTGAATTAAACTAAATTCGTCAAATCAATTCTCCAATTACAAGTCTTACATTAATTCCAAAAATATCACATTTCATTTTTGTTAAAGAAATCCAATTTCACTTATTTACTTCCTTAAATAATTTTCCAAAACTTAATTAATAAAGAAACTCAATTTCAATTCTTTATGAAGTAAAATTCACTTATTCAAAAGTTCAATTTTTCTTATTAAAGAATTTCAATTCAATTTAATCATTTAATAATTCATTATTAAATAGTTCAAAACTTAATTATTAAATAATTTCAAAGTTTAATAATTTCAAACTTAATTATTAAATCATTTCAAAATTAATTCAATCATTTCTCAAATTAAACAACATTCTTTCATTGATTACATTGTTAATCTTTTGTTTCAGATTATTAAATATTACCCTTTTCCTTTCATCAAAAATTCAAATTTCAACTTCATTTCAAAACCATATTCTTTATTCAAATAAAATCTTCGTTTATTTTCAAATCAAATTATTGACCAATCGGGTTTTTATTTAATTTTCTATCCTAAGTCAAAGTTCAATTTTGGTATTTATCATTTCAACCCGATTCCAATTCAATTCTAAATCAAAACATATCAAAGGGAACTTGCAGTGTGATAACTGGGATGGTGTCAAAGTAAATAAACAAGCAATAACAACAATCAATATCAATCCAATAATCAATTCAAATAATCCCGAAATAACCGTATTAATTCGCATTGTTATTTGTACGAATTAATATAATTATTTCTAGAATCTACACTATCGTTTCATGTAGATTAAAGATTAATACATAACGGTTTTCACTTGTCATCTATTACAATTTCATACATCATCAATTTAACAACCTACATTCAGTGGTTCAAGGTGTAATTAACAAATCCTACGTGTCAACAAATTCAATAGTTAAAGGGGTCATATTATACAATGTCATTAAATCAAATTTAACATTTAACTATCCTATATCAAGTTCAATTTCATACTGTTTATCATTTTAACATCAACAATTTAACGTCCAATATAAACATCAACAATCAATCAATTACCAGCCAAACTGTATTATCATCGCATAAATGATTAACAGATAATGGTGTCAGATGTCACAGGTGAACTGATACAGTTTATAGCATATATAACAGTGTAATTAACTAATAGCAGCATATTTCAATTGTCGTTTCAATTGAAATCAGATTTAATAAATAAAAGAACGTTAATCGTGAGTGAGTGCTCACCTTTCGAGGCTAGAGAGGAATACAGAAGCTGACACGAATACGGACACTGATACAGACACTGAAATTTGAATGACGAATCGAAGCAAAGCAAAGTCGGTACGAATTCAACGATCAAAGCTGATAATAAAATAAATGGAACAAATCAAGACGAGGTCAACGAAGATACTCGGAATCATCTTGATAGAGCAGAAATGTATATATATTATAATATTATCATAAATTCCTTTAGAACAAATATTCAATTTTAAAACATATGTAAAACGTCATATTTACAAATTTCCATTCAATTTTTTTTAAGCAGATAACCATCTATATTTATAAATCTATATAACATCACTTTATTATAGACTGCAATCAAACCCGACTGTAAACATATAATATGTATATTGCAAATGTATGTTTAACGTACAGACCCTAGCTTATAGAAACTAGATTCTAACTTATATAACTTAGATATACACTAAAGATTATAATCTCATACTTTCTATATAAACATATTTACAAATAAAACAGTACTGGAACTATGTTCATATACAACATAAGGCAAACCCGTACACGTATATAAATGAACCATATAAACCCAACTTTTTCTCACATAGATTCAACTTAGGACTTTAAAAATATATATGTGACAAACCTTATATAATAATACATGCACCCTTACCCAAAAAAACAATACTGATTATAAAAGACTTTAAAAACGCATGCGGTAAAGCACAGTCATACTACTCACAATGCAACACCTTTAAAACTACACCACTTTAACAAGGCTACTACTAAATAGTTCCTATATGTAGGCTGTCATGCATATTTGTACAAACAACATTTACTATAAATAAACTTATATCTATATGTGTATTTATTCGCAATTCAATATAAATTTAAAATGCATACATATTAAAAATCAAAATGTATATGTATATTAAAATCGAAGTACATATATATACAGATATATCATAAGATAACTCATAATATAAATTTATATACCCAGACAAACCTATACTACTGTAAACACTGAATAGCAAATTGATTTGTATGACTTACGTGTGTTTACTCTCGAATACCAATTCAAATAGCTAACTAACAATACAAAACACATATATATATATACCACACCTTATATTAATATATTTACAAATCTCATAAAGTTTATATCAAAGCATAGATCATAACCATACACTTAAGTGTATATATAAACAGCCGATAATTGTATATCATATATATAGTAAATTTACATACAAAGTTGCATAGTACCTAGATGTCAGAGAAGTGAAGGCACAACGGCTATAAAGACAAACCGATGATGAAGAGTCTCGGCTGCATTCTATGATGAGGATCGGAACGAAGTGTCAGGGCTCGATTTGTTGCTGTCGTTGGTTTTGGCGGAGAAGATAAAGGCGATGGGTCGAGACCGGATCTGGTCGTGGCGGAGATGAGGCAGTGGGCCGGAGGAGATGGACACGGTATGGAAACATGGTTCAAACGGTGAAGGAGCTGATGGCTACGCTAACACTCGGCGAACGGTGAAGGCGTAGGCAGGGGAGGAGCAAGAGGCCGGAGTAGCTGCTGCCGAGATTTTGGGTGGAGGAACGAAGTGGGTGATGGGCTCGGTGAGGCTGCTGCACGTGAGACTTGGGGTTGGAGGGAAGTGGTTGCAGATTTGGTGGCAGAGAGGGGCAACAATGTGGAGGGGAGTTTCAATGAACAGGCAAGGCCAAGTGGCCAACTTGCACGTGAAATGGTGGAGAGGAGAACTGTTATATGTCTTTGTATATCCAACCTTCTTTTCAAAAGCAAACGAATAGGCATACAAAAACGAGAATAGTGGCAGCAATAATGGAGTGAACGATAGGAATAAGAATAGTAATAGTCAGTATTGAATTTTCTAGAAAATATAAAAAGACTACTGGCGATTGAGTGTACGAAAAAGAAAGGGCAGGAAACCAAAAGGACTCGGTTGCGAAACCGATACGATGGGCGTTTTCGTAGATCGCACCACACACCGAACTCCGAAATACAGAAGTGAATATACCGCAGAGATCAGCGCAACGAGACGATCAAATCAGCATATAGATATCAGTGGTAGGATTGAATTATAAAAATTCGAATTTTCCTACTGGCGGAAAATGCAAGAAAAACGCAGGAAAATAAGATCGACGGAGTCAAAGATGTCCGAATTTTGAAAAACGACAAACTGACACCTTACTCAGAAGATGGTTTAGAATTTTCCTCTGTAAAAATATTTAGGTTTCAGAAACATTTTATTTTCATCGCTTTTTAACTGATTGAATTGAAGTGAATTTACGCGCGAAATAAACTTTCATATTTTCGGACGAAAATTTACCAGTTGCTATGTTTAACTAGACGTATTCCAAATATAAAATTTTTATTTCAAAATTTTATCCTTTAAAATTTCACAAAATTTCAACTAATAACGTTATTAAAACGGTTGAAATTTACGGGTCGTTACAGATGAAGGCATTGATGATCAAAGCAAGGAAACAATCAAACTATACCACGAAGACCTATATAATTATTGGATTTATAATAATGAACAAAAAAATACAACTTAAGGAACGAATTCCCTTTTTGGAGAATGTTAATGAAT
Organism: Allium fistulosum; assembly: GCA_030737815.1. Taxonomy (NCBI): domain Eukaryota; kingdom Viridiplantae; phylum Streptophyta; class Magnoliopsida; order Asparagales; family Amaryllidaceae; genus Allium; species Allium fistulosum. The sequence goes on from CM060903.1 coordinate 848,054,465, forward strand.
TCCAAAATCCATTTCATCGTCCAGTAGCTACAACAGAAAGCAATGTCTAAGAGTAGAACAAAAAAGATGAAAGTGAAAATCCAAAAGAAATTGCAACCGCGAAAGATGTCCAAAGAAATCTGGAACCAGAGAGATTGAAATTCAAAGCAAATCATCCTCCATAATTAGTAATAGGTAACCCTTCCGTAGGTATTCAAACTCATTCCTCCTTTAGAAATTTATGTGATTTGTGTCTATATAGTGGATTTATTTTAGAAATTGAACCCAAAGACATAGATACAGCTCTTAATGATGAAAGTTGGTTTATGGCTATGCAAGAAGAGCTAAATCAATTTGAATGAAATTAAGTTTGGATTCTAGCACCTAGACCTAATGATTATCGAGTTGTAGGAACCAAATGGATTTTCAAAAATAAATTTGATGAATCTGGAAATGTGATTAGGAAGAAAGCTAGGTTAGTTGCTAAAGGTTATAATCAAATTGAAGGAATTGATTTTGATGAAACTTTTGCACTAGTAGCAAGACTAGAATCCATTAGAATCTTGTTAGCTTTTGCTTGTTATAAAGGATTTAAACTAAGACACATGAATATTAAAAGTGCTTTTCTTAATGGAATTTTGAAAGAGGGTGTATTCGTTGAACAACCTGAAGGCTTTGAAAGTCAAGAATACCCTAACCATGTATATAAACTTAAGAAAGCACTATATGGATCAAAACAAGCCCCTAGGGATTGGTATGAATGGCTTAGCACTTATCTCCTTGAAAATGGGTTCAAAAAGGGTTGTGTAGACACCACATTATTTCTATTACATGAAAATGATGATCTGTTGATTTTTCAAATATATGTTGATGACATTATTTATGGTGCCAGTAACAACCTTTTGTGTGAGAAATTTGAAAAAGTCATACAGGAAAAGTTTGAAATGAGCTTGGTAGGAGAGTTGAAATTCTTTTTAGTATTTCAAATCAAACAAAGTGAAAAAGGTACGTTCATCTCTCAAACAAAATAAATCAGAGAGCTTGTCAACAAATTTGGATTGAAAGATGCTAAACCTGCAAAAACTCCCATGAGCACAACAATTAAACTTGACAAGGATGAAAAAGGTAAGGTAGTTGATCAAAAGAAATATCGAGGTATGATTGGATCACTTCTTTATCTTACTGCTTCTAGACAAGAGATTATGTTCTCTGTTTGTTTATGTGCACGGTTTCAATCAAGTCCAATAGAATCTCATTTAAAAGCTGTAAAAAGGATTATAAGGTATCTGTTGCACACCCCACGGTTTGGTCTATGGTATCTAACTAATGATAACTTTGAGTTAAAAGGGTATTCAGATGCAGACTATGCTAGTAGTCTAGTTGATAGAAAAAGTACTAGTGGAACGTGTTTTATGTTGGGATATTCGTTAGTTGCATGGTCAAATCGAAAACAAAATTGTATTGCATTATCTACCACTGAGGCATAGTATATTGCTCTAAGCGGTTGCTCTGCTCAAATCTTATAGATGATACAAACCTTGCAAGACTATGGTCTAAATTTTAAACGAGTTCCACTTATGTGTCATAGCAAAAGTGCAATTGATCTCTCAAATATTCCTGTACATCATTCTCACACCAAGCATATAGATGTTAGACATCATTTCATTAGAGATCACATTTCCCAAAAATATATCTGCATAAACTTCATTTCAACTGATTCTCAATTAGCTGACATTTTTACGAAACCCCTTCCAGAAAATAGTTTTTGTCGACTTCGTCTTAGTTTAGGCATTTTAGAAATGTGATTTTATATTTTTTTTGGATTTGATCTTAAATGCCTCTGTTAACTAATCTGACTCCCTATTGATTATCGAAAAGATAAATAGTAACTAAAAAAAGTAATGAGTGTTGATCTTGATCATACATTATGTCTTGAGAGAGTATATTTAGAAAATTTCTTTAAAAATTTAAGCAAAATTTGTAATAACTTTTGGTTGGTAAAAATTCCATGACCATCTCTATTCCTATCACATTTCTACGACAATCACTCATCAAAATCCAATATAGTATGTCAAAATGTGGTATTTAAATAGGAAATTATTCATTTTTTTTAAATTAGCAATAAAATCATCCAAAAGTACTCACTCTCATTTAAAAGTCCTCACGGTTATGCATAGGTGAACTACTTACAATCTCTAATTATGTGCTTTCATTCTCATTTAAAAGTCCTCACGGTTATGCATGTATGGAACACATATCAAAATTGGATGAAATAGGTGAGTTGATTCTAACCCGATTTAAAAGTCCTCACGGTTATGCGTGGTTAGAAAATACTTGGAATTCATTTTTAATAAAAATAGGGAATACTACTAATCTCATTTAAAAGTCCTAACGGTTATGCATGGTTAGTAAGTATTTAAATTCCTATCATAAATATACCACAAATGGACATGACTATATGGTTTTCTATGCCGACATCACTTCTATCACTCTAAAAAGGAATATGTGCCTAACAGAGAATTTATGATTTTTGTTTGATTTTTTTTTAAATTTAATATTTATACTCGATTAGGTATTAATGTTGTATTAATGTCTATCACTTTATCACTCTTATCTAACACCGTTACTCTTTTGCTGATAACAAAAGGGGGAGAGAAGTTAAAATTTTGGCAAACAAGTCATTTTTTTATTTGCATATTCTAATCTAGGTTCATTCCATTTTTTGTTTTTTATTTGCATATACTTTTTATTTTCATGCATATGTGAAGGGGGAGCTTTGTTGTAGGGAGAGTATTCAAATAGGGGGAGCTAATAGAATTCATAAAAACCAAATACATTTAATAGAGTCAAATCTTAATATATGTTTGTTATCATCAAAAGGGGGAGATTGTAGAATATACTAGTGTATGATTTTTGTTTGATGATAATAAACATATATATATATATATTCGTTTAAATGTATTTGTTATTGTACTATTTTATTTTTCCACATAATTAAATAAATATTTGTTGAATAAAATAAATAACTCGGAATTCTTATTTAAACAAATATTTTATTCAAACAAATATTTTATTACAAATTCAAATAGTACAAATTTAAGCTCTCACTATAGTTACACAATTCCAAATACAAATTTCAATTACAACACAATTTTCACTACACAATTTTTACGTACATGTTTCATCTCACTACATATTCACTCATCACTCGTATTTGATCTTCAACTCTATTCTAGCCTATATCCAACATCTGATCTATCTGCAAAATAAACATTAATGCAGTAAAAATTGAAAAAGAAATATTTTTGCAGTGCACAATGAAGTGTACATTTGGAAGTATTGTTTGCCTCAATTATTTGGGTTATTCGTCATTATTTTTTTAAATTCATCTTTCTATTTCAAACTAGAATAAAAAATACACGAACAACTTGTGACATGCACAGTGTATCACTGTACATGCCACAAGGTCGTGCACACCGATATACATTTGCTTGTTAAAATTGTTGGGACAAGTGAGCACAAAATTAAACCCAATTCATTCAACTCAAGTGCAATGCAAACACAAACCAAAACTAACCAAGGCCAGTCCAGGCAAACCATGGACCAAAGTGCACCAGACATGTACAAAAGATAAAACAAGTATGACAAGCAGTGCATGGTGAAGAAATCAAACAACCAGTTCAAAGTCAGTTTTTTTAGAAGCAGGAACCACACAAGCAAAGCCAGCAAGGGAAACTGACAAATAGGGGACTAACACATCAGGATGAAACATGGCAGAAAGGAAATAAGAAACAATGCCGAATATTCACACCAACAGCCATGACTCGAACAAAACAAAACAGAAAGTGCACAAGACATGGTTAGGAGCAAGCAGTTCAACATGCATAAATACAAGTTCAGTTTTATTACACTGAAGTGCACCAGACACAACAAGTCTAACAAGCACAATGACATGCATTTGGGTGGACAAAGCAAATAGCCATAGCAATCAAGTAAGAGCATCAAGCTAGTAAGGCACGAGCATACATATATACATGTCTGTACACACATGTACATACATATACATACATACATACATACATATATATATAGTGGCAACCAAACAAGTAAACATGCTCATATGTACATGGATATGCAAGCATTCAGGCATGAACACACATGAAAACAAGACCACCGGAATTGAGGGCAGAGATAAATGCAAGTGAACATGTGCAGTATCATCTACATGATCTAAAAATATATTCATGGCACTGAATAATCAAGCGGCAACAGTTTTTCATTGATATGCAATAAGAAAAGGCAACATGAGCATATAAATGAAGAAAATTAAGGTATGTGGGTAATTATCAGTAGCAGTTCGAACAAAGTCAAGGGAATTCAATTAAAGGTCATAAAGAAGCATATTTCAGAAAATGAAACAGCGAAATGATGGATTGGAGAAGTCGTATGCAGCAAAGAACGGAACTAGAGCAAAAATATTTAAGCATATTTGAATATATCAGTATATATATCTCAAATTCAAATGCCAAGCTGTAATCGAAGGATGATCAAGTCAGAGATGAACAAATCATACTTTAGAGATCGTTCGATCAGAAATCAACGCAAGTACTAAAATCACGAAGAATTCAAATCAAAACAACGCAAACGAAAAATTAGGGATTTGATCCCTATAAATACCCAATTCATTATCGACAAAATATAAGAGTTCAAAAATAACCACCGAAAGCATTCAAGAGATAAAAACATACCAAAGTCGAATTCAAACCCTTTGGAGCAATCGAAGAACACCGATTAAAGAATTGCGTAATTCAAATTCATCAGAATCGATCAACTCAACCAACAGAGAGGATTCGAAAGCTCCAAAATTGACAAAGCCCAGATCAATGACTCAATTAAAGGCAGATGATCTATTTTGAGGAATCATTGGCTTGAAATCAAAAACCCTAATTCTAGATCACAAAGAAACAAGAAGGCATGGATAAACAGGAAGCGAAATAAAAGGGAAAATTTGTTTATGCTATTTTTAATGGACTATATAGTTTTAGATATTAGGGTGTTATTTATTATTTAGTTCTTTTGTTTGTTTTTAGTTTCTTTTTATTTTCAAACACTAGATTAACTAGTCGACGAACTACGGTTTTGTAGTTCGAGAATTCGCAACTCAATGGCTGAGTCATGGCACGGTTTTGAGCTTAGAGTTAGGTTAATCGAGTTAGCGGGTATCGTAAGTTTACATGTTTTTGTAAGCGTCCGATTACTTAATTTCTAGTAGAAACCTAAGGGGCAGCACGTAGGCAGGTTTTTGCCAAAGCTGGGTAAAATTGTGTGTGATCTTTTCTGTATTAATCTCTGTTTTTATTTCTATATCCGCATTAATTTTTAGTAGACCCTATTCAACCCCCCTTTAAGGGTGAAAATGATCCTGCAGTTCCATCCGTTCTTATCCATCTCTGTCTATATATAGGCTGTTATAAATCCTAGCAGCTTCTTATTTTCATTTTCTATATGTACAGTTTCTATCTACCTATTCAATTATCCGTACCTTCTCAATGGCAGACATTCCAAAACCCTAATTCCCAATTCCAAATCAAATTGAAAATCCAAACTCTTCAAACCCTATCATATAATATATCATCGCGAAGCTGTAACAACCCGCATATTTTACGATTGTATATTTAAATGTTTTATTTAAATATAGCATCGTTAGTCGGATTAAAGTCCGAAATGTTACTTTTTGCAAACAGTCGAATTAGGACTCGAGACCACTCCCATTAAGTCCAAAATGGCGTTTGCGACCTTTTTGAGTATAAACATCGATATGTTTGGAGTTAAGTAAAATTTTGATATTTTCATTTAGGGCTTTGGGTTTGGGTTTCAGCCCAACAACCTAACAAATAACCCTAACTCCTCTACTCTTCATCCATTCACTCATTCTATTTCCTAACACTCAAGCTAAAGTAAAAATGGGGGAAGAGATTGGAAATTAGAATTCCAAAACCCTAGTTTGTTTAGGAAATACAAATTCAAGTCCAAAATTAAGGAGAAGCTTAGGTAAGCATCATCTTTATCTTTTCCATCTCAATCTCTCTTCAATTTCAGAAATTCCTATAACCTAACTTAGGAAAAACTTCACCTTTGATAATAGATTGAAGATTATAGAGGTGTTGTTGAAGAGAAATCAATCTTTGCTTGTTCTCGAGCTTCTCATTTGTTGTTTTGGGTTTAAAAAAGGTGAGTTTTTGAACTCACATCTATGTCTATATCTTTGATAGTTGTTAGGTAGTAATTCCTAACATCTATTCCTTATCCATTTGCTTTTGAATTGAATTGGTTTGATGAATATTCCAATTTTTGGTGTTTTGAAGTCAAATCTTTAAAAATCCTTTCTTTGATGTTTGAACATGTTGTTGGGGTGTATCGAAGAGCCTATAAGGCTGGGTTGTCGCTTGGCATAAATGCCTAGTCTTCGTTGCTCGTCCGATCACTTCCGGTTTGGATTTTTGCCCTTCTTGGGATAGACTGAAAATACTGCAAATGACAGTTCAGTCGACTGACGTATATGGCCAGTCGACTGAACCTGGAAACAAAAAGCTTCTGTCCATCTATCAATCGACTGGCAGTCGACTGAACCTGGAAACAGAAAGCTTCTGTCCATCTATCAGTCGACTGAACCTAGAAACCGAGAGTTTCTAGGCATGTATCAGTCGACTGACCATACAGTCCAGTCGACTGAATCTGGGAAATGTGCATTTTGCCTATTTTAGGCAGTTTTGTGTGGGTTTTCGATTTTTAATCGATTCTTGATGATCCGATTTGTTGTTATCATTTATCGACTTTGATGACTTCTTTTTCGGGATTTTTAGGAATATCCATTTTGATGGATTTGGTATCGATTTTTATGGTTTTAATTCACGTCGTCGAATGTGGATTTTGGTGATTGATTGTTTCTACAATCATTTCTGTAATTTGTCACTTTAAAATACAAAGGTTTCTATACTAGTAGTAAATATTCAAACTCATTCACAAAGATGATTCCAACTCTATTTTTAATACAAATCTCGTTTATAAAACCGTTTTCCAATCTATTAGTAAATACAAACCTTTACCTCATTCGTATGAGAAATCTAATTAAACAACTTAGCAAAACAAGTGGTATGAAACGCTTGCGTTTACTTCGTCGGTTAATTCTTGGACTTGTTCGATTGAAATCTCGTGACAATTTTCGAGTGGAAATCTACAATCTGTTCGTAAATATTTAAGTTAATCTAGTGGTTATGGGACATGAAGCTAAACTCTTATATTTACTAGCTTAGTGTAATTTACACTTATTCTCGAGTGGAAGTTTACAATTTGTTCGTAAATATTTAAGTTAAGCTAGTGGTTATGGGACATGAAGCTAAACTCTTATATTTACTAGCTTAGTGTAATTTACACTTGTCGATCAATGATGATCATTTTGTGATTTAGACCACCGATGTGCGATGTCTCTTTGTTGGTGTGGGGACTAAAAAAAACCCCGTTTGTGGAACTTCGGTTCAAATTGGTGGGGTAGCGACCGATGGTCTTCGGGCCGTTTGTGGAGCTTCAACTCAAATTGGTGGGGTAGCGACCCATGGTCTTTGGGCCGTTTGTGGAGTTTCAGCTCAAACTTGATGGTTAGCGACCATGGAATAACGTTCCGTTTGTGACACACGTGTTGGGGAGTTTTCATGCTCCCGTTTGTGATAGGCCTTCCCCTTTTTGTGATTTCTGGATTTCTAGTTGATGATTTCTAGAATTTGTGTTTCACCGATTTTTGCGATTGGCATTGATATGTTTTGTCAATATTTGTGTTTTGGTGAATAATTTAAAGAATATGACATTCTTTTTGGTGTTTGAGAATATTTGAGATATTGTATGATTTTGTTGTTACCTTATGTATATTGTCACAATATGGCATTTTTGTTATCATGCGTTTTTGTCATATCTCTTATCCTATCTCATTTTATATGATATTTATAGCTAGACTGATCCGTTTATTATTTTCTTCTTAAATAATACTCGGGTCAGACCAAGGTATTTCAGGTGCTTCTGCTTGACTTCGTATCCGGGTTCGTAACCTGACTTTTGGCTAACTACTTTAGCTCAGTAGTTTTTGTTAGTATACATTTGAGATAGAGACTCCTTGATGTATACTTATTCTTTTGTCTTGCACTTGTATCTATTCGTTTGTGATGTAGTGGATCTTGTATGACCACTACTTTGATGTACACTTCTATGTGATATATTCATATCTGTTTCCGCCTTTGTGATATGAATATCTGTGACTGATTTGCGTTATGTTTATTTCTATATTTGTTTCCGAAGTCCACATAGCCACTATGTGGTTGCTTTGAGTTTGTATTTGATATGTCAGATTTCCTCTTGAAATGAAATGTAAGTTATATTATCTGACATATCGGTACTCGCACAAAGCAATTACAGAGATGGTCGCTCCTCAACAGCCTTATTCTTCGTGCGAGTTGACGGCATTACCCCGTAGTGTCCTTGGCTAGTGTGAGTATAGAGGTGGGGCGTCACAGAAGCTCTTGACGAACGTGATCTGCATCTGTAGTTCGTTTTTACAATTGAGCCTCAATTTGGCGAAGAAGTTTCGACCATCCATATTAGGGTTTTGTTTTCAATGATGTATCTTCATCGATACGACGATTGAAAGGTACAGGCTTGTGGAGGAGAAGGAGCAGTCATGATCCATGGTCTTCATTCATCTCAGAAGTGCACGAGATCGCCAGAATTGGCGAGAAAACATAGTGGTGGCGGTCAGGCCTTGGCGGCGCCATTGGGTCGCATGCGTGGCATGGACGTACGGCCGAAGGTTGGCAACGCCGCAATGGTGGCTGATCTTGGTGGAGGCGCTCGTAGGTGGGTGCGGCGGTAATGTGAAGTGGCGGCTGTAGCGTGTCCGTGCTATGCGCGATCGGTGAGGGTTAGAGGGAGGTGAGTATTTACGTAATTGCCCTTCTATTTTATTTAATTTAAGTTTAAATTTTAAATGATCTAACGAACATAACTTTTTTATACGAGCCTCGATTGACGTGTGGTTTTTTCCATTGCGATCGTATTGAAATTTTGGACAACATGGTACTAGTTTGGTTAAATTTAGACACTGTTCAAATTTGGGCTTTTATTGGATTTTAAATCGGCTATAAATCAAAGGTGAGTGATTTAACCCACTCACGCAATACTAAAGCTTCTTATGCTAGTTGAATTAAATTTATGAAGTGATAAGAAATTTATTGATTACTATTTGGTAATTTAGATTGTCATTTAAATTTAACTTGAATTTATATCGAATCAAATTGACATTTAAATTAATATTGAAATCGAATTGCTAGTTAAATATCTGATATTGATAACCAGTTAATTGTTGTAATTTATTGGCTGATTTGGATGTTGACTGTGATGGATGTCTATTTGTTGACATATTAGATGATTGGATGTTTATTTATTTATTTTTATCCCTGTTATCACTCTGTATATTAATTGAAAGGATATAAACTATTATTTAAATTATTTTGAATAAATTAAGAAATAGTTTGAAAAGATATATCCATCCTTGTAATTAAAATTGAAATAACTAATCACTTGGCCATAGGATAGAAAATTATATACGGACACCGGATTGGTTAAATTAAATGGTTTTGAAAATCTTGAATTTGGATTAAATAATATTATTTTGAAGGAAATTAATGATGGATTTATATAAATTGAATTATTCTAGTTCAAACTTTGAAATGTTGAAAACTGAAATTGGTTAAAGGGAATTGTTTTAAAGAATTAAAATTGAAATGTGAAGTATCGGTATATGACTAACATTTTGGAAATTAATAGTTTAAAGTTGAACCTTAAATTGAACATTGAAGTTTAATTTAATTTAAATGTTTTAGATCGGTAAATTGAAATTGGACTTGAAATCGATATAAACTGAAATGATTTAAAATAAGAATTGGATTGAAATTACATTAAATTGAATTGTTGAATCGAATTTGAGGTTAAAAATGAATGTTTAGAAAATTGAAGTTATTTCAAATTGAAAGTGAAATCAAGTTGATTTGAAATTAAATTGAAAGTGAAATCAAGTTGATTTGACATTAAATTGAAATTGAGTCTATTGAATTGAAAGATTTGAAATCGAGTTTTGTTGATTTGGAATTTGGACTTGGGTCCAGATTTGTTGAAATGGAAAGAAACAGTTTGATTTGATATTATTTTCAAAATAAATTATTTTTGAAATAAACTGTTTAAAAATCTATCTTTTTAATATTCAAAATAATTAGATTTCCAAACTATTTTACTATGTAAACCATTTTCAATACTCAAACCATTTTTATATCAACCGTTTTAAATCTCTAAATTATTAAACTATTTTAAACTATTTATACTATTCAAACTATTTTCTAAAATTTCAAACCGTGCAAAGTTGGAATGCTTATGTTCAAAATGTTGATTTAAATGTGGATGTGGTTAAATGAAGTTATAACCTAAGTTGTAATTTGAAATGATATTTTCAAGTGAAAATGACATATTTCAGGTAAATATGATATTTTGAAATAAAGTGATATTTTTGAAGTGAAAATGATATTTTAATATCAAATGTGAATCAGTTTTGAAATGTAAAAGAACCAACCGGTGTGAATTGGTTGTTAAAGAGACTGGGGCCTCTTATTGGCATACTCTCTATCAATATTGGAACCACTTTAACAACTGTGTACGCGGTGGATGATATCTAGAATGTAGAGGTTGAATTGGAAGTGTTGTTGGATTTGAAGAAAGAGAACGATGATGGATGACCCCGACAGTAGTGTCAATTTGAAATGACTAAAATAGGAGCCATACCTGACCAATGAGGCTAGCTACCTCTAGCGTACACACCTCTTCGTATTACTATATTGGTGTTGGCTTGATCGGTGCTCCTTGATTTGATTTTTGGGTGTGTTGGACATGGTGGGCCGTTAGGGGTTACCACTAGTCAGGAAATGCAAAACGATAGTATCCTACCTTGGGCATCGCCTCACGTGCCTTGTCATACTCTTTATCCTTATTCGCGCCCATTACAATTTTGTTTTAGTATGGTACCTATAGAGGACTCACTGGCTACCGATGTTACTGGTTATGTTACAGGACCTGCATAGGCTACCTGCTTAATAATATGTTAAGGGGGATTAATGTAAAGCCTTAACGCTAAGAAAAATATTTACTTTACTGATTAGACACTACATATATATAGCATAGATTACTACATATAGATAGTTTAATGGATCCTTAGGAGATGGAAAATCTCATTACATTTCTTAAATTATTGCATGCACGTTATACACTGGATATGAGATATAAAATCCCGTAACCATCTTTAAAGCTATTACACGCATATTTACTTGTTGTTGATTTAACTTACATAAGAAATTTTAGTTCTGATTCGAGTGTTTTGTCTTTTCATTACGCTCGGGTCAGCCTGAGCATTTCAATGTTCAAAGACATTATTTCTAGAGGAGGAAGACGGAGTTTGGTATATTATATTATTAGTATTATTTCGCTGCATCATTATTGGTATGTTGTTGATTGTACTCTGATTTTGTTGTAAAAATTCTGTAATCAAATGTATATTGTAAAACTGCTTCATGAACAGTTTATTTGATTATTATATTTTGTCATTCCGCTGCGAGATTCTATATTTTGTTTTCCCTCTTTCCTCTTAGTTTCTTATTAAATCCCATTGACAATCCTTCCTTTTAAATGGTTTGAGTTAGACATGTGTGGTTTATTGTCGATTTAAACCGTCCAAAAAGGCGGGTCGTCACATAAACAAATACTTTTACAGAGATATATTCAAAAACCTTTTTTTTCTCTTTTCAGTACTTGAAAAATATTGATATACTTATTTCCACTGTATAAGCATACTCCCAATACATTTCGCTTTCAAATTTAGAAAAACTTTCCCATATGGTTATATCAAAGTATAAGTATATTCACAAAAAACACCACATTCTCAATACTTAGAAAATATACTTATATACTTACCTTTTTATGGGTATCGGGTCTCGGGCTTTTTATAAATCCCTTTTTATAAAATGCCTTTATAAAACAACTTATATTTACAAACGCTTTTTATAAAATATTATATATGAATTGTAAAATCCCTTTTATAAATATCTAAACATAATTATAAACCTCCTTTTACAAATCTCCAAATTTATTTAATAAACTCCTTAATAAAACATTCTTTATACAATTTATAAAACTCTTTTATAAAATTCTTTTATAAAATACCAATTATAAAACTCATTTTATAAATCCCCAAATTTATTTGCAACTCTTTTTTATAAAACTCCAAATTCCTTTATGAAACTTCTTTTATAAATTTCTAAATATAATTACTAAACTCCTTCTATAAAACAAAACTCGAAATATAAAACCAAACTCCAAATATAAAACAAACTCTAAATATAACTATAAAACTCATATACTTCCCATAACACAATCATTCCATATATTACAATAAATTCACAACTACGATTTATTACTCCAATTTATCAAAACGATAATATTTTCCTTTTTATAAAATACCATTTATAAACCTATTCCTTTATTTATAAAATACCGCTTATAAATCTCTCTTTAACTGATAAAATACCATTTATAAATCTGTTCTTTTATTACAACATTTTATCAAATGTTTCACAAATATTTATTCCAAAGTATTTTTATCTTCCTTTGAAAACAAAAATCACTTTAAAATAAAAGATAATCCCTTTTATTTCCTTTATAATGCTTTCGCAAAATATTTTAAATCATTTACATACATGAGAAAACAGTAATAAAAGAAATTAAGTATAAAGAAGTACAAAAACTATTTTTAAATAAAATATCATAGAAAAACCAAAAAAGTCAGAAAAAAATCATATTTCCGAATCGAAATCATTTTCAAACCAAACGACAATTTTTATAGTATCTCAAAATACTATAATGAGGCCAATAGTTACTATAGCACTTAACCAATGTTATTACTACCTTTTCCATGAAACTGTTCAACTTTTGACATATATCAGTGTCACATCCAATATAGCCAATCAATCAAATTTTAGCATTTAACCATCTATATAACAGTTATATAATTGAAAATAAAATCAACAGGTATAACTGGAATTAAAAATCGTAACGACCCAGAATTTGACCACTTTAAATTATACTATTTAAAGTGATTTTAAATATTAGATATATAACATTTTATGGTTTAAATAATATTTGATAGGATTTGCAAACAGAAATATACACAAAAATAGGAATAATTGCTTATATCGACAAAAGTGACAAAATCCTGATTTCATAAAAGTAAGTTTCAATGGTTAAATAAATTATTTTAATTATTTTATGAGTGTTTATATTTCTAAATAACATTTTAAAATTTTATTTTTAAATTTTGTTTACATAAATAAAAGTTTAACTAAAACGTCAAAATGTGACCGTAAAACATTTTGTCGAAAATCAACGTTTTATCGATTTTAAGTTGTTGCAACATTGTTGCACCTTTATTTTCTTATATATAAACATATATTCAAATAGTATAAGTATTAATTAATTCATTAATCAAGTTTACATTAACTAAACATAGTTAGGAAATTCTAGAATGTAATTAACAAAAAGTAAACATAAAAAGACAAAACATGTCATTTCAAAAAAGTAAACAACTTATTATATTCTTTACTTATCTCTTAAGTGAAAATGACATAAAGTAATGATTGAAATGTGATGTTAAGTGTTGAAAAAATTAGTTTGCTTAAAGTATAAGCAAATGGTATTTTGGCCTTTTTACAAAATATTATTTTAATCCATTCCTATAAATACCAATACACTTTCTTACACATTTTCACACCTTTCTTCTCCATTTTCAAGCTCTTCTTCCACTCTTTAATGGCTTTCATGCCTCTCTTAAAAAATTACAAAAGCGTAACAAAGTTATGGTAAAAATAATCGACAAAAAAGTATACCACTTAAGTCAAGTTCAAGCTAGTAAGTTCCATCCATCCACCCAAGGCCAATCTCACCTAGAAGCCATCCCTACCTCTTTTCATCTCAACTTCTAGGATAGCGGAGCTATAGCCGTATTTTAAGAAGTTTCAGGAAATAGTAGCGAAGCCATAGTCAAATCCGTAGTGACAAAGTTAGCAAATTTGGTAGAAAATATGGTTTAGATCTAGAGTTCCTTGCCTTAAAGTTTGACAGAGTGGAATCCAAAGTGAGTTATTTCTTCCTTTAAGTTCATTAAGAATCATTGCAAAGTTGAAGGAAATTTAAGTGTTAAGTGTTGTTTGAAAACCCTTGTTGAATGCTTGTTTACTTTGTTTGCTAAAACAACGGTTTTATTTCCTTGTTTGACTATTTGGATGGTTAATTAAGTATTTTAAAATTTCGAAGTTAAATACTTAATGGGGTATGCAGAAACGACTAGTACACGTGTTTCGTCTGTGGATCCAAGGAGACTTGGGCGAGGGACGGAACATGTCGACGGAAAAGCCCGAATGCTCCAAAATAAATATCAAACCATTTTAACCCAAGATGAAATAAAGTGTTATAAATATTTGATAGAATGAAGCATTGATTATCATTCATTGTCGTGTTTATTTCATTGATTGATTGTTTGAATTAGGCTCGGCCAGTTTATGAGCACTGATTATTATTTATTGATTGTTGACTTTGCTCGACTAGTTTATGAGCAATTAATTATCCATATGCATGGGCTAGGTAGAAAATAATTGTAGGCTAACACATTGTGATTTATTTAACGATTTGACTATTAAGGTGTTTAGCGGTAATATTTGGTTCACTTCAATTTAATGAATTGTTTTGAAAATTGGTTTTCAAGTTGAAATGTTATGAAACGTTTTCCTTTTAAAGAAAAAAGAGATATTTAAGAATAAATACTTTGTAGTGATTTTATATAAAAGTGGTTTGTATAAAAATGGTTTTATAAAAATGTTTTATAAAATGGAAAGAATTTCGAGGACTAAAACCGATAGTTTTAAGATGATTTTTGAAAGGATATGGAAATGGAAATTATTATAGATTTGAAGTATTTGTAATTATTAGTGCATATGATTTTGCCACTTCGGGATATAAAGTGATTGGTTATGTTATCGATGATTCGGCTAACCCGGCAGCTGCAGATGTTCTGTAGTCTTAGTATAGTCCGCTCTCATTGTAGAGGGATATACATATCTATATTTATTTTAGAAGGCTGGGACCTAGTTGC
The DNA here is from genome assembly GCA_030737815.1 of Allium fistulosum. NCBI lineage: Eukaryota > Viridiplantae > Streptophyta > Magnoliopsida > Asparagales > Amaryllidaceae > Allium > Allium fistulosum. Next base: position 848,069,730 of record CM060903.1, read on the forward strand.
CTTGTTATGGCTAGAAACCTCCCGATCAGGTAGCATATAGTTTTGTATGTTTGTATATTAATATCATTTCAGAAAGGTGATTTGTTTTCAAATCCTGAAGTAAAAAGACTAGTTTGAATATAAAAGATATACATATACATATTTCAAAATTTTTGAAATAAGAATTCGAGAATAAAGTCCAAAGTGGTAATTTTCATATAGATAATTAGATTTGGAAATCTAAATGTGACGATTAAGCTAAGTGGGTAGATTTGGAACCTATATTTGCATGATATATGCTATGTAATTTGTGAATTGCATATTCGTTATTGCATCGTAGGCTACATGAGTCCTACTTGTGGTAGGAGAACTACGTTGGCTTGATCCTGTATATAATTGGGTACCCAATTAGATAGGGGTACGTAGGTAGTCACAAGTGGTAGTGATGCAGCCCCTAAAATAATATAACCAATTTTCTGTTTATCTGTTATTGGTTGTTGTTTATCTTGTGTTGTTGTACTTTCCCTCTTACTATTTTATTCCGCATTTGCATTGTTTATGGAGTTCGCATGTAAGGATATTGCTGTCTCTCTCATCTATGCAACGGTAGATTTATTGCATATGAGTTCGGTATGCACACCTTATAGAAATAAATAAATAAATTACTCTGATAAGTTGTATAATTGAAATTGTATCCTATACATTTAGTAATGTTGAATATTTATAAAATATTATGTATTAAGTTGGTAGTTTTCGTTAGTAGTTTTCGAACAGACGGATTTTTTTTAGCGATTTTGACTAGTTCAAAAATCCCGTTCGTCACATTCACAATGACGAGAAATCCTGATTTCTCTACAAAATTCCCTGTATTTCATTTTAAATGTCATTCGCTTTTCAAAAATGGATATTTTACCAAACCAATCAATAATTCACCCAAACAGGTAAACAATAATTTTCTCTACTATATATCATACTGATTATCCAAAAAGATGAGTTTAACTCACCAAAATTCCAATGGACGCTTAGGCGTTCCAGTTTGAATTAAAATCGAACGACGTTCGATTTTAGCCCAAAATTTCAACTAGCTCCAGATTAATGAAACCAGTTCCGTCCTATAGTTATCGCCATTACGAACACAACGCAAAAGACCACATCTTGATTGGACCTCGTATAAGAGAGATATTAATTTTATAAGTTATTGATTTATAAATTATAATTAACTCCTCTTATTACAAATTAAATTACTTAATTACCCAATAATATCGCTTCCCTCCCAATTCAATCTCATGCATGATGTGCTCCTCAAACCTATTATAGCCGTTCCTAATAGCACTGATTCCTTGTAGCGACCCTGAAATTCGAACACTTCGTCATTGAATATCGAATTTTTTTAAATTATAGTTAAGCGTTATAAATATGATTTTATAACCTTGTTAAACATCATTTAATTAATAGATAATGATAAGAAACTTGTTTTTTAAAATTGTTTAAATAATATATTCTTTGGAAAATATCAATAATATGACCAAAAATTGGTTTATCGATAAACATCTTTTTAACCACCAGAAGTTGTTCGGATTTTTTTGGAAAGGCACGTATTGGATTTTGGATTTTGGATTTACATACAAATGACTAGGTAAAGGGACTTCCTTTCCGAACCAAATCTCGGTACATCTCTAGAGGGATGTACCTTGGGTCGAGATACTCGGCGCCTAAACCAACACAAGACCAGCCTACCCATCCCTTGATAGTACCGAATATGTCATCACTCCGGTCGTTACCAACCTACAATCCATGGCCACAAGCATACACAACAATAATCAGATACACGACATCATAGCTTGTAAAGATATATCTAGAAGAGTGATGACATCTCCTAATGGGAGCGACCCATTTTAGCCTTGCTGCTTCTATCCCTGTTTCAGTCATTTTTCGGGGAGTGAGGCCAAAAGAGGTATCGATTACCTTTCACATATCACATATCACATCATCTTTGAATGCCACATTGCCATTTCCGTTGACTACTAATTGCCTTCCATAAAAATACAACCCTTGAGCTCGTACGTCTCAAGGAAGGGTGTTAAGCTAAGAGAAGTTGCCTTCTCCGCCACCAAACAGATGTACGTTTGTAAAAACCAATGTACATAATCATAGAAATGCAATGTCAAACACTCGTCCATACAAGTTGTCCAGGAATAGAACAAACCGAAGGTACTTTCCTACCGCATCCTGTCGGGAAATCCCTAGGATTAGTAGCGAATAGTCCTTGCATCAGATATTTCATAACGAAGAGACTACTGCTACTATATGCATATTGGGATTTTAACCCCAAACGATCAACAAGCAGTTCCTCACTATAAAAATCCTAAATATCAATATCATCAACCAACCTGCACAATCTTCATATAAATGTTGGTCCAAAGTGGATTTCAGATAAATTTGATCCCGGTCTCTTTGCACCAACAACACAAAAGCGTTTCTCAACCTCATATAGAAACTAAGTCTCATAGACTTATCACGTCTCCAGCTTTCAACTCGCTATCCTTCGGCCAAGAAGGAAGCTCGATAGATTGGAGTAATCACTCCGCACTACACGAATCAACATTCTCAACACAAACGATAATTAAGCCTACACAGTCAGTTGCGTACTAAGTGTACGACTAATTAGTTTCTACATCAAGTTGAGAAACTAAAATGGCCAAATTTTATAGTCGGTTATTTAACTATCAAAGCAACAAACAAAATCTAGCACTTAAGTAATCACTGGGCCTGATTGTTATAAATCGTTTCCAAATCAAATCACTTTCCAATTATTCACTTCAAAATATCTTTAAAAGCGATAATATTCACAACCATTTCACTTATTGGATATTTAGAAAACATTTTATATACTTATTTTAATAATAAGTAAATTCACAACTTATTTTATTTTCACCATTTAAATTTCATTTTATAACATCACTTTCCAAGCATCCATTTAATTTAAAGGATTATTCACTGTTCAAAATCGTGAATATAATTCCGTTACCAAATACATTACTTCTACACATTTAATTTAAAGGATTATTCACTATCCAAAATCGTGAATATAATTCCTTTGCCAAATTCATTACTTCTAAATATTTAATTTAAAGGATTATTCACTGTCCAAAATCGTGAATGTAATTCCTTTAATAAACTTTCATATTTAACTTATCAAATTAAATTGATATTTATAAAATAGTGTTTACGAATTCTATTTATAATTTATAAACACTTTCATATGTAAAATAACTTTTTTAACAAATTTCCATTTCTATCTCATTTATAAGTCAAAATCCAATTATAAGTTAATTTACTTATAAATCCCTTATTTACCAATTCATTCTTTTCAAATATCTTTACTTATAAAACCCATTATAAGTTCATTTCTAAATCTCAATTGCAAATCCATATACAAATTTGATTACAATCCCATTTTTAATATTTATAAAACGCTGTTTATAATTCCATTACTTTTATTTATAAAATATCAATTTTATAAATCTTATATATAAACCATTTATGATAAGTCCATAAATCTCAATTTAACTTATTTTAACAATTTTATAAATCTCATAAACAAACCATTTATAATAAATTCATAAATCTCAATTTAACTTATTTTAACAATTTTATAAATCTTATAAATAAACCATTTATAATAAACTAATAAATCTCAATTTAACTTATTTTAACAATTTTATAAATCTTATAAATTGTTAACCCGCCTTTTGGTCAAGGCCGGGATATCAACAAATTAGCTGGAAAGGATGGATGTCAGGATCAGAGATCGATTGAAAACAAGGCTATGATCGATGTCGTCAAAATTTGACCAGGCTCCAATCAAGACGGGATCGATTGGGAATGATGACCAAAGCTGGGAGAGGCTACGTTTCAAATTTTAGGTCAATCGGAGTTCGTATGCTTAAGATATGATCGATGCAATTCAAGTAACCAACTGTTCATATCCATCAATCTTCTACTGTTCGTATCCATCAATCCTCTACTGTTCGTATCCATCATTCTTTTGTTGTTTGTATCCATCAATCCTCTACTGCTCGTATCCATCATTCTTCTGCTGTTCGTATCCATCATTCTTCTGTTGTTCGTATCCATCAAGTGCAACAACAATCGAGTACGAACAGTGCAACATCGATCGATACGAACAATGCAACATCGATCGAGTATGAACAGTGCAACATCGATCGATACGAACAGTGCAACAGCAATCGATACGAACAGTGCAACAACGATCGAGTACGAAGGAGACATCCTTCGAAAAACACAAACTTGCATCGATCATATCTCACAATCTACATGTCCAAATGACTTGAAATTTTCATAGGAGCTTACGTACGACCTAAGTAATGTTCATGCCAAGTTTCGACTCGATTGGACCAAACTACGATCGATACGAAATTTGTTCGTATCGATTACAGATCGAGCGCACACCGCATGGGATCGATTGCGTGGGCCCACCCACGTGCCAGAAGAGGTTTTCCGAGATCCGAGCGAGATATTTGCAACCTACGCCTATAAATAGCCGCCCAGAACCTACAGAAAAGGGACTTTTGACTCTTCAACGTCCAGACTCTGCCGAAATCATTGCAGCATTCGAAAATCACTATTGTACTCGAAATTTACTGTTGTAATCCGCTGTAACCAGCAAGCAAAAGTTAATAAAGATCAAATTCTTCAAAGTGGACGTAGGCTAGAACGCTGAACCACTATAGATTTGCATGTCTCTACTGTTTTTCTCTCAAATTTTGAGTGTTCTTCATATTTATATTCTCTACATGCTCGCTATCTGTGATCTGTGATTGTAAACGGGTGCTTTCATCGACAATTGGGTGTTTGTGACCAATTTTGGCGAAAACATTTTGGTGCTTTCATTGAGAGCGCTAGCGCTTAGGAATTCTACAACCAGGACTTCGAATCTGAAAGCTTGAAGATTTGGATCTGGAAAGCCATGGCAAGGCAATCAACAAGAAGACAAAGAGCTGAAAGGAGTCAGCATGAAGGGAGTTAGGAGGCTTCCTCTGGAGCAAATCAGACCTCAATCTTCATTACCCGGGACGAGATGGAGATGATGATGGAAGCTATGCAGGAGGGAATGCTGAAAAGACAAGAGGAGATGATGCAGAACCTACTCCAACAAGATGGACAAGCCATAATGCAAAATCAAGGGAACGCTGCTGTAGGAGATGCTGGAAAGGATTTATTTGGACACTCGAGGGCGCCTCCAGTATCAAAGGCCAACAAGAAGGGAACCTTCTGATTATGAACGGGCATCGGGAAGGCATTGCCTATTCCATGAGCTGGATGGGCACAACACGAACGACTGCAGGCATTTGAGGGATATCATTGAGGAGCATGTAAGGAATGATCATCTACAGCAGTATGTAAGGAATCGAGCTGTGGCAGTGGAACAGGAACGACCACCGCCCACCTCGAACAAAATGGCACTGGACCTAGGCAACGTCAACTTGTTATCAACTAAATAGATTTATGGCTTGGAATAAGTAATAGAACTCGAAGTAATGCGACTTAATCACTTACACATGTACGAGATCGAGGACGGTCCCTAGGCATGCTCTGAGATGATGATAAACCATGTTGCTCGAGTCTGTGAAATCCTGCTTTTCTTTTTCGTTTTTCTGAAAACTTTGGTTTCTTCCTTGGATGTACAGACAATTATTTAGTTTTCCTTGGCTGTAAAAACTCTTACTTTGGATAATTAGATTTGGATTAATGTAATAAATTATGCAGGTCTTGCGATTACGATCTCGACCGGAGAGACGGGGCAGTAATCGCAAATTACGAGTCCCTTTGCCAGAGAGCGATGGAATGGACTCAAAGCACAATATCAAAGTCCTCGGCCAGAGAATGTCGAAGTCCTTGGCCGGAGAGCCGAGGCCGGTGAATATCACAGTCCTCGGTCGGAGAGCCGAGGATGGAGAATGTCGAAGTCCTTGGTCGGAGAGCCGAGACCGATGAATATCGAAGTCCTTGGCCGGAGAGCCGAGGCCGGTGAATATCGAAGTCCTCGGCCGGAGGGCCGAGGACGGTGAATATCAAAGTCCTCGGCCGAAGAGCCGAGGTCGGTGAATATCAAAGTCCTCGGCCGGAGTGCCAAGGCCTGTGAATATTGAAGTCCTCGGTCGGAGAGCCGAGGCCGATGAATATCAAAGTCCTCGGCCGGAGAGCCGAGGCCGGTGAATATCAAAGTCCTCGGCCGGAGTGCCAAGGCCGGTGAATATCGAAGTCCTCGGCCGGAGAGCCGAGGCCGGTGAATATCGAAGTCCTTGGCTAGAGAGCCGAGGCCGGAGAATATCGAAGTCCTTGGTCGGAGAGCCGAGGCTGGTGAATATCAAAGTCCTTGGTCGGAGAGTCAAGGCCGGAGAATATGGAAGTCCTTGGCCGGAGAGCCAAGGCCGGAGAATATCGAAGTCCTTGGCCAGAGAGCCAAGGCCGGAGAGCATAAAAGCCCTTGACCGTAGAGTCGGGGTCAGAGCAGGATAATGCGACCCGGCGAGGTCTATGGATTTAAAGTCAAACCCGGAGAGGTCTTGGATTCGGAATTGGATATCGACACGGAGCAGTCGCGGATTTGGATCAAGTTATGGTCGTGGCACTCGGATAGAATGGTTTCATAGTGGATTGGATTGCGAACTGGATGATATGGCTATGGATGAAAGATGCACTTCAGATGTCGAACTTAAAGCTTTTCAAAACACACCTTCTTACCACAAGGCATGTTTTGGGGGGGGCAAATGTTATCCCGCCTTTTAGTCAAGGCCGGGATATCAACAAATTAGCTGGAAAGGATGGATGTCAGGATAAGAGATCGATTGAAAACAAGGCTATGATCGATGTCGTCAAAATTTGACAGGGCTTCAATCAAGACGGGATCGATTGGGAATGATGACCAAGGCTGGGAGAGGCTACGTTTCAAATTTTAGGTCAATCAGAGTTCGTATGCTCAAGATATGATCGATGCAATTCAAGCAACCAACTGTTCGTATCCATCACTCTTTTATTGTTCGTATCCATCATTCCTCTACTGTTCGTATCCATCATTCTTCTGCTGTTCGTATCCATCAATCCTTTACTGCTCATATCCATCATTCTTCTGCTGTTTTTATCCATCAAGTGCAACAACAATCGAGTACGAACAGTGCAACATCGATCGATACGAAAAGTGCAACAACGATCGATACGAATAGTGAAACATCGATCGATACGAACAATGCAACATCGATCGAGTATGAACAGTGCAACATCGATCGATACGAACAGTGCAACAGCGATCGATACGAACAGTGCAACAGCGATCGAGTACGAAGGAGACAGCCTTCGAAAAACACAAACTTGCATCGATCATATCTCACAATCTACAAGTCCAAATGACTTGAAATTTTCACAGGAGCTTACGTACGACCTAAGTAATGTTCATGCCAAGTTTCGACTCGATTGGACCAAACTACGATCGATACGAAATTTGTTCGTATCGATCACAGATTGAGCGCACACCGCATGGGATCGATTGCGTGGGCCCACCCACGTGCCAGAAGAGGTTTTCCGAGATCCGAGCGAGATATTTGCAACCTACGCCTATAAATAGCCGCCCAGAACCTACAGACCAGGGACTTTTGACTCTTCAACGTCCAGACTCTGCCGAAATCATTGCAGCATTCGAAAATCACTATTGTACTCAAAATTTACTGTTGTAATCCGCTGTAACCAGCAGGCAAAAGTTAATAAAGATCAAATTCTTCAAAGTGGACGTACGCTAGAACGCCGAAACACTATAGATTTGCGTGTCTCTACTATTTTTCTCTCAAATTTTGAGTGTTCTTCATATTTATATTCTCTACTTGCTCGCTATCTGTGATCTGTGATTGTAAACGGGTGCTTTCATCGACAATTGGATGTTTATGACCAATTTTGTCGCAAACATAAATTAACCATTTATAATAAGGTCATAAATCTCAATTTAACTTATTTTAACAATTTTATAAATCTTATAAATAAACCATTTATAATAAATTCATAAATCTCAATTTAACTTATTTTAACAATTTTATAAATCTTATAAATAAACCATTTATAATAAGTTCATAAATATCAATTTAACTTATTTTACAAAATAGTTAACTTCATATTTCAAAAATCATATTCTGATTATAGTTCACAAAGCCACAATTTTTACAATATAAAAATTATAACTTTTTATTTTTATTTAAAATAAATCCATTTCTTTAACAATTCAAAAATTATATATTTTCAAAATCCATTAAACAGCCTTTTTAAACAAGAACATCATTATATTATTTTAAAATTCCAAAAATAAAGCCGAATGCTACAACAACACTAAATAAGGGGATTCACATCAATCATATCAATCATGGCATCCAAATATCATATATCACATGATAACAGCATATATAACAATATCTGTAAATAAAATCAGCAACAGTGAGGAATCCAGTTGGATCCCTTCAACCTGTAACCTGCAAAAAATATACATATTAGAAAATATGTACAATGTTCGCTTTGAGGCAGACGCGCATACAAAGGGTCATCCGCTTGTACACGGGAACGTATAAGGTCTCATCCGCTAAAATATACGGGAATATATCCAAACCAATCAATATATATAATATATCATATATCATCCAAAAAATCATTTAACAACATAAAATAAATTTATTCTCAATTATATAAAAATATAAGCGAGACAGAGAGAGTGAGTTTTACTCACTTTGCTTGTATTCGTCGCGATAGCGATTTATTCCGATTAAAATTAAACGAGCGTTTAATTTTAACCAAAATTTTCACTAGCTCTAATCAACTCCAATCCAACTTCATCATGTAGTATTCATGAATATGAACCCAACGCAATTCGTTTCATCCGATTTCGACCTCGTATGACAAAGTTATTGCAATTATAAAGTTACACAAATTATATATATTAAATAATTTACATTCTTTTTTTCTTTTATTTATTAACCTCGGATCGTGGCCGTTGATTCTTGCTTACCAAATCTAGGCCGCTTATTACATCTTCTTCTTCGTTCGACACTCCCAGGCCATACGAAACCCATAGCCGCCGAACTTCACTCGAATTATGCTCCTCCATCTCGATGTTTTAGCCCGATCAACCACTGCCATTCGAACTCCCATCACGAACTCCACCTATGCCAGAGAACCGGTCGAACTCGATCCCCCTATCATGCTTGACTTCGGTTGGAATGCCACACGAACGCGACGCCGTAGCCTCCTCCTCGCCACACCAAACTCAATCACCACCGTTGAAGATGAAGCTCTCTTCGCGCTCTCCATTTTTGTAGTTGAAGCCTTTGCCTAATTGTGGATGGATGAGGAGATCAAAGGGGATGAAAATTGGTGATTTCTAGCTATTTGTTTTAAAATGGCGGCTAGGGTTAGCGTTAGGGTTTGAGTTGGTTTGTGAAAAAAGGAAAAAATGAGGTGCTTTTATAGAAAATTTTCACGCATTATTCATCCGAAATATTTTCAAACTCCAACCGAAGCATACCACCAGGCATTCATAATACTTTACAACTATTTCGAACACAATGGAATATACATCAGAGGCCAATTCCGTCATATTTGGAAGATAGGTTTTCAAATCGAATTATTTTAATTAAATTTACTTAAATAAATTTCTACGCGTTTCAGCTTCGCACGAGCAAACCGTAAGTCCGATTGACTCGAAATTTGAAATCCTATAATAATTCACTATTATGGATCCAATGAAACTAGTTTCGTCGAAATCCAAGAGAGTGTAAAAAATGACTATTTTTACAGGTTAATTAAATATTAAAATTTCCAATTTCTGTAAATTAACTTTTAATTCAATTTTAACAGTTCACTAACTCCATTCAAATTTAAATAGGATTTAAAACAACGTTATAAATCATTTTCATCCATATTAAATTCCAAATTCAATTATTTAACTGATTTAACTTATAATATTCAATTTTCAATATTTAAATTCAATTAAATATTCTAAATTCAGGCGACTGAAAAACAGGGTCCTTACAGGTTAGGTGCCCATGTAAAATTTGTCTAGGTTAGTAAATCAGCCTAAGAATTTTAAAAATGAAACCACCTTAATTTGATAAATAAAATGGATAGGATAAGACACCGTACTTTCGACTAGAGTTATGCATGATATTACTATTTTTGGTGTGCTTAACTTTCTTTAATTGTTGTTTTTTCATTATATTTTTCCGTCCTTGTAATTTCGAGAATGAAATTCTTTTAAGTAGGGGAGAATGTAACGACCCAAAATTTGACCACTTTAAATTATACTATTTAAAGTGATTTTAAATATAAAATATATAAATTTTATGATTTAAATAATACTAGATAGGATTTACAAAGAGAAATATACACAAAAATAGGAATAATTGCTTATATCGACAAAAGTGACAAAATCCTGATTTCAGAAAAGTAAGTTTTAATGGTTAAATAAATTATTTTAATTAATTTATGAGTGTTTATATTTTTAAATAACATTATAAAAATTTATTTTTAAATTTTGTTTATATAAATAAATAGTTTAACTAAAACGTCAAAATGTGACCGTAAAACATTTTGTCGAAAATCAACGTTTTGTCGATTTAAAATTGTCGCAAATTGTTGCACCTTTATTTTCTTATATATGAACATATATTCAAATAGTATAAGTATTAATTAATTCACTAATCAAATTTACTTTAACTAAACATACTTTAAAAATTCTAGAATGTAATTAAGAAAAAGTAAACATAAAAAGGAAAAACACGTCATATCAAAAATGTAAACAAATCATTATATTATTTACTTATCTCTTAAGTGAAAATGACATAAAGTAATGATTTGAAATGTGATGTTAAGTGTTGAAAAAATTAGTTTGCTTAAAGTTTAAGCAAAGGGTATTTTGGTCTTTTTACAAAATAATATTTTAATCCAAATTTTATCCTATAAATACCAACACACTTCTTACACATTTTCACACCTTTCTTCTCCATTTTCAAGCTCTTCTTCCACTCTTTAATGGCTTTCATGCCTCTCTTAAAAAATTCCAAAAGCGTAATAAAGTTATGGAAAAAATAATCGACAAAAAAATATACCACTTAAGTCAAGTTCAAGCTAGTAAGTTCCATCCATCCACCCAAGGCCAATCCCACCTAGAAGCCATCCCTACCTCTTTTCATCTCAACTTCTAGGATAGCGGAGCTATAGCCGTATTTCAAGAAGTTTCAGGAAATAGTAGCTAAGCCATAGTCAAATCCATAGTGGCAAAGTTAGCAAATTTGGTAAAAAATATGGTTTAGATCTAGAGTTCCTTGCCTTAAAGTTTGACGGAGTGGAATCCATAGTGAGTTATTTCTTCCTTTAAGTTCATTAAGAATCATTGCAAAGTTGAAGGAAATTTAAGTGTTAAGTGTTGTTTGAAAACCCTTGTTGAATGCTTGTTTACTTTGTTTGCTAAAACAACGGTTTTATTTCCTTGTTTGACTATTTGGATGGTTAATTAAGTATTTTAAAATTTAGAAGTTAAATACTTAATGGGGTATGCAGAAACGACTAGTACACGTGTTTCGTCTGTGAGATCCAAGGAGACTTGGGCAAGGAACGGAACATGTCGACGGAAAAGCCCGGATGCTCCAAAATAAATATCAAGCCATTTTAACCCAAGATGAAATAAAGTGTTATAAATATTTGATAGAATGAAGCATTGATTATCATTCATTGTCGTGTTTATTTCATTGATTGTTTGTTTGAATTAGGCTCGGCCAGTTTATGAGCACCGATTATTATTTATTGATTATTGACTTTGCTCGACCAGTTTATGAGCAATTAATTATCCATATGCGTGGGCTAGGTAGAAAATAATTGTAGGCTAACACATTGTGATTTATTTCACGATTCAACTATAAGGTGTTTAGCGGTAATATTTGGTTCACTTCAATATAATGAATTGTTTGAAAATTGGTTTTCAAGTTGAAATGTTATGAAATGTTTTCCTTTTAAGGAAAAAAAGAGATATTTAAGAATAAATATTTTGTAGTGATTTTATATAAAAGTGGTTTGTATAAAAAATGGTTTTATAAAAATGTTTTATAAAATGGAAAGAATTTTGAGGACTAAACCCGATGGTTTTAAGATGATTTTTGAAAGGATTTGGAAATGGAAATTATTATAGATTTGAAGTATTTGTAATTATTAGTGCAAATGATTTTGCCACTTCGGGATATAAAGTGATTGGTTATGTTACCGATGATTCGGCTAACCCGGCAGGTGCAGATGTTCTGTAGTCTTAGTATAGTACACTCTCGTTGTAGAGGGATATACATATCTATATTTATTTTTTAGAAGGCTAGGACCTAGTTGCCTTGTTATGGCTAGAAACCTCCCAATCAGGTAGCATATAGTTTTGTATGTTTGTATATTAATATCATTTCAAAAAGGTGATTTGTTTTCAGATCCTGAAGTAAAAGACTAGTTTGAATATAAAAGATATACATATATATATATATATATTTCAAAAATTTTGAAATACGAATTCGAGAATAAAGTCCAAAGAGATAATTTTCGTATAGATAATTAGATTTGGAAATCTAAATGTGAAGATTAAGCTAAGTGGGTAGATTTGGAACCTATATTTGCATGATATATGCTATGTAATTTGGGAATTGCACATTTCGTTGTTGCATCGTAGGCTCCATGAGTCCTACTTGTGGTAGGAGAACTACGTTGGCTTGATCCTGTATCTAATTGGGTACCTAATTAGATAGGGGTACATAGGTAGTCATAAGTGGTAGTGATGCAACCCCTAAAATAATATAACCATTTTTCTGTTTATCTGTTATTGGTTGTTGTTTATCTTATGTTGTTGTACTTTCCCCCTTACTATTTTATTCCACATTTACATTGTTTATGGAGTTCGCATTTAAGGATATTGCTCTCTCTCTCATCAGAGTGTGAAACGATAGATTTATTGTGTATGAGTTCAGTATGCACACCTTATAGAAATAAATAAATAAATTACTCCGATAAGTTGTATAATTGAAATTGTATTTTATACATTTAGTAATGTTGAATATTTATCAAATATTATGTATTAAGTTGGTAGTTTTCGTTAGTAGTTTTAGAACGGACGGATTTTTTAGCGATTTTGACTAGTTCGAAAATCCCGTTCGTCACATTCACAATGACGAGAAATCCTGATTTCTCTACAAAATTCCCTGTATTTCATTTTAAATGTCATTCGCTTTTCAAAAATGGATATTTTACCAAACCAATCAATAATTCACCCAAACAGGTAAACAATAATTTTCTCTACTATATATCATACTGATTATCCAAAAAGAAGAGTTTAACCCACCAAAATTCCAACGGACGCTTAGGCGTTCCAGTTTGAATTAAAATCGAACGACGTTCGATTTTAGCCCAAAATTTCAACTAGCTCCAGATTAATGAAACCAGTTCCGTCCTATAGTTATCGCCATTACGAACACAACGCAAAAGACCACATCTTGATTGGACGTCGTATAAGAGAGATATTAATTTTATAAGTTATTGATTTATAAATTATAATTAACTCCACTTATTACAAATTAAATTACTTAATTACCCAATAATATCTCTTCCCTCCCAATTCAATCTCATGCATGATGTTCTCCTCAAACCCATTATAGCCGTTCCTAATAGCACTGATTCCTTGTAGCGACCCTGAAATTCGAACACTTCGTCATCGAATATCGAATTTTTTTAAATTATAGTAAAGCGTTATAAATATGATTTTATAACCTTGTTAAACATCATTTAATTAATAGATAATGATAAGAAAATTGTTTTTTAAAATTGTTTAAAAAATATATTCTTTGGAAAATATCAATAACATGACAAAAAATCGGTTTATCGTTAAACAGTTTTTTAACCGCTAGAAGTTGTTCGGAATTTTTTTTACTTACACTTATTTGCTTAAGAAATCAATAAAATAAAATAAAACTATTTTCCATTTATGAAAATAACCTTTATGTATGATGTCATGCATAAGGTAAAGGAAGATATTTAGGAAATTAACATAAATAAAAATGCTTAAGGATTAAGGGATGATAAAGGAGAAGTGATGGGAAGTGAAGCTTCCATAGCATGGTGAGGGGATGCGAGTGCAAGCTCAGGCAACACCATTCTTACCTATAAAAGGAGGGGAACACCCTTAGTTAACATTCACAAAAATTCACAAAGCTTAAGAGTGAAAATACATGTCTTCTTCTTCTTCTTCTTCATAATAATAATTTCCTAAAGAAAATTATTTGTAAATCAAATCCAAATCATTTCAATCTTGGAGTGTAGCCCTACCACCATATAAAAAAACCTTCTACCTAGTTAGAAGTTGAAAAAGCAAAGCGACTATCCCCCTATCATTAGGCCATGAGCATTGAGAGGGATAAGGAGAAGGAAGCAAGTGCTAAGCAAAGAAAGAGAAGAAGGGAAAGGATGTTGCTAGCTTGGGTTTGGACTTGGGTTCTTTGATCTTAGTTGTTTGTTGGATAAAAGGTAAGCTAACTCATTATTTTGATTGGAAAATATCATATAAATACATATAATAATGTTAGATTGTATTAATGCTGTTGAATTAATATGAACATATGTGAAAATATTGATTTTAATTTTTGCTTTGAAAGCAAGTGACATATGTATGAAATTGAACAAACTTTAATGGACTTGTATGAAATATAGCAAGGTCATGGAACAAAGCACATAGGTTGTAGTTGAACATAGTTTGAATATAACTTTGTAGAGAGATCATTAGGGGTTTATCGCCATATTTTAATGTTTTATATGTGTGTTTATTGCTATTAAAATCTTGAATAATAAGAAGTTAAGTAACATCTAAAAAACGAGCAAAACTGCCCCGTTTAGACTCGATTTTTGGACTTAAAAAGTTTGAAAAGATATTTAAATTTAAGTATTTTGTTTCATTCATTTTATAAGTGTATACTAACTATTATTTGAGTATTTTAAAAGTGGTTTGAGGTCTTTATTAATTTTTAAGGATCACAATGAATTTTTAAGGAAGAGGTTTCTGTAATGAAACATGTTCTTTTCCAAGTTTTAAAGATTTTACTAACTTTAGTTTTAAGTAATATTTCGGATAAATGTTTTAAAACCTATTATAAATATTTTTGAGTATTTTAAAAGTTTATACAAACGTTTTCAAAAAGGGATTAAGTATTGCTTAGTGGCTAAATGGTTAATTATTTGATTACTTGTTTGAAAAGTATTAACTATGCTTAACACTAAAAGCCGACAAAGTAAGGCTTATCTATTTGTGAGAGTTAAGATTGATGTCGAGTAGAGATAGAGCAATAGATCTCTAACCTGCCGGTTTCCCACTTGACCAAGGAATAGTAAGTCGAAAAATGTCGAAAACGTGTTTATCGTGTTGATTTCTTATTGTTTATGGAAATCATTAATACTGTACTTAACACTAAAACCCAATGAGGTAGACTTATCTATTTGTAAGATTCAATGTAACGATCCGCATTCCTTACTACCAAAGACGACACTTAATACATCCTCGTTATTCATGTGCTGTTCATTTAGTCGTCCGAAAGACGGGTCATTTTAGGTGAAAGAAAGAAAAAATAGAAGAGAAGAAACTAAACAATATAGAATCTCAATACGCAACAGAACAATTTATATTACTCAACATAATATATTGCAAAGTCATTTCAAAAGTGTTAAATCAGAGTCATACTAATACAAATTCTACCCTAAGACAGTTATAACAGCCTGTCCCTACCTAACGGATACAATATACATATAATACAGTGGAAGACAAAGTAATATCTAGCTATCGATGAAGCCACCTGCTCCAAGCTCCTATAAATGAATTTGTGGAAAAACCCGATCTACTTGGCTTCCCATTCAAATTTGAACACCCAAGAGTTTAAGAAAAGAAAATAAACTCCGGGTCAGACATGGGTCTGGTGTGAGTAAAGCATAAGTCTTTAACTTTATAAAAACCTTTAAATCAAATGCATCTCGTAAGACCACGCCGCACATAAACACGGACGAGTTTTTACCTTACGATAACCAAAACATTGTATATAAAAATTCAGTGATATTATAATAATGTCTATGGTTTCAAATAAATATCAAAATAGCTGAAATTGTTACCATATTAAATTCCAGCATACTAGGCTCTACAATCAAAAACATAAAGGCACGTATTGGAGACTGGATTCCATACTATGGCAAGGTAAGGGACTACCTTCCGATGGTATATCCCTAGAAAATGCACCCGAGTCTAACAAGAACTTCTTATACCCCTGCTACACAAAGCCGGTTGCCCCTTTAACACGACGAGCCGGATTACCCCATCCCCTTTTGACATCGAGTCCTTATACTACCACGATGTTTGCGCACAAAATAATTCGTATATGGACAATCTAGAATGGGACGGTGGCTCCTAATGGTAGCTGACCACATAGCTCTGCTGCATACCCTGTTTTTGCCATTTTCTGGTTTGTGAGGCTTGCGAGGTCACGCCTTTATCTTTTTCTTCCTAGCAGACCATCTTGGAATGCTAACACTGCCCTCTAGGCAGCAATGCAATGCTAGCATTCATCTATGCAAGTTCGTTCTAGGATTTAACGAAACGCTTGAGAGCTCCATCTTCAATACCTTCATCTTCAAGATGTCTTCACTTCGAAACGCTTGAGTTGGATCGAAGTGGTTTTCGGATAACATATCCAACCCCGGTCTCTTTGAAACAACATTCGATAGTTTCCGGTAAACTCAACCCCGGTTCTGTAGGGAATAAATAATCAAAGATAAGAGCGGAGAATATCTCATAGTCGTTAGTGGACAGATTTCCCTATCATTCGTCCTAGGAGAACGAAACAAGATTTATACACAAAGTACATCATCATCAGAGATGACTGTGCCATATAACTCACGTATTTCTCCTAGATATTTCCAAAGTTACGTTTTGGGTCCAAATTTGATAGTCTGTTATTTAACTATCAAATAAACAAACAACAACCAATTCCATTTGAGATTTATTTATCCATAGCAACCACTAAGCCTCAAAACAAATCTTTATTTAATAAATCTCTTTTCAAAACACTTGTCTAAAACATTCATATACTTATCTCTCTGAAATAAGTATATTCAAAAAACATCTGGGAATAACTTCTTACTTCCAAATCTTGTTAAAAAAGGATTAAACAAATGTTGTTTAAATTGGAGGTAAGGACAACCCTAAACACTATTCCCTCGGTGTTAAGTGTGGAACGGATGTTCCATACCACCATTTTTGAAAGGTCAGTTTAGAGAAATCCAGATCTCAAATTCTTTTTATACTTCTTTCGATAAATCCTTTTTAATTAAATCCTTTTCATTCATGAAATCTCTTTTACCTGAAATCCAAATCCATTTCAAAACTTTCCAAACTTCCAAATTCATTTATAAAACCTTTTATAAATTATTCAAAGTCGTTTATATAAATTTCTTTGATAAATATCCAAAAATTTTATATAAATTTCTTATAAATATCCAAACCTTTTTATAAACTCCCTTTATGAATATCCAAATCTTTTTCTAAAATTTATTTTATAAATACCCCAAAATCATTTATAAAACTTCTTTATAAACCATTCCTATTTAATAACTTCTTAGATAACCTTAAATCAATTTAGCTTCCTTAAAACAAATCCATTTTATAAATCTCCTTTATTACAAAATCTTATTTGCTTAAAATCCCAAATCCATTTACCCAAAGCCTTTTATAAATTTCCAAATTCCTTTATAAAATTCTTTATATAAACTTATTTTTATCACATGGAAAACCATTCCTATTAGTTAAAAACATTTTTAGTAAAACCGTTCGTCAAATCATTCTTTTAATATCTTCTTCAAAATGCAATAATTTTGCAACCGTTTCAAAAAGAAAATGAAATATTTATCTTTATAAAATCAAACAGAGGCTTAGCAACCAAAATGGTGCTTTTAATTTGGTTTCACTTATCCAGTTTAATATGGCATCACATAACAACAGGTATATAAGGGGTCAACACATAACAATCAATCAACTTAAGTAAATATTTAAGTTAATTGTAATAGCAGAAAGGTGTTCTTTTTTTCAAATGGATGTCATTTAGTTTTCCTAATCATATGGGTTTACTTAAGGGTAAGCGACACAAAAATCACTTGATTTAAAAAAAAACTCGAAAAGAAAACAGTTTAAAACAAAACCGATTACTTAAACTCAAAGCGATTTTAAAATATTTTAAAACCTTTGTAAATGAGAATCAAATCCTTGTTAAATAGTAATTAACTCTAATTAAAGGTAATTAAACCTTATTAAAACATAATTAACTTTAATCAAAGATTAATTAAATAAAAACCCCTTTTTAAAATAATAATTAATTAAAAATTATCTTAAATAAATAATTAAATAATAATTGGCCTTAATTACAAATTAACTAATAATTAAATTTAATTAAATAACCAATCATGATTAACTTAATTGATTAACACTTAAGTTTATAAATCATTATTAACAATAATTAAGTACTAATTACCTTTATTAACTAACTAATTAAATAATCATTAAATAAATAAATAATTAAATAATTGGTCTCTAATTACTTAATTAAAGTTAGAAAACATTTTTTAAAAAAGATTTCAAGTTAAAACAAGGTCAGATTAGAAAAATAGTTAGATTTTCCGAACTGCGCGTATAGCGACTATCGCTATATGGCCCCATAATTTCAAAACATGGTTTTTAGGCAATTTAACTTCAAAACTCTATTTCACACTGTAAAACTTATAATGAAGTTAGAAAACATTTTCTAAAAAGTTTCTAGGTGGAAAATAGTTTCGGATTTGGAAATAATTTGGTTTTTGCGACCTACGCTTATAGGGACTATCGCTATACGGACCCGTAATTTCAAAACCTGAAATTTTGATTTTCTAACTTTTAAAACTTCAAAATTTAACTCTTGTCTTCTTTAAAACATGAAAATAAACTTTTGAAACCAAAACCAAAGATTTAAACCTAAAAACTTCACACTTTGAAAACAAAAATCATATTTTCGACAAAAAACGGATTTCTACGTCACTTTTGGTTAGCGAATCGCCACCTTTGTGTCATGAATCCACATACAACACGTACAACATTCCATCACAATATCACATCATAACATTATAGCACCATCATAAAAAAAGTATTACTTCACAATACTAACTAATTTTTCCAATATTCAAGGTAAAATCTATATCACCTATTCAAACTTCGGTATAAGCAACCAACACCTAATCAACATATATGCATACATACACAACATATAACACTAATACATACTTAAGCAACATTTTACTCATAAATTTAACAACTTTAAAAGTTAGTAACTTGAGTTCTAAATACACAAACTGTACTCACCGAAAGTTATGAAACTAAACTAATCTCCCACCTGAACTCTAATACAACCTAACACATCATCTTGCCCTAGAAATACAGAACTTTTGTTTGCTTTAAGGGGCCAAATGGGCTCAGCCTTGGCTAGTATTGGGCTCATCCTAGGTTAGTTTGGGGTTGATGGAGCTTATTTTGGAGAGGAATGATATTCGAAGTGAAGTAGGAAGGTTTAAACTTGATTTTAGAAGTGTACGCACAGAATTTTAACTTAGGAATTTAGCTGAGAAGCCATGGATGGATGAATGAAGATATGAAGAGGGTATTAGGAAATGAAGAAGGTGGATGTAAAGTAGAAAATATGAGAAGGAGGTGGAGTATATATAAGCATAGAAAATAAGAAATTACCAAACTAACCTTGTATATATAATAATATATATTCATGTCATGAAAACATGGAAGCCCATACTTCTCCCCACCCTATTATACACGTTAGTTATGGCCTCCCCCTCCCGTAAATCATGCTAGCACCATGCATTGTACTTAGGTGCTTAAATTAAGTGATTTTCTTAGGTTTTATAACATATACACACACACACATACATTAAAGGTCACATAATGCATGTATGTGTATATATACTAAATATTCATGTATGTATACATGCATATGCATGTATATTATTTGAAAATTTGATCAACCCCTAGTTTATAAGTGTGTGCTTGTTGAAACAAATGCGCACGACATTTTCGACAACTTTTCGGTGTCGAAAATTGAATTTTCGAAAAACGATTTTTGGTCATATTTTCTATTTTTATTTGAACTATCTGTATTGTTAAACAAATTTTTGAAAAATATTTTATCATCATTATTAAATAATTAAAATAAGTTTATCTACTAATAAAAATCCATTTATTGATTATATAAAATATATTTAAACAACCTATTTCAAAGTGGCAAAATCCTGGGTCGTTACAAATCTGTTTTTACCCTCATTTGTTATTATTTAAAAGAGTCATATTATTTTTTTATTTATAAAATCTATTATTTGAATATTTAAAATTTATTAAATATTCACAAATCAAGACGGTAAAATTCCGAATCGTTACTGTCAAGAATGAAGTGTCTAGGCAAGGCTTGATGCAACCAGTACTCTAACTTACTTCGCTTCACTCTTGAGCGAGGAATAGTTAAGTTGGAATGTTAGAAACGAGTTAAGCGTACGAATCATGATTTGTATAAGCAATTGTTTTGATTAGATAATCGATTAGTTGATTATTGAACTTGACCATATATGACTTAAGAAGTAATCAAAAGGCTTCACGATTTTATACCAATAAGAACCCTACCCCCGGGGAGGATTATTGGTAAGAAATGTCTCTAGCTTTCACTTACTTTTGAAAGAACTAGAATTGAGTAACCGAAAATTCATCGATTGGTTTTGAAGAATCCGAGATTGGTAAGTGTTTTACTTACCGAATATTACTTCAAAACTAGTATTCATGTAACGACCCATAATTTTATCATTGAATATTTAACTAATTTTAGATATTCGAATATAGGTTTAATAAACACAAATACTCATGTTTTGTATGATAAATAAAAATGGAAAACTAATTCTTAAAATTTGTTTACAAAAATAGACAATTTGGATTTTCATCGAAAAAGTGACAAAAGTCTATTTTCGATGAAAATGATTTTTGCTCAAAATAAATGATATATTTTAATTGTTGTATAATGATGATAATTGATTTATAATAGTTTTATAAATATATACACTTATTTTATAAAGATATACAAACTTCGTCGTATTTTTGGCAAATCAACGTTGTATTTTTACAAATGGATTTTAATATTATTTATTATTATTTTATAGCTTAAATAATATTTTTTTTAATTATTTCAAGTTGATAATAAATTTATTTTCAAGTTTTTTTACATAAATAAATAATTTAATTAAAAGTAGAAAATGTGACCGGAGACCGTTTTCCGAATTTCGACGTTTCATCATATAAAAGTTGTTTGAAACGTTTTATACACTTTTGCATATACACACACATATACCAATTATAAGATATGGTTTAAGAAGATATAAAAAGGTTTAAACAACTTAATTAAGTTAAGTAAAACATTGATGTGACATTTTGGCAACTTAAGTACATTAGTACACATATGCATAAATGCATGTTTTCCTTAGCAACCAAGCTATGTGGACAAAGGAGGATGTGATATGGTGATGATAAGTGTTGAAAAAGGGTGATGCGAAATTTAAGTGAAATATCCAAGGGTGTTTTGGTAATTTAGTAAGGGGTTAATTTGGTAAATTGCCATTTTTTACTTTTCATATAAATACTCACGTGTACCCTCTTCATTTTCATTCGTTCCAAACTCATCTCCTTCTTCATTTTCTTCTTCTTCTTCCATGCTCTCTAATGGCTTCTTCTTCTCTTTGTCCTCCTCTCTAACTTTCTAGAAATCTACGTAAATCATATCTAATCTCCACCAAACTTTGCCAAAGTTCTTATATCATCTAGAAAACATGCTTTAGCCTCTAAAAAGTAGAAAAATAATGGAGTATGGGGAAATGTCCCCTTGGGCCATGGGCATCGTGAAGTGATGAAAGGGATGGGTGGCCGTAAGCTTCATGGTGATGGATGGTCTTGGCCGTGATGGAGGTGGAAGGTGGTGATGGACCTATGGTTTAGGAAAGAGAAAGAAGGCTTTGATGATGTTTTGAATGAAGCAGGAGGTAATAGCGGAAGTGTTGATGGATTGAATGTAGGTAGGAGGAAATTGAGTTAAATAAATGTGAGTTAATCATGCTTTGAATTGCTTGATAATATAACTTGATATTCACTTGTTAATCACTTGTTTATATTGTTTATTAATCACTTAATATTGTTTGCTATCAGCGATATTAATAGACATTAACTACTTAAAGTTACACCTTTAATTATATGCTAAAATGATTGCTTATATAGTTGTCTAAAATGTTTGGATGATGTTTGGTTGAATATTGGTAGCTTGATCATCATGTTTTGGATATTGATTATATGCTTGCTTGATTAGGGAAATAATTCACGGTAAATACACATCGAATTTACATAAAGAGAACAATTTCTCTTATGAATTATAAAAGTGTTATGGCATAGTTAAATCTCTTTAACATGAATAAAAATGATTTATAAATATTTTATAAATATTAAAACTCATTTTGGCAAAGTTTTGAAAAGATATGAAAAAAAGTCAAAATTGAACGCGTCGCGAAACGGCAGTTCGTGATTTCGCGCCGTAAAAGTTAAATCAATGCGTAGAGTGGAATATAGCTCAGATTCGAAATAAGAATTTTTCAGACTCTTATAACTATAGTTTCCAAATGAAGGAGAAAAATCAAGATATCATTTAGCAAAATTTTAGATATGTCCAAATTAAGTTTTTAAAATCATCGTGGTTTGGCAGTTCGTAAAATATGGATTTCAACTCTTAAAATAGATATTTTTTGATCTTTAAAAATCTGAGATAAATTATAAAAATATGTTAAAAGATTTTAAAAGATTTTTAAATGGAAAAATTGGACATGTAAAAGGTTTAAATGGGATTTGTGATACGAAGCTCTTAAAAGCACTATTCACCGGCAATTTAGCAAAGGAATTTGGAAATTTCTGAAATAAGATTTAAACTTGAGTTTTCTTCTCGAATCCATTATAAATGTTTTCAAATAATAACTCAAGTATTTTAGAGGGTTCAGAGTCGATCAAATAACTGGACCCCCTTATGGTTGACGGAGAGATGGTCCTAGGCTTGGGTTTGGAAATCCAATTTTCTGCTCTCCCAAGCTATCTGGACTGGCCCAATGGAGGAGATAGTTAATTTGATTTACTCAGATTATAAAAGAAAAGATATTTGGAATTTTCCACAAAATTAAATAAGATATCAAATTGATTTTGATGGTAAAAAGAACGTTCAAATTAAACTTTGTATTAAATTCCATGGAGGGAACCTATACTATCCGTGTGAATTTAAAAGGTGATTTCACCGTTATTCGACGAAATATAGGTTTGAATACGGAAATTAGAATTGAAGTATAATTAGTACAATTTCTGTGGATCATTTTTACTCAATACCAACTGGTTTGGGTTTATAGTAAGTGATGTCTTAAATAACATTGTTTTTGACCCATTTAAAAGTTATGATTTGAAAATAAGAAATCTTTGTTAAGATTTAAATAAATGATTTGAAAATATTTTCCTTAGTAAATGGTGAAATGATTCGGAATTATTCCAAGATTTAAATAGGTTTTAGTCAACTAGAGAATATTATAAATGAGGTTTAATAATCTAGTATATGCTGAAAAAGAAAACAATTTAAAGACATATGTCTTAAAGAAGATATTTTACTTGGATAAAAATATTGATTAATTGAGTAATAATCACCCACATACTTGAAATCTTTTATCTATAATTAATTCGGAGAAACCGAGATCGGATTTGGGTGATTCCTATCCGAAAACCACTTCGAATCAATATACTCGTTCGAAAGTGAAGACAATGATTTTAAAGATAGAGATCTTCATAATGTAGGGTTGCTTGCCACTAACCTCGGGGGAATTTCCTATATCATATATATGGTGGCAGTGGTACCTTCATTTTGAAATCTTCAATGCAAGGACTACTCGCTAATAATCCTAGAGGTGATTTCCAAACATGATGTAGTAGGAGGAGTGCCTTTGGTTTGTCTTGTTCCTGAAAAACTTGTATGGATGAGTGTTTGACATTACATATCTAGGACCACGTACATTGATTTTTACAAACATACATCTGTTTGGTGGTGTAGCCTCTTACACTTAACACCCTTTCCTGGGGCGTATGAACTTGGGGGTTGTACTTTTATGGAAATTAATTGCGTGTTATTAGAAAAGACAATGTGGCATTCCAAGTGGAATTTGTTTTGTAAAAGATAATAAGTTACCTCAGGCCTCACACCCAGAAATGGCTTAAATAGGGTATGCCGTAAGGCTATGTGGGTCGCACCCATTAGGGTATGGTCATCACCTTTCTAGTTTACCCTCTATATATCGGGTTTGTTGCGTATGTTATAAGACGTCTTGAATAGGTCCAGAATGACCGGGGTGATGTTATATTCGGTACTATCTAGGACCATTTGTTGGTCACCGAAAAGGGGTATGCCGGTCTTGCCAAATGTAGAGGACTGTTAGTGGGTCCTCGGTACATTCCTCTAGAGATGTACTGTACGGAAGGTAGTCCCTTATCTGTCATTGTATGAAACCCGTTCTTCAATAAGTGTCTTTGGACTTAGTTGTATACCTATTGTTGACGCCAAAAATGGGCATCAACACCCAATAAAATCTAGTAGAGATTAAATGAAGAATGAAATTAGAACAAATTAAAAATCATAAAGGAATACATAGATATTTATAGTGGTTCATCAATCTTGGCCTACGTCCACTTCCTATTTTTATTGATCTTGCACTTGATCATGATTACAAGAATGTTTGGATCAGTTGGGATCTATTAGTACAAAAGTGAAGAATAAAAATGACAAAGCCGCGGTAGAGAAAGCATGATCTCTTTTTTGATGCCATGCCTGATGTATTCAGAGAGGAAGATGTGCATAGATTGGACTGAAATTTTGGTAGAAGGTTCAGGAGACCAAGACGAGGCTACCGAAAAAATTTCACACCCATCAGGGCCCACAATAGGGATCGATATCGATCCCTATTAATGCATACAAATGGGCTGCGATCCCTATGAGGGATGCCCTATGATGTTAGCTACTTGCTCCTCAAATTTCATGCAATTCCAACGTACGGTTTGTCAGATATCGCATTTTCCATGAAGTAGTGTCGGTTGCATTCTGATTTCTGTCGATCCCTTTAGAGGGATAGATACCGATCCCTCCAGTCTTCTCCAAATGACATACAATCCCTAAGGGAGCTTCTCCATGTTATATTATGTATAGTCTGGAAGGTTCATGCCAATTGGATTAGTAGAACTAGAGTTATTGACATATCTTTGTTGCAGTATGGTGTTAAGGCTGATTATAGCCGATCCATATGGAGGGATAGGTACCGATCCCTCTAACTTCTCCAAATTCCATGCGATCCCTAAGGTAGACTCCATAGGGTCCCATTTTCTTGTTTCCAAAGTTTTACCTCAATCTTCCTTGTGGTTGTTGAGTTACGGAGTGATCATTGTTGAGTTATGCTATTGAGCTGAATATGATGTGATCTGATCTACTGGACCCATGATGGGTCATCATGGCTGACCGTATGTCGATTGTTAGCTCAACGGGTGCAGCCTTGGATTCTTTGGGCTCATCTTCTTCATTTTTGTGGTCTATATCTTTATAGAACCGACTGTGCTGTTGTTGCTTGATATTGGCATTATGTTGTGAGATGAAAAATGCTTAAATGGATTTGCCCAAGCAACGGGAAATGTTTCGATCCCTTGTTTTAGTGGAACTTAGCAGTTTTTGATTTGATATGAACATATTAGACCATGTGAAATCGAAATCAAACAATGGAACATGCCATATGTGACTTGCATACTTGAAGTAGCATATGGCTTTGAACCAGATGTTTACCACTTCAGACTTCAATAGATTAGCATATTTGAACTTATACGGATTGTAACATGTGCCATGAGTGAACTTGAACATGAATGTCAGTTTCCTATATGCCGATAGCCGATCCTTGGGTTCAAACGTAATTGTTTCGTGTAACAGTCAATGTGAAATCTAGTTGGGACGGCCAATGATGACGGTCACTCCGGTCAAATCCAAGAGTCATGTCATGAACTATTGAGTCTGATAGTGACAGGTTTTAGATGCTTTTAGTGATTATCTACGATGGTTAAAGATCAGGCTTAAAGGAGATCCTATGTGAGGGCGCCAACTTACCAGCTTCTAAACACGTGACTTGGCAGCTATGGTACGATGGCTTGTTACAAAGAGCCAAGACCTTACCACCCATTGACCAACTTTGGTACCCAGAGCGCGGACTGGAGTATAAACATTAAACGGGTGTGACTGACCACCCATCGACCAACTCTGGTCCCTAGAGTGCGGACTGGAGTATAAACATCAAATGGGTGTGACTGACCACCCATCGACCAATTCTGGTTCCTAGATCATGGACTGGAGTATAAACATCAAAGGGTGTGACTGACCACCCAACGACCAACTCTGGTCCCAGAGCATGGACTGGAGTATAAATACAAATTGGGTGCGATTCGACCATTCGCAATATTTTGTCCACTGATCCTTCTTGCTCCAAATCTTTATGGATACATGATGAAGGGATTGGAGAAGTTGATGTTAAAGTCATCGCTGATGACGATCGATTATGGGTTTGAAGCATATAGGTCGGTCTTGAGGTTGAATGTGGACTGTCGCCTTTGATATCCTAGAAGATGAAATGAGGGGGCGGTTTCAATCAATTGCAAGCATGGTTGGGCTTGGATGTTGATGGTAAGAGAATGGTATTGCTTCAAAAATGATTTTGAGTGTAGGACTTCTCTCAATATTTGTTTGATTCTGTCATGGGTAATTCACCAAAGTAGGGAAATGGATAAAACCTTCCTGTATATGATTCTTTCTCGGATGACGTAGCATGAAGCTTTGCGGAGGATCTATCGTTTTTCATTCCTCCATTTGGGAAGGATTCCCCATTGTAAATAGTCTTTCATAGGGGTCATCCATGATTCCTTGTCCGGGTCCATCTCCAAGATCTGGTCGATCTCGATCTGGTCGATCTTCGGAGCATTTAGTACTTTAACCGGGGCCAAGCCATTTGTTACGCATCCTAGGAATTGGCCACCATGGCCAGTGAGTCCACTTTTTTTCTTTCTTTGGGTGTGTGTGTAAATGTGTAATACTAGAAGTCTATCGGTAGCTCTTGGACTCGACGGAGATAAGGAACAAGTTGCTGCCCCTAGCATGATAATCTCCCCTAACTTGGCATACCAATAACCAGGAATCACTAAAGAATTGTAAAGTTTTCACTCCCAGTTCTCTTACAAGTTTGAGCCCAGTAGTCAGAGCTTCATATTTGGCTTCGTTATTTGTCGCAGAGAAGTCGAGTTTCAGAACGTAGCAGATCGATCGTTCCTTAGGAACCACCAACACGACCCTGGTGCCAGAACATTGATCATTGGATGCTTCATCCGTTCATTTCTCAGTGAAAGCACCGAAATTTTAATGCCAAAAATGGGCATCAACACCCAATAGAATCTAGTAGAGATTAAATGAAGAATGAAATTAGAACAAAGCAAAAATCATAAAGGTACACAATTTTTTTATAGTGGTTCGACAATCTTGGCCTACGTCCAATTCATATTTTTATTGATCTTCCAATTGATTATAATTACAAGAATGTTTGGATCAGCCGAGATCCATTAGTACAAAAGTGAAGAATAAAAATTGTAGAGCCTCGGCAAAGAAAGTAGGATCCCTTTTTTGACACCATGCCTGTTGTATTTATAAGGGACTTCGAGATGTGATCTGAAAAGAAAAGCTTCGACAATATGTGCAAGCCTGATGGAATGGCCGGCAAGGAACATCCGATCAATAAAGAACATTGATTATCAATTGGACCACTTACGGTCGACTTCCATTTGAGAAGGGCTGGGGCGAAGTAGAATAGCGAGCAAACGACGCTGCTTCACTTATTAATAAGATTTATTTCAATTTCTATTTTGCTATGAACTACGACCAACTTGACCTAAACTACTTCCAAATAATGCAGGTGACCAAGTACTTAAAATTGGGCGCTAACCAACCTCCACAGACCATAAGCGGGCCTTTGGAGGATCATTAGGATGAGCGTGATTCAACCACCCATCAGCTACCACATGCCCTTGACTTAAGCCCAAGGGCTCGAAATGGAAAAGCCCGACAAGGTCAGAATCCAATGCAAAGTGGATACGACTGACCGTCCACTCATCAACCTCCACACTTGACTTAGAGACCAGAACTCTACTTAAAGACGGTACATTAACCACTTCCGCTACGTCCTGTGACTGACTGGGGCATAGAGGATCAAGCGGTAGCCACTGAATTGCAGCCAAGGAATGGATAAGGAACTGCTACTCAAAAGGTACTTCCAGAGGCAGGAGAACTAAGACGACATGACATAAAAAGGATCAGTTACCGGGTCAAGCTCCTAGGGTAGATTGCGACCGCCCTCAACTTACCAGCTTCCAAACACCTAACTTGGCAGCTATGGTACGACGACTTGTTACAGAGAGCCAAGACCTGACCACCCATTGACCGACTCTGATCCCCAGAGTGCAGATTGGAGTATAAACATCAAACAGGTGTGACTGACCACCCATCGACCGACTCTGGTCCTTAGAGCGCGGATTGGAGTATAAACATCAAACGGGTGTGATTGACCACCTATCGACCAACTCTGGGACCTAATTTGTTTATGATTACAAGACTGTTTGGATCAACTGGAATCCATTAGTACAAAAGTGAAGAATAAAAATGGCAGAGCCTCGGCAGAGAAAGCAGGGTCCTTTTTTGATGTTTATACTCCAGTCCATGCTCTGGGCACTAGAGTTGGTCAATGGGTGGTTAGGTCTTGGCTCTCTATAACAAGCCGCATACCATAGCTGCCAAGTCAAGTGTTTGGAAGCTGGTAATTTGCTAAGAAAATTGGACGAGACCTGACTGGCCAACATAGGCATGGATGTGATCTAGCCATCCATCACTTACTCCCTTCCTCGACGTGATTGTAGACTTGATTGGAGGAGCTACAATCACCAAGTGGATGTGAATCGACCGTTCGTTTATCAAGTTTTGTCCTTTGATGCTGGGGGCAGAATTCCATCCCAGGGATGAATGTGGTTCGACTGTTCATTTGATAACTCTTACCTCGACTTGACAACTGGAGTATAAATTAGAATGGGTGTGACTGACCACCCATTGACTAACTCTAGTCCCCAGAGTGTGGATAAGATTATAAACACCAAAAAGAGGGATGTGATACGACCGTCCATCGACCAACTCTGGTCCCCAGAGCACGGACTAGAGTATAAACATCAAACGGGTGTGATTGACCACCTATCGACCAACTCTGGTCCTTAGAGCGTGGATTGGAGTATAAATATCAAATGGGTATGACTGACCACCCATCGACCAACTCTAGCCCCCAAAGCGCGGACTGGAGTATAAGCATCAAATGGGTATGACTGACCACTCATCGATCAACTCTGGTCCCCAGAGCGTGGATTAGAGTATAAACATCAAACCGGATTGACTGACCACCCATTAACCAAGTCTGGTCCCCAAAGCGCGGACTGGAGTATAAACACAAATTGGATGCGATTCGACCACCTACCAAAAAACTCTTATCACCAGAGTGCGGAAATGAGTGTGGTTCGACCACTCACTATTCCATAAAATCCAACTTGAACTCGATAAGAGGAGTATAAACTCACTATGGATTGAATTTGACCATCCATGAACTAAATCCATTGACCCAAGACTGGGGGCAGGAGTACAAACTACTGAAAGCTGAATACAGCAGCTCATTATAGCTTCGGCTTGGTGTTCTTTATGACTTAAGGCAACGACTTCAAGGAGGTCTTAATACACAACTAAGCAGAATGACGTCTGAAGTTATAGGGGATTAACAATATCATACTGCCAGATCGATGGGAAATATCGATCCAAACCTTTACTCAAATATACAAGACTAAACTCTACTTGGTGTTGAATCAAACACCAAGTAGAGTTTAGTCTTGTATATCCGACTTGCCTTTCTACTTATCGACGTATGCCATAGACTTGGGGGGCACGATCGAGAAACAAGATGAATATGAACCAAACATTCATCGATCAACTCTAAGTCCTTGGAGCTTAAATGGGAGTATAAACACAAATTGGGTGCAATTCGACTACCCGCCAACAAACTCTTATCTCCAAAGTGCAGAAATGAGTATAAACAAATAGATTAGTAAGGTTTGACCACTCACTATTCCATAAACTCCAACTTGAAATCGACAAGAGGAGTATAAACTCAATATGGATTGAATTCGACCATCCACAAGCTAAATCTGCTAAACCAAGACTGGGGGCAGGAGTACAAACTACTGAAAGCTAAATACGACAACTCATTATATCTCTGGCTTGGTGTTCTTTACGATGTAAGGCAACGACTACAAGGAGGTCTTAATACACAACCAATCGGAACGACGTCTGAAGATATGGACGACTGACAATATTGTACCACAAGGTCAATGGGTAATATCGATCCAACCTTCTATATCATACCATCAGATCGACAGTCGATGTGATCCGAGCATTCTATATCGTGCTGTTGGGTCGAAGGTCAATATCAATCTACACCAAACAAAAACGGATGTGACCTGGACATCCTTCGAAAAACTTTGATCACCAGAGTTCGAATAGGAGAGTAAACCACAAATGAGTGCGACTTGATCATTAATTCTCCAGCGCCCTCATTCGATCCATCGGGAGGAGTTTGAAACCGGATGAGCATGACCCGACTGCACCTGAGCCAACTCTACCACTAGATTTAGCGGGAGAATATGAATCAAAATGAACACGACTGACTGTCCAGCTCCGAATGAATGCGACACAACCGTTCAATCGTTGACTCTTGCCATGACCGACTAGAAGAGAAATATGAAACGGACGTGACTCAGCCGTCCGCACACTAATCCTTGCCCTTAGTCCGGCAGGGATAGCATCAATCACTGGTTGGACATGACTTGCCTTCCTATTTATCGACGTATGCCTCAGACTTGGGGGCACGAGCAAGAAACAAGATGAATGTGAACCGTCCATTCATCGATAAACTCTAAATCCTTGGAGCTTAGGTGGAAGTATAAACACGACTAGGACGAGACTCGATCGTCCATGCAGTACATTTATCAACTTGAGACTAGGGGTAGAAATGTGATCATCCAAAGATTGACTGCGATAGCTCAATACTGTGACTCATACCTGGTGTTTATGATGACTCAAGGCTACGACCAAAAGGATGCCTAGAGATAGAATTGTCAAATCGATGCCCAAGCTCATTGGTAATTGACCATCACTCCAACCCAAACAATAAGTAACATATCATGAGTACATTGAATGGAGAGCGCATTACTCGAGTATACAGGACTAAACTCTACTTGGTGTTTGATTCAACACTCCTTTAAGCCTGATCTTTAACCATCGTAGATAATTGCTAAAAGCATCTAAACCCCATCACTATCGGACTCAACAGTCCATGACAAGACTATGAGATTTGACCGGAGTAACCGTCATCATTGACTGTCCTAACCGGATTTCACGTTGATTGTTACGCGAAACAATAACATTTGAACTCAAGGATTGGCTATCAGCATATAGGAATCTGACATTCATATTCAAGTTCACTCGAGGCATATGTTACAATCCGTACAAGTACAAATATGCTAATCTATTCAAGTTTGAAGTGTTAAACATCTAGTTCAAGGCCATATGCTAGTTCAAGTATGCAAGTCATATATAGCATGTCCCATTGTTTGATTTCGATTTCACATGGTCTAATATGTTCATGTCAAATTAAAAATTGCTAAGTTCCACTAAAATAGGGGATCGAAACCAATCCTGTTGCCTGGGCAAATCCATTTAAGCATTTTTTAGCTCACAACATAACGCCAATATCAAGCAACAACAGCACAATAGGTTCTATAAAGATATAGACCACAAAGATGAAGAAGAGGAGCCTAAAGAATCCAAGGCTGCACCCGTTGAGCTAACAATCGACATACGGTCAGCTATGACGACCCATCACGGGTCCATAAGATTGGATCATAGCTCAGTGCAATGGTGATAAAGGAATTAGCTGGTTTTCTTTAAGCAAACTGTTATCCCGCCTTTTGGCAAGGCCGTGACACCAAAAAGTTGACTGGAAAACTAAAGACAGTTCGTCGTGAAAGTTCGTTATACACTGTTTCACCCTGGATATCAATGATTTTTGTCCGAGTCCAGATCGGGCTGCAATTGATAAGACATGACAAGTTAAGCCATGCAAACCAACGTTCATTCAAGTCAATCCGAGTTTGTATGCTCAAGATATAATCGATTCAAGATAGAGAAAATGACCTTACTTCGAATCCATCCTATAAAACCATCCTATGACCTTACTTCGAATCCATCCTATGAATCCATCCTATGACCTTACTTCGAATCCATCCTATGACCTTGCTTCGAATCCATCCTATGACCTTACTTCGAATCCATCCTATGAATCCATAGAACGAGCCTCAGTTCGAATCCATAGGCCGAGCCTTAGTTCGAATCCATAGAACGAGCCTTAGTTCGAATCCATAGAACGAGCCTTAGTTCGAATCCATAGAACGAGCCTTAGTTCGAATCCATAGAACAAGCCTTAGTTCGAATCCATAGAACAAGCCTCAGTTTGAATCCATAGGCCAAACATATGGATTCGACCCTACCGATTCGATCGAATCCATAGGACGAAGAACACAACATTGAATCGATCATAACTTGAGATCTACAAGTCCAAATGCTATGAAATTTTCACAGTAGCTTGAGCACATGTTGAAGAATGTTCACGCCAAATTTCAGCTCGATTGGACAATTTCTTGATCGATTCGAACATAGCTTCGAATCGATCCCAAAGTGGGCCCGGATTTCCAAAAAGCGGGCATGTGGGCCCCCTCACGTGCCAGAACTGGTCTCCCTTCAATCTAGGTGAAATATCAGCCTCCTACACCTATAAATAGAGCCCCTGGTCATTCAGAAAAGGGGTCGGACAATTTTAGGAGCTAAAGAGCGCCCAGACTCTGCCAGATCTACTCAGAATCACCACTGCTTCCTTAGATTCAGATTATAATCATACAATCAGTTGTACTACATCAGAAGAAATTGTAATCATCAAGTGAACATCAATAAAATCATCAACTTAAGAGTGGACGTAGGCAAAATCGCCGAACCACTATAAATCTCGTGTTTATGTTCATTATTTCTAAATTGTGATACTCTATTTGCTTAGATTTTAGATTTGTGTGTGAATATTGTTGATTTATATTCATACACTGGTGCTTTCACAACATTCGGGGTTTGTGACCAATTTTGGCGCAAACACAAACCTTGATGTATTCATTTGGACCAATTCTGACATGTGTGGGATCTCGCCAACTATCATGAGCCATGCATTGAATATCGACCCGAGGCATGTCCTGGTGAAACAAAAGCAACGTGTCATGGATCCGAGAGATCTACTGCACTTAAAGTGGAAGTAGATAAATTCAAAAACAATAGGTTTACTCGCGACACCCTCTACCCGAAATGGGTATCCAATCCAGTTCCTACAAGAAAAGCTGATGGAAAGTGGTAGACATACACCGACTACTCTTACCTGAACAAGGCATGCCCGAAAGACAGCTTTCCACTTTTGAGGATCGACCAACTAGTAGACTCAACCGCTAGATATGAACTGCTTTCATTTATGGATGTGTACTTCGAATATAACCAGATCCTGAGCACATCCTCGACCAGGTGTACACCAACTTCATTACCGATCTAGGGTTATATCATTATGTCGTGATGCCATTTAAACTAAATAATGCTAAAGCTACTTACTATAGACTGGTCAATAGGATGTTCAAAGACCAGATCGGGCGATCGACCGAAGTATATGTGAATGATATGCTCGTGAAGTCACGACGATCGAACAACCACATCGATGATGTTCAATGTTCTATGAAAATATGGAATGAAACTAAATCCCTTAAATGCTCTTTTGTCATTGTGTTAGAGAAGTTCCTAGGTTTAGTGCTCAACTCTCGCGGAATTAAAGCCAATCTCAAGAAGATTCAAGCAATCAGAGACATCTTGGTATCGAAGACAATTAAGCAGGCTTAGAGCCTAAATAGGAAGATCATCGCCCTAGGTTGATTCATCTCCAGGGCCACCGATAAGTGTACTCTCTTCTTCGACATAATCAGGAGATGGAAAAGAAACTTTGATTGCACGCAAGACTACGTTGACATGTTTCAAGCTCTGGTGATCACTTAGAGAGACCTCTTATCCTGTCCAAGCCGCCGAATCACAAAGATTTGTAGATCTATTTAGCCAATGCGGTACTAGTCATAAGCTCTGCAATGCTATGCGAATAGAATCAGATCCAAAAACTGGTATGTTATGTAAG
This sequence comes from Allium fistulosum, assembly GCA_030737815.1. Lineage (NCBI taxonomy): Eukaryota > Viridiplantae > Streptophyta > Magnoliopsida > Asparagales > Amaryllidaceae > Allium > Allium fistulosum. Next base: position 848,104,371 of record CM060903.1, read on the forward strand.
AAAGCGATTGGCAGGCTCACCCAATTAATGACTATGCTGACCATCCGTTACGATAGGTCACAAAATAACCTGAGATGTCTGGGAGACTACTTAAGTGGAACATTGAATTGAGCCAATTTAACATCACTTATCTCCTTTGGAGAGCAATCCAGGGATAGACATTAGCGGAGTTCATAGCTGAATTCACTGCACCAGATGACTCTCTGAAGAGCAGTGGAGAACCGACCAATCGATGGGAAATGTGCACGGATGAAGCATCCAACGATCAATGTTCTAGCACCAGGGTCGTGTTGGTGGTTCCTAAGGAACGATCGATCTACTGCGCCCTGAAACTCGACTTCTCTGCGACAAATAACGAAGCCGAATACGAAGCTCTAATTACTGGGCTCAAACTTTCTAGAGAACTGGGAGTGAAAACTTTACAATTCTTTTGTGGTTCCTAGTTATTGGTATGCCAAGTTAGAGGAGATTATCATGTAGGGGGCAGCAACTTGTTCCTTATCTCGGCTGGGTCCAAGAGCTACCAGTAGACTTCTAGTATTACACATTTACACACACACACCCAAAGAACAAAATAAGAAAGTCAACTCACTGGCCATGCTAGCCAATTCCTAAGACGCAGAACAAATGGGCTTGATCCCAGTTGAAGTACTAAGTGCTCCGAAGATCGACCAGATCGAGATCGACTAGATCTTAGAGATGGACCCGGACAAGGAGTCATGGATGATCCCTATGAAAGACTATCTACAATGGGGAATCCTTCCCAAATGGAGGAATGAAAAACGACAGATCCTTCGGAAAGCTTCAGGCTACGTCATCCGAGAAATAATCATGTACATGAAGGATTTATCTGTTTCCCTACTTCGGTGAATTACCCACGACAAAATCAAACGAATACTGGGAGAAGTCTTACACTCAAAATCATTTTTAATTAATATTGGCAAGAAATCTGGGGATCAAGTAGCTAACATCATGGGGAATCCTTATAGGGATCGCAACCCATTTGGATCCATTAATAAGGATCGGTACCAATCCCTATTGTGGGCCTCGATGGGCCTGCAAATTTTTGGGTAGCCTCGTCTTGGTCTCCCGAACCTTCTGCCAAAATTTTAGTCCAATCCATGCATGTCTTCCCTTATAAATATAGTAGGAACGGGGTCAAAAAAGGGATCCTGCTTTCTCTGCCGAGGCTCTGCCATTTTTATTCTTCACTTTTGTACTAATGAATCCCAGTTGATCCAAACATTCTTGTAATCATAATCGAGTGGATTATCAATAAAAATATGAAGTGGATGTAAGCCAAGCTTGCCAAACCAATATTAAAACCTGTGTGTTCCTTTATAATTTTTACTTTGTTCTAATTTCATTCTTCATTTAATCTCTACTAGATTCTATTGGGTGTTGATGCCCATTTCCGGTGTCAACACCTGTTATGATGGAATTTAATCAATGTAACAATTTCGGCTAAGATTAGTATGTATTTGTAGTCTAAACACTATTATAATATCACTGGATTTTACGTAGTGTTATTCGGCATTTTGTCCCAGCTATATTGACCTGATTTTGACAAGTTAGATTCGACTGTCGTCAAGGCCAGTAAGTTCAAAGCGATGATTGTGGGATCTAGAAGTCAAGCACAAATGATAATATGAAGCCATGATCAAACGGAATTGAGAGATATGCAATGCAGAATGTCTGAAGTATGGAGCATAGTTCAACATAGAGGAGGGATCGACAATAATAACTCTCCAACATAAGGGTCGACATGTTTGAGGAAGCAAGTGCACTTCAATAGAAAACAATCAATATCTCAAGATCCATGTCCAATGCATATGAAATTTTGTGAGCAAGATGTGGGGACCATAGGGACCCTAACCTAGGGATCGCACCTTAAAAGGATGAAATAAGAGGGATCGACCCTTTTCCCTCAATAGGGATCAGCTGAAATCAGAAGGCAATTCACATTGATGCAAAGATCAAGCAATAACTCAAGTTCTACTAATCCAATTGGTATGAAACTTGGAGACTAAGCAAATTTCAACATGGGGAAGCTACCATAAGGATCGCACCCCCAAATTCTTCCAAGAGAGGGATCAATACCGATCCCTATTCTTTGGGATTTGGGTCATGCGATCCCTTTTATGGGTCTATATGGACTTGGAGGTCCTTCTACCGAATTTTCAGGAAGATATTTAGCCAGCTTCGTCTATAAATACAGGCTTAGTTGTTCATTTTTAGGACTTTTGCACTGCTAGGTTCTTTGTACCCTATTGTAACTAAGGATTTTCATCTGATCCCTATTGTATTCAGTTTACAAAGTGATTAATAAAGCAATCTATTCAAAGTAGACGTAGGCAAACAACGTCGAACCACTATAAATCGTTGTGTTCTTGTTATTACTTTAATTTTCTACTATTTAATTCCTATATTCCTTCATTTTCATTTTATATTCTTCATTTATTTGTCTACAAAACTTCTATTGGGTGTTTGTGCCAATTTTTGATGCAAACATTTTGATACTTTCATTGAGAACTAGATTCTCAGCCCTTTTTAGATCCCTTTATTGCTACTAGATTACATAAATCCCTCGAAGAGATCCGGAATTTTCTTCAAGAAGGTTATTTGTTCTATTCATATTTGCAAAATTCTAAGGAAAATTATCAACAATGGTTAGGAACACCAGATCTACTTCTCAGAATGCAGAAGGAAACGAGAATTCTAGCATCCAGCAAAGAGGCCCGAGCAATCAACCAGTGGGTGTGACTACTACTAATACAGTTAATGTCCAGAACCCAGTTGATTCAATTACAAGAGTTGAATTTCAAAACCTTATGAGAGAGCTAGTGCATAGTCGCCGATAGTTGAATCAGCAGATTCAAGCCAATATCGACCTAATGAACCAACTCAATCAGCAATAATGTGGAAAAGCTAGGAAGGACCCTACCCCTTATTCTGCCTCGAAGAGTTCTAGTTCATCCGACGATTATCACAGACGTAGGCATCGCAGAATTGATGGATATCACGTAGAAGCTTCGGGACATCAACAGGCAAACCTACCTGGTCTGCCAAGACCGATCGATGCCGAACCCTCCATAGGGATCGATATCGATCCCTCCTCTAGAGGAAGGAGCCTACCTTTCCATGTTGGAGCCCAAGTAGGAGCTGCTACGATTGATTTGGATGCTGGAGTTCATGTGGATGCAGACCAGCTACTTCCTAGAATAACGATGAAGCGAATGTACATGATATACATCGAGAGGATGTTGAGCCAAGAAGACGTGGAACGGCCCATAGACATCGACCGGACCATTCATGTGAAGTGAAGCATGACCACCGCTTAGCTTCGACTATCCAAATGCCGGACTTATCAGCTATGGTTTGGTAGCTAGTGAGAGAGAGCCAAGGTTTGACCAATGATGATTGTGGGATCTCGAGAAGCCATACCCCATTCATTGATAATGTCTTACATGCCGAGTATCCAAGGAGGTTCAATATGCCGTCGGTGCCTGCCTACGAGGGAAAAACCAACCCCAGGCAGCACATTATGAGATATGAATGGCTGATGGATTCTACACGAGCTGATGATGCAACCAAGTGTTGATGTTTTCCAATCACTCTCTTTGGAATAGCAATGATGTAGTTTAAGATATTACCCCTACAGTCAATTGTTAGGTTTAACGATTTAGAAACGAAGTTTGTGGAGCAGTTCTGTATGCACGCACCTCGCCCCAAAGATGTAATGTTCCTATCCAACGTGATTCAGGCTCTAGGAGAATCGCTGAAAGATTATTTGGACAGATTCCATACAGCCATCATGGAAGCTAGTAATCCGAATGACCATTCAATATTGATGGTAGGATTGACCCAGATTCTGATTTTGGTGATTGGTTAGCTGGCAAGCCACCCGCAACGTTGGAGCATTTCTATGCAAAAGCAGCTTGGTATTTGAGGAAAGAGGAAGCCATATGCACTAGGAAGAAGAATGTTGTAGGACCAAGTGGAGAGGGAGTGCAGAGTAACATTGCAATGAAGAAGTCTGATGATAGTTCTGGAAAAGTGCAATTGAATGTCCAAAATAAACCAAATCAGCAAAAAAAAGACGGAGATAAGAACCTTGAATGAAAAATGGATTCTGTAAGAGGAAAGCCTACGACTCTAATGTACGATACCTACACACCACTGAATATATCTCTAGAGAACATCTATTTATCTACCTGAAATACAATGCAGTACAGGAAGCCACCTCCAAAAGAATTGATGGAGAAGCAGAAACAAACTGGAAATTATTACCTGTTCCATGAATGCTATGGTCATAGCACGAATGAGTGTAGGCATCTCCAGTATATTATTAAGAAATTGATTCGAGAAAGAAAGTTACATCGATTTGTTAAAGCCCCACAGGATGGCGGGCATGGGACATCCGACTCCAACCGAGGACAAGTTCTGTACAGGGTCGAGGAGCCTGCACAGACTGGTGGAGGATTAACGATCAATACAATAGTTAGAGGCCCGCATCCAGCTGATAAGAGTTGGCACGAGATGGAGCGCTATCAAGCATGTGAATTTTGAACGTTGTTCGAGTACAGAAGATGGAGCTCCGGCAAAATAGCAGCGTATAATGGCCAACGACATTGTATTCAGAAACAGAGATGCAGATAAGGTGGAGGCACCACCAATTGACCCAATAGCCATTACGGCCATGATCAGCCCTGCCTTAGTGAGAAGGATTTTGGTTGACTGTGCAAGTTCAGTAAATATAATTTTCAAAAAGGCTTACGATCAAATGAGGGTGGAAGTCAAGGACTTAAAACCATCTAAAGCCCTCATTCATGGCTTTAACGGTGTTACGACCAAAGCTATCGGATATGTTGAATTACCCGTAGAATTGGGAGAAGGTGACCGCAGGAGGGTGTGGATGTTGCCATTTGTTGTCTTAGATGTTGACTCTCCGTACAATGCTTTTCTGAGCTGATCAACCCTAGCTGAGTTTCGGGCAGCTATTACTCCTTGGTGTTTGACTTTGAAGTTCCCGACTGATAATGGTGTTGGAGTGGTACATGGTAATCCGACGACCGGACGTGCCTATTATGTACCTGAGTTGAGAGAAGCTCAACAAAGGAAGAAAGGTGAGTGTGTGGACAAGTCTCTCTGCATCCAAACTGTCGAAGATTGATAACCAGTGTCTGGGCCTTGGCTCGGCGCCACAGTCGATTCTATAAAGAAATAGATCAGAGGGATGACAAGAAGGAGCCCCAAGAGACCAAGGCTGCACCGGTGGAGCCGACAATTGACATCATGGTTAGCCAAGATGACCCGTCACGGGTCCTAAAGATTGGAACACAGCTCAGTCCTCCGACGATGAAAGAACTTGCTGGTTTTCTCCGATGAACCTTGATGTGTTTGCTTGGACTCACTCTGATATGTATGGGATCTCGCCTGCCATTGCGAACCACGCATTCAATATAGACCAAAGGCATGTCCCGATGAAACAGAAAAGGCATGGCATGGATTTAGAGAGATCTGCTGCCCTTGAATAGGAGGTGGATAGACTCAAAGGAAATGATTTTATTCATGAAGCCCACTACCCTAAATAGGTATCTAATTTGTACTTGTGAAAAAGGCAAATGGAAAGTGGCAGACATGCCTTGATTATTCGGACTTGAACAAGGTGTGCCCGAAAGATAGTTTTCCCCTTCTAAGGGTAGACCAACTGGTAGACTCAACCGTAGGACACGAATTGCTATCTTTCTTAGATTCGTACTCTGGATATGACCAAATGCCGATGCACATTCCTGATCAGGAGCACACCAGCTTCATTATCGATGTTGGATTGTATTGATATGTGGTGATGCCATTTGGATTGAAGAATGCTGGAGCGACCTACCAATGCCGAATCAACAGAATGTTTAAAGATCAGATTGGAAAGACGATGAAGGTACTGTGGATGATATGTTCGTGAAGTCACGACGATCATGCGACCACATTAGAGACTTGGCAGAGATGTTCGATATCCTTCGATATTACAAAATGAAGATAAATACTCTAAAATGTTCTTTTGGCATGACTTCGGGAAAGTTCTTGGGTTTCATCGTCAATGCCCGCAAAATCGAAGCTAATCCCGAGAAGGTTCAAGCAATTTCCAACATCCAAGTGCCCAAGACCATCAAGCAAGTACAGAGTCTAAGTGGGAAGGTTGCTGCCCTAAGTCGATTTATTTCTAGAGTCACCGATAAATGCATTCCTTTCTTCGACTTGATTAGATGGGGGAAAAGAAATTTTGAATGGACGCGGGATTGTGAAGACGCATTCCAAGCTTTGGTGAACCACTTAGAGAAGCCTCTCATCTTGTTAAAGTCGATGGATCATGAAGGCTTATATGTCTATTTGGCCATGTCGGTACATGCTATAAATGCCCCACTACTTCACAAAGAGAATCGGATCTAGAGACCGGTCTATTATGTTAGCAAATGATTAAAAGGAGCTGAAAGGAACTATCTGAAAATAGAGAAATTAGCGTACTGCTTATTGATCGCTTCACGAAAGCTTCGCCTCTATTTTCATGCTCATCTTATCAATATTTACATCGACCAGCCGTAATGATAGGTCCTACAACGACCTGAGACGTCTGGAAGATTACTCAAGTGGAACATCAAATTGAGTCAATTCAACATTACTTATCTCCCTCGGAGTGTTATCTAAAGACAGGAACTGATAGACTTTATTGCATAATTCACCGCACAAGATGATCTCCTAGAAAGCGGTGGAGCCACTACCATTCGATGGAAAATGTATACGGATGGAGCATTCAATGATTGTTGTTCTGGAGTCGAAATCATGCTAGTGACCTCGGAAGATCAATCAATTTGCTATGCTTTGAAGCTCAAATTCCCCGCAACGAACAACGAAGCTGAGTATGAAGCTCTAATTGCTGGACTCAAACTTGCCAGAGAACTGGGGATAAAATCTCTCGAAATCTTTTGCGACTCACAATTGGTTGTATACCAAGTCAGGGTAGATTACCAAGCTAAAAGGCAATGACTCGCTCCATACCTTATCCAAGTCCAAGAGCTATGTATTGGCTTTGAGTATTACGATATCACACAAATTCCACGAGATCAAAACAAAGAGGTCGACTCATTGGCAATGTTTGCTAGCACCGGGGATGCACAATAGATGGGCTTGGTTCCAGTTGAAGTACTATATGCTTCGAGCATAAACCAGATGGAAATAGACTAGGTACTAGATATGGAGCCTAAGAAGGAGTCGTGGATGACTCCGATTAAAGACTATTGGCTACGGAAGTCCTTCTCGAACGAAGGAATGAAAGGCGACTAGTCCTTTGCAAAGCTTCGCGGTATATCATTCAGGTAGGAATCATGTATATAAAGGGTTTTTTCCATTCCCTGCTCTGGTGTATCGCTCATGATAAAATAAAACGAGTCCTAAGGAAAGTTCATGAAGGAGAATGTGGCGATCACACTGGAGGGCAGACTCTAGCAAAAAATACTCCGTTATGGGTATTATTGGCCGACTGTCAACCAAGATGCTACTGATTACGCTAGACAATGTGACAAGTGCCAAATGTATGCAAAATTTTCGAGAGCTCTGCCGACATGAATCACACAAATGGTCAATCCATGACCGTTTTCCGTATAGGCATAGATATCATTGATTCCTTACCAATCTTAAAAGGTGGAGCGAAGTACACCATCGTCGCAGTTGACTACTTCACCAAATGGGCCGAAGCGGAACCTTTAGCCACGATCACGACAAAGAAAGTAGTCAATTTCATCATCCGGAACATCATCTATCATTTTGGCCTACCATAAACCATCATAATTGATAATGGGACTCAATTCGACAGCGCTGAATTCAAAGACTTCTGCCATCGACATCATATTGAGAAGAGATTTGCGACAGTTTCTCACCCTCAAGCAAATGGACAAGTTGAAGATGTGAACAAAATCATAAAGTCCATTCTGAAGAAGCGCTTGGGAAAGGCTAGAGGCAAGTGGGTGAATGAACCCCCAACAACATTATGGGCTTACAGAACCACCCATAAGTCTCCGACTGGCTATACTCCATTCACCCTTGCTTACGGCTCTGAAACTGCTATTACTGTTGAACTCGAAGTCTCTTCTCATCGAGTGACCTACTATGACCCTAGAACAAATAGAGATCTTCTTTTAGAATCTCTAAACTTTGTAGATGAGAAGCACAAAGAAGTTGATATGAGGGCGGCAGCACATTGACATTGAGTCGCTCGATACTACAACACTACAGTCCAACCTAGAACCTTCGAAATCAGCGATCTTATCCTAAAAATGGGTTTTTCCTATCCCATCATACATGAATCCTACTTGGGAAGGAACGTATGTCATTGAACAGAGGCTTGGGGAAGGAACTTTCAAGCTAGCGACTGTTGATGGAGTACACTCCCAAGGGCGTGGAATAGCGAGCATTTACGATGCTATTTCACTTAGTTTACTTCTTTTTTATTCAGTTGTATTCAATTTCCAAATTCGCTTTAGCATTTGATTTCCCAGATATGTAATAAGACAAATTATGTCATTTCATTTCATTTGGCAAATAAAGTTTGAAGTTTCCTTCATATGTGTGATTGCTGTAGCATTACATATTAGTTACAATACCACTAACCAATATTGACATGTTTGAACAGGTTCCCAGAGTTTGGAGTTAGCCGATTACATAAGTTCACGATTGAACTAAACAGAATGAAGCTGGGCCGACCTTTCATTCAACGATTCTCGTTCATAGCTCGATGGAAGGAGCACATAATGAGAAGTGGATGGGACTTGACCATCTGATAACCAAATTAATCCTACCGAGTGATGGGATAGATATGAATCCAAAGCGATCATGATACGACCGATCGCTCGCTAAGTTAAACCCTGGACTTAGAGGCAAACCAATCAGGGCGTGATTCGACCACCCGCCAACTAACTCTTATCCCTAGAGTGCAGACCCGAGTATAAACAAACAGATGAGTGCAGTTCAACCACTTACTATTCCATAAACTTCGACCTAAAATCGACAGGAGGAGTATAAGCTCACTAAGGATGGAGCTCGATCATCTACTATCTAACTCCGCTAACCCAAGACTGGGGGCAGGAGTATAATCACTCTAATTGCTGAATCCGATAGCGTAATCCTTGGGCTCTAACCTGGTGTTTGGTACAGCTCAGGGCCATGACCACATGGATGCCTTGGGATAGAATTAACGGATTATCATCTGAATCAACGTTCAATGAATTACAAGTACAAGGAATGGAAAAGTAATAGCTCGATTACTTAGACAAAATTCACATAAGATTCGACAAAAAATAAAGAACTTTTATTTGCATGCTAAACTTCAAAATTGTGATACAAGTTTATTCAAAAACAGGGGCCGTACCCACTCAATCACGAACGACAAAAGAGAAAAATAGCTATACAAACTATATACGAACTAAGCTTGAGTCACGGCAATCTCTTCTGCCTTTTTCCGCTTTTGAATTTTTAAGGAGTAGCATCACCAGAGCTTCCGCCTGTCCTTTTCCTTGATCCTCTGCCGCCCTTGGCAAGAGAGCTTTCAGAGGTAGAAGGGAGTTCTTCGGGAACCGACCCGCCGGGTGGAATGATTTGTAAAGGGACGAGACTTGGATAATCGATGTCCACATCAGCGGGTTCAGCTTTAGCCTTTTTCTTCAACAACTCCTCTCTCTCTCTCGATGCGCTCTTTTAAGCTAAGCTCATTGGTATGTTCGATGACATCAGTGATCACAACGTCCTCTGATTCATCTGGCAACGACGGGTCATCAGCTTTTTCATCATCAAGTGCTCCGATAATTTGAGCGTCGGGCCCTGGAATTTCAGTGGCCACCAAAATTTCAGTAGTGGTCAATTGTTGCTCAACGACGACACCGCTTCTTAGAGTCTGGCTGGGACTTGGAGGACCTACGGATTCGTAAAAACATAAAGACAAGCCCTTGACTATTTGGCATAAGGAATGAAATCTCTTGAATAATGGAGAACAAAGTAGGATACCTATATCCGGCTGACTTTCAGTTGTCGCCGGAATGCTCCTCTCTAGAATAGGAGTCAACACCTTTGATTGATAGTCGGGTCTGTTCGGATCATAGCTCAGATCCTTTCCCGGGCCAAGAGAAACTGATGCTTTAGCTATTTGAATTGGAAGGGGACCTTTTGGATCGAACTCTAATGACTCAGCAATATTTTTCCCTCTGCCGGAAGATGCTAAAATGTCAAAGTATTGGAGTCTTGCGGCAGCAAGGTCTAAAGGTTCATCCCCGTGGAGAATCTCCCGCACCCGCTTCTCTTCATCTAAATCAGCTTCACCGAGGGCATTCTTCTTCATTTCAACAATGTATTCTTAGGCCTCGGCGAGCGATTCAAGATATCCCTCTCCAAGTAAACTCAGATCGTGATGAACTAAGACTTCAGTATTATATTCCACGATCAGAGGATCGAACATGTCCTTAATTTCATTTCGACCAGCTCATTTAGCATCTTCTAACCAGGCCTTGATCTGCTGTCTAATCTCATTGCGGCCCGCTTCTCTTGCCTTTTCCTTGAGGACTTTAATTTGAGCGAGTTGCTCGTCAATCTTAATTTTTAGTCCCCATACTTCGACAGCCACTTCGCAATACCTCTATGACTTCTCTTGGGCTTCGAGCTCCTCAATGCGGCGGACCAGAATATTTTTCTCCTTTTGCAGTGTATTTTTTTTCCAAAGCAAGCATGCCACTGCGATTGAGGGCATCATCTAGTTCCTTTTTATGAGCTGCTTCTAGACGACTAACCGCCTCAGATGTTTCTTTAGCACTCTTTTCTGTCACGGTCAGCTTCGCTATCAATTTCAAGATCTCATTGTTTTGATGTTTAATTATATCTTTTTCATGGATCGCCTCTAGCTTAAGACGATCAATTTCATGTTGTCTCTCGAAATACACCTCAGAGATTTTTTCAGCTAAGTGTTGAAATGCTTCATGCTGCACAAAAATGTCATGACGCATGTAAGGAACTGGCTTTAGCATTCCCAAGAATTGTGTGAATTTAAAGATGGAACATAAGCCCATCAAAGCAATTTTTGGAAAATTGACCTTAAGTTCGACCAATTTTTCTAACGTGGAAGCTTCAAGAGATATAGTAGACAAAGCAGGATCAGAAGTAACAAGTGGGCTTTTGCTTGACCTACGATCGTGGGACTGTCTAGAACTAGATGAACCAGAGTACTGCTCAGCTGGCACAACAACTTGAGGGGCATGGAAATAAGTCTGCCCCTATGTATAGGAAGATCGGGCTGAACTTCCTAATGAGAGGATTGAGAGTGGGACTTATGTTTGGAAGATAAAGACTCCCTTGAATGACGACTTCTTTCCTGTCCATCATCTCTCTCTATGCTTACCCGATTCTAAATTGCGACCAGATCCATACTGAGTTGAAGAGCCCCTCAAGCGATCGAACGCATGGGATTGAGACATCGCACTGACAAACCAAACAAGAGTGTATAAGTGGTTATCGAATAAAAGATAGATGAAAATTGTGCGGTGAAGTGCGCATGATTGTGAGTGTCCTAGTGTCCTCCCGACGGACCAGTTGCTGCAACCTTGCTCATAGGAGTTTTCTTCCCTTTGCTAGTGGGGAGAATGTCATCTCTACTCCTGGTGGGAGAATTGTGCCCTCGAATACTGATGTTGGGGAAGCCATAAGTCATGATATCATCAGGGATTGGGAGATTCGAGAACCCTTCCATTAAACTTTCTAGATGTTGGGAAGACTACTCTTCATCAATTGAGGTGATGATGAACTCTAGCTCTTTAGCAGTTTTTCTCCTGTGGAGTTTATATACGAGTTTCTTTCTTCTCCTTGTTGGCATGTGAGATTGCATGCCTTATGATGGTTCGACCACAGGCACTTTACCCGGACCTGCATCAGTGCCGCCAGGCTTGTCAGTTTCGACACCTCTAATTTCGTCCTCTTCGGCGTCATCCTGAGCCCTCTCGATTAGGGGCACGGCATGCCAATTAGCATTGCCTTCTTATTCCACTACATTTCTTGGTGGTGCAGCGATCCTGGAAGCCCGATGTTGCAGCCTTCTTCTAACATCCCAAAGAGGGATAACCATTCATCGGTACAAGGGATCCACTGTCCCTGTCTTCAACTGGGGTGGCACAAATTGCATAAACCGCCCTTAAGAAACTATCGCCTTCTGGACGTGGATGAACACATGTAGATTTTCAAAGTATTAGTTAGTTCAGGGTACGACTTGGGCTAAAGAATTCAGGAATAAAGTCAAGGCAATACTTATGTCCTTCTAACCATCGCCTCGCGAAGCCAGGCGGACATCGGACATAGAACCATTCATGTTTAAAGAGGCCGAGTTTGTTCCAAGCACCAGTTAAAGCTTGGAAGTTGGAAAAGGCTTGAGGAAAGTGTAAGAAAGTCTCCCTATCCATCGTTTGAAATTGTAAATAAACCCGGTGTCCTTAGGAGATGGCGAGCGAAACAGAACATCCATGAATAGCAAGAAAGTGACATGAAGGAAGGCATAGCTATTCTGGTGTAGTTGAGCGGGAGTTATTCTAAGGTAATTTAGCATCTCCCAGATAAAAGAATTGAAGGGTGGCATGCATCCAGCCCAGCACCTGAATTTATTGCATGCTGTATACCCCTCTAGGGCATATGAGCCCTGTCGTTCACTGAAGGGACCAGAACATCTCCAAATGAAATCCCGTGTTTAGAGCGTATTCTGTGAAGAGCGGCCTCGCCAATTCTAAAGGCTTGGGAATCTGTCGGGTTATCTAAAAATATAACACCTTCTACAGCATTGGGGGTAGGACTTATATCTTCAACCAGGAGGACAGGAACATCAGAGAAAAGGTCGGTCAATGGGCCGAAAACCTCTGTATGCTCAATTTGACGATCAGGGGAAAGTCTACTGAAAACAGTTGTAATGCTTGATTCGGCTCCGGGATTGCTAAGTTGAGAAGGTTGTCCAGAAGGCATTGCAGCTAAACGCTCTGAACGTCTAGAGCCCATATCAACTAAACTCAGTAGATAATCGAGATTAGAAAATTTTACTTAACCCCCATGCTAAGTGTAAACTTGTGTGATGCAGCGTTGTGCAGTGCAGAGATAAACAGTTCAAAATTAAAAGCAAAAGTAAATGACGAGACTTTGGATTCCAACCAGAGTAACCATCATCGCTGACCATCTTAACTAGTATTTAGATTGATCGATTATGTAAGCTTTGGGATCGACCATCGGCATGTCAAAGTGTGAAGTCCATTATTAAAGTCCGAATGTTAAGTTTTAGTTCATGTTCTATGTCCCAGGAGTTTGGTCGTTCAATTTCGAGTTCGATATTGGATGTGTGAGTCCTGTTGTTCATTATTGACATATGTTCAAGTTCATTAGGATAGGAATTGTTCTAATAGTTCAAACAAGTAAATATGGATTGGTTTTCAAGTTCAATTCAAAACTTAGAATCATCCAAGTGCAAATAGCCGAACCCTATGTATGCCGATCCTTATGTATGCCATCCCTATCCCTTATAACAACCGACCCCTCTTCACTTCACAAAGCAACTGATCCCTCCATACTCTAAAACAACCGACCCATCTACTTAGCCACATTTATAATTCAGCAACACTCCCACTTAAGCAAAACTATTGATCCCTCCATGTAAGCCATAAACAACCGATCCCTTTCTTTTAATGTTCAAGTACTTCACTCAAACATTTAATACCGAACACTCTCCTTCACCTACATAACAACAACATCACCGATACCTCTACTTTAACATTCTTAAAATTTCATCAAACATCTACTTCGAACGCTCTCCATTTGCCAACGTTACGACCGATCCCTCTCCTAATATATATGTCTCATCTCCACCAAACAACTTCCACCATCACCTCTCCATTGCGTCGAAATCTAACCCATACACCAACATTATAGAACCCATCATCTCGTCATAAGGTATAGGCTAAAAACAAGAAAACCAACCTAACTTTAAAGAGTGCAAGTTGCTCAAGAGAAGATTTTCGACTTCGTTTTAGGTTGAAGATGGAGTGATGGCTTGGAGCAAAAGAAGATGGTGAATTGAGGGAAGGAGGCGATGTTTGATTCAAAGGAATGGGATTAGATTAATGAAGGGATGAAGGGTCCGACTCTAAAGAAATAGGGAAAGGTGTTCGGTCGTGAAGAAGATGAAACAGATGAAAACAAAATGGGATAAGTAAGAAGTGGAAGGAAAGTGTTAGTTTATATATGGAAGATAAGGGTCTGGCCTTCTTTGGAGTCAAGAGAAAGGAGGGAGGTGTCGGCTATAGGAATGTAGATCCCTATAAACACACACACACACACATATATACAGAAGAGGGTGATCGGCTAAAAGAATGCCAGTCCCTACATACAAAAAAAGAAGAAAAAAGGAAGGGATCGGCCATGAGCCTATATGCATGCAAACATGGACATGACGATGATGTGAAGTATATATATATATATATAATGTAATGAAATTACATCTAACTCAACGAAAATTGGCGACGACCTATGACAAACAAATGTGTCAGGGAACCAATGACAAGAACATGTACCTGAACGTGTGCGTGTATATTTTTAAAGTTCATTTTTTGAAATCGAAAGAAATTGAAATCAAACCTAAGGCTTTCAAGATCGAAACAAGATTATATAGCCAAAGCTTACTAGTCTCGTAGAATCGGATATAGATAGCAACTAATGGAATATAATCCTGAATTGATACTATTGGAAATCGACCAAGTGTCATGACAATCAAGAAGATGTCTAACACTTTGGGAAAATAATTCGATGGAAGGATAACAACTATCCAGAAAATTGATGGATTTCTTTTCGACAACTCTAAATTGCTTCGATTCAAAGCACATTATGTTCAGCATAAGACATACTTTAGGGGGCAAGTGTTATCCGGCATTTTGTCCCACCTATATTGACCTAATTGGATAAGTTAGATTCGACTGTCGTCAAGGCCAGTAAGTCCAGAGCGATGATTGTGGGGTCCAAAAGTCAAGCACATATGATAATATGAAGCCGTGATCGAACAAAATTGATAGATGTGCAATGCAGAATGTCCGAAGTATGGAGCATAGTTCAACATAGATTAGGGATCGACAATCACCATTCTCCAACATAGGGGCGGCATGTTTCAGGAAGCATGTAACGACCCTGAATTTTGAACCAATTAAATTTAAAATATTTAATTAATTTTAAATATTTGAACGATGATTTGACTTGAATTTCAAATTATCAGAATGAATTGGTGATTAAAGTTTGAATTTAATCTATTGAAAGTTGAATAAAATTTGAATCTTCGATTTTAAGCCGGTTAAAAATAATTTTAAGGCTTAGAAAATTCATAGTGATAATACTGAAGGTAATAGAAGCTTCAGAATTGAATTTAAAAGCGATTTGTTCAGTTTCGAGATTATATCGTTTAAATTGAAAATAAGAATAGTCTTTCGAGGCACAGTCTCGGAATTTGACGAAACCGGTTTCATTGGGTCTGTAATATTGAATTATTACTGGATTTCCAATTTTGTATTTATCGGAATTGTTTTGTGAATACACGACGTATAAACGCGTAGAAAATTTAATCGGATTCAAATTGAATTTCTGTAACAACCGGGGTTTTGCCCAAAATTATAATCATCAGTAAATGATTTAAGTTGACAGTTAAATTTCTGTTTGTTGTTGACATTTTTATAGCGATAAAATTTTCGTCAATTAACGATTTAAAATTTGTTGTTAAATTCTGTTTGAATTTGGAAATTGTAAATCAATTGAAATTCTCTTATTAAATTTTCATTTTTACAAAATGAATATATACACATAGTTTAAATTTAGCAACATGATTTAAACAAAACAAATTAAAGGAAATATTTACAAAAACAAAATTAGATTTAAAAAGAGAAAAAAAAAGAGAAGAACAAAAACAAAGTTTAAAATAAGAAAAGAAAAATGGCCATACCTCTAGTACTAAGACCATACCGACCCATACCCTAACCCACGATTTCTCTGTTAAACCCGCACCCCCCTTTCTCTTCAATCAGACGAACGAAAAAATAAAACAAACGAAACAAAAGAAAAAAATGGCGAGCAAATTTTAGGGCTTCGCTCGTTCTTCACCGCCGCGGCATCAACTCCAATCGCGACCTCGTCGAACAAAGGTGAGTAACCCTAGTTACTCACATCTAATTCACTCGTAATTGAATACTTCTGCAATTCGATTTTCGTTTTAGTGATTGGTGATTTTCGTTTTCGCTTACTTGAAATTACGATGTTGATATCGTTCCTTTTTGACTTCGGCAATTTACTGTGATTTCGGCCACTTGAAATTTTCGACTTCTTGCTTGGTTGACAATACAGTGCTTTGGCAATCAAATTTTGTTTGGAAGTTGATGATTTTCCCAGATTTTATAAAATAGGTATAAATTGGTACTTGAATCGCACGGCATTGATTTTTGAACTCGTGATTTGTGTCTACCACGGCTTTAAGTTCTCTGATCCTTTTATGGCTTAAAGGTTTAAAACAAAAAGGTGTTTATGAAAATCAAGATATAAGTTTCAAATAAATACTTTTGTTGACTTGATCACAACTGATAATTAGCTTGTGATGATGACCATTTCGGCTGTGACTTGTTCTTTGATGCTTTCAATTGGCATTTACTTGTTTAACTTGAAACTTCTACATGTTGTTGTAACATTCACTGTGTTGGTTTTGGGCTGTTCAATTTTTACCATTTCCTTGGCCTTGAACTGATTGACTTCGGTCGCTTGAAATTGTTTAAACTGGTAACCTGGATTATCTAAATTCTCTGACCTTTTGAATACGAAATTGTTTGAAGTCACCTGCGGCCTTATTTTGATTCGAAACTTAAGTCACTGCTACATACATCACTCTAGTCTGCACATTCACCTATGCTTGTTGATGCTTATGTGTAGCTTCACTTGTATCTCTTGTGATATCTGTTGAGTCTGTTTATTCTGTTGCTCTGTGTCCCTGATATTGTGATGTTGAGTTACTGACACACTTGTCTTGTTGAACTGTAACTGTGCATTTGTATCAACTTGAATATGTTGCATTTGTAATAGTTTGGTCTCTACCGAGCTTCACTTGACACCATACATGTGATATTTGTAGACTTGTACATGATACTTTTGACTATTACTTGAGTACTGCATTTGTTGATTCATCATTGTTGCCAGATAGATTGTTGTCTGCATTTCACTGTAGATTCTTTTGAGTCGTGTTGTATCTGTCTTGATCATATTGACCAACTTGATTTTGTGATGTCTGTTTCGTTAAGCTTGATGTTGTACTGTACTTTCTATTGCTAGTTATGTGATGCTATATAGTTCGAACCTGAACGATTGTTTTTTTTTTCGGAAACTGAAAGCCAAATGTAAGTCTCAGGTCAATGTTAACTAAGTTTAGCCAAAGTTTTAAAGTGAATTTAAGTTAGTGTTGAAATTTGGTTTGGAACAAATAAGCTTTAAATCTGAATTTGTTTTAAATAACTTAATGATGTTGAGGAGATTAAGCGTTGTTTTAGAATTTGGATTTTAAATATAAATCTGAAAGCCTGGATTTAAAACTAACCTTATGTTCAAAAAGAATTCCTTTTATATCTCTGTGGTCTGGTTATTATTGTGTACTTGCACTTGTATTTCATGGTTGTATATGTTAACATACTTCAAGTGGTCTGCACATACCCTTGTTTACGTCTCCACTGCATAGCTTTTAACTTAAGTGCATTTCTTGATTTCGGTTGTACTTGGCCATTTGAGGCGTTAGGTCTGCATACATATGTTTTGATGCAGTCTTGTTTTGTTGTAGCTGCTGCACTTGCTTGACCAGTTTCATTTATCCTTGTTTATTTTTGTTGCCTTCACCCAAATTTCCATGCGGTGGCTGCAGTTATTGTTGCAGTTTGCCCTTGAATTCAAAGTGGGGCTGCAGTTCATTTTTGTAAAGAATTTTGCACTTGATGAAATGTTCAGTAATGAGTTGTTTGGAAACTTGTTCTTGAGTTTGCTTGGGTATTGAACTGTTTCCTGCCTCTTTGATACTTGCGGTTTACTGACTTGACCTCTGCAGCTTTGATTGCTGTTAGTAGTCACTCGGGTTGGCGAGGTAGTGCACGCGTACGTGTGCCCTGCAGCCTCCCAAATCGACAGTTTTGAATTGATATTTCTTTGCGTCGTGATGCATCGATCTTTTATACCGTATTGGCGAGGCCGTACACGCGTGCGTGTACGGCAGCCAATCGAACTTCGATGGTTTTTAAAGTGACAATCTCAATTGTCTTAAATTGATTTAGTCGAGTTGATAAATTGTTTATTTATCTCTGATGATGATTTAAATCTGCTGATTTATTGTTTAACACTGTTTAGTGTTATATATTTTCGTTATCCGATTTCTTTGTTAAAAGAGTTGGATAGACGAGAATTATTGTGACTGTCGTCTATTTAAATTATTACTGCCTCTATGCACTAATAAACTGGTTTGAATTAGACTGACCTGTGTATTATTTTCTTTTGAATATAATACTCGGGTCAGACCGAGTATTTCTACAGCTTGAAGATTTTCGAGCAGCGAAGTTAGAGAGAGAGTAAAGAACCACTTTTGTTTTCAGAAGAAAATTGTATTTTAAGATATTCCGCTGTATCTGTATTTAAAATTGTATAAACTATGATGTATATAAAAAGATTTATAGTAATGAAATAAAGACTCATTTGTTTTAATTCAGTGTTATTATCTGTGTTTCTGTGGCTGATTCTGTTTAAACCTTATAAACTAAATAACAATTCGTCTTTTTGAACGTTTCGAGTTGGTTTAATTACCGACTGGAGGCGGTCAAAAGGGGGAATGTTACAGAGTGGTATCAGAGCTTTGGTTTACACAAAGCTTAGTTTATGATGTTTAATATGAATAATTACTAGAAACACTTTAAAAAGAGAACGTTTTTCAAATCCAAAGAAGTATAAAATTGTTTTAGAAAATATAAGATGAATGAATTTGGAATAGATCTTATATAAGTAAAGTGAATATTGAATATGAAATAAAGATTTTTAACTTAAAAAAAGTTAAATTGAATTGAATTAGTACTAATAAATGAATGGATTTGAAATTTAACTAAAGGAAAGTTAAATAAATTGAACTTGATTTGAAAATTTTTTGAGATAGAAAGTTAAACTTAAAAGATAAGTGATTATATGATATGAATTGGAAAGTTTAAATTTAATAAGTTGTTTAACTTATAAAATGAGAAAGTTAAGTAAAACCAGTTTTTAAATGGTTAAACAGTTTTGTTAAGTGAAACAAAATCTGAATTTTGAATGTGATATGAATTTGACTTTAGTAAAGTTAAATAAAATAGAATTTCAAATAAATTTGAGGCGAAACTTAAGTTGTATAGTGAAAATAAATGCAAGTGAAGATAAAATGAAACATGGCTTAAGTAATAGTGAATCAAATTGAATTTGATATAAAAATGAATTAATAAAGTGATGTAATGAATATGAATTTAAGTTATAAAAGGAAATTCAACTTTAACTGTAAAAGTGAATTTGTGAATATGGTGAGTATAAGAATTCAATCTGAATTAGAATATAAACCAATTAAAATTTAGTGTGTTAAACCACATTGGATGTAAGCAAAGTAAATAAATTTGGTTTTGCTAGTTGATTGTATAGAAATTCATTAAGTGTTAATGAAATTGTATTAATGGAAATTGGAAGCTAAGTAATTGAATTCAAATTGAAAGGTAAGAAATCAAAATAGAATTTGATTTGAATTGAAAGCAAACTAACTTGAATGTAAATTAGTGAAAGTAAACTAATTGAATATGAATGAATGTTAGTAAAATTCAATGTGAATGAATCCAATATGATTAAATTGAAAACCAAATTGGTGAAATGATTTACTAAAGAACTAGTAGATTATTTTGGAAATGGAAAAGTGATAAATTTATATAATAGTTTAAATGGAATTTTGAATTATTATAACCGGTTTAAATTGAAGATTTGAAAAGTGTTGATAAAATATTGGAATTGTATAAGCGTTAAAAGTGAAATATTTAATGGATTTCATAAGTGAATGTTAATTACAGAATTAAAAGTTTTATAATGTGAAGTTATAAAATGATTCGAAGTTGCGAAATAAAAGAATTTATAAGTAATTCACTTATAAATTAAAATTTTGATATAAAACTGAGTTATAGAAGGAATGAGTTAATAAAGTAATTTTTATGAATTGAAGTCTTTATAAATAAAAGTGGAATTTATAAACGTTGTTTATAAATTCGAAACCGACTTATTTTGATAAGTAAATTCTTATAACTTGTTAAAAGAAGTATATTCACAATTTTGGACCGTGAATATATTATTGAATGAAATGGACATGTTTAGGAATGTGATATTTTAAAACGAAGTGAATTGTTTTAAAAAAATGTTTTCAAAGGCATTGAATATCGAAACCATAGATTTCAACATTTATTGTTGAAATAGACGTTTTCGAATATAAGGAAATGGTGGACTATAACACTGTTGTTATAGTAAATGATTTCCGAAAGGAAATGTTTTGTATAGTATTGGGATTTATACATCTATCTAAATTTCGAATCCCTATACTAGTAATTTTGAGTTGTCGTAACGATGTTTTACGTAACATTCGTTTTGACTCAAATAAATGTGTGAAAGAGAATGATTTCCTTAAAGATGAAATATATACTTAATTTTGATTTAAGTATATCGAATATTTTCAAATGTTGAAAATAGAATGAATTTGTGAATTACTTATTTTTAAATAAGTATGGAAATGCTTTTCCAAGATGAAATGTTGTGAATATATTCCGTAAGGAATAAATGATTTGAAATTCATTTTTGAAGTCGAAGTTGAAAAGTTAAATGAGAAATTTGAACAATTTGTTCAATTTGAAATTTTTCAAAAGATTGAATCGTTGAGTTAAAATTGAGTTTAACTTCGACATCAAAGACAATATAAGTTGAGCTTTGAATTTCAGATGATGATTTGGATTGCATGTCTAACATTGTGAATTGATGACATAGCAATTGATCTCTATTAAATATATATCTGTTGGTGGCGGAGAATTTATTCTCTTAGCTTAACACCCTTCTCTGAGACGTACGAGCTCAGAGGTTATATATCGATAGACATCAATTCTGTGTTGAGAATTGACGATGTAGCGTGTAATTCAAATCGAATGTGAAAGTCGATAATGAATGGAATTCACGAATATGAATTAGGTTTGAGATAACCTTAAATTTCCAAATCGACTTAGAGGAAAATTTTGAAATCCTCTATTTTGTTATGAATATGGATATGTAAGTTTTTAGAACTTATATATATATGAATGCGGTAAATTTGAAACCGTTAGTTTGGAAACACATTGTTATGGAAATCTTATGTAAGCTTACATGGATATGATATGTACGAAATGTGAAATGTAGTACCACATATATATGATATTATGTTTTCCAAACTGAGGATGTGGAAAAGTACCTTCCATTTATTATTGGAGAAGGTATTGGAACTCGTGAAGAGTATCCATTTGAAATTCGTAGCTACGTAGAATTTTAGTCAGAGTGACTATTTGAATCGGAAATCCTTCGCGATAGTTCATCGCGATGAGATTAGATTTGATTGATGATGTTAGCGTAATTTGAGGGGCGAGATGCCCACAGTTACGAGCGACTCCACTGGGATAGTGGCGTAACCGCCGAGTAAACTGCAATCTAATGCCAGGCGAAATTTGAGGGGCGTGATGCCTACAGACACGAGCGACTCTACTGGGATAGTAGCGTAACCGCCGTGTGTACTGCAATCTATGGCGACAACCATGGCGAAATTTAAGAGATGAGAAATCTACAGCCACAAGCGACTCTGCTGGGATAGTAGCGTAACCGCCGGGTGGAACTGTAATCCATGGGGGAACGTGCTTTCCATATCCATTTTTAAAAGAATTTTTAAAAGTATTTTCACTGGGAATTGAAGCAAGTATGTTTAGTACTTGGAGATTTTTAGACCTGCGCCTGGCCAGCGTATGTCTAATGTCTGTGAGAACGAAGATGGACTTGTTAAATTTCGAGTTAGCAAGTATTTTCAAACTGTAAATAGTGAATCAATGATTTGAAATTAAAATTTCAAAATTCCTACCTAATGAACTAAGGAAGAGGATTTTTGTAATGTTTTGAAAGTCCACAGCTTTGGAAGAGATATATTATATAAATCTCTAACGTGAAGAATTTTAAGTTTGAATCTGAGTGTTGTAAATTAAAAATGTTAGTAAAAGACTTTTGGGTTTTGATTTTTGAAAATCATTGAATAAAAGAGAAAATAAACAGAACTAGAGAGATTAAACAAATGGAATGAATCCTATATTCATTTATTTGTAATAAGTTTTAAGTTTAGTAAAAAAAAAATTGACTAGAGTATAAATATCGATGAAATTTTAACAACTTTTCCTTTTCGTGGACGAAAAGTTTTTAAGGAGGGGAGTTTGTAACGACCCTGAATTTTGAACCAATTAAATTTAAAATATTTAATTAATTTTAAATATTTGAACGATGATTTGACTTGAATTTCAAATTATCAGAATGAATTGGTGATTAAAGTTTGAATTTAATCTATTGAAAGTTGAATAAAATTTGAATCTTCGATTTTAAGCCGGTTAAAAATAATTTTAAGGCTTAGAAAATTCATAGTGATAATACTGAAGGTAATAGAAGCTTCAGAATTGAATTTAAAAGCGATTTGTTCAGTTTCGAGATTATATCGTTTAAATTGAAAATAAGAATAGTCTTCCGAGGCACAGTCTCGGAATTTGACGAAACCGGTTTCATTGGGTCTGTAATATTGAATTATTACTGGATTTCCAATTTTGTATTTATCGGAATTGTTTTGTGAATACACGACGTATAAACGCGTAGAAAATTTAATCGGATTCAAATTGAATTTCTGTAACAACCGGGGTTTTGCCCAAAATTATAATCATCAGTAAATGATTTAAGTTGACAGTTAAATTTCTGTTTGTTGTTGACATTTTTATAGCGATAAAATTTTCGTCAATTAACGATTTAAAATTTGTTGTTAAATTCTGTTTGAATTTGGAAATTGTAAATCAATTGAAATTCTCTTATTAAATTTTCATTTTTACAAAATGAATATATACACATAGTTTAAATTTAGCAACATGATTTAAACAAAACAAATTAAAGGAAATATTTACAAAAACAAAATTAGATTTAAAAAGAGAAAAAAAAAGAGAAGAACAAAAACAAAGTTTAAAATAAGAAAAGAAAAATGGCCATACCTCTAGTACTAAGACCATACCGGCCCATACCCTAACCCACGATTTCTCTGTTAAACCCGCACCCCCCTTTCTCTTCAATCAGACGAACGAAAAAATAAAACAAACGAAACAAAAGAAAAAAATGGCGAGCAAATTTTAGGGCTTCGGCTTCGCTCGTTCTTCACCGCCGCGGCATCAACTCCAATCGCGACCTCGTCGAACAAAGGTGAGTAACCCTAGTTACTCACATCTAATTCACTCGTAATTGAATACTTCTGCAATTCGATTTTCGTTTTAGTGATTGGTGATTTTCGTTTTTGCTTACTTGAAATTACGATGTTGATATCGTTCCTTTTTGACTTCGGCAATTTACTATGATTTCGGCCACTTGAAATTTTCGACTTCTTGCTTGGTTGACAATACAGTGCTTTGGCAATCAAATTTTGTTTGGAAGTTGATGATTTTCCCAGATTTTATAAAATAGGTATAAATTGGTACTTGAATCGCACGGCATTGATTTTTGAACTCGTGATTTGTGTCTACCACGGCTTTAAGTTCTCTGATCCTTTTATGGCTTAAAGGTTTAAAACAAAAAGGTGTTTATGAAAATCAAGATATAAGTTTCAAATAAATACTTTTGTTGACTTGATCACAACTGATAATTAGCTTGTGATGATGACCATTTCGGCTGTGACTTGTTCTTTGATGCTTTCAATTGGCATTTACTTGTTTAACTTGAAACTTCTACATGTTGTTGTAACATTCACTGTGTTGGTTTTGGGCTGTTCAATTTTTACCATTTCCTTGGCCTTGAACTGATTGACTTCGGTCGCTTGAAATTGTTTAAACTGGTAACCTGGATTATCTAAATTCTCTGACCTTTTGAATACGAAATTGTTTGAAGTCACCTGCGGCCTTATTTTGATTCGAAACTTAAGTCACTGCTACATACATCACTCTAGTCTGCACATTCACCTATGCTTGTTGATGCTTATGTGTAGCTTCACTTGTATCTCTTGTGATATCTGTTGAGTCTGTTTATTCTGTTGCTCTGTGTCCCTGATATTGTGATGTTGAGTTACTGACACACTTGTCTTGTTGAACTGTAACTGTGCATTTGTATCAACTTGAATATGTTGCATTTGTAATAGTTTGGTCTCTACCGAGCTTCACTTGACACCATACATGTGATATTTGTAGACTTGTACATGATACTTTTGACTATTACTTGAGTACTGCATTTGTTGATTCATCATTGTTGCCAGATAGATTGTTGTCTGCATTTCACTGTAGATTCTTTTGAGTCGTGTTGTATCTGTCTTGATCATATTGACCAACTTGATTTTGTGATGTCTGTTTCGTTAAGCTTGATGTTGTACTGTACTTTCTATTGCTAGTTATGTGATGCTATATAGTTCGAACCTGAACGATTGTTTTTTTTTGGAAACTGAAAGCCAAATGTAAGTCTCAGGTCAATGTTAACTAAGTTTAGCCAAAGTTTTAAAGTGAATTTAAGTTAGTGTTGAAATTTGGTTTGGAACAAATAAGCTTTAAATCTGAATTTGTTTTAAATAACTTAAAGATGTTGAGGAGATTAAGCGTTGTTTTAGCATTTGGATTTTAAATATAAATCTGAAAGCCTGGATTTAAAACTAACCTTATGTTCAAAAAGAATTCCTTTTATATCTCTGTGGTCTGGTTATTATTGTGTACTTGCACTTGTATTTCATGGTTGTATATGTTAACATACTTCAAGTGGTCTGCACATACCCTTGTTTACGTCTCCACTGCATAGCTTTTAACTTAAGTGCATTTCTTGATTTCGGTTGTACTTGGCCATTTGAGGCGTTAGGTCTGCATACATATGTTTTGATGCAGTCTTGTTTTGTTGTAGCTGCTGCACTTGCTTGACCAGTTTCATTTATCCTTGTTTATTTTTGTTGCCTTCACCCAAATTTCCATGCGGTGGCTGCAGTTATTGTTGCAGTTTGCCCTTGAATTCAAAGTGGGGCTGCAGTTCATTTTTGTAAAGAATTTTGCACTTGATGAAATGTTCAGTAATGAGTTGTTTGGAAACTTGTTCTTGAGTTTGCTTGGGTATTGAACTGTTTCCTGCCTCTTTGATACTTGCGGTTTACTGACTTGACCTCTGCAGCTTTGATTGCTGTTAGTAGTCACTCGGGTTGGCGAGGCAGTGCACGCGTACGTGTGCCCTGCAGCCTCCCAAATCGACAGTTTTGAATTGATATTTCTTTGCGTCGTGATGCATCGATCTTTTATACCGTATTGGCGAGGCCGTACACGCGTGCGTGTACGGCAGCCAATCGAACTTCGATGGTTTTTAAAGTGACAATCTCAATTGTCTTAAATTGATTTAGTCGAGTTGATAAATTGTTTATTTATCTCTGATGATGATTTAAATCTGCTGATTTATTGTTTAACACTGTTTAGTGTTATATATTTTCGTTATCCGATTTCTTTGTTAAAAGAGTTGGATAGACGAGAATTATTGTGACTGTCGTCTATTTAAATTATTACTGCCTCTATGCACTAATAAACTGGTTTGAATTAGACTGACCTGTGTATTATTTTCTTTTGAATATAATACTCGGGTCAGACCGAGTATTTCTACAGCTTGAAGATTTTCGAGCAGCGAAGTTAGAGAGAGAGTAAAGAACCACTTTTGTTTTCAGAAGAAAATTGTATTTTAAGATATTCCGCTGTATCTGTATTTAAAATTGTATAAACTCTGATGTATATAAAAAGATTTATAGTAATGAAATAAAGACTCATTTGTTTTAATTCAGTGTTATTATCTGTGTTTCTGTGGCTGATTCTGTTTAAACCTTATAAACTAAATAACAATTCGTCTTTTTGAACGTTTCGAGTTGGTTTAATTACCGACTGGAGGCGGTCAAAAGGGGGAATGTTACAAAGCAAGTGCACTTCAATAGAAAATAATCAATATCTCAAGATCCATAAGTCCAATGCACATGAAATTTTGTGAGCAAGATTTAGGGACCATAGGGAGGCCACCCTAGGGATCGCACCTCAAAAGGATGAAATAAGAGGGATCGGCCCTCTTCCCTCAATAGGGATCGATTGAATCAGGAGGCAATTCATATTGAAGCATAGATCGAGCAATAACTGAAGTTCTACTAATCCAATTGGTCTAAAACTTTGGGACTAAGCATATTTCAACATGGGGAAGCTACCATAGGGATCGCACCCTCAAATTTCTCTAAGAGAGGGATCGGTACGGATTCCTATTCTTTGGGATTTGGGCCATGCGATCCCTCTTGTGGGTCTATATGGTCTTGGAGGTCCTTCTGTTGAATTTTCAAAAAGATATTTTGCCATCTTCATCTATAAATAAAGACTTGGTTGTTCATTTTTAGGACTTTTACGCTGCTAGTTGCTTTGTACTATATTATAACTAAGGATTTTCATCTGATCCCTATTGTACTCGGTTTACAAAGTGATTAATAAAGCAACCTATTCAAAGTGGACGTAGGCAAACAACGTCGAACCACTATAAATCGTTGTATTCTTGTTATCACTTTAATTTTATGCCATTTCATTTCTATATTCCTCTAATTTTGTTTTATATTCTTCATTTATTTCTCTACAAAATTTCTATTGGGTGTTTGTGCCAATTTTTGGTGCAAACACGTAGCAATGTTTTTGTTATCATAAGTTAAGGACCAGTCTATGTTTATGTGCGACGTGGTATTATGAGATACCCTTTGTTTTAAAAAATATCCATGTTTCGAGTTTTATCACACCAGTTCCATGACTGACCCAAAGTTTATTTTCTTTTCTCTTAAATTCTGGGTGCACTATATTTTGGACAGACAAGTAGTTCAGGTCTAGCTTGGAGCAGTTTGGAGGAGCCCAGAGCATAAGCTAGAGTTTTCTCTATAGATAGTTATGAATTTCCATTTCTACTGCATTTGTTTACTGTTTGTATTCAACATTAGTAGGGATAAAGATTTATAACTGTCCATGCTGAGTTTAGGATAGACTTCAATGTATGTATTTAAAATTTCTATTGTCAAGATTATATATTGAAATAATATATTTATTCCATTCGTGTAAGGTTCTATCTTTATGTCTTTATTTTTCTTTTTACCCTTAACAATCGGTCTTTCCGGCACTTAAATGCCCTGCATGCAATATAGTGGACGTATTAGTGTCGATTTTCGAGGGCTGAAAATCTTGTTCGCTACAACATAGATTCTATGTTTTGGAAGTGGTTGAGAAATGGAACCTATGTGGAGATTCGAGATCTGCTCGAGATGCTCGAATCCATGCAGTAATTCATGATCTGTTCTAGATATGGGAATCCATTCGAGGATTCGTGTTCTGTTCGAGTGATGAAGATTTGTGTGAAAGATGTTGAATGAAACCTTGACATTGGAAATGGCTAAAGACAAAGCAGGATGCACAATCTAGGGTTTGGCTGACCCTTGACAGGGTATTATCATCTACGTAACTAGAGAATACTTATTAATGTTGGTACTGGGAGTTGATGATGTCATATCACTATATTAAACTTAATGAATGGTTGGTTTCTTTTAAGGGGAAAACTGTTATGGAAATCTGTATGTTCTCAATAGTTATTGTTGCATGTTGCATGTATCTCGGGTTTTCCCATACCAGACTTATATCTAAAGCTTGGTTTTTGTTTTTCTAAATTCCTTGCATACTCTTTCGAGTAGGCTGAGTATGGCGGGTTTTAACTCGGATGCTTCAGAGTTCAGAAGATGAGCTGGTGGCTTCCATTATCTATCTATTTCTATTTCTATTTTTCCATTTTAGCTATGTACATATATCAACGTTGTGATGACATGCAGTTATAACTATCCGTCCTGATGATAGTACTTAGGTTTTGTAACTCTAATATTCCTATATTCGGAGTAACACTTTGTACTATTCTTTTGATATTATATATTACCATTTCGCTGTGAGATTCTAATGTTGTGTTTTTCCTTTCTTGTTCTATTTCCTTTTATTTTACCCTAACTTTCTATCTTTTTTGAAAGTGGCTATGTTATAGGATCGATTAATATGGAATATATAATAGATAACTAGTGCGGAAAATAACTGTAAAATAAAATAGCAGTAAAGTAAAGTGACACCGGGAATTTTTATACTGGTTCGAACTCCCATTTTACGTCCAGTCCCAGACTCCTTTTGGAATTTAAACTAGCAGCCCTCACTTAACCCAGAGGAACATGACTTGATCGCCTGAGCAACCGAACAGGACTTGACCGACTGAGCAACCGAACAGGACTTGACCACCTGAGCAACCGAACAGGACTTGATTACAAAGTAGATTGTCCTGACTTTGTGTGTTCTAATAACACGAATTTGTTAAATGTAGTACACCCTTCCTATAATCTTTTCCTCAAGAATGATGCATGTGATTGTGCGTGTATGAATAATAGGAAGTTTAGAATTGCTTGTAAGATATGGAAGTGAGATCGTAAGCAATGAAAATATGAAATCAAGTAAGTAGTAGATTCGAAGAATATAATTCAAGTTAGATCAAGAGAGAGAAGTAAATTAAGTGATTTGATCAATGAAACTTAAGTATATTCATAGTAGATAAGGAGTTGCAACTATTGGTGAATAGAGCTCTACGAATAGCAATGGCTGCAACCCTTGGTGAGAAAGAAATCTTTTTAGAAAGGAAGTGTCTTTTCAAGAATATGACATTTATATAGTGTTCAGTCGACTGACTTGGTGGCTTCAATCGACTGAATTCAAAATGTGGACATGCATTTGAAAATGCACAGATTCAGTCGACTGAATGATGCCGTCAGTTGACTAGTCCATGTAAATTTTAAAAAAATTTATGCACAGGTTCAATCGACTAAGGGCATCAGTTCAATCAACTGAACTATCTATTTCCTGAAGCCTGAATGCATGTGAGTTATAAAATGATAATTTTCAAATCGAATGCAATGCATGTGAATATATGAAAATTAGTGATGATATCGTGAGGAAAGATTTTGACAAAGCAACTAGACTTGACTAGACTTGACTCTAATATACATAATACTTGATTCTAGTTTAAATACATAGAATATATGAACCATACATCGAGTCGTTGAGTCCGGTCGTCGTAATAGTCGCAGATTCATGAATAGTTGTGTTGCTTAAAGTTCTTGTCAGCAATCAAAACTTAAGATCCAATATTCTCCCACTTTTTTTTATGATAACTCCATTTGATATGAATGAATCTTGACAAGCCTTGTTGATCTATATCTCCCCCTGAATATGTGCTAGACACTATGCTCGTTGTTTCTCCCCCTGAATCTATGCGTATATTTCCTTGTAAATAGTAATTGAGCAATATCTTTCTCCCCCTTTGTCATCAACAAAAAGGAGAGTCT
Organism: Allium fistulosum; assembly: GCA_030737815.1. Taxonomy (NCBI): domain Eukaryota; kingdom Viridiplantae; phylum Streptophyta; class Magnoliopsida; order Asparagales; family Amaryllidaceae; genus Allium; species Allium fistulosum. Next base: position 848,134,150 of record CM060903.1, read on the forward strand.
GTATGACGACATGATTCTATATATGGAACTTCCTTTAAAATTCCAAAATCTATTATTTTCCTTTTGTTTCTCCAAGTACCTGCAATAAATAATTATTATTTTGGTACCCCCTTACTATGTTAGGGTCCAAGGGTTAATCATAGGATGAAAACCTTACCAAAATAGGTGTGGTTGTGCCCTCAAAAAAAAAATAATGAAACAATTTTTAAAAATAACTACTACTTATAATCTAAGGTATCGAAAAAAAACATTCAAAGCATGTGATACCCAAGTTTCTTATAATTTCCTAATTTTTAGGAAACCATACCTAGTTGGGTGCGGTTGAACCTTTATAGATATAGTTTTCATTACAAATCACATTCTTATAATAGTTGCTAATATAAAGTTGTTTATCATGATCAATCATATTAGCTGGAATCCATATCTTAATACTATTAGTCATTAGCTTAGTACTTGAAAAATAATTTCAAACATTTCTAAACAAAGTACTATTATGACTGTAACTGGTTTTAAAACTATCTTGGTTACTAGTACTAGCACTAAAATTAGTATACAAGAATGCATATCTTGTACTGTTTTTACTTTTAGCTTGTTTATAGCCCAAACCTTATTTATCATTGTGAGCTTTCGAATTTGTAACTAAGGAAGATAAGATATCTTTACTTTGTTAAAATTAATGATTTTTTTATTTAATCCTTTAAAATTTGCTTTAAAATTATAACTTCTTTTTACAAAATAATATTATTATCTTTTAAAATCTCGCATTCTTTAAATAATTCTAAATTCTTTTTAATTAAAGATTCATTCTCTTTTTCAAGAGACAAAATTAAAGAGCTAGAATTATTTAAGAATTTTCCAAAAATGTATTTTTATTTTGCAAAACAATGGTTTCCTCCAAAAAATCATTTTTTATCTTCTAACTGCACATATTCTTTTTGTAGGAAATCTTTTTGTAAAACAAGTTCTTCTATGGTATTTTCAAAACTATTAGTTTGTTTTACCAAAAATTTATTTTCCTCTTTTAAATTGAAAATTTCTTGCTCACAATCTTTTAACTTAGCTAAAGCAATTCTGTTAACTTTATTCCAAGTTTTATAATCTTTTAATAATCATTATGTGCTAACAAAAGATCTTTATATAAAAAATTTAAGCATACCGATTGTGATCTGAGTTTAGCCATGAAGCATTTGTTTGTTTGCTCCTTTGATTCTTCTTTATTGCTCTTCCTCTTCCTATTTCCTTGACTAGATATCTTTATGGCCATTTATTCTAGGACGTTGTAACGATCTCTTGAATCCCAGGCTCTGATACCAAATGAAAGTGACTGTCCTATAGGATCGAGTAATATGGAATATATAATAGATAACTAGTGCGGAAAATAACTGTAAAATAAAATAGCAGTAAAGTAAAGTGACATCAGGAATTTTTATACTGCTTCGAATTCCCGTTCTACATCTAGTCCCAAACTTCTTCTGGAATTTAAACAAGCAGCCCTCACTTATCCCAGAGGAATAGGTTTACACCGCATGAGCAATCGAACAGGACTTGACCGCCTAAGCAACCGAACATGACTTGACCGCCTGATCAACAGAACAAGATTTGACCGTCTGAGCAACCAAATAGGACTTGATTACAAAGTAGATTGCCTTGACCTTGTGTGTTCTAATAACACGAATTTGTCACCTGTAGTACACCCTTCCTATAATCTTTTCCTCAAGAATGATGTGTGAGATTGTACGTGTATGAATAATATGAAGTTTAGAATTGCTTGTAAGATATGAAAGTGAGACCGTAAGTAATGAAAATATGAAATCAAGTAAGCGGTAGATTCGAAGAATATAATTCAAGTTAGATCAAGAGAGAGAAGTAAATTAAGTGATTTGATCAATGAAACTCAAGTATATTTATAGTAGATAAGGACTTGCAACTGCTGGTGAAGAGAGCTCTACGAATAGCAATGGCTGCAACCCTCGGTGAGAAAGAAATCTTTTAAGAAAGGAAGTGTCTTTTCAAGAATATGACAGTTATACAGTGTTCAGTGACTGACTTGGTGGCTTCAGTCGACTGAATTCAAAATGTGGACATGCATTTGAAAATTCACAGATTCAGTCGACTGGTCCGTGTAAAATTTTTTAAAAATTTATGCATAGGTTCAATCGACTGAGGGCATCAGTTCAGTCGACTAAACTACGTATTTCCTGAAGCCTGAATGCATGTGAGTTATAAAATGATAATTTTCAAATCGAATGCAATGCGTGTGAATATATGAGAATGAGTGATGATACCTTGAGGAAAGATTTTGACAAAGAAACTAGACTTGACTTGACTTGACTCTAATATACATAATACTTGACTCTAGTTTAAATATATAGAATATATGAACCATACATCGAGTCGTTGAGTCCAGTCGTCGTAGTAGTCACAGATTCATGAATCGTTGTGTCGCTTGAAATTCTTGTCAGCAATCAAAACCTAAGATCCAACATTTTTGGCACTTGGGTGTTCGATACATGAATACCGTGGATGTATTAGTGTCGACATTCGAGGGTCGAAAAGTCGGATTGTTACATTTGGTATTAAAGCTCAAGGTTGAGCGAATGCCTTAGCTATGGTTGGGTATGGCTCGTTAGAGATAGGGTAAGAAACACCCTAGAATGAGTCGAGTGTATTATATACAAGAGCGTATTTGTATTTCTATAAGCATATACCCCATTTTTAAGCTTTCCTAAGGAATAATCTCTTTCTTTGAAATAACTCTAGCCTTTTATATCCTAAATATATTCTGCTATGTTTAGGTAGTACATCATGAGTACTAGAGCTGCCAATGTTTAAGGAGGTAGAGGTGGTCGGGGTGGTACCATCACAAATGTTGGAGATCGATCACCAAGGAATTTTGCTCCAGTCAGGGAACCAAGGGTTAATATTATAGAGGAGGTTGTGCAGGTCAAGCCTAAGGTGAATTTTGCTTCACTCTACCGCAATTATGAAAGGCTCAGAGGTAAGAGGTTTGGAGGTATGGTGACGATCATAGAAGTCCAGACTTGGATCAAATTATGTGATCGAATATTTAGGGATATGGAGCTAGATGATGTAATAAAGCGTTGGCTCGGGTCACAACATCTAATGGACACAGCAATGGATTTGATTGGTGAAGTGCTATCACTGCCGATGTACAAGAGAAAGACATCTCTTGGGCCCAATTTAAGGATGGATTTGAGATGAAGTTTGTCCCGGAAACCGGGAAGTCTTTTTTGTTTAGGAGCTTCCTTGACTTGAAGTAGGGGCCATGACAGTGGTGGAGTATGATAACCAATTCACTGCCTTATCTCGATTCAAGCTTGGTTTGGTAGATAGGCCATTAAATAGGAATGAGATGTTCATCACATGGATGCGCCTAGAATTCAAGGGTAATGTGACTAATCATATCTTGGGGTCTTATGCAAATTTGGTGACCATGGGGTTGAGGTTTGAGAGCTTAGCACTGAAGCTGTCTATTCCTACACCAGCTAGGAACAATAAACAAAAGTTTTAGCCTCCGAGGAATATTTCTCATTTGACTTGTCACAAGTGTGGAAAGACGGGGCATTTCACCAGGAGCTGTACATCAGTTGGGGAGAAACAAGTGGCAAAAGCGCCGTTGGTTAAGGAACCTATTGGTAAGGTACCAAAGATAAAACCAGAGATAGCTAGGGCACAGTTTGTAGCAAGGAGCTGCTACAATTGCCACCGACCCGATCATCTAGTTAAAAACTGTCTGATGCTTTTTAAAGGGGAGCATCCTAGAGTTTTTTCTTTAGCTCCAACACCTTCCACTTCCGCCACAGCAAAGGGGAAGCGAGTTTTAAAAGGTATTCTATCTATTTTGGCATTCCTGTTCATGTTTTATTTGATACCGATGCTTCTCTTAGTATCATATCTCGTACACTTGTTGATATATTGGAACTTAAGCCAGTTATAGCTTTAGTTTCTATTTGTCTGTCGAACAATGTTGGAGGCTCGACCAATCTTAGCATGGTTTTCTTAGGAGTTCTGATTTTTTGTTTTAACCGACTCTTTCCTTGCAATATGTATGTCCTATGTTTTACAGGTTTTAATGCTCTACTTGGGATGGATTGGTTATTAAAGAATAACACAATCTTAGATTGCGATAAGCGGACCGTGCTATTAAAGAAGGGCATTGAAGTTCATACATTATCTTATATAGAGCCTAATTCGCTTTTGACTAGTTTTCTTTATTCTCTGGATGTGGCAGAGAAGGAGTTGGGTTCGATCCCCATTGTTCAGGAATTTGCGGATATCTTCAAAGAGGTTCAGGTTTACTACCTCGTACAAAGATAGAATTTCACATTGAATGCAAAGCCTATAGTGTTTCCTATTTGTGGACTTTCCCCAAAGGAGAAGTTGGAGCTGACAAATCAAGTTAGTGATTTATTGCAGAAGAGTTTGATTCGACCAAGTCGTTCGAGTTAGGGAGCGCCCATCATCTTTGCTATGAAGGCAGACAGTTTCCTAAGACTATGTGTAGATTATTGCGAGCTCAACAAACGAACTATTAGGAACAAGTAACATTTTCCTAGGATAGATGACTTGTTTGATCAGCTTCATGGAGCTCGATTGTTTTCTCAACTTGATCTTGCTACAGGGTTCCATTAATTGAGGGTGGCAGAGGAGAGTGTACCCTTGACCGCTTTTAGATACAACCAGTTTTATGAGTGGTTAGTTATGTCGTTCGGCCTAACTAATGCCCCAGCATATTTCGTATACCTAATGAATTAGGTTTTTCGAGATGGGTTGAATAAGTTTATCATTGTATTTATCGATGATATTCTAGTCTATTCCACGACTGAGGAAGAACATTCGTGCCATCTAAGGATTGTTCTAGAAACATTAAGAGAGCAGGTGTTGAAGGCTAAGTTCTAGAAGTGTCATTTTTGGCATTCAGAAGTTAGATTCTAAGGCCATGTTGTTTTTATGGAGGGTATTTTTGTAGATCCCACTAAGGTTGTGGCCATTCAGGACTGGAAGAGACCGAAAAATGCAACTGATATTAGGAGCTTTTTGGGTCTATCAGGTTTTTATAGGAGATTCATATAGGATTTCTTGAAGATTGTCTCTCAGTTAACGAATTTGATGAAGAAAGATGTCAAAATCGTGTCGATTGATAAATGTGAGGAAGCATTCTTAAAGTTAAAGGAAAAGTTGACTAGTGCTCCTGTTTTACCATACCAGATAGAGGTGAGGTTTGACAGTTTACATTAGTGCGTGTGGAACGGGTCTAGGTGTTGTGTTGATGCAGCATGGAAGGGTTATTGCATATGCAAGTCAGCAGCTCAAACCGCATGAAGCGAGGTATGCAACTCATGACTTGGAGTTATTAGCAGTGGTATTTGTGCTAAAGATGTGGACGCATTATTTGCTAGGTGAAAGGTTTGAGTTATGTATGGATCATAAATCTTTAAAGTATCCTTTTATGTAAAAAGACTTAAACATGAGGCAGCAAAGGGGTTTGGAGTTTCTTACAACCTATAATCTAGGTGTATTATACACACCGAGGAAAGCTAATATCATAGCTGATGCGCTCAGTAGGAAGTATGTAGTTATGGCAAATGTTGAGGTTCGTCCGACTCTGATTAATCGTATCGAAGAGAGTTAGCTTAGAGATCTTCATTTTGCTAGGGTATCTAAAAATGTAAGCGAGAATAAGGCACTAGAGAGTGGTCAGAATTTGAGGTGGATGGCCATGGCATTTTGAGAATGAACGGTAGGTTATGTGTCTCAAATGTTGATGGGATTAGGTAGGAAGTTCTAGTGGAGAATCATCATTCTAGTTTGACGACGCATCCTAGGGTTACTAAATGTATCAATACATGAAGAGGACATTCTAGTGGGAGGACCCATCCTAGGGTCCTAAATGTTGATGGAATGAAGCCTTAGGGACCGAGCTCAGTTTGAGTTTCGCTTACCATCCGTAGACTGATGGGCAAATGGAAAGGGTAAACCGAGTGTTGAAAGACTTGCTTCGAGCATGCATTTTAGATGTTGGGGGTTTGTGGGAAGAACACTTACCACTTGTTGAGTTTTCATACAACAATAGTTATTAGACCATTATCAGAATGGCACCATTTGAAGCGTTGTATGGAAGGCCTTGCAAATCTCCATCGTATTAGGTAGAAACTGGAGATCGTCTTCTGCTTGGGTCGGATATGATCTGAGAGGCATCAGATTAGGTTACAAAGATTCGAAAGCGATTCAAGGAAGCGAAGAATTGACAGAAGAGCTATGTAGAAAAGCGGCGTTGAGACTTGGAGTTCTCAGTTGGATACTTTGTGTTTGTGAAGGTTTCTCCGATGAGAAGTGTAGTCCAATTTGGAAGAGCTGAGAAGTTGGCTCCTCGATATATATGACCATTCCCGATTCTAGAGAGGATTAGTACACTCGCACATAGAGTCGAGTTACCGATTAAGCTATCAGGTGTGCACAATGTATTTCATGTGTCGCATTTGCGTAAATTTATGCATGATCCTTCGTTGATAGTGGTAGCATTGCAGTAGGAGGACTTGGAGATTAAACCAAATTTGACTGTATTGAGACGGACTATTTATATTTTTGATAGAGATATGAAGCGATTGAGGACTAAGGTAGTGAAATTAGTCAAGGTACAATAGAGTGAGGATGCTTAAGATTGTATGTAGGAAACAAAGGATAGTTTGATGGTGTCCTGTCCGGATTTGTTCTTAGACTAGAGTTTTCTTATCTTAGTTTGCATTTGAGTTGTAGTTTAGTTGTATATGGTTTCAGTAGTACTATATATAAATATCTTGTTCTTTTATCTTCTTTGATTATCATTCTTGTTTGAATTTCGAGGACGAAATGTTCTAAGTGTGGGAGAATGAAGTGACCTTGAAATCCGAACACTTCATCTTTGAATACCGAAACATTTTAAATCATAGTTAAGTGTTACAAATATGATTTTATAACCTTGTTAGACATCATTTAATTAATAGGTAATGATAAGAAACTTGTTTTTGAAAATTGTTTACAAAAATATATTTTTTGAAAAAATATCGATAATGTGACTGAAAATCGGTTTATCGATAAACAGCTTTTTAACCGTCAAAAGCTATTCAGATTTTTTTACATACAATTATTTGCTTAGGAAATCAATAAAATGAAATATGTTTTTTTGCTATTTATGGAAATAAAATTTATGAATGATGTCATGCATGAGGTAAAGGAAGATATCTAGGAAATGAACATAAATAGAAATTCTTAAGGGTTAAGGGATGATAAAGGAGAAGTGAAGGGATGTGAAGCTTCCATGGCATGGTATGGGGTGAGTGAAAGCTTAGGCAACACCATTCTTAGCCTATAAAAGGAAGGGCGCACCCTTAATTAACATTCACAAAAATTCACAAAGCTTAAGAGTGAAAATCCATGTCTTCTTCTTCTTCATAATAATTTTCTAAAGCAAATTATTTGCAAATCAAATCCAAAGCACTTCAAACTTGGAGTGAAGCCTTACCACCAGATAACAAAACCTTCTACCTGGTTAGAAGTTGAAAAGACAAAGCCACACTCCCCTTATGATTAGGCCATGAGCATTGACAATGATGAGGAGAAGTAAGCAAGTGCTAAGCAAAGAAAGAGAAGGAGGGAAATGTAAAATTTTGATGATACAGAATCACAAATAGAAGGATACAAATATGCAAAAGAAAGAAAGAGAAAGTTTTGTTTTCACTAATTAATAGACATATTTGGTTATGTTTATTTCTCTCTCTAATTGGCTAATCAATTTATTTTTTGCCATATAATATTAACTTGGGCATTAAGTAATTGATGTTATAAATAGACCCTAAAAGAGAGAGTGAAAAAGTGTGGAAAGTATTTGATATTTCTCTCTTCTTCTATCTTTGTTCTTCTTCTCCAAACACTAAGAAGTCACTATTATAGAGATCAAGAGTCCTTTTCAATTAGGTTATTGATTCTATTTTTGTTTTGTTTACTTTTATTGGTGGGTTAATTGAAAACAATTGTTTTTGAGAATTAATATGAATGGTTGTTGAGTGGAATCTTGTGTACTGCTCTCTTGATTTCTTTGTGCTTTAGATCTATCTTCACCATTGTTTATCTTCAATTATTATTATTTTCATCCAACATTATCCCCTTGTACTTGGGTGTTATACGATTCTGGGATAGGCTTTCGCAGCAATTTTATCTTTTGTTTGGTTTTGCACAAAAAATTCCTAACAAATTAGTATCAGAGCTAGATCATCGCAAGGCTAAGGGTAATATTGGATTTATATAATTTTTAAGATGTCAGATTTAATTTCCTTCTTGAAGATTTCTCTTTTAAATGGAAAAAATTAGGGTATTTGAAAGCCTAAGATGGAGGATGTTTTATATCTCAATGGTCTTCATGAGCCAATTGAAGATGATGGGAAGAGACCCTCAAATATAAAGGAGGGTAAATGGAAGAAGATGGACAAGAAGATGATTTCTTTGATTTGTCAGTATCTTGATGATTCAGTTTTCCACCATGTAGCTAGTTGTAAATCCACGAAGGCTTTGTGGGACAAGTTGATATCTTTATATGAATCAAAAAGTGCTACCAGTGAGACTTTTCTTGTTCGAAAATTAGTTCAATTGAGGTTGGATGGAGAGAAGTCTACAGTAAAGCATTTGAATGAATTTCAAGTTGTAATAAATTAACTGTCAAGTATGAATGTCAAATTTAATGATGAATTACAAGCTCTTTTATTGATGAGTTCACTTTCAGAAAGTCGAAAAACATTGGTTGTGTCATTAAGTAACTCCAATGCTAATGGAACTATCTCATTGGATACTGTTTGCAATAGTCTCTTGAATGAAGAACTTAGAAGGAAAGGGTCAATCTTGAAATCTGTTAAAGATGAGGCCATGGTAGCAAGGGACTCAAAGCAGGATACAAAACCGAAGAAAAAAGTCACTAATGGTAAAGGTATGTCAAAAAGTATCTTTTGTTATTATTTTCATAAAAAGGGTCATATGCGCAACATGTGTGAAGTGTATAAAAGGGATAAAAAAAGGCTATACATAGTGATAGTGATAGCGATACACGGGAGGACATAGCTGAAGGTAGTGATAGCAATACTTCTTGTGATGTCCTCATTAGTGATGTTAAGCCTTGGAAGATGGATTCAGGTGCTAGTTTTCACGTATATAGTGATGCGAGATGTTTTACTTCTTATAAAAAGATCGTCGACATGATTAGAATCGCTAGTTGTATAAAGCTACAAGTTTGTGGTATTGGATCTATTGTATGCATGATTGTGTGGTTAGAGAGGTCTCGGGCATGAGGCATGTTCCTAATAGTTCGCATAATCTCATTTCTCTTAGTCAATTGGACTTCTGTAGTTGCACTTATGAGACTTGAAGTGGAGTTTTGAGAGTGAAGACGGGTGGTCATATTGTGATGATAGAAGTATTAAATGATGGAAACCTTTATAGTTTAGTTGGTGATGCGGTCAATAATAGGTTGCCAGTGATAGTTGAAGAGCCCAGTCCATAGGTAGGTGTTGAGGTGAACATGTGCACTGTTTTTTGTGGATGTGTTGGTAGTCATATTTTCGACAGAGGTCTTCATTTTGATGATATTCGAGGTATCAATGGTGATCGTGTGGAGAACTTAGGTTAAGTGTAGACCGGTGTCGAGTTGGAAAATCTACGAAAACTTTATAGAGGTCTTTGTGGTAATGCTTTTGAGGCCAAATTGTGTGGTTCTATCTCAAGATAGGGGATGCATCACTTGTAGGTGGTGGTAGCAATTTGTGATTTAGTATGATTAAGAAGAAAGGAGTAATGATTGATCTAAAGATGGTAGGATTGTGTGTTTTATTTGATGATGCCACTTTCTTATTTTTATCTTTGAAGAGATGATTTGATTGAAGGTGGAGATCAAGGATGTGTTGGAGATATGTGATTTTGCATCAAGGTGGGATGTTAAATTTTGGTCATACAAAATCACAAATAGAAGGAAAATAATATGCAAAAGAAAGAAAGATAATTGTTTCCCCTGATTAATAGGCATATTTGGTTATGTTTATTTCTCTCTAATTGGCTAATCAATTTATTTTTTTGCCATGTAATATTAACTTGGGCATTAAGTAATTGATATTATAAATAGAGCCTAGAAAAGAGAGTGAAAAGGTGTGGAAAAGTATTTGGTATTTTTCTCTTCTTCCATCTTTGTTCATCTTCTCCAAACATTAAGAAGCTATTGTTATAGAGATCAAGACTCTTTTCAATTAGATTATTGCTTCTATTTTGTTTTGTTTACTTTTATTTGGTGGGTTAATTGTAAACAATTGTTTTTGACCAATATAAATGGTTGTTAGGTGGAACCTTGTGTATTGCTCTTTTGATTTCTTGGTGTTTTTTAGATCTATATTCACCATTGTTTATCTTCAAATATTATTATTTTCATCCAATATTATCCCTATGTACTTGGGTGATATAAGATTCTAGGATAGTCTTCCGCAACAATTTTATCCTTTGTTAGGTTTTACGCAACAAAAATCCTAACATGAAAGGAGGTTGCCAGCTAAGGTTTGGACTTGGGTTCTTTGATCTTAGTTGTTTGTTGGATATACGGTGAGCTAACTCACCATTTTGATTAGAAAATATCATATATATATATATATCCGTGTTGTTGCTTAAAATACCATATTGTTGAATTAATATGGACATATGTGAAAACGCTGATTTTGATTTTTGCTTAAAAAGCAAGTGACATATGTATGGACTTGAACGAACTTGAATAGACTTGTATGACATATAACAAGGTCTTGGAATAAAGCATATAAGTTGTAGTTGAACGTTGGTTTGAATATAACTCGGATTTGAAAGTGCACTTATAGCGATAGACGCTAAAGATGTAGTTTAGAATTGACTTGTTTTTATGGAAATATTTACGAAAATTTGTAGAGAGATGTTTATGGGTTTCTCACCGTATTTATAACGTTTTATACATATGTTTGTTGCTATTAAAAGCTTGAATAGTAAAAATTTAAGTAGCATCTCGAAAAAGACCAAAACTGCATTTTGCAAAACTGCTCTGTTTAGACTCGACTTTTGGACTTAAAAGATTTGAAAAGATATTTAAATTTAAGTATTTTTTTTCATTCTTTTTACAAGTGTTTACTAACTATTATTAGAGTATTTTAAAAGTGGTTTGAGGTCTTTATGAATTTTTAATAATTAATTGTGAATTTTAAAGAAGAGGTTTTTGTAATAAAACATGTCCTTTTCCAAGTTTTAAAGATTTTACAAACTTGTTATTTTTAAATAATATTTTGGATAAATGTTTTAAAACCTATTATAATTATTTTCAAGTATTTTAAAAGTAAATACAAATGTTTTCAAAAAGGGGTTAAGTATTTCTTAGTGGCTAAATGGTTAATTATTTGATTACTTGTTTGAGAAGCAATTAACTATACTTAACACAAAAAGTCGACGAAGTAATGCCTATCTATTTGTGAGAGTTAAAATTAATGTCGAGTAGGGACAGAGCAATAGAGCTATAACCTATCGGTTTCCCTTTGGACCGAGGAATAGTAAGTCGGAAAATGTCAAAAATGTTTTAATCGTGTTGGTTTCTTATTGTTTATGGAAATCATTAACACTATACTTAACACTAAAAGCTGAAGAGGTAGACTTATCTATTGTGAGATTCAAGAATGAAGTGTCTAGGCAAGGCTTGATGCAACCTGTAACATCCCCTATCCGGAGGCCTGAAGCTAAGCGCTACAGATGCTGCATTCATCCATAGTATTAACTTCCGGTGACCAAATACGGTAATGTTAATGGTATCCATAATATCAGAAGCACTTGAACATGAAATAAAATCATCACAGATTAAAACAATTTTTTGATTACATTTCAAAACTACTTTTCATATCCAAGTTACATAATCCCATTCATTTCCCACGTTCATATCAAATATAATTATTACAAAATACGCCAAGAGCGACATATGAAGATGCTCCCTCAGTTGACCAGAGTACTATATAGTCATAACTGACATAATACAACACAGCGAAAATAAATAAAATAAAATAGCAACTCCTAAATAGCTATCTGTCAGCCACCTGCTCGTCTCCAGAAGCTTCATTTACCAACCTACTAAAACTTGAAAATCCTCAACCCTCAGTTAACTCAAATCAATTTTGAGCATCCGAGTGTTTAAGGGGAAAAACATAAACTTCGAGTTAGACATAAAGCCTGGTGTGAATAATACCATAAAACTCAGTTATTTGATATTAAGTGAGACCACGCCGCTTAGCGAAACGGGTTTCCCCTCAGTAATATCCTTTTAAACATATCTTTTGCAAATCATAATCCTGCAACCAAAACTGGTTAAAACTATAAAGTATTATCATTTAAACATACATATCAGGTAACAAATGAACTATCTGTCCGAACACTATAGTTTTTTTGGAGAACTACTAACCTTTGGCTGAGTCGGGCCTACCAGACAATATAAATAAATAATCTAACATCTGTTAGATACTCCTCTTTTGGACGGTCTGTCCCTAACTTAATTTATCCAGGTCAACTGATCTTAAAGGTTTTATGGGCTCACCAATAACCTACCTCTGTACAAATATATTCCCTTCTGTGTGGCATCATTTTTGTCTTACCTATGACAAAGCCCTATACACTGGAATTTTGGACTAAATTAGCTAGGGGTCAATAGCTAGTGTATAGGGAGTGACCATATACCAGTCCTATCTGGTATACAAATATCTGAGTCATTTTACTTAGGGTAATCTTCCCTTAAATTTTCCTAGAAAACCTTTTCTTTTCAAATTGATTTAAACCTTTAAATCATATTTTCAACAAGGAAAATACATACTCTATGTTTTACTCAAAATCACCTTGCCATGTTATATATACACTTTACTCAAATCTTTGTTAATGAAAAAATTTAAACCTTTGAAAGTACCCCTTTCGAATCCATTGAAAGTACCCCTTTTGAAACCAAGTAAACCGTTCGTTATAACCTAGGTAGAAAGGCTAAAACATTCTTTTCGAAACCATTCATAATCTTCCTTTCGAAACCATTGAAAAACCTTTCCTTCGAAAGCGTTAAAACCTTAGACATCCTACCTATAAAACCTTTAACATTGCCTTCGAAATCATTGGAATAACCATCCCTTTAAAACCTTTCGAAACTATTGGGGTACCACCCCTTAGAAACCTTTCGAAAGCAACAAAACCTTTACAAATAGCAAACCTTCAAAAGCATTTGGGGTTCAATTTAAAACATGTGAAAACCTTTCGAAATCTTTTAAATCTATCTTCTTCGAAACCTTTGGGTTCTACTTTCAACAGAGCAAAAGGGTCATAAAACATTTAAGTCGAAAGCACTCTTTTGAAAGCATTTCCTAAGTAAAGAAGTGGCGGTGTCGAAACCAACCCTTCTGAAAGCATTGAAGAAGCACCTTAGCTTTTTAAAAGCAAAGTATTCCCTTCGAAACCATTTGTTTTGAAAGGTAAGAAAGAGGCAGCTAGGGGTTTCAACCCCTTCAAAAGCATTTACTTAAAAAAAGGCGCATTTCGAAACCATTCCTTAAATCAATTTGACCCAGTCAAAAGCTAACCAAGTCGAAAGCATATCCTTCGAAAGCAAAGCGGGCGCATTTTTAGTTAAAAGCAAGGCAACGTTTCGACCCCTGCGGAACCCTTAGCTTCGACCTAGTGCCTTTCGCCTTAGTATAATTTGTTACGTACCAATTACTTGATACCAGGTGCCTTAGTTTCGATGGTAATGAAGGCGGAAGTACTTGGTCGGAACCCCTGGTGCCGAAAGTAGCGAAACATGCCAAAAGCATGTAAAAACTGATTTTTACTTTAAAAAGAATTTCTTTTAACTAACTTGCCTTATTCGTCAAAATATTATTGGTTGAAATTTTTTTTTTCTAAAAGTGCTGCCAAAATTTCAAAAGCTGTTAATTCGAATAATTTACAAAATACCCCTTCTCATTTTATAAATATATAAAACATTTAAGTCTCATACCTTAAATTATATATCTATTAAAACACTTAGGAAAATTCTACAAAAATTCCAAAAAATCATTTTTAATATGTTTTCCAACATATATAAATTTCTGACCCAACACATAAATAATTTAGCCGTAAATTATTTTAAAACCCAAATAATCATTTTCTTCACTAGAGAATTTATATTAAATCCACATAAATTCAAAAAATTATGAAAATTGAAACCCATCTCTAAAATACCACTTTTGATCTAAATCTAAAATTGTAAGGCATTTGGATGTCATTTAATAGGGTTTTCACATCAAAACATATCATAAAACCTATATAAATAAGCATAAATCATCAGCAATCATATATAAACATTTAATCATTCAAAAACATGGCATAACCTTGCAAAATAAATCGGGTTTAACCTTAAAACCAAAAGCAATAGAAAATTTGAGATGTAGTCATTATTCACCTTAGCTTTGAGATTAAGGATTTGAGATTTGAATGAATTTGAATTGATTACTCTTCTTCCTTTAGCTTTTCTTCCTCTTGTTCTTGCTAATGGTGGTCGGCCTCTAGTTTTGTTCTTGTTTAGTGTATATGAAATGAATGTATGGAATGATGGTCTAAGAGTTTAGGGTATAAGGATCTACTTGTTCCTATATTGCCCTTGTCTATTTCCTGACATTTTATTCCATTTCAATTTACTTAGTTCATTTGTTAACATGGCACGACTACTGTTAACAAGAAAACATGTCAACATCCCCAATGCTTTGATAAGATAATTTTGCTTGGACATAACTATGTGGTTAAGATGATTCTCACTACTGAAAGTGTATCCTTGAATAAATTGTCCTAATCAATTTAATATGGAAGAAAAGCACAATGGATAGTTATACCTTCCGACCTTGTCAAAAGGTTAAAGAGGCTGCTGCTACCCTTCGACTAAGTTGACAATGTACTGGATTGTCA
The DNA here is from genome assembly GCA_030737815.1 of Allium fistulosum. Classification (NCBI taxonomy): domain Eukaryota; kingdom Viridiplantae; phylum Streptophyta; class Magnoliopsida; order Asparagales; family Amaryllidaceae; genus Allium; species Allium fistulosum. The sequence goes on from CM060903.1 coordinate 848,149,150, forward strand.
GACCTTTCAACCTTGTCGAAAGGTTACATGCATGACCATCCCAACCTTTCGTTTTTGTTGGAGTGGGAAGAATTAGTTCAACCTTTCGACCTTGTCGAAAGGTTATTAACTGAATTAACTCAACCTTACGACTAGGTTGGAATAGATGTAAGTTTTCAGACCTTTTGACTTTGTCGAAAGGTGTGACAAGACTCCTCCAACCTATCGACTAGGTTGAAGTAACTTTTAATCATTTAGTTTTCAAAAATCAATAATCTTGGTTGTTAACGATAAATATCGTCACCACCCATATTAGTGCTTTGGATCAACGATCATGTTTAGGTAAAATAAGAGTTGATATAGTATGTCACAGAACCGTATCAGGGATTAGGCATCGTTTATTTATTGGGTCACAAGTTGTATTCCCCTTATATGGTCGAAACCATGAATTTAATATATAAGGAAATAAAACTCATGGAAATATCCCATGATGGTTCCATGACATATACTCGTAATGAACGAAGAAGATAAGAAATAAATCATGTATGATCGGCCGTTAATGTCGAATTAACGCCTGATCATGATCATCCCCAAATTCAAGGTTGATCACAAGCTATAATCCTCTTTATTTTCTCATGATAAAGTTTGATACAAAGTTTAAGAAACAAATCTCCAATTTGATTTTCAAAATTAAGTTTACAAACGTATTGAGCGGGAATAGAAGTTGTAGAATGAAAGTAGAATGGGAAAATCGGATCCTAAAACTGGACCCCTTGGGTCTTAATTATAAATGTAGGCGGCCTTCCATTTGACTTCATGCATTCTACCGAGTCAAAAGGTCATCCTTTTATACGTAGTTGTAGACCTGTCAACCTTGTCGAAAGGTTTGCCCTTCATATGCCATTATGGACCTTTGAACATTGTCGAAGGGTCTGCTCTTCTCTATGCCTTCATGAACCTTTCAACTTTGTCGAAGGGTTAGCCTTCTATATGCTATTGTGAACCCTTTGACCTTGTCGGAAGGTTTCTCTTTCAATTGATTGTTGTGAACCCTTCGACCTTGTCGGAAGGTTGCTCTTCACTTGATTGTTATCGAGAGCTGTGCTTCCCTCCAATGTTGTCGAAAGGTTGTCCTTCATTCTTTGCTGACTTATGAATGCTACCTTCTTCATAAACCTTTCGACATTGTCGAAAGGTATTTTGTATGTGTTCCAACCGGTTCGAAAGGCTTGCTATGCTTTCGAAAAGGTCATTATATAGTCGCTTGCTCTTGCTTTGACTTCTCCACCCTCTTCGAAAGGTAAGAACTCTTTGAATGTTGAGAGATGAAACCTTTTGTCCCCTCCGAAAGGTTGGGGACAACTATAAACTATTGACTACATCCCTTCGAATCCTTCGAAAGGTTTGATCTAAACTCCTTTACTTTAATCTTTGTTTTATGATGAATGGTTGCGGAACTATTCTTCTATCCCAGCCGGAAGGTGCTTTGTGGTTCTGTACCTATCTGCTTCGTTGTGCCTTAGTAATTCTTTCCTTCATGCTTGCGGAAGACTTGCTCCAAAGTTTTCATGTGCTTTTCTTTATTAGCATTGAACAACCCCTTCGACACCGTCGAAAGGTGGCTTTAGCTGCTACTCTTTATTCATGTGGAAGCCTTCTGAAAGGCCTTCTTTATCCTTATTCGTATTTTATGGTTAACATTTAGCCCTCCCACCCTTGTATAATGAAGGCTTTTGTTCTTTAGGACAAAAATTCCAGGATTACCAAATAGTCCCTGTATTCCTACAATACATCTAATAATATTTGCATGGTTAGTTCATACTACAAGTACCTTTTCAATTTAGTTGGCCTTTAACTATGATTTTATTTTAGCAGAAGATTCATCCTTTGAACATTTAAATCCTGTAATGATCATAAGTATTTGAAGTCCTAGATTCGGGTCTTGATGGTCGAAATTTATCAGTTTCTTGCCAGATAGTCATTATTTCCTATTTTGCCATGAATGATAGAATTTCTAGAAGTCATAATAAAGGACTCATATTTCCATAATGGATGGACCTTATTAATAAGAATAGGTGTTTAGAAACTTACTCTTAGCAATAGAATGTCAGAAGATCATACATTGACAATTTAAAAGTTCATACCTTACGACAATTGAGGCCGAAAATACCACATCAAATAATAATAGGGAGACCAGAATCATCTTGATCATCATAATATAAGGCTAAAATCCCATATCAATCCGGTAATAATGAGAGAGGACCAGAATACCAATCAGACCATCCATTCTGATATGAAGGTCCATGAGATTATCTTTAGTTGTAAACGTTAGAGGTTCAGATGACTCGTTTTGTCATTCAATAGTAGAAGATCATAAGACCATTTTTGGCAATAAGCAGTAGAAGACTAGAAATCCATATCTGATAATAAGTAATAGAAGACCAGAAATCCATAGCTGGTAATAAGTAATAGAAGGCCAGAATACCCAATTTAGCATTGATAATGGAAGTTCAGAAAACTATTTCTGACAATAAGTAATAGAAGACAAGAATATCCATTCCTGGTATTTAATAATAGAAGACCAGAATACCATTTCTAGCAATTAATTATAGAAGACTAGAATACCATTTCTGGTAATTAATAATAGAAGACAAGAATACCATTTCTGGTAATTAACTATAGAAGACCAAAATACCATTTCTGGCAATTAATTATGAAAGACCAGAAAACCAATCTAGTAGATGTTCGTGAGGTGAAGTCAGAGAATTCCTTTAGATTATTTTGTCGAATGTGCCATCTTCAGGCTTTGATGGTATCTTGCATGCTTTTCTTTCTCGGGCCCGAGTTTTTCTTTATCCATTTGTTTTAGCCTATTTCAGGCTAGGACTCTTTTGTCCAATTCTCATGCTTATTTCAAGCAGTGCCCATTTCAGGCTGTTGTCATTTTAGACGTTGCCAATTTCTGGCGGTTGCCATTTTAGGCGGTGCCGATTTCTGGCGGTGCCCATTTCAGGCAGGGACTTTTCTTAGTCCGTCGGACATTTCATCTGGGTTTTCGATGCGCTCGGCTAGCTTATTCTCAAGCAGGGCCCGAGGAATTACCTGACCTCTCTCCAGGAGGCGCCTTAACCTGGCCATAGCGTGACGCGGCTAAGGGCTTGTTCGGTAACTTGGCTAGGCCATAGCGTGGCGGGACCAAGGGATTATCCGTCCTCCCTCCAGGAGGCGCCTTATCCTGGCCATAGCGTGGCGCGGATAAGGGCTTGTGCTGCTTTAGCCTGACCATTTCTGATTTTGGCACGGCTAAAGGCCTACGCCCTCCCTCCAGGAGGTTCCTTGACCTGGCCATCTTGGCGCGACCAAGGGCTTTCTACCATTATTGATGGCCTACCATTTTAGGTAGTCCAAGTTTAAGGAAAATTTTACTCCCGACCATGTAGACTTCACTTAGTGAATCATAGTAGAGACATTCTTGAAAATGATTTATTCATTCAGGGTTGGAAAATATGGTTTCAAATGTTCTGCGTTCCAAGTTTTCGGTTCCATATTACCATCAGGATGGCATAACTTGTTGGCCCCTGGGGGGAATTCCTTGAAAATTATTAGTGGACCTTCCTAATTTGGTCCTAATGGCCCATCGGATAGGTTTCTCGTATTGGCCATTACTCTTCTAAGTACCAAATCTCCTTGTCTGAATGTCCTCGTTTTTACCTTTGAGTTATAGTAATTTGATATTCTCTTTTGGTATTCAGTCGTTCTTAAGGCTGCTTCATCTCTTAATTTGTGAATCAAGTCAAGTGATTCCTTTTTTAGTTCTTGACTGGGTTGAAGGCATTGGCAATTCTTCGATGAGAAGGTACTTCAATTTCTACCGGTAACATTGCTTCACAACCATATGTTAGCGAATACGGGGTATGACCCGTTGCAGTTCTAGTGGACGTTCTGTAAGCCCACAAAACTAGGGGTAATTCTTCTACCCAATTCCCCTTTGCCTTATTTAGTCTCTTTTTCAAAATCGTCTTTATTGTTTTGTTAGCAGCCTCAACGGCTCCATTGGCTTTTGGGTGAGCGACAAAAGAGAAGCTTTTTATGATTCCATTCTTATGGCAAAATCGTGAAAGTTCTTCACTTTCAAATTGGGTTCCATTGTCGGAGATTATCTTGCAGGGTATCCCAAACCTTGTGACAATGTTCTTAATAACAAATCATAGCACTTTCCCAGAGGTGATCTTTGGAAGCGATTCTGCTTCGATCCATTTTGTGAAGTAATCAATTGCCACTACAGCATATTTCGCCCCACCTTTAGAGATTGAAAGAGGTCCGATTAAATCGATTCCCCAAACATCGAATGGCCATGGGCTAGTGATAGGGGTTAGTTGACTCGAAGGAAGACGTGGTATCTTCGAGTAGCGTTGGCACTTTTCACATCTTTTAACATACTCGGTTGCTTGGTTGGTTAAATGTGGCCAGTAAAATCCTTGTCTCGTTACCTTTTTGGCCAATTTGAACCCATTGGAGTGATCTCCACAAAGTCCTTCGTGGGCTTCCTTTAATATCCTCAATCCGCTCTCGGGTTTTACACATCGCAAATAGGGAAGGGCGTATCCTTTCTTATTATAGAACTCCATCCATAATGGTAAAGTTTTGGGCTTGCCTCTTTAGCTTTCGTGCCTCTGTTTTATTTGCAGGTAGTGTCACATTGACAATATAACTCATAATCGGGGCCGTCCAAGTGTTTTCATAGTATTCTTCTATTATTGGAGCTGCGGATTCTTCACTTGGCCTTTCCTGATCCGTTTCCCCCATTCCTTGTGTTGTAGCCCGTGATCAGGTCAATACCAGTAGTTCATTAGTCTTCTCTTGTTTATTTTCCTCAATAGCGGGATTAGCCTGAAATCCCACATGCGTAATTCGAGTCTCAGGGGCTCCTCTTGAACTTGCCAACTTAGCTAACGAGTCTGCTTGGGAATTGTCTCCTCTTGGTATTTGGTGTACAGAGAAATCTTCGAAAAGTGTGAGAATTTTTAATACCTTTTTCACATATGGGATCTTTCGTCTGGTATACTTGTTTGATTTGATTGTCCATCAATTGGGAATCACTGAATACTTGAATCCTCAGGATTTTGAGTTGTAAAGCAAGGGTCAATCCTGAGACCATAGATTCATATTCTACCACGTTGTTAGTTGTTGGAAACCCTAATTTCATAGCATAATGAAGTCTATGTCCATTAGGGGTAATTATTACGTATCCTACTCCAGCTCCTTGTTCATTTGAGGCACCATCCACAAATAACTGCCACTTGGGTTTTAAGTCCTTTTCCTTTTCGGATTTCCCTGAAACGAATCCTGTACATTCATTAATGAAGTCAACCAATGCTTGTCCTTTTATAGCCACTCTAGGTTGATATTCTATATCATATTGAATTAGTTCAATTCCCCACTTAATCAGTCTTCCAGAGGTTCCAGGTTTACTAAAGACTTATTTCAATGGAAAGTTGGTCAATACTTTAACTTAGTATGCTTGAAAGTAAGGTCTTAACTTTCGGGTCGTGAGAATTAAACAATATGCTAGTTTCTCAATAATTGGATATCAGATTTGGCATCCTTCAGTCTTCTGCTTACATAATAAACCGGTAGTTGCAATTCCTTGGTTTTCCTGATCAATACTAAGCTTATCGCATGCTCCGAGATTTCCATGTACAAGAATAGATCCTCCCCATCTTCGGGCTAGATAAGATCAGAGGTTTTTCCAAATGCGATTTCAACTCTTGAAATGCATTTTTGCAATCTTCACCCCATTCAAAAATTTTCCTCTTCTTTATTACCTTAAAGAATGGAATGCACTTATCGGTGGCCTTTGATATAAACCTGCTTAGCGATGCTACTTTTCCATTTAAACTCATAACATCTTTACTTGTCTTAGGCTCTGCCATATCCTTAATGGCCTCAATCTATTCCAGACTAGCCTTAATTCTTTGTGCACTTAAAATATAGCTTAAGAATTTTCCAGAATGAAGTCCAAAGTTGCATTTTTGGGGGTTTAGTTTCATTTGATACTTTTGGAGTACATTGAACATCTCATCCAGATCTTCAAGATGATCCTTTGCCTCTTGGGATTTTACCAACATGTCATCTACATAAACTTCCATATTTCTTCCGATTTGATCTTTAAACATCCGGTTAACCAATCTTTGGTAAGTTACCCCGGATTTTTCAACCCAAATGTCATAACTTTGTAACAATATGTTCCCCGATCTGTAATGAAGCTGGTATGCTCCTCATTAGCTTTAAACATAGGGATTTGACTGTATCCGGAGTATGCATCCAACAAGGAGAGCAGCTTATGTCCACTAGTTGTGTCGACCAATTGGTCTATCCTTGGCAGCGGGTAACAATCCTTTGGACAAGTTTTGTTTAAATCCATATAATCCACGCAAGTTCGCCACTTCCCATTAGATTTCTTTACCAAAACTGGATTTTCCAACCACTTAGGGTAGAAGCCTTCTCAGATAAACCCATTTTTTTGCAATTTCTTGACTTCTTCCTTTAAGGCATCGGTTCTTACCTTATCGAATTGCCTCTTCTTTTGCCTGACCGGAGGGATGTTTGGATTGATATTTAGGGTGTGACTCATGATTGTAGGGTCAATTCCAATCATGTCAGAGTGGATCCAAGCAAAAATATCCTTATTGGCTTTTAAGAATTCCGCCAATTCTGATTTTAAGTGCTCCTCGAGACCTTTTCCCACTCTGACTATTTTGGTAGAATCGGTGGAATCTATTGGAATTTTCTCGAATTTCTTAACCGGCTTAACTCTTTCAACCTCTTCTCGGCAATTTAGCTCAACAATAATTTCGCTTTCCTCTATTGAGTTGGTATCCATTCTCTTTCTCTTTCCATAAACTACAAAACATCTTTTGGCAATATGCTTGTTAGTTCTGTTAGATTTTTTCTTCGCTTCGAATGATGGATGTAGAAACCCATCATTCGAAGGTTGTAAAGTAATCGAAGAATCAAAGTAACAAGTAAACTCCCTGTTATATCGTTCAAAGTTGCGAAGTACATTTCCCGTGATGCAAACTGCTCGCCTCGGATAGTTCCCCAGCCATTCTTAGTAAGGATTTGGAGCATCGGATATTTAGGTGAGACAAAAGCATCCACTTCATCTAGCACCGGACGTCCGAAAAAAGCATTGTAAAATAATGGTTGGTCTATGATTACAAAAGTTGTTTCAAAAACATGAGAGCACGGAGGGAGTCCCAACTATACCAAGAGCTACACTTGTCCTAGTGGGGTTATTCCCTAGTTGTTGAACCCGATGATGGGTTCAGGACTAGGCTCAAGTTTGTCTTTAGAGATCCCCAGTTGATCGAATGCATGTCGAATGATCACGTTTACAACGCTTTCAGTGTCGACCAGGATCTTTGTAACCACTGAGGATCCTATATGAGCTGTGATCATCAATGGGTTATTGTAGGGGTGATGGATTCCACTTCTCAACTCCTGGGGATTGATCACCAAAGTGTGAATGTTGATATTATACTTTGGGTTCTTAAGCGGTGGTTCTTCTTGTATATAAAATACACCCTTCCTAGCTTCATGAATGTACCTACTCTTGGCATTCCGACTTCTGCCCACTGGATGTGGTCCGCCATATATAACGTCGATTCTGTTTTAGGTTGGACTCAGGTTCAATGGGTCTTAGTCTTCAATCATATTAATAGTGGTACCGACAGGTTTTCTTGTCTTAGTCTCTGGCAAGGAAGTCTATTGTGGGTTTTTCACAAACTCTTTTAGCTGTCCTTCTCGAATTAGTTATTGAATTATCCCTGCTAGTACTTTACATTCATTGGTCCTGTGATCGTTTCCCTTGTGATAAGCACAGTAGTTATCTCCTTTATTTTGCTCTGGATAATTTCGAGCTTTGAACAAGGTCGAGAAATTGACCTTGTCTTGAGTCATTACATAAATGTAGGAGATCAGTCTGTTTAACGCTACCACGTTAGCATTAACATCTTCCCATCTATACTTTTTGTGAATCCTTTCTGAGCTGAATTTACCACTGTCCCTCCTCTGATTAGACTTTTTCTTAGAATAGTACAATTCATCCATCCAGATGAATTTGTCGGCCTGAAAATGAAAGTCTTGTAAATCTCGGCAATCATGGATGAATAACTCCTTCTAGAAAAGAGAATTGACTATAAGGCCTGAATGAACTGCAATAAGCTTGTCCCTGTCATTCATTCCCATAGCTTTCAAAGCTTTAACGTTAAAAATTTTCAAGTAATCTCCCAATGACTCACCGTGATTCTGTCTTATATGGCGAGCACTGTATAGTCGATCGATGGGTCTTTGCAAATGCAGAACTGAGACGAGAAAAAGAATAAATTGTGTTCTCGTGATACTGTCTGTACCACTTGGCAGCAGCTCCTTGAAGAGTGACTTGAAAAAGCGGCACCTAACGGCACCAGAAGCATTATACAAATCTATTTGACTGTCGAATGCCATCAAATGGTCGTCGGGATCAGATGTGCCATGATATTTCATTGTAGAGACCTTTACGTGAGAGGGAATAGGTGCTGACATTATCTCATTAATGAAAGGGTCAACCCTCTTATTATCATTTACTCTCTTGTCGGCTGCTCTCTTGCACTTAATATTCAACACCTTCACGGCCTTCTCTTCCATGTCTTTGAGGTAAGCTTCATTGTTCAAGTAGTCTTTCTTATTTGGTTTGTAGCCATTTGAGGTAGAGCTTGCAGAACAGTCCTTGTCTTCCTTGTGGATTTCTTCCTTGATAGTTTGCCTTTAGTGGGAGACGATCCTTATTCTTGGACAAGGAAATGTTAGTTTTACTTTTCGTGGCATTAGTGTTGATTTTAAAATTTCTCCTTGGAGAGACAACTACCTCTCCTGCTGTGACAACTTTCATGGATGACTTATGGGATAGAACTTCATCTAGGAATTCTTCATCTCCGCCATTTGTCGCTCTAAATGTGTGATTTTAGCAATATGATCCTTTGATTGAAGATTCTGAGCTGGAGCCAACTGCGGAGACAGTTGGATTTGAGCCGGTGGTGGAGTTGGTTGAGCTGGTGCGGAAGACAGCCCTTGCTCCCTATTCCCAGGGTTGAAAGATGGCGAAACATTTTCTTCGAGTGATGTTGCATGTTCGACCCTTTCGTTTAAGGAGGAAAGCCTTTTCGATTTCATTTTCCTACAGCAAATCAAGTTTCCACAATTAGTTGTATTAAGATAACAAGGTTGGAGGTTCGAGCCCTCCTTCTAGCGCTAAAAATGTTAACAAGAAAACTTGTCAGCATCCCCAATGCTTTGATAAGATAATTTTGCTTGGACATAACTATGTGGTTAAGATGATTTTCACTTCTGAAATTGTATCCTTGAATAAATTGTCCTAATCAATTTAATCTAGAAGAATAGACCAATGGATAGTTATACCTTCCGAGCTTTTCAAAAGGTTGAAGAGGCTGCTGCAACCCTTCGACTAAGTTGACAATGTATTGGATTGTCAGACCTTTCGACCTTGTCGAAAGGTTACAGGTATGACTATCATAACCTTTCGTCTTGGTTGGAGTGGAAAGAATTAGTTCAAAGGTTATTAATAGAATTAACTCAACCTTTCGACTAGATTGGAATAGATGTAAGTTGTCAAACCTTTCAACATTGTCAAAAGGTGTGACAAGACTCCTCCAACCTTTCGACTAGGTTGAAGTAACTTTTAATCATTTAGCTTTTAGAAATCAATAATCTTGGTTGTTAACGATAAATATCGTCACCACCCCTATTAGTGCTTTGGACCATTGATCATGTTTAGGTAAAATAAGAGTTGATATAGTATGTCACAGAACCGTATCAGGGATTAGGCATCGTCTATTTATTGGGTCACAAGTTGTATTCCCCTTATATGGTCGAAACCATGAATTTAATATATAAGGAAATAAAACTCATGGAAATATCCCATGATGGTTCCATGACATATACTCGTAATGAACGAAGAAGATAAGAAATAAATCATGTATGGTCGGCCGTTAATGTCGAATTAACACCTGATCATGATCATCCCCAAATTCAAAGTTGATCACAAGCTATAATCCTATTTATTTTCTCATGATGAAGTTTGATACAAAGTTTAAGAAACAAATACCCAATTTGATTTTCAAAATAAGGGTTACAAACGCAGTGAGTGGGAGCAGAAGTTGTAGAATGCGAGCATAATGGGAAAACCGGATCCCAAAACTGGCACCCTTGGGTCATATTTATAGATGCAGGCGGCCCTTCTTTCGACTTCATGCTTTCGATTGAGTCGAAAGGTCATCCTTTTATATGCAGTTATAGATCTTTCAACCTTGTCAAAAGGTTTGCCCTTCATATGCCATTATGGATCTTTGAACATTGTCGAAGGGGCTGCTCTTCTTTATGCCTTCATGAACCTTTCGAATTTGTCGAAGGGTTTGCGTTCTATATGCTATTGTGAACCCTTCGACCTTGTCGGAAGGTTTCTATTTCACTTGACTGTTGTGAACCCTTCGACATTGTCGGAAGGTTGCTCTTTACTTGATTGTTATCAAGAGCTATGCTTCCCTTTAATGTTGTCGAAAGATTGTCTTTCATTCTTTGCTAACTTATGAATGCTACCTTCTTCATAAACCTTTCGAAATTGTCGAAAGGTATTTTGTATGTGTTCCAACCGGTTCGAAAGGCTTGCTATGCTTTCGAAAAGGTCATTATAGAGTTGCTTTCTCTTGCTTTGACTTCTCAACCCTCTTCGAAACGTAAGAACTCTTTGAATGTCGAGAGATGAAACCTTTTGTCCCCTCTTAAAGGTTGGGGATAGATATAAACTGTTGACTGCATCCCTTTGAATCCTTCGAAAGGTTTGATCTAAACTCCTTTTCTTTAGTCTTTATTTTATGATGAATGGTTGCAAAACTATTCTTCTATCCCAGCTGGAAGGTGCTTGGCGGTTCTGTACCTAGCTGCTTCATTGTGCCTTAGTAATTCTTTCCTTCATGGTTGCGGAAGACTTGCTTCGAAGTTTTCATGTGCTTTTCTTTACTAGCATCGAACAACGCCTTCGACACCGTCGAAAGGTGGCTTTAACTGCTACTCTTTATTCATGCGGAAGCCTTCTGAAAGGCCTTCTTTATCCTTATTCGTATTTTATGGTTAACAGCTACCCCTTAGTTTAATCACAAATCTCAGTCCCCTAATCATCATATTATTTTATTTAATTTGACTAATTAAATATACTAAATAATGTTACTAAAAATTAGGGTCGATACAGACTCCCTTCCTTTAAGAATTTTGTCCTCGAAATTAAGATAAGGTAAACAATCAAACAATCAAAAGGTAAAACATACCATCAAACAAATCAAGATAAGCGTCTCTAACCCTGCTCTCAGTCTCTCAAGTACAGTCTCTCTCGCCGTCGCTCCACTGAACTTTCGTGCAGTCTAACCACATTCTTCATAAATAACTTAGCTAGAATAGGTGCCATTCTAGTTGACTTAACTGGAATGAAATGGGCACTCTTAGTCAGTCTATCCACTACGACCCATATACTTTCATTTCCTCTACTAGATCTTGGCAACCCTTCTATAAAATCCATAGAAATAGAATCCCACTTCCATACCAGAATATCCAATGGCTGTAGCAACCCACTTGGCTTCTGATGTTCGGCTTTTAGCTGTTGACAGTTCAAACACTGCTTCACCCATAAGCCAACATCTCTCTTTGTACCTTCCCAGAAGAAACTTCTCTTCAGGTCCTGATACATCTTAGTTCCTCCCGGATGAATAATGAACTTCGAACGATGGCATTCCTCCAAAACTTCCTTCCTAATGTCTCCCACATTCAGAACACATAACCGCCCTTTCTTTCTTAACCACCCATTCTGGTCAATACTTAAACCCTTCAAGTCATCGCTCTCGGTTCCATCCCTTAACTTCCTGATCTGTTCATCCAACATTGGATCCTCCTCCTGTTAGAAGCAATCTTTTCGATCATTACCGGTCGAACTTCAAAAGAAGCTAACACAACAGTCCCTTCAATAGATCCGGCCTCGGATCTCCACTGAACTCTACAAGTCGACAACGCTTCCAAATCCTTCTACTCATCTATCATCGCCAATACTGCATTCTAATGCTTCCTGCTAAGCGCATCCGCCACCTTATTACCTTTCCTTAATGTGTACTCAATTCCAAAATCATAAGCGACAATAAACTCTAACCATCTCTACTGTCTCATGTTCAGCTCCTACTGAGAGAACAAGTACTTCAATGACTTATGATCCGTATATAACTCAAACCTCTCTCCCAAAAGGTAACGTCTCCACACCTTCAACGAAAATATCACTACGTCTAATTCCAAATCATGCGTTGGATATCTAACCTCATGCGGTCTAAGCTATCGAGAAGCATAGGCAATCACTTTACCTCTCTGCATCAACAGAGCTCCTAATCTAGTTTCACATGCATTTGTATAAACTACCAAATCCTCATTCCCCTCCGGAACAACCAACACAGGTGCATGGGTCAATAAGTATTTCAAGCTCTGGAATGCTTCCTCACACTTATCGGTCCACACAAACTTCACATTCTTTCGCATTAGCTTGGTCATCGGTGCTGCTATCCGCGAAAAATCCTTTATGAACTTTCGATAATATCCAGCCAATCCAAGGAAACTTTTTACCTCAATCACCGTCTCGAGTCTCTTCCAATTATTCACCGCTTCAATCTTAGTCGAATCTACAGACAACCCTTTCTCTAAGACTACATGACCAAGAAAATTCACTTCCTTCTTCCACAAATGACACTTCGAAAACTTCACCTTCACCTGATGCTGCCTTAGCGTCTCTAGCACAACTCTAAGATGAACTTCATGCTCCTTCTAATCTCTAGAGTATATCGAAATATCATCTATGAAAACCAACACAAACCTATCTAAGTGCTCTCGGAAAACTCGGTTCATCAAATCCACAAAGAATGTCGGCCCATTAGTTAGTCTGAACGTCATCACTAACCATTCGTACGTCCATATCTTGTCCTAAAGGCCGTCAAAGGAATACTATCCTCTGCTACTCTAAGCTGATAGAAACTTGTTGCCAAATCCAACTTAGAAAATACCTTGGCTCCACTCAACTGATCGAACAAATCGTTAATTCTAGGCAATAGATATCGATTCTTATAGTCTTCTCATTCAACTTACATAATCGATACATAACCTTAACGATCCGTTCGGCTTCTTAGCAAACACCGTGGCTACTCCCCAAAGTTAACTACTAGGTCTAATAAAATTCTTGCTTTCCAAATCTATCAACTGCACCTTCAACTCCCTCATCTCGGTAAGTGTCATCCTGTTGGGTGGCCTACTCATTGATTCTGCTCTAGGCACCAAATCTATCTGAAACTCAATTGCCGTTTCGGTGGCAATCCTACTACCGACTCAAACACATCTGCAAATTCTCTAACCACAAAAACTCGATTCAACTCATCCTCTACCTCCACAACACCCAACAAAGCATTTACCTCACAGTTTGGGTTTTTTATGGTATAAACAATCCGATCACTACAGTCAGGTGTCTAATTGATATTTTCCTATCATGGAAAAATATCCTAGCGTCATACTTACTTAAAAAGTCCATACCTAAGATAATTCCGAACCCTACAAAGTTAAACACATGCAAACTGAAAACAAAGGTATGACCTAACAAATCAAACTCTAAGCGGTCACACTTCATCCCAAGTGTCGCATACCCTCCTATTGGATTTATAACCCTTAAGGAAGTAACTAAATATGAGGGTTCTAAGTTAAGCTTATCTACCAAATAATGAGATATAAAAGAATGTGATGCACCAGTATTAAACAGAACACTAACAGACATACCATGAATCTGAAGCGCATCTTCCAACATAGCTTTTCCTTATTCCTCTATTGTTGACCTCGAGGTAGCTGGCTCCAATGCATACACCTTGCCCTTCCATCTTTGGCAGGCTCTTTGCATTGATTCTTATAATGACCAATCTGATCGCAGTTGAAGCATCTAATGTTCTTCTTCCCAATCACTTCCTTCACCTTTCCAGTACGACACTCATTAGCAAAATCCCCCTTCTTATCACACTTGAAGCAAACAGTCTCAGACTTCCCTTTCTTTGCAGCTCCACCTTTCTGAGCACCCTTCTTATAAAAGAACTCCCTTTTTTGACTTTGCCCCACCTGGTCCTCCTTTGCCTTATTCTTCTCTAAAGAAGCAAGCATCTCTTCGTGTCTTAAAGCCATTTCCACCACATCACAAGGATCTCTGATATGAGGTAGTGTAGCCCTTGCCAACTCAGACTTCAACCCACTGATAAATTCCTCTTCATCACGGTATCCACAATGGCATGTCCATACCTAGCCAACTCCTTAAACCATCTAGCATACTCCAACACAGTCATCTCTCCCTGCTCTAACTCGGCAAACTTTCTGAGCAAAGCAGACTGCGCCATCTCAGACATGAACCTCTCCTCGAACCTCCTCTTAAATTCGGCCCATGTCATCGTCTCTTCATCCACTCTAGCAGTCACATTATTCCACTAGAATAAAACTGCTCCTTGAAGCTGTCTCGAAGCAAGCCTTCTCTTCTGCTCATCATTGAGCCCCAAGTCTGTAAAGATTCGCTCACAGTGCAGCAACCAGCTCTCCACCTCAGTAGCATCCTCCATTCCAACAAATGGCTTCCCCCTAAGCCTAACATAATCTCTACTCCAGATGGCATAATTGTTGACCACCAGAGCTTCATGAACTCCTACTCCAGCATTTCCTCCAACCACTCCAGCAGCAATTCCAACTTGCATCATATTCATGAAAAACTGATACATAGCTCCCATATCCACTTGTGGGACTCCAGCACCAACATTTCCTGCTTGTGCCTGACCTTGGTTCCTTCTCGTATTTGGTCTGGCGTTACTATTTGTGGTGGTGCTTCCCCCACGATTCACTCTGCCACTTCTAGCATCCATATCTATATTCAAGCTTCGTGAGATACATAAGAACAGCCTAAGAGAGATAGGAGAATAGAGACATAGCATATACTTATATATATCAAATACAAGTACGTTACTATAGCATTATCCCATACCCCGATCTTATCTCCAATTCCTTAGGATTATGTTTTCAAAATCATTTTAGTTTAAAGATTTTCATAAACTTATGCTCTGATACCAAGTTGTAACATCCCCTATCAGAAGGCCCGAAGCTAAGCGCTACAGATGCTGTAGTCATTCATAGTATTAACTTTCGGTGACCAAATACGGTAATGTTAATGGTATCCATAATATCAAAAGCACTTGAATATGAAATAAAATCATCACATATTAAAACAATTTTCTGATTACATTTCAAAACAACTTTTCATATCCAAGTTACATAATCCCATTCGTTTCCCAGGTTCAGATCAAATATAATTATTATAAAATACGCCAAAAGTGACATATGGAGATGCCCCCCTTGGTTGATCAGAGTACTATATAGTCGTAATTGACATAATACAACACAGCGGAAATAAACAAAATAAAACAACAACTCCTAAATACTATCTGTCAGCCACCTACTCGTCTCCGGAAGCTTTATTCGCCAACCTACTAAAACATGAAAATCCTCAACACTCG
Source organism: Allium fistulosum (assembly GCA_030737815.1). NCBI lineage: Eukaryota > Viridiplantae > Streptophyta > Magnoliopsida > Asparagales > Amaryllidaceae > Allium > Allium fistulosum. The sequence continues at coordinate 848,164,797 of CM060903.1, forward strand.
TCAACTCAAATCAATTTTGAGCACCCAAGAGTTTAAGGGGAAAAACATAAACTTCGAGCCAGACATAAAGCCTGGTGTGAATAATACCATACATCTTGGTTATTTGATATTAAGTGAGACCATGCCGCTTAGCGGAACGGGTTCCCCTCACTAATACCCTTTTAAACATATATTTTGCAAATCATAATCCTACAACCAAAACTAGTTAAAACTGTAAAGCATTAACATGTAAACATACACACCAGGTAACAAATGAACTATCTGTCCGAACATTATAGTTTTGTTTGGCTAACTACTAACCTTTGGCTGACTCAAGCCTACCAGACAATATAAACAAATAATCTAACATCTGTTAGATACTCCTCTTTTGGATGGTCTGTCCCTAACTTACTTTCTCCAGGTCAACTGATCCTAATGGTTTTACAGGCTCACCAATAACCTACCTCCGTACAAATATATTCCCTTCTTTGTGTAACATCATTTTAGTCTTATCCATGACAAAGCCTTACATACTGGAATTTTAGACTAAATTAGCTTGGGGCTAATAGCTAATGTTTAGGGTGCAACCCTATACCGGTCCCATCTGGTATACAAATATCCGAGTCATTTTACTTAGGGTAATTTTCCCTTAAATTTTCCTTGAAAACCTTTTCTTCTCAAATTGATTTAAACCTTTAAATCATATTTTAAACAAGGAAAATACATACTCTATGTTTTACTCAAAATCACCTTGCCATGATATATATATATACTTTACTCAAATCTTTGTTGATGAAAACATTTAAACCTTTGAAAGTACCCCTTTCGAATCCATTGAAATTATTCCTTTCGAAACCAAGTAAACCCTTCATTATAACCTAAGCCGTAAGGCCAAAACATTCCTTTCGATACCATTCATAATCTTCCTTTCGAAACCATTGAAAAACCTTTCCTTCGAAAGCTTTAAAACCTTAGACATCCTACCTTTAAAACTTTAACATTGCCATTTGAAATCATTGGAAAAACCTTTCCTTTAAAACCTTTCGAAACTATTGGCGAACCACCCTTCGAAACCTTTCTTCAAAACCTTTTGAAAGCATCAAAACCTTTACAAACAGCAAACCTTTCGAAAGCATTTGGGGTTCAATTTAAAACATGTGGAAACCTTTTGAAACCTTTTAAATCTATCTTCTTCGAAACCTTTGGGTTCTACCTTCAACAGAGCAAAAGGGTCATAAAAGATTTAAGTCGAAAGCACTCTTTCGAAAGCATTTGCTAAGTCAAGAAGTGATGGTGTCGAAATCAAACCTTCCGAAAGCATTGGAGAAGCAACTTATTTTAAAAAAAAGCAAAGTATTCCCTTTGAAACCATTTGTTTCGAAAGATAAGAAAGCGGCAGCTAGGGGTTTCAACCCCTTCGAAAACATTTACTTAAAACAAAGGCGCAAGCCATTTCGAAATCATTCCTTAAATCAATTTGACTCAGTCGGAAGCTAACCAATCGAAAGCATATCCTTCAAAAGCAAAGCAGGCGCGTTTTCAATTAAAAGTAAGGCAACGTTTCGACCCCTTCGGAACCCTTAGCTTCGACCCAATGCCTTTCGCCTTAGTCCAATACGCTACGTACCAATTACTTGATACCAGGCGAATTGGTTTCGATGGTAATGAAGGCGGAAGTACTTGGTCGGAACCCCTGGTGCCGAAAGTAGCGAAACATGCCAAAGGCATGTAAAAACTAATTTTTACTTTAAAAAGACTAACTGCCTTATTTGTCAAAATATTATTGGTTGCTAATTCTCTTTTCTAAAAGTGCTGCCAAAATTTTAGAAGCTATTAATTTAAATAATTTACAAAATACACCTTCTCCTTTTAAAAATATATAAAACATTTAAGTCCCATACCTTAAATAATTTTATATATCTATTAAAAAACTTAGGAAATTTCTATAAAAATTCCAGGAAATCATTTTTAATATTTTTTCCAACATATATTAATTTCAAACCCAACACATAAATAATTTAGCCGTAAATTATTTTAAACCCAAATAATCATTTTCTTCACTAGAAAATTTATATTAAATCCACATAAATTCAGAAAATTATGAAACTAAAATATCATTTTTGATCTAAATTTAAATTCGCAAGGCATTTGGATGTCATTTAATAGGGTTTTCACATCAAAACATATCATAAAACCTTTATGAATAAGCATAAATCATCAATAAGCATATATAAACATTTAATCATTCAATAACATGGCATAACTTTGCAAAATAAATCGGGTTTAATCTTAAAATCAAAAGCAATAGAAAATATGAGATGTAGTCATTATTCACCTTAGCTTTGAGATTAAGGATTTGAGATTTGAATGGATTTGAATTGATTACTCTTCTTCCTTTAGCTTTACTTCCTCTTGTTCCTACTAATGGTGGCTGGCCTCTAGTTTTGTTCTTGTTTAGTGAATATGAAATGAACGTATGGAATGATGGTCTATGGGTTTAGGGTATAAGGATCTACTTGTTCCTATATTGCCCTTGTATATTTCCTAACATTTTATTCCATTTCAATTTACTTAGTTCATTTGTTAACATGGCATAACTACCCCATAGTTTAATCACAAATATCAATCCCCTAATCATCACATTATTTTATTTAATTTAGCTAATTAAATATCCTAAATAATGTTACTAAAAATTAGGGTTGTTACACAACCAGTGCACAAACTTACCTGGCTTCACTCTTGGGTGAGGAATAGTTAAGTTGAAATCTCGAAAACGAGTTAAGCGTACGAATCATGATTTGTATAAGCAATTGTTTTGACTAGATAATCGATTAGTCGATTATTGATCTTGACCAAATATGACTTAAGAAGTAATAAAAAAAGGCTTCATGATTTTATACCAACGAGAACCTCCGAGGAGGAGCATTGGTAAGATACGTCTCTAGCTTTCGCTTAGTTTTGAAAGACCCGGAACTGAGTTAACTAAAAATTCATCGATTGGTTTTGAAGAGTCCGTGATTGGTAAGTGTTTTACTTACCGAATACCACTTCAAAACTAGTATATGAATTATATGGTTTGGAAGCGGTTGAGAAAGGGAATTTTTTGTATTCGAGATTTGTTCGAGATGCTCGAATCCATGTAGTGATTTGTGATCTATTCGAGATATGGGAATCCACTCTGGGATTTGTGTTTTGTTCGAATGATGAAGTTTCATGTGGAAGATGTCGAACGAAACCTTGACATCGAAAATGACTAAAGACAGAGTATGATGCACAATCTGGGGTTTGGCTGACCCGTGATAGGGTATTATCAACTTCGTATCTAGAGAGTACTTATCAATGTTGGTACCGGGAGTTGATGATATTTGGTACCATGTGGTTCATGTTTATGTTTGGGCATGAGCCTTTGTGTTTACCTTATGGTATATTCTATCTAGAGATATACAGAGCTCGGAAGGTGTTTTTTGATACTTGTGCATGGAGATTGGATTTTGGCTTGACGAAGTGATCTCCACAGACAATCCAGTATGTGAGTGTACCTTAGCAGTTTTGATTGTACCATAAATATGTTGTGGGGTGACCAATGTTAGCGTCACAACTATTTGATATGATTTATATTCTACACCCTAGACATTATCTATCATATCACTATACTAAACTTAATAAATGGTTGGTTTCTTTTAAGGGGAAAACTGTTATGGAAATCTGTATGCTCTCAATAGTTACTGTTACATGTTGCATGTATCTCAGGTTTTCTTATGCCAGACTTATGTCTGATGCTTGATTTGTATTTCCCTAAATTCCTTGCATACTCTTTCAAGTAGGCTGATTATGACAAGGTTTAACTTGGACGCTTTAGAGTTCAAAAGACGAGTTGATCGCTTCCATTATCTATCTATTTCTATTTTTGTTGTTCCGTTTTAGCTATGGACATATATCATCGTTGTGAGGACAAGGCAGTTATAACTGTCCATGCTGATGATAGTACTTAGGTTTTGTAACTTTGAAATTCCTGTACTCGGAGTAACCCTTTATACAATTCTTTTGATATTATATATTACCGTTTAGTTGTGAGATTTTGATGTTGTGTTCTTCCTTTCTTGTTCTATTTCTTTTTATTTTACCCTAACTTTCTGTCTTTCCGGCACTTGGGTGTTTGGCACATGAATGCCATGGATGTATTTGTGTCGACATTCAACGGTCGAAAAGTCGGGTCATTACGTTCCTCCTTCCACACTCCATAAAGCAACATGAGACCACCAACGTTGATCTTCTCCTCCTGAGTACTTAGTCGTCGATCCCTTGTTTTCATGCTCGAACCATCAATTGCTACTACGACCTGGACGAACTCCTCACGTTGAGAAACTATTGCGTTCCACAAAAGACCATCGGAGAGAAACTATTGCGTTCCACAAAAGACCATCGGAGCACCCCATTACATCACTACTGACTTCCCTTCACCCGCCAAACACAAATCCCCCACTGTCTCAGCCTGAATCACCTTATAATGACCAAAAATCGAAATCCTAATTTTCCTATACCATGCCCAAACTATTGCCTTTCCCAAATCCCAACCGAACTTCGCTAAATCAATAATGCTTGTAGACCTCTTCCCTATGAACTCAAAGAGCTAAGCTTTGTATTTTTTAATTGAGTAATTTGTTTGATTTGAATTTTTGAAGTTTAAAACTTTATTTTTCCTTTACCATAAATGAGAAACAAGATAGAGGGAGAAAAAGTAATGCATTGAATATTCTAATATGTTGAATCTTTTTATGGTTTTGTTTTAGTTTATATCGCAATTTCCGACATCTCGCTACATAGAATTTCATTCGCAAACGAACCGCGAACAATAAAACAAAAATACTATCATGCACAAAAACGCGAACGATCCCAAAACAATAATAATATACATAGGTACCTTATAATGATAAATCAAAGTAATACCATCATTTGTCGAAAAATCATCAAGTGATAATTTTAAATATTTTCCGAAATAAAAAATATGGAAAAATCAAATATATTAAATTAAAAATACGTCAAATCGAGTCGTTATATTAAAGATTTATTTTCTTATTATTTAATAAATTTGAACCAAATTTGAATATTTAAAATAAATTAAATATTCCCACTCGAAACGTTAAAAAATCCAGGTCGTCACATCCTTCCCCCTTAAAAGAATTCCATCCCCGAAATTCCCAAAGGAAGAAAAATGTCACCAAACCCTTAAGCTTTCAAAATCAATTAGTTGGAGTGAGTTAATAAGATTTTAAAGTCCCAAAAGTTATGGAACATTTCTACAGCACCTCCTTTGACCAGCTCAATTGGAAAAAGTACAATTCACCACAATGAACCTAACCCAAACAAAGGAAACAAATCCCAAAAGTGGTCTTCTATATCAAGGGCATAAAAACAATAACAACGGTATAAACGTGTACCTATTAGTCGAATAAACCAACTCTACTCATGAAACAAAAAGCACCAAGCTAGTTTTTGCTTCCATAAACCTGTATCTCACTTACAAATGATATCCAACCATATAACTTGCATTGTCTAATACCAAACGCATAAATTTTTATTAAAGCCTGTACGATGTACATATACCATTCATACGTAATACCAAACCCGATTACTAGCTCGATCATACAAATTTTAGTTCCCAACTAGCATCGCTCACTTGACTTCCCTAGTGCAGACTCTGATCAGATTTCTTGATTAGAAACCACTGTTCATTACATACCCACATACTATGATAGAAAACTTCAGAATCAAATCAAAAATCTACATCAAGTGTTCGCCATCAAGAATTGAGTGAAAAATCCTTATTTGGATTGGTGTAAATCACCTCGAAATCATGTACTCGAATCTTGATCAAGAATAGTTATGCGAATAAAATGGTCTACGTACAACTTATGTGTTTGTTCCATTTGTTTCTTAGCTACACCAATTTCTTTTCATTCACAATTATTTTCACTTATAGTATTTCATTCCATACTAAATTCATTTATGAATCATTTCATAAACCCTTTATTAAATTTATAAACATCTTATATAACACAACTTATGTTTATCAACACTTTAAAACTTAAGTTTATATTCATATAATATTCTTCTACATCCTAAGAGCAAATATACGATTTCAAAATTGTTTTACTTAACCAGGATGTCCAACAAATTTAGAACTTATTTTACTTACTATCTTCTTAAAATTATAATTTACAAAAACTTTTTATCATATATTTTCACAAAAACACTCTGCTTTAATTTCTTTATCAATTTGGAAGTTTTTTGACTGTCCAAAATCGTTAAAAATTCCATTTCATTTCAACAAATGAAAATTACTAAACAACACATTATAATATACCTTAGCAGAAAATTTAAGAATAAAACACCCGGATTTTATTCCAAGACATTATGAAATAATAATAATATATATATATATCTCTTTTTGTATAACAAATCATACTTTTGGAATTTAAAAACAAAATTTGTTTTACCCAAAACAACTCCAAATCAAAATTACTATGGTACCATTACCTACTTAGAAACTCAAAAATAAATGCCGATAATGTTACAGTCATCACCAAAATTATTTTCCAGTAATAGAAGTGAATTCAATGCTTTTTATCTCCTTTCAAATTCATTTTGAAATATTTCTATTCATAAATACTATTATTATTATTTTCTCAAAGCTTGTGGAAAAACAATTTCCAAAACATCGGGATTTAAGTTCTTAAATTCTCAGTTTAAATCCCTTTTTATTTAAAAACACTACTTTATAAACCACGTTTTATAAATTCACTTTCTTAAATAAAATCATTTCACCAATGTTTATCTTTATTTAGATTATAATAAACAATTTTATTAAAATTAAATTTTAATTCTACATTATCATCGAACACCTTATCGAAATCATGAAACCGAATTCACAAGATGTTCGTTTAATTTAACCAAAACAATAAATGGTCATAAACTATCCGAGTACAACAACAAATCAACTAATAGTACCTAATGCTCCTAAACTAGATGAGCAGGACTAATCGAACAATAAATGATAATACCTGAATATTATCATTTCCTAATAAACAAACACATCATAAATAACTATATCGATTTTCTGAAAATCAATCTTTTATATATAAAATATAGTCTAGGTAAAATTATTTCATTTACCAAATTCAAACTAATACTGTATCGGTTTTCCCTGTTTAAGTGTTTAGAAACCCCTATCAATACAGTTGTTCCTTCTATATCGACCAAAATTCATAAACAACTCAACAGATGAATCAATACAATATAAAACATTTTTATAGCACTAACAAACACACGCTTTTAAATATATACACTCATACTCATTTTAAGGTATTACTATTCCTATCTCTAATGAGTCTACCCCATCAAAGCCTAGGTGTTCTCTAAACCTAAGCTCTGATACCACTTGTAACGACCCATATTTTCAGCCCTCAAAAGTCGATACTAATACATCCACGGTATTCACGTGTCGAGCATCCAAGTGCCAAAAAGATAGATTGTTGGGGGGAAAGAAAGAAAAGACAGAACAAAATCTCACATTGTGACGAGTAATATATAATATACAATAGATCTTTACAAAGAAAAACTCTAATATACATACATCAATCAGAGTAACAGTCTATCATCAGCCTAGATAGTTATAACAACCTATCCTCACAAATGCTGACAAATACAACTAACAAATGCAGCAGAAATAAAATATACATGAATACATCTTAGAGGGCATCCAGGTCGTCTCCTAAAGATTCAAAGCATCCAAACTAAATCTTGAAAACATGCTCGGGCTGACCCGAGCATTATAAGAAAATAACGCCTAGATCAGTCTGATAAACCAGCGTGAGAAATACACCTCATATGGATTTTAATGTTATAAAACCTTTCAAAATAAAGGTATCTCATAAGACCATGCCACATATAAACATGGATGGTTTTTACATTACGATAACCAGACTATTTAATAGAAAATCTTCTGATACTATAATAATGTCTAGGGTTTAAAATAAATATTGAATCATAGCCGAAATTGTTATATTAATTAAATTCCAGCATAATAGGTATACAACTAAGTCCGAAAGGAACTTACTAGAGAATGAATTCCAACAATGACAAGGCAACCGGGGTACCACCTACCATTGTACACCTCTAGAAAATGTACCGAGGTCGGCAATCTTTTGACCTCTACGAACCAGGACAGGAGTAACAACCCGCACCTTAATGGGCCTAAATTTTGACAAAAATCGAAACCTAAGTCCATCAAAGCACAGATCGTTGGATTTGGTACCTGCAAATAAGCATGTGCATTATCAGAGATTGATAGAAATCTAAACTCACAGCGGAAATAATAATAGGATAAGAACACTGACTATGACTATTACCTTGGAATTTATAGTATTCCTTGGATAGCAGATTGTCACATCAGCATCGAGCACGAGAGAAAGAAGACTTCTCGAACAACAAAGCACATCCAACTCTAGTAACATGTTCCTCTAAATTCTATCATGTGGGTTGTAATGAGAAGGGGGTTAGAACAATGTTCTGGTGACTGGAAAAATATAAACTATCCATAACATAAACTTATACTGATAGGTTTCCATTTAATTGTTATGTCCATCAAGGTTAGCAATTCTAATCCAACCTTGCATTGCACACATGATTACTTACTTACCCCTTCCCAAGGTATGAAATACTAATGAAGTCATATCAACCACCCAATACTTCCAAACCCATTAGCCCCTTAGTACTTCTAATATGAAGCGGACTTCTATAATACTTTTAAAAGAGAAATAGGTAGACTCTGCCATTTAAGACCTTAATCAAGGTAGACCCCATCATTTAAGACCTATTCCCAAGGTGGTTTTCCTAATAATGTTGTCAATGGTCGGTGGGTCCTAGCTATAAGACCTCTAATCACTATTTAAGGCTTCTGACATTTAATGTCCAACTATTACCCCGTCCATCGTCGATAAAATCGTAGCCGTATAATTAACAATACCCAAGCCACTTAATACCTTTTATTAGAAAAAAGGCAGACATTGGTCATTTAAAACCTTAACTAAGGTAGACCCCATCATTTAAGACCTATCCCCAAGGCGTGCTCCAAAATGGTACTATTGTTATTACAGCTTTAGCAATGCAAGAGACTGTACCGAAGCCACTTAATACTTCCAAGTGGAAAATAGGCAGACCTCATCATTTAAAACCTACTTCCAGAAGTGTGCTCCTCAATGGTACTATCTAGCTGTCATTGCTTGGAAATCCCATTATGTTACTTAATACTTCTTTTATAGGAATAAGGAGGACCATACGGTCACTTAAGACCCCAAACCAAAAGCAACCCCTTTCGAGATATCCACTCTCACTCTTTAATTATAAATATGGTTTCCCATTAGGTTACTTCTTTCGGTAGGAAGGCAAACCCTTCAACCACTTAAGATCTCAACACTGAAGTAAACCCTTTTTAGAGACATCCTTATATATTTATTTGGAATCTCACTAGGTTACTTAATACTTCCATTTAGGTGAGAGGCGGATCCTTCAGCCACTTAAGACCTCAAACCAGAAGCGAATCCCTTATGGAGATATCCCTCACCTCCTAATTTCAAATTTGGACCATTTAATACTTTCCAATTAAGAAAGCAGGCCCAATCTCTCATGCCGTTATAGGTCCTAGGATTAGTGATATCCTACGTCAGTAGTAAGTACACCTAACTGCCAATAGTCTTAAAGTGAAGGCAGTCTTCCGTCGAGTGACTCTACTAACCTCGCATCACCAACCCACTAAGTCCAATTAACCATCCTAAGTCTGTATTTATATTATCTTAGGTAGACATTGGACTTAGCTTATTAATTCTCTTTTTATAAGGCAATAAGATTTACCTTAAATATTTATCTACCCATAAATCCCCACTTAATGCTCATAAATGTCAATTTGTTCATAAAATCCTAACGGGCATTTTCTAAGACATTTATGTATGATTACTAATTTCAAATTACTAACCTTTTATATCTATTCATTTTTTTATCAGTCCCATTAATCCATTTACTCTATCAAGTTATTGCAACTCACATATTTATTACCATTTATTGGAGTTACAACCTTCTAAACTCTTTTTCCATTAGTTAATTATCCTAAATGCGAATATTACATGCAAGCATCGTTATTAGCTTTTTATTTAATTATTATAAGTGCGGTAATTATATACAAATATTTGCTTTTACCAAATATGTTCTAGTTACATTTCTTCACTAGAATATACTTTTACGTGTTAAATTGTTGGAATCATATCTAAAGAGATTATCTGCTATAATTTCCATAAATTAGTCCAAAACAAACTATTAAACATTAAAATATAAACGATTACATCTTTTGAAATTACAATGAATAATCATTTTTTATTACTAAAATAGACAGTGTAAACTACAATGAATTCATAATTTACGCATCTCTTTCTCTTTCTATTTTCATCTATTCCTTATTAGATAAATGCTGTATCTTTCTAAAAGGGAAAGAAATCAAACTAATTTACAAATATTAAACGGATCTAAATTCCAACAATTCCAAATATAGAAAAGTTTATATTCTAACAATATTATGGTAATAATCCAAATTTATAACATTATTCTACAACCTATTTCAGATCTGAACTAAATTTCACTCAAATCAATATTCTAAATTCATACTTTTGGGATTGATTTCCAGATCAGGTTATATACAAAGCTAAGTAAATTCATAAACAAGAATATGCAGGAGATATTTATTATATTCAGATCATATTAAATTCGTTGCCTACAACTCATATACAATTATCCAATTAGGCATAATAATCAAATAAACACCAACGGAATAATTTTCACATTATAACAATCTATAAATTTCCCACTCACCTTTTAAAAACGATCCAAATTTCTAAACCTGAAGTAGAACCTTTGATTCATCTCCAAATTCTTTTTAATCAAAGAGATATGTATAAAAGGGTATATACATATATTAGAATTACAGATCCAAGAAGAGATTAGGATAGGAGAGGAAATAGGTACCAATATATAAATTACCTCAAATACGCATATGGTTGATTCTCTTTTCTTCTCCTTTTTATTAGATTTCCACTCTTCTCTAATTTGTATGAATATAGATAGAAATATCTTATTTTTTAATTTAGAAAGAAAGTGGAGAAGTAGAAATGGCAGAGCTTCGCTACTGCCTCCATAAAAATACGAGAAGAGAAGGGAGGATTAAGCCTGAATTTATAGGCGCTAAAATCAACCAGTTTCGTTAGATCGAAATATATTAAATCCGAGCCATTGCGGCTGGGTTTATTGGAGCTTCCAGGTCGCCACCGATCGATCACCCTTGGATCACCGATCAACCACTAAGGGTTGACCATCCTCAATAATGGATCGGTTTGTGGGGTCGGGTAATAAATATTAAAACGTTAATTTCTTCTATTTTAATTATTTTCATTTGGAATTCAATTTTCATCTTTAAGTTCTTCATTTGGACTCCGATCGCAAGACTCTAAATATGAAAGTTGCTTAGAGTTTCGTCACGAACGCAATGATGCAAGTTTCATGGTCAAATTCCATCATTTGTACGAATTCCATTTTCGGAGCCTAATCAATAAACTAACTAACTAATTAAATAACTAACGCCAAATTATGGGGTGTTACATTTTTCTCCCCTTGAAAGAATTCCGTCCCCAAAATTTCACCAATGACTAAGTCAAAATTTTGGCTCCTAATTATCCTAACTACACGACCAATGAGTGTACAACTAATTTTTGCAACCAAACGTGCATAAGTGCATAGTGTATAATTGTATCTTCACACAGAAAATATGTATGCAGAATGTTCTAAATCCATCCTCCTATATAAATGCATTTCTTTTGAAAACATGATGCAAACAACCTACATATATACTGGCAGTTCTATATGTATGCAGCTTTTTTAAAAATCTTTCAACCCAAATCCCCGTATTTCTACAAATAGAAGTATGAAGCAACCAATTTTGCATTCACTTTCTACCATCCAATAATTTAATGCATCAAAAAATCGCTTTCTAAACTTTACTCCTTTGCCGAAAATTGGAATTTAAGCAGAGAATTTAACATTCTTACCACATTATAATCTTCCTATTCCCTTACTATAGTGGAAATTTCTTCACTGTCCCAGATTTACTCCAAACTTTCCACATACAAAGCGCATAAGGAGGTTTATTTCAAGCACTAGAACAGAATTAAGTTTAAAAGTAGACTTACGCACGTCATTGACAAGGTATGGAAATAAAAATTCCATGGCTAAAACAGTTTTTCCCTTGTTACTGCTTGCATTTATCGCATCGTCGACCCTAATGCACTGCTAAATTCGCAAATTCTAACTCTATTTGCCTTCCCTCCGCCTAGTATGTGGCCTTCAAAATCAAAGTTTCCATAAAAAAATTTCTCACTTTTCAAATTAGTACGTCTTTGGAAAATAAAATCCCTAAATATCTAGACCCACATTTTCCCTTGAAAATTTTTTTTGAAAAAAAACTCTAAAAATAATTCAAGAGTCAATAACTAAAAAACACAAAACTTTTTTTTCAAAAAGGAACTTTTTAAATTAAGGCGAAAATTTTCAAAATACTTTCCCTCCCAAATTTTTGATAAATCAAGCCACAATTTCAGCATAGTCGGAAGTCGGTTATGCGCTAAACGCATAAACCAAAATTCTAAAATTCTACAACAAACCTTTACCCAAAAATTTGACATTTTATTTAAAAATGTCAACACATCTATTATTCAAAAAAAAATTAGCTTTTAAGGAATATGAGCAATGACCTATGATATCGAAACAACTTTGTCATGTCCTTCGCTAAAATTTCTAACTATTCTAAATTTCCAGTCTTATATTGCATTTACTATTAGTTAAATGTCTTTATGAGAATTCCATATTTATATTGTTTCTCTACTATGCATATATATATAGAGAGGAGCGGTTCGCATATTCGAAAACAATAACACAGAAAATGAATAGAAACTCATAATATCGTTCATGCCTTTTATAAGAGACAACTAATAGTTTTACAACCTAAAATAAAAGAACAAATGCTAGAATGAAAAGATACAAAAATCCTAAATAAAACACTGCCTAAGAACTGCGAATACAACAATCCTAAATGAAACACTGCCTAAGAACTGCGAGAAGGTCTCGTTCCGCGATTGGAGCTCGAGCCATTGTCGCGAGCGCGGAATGGTCATAGCATGCCGACTATGCACCTAATCTCACGCCTCTGGGACTGTTGCTTCTTCCTAATCTCTCGGAGGTCTGCCTGAACCTGACGAATAACACAAGTTCAGGACTTATGTATCCATCGACGTCTTGCGCTATCCCCTACTGCTAGTGCTGCGGATCTAGTGCTGGTGCAGGTGGTGTAGCAGGCCGTAAAGGAATATTCATCCTCTTAATAGTGGTCTGGTCAACGGCGGGAGGGATCTTCCTCACTACTGGCTCTCTACTCAAATTTACCTCGTAGTGCCTAAACACTCGAGTGAGCAAGTGAGAATATTGAAAGTGAGTCATCGGGGTACCAACCCCTTGATCGAACATATGAAGCATCAAGACACGAGTCCAATCGATGGCTACGCCGCCAATTATAGCATAGGTGGCTCTCTGCACTAAGGTATAGATCTGGTCAAGGCTCCCCGTCTTCAGAATGATGTTGTGTTGAATGATGCGCACGACAAGACGGGCCACCGATCGTAAATTATCGGTCTCCTATCACCGGCATTTCCAAAAAAGATCCACTGTAGAATCTCAGGATCAGTCATCTCTATGTCTTCCAAATCCATGCCTACTATAGATATCTCCAAAATCCCAGCAAGATCATCATCTGTTGTCTCAATCAGAGCTCCCTTCACCTCGGACTTAATGTAGTTGTTGCCCTCATCGAAATTCTATGCCATCTGTGTATCAAAAAGTCTGATGCAGCACGGGTTATATTCCCGCTTATATATCTCGAAACGGAGGATCGGTGCAAGTCCTGTGCAATGAAAAGCTCTTCAAGCCCAAGAGTGGAAAAATCTCTGAACTTCAGTGGTGACCCGTGAAGGAAATCAAAGACCGCCGTTCCGAGATAGGTGGCGATCTTCTGCTCGCTCCGGTCAAGCTAAGCGGCTTCTTGCGGAGTGAGGCCAGGATGACAAGAGGAAGAGCCACTGGTGCGTGGTGGTGCCATGGGTTGAGAGGCAGTTGGAAAAAGGGAGAAAATGGTTTAGATCTGAAGTGATGGTGGGGCAAGATCTGATGCGCAAGGATTTTGGTATCAGTTGGTGGAGAAATGGAGGAGAGAGGCTTTAGTTAAGCGAAGGAAGGGGGAGGTGGAAATGGGTTCGGCTAAAAAACATTTGAAGAGGAGGAAGACAGTGAGGAGCTGTGGCGGCTGAAGGTTTGGACGCGACTATAGTCGCGTTCCAAGATCGGGTTTGGCCCAAATCCACCTAGCGGTTGACTGCTATTTGGTCAATCGGTCGACCACTATGGTCGACCGCATGGTCAGCCGCTAGCCAAGATTTGGGCACAGCTTGAACCTGGACCCAATAGGGCCAGTTAAATTAATTAATATTCTAATGACTGTTCTGCACACCATCTTAAGCTTAACACATCCAGAAAAATTCTACCTTCCAGACGACGGTATCCACCTTACCATGCAGACCCTTCCTTGGCAAGATTACAATTGCCTTAGTAAAAACTATTGCGATTAACAACACTTCCATAAACCTAAAAATATTCAAACTGCTGTTTCATGCCTACTTCGCACGAAAATATTTCTTCCAATAGCTGGTGGGTTCAACAACACTTCAAACTACATACGCCAATAAAATTGATTGTCATTCCTACTTTGTCTGTACCTTAAAGAGAGAAAATATATAAACCTCAATTTAAATAAATCAAAAAATCACTGAGCTAAATATATGCTCCTTTATATTTGTATCTAAATAATAGAAACCATTTCATACCAAAACTTCCCTTAAAAGTCAAACTTATATATATATATATATATATATATATATATATTTCAGGGTTTCCAAAAATCTTTTTAAAACACAAATTTCCCAAATAGGAAAACTATGTTCTTGCTAAAAATCAATATCAAGCCTTTATTGATATATACATATAAATATTTAAAGATTTAAATAATTAATCTTTTATAAACCAAAAATTTCTTAACACAACCAACCTAGTTGTACATGTGTTTCTCTGAAAATTAAAATTTCAAAACTTTCCCAAAACAAAATTTCCAAAATAAATCTTTGGGAAAAGAAATCCTTTGAAAACCACTTTTTCAAAAATCTAAGGCATTTCCTAAATATACTTTATAAAATTTCTCCCATAGGTTTTAGACTTAGGAATTGACATTAATTATTCAAATAAAATTTCGGTTTGCCATCAAAGATGCGATCAATAAATGCACCCTAGCAAAAACTTGCTTCCGTACAATTGCAACATACAATCTAATTTCCCATCCATCTGGAATAAATGTGTGTATTCGACTGGAACTCAAAATCTAAAACCACAGGGTAGCTAGAATCTCAACCGTCAAGTCGAACACCTCCAGTCTTCAGGCTTCAGCAATATGTCGCACTTATGCTCTTCATCAACAGTGCTTTACACATCGCCAGCACTCCGTGGAGTACTTCGGAGTCAGCATGAAAATCTTAACTCTAAGATATTTCCAACTCATAGTTGCTTTGCCCATTCCTTCGAAGAGGAACTACAACTACTTTTATAGTCGGAACTCTTAGAATCTAGCGTAAAAATATAATATTACTATATAGGAAAGTACAAATACGTTCTCTCAATTTATCCTAATCCCTCTGATATACTAACCTATGCTCCGATATCAAATGTAACAACCCGCACCTAAATGGGCCTAAATGTCAACAAAAATCGAAACCTAAGTCCATCAAAGCACAGATCATTATTTAGTACCTGCAAATAAGCATGAGCATTATCAGAGATTAAAAGAAATCTAAACTCATAGTGGAAATAATAATAGGATAAGAATACTGACTATGACTACTTCCTTGGGATTTATGGTATTTCTTGGATAGCAGATTGTCACATCAGCATCAAGCATGAGAGAAAGAAGACATCTACAATAACAAAGCACAATTAGCTCCAGCGACTGTTCCTCTAAATTCTACCATGTGGGTTGTAATAAGGAGGAAGTCAGAACAATGCTCTAGTGAGTGGAAAAATATAAACTTTCCATAGCATAAACTTATACCAATTGGTTTCCATTTAATTGTTATGTCCATCAAGGTTAGCAATTCTAATCTAACCTTGCATTGCACATACAATTACTTACTTATCCCTTCCTAAGGAATGATATACTAATGAAGCCATATCAATCACCCAATAGTTCCAAACCCATTAGCCACTTAGTACTTCTAATATGAAGTGGGCTTCTATAATACTTTTAAATGAGAAATAGGTAGACTCTACCATTTAAGACCTTAATCAAGGTAGACCCTGTCATTTAAGACCTATTCCCAAGGCGGTTTTCCTAACAATGTTGTCAATGGTCGGTGGGTCCTAGATATAAAACCTCTAACAACTATTGACATTTAATGTCCAACTTTTAACGCATCTGTCGCCGATAAAATCGTAGCCATGTAATATACAGTACCCAAGCTACTTAATACCTTTTATTAGAAATAGGCAGACTCTGGTCATTTAAGACCTTAACTAAGGCAGACCCTATCATTTAAGACCTATCCCCAAGGCATGCTCCTAAATGGCACTCTGGTTATTACGGCCTTAGCAATGTAAGAGACTACACCCAAGCCACTTAATACTTCAAAGTGGAAAATATGCAGACCCCATCATTTAAGACCTACTTCCATAAGCGTGCTCCTCAATGGTACTATCCAGCTGTCATTTCTTGAAAATCTCATTGGGCTACTTAATACTTCTTCTATATGAAAGAGGACCTTACAGTAACTTAAGATCCCAAACCTGAAGTGAACCCTTCCCAGATATTCACTCTTATTCTTTAATTATAAATATGACATCTCATTAGGTTACTTCTTTCGGTAGGGAGGCGGACCCTTTAGCTACTTTAGACCTCAACACTGAAGTAAACCCTTTTTAGAGACATCCTTATTTATTTATTTAGAATCTCACTAGGTTACTTAATACTTCCATTTAGGAGAGAGGTAGACCCTTCAACCACTTAAGGCTTCAAACCAGAAGCGAACCTCTAAGAAGATATCTCTCATCGCTCATAATTCCAAATTTGGACCATTTAATACTTTTCAAATAAGAAGGCAGGCCCAATCTCTCACGTCGTCATAGGTCCTAATATTAGTGATATCTCATATCAATAGTAAGTACACCCAACTGTTGGTAGCCTCAACGTAAAGGGCAGTCTTCCATCGAGTGACTCTACTGACCTTGCATCACTAACCCTCTAAGTCCAATTAACCATCCTATGTCTTTATTTATATTATCTTAGGTAGACATTGGACTTAGCTTACTAGTTTCCTTTTTATTTAAGGCATTAAGATTTACCTTAAATATTTATCTACCCATAAATCCCCGCTTAATTCTCATAAATGTCAATTTGTCCACAAAATCCTAACGGACATTTCCTAAGAGATTTATGTATGATTACTAATTTCAAATTAGTAACCTTTTATATCTATTCCTTTTTTTATCAGTCCCATTAATCCATTTACCCTATCATATTATTGCAACTCCCATATTTATTACCATTTATTAGAGGTGCAGCCTTTTAAATTCTTTTTCCATTAGTTAATTATCCTAAACGCGAATACTACGTGCAAGCAGCGTTATTAGCTTTTTATTTAATTATTATAAGCGCAGTAATTACATATAAATAGTTACTTTTATCAAATATGTTCAATTTACATATCTTTACTAGAATATACTTTGCCACATTAAATTGTTGGAATAATATCTAAAAAGATTATCCGTTATAATTTCCATAAATTAGTCCAAAACAAAAGATTTGACTTTATAATATAAAAGATTACATTGTTTGAAATTACAAGGAATAATCATTTCTTTTTATTATTGAAATATACAATGTAAACTATAATGAATTCATACTTTACACATCTCTTTTTATTTGCACTATTCCTTGTTAAATCAAACGCTTTTCTAAAAGGGAAAGAAATCAAACCGATTTACAAATATTAAGCGGATCTATGTTCCAACAATTCCAAATATAGAAAAGTTTATATTCTAACTAGCTTAGGGTAATAATCCAAATTTATAACATTATTATACAACCTATTTCAGATCTGGAATTAATTTCATTCGAATCAATATTCTAAATTTATACTTTTGAGACTAATTTGCAGATCAGGTTGTATACAATGCTAAGTAAATTCATAAACAATAATATATAGGCAATATTTATTATATTAAGATCATATTCAATTCGTTGTCTACAACTCATATACAATTATCCAATTAGGCATAAAAATTAAATAAACACCAATGAGATAACTTTCATATTATAAAAATCATAAATTTCCCACTCACCTTTTAAAACGATCCTCTCCAGATCTGAAGTAGAACCTTTAATTTATCTCCAAATCCTTTTTAATTCAAGATATATATATATATAAGGGTATATACATACATTAAAATTACAGATCTGAGAAGAGATTTGAGATAAGGAGAGAAAATAGATACAAATATATATGAATATATAAATTACCTCAAATACGCATATGGTTGATTCTCTTCTTTTCTCCTTTTTATTAGGTTTCTACTCTTCTCCATTTTGTATGAATATAGATACAAATATCTTATCTTTATAATTTAGAAAGAAAGTAAAGAAGAAGAAATGAAAGAGCTTCGCTACTGCCTCCATAAAAATATGAGAAGAGAAGGGAGAGTTAGGCCTGAATATACATGCGCTAGAATAACCCAAAACTGTTAGACCGAAATATATTAAGTTCGGGTTGTTGTGGCCTAGGTTTATTGGAGCCGCCAGGTCGCCACCAGTCAACCGCCCTTAGGACCCCGGTCGACCGTTGGGGGTCGATCGTCCGCAATAACGGGTCCGCCTTTAGGTCCGTGATTAGTATTAAAATGTTAATTTCTTCTTTTTTTAATTATTTTCATTTTGAATTTGTTTTCGTCCGTAACTTGTTCGTTTGGACTCCGACCGCAAGACTTTAAATATGAAAGTTGCTCAGAATTTCACCACGAACGCAATAGTGCAAGTTTCATGGTCAAATTACATCGTTTGCATAAATTCCATTTTAGGAGCCAAACTAACTAACTAACTAACTAAATAACTAACGCCAAATTACAGGGTGTTACAACAGTCCTACCCCTTACTAGATAGTACCGAATATGTCACAACCCCGGTTGCTTTGCAACCTTTTCTCGAGAGCTCTCATGTATAACTAAATGCATACACACACACACACCTATACATACATACATACATACATACATACATACATACATACATACATATATATATATATTATCTAGAAGGGTGATGACATACCCTAATGGTAGCGAACCACATAGCCCTGACGCATATCTCATATTTTAGTCATTCCTTGTTATTAAGGCTAGAGGCTACGTTTTACCTTTTTTTTAGAAAATCCACTTGGAATGCTAACACTGCTCTCCCAGCAACAATATAATGCCAGCATTCATCCATACAAGTTATTGAGGATATGAACAAACCAATGCACTACTTCTACTACATCTTTTTTGGAATCACCCTCAGGATTAGTAGCAAGTAGCCCTTGCACTTCAAAGAACTCCTTCTTTGATTCCATCATCTTCAAGATTTCTTTAGTTCGAAGGCTTATGCCGGTTCGAAGTGGTTTTCGGATAATATATCTGATCCCAGTTTTTCCGAATCGACAACAATAGTTTTAAAAATTGGCCAAGATTTGATAGCTAGTTATTTACTATCTAATAACAAGCAATTCAACCAATGATTTAACCAAGCATGGTTAAGCACTAAGCGACCACTAAGCCTCTTTATTTAATCCTTTCATTAATTAAAATCACTTTGTAAATACTTGTATAAAAATACTTTTACAAAGATATATTCACAAACCCTTCTCTACTCTTTTCAATACTTGAAAAATATTGATATACTTATCTCAATTGTATAAGTATACTCACAAAACATTTCACTTTCAAACTTAGAAAAACTTTCCAATATGCTTATATCAATAGAAAAAGTATATTAACAAAACACTACATTTTCAATACTTGGAAAATATACTCATAAACTTATCTCAATGGTAAATGTATATCCACAAATCTTAAGAAAGATTTCATTTCCAAACCCATATTAATCGGGTTAAACAAATGTCATTTAAAACATTAATAACAATAAACCCAAACACTTTCCTTTTGGTGTTAATTATGAAAACAACATTTTTCATGCCACCGTAATTTAAAATGATCATTGATGGAAACCAGGTCTCGATCTTTTTATAAATCCTTTTTTATAAAATGCCTTTATAAAACTCCTTACATTTACAAACTCCTTTATAAAATATTACTTATTAATTGTAAAATCCTCTTTATAAATATCTAAACATAATTATAAACCTCCTTTTACAAATCTCCAAATTTATTTAATAAACTCCTTTATAAAAAATTCTTTATTCAATTTAGAAAGCTCTTTTATAAAATATCATTTATAAACTCATTTTATAAATCCCCTAATTTATTTGCAACTCTTTTTATAAAACTCAAAATTCATTTACGAAATTCATTTTATAAATTTCTAAATATAATTACAAAACTCCTTTTATAAAACAAAACTCCAAATATAAAACAAACTCCAGATATAACTATAAAATTCATATACTTTCCATAACACTATCAATTCGTATATTACAATAAATTCACAATTGTGATTTATTACTCCAATTTATCAAAATGATAATATTTTCCTTTTTATAAAATACAATTATAAATCTATTCCTTTATTTATAAAATACCGCTTATAAATCTCTCTTTAACTTATAAAATACCATTTATAAATTTATTCTTTTATTACAACATTTTATATAAAATGCTTCACAAATATTTATTCCAAAATATTTCTATCTTCCTTTGAAAACAAAAACCACTTTAAAATAAAAGATAACCCCTTTTATTTTCTATAAAATAAACATTCATTACTATAATAACTTTTCTATAAAGATAAATACTTTCCAAAATAATTTTAAATCATTTACATATATGAGAAAAGAATAATATAAGAAGTTGAAGTAAAATAGGGAAGTACAAAAACTATTTTTAAATAACATATCATAGAAAAACCAAAAAGGTCGGATTAAAAATATATTTCCAAATCGAAACAATTTCCAAACCAGACAATAATTTTTATAGTATTTCAAAATACTATAATGAGGCCAATAGTTACTATAGCACTTAACTAATTTTATTACTACCTTTTACACTAAAATGGTTCAACTTTTAACATAAGTCGGCATCACATCTAATATGGCCAATCAATCAAATTTTAGCATTTAACCATCTATATAACATGTATATAACTGAAAAGAAAATCAATAGGTATATAACTGGAATTAAAAATCATAATGATGAGAAATTTGGATATCTCTACAAAATTCCCTATATTTCATTTTAAATGTCATTTGCTTTTCAAAAAAGGATATTTTACCAAACCAACCAATAATTCATCCAAACACGTAAACAATAATTTTATCTACTATATATCATATTGATTATCCAAAAGGTGAGTTTAACTCATCGAAATTCCAACAGACGCTTAGGCGTTCCAGTTTAAACTAAAATCAAACGATCCAACTAGCTCCAAATTTGACAAAACTAGTTCCATCCAGTAGCTATCGTCATTATAAGTGCAATGCAAAAGACGTGTCGACTGGACCTCGTGTGGGAGAGATATCGATTTCATAAGTTATTGATTTTTAAAATTATAATTAACTCCACTAATTACAAATTAAATTACTTAATTACCCAATAATATCTCTTCCCTCCCAATTCAATCTCGTGCGCACTGTGCACCCTGAACCCTCCATTATCATTCCTAACATCACCGATTCCTCCTCCCACACTCCATGAAACAACATGTAACGACCTATCTTTTCAACCCTTAGAAATTGACACTTATACTTCCACGGTATTCACGTGCCAAATATCCTAGTGCCGGATAGACAGATTGTTGGGGTGAAAGAAAGAAAAGAAAGAACATAATCTCACATCATGATGAGATAAATATATAATACACACAAGATCTTTACAAAAAGAAATCATCTTATTTATACATACATAACACAAATCAGAGCACACTATCTTATTTCAACCTGGACGGTTATAACTGCCCGTCCTTAAAATTGCTGATGGATACTTACAGACATTAAGAACAAAAAACTGAGGAAAATATAAGATACGTGAATACATCTTGGAGAATTCAACTCGTCTCCTGAACACTCCAAAGTATCCAGCTAAATCTGAAAAATATGCTTGAGCTAACCCGAGCACTATTGGAATACAACGCCCGAGTCAGTCTCGTGAACCAGTGTAAGAAACTCAAATCACAAGGAATTTTATTTGTTATAACTTGTAAAATCCTTTAAAATCAAAGGTGTCTTGTAAGACCATGCCGCACATAAACATGGATGGGTTTTTACCTTACGATAACCAATACATTTATTCCAAAAAATTCAGTGATATTATAATAATGTCTAAGGGTGAAAATATTAATAATCAAATACCCGTGATGCTCATGAGTGTACATCACAATAATACTAGGTATATAATCAAAAATCGATAAGACACGTTTGCTAATTGTATAGGATTTCCACGGAGGTGTTCTCGGTACTTTGAGAAACGGTCCTCCTGCACAAGGATCAGAGATATCCTTTCGAAAGCAACATACATCCCTAGTGATGTACCATAGGAAATACATAGCTGGTCTCGCTAAGACTGAGTGCAGCGCTCCATGCATGCATAACAATTGTAGGTAACTCTAGGTGGAGATGACTGCACCCTATGGATTTGCCAACCCTACTGGCCATGTCTCTTATCTCTAATTTAGTCATTATCGCTGATGAGGCTATGTCCGATGTTCCAGCTCACGCACTGCCATCAACATAGATCATGGAATCCCACATGGATTCTCATACCCCCAATGGGTCTCGGAATCACTCATGGATCCTACATCTCAAATAGATCTCGGAATCACACACGAATTCCCACACCCCAACGGGTCATGGAACCACATATGGATTCCAACATCTCAATAGATCTTGAAACTCCACCATAAAACCGTATATTGTTTTTGGAGTCATTACCATATGAGTCATCTCTTACGAGTACACTCCCTCACATACCAGGTGCCCATAAACCAATTATCGATTTTTCGGAAAGCTCAATACCGATTCTTTAGGAAATAGTCAGACAATACATAAGAGCGGGGATCACCACTTAACCGTTTAAGTGGATGGATCTCCTCATCATTTGTCCTAGAAAAACAAAATGAGTTTATGCATACAGTATAACACCACCGACGGTAACTGTACCATATAATCCCTGTGTTTCTCCTAGATATTTCTAGAGTTAAAATCCTTTTGTGATAAGTATGGAATATTTCTGTACCACCAAAATTAACAAGGATTACAAATTTAGGCCAGGATTTGATAGTCGGTTATTTACTATCAAATAAACAAACATTCCAAACAGTTGTTACAATTTCCATGCCAACCACTAAGCCCCTTAGACTAATCTATAACAATCCGAAAATTTTAACGAATGTAATTAACTACAATTTTTCATGAAAATAAACAATAAAAATTTTGTTATGAAAATTTGATATTTGGAATACGTCTATTTAAAAATAGCAAGTGGCAGATTTTTATCAAAAAATATGTAAGTTTGTTCTGCTGTATAATTTCAGTTTAAAATTTAAATCAGTTAAATTGGATGAAAATTAAATATTTTTGAAATCCAAATATTTATATAAGAAGATTGTAAAACATTTTCTGAGTGAGACGTCATAATTCATTTCGCTGAATTCGGGCTGCTCTAGCCCCGTTTATCTTATTTTCAGCGGTTTAGCAGCATTTCCGGTAGCGAATATCGAGTTTTGATTGGTGGGTCGTGTCACTCATATCTATGTACCATCTTGTTCTTCTCATCGCGCTGATCTCCGTAGTATATTTATTTGTGCATTTCGGCGTCCGGTACGCGACAAAATCTGCGAAACGGTTAGTCGTATCGGTACCCATGTTGAGTCTCTAGAGTGTTCTGTGACCTTTCATTTGTCCACCGGTTGAAAACAAATAGACGCTAACTTTTAATATTCCCAGAATTTAATATTTGATTGTCACTATTCCCCATGGTTTCAATATTATTCTGGTTTGTTCTCTTCCTTCCCTTCCATTTTCATTCTTCGTTCTACCACTCTATATAAAATATATATATATATATATATATATAATATGTTTGCATTCATTTTTGCCCGAGAACTGTTCGTACCTACCTTCCTTCTTCTTTTCCGAAACCCTTCTCCCTTGCTCGACCATTCTCCGCTTTCCCTGACCATCAGCCATGCGACCTCATCCATCAACCGACCGCCTCCACTCTCCGCCCCTTCGTTATCCGCCGCCCCTCTCCACTCGCCAACTCATCTTCCCTCCGACACAGCAGCACCACCGAGCAAGCCGCCATCACCTTCCTCTGCCGCGACAGCCATTCCACTCCAGCACGCAACTCCACTTCCCACAAAACCCGCCACCACAGTCGAGCACCCAAAGCCTCCACTAGTCTTTCCCACAGTCCCTCCTCGTGACAACAGCCTCCAACCAAACCCCAATCCTCTCCAACCTTGCTTGTTTCGCCACCTTCCCACTGTGCCGAACCAAGACCTGCCTCCAACCCCCTCCGCATCGCCTCGGCAGCGAACTCACACAACCCAGCCTCACAGCCTGCCTTCCACTGTCCCTTGCCAAACTCACCTCTCCTTCCAGCTTCGCACAACCAACCCACCAGCAGCCGTCCAGGCCTTGCTTCCCACAATTGCAATCAGCCTCTTCCCTTGGCGAGCAACCAAGTTCCAAACCCTAAGCCTTCTCTTCTTTTAATATATATATATATAGTATATATATTTTGTTTTCTTTGAACTCGAGTCCACATTGATTTGCTGTGGAATTTTCATTTGAATTGGTAGCGCTTATAGAAGCTCGAGATTTCGATTTGTAGCTTGTTGTGTTGTCTATTTTCTCTAGCTTCGAAAGGTGACCGATCACTCACGATTGACATTCTTATGTTTAGTAAATTGATTTCACATGAAATGACGATTTAAATATGTTATTAGATTTGAATTATTAGTAATTAAATTGTTAAGTATGATATATTATTGTTTAAAAATTGCTTACCTATGTTAATTGACATATGACACTAATTGACATGTTGTATATATTATATTTTAAATTGTTAGATATGATCCATGCTTGTAATTGATATGTTATGCTATTTTATATTATTATTGTATTGTTCTCACTCTACAAGTTCCTTGTTAATTTAGGAAATCCCTATGGGTTGAAATGATACATACCCGAACGATCTTATAGATCAGGGAAAATCGTTATGGGTTGAAATGATAAACCTAAGCGATTTTATTGATTTTTGAATTTTGGGATTGCAGGTTGAAATGATATATACCCAAAAATATTAAATTATTACGGATTGAAATGATAAATATTTGTATCACTTGACCATAGGATAGAAAATTATATACGGACACCGTTGGTCTATTTTTAAATAATTTCTAAATTTTTGAGAAAAAAATATATGTGTGTTGATTTTAAAATAGGTATAAAGGTTTTATTACTTAATTTTTAATATGTGTAAAATCTAGATTTTTAAATTATATGTTTGGAAATTTTAAATTTATAAGTTAAGTTTTGAAAAATACAAATTTTAAGATTGTACTTATAATTTTTTAATATATAAAATAAGGTTTAATATAAAATATATTTATTAAATAAGATTTAATTTAATAAAACTTAATATAATAAAATTTAATAAAAGTTAATTTAACTAATATATATATATATATATATATAATATGTTTTAAACTATTTATTTCGAATTTATGATAATATTTTAAAGATAGATTTTGTAATAAATTTAATAAAATAAAGGTTGGAAAGATAAATTAAGTTGACTTGTAATTTGATTGGTTTAAGAATTGAATTTAAATAGGAATTGATTTGAACTTTGATTTTAAGATTTTAAAGATATGATTTTATAACTTGATAACTTGATTTTGATTAAAGGTGATTAAATGATATTTTCAAATTTAAATAAATTGAAATTGAATATTTAATTTTGATTTAAATTTGTAATTTGAGATTTTATTTAAATGTTTATAAAAGGTGATTAAATGAATATTTTCAAATTAAATATAATTGAAGTTGGATATTTAATATTTTATTTTGATTTAAATGTTTATAAATTGATTTTATAAAATGGCCACGGTGCGAAATAAGCATTTAGTTGTTAAAGAGACCGAGATCGAATACTGTCATACTCTCGGCCAAAACCGAAACCCACTTTAACAACAGTGTATGTGGTGGAGAATCCAGAACGAAGTAGGAAGATTTGGCGAACAATTCTGTATGAGGTATGAACGCAGCCCTGACCTCGCAGGTCAGCTTGATATGACTAAAACGGGAGCTATACCTAGGCCAAGTGAGGTCGCACCTTCAATCGAGCATGCTTCTTCGAAACCATATCTATTACTTTTTGATTTGATTGGGTGTACCTTTGATTATGGGAGTGTGTCTCAAGGTGGGCGGTAGTAACTGCTATGCGTTACCACCAGCTCGGTTCTACAAAACGGTAGTATTCTACCCTAGGCATTGCTTCGCATGCCTTGTCATATGCCTTATCGAGCCCATTACGACTTTGGTTTGTATCGTACCTATGGAGTGCTCACTGAGTATCCCACCAGTTTGGTGGAGCTTACAGTATCTGTATAGACTACGATATTTATATAAAAATGTGTTAAGGGGGATATGGGTAACGCCTTAACGCTATTTTAATATTTTACTTTAATGTAGATAATATCTATATAGCGTATTGTATTATGTATGTAGATATTTTGATGGATCCTTACGGGATTCCCAACATCCTTTAAGTTATATTGCATTTCACTTGGACATTTCACTTGAGTTGATTTACTTGCACAAGAATGTTAATCCTAACTCGAGTGTTTTGTGTTTGCTTTATGCTCGAGTCAGCCTGAGTGACACAACATTTGAGACTCAACTTTGGAGCTTGGAGCTTTGCTTGGAGATCTAACTTTTATCAATTCAGCTTTCGGTTATTTCTAGTTGTATATGTTCAGTCTTGTCATTTGCTTATGTATTAGAGACTTCTTTGTACTTGGGATTTCTGTTGTATTTTGTTTTAGACTCTGATGTTCTGTAGTAGCTTCATGAACTACTATTTATCTGTTCTGCTGCGTATTGTAGTATTACTCTGTGTGTGTGATTCTGTGATTGATTTATTTACTGTATATGCTCAGTTTTTCCAAATATAAATTAACAATCTGTTGTTTTGAGCAATTCAAGTGTGACATGTGTGGATTATTGTCGATTTTAATGGTTTGAAATGATGGGTCGTTACATAATCTTTCATTAACTTAAAATCACCTTTCGAATATTTATTAGAATATTCATATACTTATCTCTGGTATAAGTATATTCACAAAACTCTTCACTTTCAAACTTAGAAAGCTTTCCCACATACTTATAAAATAATATAAGTATATTCACATAATATTTAAGAAAGATTTCTTATTCCAAAATAATATTAAAATAATCAAACCTAAATGTTGTTTAAAACGGAGATAATGATAACCCCAAACACTATTGCTCCGATGTTAAGTGTAGAACGAATGTCCCATATCATCATAATTAAGGAGATTAGTTAAGGGAAATCCAATCTCAATTTCCTTTATAAATTTCTTCAAGAAATATTTTTGAATAAACCTCTTTCATTTATAAAATCTCATTTATTTAAATTCCAAATTCTTTTATAAAACACTTTATAAATCTCTAAATTTATTTATAAAAACCTTGTTAAAAAATTTCAAACCATTTATAAAACTTCTTTCCAAATATCCGAAATCATTTATAAAACTTCTTTTACAAACTTTCCTTATTTAAAACAAAACTTATTGAATAAACTTTTTAAGTCAGTAAAGTTCCACTGATAAACAATAAGTTATTTAAAATAACTTTAAATAACAAGTTATTATTAACACCCTTATATTTAATTATCTTTAAATCTCATTCAAAATAATAACTTTAAAATCTCATTAATAATATATTAACTTAATTTTAAGCACTATTATTGTATCAATAAGTTAACTTCGAAACAATATAACTATAATAATTAATTAACTTTAAAACAGTACCGATATAATAATCAATTAACTTTTAAATAATGTTAATATGATAATTAATTAACCTATAAATATAATTAAATAACTTAAATCAATTAAATTAAATAACTTTAATTAAAAATTAAAGTACAGTTAAATCACTTCGAATAAATAATTAAAATATAGTTAAAACATTTTAAAACAATAACTAAATAACTTTAAAATAATAATTAAATATTCTTAAACAATTTTAAGAAATAAATTTTAAGGATCATATTAATAAAATAATTAACTTTAAATCATTACTAAAAACAATTATTATTTATCTTTAAAACATTATTAGTCAATAGTTATTGCCTTTTAAATCTTATAAGTAAATAATAATTATCTTTAAAACCTTATAATAGATAATAATTATTCTTAAAATAACTTCCAAATCAATAACTTTTCAAATTTGAAAGAGGCCTAATGATCAGAATGGTACTTAAACAAGCTACCACATCATTCAATTTAACTTTCCAAGTTAATAACTGATATTTACATAATCAACGACTATGTAAATAAATTGAACACTTAATCATCATTCTTTTAACATCATCATTGTTTTAACATATCACTTATTCAAAGTGGCATATCGATTAACAATATAAAATCAGATGTCCAAATCTATAAAATAGCAGAATGTGGATTTATTCTTTTAGTTAAATGCCATATAAATTTAATTAGCGGAACAGTGTTTTATTCCACTAAACAAGTGTTTAGATTACCATATTCAATTCATTTTAGCAGTACAGTGTTTATTTGGCCAAAAAAAATTCATCAATTAAGATATAAAATTTAATGACGTTATTATTTGAAATAACGTAATTAAATTCGGTCTGTTTCAATATATCCTAATTTTATACATTGTAAAAGCCATAGACAAGTTACATTACAACGTTGTACTTGTCTATACGAGTACGATGTAAAAATCCGTTTGTCAAACAGATTATATATGGGCAAGTTATAACCTTTTATATTTTAACACACTTTTATAAAATTAAATAACATTAATTATAAGATTTCTCACCCATGCACATGGGCCCAAGCCCAAACAACTTCAACCTACAAGCTCCAAAACACGAAATGCACGACATCTTCTTCCCCAATTGCTTAAACGAAACCTAATACCCATACTCGTGCATGTCATGCACGTGCACAATGCGACCATGTCTCCGATCATCCATCTCCGGCCACCCGCATACGCAACTCCTTGAGCTCATCACGTGACCACCCACTACCTTGCCTCTAACCCCCCAAACCAGAATCCGAGAATGCGACTCGAGAATAAGCTACATACAATCTACCAGGTCATGACCGATAAACTACCTTCCACCACCACCACGCACCACCTGAGCAAGTGCCACTCGACCATAGGCTCTATCACCCGCCGCAACTCCTAAACCCGCCCGAATCAAAACGATCACCCCCCATCACCAGAAAATTCACATGACCGAGCACCTTAAACCAATGGCCTTAAACCCCTAGTTCGATAAATTCCCCTCAACACAGACCACTAGATTGAATTTTGCCATGGTCATCACCTCCGCCCCGTCCCAAGGCTCCTCCTCGATACCTCTGATGCTCTCCTCGACAATCGGTTTGCCGAAAATTAATTTTTGAATGAGTTCCGTTCATCTCCTATTCCACGACAAATCAAGTTACTAAAAATCATGTGAACTCTTCTAAAAATCCCCAATTGTCACTATGAACCTATCTATACCCTCCATTCATCAATCTATGATTGCCGAAATCGATCATTTTCTTGACCACCTATTGTTACTCACAAAAATCTCCCAAATCAGTCAAAGAAAACCCAAGAGACTATTTTTAAAATAAACTAGTGGTCATAACAAACATTTTTTATGTTGGGACATTTTGTTGAAAATGAATAGATAAGGAAGAATTGATTTTTGAAATTCAAAGAGGAGAGTTTATTTCAATGTCAGGAAAACAAATAAAGAAGGAGATCAAAGCTTCCTGAGTACATGTATATATATACACCAGAGTCATATCAAAATTAACTGTTGATGGCAAGAGACTGGGGCAAGGAAGCAAGGTGGCTGCTATTGGTGAAAGAGAACAAGAGCAAGGGAGACAGTGGTAGAAGGTTGGGAAAAAGGGAAAACAAAAGTTGGTTGTTGTGTACTTGGGTATATTGATTTTGAGTTTTGAATAGAAAAGATTGTGGTACCCCATCACACCATATCACGTTCGCGTACGAGCTGCAAACGATAGAAAACAAAATGCTATTGTGCACAACAACATGACATGATCACAAAACAAGAATAAAACACAGCGGCAAACAAGTTCTGTTAAATTTCGAAAATGCCAACATTCGACGTAAAATATGACAAATGGAAATTTAAATATTTCCCAAATTAAAAATTATGGAAAAATTCTATAAATTAAATTAAAAATACGTCATCAAAAATCGAACAATTATTTGAATCATAGATTTTATTATAAAAACCCCAAATCAAATTTTAAAACTATTAAATATTCCAAAAATCAAAGTAATAAAATTCCAGGTCGTTACACAATACGTAACCACCACCATTGATCTTCTCCTCTCCAGTACTTCGTCGTCGACCCCTTGTCTTCACGCTTGAACCATCCCTTGCCACTGCGACCAGGACGAACTCCTTATGCCGAGAAATTGTCATGTTCCACAAAAGACCATCGGACCACCCCATTTTTCCACCATCGACTCCCCTTCACCTGCTAAACACAAATCCCCCAATACCTCGGCCTGAATCACCTTACAATGACTAAAAATTGAAGCCCTAATTTTCCTATACCATGCCCATACTACCGCCTTTCCCAAATTGCAACCGAGTTTCACCAAAAATTCATAAGGCTTGTAGATCTCATCCTTATGCTCAAAAATCTAAGCTTTGTATTTTTTAGTTAAAAATTAGTTTGATTTGAATTTTTTATGTTTAAAACTTGATTTTTCCTTTACTATAAATGAGAAAATAAGAGAGAGAGGGAGAAAAAGTAATGCATTGAATATTCCAGTGTGTTGAATTGTTTTAAGGTTTTGTTTTAGTTTATATTGTAATTTCCTGAATCTCGCCACGTAAAATTTTGTTGCGTACAAACCACGAACGACAAAACAAAAATACTATCGCGCACAAAAGTGTGACATGATCTTAAACAATAATAATATACATAGGTTACCTTATTCTGAAAAATCACAGTAATGCTATCCTTTGCCGAAAAATTATCAAATGATAATTTTAAATATTTTTTGAACTAAAAATTATGGAAAAATCAAATAAATTAAATTAAAAATACATCAATAAAAATCAAGTCGTTATATTTAAATTTTATTTTCTTATTATTTATTAAATATGAACCAAATCTGAATATTTAAATAAATTAAATATTCCCATTTGAAACGTTAGAAATTCCAGATCGTCACATGTACGATATGAAATTAATTCTAATTAAAATAGTTCAAAAGTTTACTACTATATTTTACATAGAACCCCTTTTGAAGCTATGAGTTAAATATGCATATACACACACATAAATATTATTACACACACACACACACGTACATACATACACACATACAAACCAAAACAAAATTTGAAGTAAAACAAAGTAAAAATTATATCCAAATAGTTTATGAATTAGAATATATACCTTTTAAATAAAGATCTCGTACTAGCCTAGATTCATTTATTAAAATAAGAAACAAATCAATAGATCAATGTTTCCTTTTTTTAATTAGCAAACTTTGTATTAAAATAATTTAGACATAAGACAATTAGGTCTTCATATTATGTTATCAATTATAATTAATTAAATTGTTTCAAAGTTTTATTCACATAAAAACTTATATGGAAATATACAAATATAAATCTTGTACTATGGAAACCGACTTATTAACAAGATTGTTCCAAATTTTATTTTATTTAAACAATAATAATTTACGACATAGTCATATACAAATTCAGGATAATAAGGTCTAGATATAAGTTAAATATATAAGATGTATAAACATACATAACAAAGATGAATAAAATTATTGTTGTTCATAACATACAAATAATAAAGAGCATAACATAGGGTTTTTCAATTAAATCAATATGATAAGAATATACAGTTGATTCAAAAAGGAATAATTGAGATATTTATGTCATAATCCAAATTCAC
This sequence comes from Allium fistulosum, assembly GCA_030737815.1. NCBI lineage: Eukaryota > Viridiplantae > Streptophyta > Magnoliopsida > Asparagales > Amaryllidaceae > Allium > Allium fistulosum. The sequence continues at coordinate 848,197,453 of CM060903.1, forward strand.
ATATATGAACATAAGGGAGAGATAGAGAATTAAAGAGATGTACACAAAATTAAATGATGTATGAGAAATGTATAGGATTACCTTAAGATGAAGCCAAGAGAAACACCTTGAATGATAGAATAAATCCAAGATCCAATAGACAATCTCTAGATTTGCAGCGATCAAGAGACAACTACCTATTTCTTTTTAATTTTTTTTGAACAAGTTTTAGAATTTTGGAGCTTTTGGCGCTATTAGAATTTAGCCCCTTATGTTTCTGTTCGGAGAGGAAAAAATGACAGAGCAATATCTAATTAAAGGAGGAAATAAATGTGTAATTAAGATATGGTCTTTCTCTCTCCTTTAATTAAGATTTCCTTTTCATTTCAAATTCAGGAAACCCTCCCCTTCTCTACATTATGGCGGACCATCATTTGTGGGCTTTGGGTCCAAAAAAATTTCAAAATCCAATTGGGTTAACTCTATTTAAATCCAATTTAAATTTCCTTTCAATAAAAAAATATCGTATACCGATACGCACGTTTATAACTTTTATATATGCACATTATTAAATACCAATGGTAATCAAACAGATCAAATAACAATATTTTTAACAATTAATATTTCACAAATATTAAGTAATTTAATTTATTTATAACCCTTTTTAGTATTTATTCTACTTAAATCAAATTTAAACATTCTACCGATATCGTATATTGATATGAGGGATTAAAAATTTTATATCTGCACTTTACTAAATATTAATGGAATTAAAATAAATTAAATAAAATTATATATTTAATATTCCATAAATATTAATTAATTTAATAAATTTTCAATAATTAAAAACCAATTAAATCATATGGTTCGTTCGGAATATTCATCATTTCGGTTGTGTGACCCAAAGATTTAAATTCGGTCATCGATTAATATTAAACAATTAAATATTAATGTGCACACGTCACATTAGCTAGTGGTGTAACATTTTGGCGGATTTTGTCGCTTACATATCTTTTGATAAAATTCAATTTTACATATTATAAGCGTTACCCATTAGTGAAAATTATTTACACCAATTCTCTTCATCGAAAAATATCACTTTGGACTTATGGAATTATGTAATGGTCAAAATTCCAATATCGTCCATATTCAACACTTTAGTCCAAACACAAATTCGTTGGTTCAATAATAATTATTATTAGTTGAACTACTTTAGCTAGAGATTTTGACCTTGAGTTGACTTCAGTTGACCGTGATACTAATCCTATATAACCAAGTAGACGAATCCTCTCTTGAATAGTGTTTCACTTCTAATACTTCTACTCGACCCATTCCATGGACTCCGTGCCATAATTTGATTATAATCAAAGCGGAGCTTTCATATTGAAGATAAAAAATATTCTCAAATCAAGAGAACTATGTAAATTAGTCATATCAATATTTTCTGTTTGACCTTAGTTGTATCGACCAACAGAAAACTATCGAGTGAGTCATTCCATAGTTATCCAATAACTATCAATATGTAACCCCTTGGTGCGTCTAGTAAATATGAGTAATACACTATCTAAATTTTGAAGAGCGTTACATACTCTAGGCTCAACGGTGCATCGATATTTAGTCGCGACGCATCTTGACTAGGAATATTTAAAATGATGTGTTTACTACACTGTGATACAATATTCATGATTACAACTATTTGTAATTACTATAAAAAACATGCCATTTATGGATTTTATGTTAAATATATTTTAATTAAGCATTTAATTATTTATAACACATTATAAAAAATACCTTTAGTACGAACGAGAATTGATTACAGAGTTAATGATTCATAATAAATTATAGAATTGCCCCTAAGGCATACTTCTAACTGTATCAATCTCCCACTTGCACTTAAGGCCAATTATGGAATCTCAATCCAATCCCTTCGTTCAGCTTTTCGTGAGCCAACCGAGCTAGGTCGTTAGTGAATGGATCTGCTATGTTATCCTTGGTATCTACTCTTTGTATCACGACCTCTTTCTTCTCAACAAATTCTCCAATAGGTGGAACATCCAAAGAATATGCCATGACTTCTTGTGTGCTGTGGGCTCCTTTACAATCTATATTGTCGCATTGTTATCATAGAACAATGCCATTTGATTCTTAGTATTGATAATCACTCTGAGCTCATTTAAAAACTTATGCATCCAAACTGCCGCTTTAGCTGCTTCATTGAGGGCGATGTACTTGGCTTCCATCGTCGAACAACTACTATTTCTTGTTTGGAACATTTCCAACAGACGGCTCCACCATTAAGCGTAAAGACATAACCAGAAACCAATTTACTACCATTAACGTCACTTTGAAAGCTCGAATCCATATACCTTTTCATAAGGAGGTCTTCATTTTCGTGTATGAGGAATTAGTCCTAAGTATTTCTTAAATACATTAGTATACATTTTACAACCATCCAATGCTTTTCTTCAGGATTAGATTGGTATCAGCTTACGCATCCTAATGTGCATGCCACATTGGTCTAGTACATAGTATAGCGTACATCATGGATCATATGGCTGAAACATAGGGGATTTTCTTTATACGCTTTCTCTCTCTTCATCAGTATGACGAGCATCCTTCTTAGAAAGGATGATTCCAGACTGCATCGGAACATTTCAATACTTGGAATTCTCCATACAGAACCTCTTCGGTATGGTATCTGTGTACAGGGTTTGGGACAATCCTAATAGCCTCTTATATCTATCAATATAGATCTTTATACCTAGTATATAAACTGCTTCTCCCAAATCCTTTATAGAGAAGTTCTTGGAAAGCGAAGCTTTCACTGATTGCAATAATGAAATGTCATTGCCAATCAATAGAGGATCATCGACATATAGCACTAAAAATACGATAGCGTTGCATTGTTCCTTTTTGTATACGCACGCTTCCTTTGCGTTTTGGACAAATATCAAACTATTTGATTACCTTATATAAACACTTGTTCCAACTTCTTGAAGCTTGTTTAAGTCCATAAATGGACTTTAACAACTTACAAGCCTTGCCCTCCGTCCCATTGACCACAAAGCGCTCGGATCGTGACATATAGATGGTTTCTTTTAAATCACTATCTATAAATGTTGTCTTTACATCCATTTGTCATATTTCGTAGTTATAGAATGCAACAATTGCTAGCATAATCCGAATGGAGTTAAGCATGACTACTAGCAAAAAAGTCTCATCATAATCAACAATTTGAATTTGACGAAATCCTTTTGCAACTAACTTAGCCTTATAAGTCTCTACTTGTCCATCTACATTTAGCTATTTCGTAAAGATCCATTTGTAGCCGATGGGTTTTATCCTTTCGGGTATATCCGAAAAAGTCCATACTTTGTTTTCAAACATGGAATCCATCTCGGATTTCATTGCTCCAAGCCAGAGTGCAGAGTCTTTACTATATAATGCTTGTTAAAAAGATAGAGGGGTGTCATCATCTAAGACACAATCACCTTTCTTGCCATCCATGAAAAACTATAGTACATTTCCGATGCGCGAGATTTCCTACTTGACCTACTAATAGGTTATGTATTTTCGTATATGGGTGAACTTGATTCTCTCACTGGTTCGACCTCGGTGTTAATTCTTGGATCTCATCCAGTCAACAACTTCGTTGTTAATTTCCCTTGACATATTTTCCAAAAATATAATGTGCCAAGAAACAATAAACTTTTGTCCTCGGTATTGTAGAATATATATCTCATTGAATTTTTGGGATACCTATAAATTTACATGGTATCGATCTTGCTTCTAGTTTATTTGGACCAATGTTCTTAACGTAGGTCGAAAACCCCACACCTTCAAATACTTGAGTTGGGCTTTCTCACCATACCACATCTCATATGGTGTTTTAAGCACAGATTTATTGAGCAAAAAGTTCAATATATGCACTGTGGTTTTAAGGCATATACCCAATAAAACAGAGGTAACTCAGCTTTACTTATCATAGAACGAACCATATCTAATGGATCGATTCCTTTTCTCTGACACACCGTTGTGTTATGAAGTATAGGGTGGAGTAACCTAGAGATAATTCCATTATTTTTTAAGTATCATTGCAGTTCATGTCCAACGTACTCACCTCCTCGATCAAATCAATGAATTTTAATCTTACAGTTCATTTGGTTTTCTAATACATTCTTATACTCAACAAATTTCTCATAGATATTGGATTCGTTCTTCTTAAGATACACATATCCTTGTCTCAATAAATCATCAATAAAGGTACGTAAGAATTGTTATCCTTGGTGATTATAGCATTAGGTCATATACATCACTATGTACTAACCTTAAGAGTTCATGAACTCTTTCATTGCTCCCATTGAAGGATTGCTTGGTCATTTTACCTTTGAGATATGACTTACACATATCAAATGATTCAGAATCAAGTGATGGGATAAAAACGTCAGTTTTCAGTTTTTGTAGTCGTTTCTCACTAATATGACCTAGCCTACAATGCCAAAGACAATTATAATTTACACTGTTAGAAGAACTATTCACTACACATATATAATCAGTATTGATCACACAAATGCCATTTTCAAGAACCTCATCGTAGACTTTATTTCCATTCAAACAAATGTTCATAACATTATTTGAACAATGAATGCATATCCAGTCTCAAACAATCTAGAAACATACACAATTCCACAAAAAAATCTTTTACAAAATAGTAATTATTTAATATCAATACTACTCCACCAGACAAGCATAAATTATAATCTCCTACTGCTATTGCATCTATGATAGACCGGTCCGCAACTTGGAACCTCATCTCTTCTTTTGCCATAGAGCGCCAGTTCCTAAGCCCCTTTAACGATTTATATATATGAGTTCCATATCTAGTATCTAAAACCAAGGACATTTTATTGATTACAAAAATATTTTGAATCATAAATGTACTTGACGAAGCTACAAAACCGTTCTGCTTTATTTCTCTAACAATCTTTAGGTAATTAGGACAATTCCTTTTCCAGTGACCTTTCTTGTGGCAGCGATGACATTCACCCTTGTCATCAGTCTCCTTACTTTTTTTTATTCTTCTTACCTTCTCTTTCTCATTTCTTTGAACCTTTCGAAGATGATGCACCACCCTTTACAGGAAGCGCAACCCCTTGATCCTTGGATGTACACTTGGCCAACCTCAACATATTTAGGAGCTCCACGAGATTCACATTCAACTAGGTCATATTATAATTTAGTATGAACGGTTCATACCGAGGTGTTAGAGAAACAAGGTTCAAATCAACTTGCAGTTCATTACTTATCTATACATCCAATTGTGAAAGCATATCAATATAGCCCTTTATCATCCGTACGTAATCGTTAGCTTTAGTCCATTAGTCATTTTGGTATTGAACGGCTTCTTTTCCACTGTTCGCATAATAGAGCCATGAGACCATCAAATATTTCATGGACAGATATGTTCTCGTGCTTCCTATGTAATGGTTTATCTATCGTAAACAACATGAAAACTTAGGCGATCTCTAGGTCTGAAACCCATTTTTTATAAGAAAATCTAAGTTTAGGGTCTACATCATCAAAGGGTTTTCCTTCAGATTCACATGTAATAGACGATCAAAGATACTCATAAGTCAATACTATCTTAATTGCTCTTAGCCAATCAATGTAGTTTAATCCGATAAGCTTGTCCCTTTCAGAAAATAGTGTTAGAGTTGACATTTTCTGCAAGTTTTAATCCGTAGATTATTAGGAAAATATCATAATAGATGTTCTTATAATATTAGTAAGGTTAAAATTTATGTTTCATTTTACTAATAAGCTCCCACTAGTATTTTATGTTTCGCCAAACCCTAAGTCAAAACTTAAAAGTCTTTCGACTTCACTAATAGGTGTTAGGACCCGTTTGTCTTTGAATTCTGACCTTGAGTTTACTCAACAAGTCATAGTACCACAGACGATAGATAACTCCTTATCAGTTGTATCATATACAAACACCCCATGATTTTTACGATAATTAATTTGAATAGAAATTAATTAATAAATAATAAACAATAAAAAGTGAAATTTTTTTAAACATTAGAATTTGATCGCATAACTTAAACCATTGGATTTGTGGCGATTTTATGATGAATTTTCATATATAAACTTTTTCGATCGGAGTTCAAACTAAAAGGTTATTAACGTTTGAAATTTTAGAGTCGAAATAATTATATATTAGTTAGGAAAAAATCAATAATTAATTAACGTTAATTAGAAACAGTTAAACTTAAATGTAGCTTAAACATTAAGCAAACAAAATAGGGTATCAGAAAATGCGAACATGATATAAGTGGAAAGTAATTAACCAAGTCTAATAATGCTAAAAATTTGTCGATTTTACACTACTCAGGTCGACCTGAGTATTCCCTAGGTCGACCCATAGCGGTCGACTTAGAGCAATAGGCAGTCGCATCGCGATTTTGTAAATGGAGAATTTTGGAGCGGCCACAATGGCCCGGATTTAAATCAGTTTAATCCAGTAGTTGGCATTGATTTGAACCCCTATAAATATAAACCCAGGACTTCACTTTCAACTCATAATTTTCTAATGGGAATGGAAGCTCTGCCATTTTCTCTTCTTCTCCATGTGACTAAATTCTTAGAAATAGTTCTAGACTGCTAGTTTACACGTATACACCATTGGCGGATTGTAGAAGATGATAGAGATGGAGAAAAGGTTCAAATCAAATCGCTACAACCAAGGTGAACTGTAAATTTAGATTTGAAATTGTAACCAACCTAAATCTCTCCTTTCTAATCCAAAATTCTAATAGATATGTATGTATATGTTATATGTGAATCTAAATATGGAGTCAAAGTTGAAATACAGATAACATGATTAGATCCGGAGATTTGGGAAGGCTTAAAAAGGTGAGTGGTAAAATTACATGTTTTATAATAATATTAGATATATTTCATGGTAATCTATTTTAATTATGCCTATTTATAATCAATTTGGTTATAAATCTGTAGATGCGTAATGATTAGATATAATCCTAAGTGCATAATGTCAGATATAAATCTATAAGTGCGTAGTGATTAGATATAAATTTATTGTTTATGCGTAATGAATTTAATGAAATAGATCTAATGAAAGGGATTTTGAATTGATTATGGTATGGATTTAATGAAATTTGAAAACTCCTACATATGTCGTCCCAATAACTTGTTATGAAAATGAAAATAATGAACTGGTATTTATGCAACAGATATGAATTGAATAAATTTTAATGTATTACATAATGATTAGAATTGGTATTTATGCAACAGATATGAATTGAATAAATTTTAATGTATTATGTAATGATTAGAAATTTGTATTTATGCAATGGACATGAATTATATCAAAGAAAAACTTATTAAGATTTTAGGGGGTTTAGTGATATTTTAATTCGTTGGAATTTGGAATGTTATAGGTAGATTTCTATGTATTATCAGGTTTAAATAATTGAAAGTGTGATGTTTGAAATGACAAGGAATGCACCTTAAAGGAAAGAGATATACAAAATAGGGATAATTACCATATTTTGTATCGTCTATTTCAAGAAATAAAAAGATAGCTCCTTGTAATTACAAATACTACATGTGTATCTCCTCTTTTTAGATAAGATATGGAAATCTACTATGTTAACACTTTCATGATAGAAATATAGTTCCAATGCATTAAAATGCAATAAGCCCAAAATGTTAAGCGGTAAGATATGAATAAACTAAAAGGATCCTAAAAAGTTAAGATGTGAAATACCAATAAAATTTGGAAGTAAATGAAAAGAAAATGAAAGAGAGAGGCAAGAAGAAATAAAAGATAACATGGGAATAGAAATAGAAAATGGAAAATGGATAAAAAGAATGGGAAATGATATTATGGAATTGATAAGTGGAAAGTAGTAAATCAATTTAAAGAAAAGACGAAACAATATGAAATAAAGACCTAGGGTCAACAGTAAATTGTAAAGGCATGGTAATTAAGTAAGTATGAACGAATATACATATATATGATATATGATATATATATATAAGTAGCCTCGAATATGCATTTATGACGGGTGTGAGCTATTATAATTAATGAATACATATAAGAATGATATGAAAAATGGTCTTTAGAGGAGGTTGTAATGCAAGGTCAGTGATGTTACACATTAGAAGTCTGCCCACCATAAGGGGCCATCAGCAGTTATGTAACATTACACTGATGTGAGACATGTCCAACCATAGGACCCATGGAGAGTACACACTTGCGTATAGATGAAAGAATACCCTCAACAGAAAATTTAGTCTACTTCAAATATGTATTAGAGGGGTATTGCCTTTATTCCACTAGGAAATCTAAATAGGACGGTGAGCGGGATTGGGACACTATGCATCAAATGGTTAGGACCAAGATTATAGGTAAGGCAATCATAGGTCGAGAACATCATTGGTCCTTAGTGGTTAACGAGAAGGATAGGGTTACACCTAGCTGGTCTTCGTCTGCCTACTAGAGTGGACCACATTGGGTCATGCACCACCATAGTTGTTTGTTAGGGCAAGGCCAGTTAACCCATAAAGAAGTTCCATCAAAATGGTTAGGGTGGTCCATGAACTCGAGCCCATAATAGGAAGCGGACGAAGTAGTAAATCCCCAAAGCGAGATTATGGAAAAATGTATGAAAAGCCATCATTAGGCACTACGAAAGTCCCTAGATATGCGTAGCGATGAGACCGTGATATTATGGGAGCAAGGGATCCCGATGGGGTGCTAATAGAGATATAGTAGCGGGGATAGTATCTAGGTTTAATTGGGGACCATGGGATATATATATATATACACATAGTTATGATTCTACAGAGGGTAGATAGGAATGGATCATATGCAGATGTGGAGTTGAGACAACAAATTAAAAATGTAAACAAACATAACATGAGATAGAAGATAATCGACATAAACTAGTGTTATGTACAAAATGTATAATTTTACCAGTCACCAGAATGTTGTTCTCCCCATTACAACCTACAGGATAAATTGAAGGGCATGTACTATTGTTTAGCGTGTCCGTTGTTGACAAGGACACTTGACTTTGGAAGTGTCGAATCTTGGTCAATACATATATGACTTATTATATTTTATTATTCCATTGTGAGTTATATCTTAGTGCTCTGATATGCATTCTTTTGTTTTATTTGCAGTATATCAAACCAACGATTCATATTTTTTGGACATGGGTTTTCGATTAAAGGGAAATTCAGGACTTAGGTGTGGGTTGTTACATATATAACTCCTAACTCATGGTACCTTGTCCTAATTTCACTTTGACCTTGAGTTTGCTCAACAAATCAAAATGAAATTATTCACTCGTACCTACCATATCACGAAGGCCTAAGTATAGTATATGTACCTTGAGTTTGCTCAAAAAATACATACAGTTATCTTGCCTCGTCTATTAAATATATTAATAATACTACACACGACATTCCTAGCTTGAGTTTGCTCAAGAACTAAGGTGTATGGATGTAATTTATTATTAAATATATGGTAGAGGACAACATTATATTAAAGATTCACAATCTTCAATATATTATTTAGAGTAATATCAAAACCTATGGAATAATGTATTTCTAATGAAAATTCTCATGTTTAATTTATCGGACACATCGAGAATCACTGTGTATGTACGCTTATGTATGTATTCATTTCTTAAGTTTATTTAGGGTTTCTTTAATGTTCCATCTTTAGTTTATCCATTCATATTATAAAGTTTAAATATTATATAACTTTTATACTTTAATTGACTTATATAATAATCTTATGTATAATAATATATAAATTAAATCATATTTAATTAATTTTAATTAATTAACTCTTTAATTAATTGTTAATTATTTTGTTTAACATGTTATATTGAATATATACTGTAACCTTTATAGTAATGCACATATATCATATGTATATATATGTGTGTGTGTGTGTATTTTAATATATTAATTAACTTTTAATTAATTTATTTAATTAAACAACTTTAATTAAATTTTTATCAGCTTCGAAAATGATATTATATACATGCATGTGCACTTACATTGTCTTAAACATTTTAAGACAACATAACATATGCCACTATACATTACACATGCATATATGTACATTATTTAATTAATTTATTTCTATATATTTTCAAACATTGTGAACAAATTCATCATATTATAACTTTTAAAATATATATTTCTTATTTTAAATTTAACTTTTAAATTCAAAATTTATATTTTAATTTTTGAAACTATTTAAAAATTAACCCAAGGCCCAATTCAAATTAAGCCTTTTCTATTAAGGGCAACCTTTGGACTCATTCACTTTTCAGGCCAAGCCGGTAGTCAGGAAGAGCATGGTACTTGATTACCTAAACCCAAGCCTGGACACTACTTTTCTAGGCATCCTACTAAATTGGTAAGCTTAACTGGTTAGTCCTAACATGACTATTTAGACCGTATAGACTATTTGGCTCCGATACCATTGTTGGAATCGGGCCAGTTGGAAGCGGAATAATTGGGTAAATTTCAAAAAGTTTCCTTTTGGATCTTTATTTGGCCTATGTAGTCTAAATTTATTTAGAACTTTTCTAAATTTTCTTTTAAATAAAATGTTCATTTTATTATAATGTTTAAAACTAGTTTAACTTTAAATTGTTTATATATTATAATGGGCATAATGTTTGAACCAAAATGGCACAAGCACCCATAGATTGAGTAGAGAATAAAAAGTGAACAAAGTAAATGAAACTCGAGTAAGAAAGTACACATAGAATTTATAGTGGTTCGACTAATCTTGGCCTACGTCCACTTAATGATTTGTATTGCTTATATTCTAACTTTGAGGCAAAAGTTCTTACGGGTCGGTACAACTCCGATGGAGATTACAAGAAATTAGAATAAGGAGAGCAAGAGCCAAAAGATCCTGAAAAATGAGCCTTACCTTTCTATTTATAGAGGTAAGAAGCCTAGAATCTTGCCCAGAAGATCTCCACATAGTTTATTATGCCTTAGACTGTTTCTCCACCAAAGTAGGATACTACCTCATTAGTTTATACAGGTCGGTACGACTCCAAGGGCTTGGGTTGGTATGACTCCGTAAGATTTCTAATCCGGTCATCTTGAACTCTTCCCTTTGGCTCGTCCTGTGGTTAGCTCCTTGATTCCATAGTTGTTTGCACCAATGTTAGCTTATTTCAGAGTCCAAATGATGGAGTCGTGGAAGAAAAAAGTTGCCGATTCAAGAGATCGTGGAGATCGATAGAGAATTGCATTGGATCAATGAAACAACATTTGGTATAGGCTTTTGACACTAAGTAAGGCACGTTGGCAGAATATTGTCCCCTGGAGGAGCAATCTTGGATCGGTACCAACCCTGGGTGTTGGGTCGGTACCGATCTACCACTTTGGTGGGATCTTGCTTCTCTTGACTCGGGTTTGTTTGGCATTTTCCTTGCAATCTTGGATGCGTTTGGTTTTTGGGATTCACGGTCATTTCTTCGGACATCTTGCCTTGATAACTTCGAAGTTTGAGTCGTCAAGTTTGTCCATATACTGCTGGTCAAAAGGCGGGATAACACTCGTCTCCCAAAGCACGCCTTGTGAATGGAAGTTGTGCTTTGCTCAAGAACAAATGTTGGTGTCGATGAGATGTTAGTAATTGAATTTCCTGGTTATCAGCCGATCAAGCCATTGCGAATCATCTTGTTCCTTTGGATGCTCTTATTAATCACGGGTCATTCCAAACCCATCATAGCCTAACACTCTAGACTCTGCTAAGTGTTGTCTATATATCATCACAATTCCGATTTCATTTGGAGTTATTTCATCACATATCAAAATCGTCCCATGTTCATCTGGGGTTTGTGGGTCGGTATCGACCTGTGCCTGGGTTGATACTGACCTATATATTTGGCTCGAGGTTTGTCTCGGGTCGTTCTACTCCGCTTCCAATTACCTGTGCTCTAGCTTTTGTTCTTTTATTCTGATTTACAGCAGCTCCGGCTATTCCCATCTATCCCATTCTCCTAAAGAAATTCTATATCATCTCTTCTTACCGAGCAATCATCCTATCCTACAATCCATTCATCATGGTTTTCATCTCATCCCTGGTTATGTAGACTGATGGTAGGTTAGCTCCTAAAGACGCCTCTTGGCTGCCCCCTTGTTGATTTCCTCCAGTTACGGCCTTCCTAGTTAATTATCTAGTCATTTTGAATCTTCCCAAGTCTTAAATCAGCGATTCAAGTGTCTCTCAATGACAGCACCAAAATGTATGAACCAAAAATAGCACATACACCTAATAGATTGAGTGGAGAATAAAAAGTGAAGAAAACAAATGAAAAACGAGAAAGAAAGCACACATAGAGTTTATAGTAATTCAGCTAATCTTGGCCTAGGTCCACTTAATGATTTTTATTACTTATATTATGACTTGGAGGCAAAAGTTCTTACAGGTCGATACAACTCCAATAGAGAGTGCAAAAAATTAAAGTAAGGAGAGTAAGAGCTAAAAGATCTTGAAAAATGAGCCTTACCTTCCTATTTATAGAGGTGGAAAGCCTAAAATCTCACCCAGAAGATCTCTACATAGTTTTCCATGCCATGGACGGTTTCTCCACTAAAGTAAGACGCCAGCTTATTAACTTATACGGGTCGGTACGACTCCAAGGGCTTGGGTCGGTACGACTCCGTAAGATTGACAATCTGGTCTTCTTGAACTCTTCGCTTTGGCATGTTTTGTGGTTAACTTTGTGATTTCATAGTTGTTTGCACCAATGTTAGCTTGTTTCGGAGTCCAGATGATGGAGTCGTGGAAGAACAAAGTTGTCGATTCAAGAGTTCATGGAGATCGATAGAGAATTGCATTGGATCAATGAAACAACACTTGGTATAGGCTTTTGACATCAAGTAAGGAACATAAGCAGAAGGTGGGCCCCCCTGGAGGAGCATTCTTGGATCGGTACCGACCTAGGGTGTTGGGCCGGTACCGACCCACCACTTTGGTAGGATCTTGCTTCTCTGGTCTTGGGTTGGCTTGGCAGATGCCTTACGAACTTGGATGTGTTTGGTTTATAGGCTTCGTGGTCGTCTCTCCGAATGTCTTGCCTTGATAACTTCAAAGTTCGACACGTCAATTTTGTCCATATACTGCCCGATCAAAAGGCAGGATAACACACACCAAATGCACTCATGTCTAAAAGTGCAAATGCTATAGGTGAGAGGTGTACATAGTTAATGTGAACGTTGTTTAGGTGTTGGGATTTACTCCGCAACAGACACACGTCCAAAACAAGGAAGTTGTTTTTGAGATTAAATGAGTGTGTATATGTGTGTGTGGGTGTGCTCGTGTGCGTTGTGTCTATACACACACACATAGACTACACATATACATATACATATACATACATATATATATATATATATTATGTAGTATTATGTAGTGGTTTGTATTAAAATAGACTTTATTTATGTAACATGTAATAAATCAATATGTCAATGTGAAATCAATTCTAATTAAAATAGTTAAAAAGTTTACTACTATATTTTAAATTAAACCCCTTTTGAAGCTATGAGTTAAAAACACATATACACAAACACATAAATGTTACTAAATACACACACACACATACCAAAACAAAATTTGAAGTAAAACAAAATAAAAAATATATCCAAATTGTTTGTGAATTACAATATATACCTTTTAAACAAACATCTTGTACTAGCCTAGATTTAATTGTTAAAATATGAAACAAATCACTAGATCAATGTTTCCTTTTTTAGTTAGAATTTTTTTTAAAAAACAATTTGAACATAAGATAATTAAGTCTTTTTATTATATTTTCGACTACAATTAACTAATGAAATTGTTTCAAATTTTATTCCCATGACAACTTATATGGAAAAAGACTTATTAACAAGATTGTTCCAAAAAAATTATTTATACAAACAATAATAAAATCAGACGACATAGACAGATACAAATTCGTGATAATAAGGACTAGATCTAAATTAAACATACAAGATAAATAAACTACAAAATAAAGATGAATAAAATTATTATTGTTCATAACATGCAAAAAACAAAGAGCATAACTTAAGGTTTTTTGATTAAATCGATATGATAAGAATATACAGTTGATTCAAAAAAGAAGAATTAAGATATTCAAGTCATAACCCAAATTCACACATATGAACAAAAGGGAGAGATAGATAATAGAAGGTATCTAAACAAAATTAAATGATGTATGAGAAAAATATAGAATTACATTAAGATGAAGCCAGAAGAAACACCTTGAATGATAGAATAAATCCTAGATCCAATAGATCAATCTCTAAATCAATAGCAATAAAGAGATAACCACATACTTCTTTTTAATTTTATTTCAACAAGTTTCAGAATTTTGGAGCTTTTTCTACCATTAGAATTTAGCCCCTAATTCATTCATGTGGAGAGGGAAAAAATGACAAAGCAATATCTAATTAAAGGAGGAAATAAATATGTAATTAAAATGTGGTCTTATTCTCTCCTTTAGTTAAGATTTCCCTTTCATTTCAAATTCAAAACCCCCTTCCCTTCTCTAAATTATGGTCTACCATCATTTGTGGGCTTTGGTCCAATAATTTCCTAAAATCCAATTAGTATTAACTCTATTTAAATCCAATTTAAATTTTCTATCGATATCGTATACCAATACACTTCATTTATAATTTTTATATATGAACATTATTAAATACTAATGGTAATCAAACAACTCAAATAAGAACTATTTTAACAATTAATATTTGAAAAATATTAATTTATTTAATTTATTTAAAGCCCTTTTTAGTATTTGTTCTATTTAAATCGAATTTATACATTTTATCAATATCGTACATCGATAAATTCGTTTATAACTTCTATATATGCACTTTACTAAATACTAATGACATCCAAATAAATTAAATCATGTGTTTTATTTGGAATATTCATCATTTCAATTGTGTGACTCAAAGGTGTAAGCTTAGTCAACGATTGATATTAAACAATTCAGATATTAATGTTCACATGTCATCTTAACTAGTGATGTGATATTTCTGTTAAATTTATCGCTTACACATCTTTTAGTAAAATCCAATTTTACTTATTATAAGCGTTACCCATTAGTAACAATTATTCACACAAATTCTCTTCATTAAAACTATATCACTTTGGACTTATGGAATTTGGTAAAGGTCAAAATTTCAATATCATCCATATTCAACTCTATAGCCTGAACACAAAGTCCTTAGTTCAATAATAAAAAATATTATTAACCGAATTAATCTGACAAGAGATTTTGACTTAGGGTTGACTTTAGTTGACCGTGATACTAACTCCATATAACTGTGGAGACGAATCCGCCATTAAATAGTGTTGCACTTCCAATACTTCCACTCGACCCAACTACAGTCATTCGAAGGACTTATGATTTTACTACAATCAAAGTGGAGCTTTCATATTAAAGATCGATAGTATTCTCAAGTCAAGTGAACTGTGTAAATTAGTCACATTGATTTTTTCTGTTTAACCTTAGTTATATTAACCAATAGAAAACTATCTAGTGAGTCATTCCATAGTTATCCAGTAACTATCAGTATGTAACCTCTTATTGCCCCCCAGCGGTCATGAGTAGTACACTGCCCAATGTTTGAAGAGCATTACGTACACTAGTCTTAACGGATGCATTGATATCCAATCTCAATTCACCTTGACTTGGAATATTTAAAATGATGTGTTTACTATATTATAATGCAATACTCATGATTACAACTATTTGTAATTACTATCACAAACACACCATTTATGGATATTCTATTAATTATATTTTAATTAAATATTTAATTATTTATAACACATTATGACAAATATATAAAGAAAGAAAACACCTTCATTATAAACGAGAATTGATTACAGAGTTAATAATTCATAATAAATTATAGAATTTCCCCTAAGGTAACTCTATCATGGCCAACGTGACTTGATTATTGACCTATTAGAGCTAATATGAATGATTTTGGTGACTTTTTCTAGACTAGTTAAGAATGTTAGAGCATTGTATGATGTCTATATGATAAATGTGAACGATACCATAAAGTAGAGAATGTTAGGAACACTTGTGTTGATATGTGTATGTTAACAATGATTTATAGATAAATGAGATGGCATATATGATAGATGGTCATTATATTATCGAAAGATAGATTATGGTACGACAGATGGTCATTACTTTAACAATAGGTCATGATGTATAGATCATATGGTCATTGCCTTATAAAATGGATTATATGGCATATACAATGGACGTTTATTGTCTTAAAAACATGTGGTGTATGCGACGCATCATTGCCTTATGGAGATCGGAAAATCTATATGGCACAAAGTCATTATTTTAATGATCTAACGCGAGTGTATGAGACATATGGTCATTGCCAATGAGACAGATATGGAGTATTAATTGTTTATGTAACTACCCCTATTTTACAATTACCATGGATATATGATGATATTATCGAATGGTTAGAATTGATATACTATAAAGAAGAGCTTAGTCATTTAAACAAACAACTCTGAAATGATAAGAGCAATATTAGCTTTTAGTGATGTTTTAATAGTATGATAGTGGCGTATACCTTGAAGTATTTTCTCACTTACCGAGCTTATGTCTGACCCCCTATATATTTTCATTTTTCCTATATATGATAGATTGTAGGGGTTAAGGATACTAGACATGAGACAAAGAAAACAGAGAATGTTGGAGAATAATATTTATTTATCTATTGTTATCTTCTGTTCAACACTTCTTTATTTAGAACCACATATTTTGGAATGTATTCGAATCTATGTAATAATACCCATGTTATTTATGGTTTATTTCAGACTTACTTATATTATGTGTTCTATGAAATTTTATTACTTCCATTATGAGATTAAAAAGTGTAGTCAAGTAGATAGCTCCTTGTATTGTTTATTTCACATTTTACCCTAACGACCCACATTTTGCGGTCTTTGGGATTTTTGTGTTGAGTTCGACGTAGAATCTTCGAGTCATGAAAGATGATTTGTTACAATATCTTAGAAGATGCGTGTAAAGATCTGCCTTTCTTACACCTAAAGATGACACTTAATACATCCTTGGTATTCATGTTCTGATCATTTAAGTGTCCGAAAGACAGGTTGTTTGGGGTGAAAGAAAGAAAAAGGCAGAACAGATTCTCACAAAATGCGACGAGTAATATATAATATAAACAAATCTTCACAAAAAGGAGAAGAACTTTATTATATACACGACATCACAATACACTAACCTATTATAAGCCTGGATAGTTATAACAGTCTGTCCTTACAATTTCTGATAAATACAGACAGATAACAAAGCAACAAAACAGTGGAAGAAAGTAAGATATGTGAATACGTCTTAGAGAATCCAGCGCGTCTTCTGAAAGCTCCAAAGGATCCGACTAAATCTGAAAAATATGCTCGGGTTGACCAAATCATTATAGGAAAACAATGCCCGGGTCAGTCTGGTAAAACCAACGTGGGAAACTCAAATCATAAGGAAATTTATTTAAACTTATAAAACCCTTTTAAAATCAAAAGTATCTCGTAAGACCACGCTGCACATAAGCACGGATGGGTTTTTACCTCACGATAACTAAAACATTTTTTATTATAAAAATCCAATGATATTATAATAATGTTTAAGGTTTAAAGTATTTAATAACCAAGTAGCTGTAATGTGTGTACATGACAACAATAACAAATATACAGTCAAAAATCATATGCTCGTATTGGAGAATGGATTTCCAACAAATGGCAAGGTAAGGAACTACCTTTCAAAAGTCTGTACACCTCTAGATAAAATATACAATAAGGTCGAAAACCTTTTGACCTTTGCCAACACAGGACTGACCTACCCCTAAACTGGGTGGTATCGAATTTGATCACCCCTTGTTTGCGATCAATAACCAAAAATGGGCCCAAAGCATACATAGAGATATCGACACTAGACCTTGGGACGATCATACCCTAATGGGTGCGGCCCATATGGTCCTTCTGCATCTGCCCTGTTTTAGCCATTACCGGGGTGTGAGGCTTGAGAGGCTACGCTCATAATATTTAGCAATCCATCTTGAAATGCTAACAATGCCCTCCAGGATGAAATGCAATGGTAACATTCATCCATACAAGTTTGTTCTGGGTCTGAACGAAAACCAAAGGTTCTTCAAGGAGCATCCTCTTCAATCGTCTTTAAGACGTCTTCTACGTGAGCGCATATGTTGGCCGGAGTGGATTTTGGATAACATAATTAATCTTGTTTTCTCCAAACCAGCATCGATAATTTTCGGTTGACTCATTCCCGGTTCTTTTGGAAGTATGTAACAAGTATTCGAGTCCTCATTGGGGAACTCGAATATACAATCATACTTCCTAAGTCAAAACTGGCCAAGATTTGATAATCGGTTATTTAACTATCAAATAAACAAACAACAATAAATTCAGGGATTTAACTATCCATAGCAATCACTAATCCTTAAAAAAAATATTTCATTTATTTTAAATCTCTTTCCAAAATGTTTATGAAAACATTCATATACTTATCTCACCAACATAAGTATATTCACAAAACATTTATGAAAGATTTCTTATTTCAGAATCATATTAAAGGATAAAAAAATGTTATCTAAATTGGAGATAAAGATAGCCTCAAATAATATTCCTTCGGTGTTAAGTGTGGAACAAACATCCATACCACTAGAATTAAGAAGGACAGTTAAAGGAAATCTAATCTCAAATTCTTTTATAAATTTCCTTCAATAAATCCTTTTAACAAATCTCTTTTGTTAATGAAATCTCCATTACTTAAATTCCAAACCCACTTACAAAACTCTTTATAAATCACCAAGTTAATTTACAAAACTCTTTTATAAATATCAAAACCATTTATATAGCTCTTTTAAATCTCCAAAATCATTTTATAGAATTTCTTTTATAAATATCCAAAACCATTTATAAAAACTCTTTTATAAATATCCAAATTATTTATAAAAACTCTTTTATAAATTATCCTTATTTAAAAAAAACTTCATTAATACACTTAATCAATTAGGTTCCTTGGATAAAATTAATTATTTAAAACACACTGAAATAAACAAGTTGTTATTCAAACATTCTTCATTTAATAAATCTTTAAACCACATTAGCAAAATAATGATTTTAATTAATCATTCAAAAATATCAAATTACTCCAAGCACCTTTAATAAAATAATTGCTTAATTATCCTTTAAATATTTTAAAATGCAATAAACTTCAAACCATTATCAAAAAGAAAAAATGAAATATTTGACTTCATAAAAATAGGAAGGGGTTTAGTGACAACAATAGTCCGTTTAATTGAGTTAACTTATCCAAGTTATAATATGGGTATTTACATAACAAGCAAATATGCAAAAGGAAATAACACATAACAACCAATCACATATCTACAAATGTCCGAGTTACTATAAAAGCAAACGGGGATTTATTCTGCTAAACACATGTCCAAGTTAATATAATAGCAAAATGGGTTGTATTCTGCCTAAAATATGTTGATACATAACATACTTGTTGAATTATGTCAGGACTGTGATTTATTCTACCAAACAAATGTCACTTATAAATTAAGTAGTAGAACGGTGATTTATTTTTCTAAATAGATGTCATTAGGTTTCATATTCATTTGAGGTTACTTAAGGATAATCGACAAAGAAATTCCTTAGATTTAAAATATTTTTTAAATCAGAGCTTACTTTAAAACAAAACCGATCTTTAGAAATAAAGTGGTTTAAAACCTTAAAACTGTTATTTAAAAATCAAATAACAATTAAACTCTTTACTTAATAATAATTAAATTTTTAATTAATAATTAAATCTTTAATTAATAATTAAATAAGGATTAACTATTCAATAAATAATTAAATAATAATTATCGATAAATAAATAATTAAATAATAGTTAATCTTTAGATAAATAATTAAACCATAATTAATCTTAAATTAATTCTCAAATAATTATTTAAACTGTTAAATAATAATTAATTATTATTTAATCTCAATTAATTAATTAAATAATCCTTAATTAAAACTTAAATAATAAGTTAAACCTTCATTTAAGAATAAATATATCTTATTAATTAAATCTTAACTTAATTAGTGATTAATTAAATATTTAAACCTTTCTTAAATAATAATATCAATAATAATTAACCTTTAGTTATTCATTTAATAATAATTAATCTTTGAATAAATTATTAAAAAACAGTTGATCTTTAGTTAATTAAGTAACTTGCTTAAATTATAATTAAGTACTAATTCCCTTTATTAATAATGAATAAGTACTAATTATCTTAAATTAATTAATCATTAAATAAATCAATAATTAGTTAATAAATTTAATAATTACTTTTATTACTTAAAATTTGTTTTGAAAACACATTTCAAAAAGATACTTAAGTGAAAACATTTTAGATTTCAAAAAGAGTTAGTTTTTACGAACTGCATGTATAGCGACTATAGCTAAACGGCTTGTAATTTTTAAAACTTGTTTAATATAACAAATAACTTTAAACTACTTATCTTTCACATACTAAACACTTTTATAACTTAATATAAGATTTTGAAAACAAAAGTAAGGTTTTGGAAACTAAATCAAAGTTTAAAACTTATAACTTTTCAAAAACAATTCTTAAGTAAACTAATTTTTTTTTAAACAAAGGATTTCTATGTTGCTACCTAAAAAATTCAAGGGCTAAACTTTCCTTAACATACGTTCATTTATTCAGGATTACAACATACATAGGCCCATCCAAACACAAACAAGATCACAACTTTATATCTTTCATATTACTTTTAGATTACTCTTTCAAGTTTAGGTTAAATTTCCATACAAACACATATATATTACCATCCAAGCAAATATATATACATACATTAACATCCAACAAATTAAGCAATATATTTTCATACCCAAGATAATAATAATTTAAAGCTCGGAACTTTAAATAAAAATAAGCTTTTCTCACCTTAAGCTATCCAAAATAACCCGAAAATGGGTCATCTTCCAACTAATTTTTAGACAAGTTGTCATGGAATTTTGAAAAGATTCTAAAGAGAAAGTTCTTGGAAATTCTTTTCTCTACAATTTTAAAAAAAGAATCACTTACTTTGGATCTGTTTTTAGGGAGGCATGGTCAAAAGAAGAAGAGGTATTTTCGGACTTGAAAATCTGGGTCCGAAAATGCTCTGCAAAGAAATGAGATTTGGACAAGGTTAAGCTCAAAATATGAAGAAGTGATACACATGAAAGTCGTAGCCACTGGAATTTGCTACGGTTTAAAAAAACCTCCATTTGGATAAGATATGAGAAAGTTATAGTAGAAGGAAGAGGAGGAAAAATTGAAGAAATGAAAGAGCTATTTAAAAGTGATAAATCTAAGGTTTTTAAAACTTTAGAAATTCTTTGGTAGTCATTAGAGAACTCATGAAAGCTTGGAGAAGCTTTATAAAGTAGGGATGAATGAGAAAATGATAATAAGAATTAGTAAATTTGTATATATATTAAATGTATAAATTAAATTACCAATTTACCCTTTGTACTTCACCTTCCACCTCCTTGTGCCACCTCACCATGCTTGCCTTCACCCATGTCCCTTTCATGTACACCTTGGCCAACATTTTTAAACATGTATTAGTACTTAATTGTACTTATATTGGCTTATCATGTGATATTTTCTTTTATTAAATTATTTTTTAAGCCTTATATACCTAAATATAAATACATAAGTGTATATATATACACACTAACACATATACATGTACATCCTACCTTATTTATAAATGTGTATAGTTACACTAAAGAGTTCACAATGTTTCTAACAACTTTTAGCTGATGAAATGTTGAAAATTCGAAAAACGAATTCCGGTCACATTTTCGATTTTTCTTCGAACTATATATTTTAAAAAAAATTGGAATACTATTTCACCATCATTATTTACCATTTAAAAGAATTTTATTTTAATTATAAAATCTATTATTTAAATATTTAAAATTAATTAAATATTCGCAAATCAAAGCAGTGAAATTTTCGGGTCGTTACACTCTCCCCAACTTAAAAGAATTTCGACCGCGAAATTTTACCATAGCCCTATACCCAAAAACACTTAACTCCCCTTATTGGCTCATATGATGTATATAGATTATCCTTATGCAAAAATCTGATTCGATCACTCACTCGAATACATAGCTTTATTTTCGAACTAGTATCTCCCACCCGACTTCCCAGTGCGGACTCCGATCAGGTTTCTTTATTAGAAACCTCCGTTCTCCTTACATAGCATATACTATGATAGAAAACTTTTGGTTCCACATTAAGAACCCTCACCAAGTGTTCGCCATCAAAAATTGAATGATAAATCCTTATTCGGAATGGTGTGAAACACCTCAAGTCATGTACTTGAATCTTGGATCGAGAATTATGTGAAAAAGAAAAAAGATCTATGTGCAACCTACGTACTTATCTTATTGGTTCTTACTACCCAACTACTTTCTACCCTCCCCAAAATATCTATGAAAACATTTCATAACAATTCCAACTTAGGCTCAACCATTTTTAAATGACACAACTTATGTGTAAAACCTTTTCATAAAATCATTTTAATTTATTACTTATATAATACTCTCCTACATCCTAAGAGTATATATACAAAATATACGATTTTTAATTCTATTTACCTTATTCTATTCAGATGTAGGCCCAAAATAAATCTTGGGTCTTAAAACCAAGTCAACCAAATTCAACACCTTTACCCAATCCGTCTCGTAAGTAGCTAAGAAGAGTAGGACGCTGGTTTCCAAACTCCATCCTAGAGTCTACTTTTTCTTAGACACCTCTAAGATAAAGACGTTTATTAGCTGGCCCAATAGCATCAAATAATTTTTCACTTCCTAGATGTTAAAATCAAAAGACACGTTTTAATAAAACAAAGTTTATTAATCCTCTTTACTAAGTTAATTCAGTTTTAAAAACTTCATTTATTAACCAATTCTTTAATCAAAATACCTTACTATTTTGAAACCTAGGAGCAAAATACCCAAGTTTTATTTTCAAAAATCCTTTTGAAATGATACTTTATTTTTAACCCTTAGAAAATATACATGTTGCCCGAGTAACTCCAAAATGATATCAAGGAACTGTGTACTAGCAATAGTATCATATATCCCCTTAGCAAGAAGGGTAATACTCAAGAGAAGTGTTTTCCATCCGAACACATCCTTTTCTCATTTTTAGTCACTTCCGAATCACTCGAACTGGTTAATTATAAAATCATTTCCTAATAATTAGTTTAAAAAAGTATTTATTATCAACTTACTTTGGATTTGTTCAGATTCGAACTCGTTTCGATTGTACAATGACAAAGAGAATAATTTACTAAGTGCACTACCAAATTCGCCTAAACAAACATATGGTTGTCACGTAGAAGATTATTCTGGTCATTACAAAACAGATCGAGACTAATTCCCTGAACTGTCCAAAGAAAAATCTTCTCTCAAATTCCGTGTTTAGAATATTTATACCTTAAAGTATTTTTAAGTAAAATTATTGCTATTTTTCCAAAAACCATTTGGAAACTTTATCAAAGTCACTGGGATTTAAATTCTTTGAAAATCCATCTTATTTTCAAAATATATTTTATAATCCTGATTTATAAAATCATTTGAAATATCTCGTTTAACCAACACCTTTTATTAAAATCAAATTTGAACCCAACATTACATCGAATGCCTTATAGTAATTCACAAGGTGTTCGATTCAATATTCCCATAAATTCTATCTACCCAACCTATACTTAAAAGGAAAAACTACAAATATATTAGAAAATAGTCAATGCTAAAAAATGCACGAGCATGACTAATCAAATCCTACATGATATTAATTAAATATTATCAACTCCTAACAACAATCACATCATATATAACTATATTTTATTTTTGAAAACTATTCCTTCAAAAAATTATTCCTAGGTAAAATTATTTCATTTACCAGATTTTAAAACAATATCGTGTCAATTGGACTTGTTTAAGTGTTTAGGAAATTCCTATCAATAATGTTGGTCAAACGCATCGACCATGATTCTTAAGCTACTCAACAGATCAAACAACACAATATAAAACATTTCTAGACACTAACAAATACGCGCTCTTATATATAATATACTCTCAAACTCATCCTAGGGTCTCACTTACCCTATCCTTACTGAGTTTACCCTACCAGGGCTAAGGTTCTCGCTTAACTTTACGCTCTGATACGAAATGTAACGGTTTTCCTTTCTTACACCTAAAGATGACTTAATACATCCTTGGTTTTTCATATGCCAATCATTTAAGTGTCTATAAGATAGATCGTTTAGGGTGAAAGAAAGAAAAAGGCAGAACAAAATCTCATAAAATGTGACGAGTAATATATAATATGAACAAGTCTTTACAAAAAAGAGAAGAACTTTATTATATACAGACACCAGAATCTACTAAACTTTTATTAGCCTGGACATTTATAACAGTCCGTCCTTACAATTTCTGATAAATATAGACATATAACAAAGCAACAAAACATCGAAAGAATATAAGATATGTGAATACGTCTTGGAGAATCCATCTCATCTCCTGAAAGCTCCAAAGGGTCCAGCTAAATCTCGAAAATATGCTCGGGCTGACCCGACCATTATAGGAAAACAACACCCTGGTCAGTCTGGTAAAACTAGTACGAGAAACTCAAATCACAAAGAACTTTATTTAAACTTATAAAACCCTTTTAAAATCAAAAGTATCTCATAAGACCACGTCGCACATAAACACAGACGGGTTTTAACCTTACGATAACCAAAACATTTTATATTATAAAAATCTAGTGATATTATAATAATGTCTAGGGTTTAAAGTATTTAATAACCAAGTAGCTATAATATGTGTACACGACAGTAATAATAGATATACAACCAAAAATCATAGGCTCGTATTAGAGAATGGATTTCCAACAAATGGCAAGGTAAGGGACTACCTTCCGAAAATGTGTACACCTCTAGATAAAATATACACTGGAATTGAAAACCTTTCGACCCCTGCCAATACAGGACTGGCCTACTCCTAAACTGGATAGTACCGAATATGATCACCCCTTGGTTGCGATCAACAACCAAAAACGGGTCCAAAATATACATAGAGATATCGACACTAGATCTTGGGATGATTATACCCTAATGGGTGTAACTCACATGGCCATGCTGCATCTACCATGTTTAAGCCATTACTGGAGTGTGAGGCTTGGGAGGCTACGCTCATAACATTTAGCAGTCCATCTTGAAATGCAAACACTACCCTCCATATTGTAGTGTAATGCTAGCATTCGTCCATACAAGTTCATTCTGGGTCTGAACGAAACCAAAGGCTCTTTAAGGAGCATCCTCTTCAATCATTTTCAAGATGTCTTCCACACGAGCGCATATGTTGGAGTAGAGTGGATTTTGGATAACATATCCGATCCTGGTCTCTCCAAAGCAGCATCAATAATTTCTGATTGACTCATTCCCAGTTCTTTTGGAAGTATGTAACAAGTATTCGAGTCCTCACCGAGGAACTCGAATATATAATCATACTTCCTAAGTCAAAAGTGGCTAAGATTTGATAGTCGGTTATTTAACTATAAAATAAGCAAACAACAACAAATTTAGGGATTTAATTATCCATACCAGTCACTAAGCCTTAAAATAAATCTTTCATTTATTTTAAATCTTTTTCCAAAACGTTTATCAAAACATTCATATACTTATCTCACTGACATAAGTATATTCAAAAAACATTTGTGAAAGATTTCTTATTTCAAAATCATATTAAAGGATAAAAACAAAATGTTATTTAAACTGGAGATAAAGTTAATCTCAAAGAATATTCCTTCGGTATTAAGTGTGGAACAAAAGTCCATACCACAAAAATTAAGAAGGTTAGTTAAAGGAAATCAAATTTCAAATTCTTTTATAAATTTCCTTCAATAAATCCTTAACAAATCTCTTTTTTTTATGAAATCTCCTTTACTTAAATTCCAAAACCACTTACAAAACTCTTTATAAATCACCAACTTAATTTACAAAACTCTTTTATAAATATCAAAACATAAATCTCCAAATCATTTTATAGAATTTCTTTTATAAATGTCCAAAACCATTTATAAATACTTTTTATAAATATCCAAATCATTTATAAAAACTCTTTTATAAATTATCCTTATTTAAAAAAACTTCTTTAATACACTTAATCAATTAGGTTCCTTGGATAAAAACAATTATTTAAAACACCCTGAAATAAATAAGTTATTATTAAACATTCTTCATTTAATAAATCTTTAAACTACATTAGCAAAATAATAGTTTTAAATATCAGATAATAGATTTTATAATTAAAATAAAACTCCTTTAAATAATAATTAATTATGGTGAAATAGTTTTTCAAATTTTTTTATAAAAATATATGGTTCGAAGAAAAATAAAAAATGTGATCGGAATTCGTTTTTCGAATTTTCGTCTTTTTATCGGATAAAAGTTATTGGAAACATTGTAAACTCTTTAGTATAAGTATAAATATTTGTAAATAAGTTTGTATACGTATATTTGTGTTTATTAGCGTATGTATATATGTAGTTATACCTAAGTATATAAAGTTTAAAATAAAAATATAAATGTCACATCATTAGGAACATTAAGTACAAAGAGTACTTAAACATGTTTAAACATATTTGCATGGAAATGAGAAGAGGGAACAAGGGTATGGGCATGAGTACATGAGGTGGAGGAGGCTATGTGAGGTGGCAAAAGGGTAATGGAGGGTAAAGGACAAGGGCAGTTAGGTAATTTACTTTTTCTCTTGCTTATAAATAGCCCTTCACTTCTTCAAAATTTTCCTCCTCTTTAATTTATCATATCTTCCTCATCTCTTATTCTAATAGAGGAACTCTTTTTTAAAACATATAAAATTCCAGTGGCTACAACTTTTGTTTGTACCACTTCTTTAAATTTTGAGCTTAGCCATGTCAAAATATCATTTCTTTGTAGTGTGTTTTCAGAACCATATTTTCAAGTCCGAAAATACTTCTTCTTCTTTTGATCATATCTCCCTCAAAACAAACCCAAATTGAGTAATTCCTTTTTTAAATGGTAGAGAAGATAATTTACAAGAAGTTTCTCTTTGACAACTTCTCCAAATTCTAAGAGTAACATAGCCAAAAATCCAAGAGAAGATGACTAAATTTTGGGTGCAGTTTTGTGAATTCAACATTATCTTAAGTCCCTCCACCTCTCCAAAACAAGTTCTCACCTAACCTATACATGTCATGGCTGAGCCATACTCTACCATGGACGAGCCTATTTCCAAGTTTTAAGTCCAAAGATCAAGCTTTGCATAGTCCTAAGGTTATTTCAAGTTTTCAAAAGGGTTTTGCAAATTTTCAATGAGTAAAGTTCTAACTTTTGGAAAGATGCCTTTGCATATATGATGGTTTTGTATTATTTATATATGATGTTAATGTTTAGATTATGATATGGTTTGGATGTATATGTATATGGTAGCTTGTTTTTTAACATTTGACTTGAATCGATGGATTAAAGTGATGTGTTTGGATTTAAAGTTGTGATCTTTATAAAGCATGTGATGATATGATTTAGTATTCATAATCTTGGATATGTGATTAAATGGTTTAGAAGGTAGAACTTAAGATGTTGAAAAGGACATGATATCCATTTTGAAAATCAAATCATTTACTTGTTTTGATTTAGTAAATGTTTTATTTTATTGTAGTTTCTAACTTTAGTTAAAGTTTTTAAAACTCTTTTAAGTTATGTTTTAAAAGTAAGCAAAAGGAAAAGTTAAAGTTTTGGATGGTAACTTAGAAAAGTAATTCTAAGTTATTACATCTATAGTGATAGTTGTTATGGATGTTCGGGGAATTTAACGATTTTCAAGTTTTAAAAGCGTTTTTTTAAATGTTTTTGAAAAACCATTTTCAAACTAAATTAGTAAGCATATAAGTTAACTATTACTTAATCAAGTATGTTTTGATGATTAATTAATTTATCAATTAAGAATAATTATTTATTAATTAATTAGTAATTAGTAATTAATTAGTATTAATTAAATAAGTTTATTATTAATTAATTAAGGAAATTTTAATTAATGATTAATAAAGTTAAGAGATAATTAAGTATTAATTTTTATATTAATCAAGTTTAATTATTTTAATTAATTATTATTTAATTAGAGGTTAATTATTTAATTAATTATTATTTAATTTAAGATTAATTGTTAATTAGTTAGGGTATAATCATTCACTAATTAGGAATTAACTAAGATTAATTAAGGTTTAATTATGACTTAATTTTGATTTATTAAGATTTAATTAAGCTTTAATTTATAATTTAAATTAAGATTTAACTATTAATAGTTATTTTAAACTTTATTGGTTATGTTTTAAGTTGGTTTTCTTTTATAAGTGAATTGTTTTTCAATCAAGGGATCTTTTGTCTATGACATTTAGAACCAAACGAATGTGAATGAGTTATACTAAGCTGAATTGAATTGTGTGGACATCTATTTAGTAGAATAAAACATCATTCTGCTAAATTGTAAGTTGTTTGATTGTGTGGACATTCATTAACAGAATAAATCCCCATCTGTTATTTCAGTAACTTGGACATTTACTTATATGATTGATTGTTATTGGTTGGTTACCTTATATAAATCTACTTGTTATGTAAATACCCATGTTATAATTTGAAAAGTAAACTCAGTTAAATGAGAACCATTGTGGCCACTAAGCTTCTTTTTTATTTTTAAGGCCACTCATACTTTTAATAATGGTTTCAAGTTAAGTAATGATTTTAGTAAAGGTGTTTTAAATAATCGTTTTATTTATCAAAAGGACTTTATTAAATGAGTTTATTAAAGGAGTTTAGTTTTAAATAAGGAATATTTATAAGAAAGTTTTATAAATTATTTTAGATATTTATAAAGGAAGTTTTATAAATTATTTTGGAGATTTATAAGGATATATATAAATGGTTTAATAATTTATAAAAGAGTTTTGTAAATTTAACTTGGTGATTCATAAAGATTTTTGTAAATGGGTTTGGAATTTAAGTAAAGGAGATTCATAAATAAAAGAGATTTATAAAGAGAATTTATAGAAGGAAATTTATAAAAGAATTTGACATTGGATGTCCTTTAACCGACCTTCTTAATTCTTGTGGTATGGACAGTCGTTCCACACTTAACACCGAAGGAATATTGTTTGAGGTTATCTTTATCTATAATTTAAATAATATTTTGTTTTGATCCTCTGATATGATTTGGAAATGAGAAATCTTTCACAGATGTTTAATGAATATAATTATGTCGGTGAGATAAGTATACCAATGTTTTTTATAAACACTTTCGAAAAGAGTTTTAATAAATGAAAGGTTTAGTTTGAGGCTTAGTGGTTGCTATAGGAAATTAAATCTCTGAATTTTTTGTTTGTTTATTTGATAGTTAAATAACCAACTATCAAATTTGAACCAAAATATAACTTCGAAAATAACTAGGAGAAACACGTGAGTTATATGGCACTGTCATCTTCGATGATACTGTACTTTGCATATAAATCTCGTTTTATTTCCCTAAGACAAACGATAGGGAGATCCATCCATTTAAAAGGTAGAGGTGATCCATGCTCCTATTTATTGTCTGTTTGTTTCGAAATGAACCGGGGTTGAGTTTACCGGAACTATCGAAAAGTGGTTTTGAAGAGACCGGGATCGGATAAGTATAAATTATCTGAAAACTACTTCGATCCAACTTAAGCATTTCAAACTGAAGATATCTTGAAGATGATTGAAGATGGAGCTTTTGAAGTGCAGGGGCTACTCGCTACTAATCCTGAGGATGATTCCAAAATGAATGTAATAGAGGTAGTGCCTTCGAATTCGTTCAGATGTAGAACAAACTTATATGGATGAATGCTGGCATTGCATTATTGCCTAGAGGGCAATGTTAGCATTCCAAGATGGTTTTCTATATAAAAGGTAATCGTGGCCTCCAGCCTCACAACCGGTAAATGAATAAAGCAGGGACATGCCACAGGACTATATGGGTCGCTCCCATTAGGGTATGATTATCTATATCTAGTGTTGATATTTATGTATGCTTCGCGGCCTATTATGGTTGTTTATCAATCGTGGGGTGATCATATTCAGCGCTATCTAGTAAGGGGTAGGGCTGGTCCTAAGTAGCAAAAGTGCAACGTGTTGTAGCCTCCCATACATTTTATCTAGAGATGTACGGATTCAGTAGGTAGACTCTTACCTTTTCAAAGTTGGAATCCCTTTTCCAATAAGTGCCTTTGAACTTGATTGTATACCTATTATGCTAGAATTCAATTAATGTAACAATTTCGGCTGTGTTTAATATGCATTTGTATCCTAGACATTATTATAATATCACTATATTTTATATAAAATGGTTTGGTCATCATATGGTAAAGACCCATCCGTGTTAATGTGCGGCATGATCTTACGAGATACCTTTGATTTTAAAGGTTTTACAAGTTATAATAAATAAAATTCCTTGTTGTTTGAGTTTCTCATGCTATTTTACTAGATTGATCTAGGTGTTATATTTTTATAATGCTCGTGTCAGCCCGAGCATATTTTCCAGATTTAGCTGGATCCTTTGGAGCTTTCAGAAGACGAGCTGGATTCTCCAAGACATATTCACGTATCTTATATTCTTCCGTTGTTTAGTTGTTCTTGATGACTATTTGTTGTATTTATAAAATTGTAAGGACATGCTATTATAACTATCTAGGCTGATACTAGGATAATGTACTCTGATGTTGTGTATATAAAGATGATTTTCTTTTGTAAAGATTTTGTGCATATTATATATTGCTCGTCATGATGTGAGATTCTATTCTGTCTTCTTCTTTCTTCACCCCGAATGACTTGTCTTTCAATCACTTAAATGATCAACACACGAATACCGAGGATGTATTAAGTGTCGTCTTTAGGTGTAAGAAAGGTAGATCATTACATCTACAGAGCTCGTATTGACTTGGAAATTGCACACTATCTTGATGGAGTATTGGCAAAGGAGAAAACCCTTGCAGACTTAACAATGTGAGTCAGTTATCTTAGATATTTTGTTAAAAATCATAAGAATCTCGTCATAACATCCAAAAGCTTTAAAGTCGCCGAAATTATTTTTTAATAATTATTTGGAATTTATTTAATATTTTTAAAATGCCTCTTAAATAGCTTCAGAATTCTTAATAAAAGATCTACACCGGTGGACAGATGGGATCAACCGATGCACCCATGCACATGGGTTTTGTAGAATTATGAAGCCCATGAGAAACATTTAAACGACCTATCTCTTCAAATGGTCATGATCTTTTTGAAGGTTTTCATGGTAATGGATTTTCCTTTCTAACAAAACTCTTCAATTTCTATAAATAAGCATCAATTTCAAAAGGGAAACAACTTTTGCTTTCTGATTCTATTCTCTAATTCCCAAACCCTTAATTTCTAAAAGCTTTCAAAAATCAATAATCATTCAACTATAAGATCAATACTCTAATATACATACATCCTAAAACTCTTGCCTGTTCAACTCTATATATATTCTTATGAGTCATAGGACCTTTATACTTAAATAGGCAAATTAGTGTATTCAGATACAACTACCTTCAAAGATTGTTTATGTGTTGAGTTAGTAGAAAGACTTGTTCAACAGTTTATGAATTCTATAGACTCGTTCCTTCGGGTGAAGTGATGGTGTTAGTGAAAATCCATAATAAAGAGTTTGCACATTAGACAGTGCTCCGAACCAGTATAAAAATCCTGAGGTGCAAGTTCTTTTATTTACTTTATTATTTCTAGTTAGCTTATTAATATACATATACACACACTCTATTGCTTGAACATATATACGATCAACTAGAATTTCATTTGGTATCAGAGCAGGATCATTCATAGACCGTAACATAGTTTAATGAATAATATTTAATATGGCACATGTAAGCACTTTTGTTCAAGGTCTGTCTACTACATAACCCCCACTATTTACTGGAAGTGACTATAATTTTTGGTCGACTAGAATAAAAATTTATATGGAAGAAAATGGACCTAATATTAGGGATGCCACACAAACTCAGTATATAGCTTTGACTACACCATTAAACGTACGTACTCCTGACCAAAAGACTGCTGCTACCATTAATTCAAAAGCTATGGATATATTATCTGTGCTTTAGACAAAAATGAATTTACTTGAGTAATGATCTGTAAAATTGTATATGATATTTGGCACACTACAATTCACTCACTAAGGCACAAATAGAGTTAAACAGTCTAGAATTGCTATGTTGGAAAGCCAGTTCCAAAATTTTAGAATGAAAGAAAATGAAAATATATCAAATATATACTCTCGTCTTCATAAAATTACTTATGCATATATTGGTTTAAGAGAGACCATATCTGAATTTGTCACGTTCATAGAAATTGTAAATGCTTTAACCAATGATTGAAAAAGAAAAATATTAGCTATCGAAGAAGCTAATGATATTTTACAACTCAAGGTTGAGGAGTTAGTCGAAAATTTAATGGCCTACGAGTGAATTTGTAGGCTAAAAAAATGCAGAATTAGGAAAAGGAAACTATCTTATTTTAGGATGAAGATGATTTGAAACTTGACGAAGATGAAATGGCTTTCATTGCGAAGAACTACAGTAAGTTTAAGAAGCAAGTAAATAGAGGCAACAACAATTCTGGACTTAATTGCTTCGGATGCAATAAATTTGGTTACATAATAAAGGACTATTCGATTCAGAATAATAGGAAAAAGGATTTCAAAAGAAAAATAAATATGAAAAATAAAACAACAATAAGAAGACCGTTTTCAAAAAGTGATAGCGATAATGAGCAAGTAAATGTTTGCTTCATGGTTACAGAGGACGAGGTACAATCTGACTTAACGTATAATAATCTTTTTGAATTTTTCATAGAATTAGAGAAAATTATAGAAATATTTGAAACACTCAAAAAGAAACTTTAGTAAATTTAAGTAAAACCGAATTAGAGATAACTATGCTAAAAGAAGAAAAAACCATTTTAGAAGAAGTTATTGAAAATCAAAAACAATCTTTGGAAAACTCTTACTTTGAAAATGGAACTGAAATACTATTTCAAGAAAAGTTGGAATTGTCTAAATAATGTGATTTACTAAAAGACTTAAATAAATATTTGAAATATTTTATTGAAAATTTATATTCTAAAATTAATTATATGGAAAAAGAAAATTATATTTTAGAAAATAAAAATAATAGTTTACTTTAAAAAAATTCAAGGTTTAGAAATTTCACAAAATTCATTTGAAAATTTGACAAATCAAATTTCTGTTCTTGAGAATGAGCTTAAGACATACAAAGGTGTAACTGTCAAGTTATCAAAGGAATATTGTGAATTAATTTCAAATATAGGAATTTTAAAATCAAAAAATTTGAACTTCAAAGAAAAATTAGAAAAGCTTTCTACAAATGTTTCAATTTAATAAATGTCAGGAAAACTTATCAAATTTGATAAAATTTCAAGATCATCTCATACTAAAAATGGTTTAGGTTTTAAGAAAAACAAAAATAAGAGTACTCCAAAAAAATAAAGTTCTTTATATATAAAATTTTAAAAATCAAGTAACAATCTAAAAGGGAAGTGGAAATCCCAAAGAATAGAATAATTAAAATGTGGGTTTCAAAATCAAATAAAAACTTAACCAGAAAGAAGCATATAGAAAAATTTATGATGGATGTTTATAATAATATCAATTATTCTTTCAAAGGTTCTACCAAACCCTACTGCGTATACTTACCTAAAACTTAACCCCATGACCCTAATATAGGAAGTGAGTACCGATAAATTTGTTTGTTTTTGTGGGTATCCACTCATATTAACAAAAATAAAAGATGGATTCTAGATAGCAGATGATCCAATCATATGATAGGAGACTCTAGCATGCTTACAAATATCAAACCTATAGATGGAGGCATTGATTTTTCGGTGATAACTCTAAAGGATATATCATTGGAATAGGGGATGTCAGCAATAATGGTAACCCGAATTCACCTTTAATAAAAAATGTTTATCTAGTTAAAATTTTAAAACATAACTTTTTAAGTATTAGTCAATTGTGTGATAAAGTTTTTAAAATAAATTTAAAAAAAGATAATTGTCACATTTTTTATCAAAACAAAAGACTTATTTTCAAAGGTATAAGAAAACGTAATATTTACATTTTAAAAATGAAAGTTAATAATGACATCAACATGTGTCTTATTGAAAATTCTATTGATCCATGGCTTTGGCACAAACATTTCTGTTATATAAACTTTAAATTATTAAATAAAATTGCAAATCATGAGATTGTGAGAGGTGTTTCAAAGATGAATTTTAAAGCTAATAATCTTTGTGATGCTTGTTATAAAGGTAAATTGGAAAATCTTCTTTTAGATCTATAAATGAAATTCAACTAATCAACCTTTAGAATTACTCCACTTAGATTTATTTGGCCTATCTCAAGTTAGGTCAAAAAATCATAATAAATATGTTTTTGTAATAGTTGATTTCTCAAGATATACATGGAACTTGATTTTAAATCATAAAAGTAATACTTTTGAAATATTTAAAATCTTTGTAAAATGAATTCAAAATTTAGAAGTATCAAAAGTTAAAAATATTAAAAGAGATCATGGAGGAAAATTCGAAAATCATGATTTAGCAAATTTTTGTAATGAAAAGGGAATTTATCATAATTTTTCTTTTCCCAGAACACGACAACAAAATGATGTTGTGGAAAGAAAGAATAGAACTATACAAATGTGCACTAGAACATTACCAAATAGTACTACTTTACCATAGAATTTCCGAGCAAAAGCAATCTCTACTCTATGTTATGTTCTAAATCACATATAAGACCTAAAACAAACTGTAACCCATATGAACTTTTTAATCAAAGAAAACCTAAAATATTTTATTTCTGACTTTTTGGAGCAAAATGTTTTATTTTAATACTAAAGATAATATAGAAAAATTTGATTCTAAAGCCGACGAAGGTATTTTTGTTGGTTATTCAGAAAGAAGTAAAGCTTGTAGAATTTTCAATAAAAGAGCAAATTCTATTAAAGAAACTATATATGTTTCCTTTGACGAAAACTTTAATAACTCTGAAGATGACGTTGAAATATCAAACATAAACAAATCTACAAACGTCTCTCAGAATATTAAACATGATAAACTTAATGAAAATTCTCAACAAATTAATGAACCTTTAGAGCAAAATACATCCAAAGATCCCTACGAATTATAAAAGATTATCCTATCGAAATTTTTTTTAGAGATGTAAGTACAATATTCTTAACCAAAAGACAATTAAATGAAATGAGTCCCATAGATTTGTTTCAAATATAGAATCTAAGAATTATAATGAAGCTGTAAAGATGAATATTAGATTTTAGCAATGTAATAGGAATTAAATCAAATTAAAAGGAATAATGTATGGGAATTAATGCTTAGACCTAGTGATCAATCTGTAATAGGGACAAATGGGTTTATAAATTAAAAGTGATGAAAATGGTGAGATAATAAGAAACAAAGCTAAACCAATTGCTCAATCATACAATCAGGAGGAAGGAATTAACTATAATAAAACTTTTGCTCCCATTGCACTTCTTAAAGCAATTAGAATACTACTAGCTTTTGCTTATCACCATAATATTAAATTATATCAAATGGACATAAAAAGCGCCTTCTTAAATGATTTTATTAAAGAAAATGTATATGTTGAAAAACCATCTTTATTTAAACGCGAAAAATATCCCAATCATGTTTTCAAACATAAAAGGCACTTTGCGATTTCAAACAAGCACACGTGCTTGGTATGATAGACTTAAACATAAAGTAGACTCAACCTTTTTATAAAACATAATAATAATGATTTATTGCTTATCCAAATCTATATTGATGACATTATTTTTGGATCAACTATTGAAAACTCTGCATAGATTTTTTAGAAATAATGAAAAAAGAATTTGAAATGTCCTTAATGGGAGAATTAAATTGCTTTCTAGGTTTACAAATTAAACAGTAGAAAATGGTATTTTTATTGCACAAGAAAAATATCGTAAAGACTTAATTAAAAGGTTTGGTTTGAAAATATGAGTAGTAAGACGACACCGATAAGTACAACTGTTTACTTGGATAAAGATGAAAATGGTAAAGATGTTGATCATAAACAGTTTAGAAGTATGATTGGATCTTTACTATATGTAATAGCTATTCGCTCAGATATAATGATGAGTGTATGTCTATGCACTAGATTGCAAGTTAATTCGAAAGAGTCACACCTACATGATGTTAAAATAATTCTAAGATATTTAATTATAGCTATAGATTATGGTCTTTTCTATTTAAAAGGATGTCCATTTGAGTTAGTATCATATGGTGACACGGATTTTGGTGGATGTCATATAGATAGAAAAAGCACTAGTGGCACATGTCATTTATAGGACTATATATAGTTTCATTGTTAGTAAAAAGAAAAACCGTGTATGTTTACCTACTTGTGAAGAAGAATATATCTCAGCCACTCTAGTTTGCGCTCAGATAATTTATATGCAACAAACACTTAAAGATTTTGGTGTAATTTAAGAAAATCATCCATATACCGTGATAACACAAGTGTAGTAAATTTAGCAAAAAAATATAATTAATCGCTCAAGAACAACATATTGATATAAGACACCATTTTATTCGCGATCACTTTGAAAAGGAAAATATTACTTTAAAATTTGTAAATGCAAAATATCAAATTGCATATATTTTTACTAAGCCATTAAATGAACACGCGTATAATGGATTACGTCGAGAACTTGGAATTTATTCACTAACATATTTAATCTAATAAAATTTTCAAATAAGTTTCAATACAAAAAAAATTATTTTTATATATTTATCAAAATATAAAAATATTTTTATGCACATATATTTTATAAATATATAAATTCATACTATTGAAAAATTAAAATTTTCTATTTGATGATTTATAACTTTAATTAAAGTTTTAATAAACTCATATGAGTTAAAAAATATATTTCTTTTATAAAAGGTTTTACAAATAATTTATAAATCATAAAATCCTAACAAAAATTAATCCTTTATTTTTTAACAAAAATAAAAGATTAATAATAATAATAAACTTTAAAATAAACATGAGTATAATATCTTTTAATAGTGAAATAAAAAAATTACAATAAGACAAACGTTAAAGTTAGTAAAAACTCTAGTATAAAAAGTTTTTTACTAAATATAATTAAAAATGGTTAAAACATAAATAGATTTGTAATTCATACTATCCTTAACAGTAAAACAATTAAAATTTAAGTTAAAACAAATGTATATATTTTAAACATTTATTCATTAATTATATACAATAAACACATATAATAGTAATATTTTTAATCCAAAGGGCACTTAACAATGTAAATTTCTACAAAAGTATCGTGCAGTGATGCAAACCAGTGTAATACACACCGGTCCACCAGTGATGGTATTTTTTCTGCAACCCGAACCTGTTTTTAACCTCTTCTTATTCACTCCCTCTTCATATTACTCTTCCACTTCAATTTTTACCCCTCCTGCAAAACCCTAGCACTGAAAACCCCCCAAATCACTTAATTTTTTCATTAAACTTTTATCAATAGTAAGAGGAAAAGGTCAATCTCCTCCACATGCTTTGGTTCTATCGAAGAAATCCTCACAGATCAAGTTAGAGAATGGCTCAAGAATAAAAAAGGCAATATTAAAAGATTTAAAGCCATGATGATGAATGAATCTCTCAAGGGAAGGCTGGTAAATATTAATTCTCTATTTTTATATGAATATTTGAAACATTTTCAATGAAGCTCAACTTATTAATATCATTAATATAGAGAATTTTGAGATAAACATATATCCAAAATGTATTGCTTAATTTTACACTAATATGGAAGTCGAACAAGATGATGGTCTTGTTCTTTACACTAGCATAAAAGGAGTAGAAATTCAATTTAGCATAGGAATTCTGGGTGCTATTTTAGGAATCACTTCTAAAGGAATCACTTTAGATGATTTGGTAATGGACGATGAGAATACGATGTGAATAATATTAGATAGGCTTAATTGAAATTAGTCTACGTCTAACCTGACTAGCGTAGCCCGAATTGTTAGTCACATTCTCCGATATAACTTAATTTCTAAGACAAGGAGTTTTGTTGAAATTTACCCACTAGCACGCAAAGCAACCTATGTAATTCTTGGTGATATTAGAGCCAACTGGCTCATTCGATTATGGATAATATGATTAAGAATAGATCGGGTGAAAGAAGGAGGTATAACCCATATGGAAATCTGATCACCACTATACTTCATCACTTTGGTATTCCTCTTGATGATGAGACCCCTATCAGCATTAATATACTTCTATCATTGATGCCAAAGTACTTCAAGCCATGAAGATTTTAGCCACTTTAGACGAGATTCATGTCGAGACCCTAGTTTATCAACCACTATAGCCAGATATTCCCCCTTCCTCCTAGCACTAGGCTTCTCCATAGCTTCCTACATCTAGAGAAGATCAGATTATTTCTATGCTTGAGAGGCAAGAGCAACTCATACAATCAGTAATGGCGGAGAAGAAAGAGCAAAAAAAAAGAGCTGGGATTTATCAGATCTTTACTTACTCAACTATGTGGCTCTGTTCCTAGAAGAGAGAATGGAGTCAGGATGAGTAGCGAGGGTAGTGCACTCCAGCCTTCGTTTGTTTCTGGTGACATGCCATTTTCGCAACCGTCAGGTCATAATTTTCAAGCAGGCGCTTAGGGCAGTGTTGGGGCTGGACTATCTTTTCAACAGTCTACATGACCTGCTAGGATGAGTGCTACTGACAGAGGAGCTAGACGTTTGGAAAGAGTCACTCATGCATCTGGATCACCTGCACGTCCTCCAGCACCAGCCCGACATCATACTACCTTCAAAGAGTCCGATCCTACTGCACCGGACGAGTACTATAATTAGGATTAGACAGCAGCATTCTCTGTAGATATGGTATCTTTAGTCAATTCTGTTCAGTTGCATCTTGTTTGACATTTTGATTAGCATTCTATGCTGTTATGTAATTTCATGTTGTGACACTCTGTTTTTATTTCTATATGTTATGAAACTTTATTCTGTTTATGCATTTTTCTTCTGTGACTGTGCTTTGTGTTCTGTGTTTTGAACTTTGTGGTCTACATATTACGGTGTTCATTCTATTACTATGTTTTGTGTCTATGATCTGCATTCTGGAGTATTATGGTCGGTTTTCTCCTTTGTGATGACAAATGGGGATATATGTATGTACGTATGTATGCATTCAAGGAGAGTAGTAATTCATCATAGAACATTACTCTTTGTCTATGTGTGCGTTATTACATAAATGAGTTGCCATTTTCAAAAGGGGGGAGAATGTTAAAGAAAGATTTCCTGTATTTTGATGATAACAACTTCATATATTATCCATAGCAGAAAAACAGGAGAGGCGACATCAACAAAGCTCGTATTGGCTTGGAAATTGAAAACTATCTTGATGAAGTATTGGCAAAGAAGAAAATACTTGAAGACTTTAACAATGTAAATCAGTTTTCTTAAATATATCTTATTAAAACTCATAAGAATCTCATCATAACATCTAAAGCTTTAAAGTTGAAAAATAATTAATAAATTTTTGGAATTTATTTAATATTTTAAAAACGCCTCTTAAATAGGTCTAGAATTCTAAAAAAAAAGATGTACACTGGTAAACCAGTGGGACCAATCGATGCACCGAAGCACCAGTGCACACGGGTTATGCAGAATTCTGAAGTGCATGAGAAACTTTTTAATGACATATCTCTTTACGCAGTCACGATCTTTCTGAAGGTTTTCAAGGCGATGGATGTTTCTCTCTAACAAAACTCTTTTAAATCTATAAATTGGCATTCAAAGGGAAAAACAACTTTTTCTTTTTTATCCTATTCTCTGATTTCCAAACCCTTGATTTCTAAAAGCTTTCGAAAATCAGCGACCATTCAGATATAAAATCAGTTCTCTAATTTACATACTTCCTAAAATTCTTGCTCATTCAACTCCATAAAAATTCTTGTGAGTTATAGGATCTGTACTCAAGTCGGCAAATCAGTGTATTAAGACACAACTATTGCTGAATTTATTTTTGTATTAAGTTAGTAGAAAGATTTTTTTAGTGGCATAGGCATTGTGTAGACTTGTTCCTCCGGGTGAAGTGAGGTTGTTAGTTAATGAAAAGCCAAAATATAGATTCTCGGATTAGATGTAGGATGGTGCTTCGAATCTTTTACTTACTTTATTATTTCTAGTTAGCTTATTAATATACGTATATATATACTCTGTTAGCTTGGCTATATATACACGATCCATTGGAATTTCAGGACCCATGAAAGGAGCTGGATGAGGAAAGGATGCAATCGTCGAAGTTAATGGATGAAAACCAGATTGATGAAGATGATCCTACGAAGGTAGTCAAGATTGGTTCTCATCTCAGTTTAAGGATGAAGAAGGAATTAATGGGGTTTTTGAGGGTGAACCGTGATGTGTTCACATGGATTCATTCTGGTATATGTGGGATTTGCCTAAAGTTGCATGCCATGCATTAAATATATGACCCAACCTTTCCTTCTATAAAGTAGAATAATCATAGCATGGAAATGGCGAGATCCGTTGCGTTGAAGAAAAAATTAGATAAGTTGTTGGCAACCAACTTTATCCATGAATTGCTCCACCTCGATTGGATAGCAAATTCTGTAATGGTTAGGAAGCCAAATGGAAAGTGGCAGACACACAATGATTATTTAGATTTGAATAAAGAATTCACGAAGGAACACTTTCCACTTTCACGGATAGACTAACTCATGGACGGAATGGTCAAACATGTGCTGTTATCATTTATGGATGCTTATTCCAACTATAATAAAATTACTTTGCACATTCTAGATTAGAAGCATATAAGTTTTATCATAGATTTGGGACTGTATTGTTGCAAGGTAATTTCATTCAGTTTAAATAATGCTATAGCTACTTACTGTCATTTGGCAACTATATGGTTTCTGGACAAATCAAATGAACAATGGAGGTGTTTGTGTATAGTATGATGGTAAAGTCAACAAAATCGACATATTACGTAGAGTAGATATCAAAAATGTTTCATTTACCTTGGAAGTACGAAATGAAGTTGAATCATTTGAAGTGTTCTTTTAGAGTGTAATCATAGAAATTTTTAGGGTTCATTGTGAACTCTAGGGGCATGGCAGCTAATCCAGAGTAGACTAAAGCGTTGAAACAAGTTGCAACCCTAAGGACTATGAGGGATTGTAGAGCTTGAATGACAAGGTTGCCACTTTGAACAGGTTCAACCCAAAAGCAATTGACAAATGTATACTGAAATGCCCCACTATTTTTAACGTCTAAAATCAGTTAAAATGCCATCAAAATACAGTCCAAAACTATGAAAATGAATGGGAAAACCTCATGATGGAACTAAACAATAATATACATATATCTCATTAATAAATAATATACTAAGCCCAATACAACAAAATCAATATCTATAGCTCTCTATACATTGGCCATTATCAAATTTACTACAACGCAACACTAATACAAGAGATATATTTAGGCAAACAACCTGTAGATGTGGCACATAACAAAGGTGCTTTTCCTTTCCTTTTGCTTTCACCTTCAAAATTTACAAATAGATATATACAAAAAGCAAAAGGTAATCGACTATATTTAGACCGTGCCTTATCCTATACACTCCAACTAAAGGCTCAAGAGTTATTGCATAAGGAAAGGCTACCTACATACTCTTTTGAGGATTAAGCCCACGTAATTTTGTTTCTTACTCTTCTACTGCATCAAAATTATTGTTAGCACATAACAACCATAGACACCATACAACCAATGCAAGCAGAAAACATCACTTCTACAAAGCCATCACAATTAATCATCACAAATATAGGGCAACAACAATAATGACAACACATAGCCATTAAACATCACACAAGTTTGATAACGCTCAATATAATTCCCTAACATCAAACAAATCAAGAACAACAAATGTACTCACATATGTAATAACCATCAACTGTTAGTAATACATTATTAATGCAAGTATAAATCAAACAAATGTGTACCGATTACTTCATATTAGTAACATAATATTAAAATTAGCAAATGTGTACTAACAAATCAACACTAGTAACACAAACATTAATGTCATCCAAAAAACAAAAACCATAATTAGCTACCCTCTGATAGTAATAATGGTAGAATGTCCCACACCCATCCTAATGTGATTCCATCATAATACAACAAACATATGTGATAGTTTCAATCAATAATTAGTCACATATACTATAACCATTTAAAATAAGGTTTTTATACCTATTATTTCCTCTTATGTATGATATCGTTTTACTATTGTTTATTATAAAAACACCTTCATTTATTCTCTCAAAACAATAAAAATTCTTTAAAAACGATAATATACTTCAAAAATCCTTTATATACATTTATTACTTTGAATTCTCAAAACATCGTAATCTAATCAAAAATAGTAATTTATGTCAAATTACTTTTCAAAAAACATTATTATTATTTTAAGTCAAAATAATATTAATATATACCAAAAACTTTATTATATTCACAACCAATTATTACTGTTTATCTCAAAAAACAATATTCTACTTTAAACCTCAAAATTTGTTTTTATTCTATTTATCTTAAAATATTAATAATTTAACCCAAAATACTTTCAAAAACCCACCTTTACTGTTATTATTATGATTCCAAAAATATCTTTATTTTACTACTTAAACAATAATAATGATGATATTTTCTTCCATAAACTCCATAATATCAATTATATGGTTATTTACTCAAAATAATACAATTTTTACAATGATCATATCATTATTGATTAAATAT
Organism: Allium fistulosum; assembly: GCA_030737815.1. Classification (NCBI taxonomy): domain Eukaryota; kingdom Viridiplantae; phylum Streptophyta; class Magnoliopsida; order Asparagales; family Amaryllidaceae; genus Allium; species Allium fistulosum. The sequence goes on from CM060903.1 coordinate 848,240,669, forward strand.
TAGTTCATTTTAAAAATAATAATAAATTCTCCAATATTAACTTAGATTGTCTTTTTCTTTATTATTTATGAATTTACCTAGGAATTCATAAATAATAACCTTATTAAATTTCTCTCGTTAATTTCAGTAAAGTTTGTTAAATCACGTTATTTACAAATATCACTCAAAATCTATAATAATCTTATTTTCATTTATTTATTAACCTTTCCCAAAATTTCACAATTTCACATATTTTGTGTTGATTAATTATTTCCATTTTAAATCAATAATTTATTATAATTAAACATCCATCATTCAATATTATAGCAATTACAACAAAATCAAACAAAGGCATGGCATATCTAAAATATCACAACTATCAAATGATCATCCATAGAACATAACATATATCAAAAGTAATATTTTCATCAACGAATGCCTATCTAATATTTTTAAAACTAAATTAATTAATTATACCACTTGCTTCTGATAACAACTTCAATGCTCGACAAACCACATGCTAAATCATCAGATATTCCCCACAAGTCCAATGGAACAAGATGTGTGTGAGTCGGAGTTCGTATGCAAAAGATACGAAGGAAAGATTCAGGGTCTAATTTGTAACTAATTAAAGATTTGGGGCTTACATGCAAAATCTTTTTCTCCATCATGCATAAATTTCTCCCATAACCACCTCATGCTGCATACTTTGACTGCCAAATCAATCCGTCTCCTACCACCTAAGACGATCCTGACACTACCATCCCCTTCCCCGCTCCTTGTGCCACCCACCGGTACTAGTGCCATCACACCTATTTGGCGTTTTCCAAACCCTAGTTCATTAACTCTGGACGCCTCCAACCTCAAGAAAACCTCTGACCACGACCATTTCAATCCACTCAGCAAGATATACATATCTCTTCAATTAGTTTCATGAACCGGTCACTAATTCCAAAATGCTTAAATTGGACATTAGGTTTTCGCCATCAGCTCCTTTGATTGCAATTTCTGGTTGATTTGAACACTTTTACGAAAAATGATCAATTTCCGCCGAGTCAACTCATCATGTTATCTTTTTGATATATAATTCGATGGGTATTGGGAATTTTTGAATTTGAAACACGTTATGACTGAAGATAATTATCTACCAGTAGAAAGTGATTAGGGAATTTCAGTATTTACATAGGAAAATAGAGATGAAACTAACAGCTAGGATTCTTTAGCTTCTCTTATACAGTTGTATAGATGGATTATGGGATGTGTATTCAATTTGGTATGATATAGCTACGTACATCATTTATTGCTTGTAAATCTCCTATCTCTCAAACCGTAACCCAGATTTAACAAATTTATAGTCGAAACTAATAAGCTCAAAAAGACCTACACAACGATTATTAATATGATACCCAGTTCTTCCATTTATCGAGAATCCATTTTTAATAAATTTGATATTATCAGTGTAAAAGTTGTGGGTCGTTACTTTCCCCCTTAAAAAATTACGCCCTTACAAATTATTAAATACAACCCATAAAAAAATGGACTAAGCATCATCATGGGTTTAATCACAAAATGTGGGAAGTATACCAACCATAAAAAAACTACTTATAAAGTATTCTACGATAACCGTATAGCACAATCAATCATGACACAATAAAATTCATTAACAACAATGAATTTAAACACATACTATAGTAATAACACATATTTTCGTCAATCATGCAATCAAAACTATAGTATGTAAAAATAACACACCATCAACAAAGGGTGAAATAATCTTAATCATAGGTCAATTATATTTGCAAATCATACAGTGCATCTCAACAATCCAACCATAGTTGCCTATAATAAAAGTTTACAATAAAACTCAAGTTTGTCCAAACATGCATGCACAAATAAATATACATATAAATCAATAATCACTATAGATCATTAAAATAAACACACGTACTCAAAATAACATGGTATCATCTCCACACTATCCTACCAACAAATAACATGTGTGTGTTAATCCTAATGTTGACTACACATCCATCATAATACATGTTTCCCCAAAACTGTCGATGAACTTTCTCATGGTTTCATTGTCAAGATAATTGGTGTACCATCTCATACATATAGCTTCCAAAAAAATACATATGTTTAACCATATCTAAATCCTCAAAATCATATGTATCTAATCATGACTACATCCTCAAAATAATATAGCCATCAACTCATGTTGCAATTGCATCAATCCTTGATTCTTAGACCTACATCATAAGGTCTCTTACAAATGATCATCGTCATAAGGTCAATGAATACTCAACATCATATAAGCATTGTAATTTGGGATACCTGATGTAACGACCCACCTTTTTGGACAGTTTAAATCGACAATAAACCACATATGTCAAACTCAAACCATTCAAAAGGGAGGATTGTTATGGGTAAATAAGAAAAAAACAGAGAGAGAAAGAAAAACAAATACAAAATCTCACAGCGGAATGAAAAAATATAATAATCAAATAAACAGTTCATCAAGTTGTTTACAAATAACATTTGATTATACTTTTACAATACAAATCAGAGTTACATACAACAGGAATAAATAAATAAATGCAGCGGAACAACATGATGCAGTCGACATAATGTAATAAATAATCATAGTACTAAATCTTCGTCTTCGTCCTCCGAAAGCAGTCTTCGATACACTGAAAAGCTCAGATTGACCCGAGCGAATTGAAAAGACAAAACACTCGAGTCAGAACTAAAAGATCTTATGTAAGCCAAATCAACAGTAAATAAATATGAGTGTAACGGCGTCGGAGATGTTTACGGGGTTTGACATCTCCTATCCAGTGTCTAACGTGAGTGCAGTAACTAAAGAGATGTTCAAGATTACCATCTTCTAAGGGTCCGTTAAACTATCTACTATGTAGTACAATACGCTATTATAATATGTCTATAGTAAAGTATTAAAATAGTGTTAAGGCGTTACCCATATCTCTCTTAACAAATTTTATATATTCCTGTAGTCTATACAAAATACTGTAGCGACCCGACCTTCTATCACCAGAAAGTCACATCATCTTATAAGAAAGAAAGGGATAGAAAAGAGAAAAGATAGAGAAGAAAGAACTAAGCAACATCAGAATCTAACAGCGGAACGAATAAATTATATTAATCACATAAGATATTACATAGTATACAACAACTATCACAGTTACACAGCTTATTCAAATACAAACTAGACAGTTATAAACACCTGTCTAGTTATTACAATTCAATACAACACAGAGACAGATATAACACTAACACAGCGGAACCAATATATATCTATACGCTGAAGCCTCCTGCTCCATTGATCCTCCAGAATTCGTCAAAGCTAACCTGAATCCCTTGGCTACTCTTAAAAATTTGAGTACCCAAGAGTTTATGAAAAATATAAATAAACTCCGGGTCAGACATGGGTCTGGTATGAGTAAACGGGTTAAAGTTGCTTAACTTTAAAAACCTTTTGAACCAAAGGTATCACGTAAGACTCCCCACACATAAACATGGGTAAGTTTTTACCTTATGCTAACCAAACATTTGATAGGAAATCCAGTGATATTATAATAAGGTCTAGGGTTTTCAAGTAAAATACAGAAATAGCTGGAATGCTTTACATCTCACGTTTCAACATAGTTGGGCACAACTAAATCGTACAGCGCTTATTGGAGTTTGGATTCCATACAATGGCAGGGCTACCGGGGTACCGCCCGTCACAGTACGTGCCCTGGATCAACATACCGAGGATCCACCCTAAATCCCTGCAACACAAAGCTGGAACCATCCCTTACTGGACAGTCCCGAATAAGATAACCCCGGCAGTTGTAGCTAGCAACCGCCCATACAGCCGAATAAAAAGGGACTCTAGATAGGGGTTCATCTCATCCTACTTGGGTATGACCCACTTAGCCTTGCTGCACCTCCCCTGTTTTAGCCATTCCCGGTTGATGAGGCTTGAGGCTACGATTACCTTATCAGAACACATCACTTAGAATGCTCATCATCCACCTGACGATGTTCTGAAAGCATTCAATCCATACAAGTTCGTTCCGGGTTCGAACGAAACCGAAGGCATTATCTCGTTACACTCATTTTGGAATCACCCTCAGAGTTAACGACAATAACCCTTGCACTCTGAATCTTCATCTTCACTTGAGATTCACGACCCATCGTTAATTTGGATCGATGTGGTTTTCGGATATCCAAATCTGGAAACCCGATCCCGGTCTCATCGAAATCCAAATCGCCATCTTTTAGGTCCAAGTTGTTTTAAAGTTAAAACAATTCAATTTTATTATCTATATACACAAAGATAGATAATTCATATCATCATCACAAACAGATAATTCACATTATCATCATAAACAGATAATTCACATTATCATCGTAAACAGATAATTCACATTATCATCACATTTCAACCAAAGCATCCATATCACACGGCATCACTTATCTCATATCTGAGATCTCAAACCATTCAAGGCAATCAATATCATTCAACATCCATAAACAATGATTTATTAATCACCATCTATAATTAATTTAAAGTGAATTAAATTAATTACTTCCATCTCTAATTAATTTAAATAAATTAAATTAATTACTTCCATCACATAAATCTTGCTTACTTAATCATTAATTAATTACAAATCAATTAATTGATCATCCTCTAATTATCCATCTTAATTAATCATCCTGATTAGTTATTCATAATTACCTTAAGTAATTAGCCTTAAATTAATTACACAAATTAATTATCCTTAACCATTCACAGTAATTAACCATTAATTACTTCATTAATTACACTAATTAATGATCCTTAATTAATTACTTCCATTAATCAACCTTAATCATAAACAGAAATTACCATCCTATAATTACATACCTTAATTAATTAACTTCTTAATTAATTATATAAATCCTTTGATTAATTACACTAAGTAATTAGTCCTTAATTACTTCCAATAAGTAATTATACTTTAATTACTTCCCATAAAGTAATTTCCTTTAATTAATTACATCCAGTAATTATACATTAATTACTTCACTAAGTAATTCCACTATTCAATCTCATTAAGTAATTTTACTTAATCAACCATCAAATGATTATCTTTAATTAATTAACAAATTAATTAACTTAAATTAATCACATTCACTTCCTTAATTACAATTGGTAATTTATCCCTTAATTACCTTTGTAACAAATTAATTAATCTCTAATTATAGATTAATTATCCATTAATTATTAATTAATAAATCTTAATTATCAATTAATAAAACTTAATAACAAATTAATTAATCCTTAATTAATCAGTTAATCAATCCTTAATTACAATTAATTAACCCTTAATAATAGTTAATTAATTCTTAATTAACTTTAATTATAGATTAATTATTTCTTAATTATTAATTAATAAAGCCTAAATATTAATTAATAAAACTTAATTACAAATTAATTACTTTTTTATTACAAATTAATCAATCTCTAATCATTAATTAATCAACCTTAATTATAAATTAATTAACTTCCAATTAATTAACTTATAACCCTTAATTTTTAATTTAAATAAATTAATTAAATCAATACATTACTCTTAATTAATTCTTTAGTTAATCCTTAATCATTATTAATTAAATTAATTAATGATACTTAATTTCCCTAATTAACTTAATTAGTTTCAAGATAATAAAAACCTTAATTAATCTTAAGATGAAACATTATCTTATTATTGCCTTAATTATCATTAAAACATTTTATCTTAATAATTAATTTTACCTAATTAAATCATTAATTAAGTTTCTAAAATACTCATTTAACTTGATAATTTAAAGTTACAAATCATAACTTACTCTAATTCTTTAAACATTATCAAGTATTAGTTTAAAACTATTTTCAATTTAAATTTAAAAACTTGCATTTATAAAGACTTTTAAAATTTCATTTCTAATCTAAAGTTTAAAATAACTTTAAACTTTACTTAACCAAATTTAAATAAAACAAATTCCAAAACTTCATAATCAAATGTTAAAGAAAACAATTATTATTTTTATAAAGTAATTTATATAAGAGAACTTAAACTCAATTTATTTTTTTAAATTTCAAAAAAAAACTTTGCTTTAAAAACTCTTAAAATCTGCTCAGCACTTGCTTCGGGTCAAACCCGAAGACCACTCGATTCTTCCCCGAGTTTTCCTTCTACTCTTCCATTTTCAAAAAAACTTAGTTTATTTATAAGTTTAAAATCCTATGGGCCTAACCCCACAAATTTACTCAAGTACAAACTCGAGTCTTTTGCCCAAACATTCGATCGTCCCTTCGAGTCAATCCACAGCAAAACCCATAACAATCCACTGACACCAAAACTCCATCGTGCACCTGCACCATCAATCAACGCTGCCGCGACCATCTCTAACACCTCCCATACGTCGGCAATGTTGATTCATGAGTTTTGATTCATGACACAAGCTTCAGAGATCATACGACAAGAATACTATACGAAAGCGACAAAAAGGAGAATAACCATATATTGCACACTACAAAGGAGACAAGACTACAATCTAGATATTAGTATGAATATTTTATTTCATTGAGTCTTAGAATATTGTTAAAATCATTCCTCAAGTAGTCACACATACACACAAATTAATTTATACAAAAATTAGTGTACACTGTGCAAATAACAGCAGGTCGGCCGACCGACCAGAATATTCGGCCGACCGACTCTGTGTCCAGAGCACAGATATGCACCGTTTTTATTTATATCTGTAAACTCAGCTGACCGGCCCAGGTTTCTCGGTCAACCGACCAGAACACAACGGCTAGTTTTTCTGAAGAGGTGCAATTGTTCATGAAGAGGAATGTTCTTTAATTCAACAGATATGGACACAACTCTTGATTAAAACTCTTCATGAAAGATTGTAACTATTCTACAACTATATAAACATATTCAATTCACTTCTACACTCACTGATTCTTGTTTATAATTCTGAAATCTAATCTCTATTCATTTCTGCAAATAAAAGCATTCATTCTTATTTAATATCACTAGAATCCTTGATTTAATTCATATACTTCGATTCTACGTGATTATCTTCCTTCTAAATCTTCACACACATATATACTCTTGAGGATTTGATTATAGGAAAGTTGTACTATCAAAAGACAATCAGTGTTATTCAAAACACATTCGTCTACAAACTATTTGTATTAAGTTGAAGTCCTCTTCGGCTGTTGAGGCGGAAAAATTCCTGTTCGGCTGCTCAGGTGTCGTATACCTATTCCTCCGGGTTAAGTGAGGGGTTTAGTTTAAATCCAAAGGGTATTCTGGGACTGGACGTAGAACGGAAAGTTCGAACCAGTATAAAAATTCCTGGTGTGCTTACTCTAATTTTTATTTTACTGCTATTATCAGTTTCCGCACTTATGTACCATATTACACGATCCTTAGTACTACACGTACACTAACATTTGGTATCGGAGCAAGGTCATCCTATAACCATCACAAAGTTATTTGATATTTATTTCTAGTAATATGGCAACCACACAAACTAACGATGTTAACACTAACACTAATTCTAGTTTCATAGAAGGTCAATCGACTTCACGACCTCCACTTTTCAATGGTATAAATTACAATTATTGGTCAACTAGAATGAGAATCTATATGCAATCGAGTGGATTTGATATCTGGAATATTATACAAAGTGAGTACACAACTCCTACTGGAGAATACTCAACTTGGAGTAACACACAAAAACTAGATGCTACATCAAATGCAAAGGCTATGAATATTTTATTTTGTGCATTAGATAGAAATGAATTCAATAGAGTTAGCATGTGCACTTCAGGTTATGAAATTTAGAGAACTCTTAAAGTTTCGCATGAAGGAACGAACAAAGTTAAATTAAGAAAAATTTCTATGTTTAAACATCAATTTGAAAATTTTAAAATGAGGCCAAATGAATCTATAAATGACATGTACTCTAGATTTCAGGATATTTATCATGCTTTATTATCATTAGAACAAAAGTTTACTGATTTTGATGTTGTTACAAAAATCTTAAATTCTTTAACGGACGAATGGGAACGAAAAGTCCTAGCTATTGAAGAAGCAACTGATTTGTCAACATTAAAACCAGAAGAATTGATAGGTAATTTAATGTCCTACGAAGTAAATTTGCAGGCAAAAAGAAATGGAGCACAAGAAAAGAAAAATGTGGCATTCCAAGCAGAAAAAGATGATTTCGACTCAGATAATGAAGATATGGCAATGATCGCAAAAAAATTCAAAAAGTTTTTGAAATTCAACAGAAACAAATTCAAGGGAAACAAAAATAATTCCAACAACAATTCCAATAGCAGCAAACCATCATCTTCAACAATGGAATGTTATGAATGTCATAAGAAAGGACACATGAAGAAGGATTGTCCAGATCGTAAAAAGAATAATTTCAAGAAGGACAAAACCAAACGAAAAGCTTTTTCAGTCACTTGGGACGACACTGACTCATCATCCTCATCAGAGAGTGAAAGTGATAATGAACAAGCAAATGTATGCTTCATGGCTTCGTCAGATGATGTAAGTGATTTTACTTTTGAAGATTTAATTGAAATAAATTCTGAATTAGTAAATTTAGCAAAGCAACTTAAAAAGAAAAATAAGGAGTTGCAAAGAAAGTTAGATAGAACAGTTTTAAAAGTAGATATGTTGAAAGATGAGAAGATAATATTGGAAGAAGAACTTAAAATTTCTCAACAATCGAATTCTAACTTATCTTCTCAAATTTCGTCAATATCTAAAGAACTAGAAATTTAGAAAAATAAAAATGATGTTTTACTTTTCGAAAATAATAGTTTAAACTCTAAGATTAAGGATTTAGAGTTAGAAAAATCTAGTCTTAAAATAAAATTTGATGATATTTCTAAAAATGTATCTAATTTCAATAAAGGAAGAGAGAATCTCTCTAGTATACTAGAAAATTCTCAATCCTCTAAAAATAAATCTGGACTAGGATTTAAGAAACAAAATAATTTTGCTAAAAATAGGATTAATAATAATATTAAGAAAGATATTAAGAAAACAGTTTACCCAAATACTAAAACCATCAAGATATGGATTCCAAAAACAAATAATGTTTTGATAAGGAATAAACATATCAAAATATTTATGGAAACTGTTCATAATAACAAGAATTATGTTTATAAAGGGAATTCTGAACCCGTATGGGTTTGGCTTCCTAAGATCTAACTCTTAGGACCCTAAAAAGATTGGGTACCAACTTTTTATAAACTTTTTGCAGGTACCACATAAGAAGAGAGGAAAATGGATTTTAGATAGCGGTTGCTCAAAACACATCACTGGAAACAAAGAAATGTTGTCAAACATTATATACTCAAATGGAGGAGCAGTCACCTTTGGAGATAACTCAAAAGGATATATCATCGGCAAAGGCAATGTCAGTAGCAACGGTACCTCTAATTTACCTCTCATTACTGATGTTTTATTAGTTAAAAAATTAAAACACAATTTATTAAGTATTAGTCAACTATGCGATAAAGGTTTTAATATAACTTTTTCAGAAAATAAATGTAATATTTTCGAAGGAAAAAGAGATAAAAACATTTATATCTTAAATATGAATGTTAATAATGATTCAAATTTGTGTCTAGTGGCTAAAGAAAACGATTCTTGTCCTTGGCACAAAAGATTTTGTCACATCAATTTTAATACTATCAACAAACTAGCTAAAAATAAATTAGTTAAAGGTTTACCCAATATAAAATTCGAAACTAATATATTTTTTGATGCATGTAAATTAGGAAAATTAACAAAATCTTCTTTTAAATCAAAGAAAGTAATATCTACAGAACAACCACTTGAACTTTTACACATGGATCTTTTTGGTCCAACTCAAGTGCAGTCTATTAATCATAATAGATATGTATTTGTTATTGTAGATGATTTCTCTAGATATAGTTGGATTTTCTTTTTGAAAAATAAAAGTGATACTTTTGATAATTTTAAAGTTTTTGTTAAAAGAATTCAAAATATTAAAAGTTTGAAAATTAAAAATATAAGAAGTGATCATGGAGGAGAATTTGAAAATGAAGCTTTTGAACAATTTTGTAACAAGAAAGGTATTAACCATAATTTTTTGTTTCCTAGAACACCACAACAAAATGGAGTTGTAGAAAGGAAAAATAGAACATTATAAGAATGTGCAAGAACTTTATTAAATGGAACCACTTTATCGAAACACTTTTGGGCAGAAGCTGTAGCTACTGCTTGTTATGTATTAAATCGTGTTTCTATTCGACCATTAACTAAGAATACTCCATATGAACTTCTAAATGGAAGAAAACCAAATATTTCATATCTTAAAGTTTTTGGTTCTAAATGTTTTATTTTAAATACTAAAGATCAGCTAGGAAAATTCGATCCAAAATCCGATGAAGGAATATTCGTTGGATATTCGGAACGAAGCAAGGCTTATCGAATTTATAATAAACGAACTCAAATTATTGAAGAAAGCTTACATGTGTCATTTGACGAAAATTTTAAAAATATAATTCCAATTGTTACTTTTGATTCTGATGATGAAACTACTCAGAATGAAAATATTAATACAAATGAAAATTTTGAGACTCATGAAACCAATACAAACATTACTCCTAATATAATAAAATCTCCACCTAGAATTTTAAGAGATCATCCTGTGCAAAATATAATTGGAGAAGTTAATACGAATGTTAAAACCAGATATCAACTAAATCAAGTTGGTCATGTAGCTTTTCTCTCTAACATAGAACCTAAGAATATAAAAGAAGCATCAACTGATGACTACTGGATTCTTGCCATGCAAGAAGAACTAAATCAATTCGAACGAAACGAAGTTTGGGAACTCATTCCTAGACCTAGTGATCAATCTGTCATCGGTACTAAATGGGTTTTCAAAAATAAAGCAGATGAACTAGGAAATATAACCAGGAATAAAGCTAGATTAGTTGCACAAGGATATAATCAAGAAGAAGGAATTGATTACGAAGAAACGTTTTCTCCAGTCGCCCGACTTGAAGCAATACGAATCTTATTAGCTTTCGCATGCTTTCATAATTTTAAACTGTATCAAATGGATGTTAAAAGTGCATTTTTAAATGGATACATAAAATAAAAAGTTTTTGTTGAACAACCACCTCTGTTTAAACATGAAAAATTTCTGGATCATGTTTATAAACTCTCAAAAGCGTTATACGGTTTAAAACAAGCACCACGTGCTTGGTATGATCGTCTTAAAAGCTACTTATTAGAATCTGGTTTTGAAATTGGTAAAGTAGATCAAACACTTTTTATTAAGAAAACTAATAAAGATATTTTAATAATTCAAATATATGTTGATGATATCATTTTTGGCTCGACAAATGAAAAACTTTGTCAGGAATTTTCAACTATAATGACAAATGAATTTGAAATGTCTCATATGGGAGAACTGTCATATTTTCTTGGATTACAAATTAAACAAATTAAAAATGGAATTTTTATTAATCAAGAAAAATATTGTCATAATTTAATTAAACGATTTGGTCTGGAAAACACTTCTGCCAAGCCAACTCCAATGAGCACAACTACTCATCTTGATAGAGACGAGGAGGGCAAAAGTGTTGATCAGAAGCTATATCGTAGTATGATAGGTTCTTTACTTTATTTAACAGCGAGTCGACCCGATATAATGATGAGTGTTTGTTTATGTGCTCGATTTCAAGCAAATCCCAAAGAGTCACATATGAGAGCAGTTTAATGCATTATTCGTTATCTAACTAAAACCAAAGATTTCGGACTATTTTATCCGAAAGAATGTCCTTTCGAATTAGTTTCCTATAGTGATGTTGATTTTGGAGGTAGTCGGACGGATCGAAAAAGTACGAGCGGAATGTGTCATTTCATTGGACGTTCCTTAGTCTCTTGGTTTAGTAAGAAACAAAACTGTGTTTCTTTATCAACGTGTGAAGCAGTATATATATCCGCTGCTTTGGCATGTGCACAAGTCGTATATATGCAACAAACACTACAAGATTTTAATTGTCATCTTGAAAAATCTATAATTTATTGTGATAATACTAGTGCAATAATCTTTCTAAAAATCCGGTCAATCACTCACGAACAAAACACATTGATATTCGTCATCACTTTCTTCGTGATTGTTTGGAAAAAGGATTAATAAATTTAGAATTTATCAATACTGAAAATCAAATTGCTGACATTTTTACTAAACCACTAAATGAAAATATTTTTATAAAACTTAGACGTGAGTTAGGTATAATGTCGTTTAAAGATTTATGACTAAAAATATGCTAAAATATCGAAAAACAAAAATTGTTTTATTTCTGACCAAAGCGGAACTCGAACTCATGACCTCTGACTTGTTTGTTAGATGTTGTGTTATAGCTACTTGAGTTATGGGTGTTTCTTATGTTAGTTCTCTTTAAAATTTGTTTTATCTGTTTTGTTTTCAGAAAAAAAAACTATATTTAGCTCTTGAGTTATAAATCATACATTTAAAAACAATTTTATTCTTAAAATTCTGTGATTATAGTTAAAATTATTTTCAATCCACTAATTTTTCAGAAAATAGATTTATATATATATGTACTATGCTTATCATTTAGAACATATACTACGAAAATTTTAAAAAACAAAACTTGAAAAATGTCTTCAAACAATGATTACTATAACTCTGAAAATTCTCATCTATCATACACATCTCCGGACGATGATTGTTCCGATCGCATTCCCGAAAATGGCCCCTATCATACCTTTCCCATGCCTAAACGTGTTCTAGACTTCTCCTCTCTAGATAAAGACCCCCGACATGGGTGGAAACCATGGGAAGACTCCCATACAGGCTATACACCTGAAAAGAAAAAAGGGAAGAATACGATGGTAATATCTCCAACCACCAAACAAAAAATTGATGAAATACATCACTACCAACGACAACAAATGGATATGCAATGGGAACTCTACTATGAACAAAAAGTCACGGCAAGACGTTTAAGTTTTCTAGAAAAGATTGCCATGAAAATTTGTTCATCAAAGAAGGATGATGTTGCTGAACCTTCTTATAGACCCTCATCCTCGTCAAATCCTGTTCAAACTCCAATAACTCCAAGATGGTCACCGATAGAAAATGTTCCATCTCCAAACTCATGGGAACGCAGATTTTAAACGGTGGCTAAGCATGTTATATATATATATATATGTATGTTGTTGGTATTACAAATAAGATGTATAGTGCATTGATAATAAAATATATTTCTATATTTGTATTATATATAAAACTGCAAAAAATGCACTTCTAAAAGGGTCGGTCGACCGAACACCCTGAGTCGGTCAGCCGAACCCTTCCCGAGAATTACAAACAAACATTTCCAACAGGGTCGGTCTACCGAATACCCTGAGTCGGTCAGCCGAACCCTTCCCGAGAGTTTTAGCACCTTTCAGATTAGCAGCTCGGTCAGCCGACCCAGTCATTCGGTCGACCGAACGTATAAAACTGCTACTTCTATTTTCTTTTTAACAGCCCATCCATTCACTTTTCAACTTACCTCTTCACTCTCACTTTCCCAATTACAGTTTTTAACCTAGCCCCCATTAAAACTTCTCAAATCTTTAATCCTTTCTTCCAAAAACAAATGGCTCCCAAGAAGAAATCAAAGACAACCGGTGTATCTTCTTCATCTACTCCAGTGGATACACAAATTGCTTCATGGCTAGTCAATGATATAGCTCTTCAAAGATGGATAAAACTTCAAGATGCCAAAATTTTTGAAGAATCATTTGTAAGTTATCCTGATTTTGCTTCCTATGGTGTTGAAAATGCCGCCCTTGAGAGTGGTCTTGATACATTCCTTGACCATAGGAAAAATAACTTGAAAATTAATCATATAATGGTCAAGTTATTTCTAGCCAACCTCAACCTTGTAAATCCGCCAAGAAACACTGAAAATTGTATTTGGACATCGGTTTATGGTACTTCGATTTTCCTTTCCATTGATCGAATTAACCACATTTTGGATGCTAGACCGGGTGGTATCTCGTTACACGATGTGGATTGTAATATATCAACCCGTGACCGTCTAAGTCAGCTATTTTTTGAAGATGATGCTACTGATTTAAGGCAAACTTCATCCCTTCGACCTAAAGCCCGACTCTTTCATCGATTCATGATGAAGTCTATAGTTCCAAGAGGGGGTTCATATCACTTAGTATATCCCGAAAACTTCAAAGCTTTGTATGCTATGTGCGGAAATATACGAATAAATTGGGCACAACTTCTTATGGATGAATTTCTCTCATTCAACCAAGGAAAGATGCTTCATATTTATTATGGAGAATACATAATGAGGTTGATTAATAGCTTCGTTACCAATGCTCCGGAATCTGAAACATCCAAAGTTCGTTCTTTTGACTCACGAACCATAAAACTAATGAAGTTACCCGATGCACCTTCTAAAATTTCAACTTTTCACCAATGGCGTACTACTCCTCGAGAACAACTACGCCGTAGCTTTTCCACACCGCAACCATCAACTTATTCTACGGAACGTCTAACTCGCCAGCATTCAATTCAAAGACCAACTCCCGGAACTAGTACGGAGGCGGCCATTGATATTTTGGCTCGAAATCAACTAGCTTTGGATGCCCGGCTACGAAAAATTGATGGTCGTTTCAAGAAAATCAAGGGCTTCTTTGTGAATTTATGGGATGCCTTATCATGTACTTCCGAAGCCGTTGCTTCATTTGTTGCTCTCGGAAAAAGACCAGCGCCAAATTTCTCTTGGTCTACTTCAGATAACACAAGTTCTGGTACATCTGGAACTCATGCTTCTCACACTCAAAGACGTGGTAAGGAACATATTCCTCCAGAAGAAAATATTCGTCCAGAATTTTGGGATTCCAATGATGATGAGGAGTAATCATATTGTTTTACAATTTAATTTCAAGTATTTCTTTATGAACAATATTTTTTTTTATTATTAAATGTTGTGTACTAAGCAAACATCTTTAATTATTCCTATTTTAGTTTGAAAATGTAATGCTTAAAACTCATTGATTCGCATTTCTTTTTCATCTAGTAAGTATTCTTTTTTGTCGATGACAAAGGGGGAGAAATGTATGTAAGCTAACAAATTTTTTGCAGAAAAGTCGCCAAATATTCAGGGGGAGAATTATAATATAGATAAACTCTACATTCGTCACATAAGTATTGTCATCAATCAAAAAGGGGGAGAATGTTGATTCATGATTTTTGATTCATGACACAAGCTTCAGAGATCATACGACGAGAATACTATACGAAAGCGACAAAAAGGAGAATAACCATATATTGCACACTACAAAGGAGACAAGACTACAATCTAGATATTAGTATGAATATTTTATTTCATTGAGTCTTAGAATATTGTTAAAATCATTCCTCAAGTAGTCACACATACACACAAATTAATTTATACAAAAATTAGTGTACACTGTGCAAATAACAGGAGGTCGGCCGACCGACCAGAATATTCGGCCGACCGACTCTATGTCCAGAGCACAGATATGCACCGTTTTTATTTATATCTGTAAACTCAGCTGACCGGCCCAGGTTTCTCGGTTAACCGACCAGAACACAACGGCTAGTTTTTCTGAAGAGGTGCAATTGTTCATGAAGAGGAATGTTCTTTAATTCAACAGATATGGACACAACTCTTGATTAAAACTCTTCATGAAAGATTGTAACTATTCTACAACTATATAAACATATTCAATTCACTTCTACACTCACCGATTCTTGTTTATAATTCTGAAATCTATTCTCTATTCATTTCTGCAAATAAAAGCATTCATTCTTATTTAATATCACTAGAATCCTTGATTTAATTCATATACTTTGATTCTACGTGATTATCTTCCTTCTAAATCTTCACACACACATATACTCTTGAGGATTTGATTATAGGAAAGTTGTACTATCAAAAGACAATCAGTGTTATTCAGAACACATTCATCTACAAACTATTTGTATTAAGTTGAAGTCCTCTTCGGCTGTTGAGGCGGAAAAATTCCTGTTCGGCTGCTCAGGTATCGTATACCTATTCCTCCGGGTTAAGTGAGGGGTTTAGTTTAAATCCAGAGGGTATTCTGGGACTGGACGTAGAACGGGAAGTTCGAACCAGTATAAAAATTCCCGGTGTGCTTACTCTAATTTTTATTTTACTGTTATTATCAGTTTTCGCACTTATATACCATATTACACGATCCTTAGTACTACACGTACACTAACAGGCGATCCTCCCTACAACCGACTCCGACCATCCATTCTTCACCACAAAACCCAAATCAAAATCGAGCTTCACATTTGAGCCTGGAACAAATGAATCCGACCAAAACTCACCTCGTTCAGGCGACGTCGACCACCAGGGCTTCACATTTTAACATGTTTAAAGGATTTCTACTGTAAATATTTGATCCCAGCAGATTTTCAATCCTATTATACTTAAACATATTTTTAAAACTAACATTGAATTTAAACTAATTTAACTTGTTTGAATCTCAAAGTCTTACAGAAATCAGATGTAGAAATTTTGAATTTTGATCAAAACCATAGACTTTGAACTAAGAACAGAGGTGGTTTTTCAAACAACAAACATAAACACTTCATATATACACAGAGATATTACATAGATATATATATACACACACACACACACAAGCAAAGCAATATTTACCACAGAAATTCAAATGCAACAATCATTAATCTACTTAAGCTTTTTAATTAAATGTTTACTCACCTTTTTAATAGACAGAGAGCTTGTATTTTGAAAACTGGAAGGCTTAAAAAACTGGAATTTGAAAACTACATCTATATTTGATTTCTGAAACTTGAATGGCTTGAAACATTAAGACTGAAATGCTTTGAAGCTTGATTGTGTAACCGGAACAAGATGATGATGACTCAAGATTTTGAAAACTTGTTTGGTTCCAGGTTGCAGTCTTGAAAAATGCTACAGGCTTTGATAAAAGAGGTTTACAGACTTATACTTTTGGTTGAAGGTTTGAGAATATTTTGAGGAAATGTTTTCAGGTTTAGGCTTTCTGGTAAGCTAAGTTTTTAAGAACGAAAAGAGAAAGAAGATTGATAAATAAGAAACAAGTATACAGGCTTTGTTTCTTGCAGGTACAATTTTGATTAGAGATTTTTCTTCTCTAATGGAGGCTGAAATGAGAGCAATTAATGAAGTTGACTTGCTTTATATTGTCATACTTATCCATTTTTTTAATTCGTATGTACTATATGATTTTTCTTGCCTACAAATATATGTATTTCTATAGGTTATATAATTCTAGACTTATCTTACGTGTTCACTTATGTCTCTATATAACCATATCTTTACCCTTTCATATTTATTTCTATTTTTACATAACTACTAATTTTTATTTTTATACTTATGAATTACTTTTTAGAGGAAATAAAATAAAACTATTTATATTTATATATAAGACAATACATTAATAATGTTATTTGAAAATAATAATAATTTGTCAAATTTAAATAATTTATAAAAGAGATTATAAATTTCTATTATTATTAAATGAATTAACATATCATATTTATTAAACAATATTTAAAAAAAAACCTTTTAATTAATCTTAAACTTAAGCTAAGATACAGTTTGATCAATTAAACATTTATCTTAAATATTTTAAAATCGTATATTTTAAATCATAATTTCCAAATTACCAAAATATATTAGAATTTGAAAACAAGATTTATTTATTAAATTCAAACCAAAGATTTCTATTTACAATATACACAAATATATACACATTATAAATAGAAAACAATTTATTAGCTTTTAAAAAGATAAAATCACCAATTAAGTATTTATTAAAAGAAGATTATTAAATCAATTTAAATTATCAATACAGATTATTAATGATATTGCCAAAAATTCCGGGAAATCACAAATACCGTAAGCTCCACTAAACCGGTGGTTTACCCAAAGGGCACTCCATAGGTATGGTACAAAACAAACTCGTAGAAGGCGCGATAAGGCATGTGACAAGGCATGCGAGGCAATGCCCAGGGTAGGATACTATCGTTTTGTGGATCCGGACTGGTGGTAACGCATAGTAGCTACTACCACCTACCTCGGAACACACTCCCAAATCAAATCGAGGGGTGGCCACTAAATCAATCACAAATCATAATACGGTATCGAGGAAGCATGTCTGATTGGACATGCGACCTCACTTGGCCCGGCGTGGCTCCTGTTTTAGCCACATCAAGCAGACTCACGGGAGTCAGGACTACGTAAATACCTCGTACAGAGTCGTTCGCCAAACCATCCTACTTCATTCAGGAATCTCCACCACGTACACAGTTGTTAAAGTGGTTTTCGGTATTGGCAGAGAGTATGACAATATCCGATCCCGGTCTCTTTAACAACCAAATGCTTATTTCACACGGATGGTTCTTTTACATTTCCAAAACCAATTCATAATTGATATCAAATATCATATTCAATTCAAACCATATCGCTTTCGAAATCATATTCACTTTCAAAATCATATTAACTTTTGAAATTATTGATAAGATAGGTTAATTAAATCCTCATTCCAAAATCATCATATTTATTCAAATATGTCATTACACAAAAAGGTATCAATTTCAAATCCTAACTTAGGTTATATCATCATCAAGGATTTAAATATAAATACTTCAACATTACATAGTCTGAAATTTTAGAAAATAGTTTAGATAGTCATAAATAGTTTTAAAAATAGTTTAAAATAGTTAAAATACTCTAAAATAGTTTAATTGATTTAAAATAGTTTAAAATAGATTAAAATAGTTAAAATAGTTTAAAATAGTTTAAAATATTTTAAATATTTTAAATTGTTTAAATAGATTTAAAATAGATTAAATTAGATTTAAAATGATTTAAATAGATTTAAAATAGATTAAATAGATTTAAATTAGATTAAAATGGGTTAATTAGTTTAAAATAGGTTAAAATAGATTAAATTGGATTAAATAGATAAAATAGATTAAAATAGTTTAAATAGATTAAAATAGTTTAAAATAGATTAAATTGGTTTAATAGTTTGAATCTTAATAATCAGGATTTAAAATAATATATTTTAAAACAATTTATATGAAAATAATAAATTTGAAATTAATATCAAATTATACTATTTCTTTCATTTCAACACATATGGACCATGTCCACTTTCAAATCAACAACTAAATTTTGTCTTTCAATTCAAATTCTCATTTAAAACCATTTAATCAATATCAATTTCAAAACCATGTTCGAACCGTAAATCCAAACTATTTCCAATTTAGTAGATTTTAAAGCTTAAATATTCAAATATTTCAATAATTCAATTTCAATAAATTTCATTTATACTTCAAATCCAACTTCAAATTTTCAATTTAAATTCTTTAAACAATTCATTTCAACTAATTCCAATTTCAACATTAAAGCTTGGATTTTCAAAAATAATTCAGTTGATATAAATCCAAATTTTTATTTCAAAATATCATTCAACCGGATTCAAAAATTTAAGGTTTTAAAATCAATAATTTAACCAATCCGGTGTCCGTATATAATTTTCTACCCTATGGTCAAGTGATACGGATATTTATCATTTCAATCTGCAAATATTTTATATTTGCGGATATATATCATTTCAACCCGCAATCCCATATAAAATTCAAAATCCATAAAATTGCTCGGGTTTATCATTTCAATCCATAACGATTTTTCCCTAATCTATAGATCGTTCGGGTATGTATCATTTCAACCCATAGGGAATTTAAGGGAACTTGTAGTGTTATAACAGTATAAATATAATATCCAGCTATCCAATATCAACAATCAAACATCTATCACAATCACCATTCAAATCAACGAATAGATAACAACAATTGATCGATTGTCAATAACAGATATTAACAGGCAATTTAAAATTCAATATTAAATTAAATGGCGATTAAATTCAATAAAAGTCAAATTTAACTGGAATGACAATTTAAATATACCAAACATCAACCAATTAATTTCTAATCACATCATAAATTCAATTTAACTAACATAAGATAATTTAGTAGTTGTGAGTGGGTTAAAACACTCACCTTCGATTTGTCATCGATTTAAAATCCAAAATTAGCCCAAAAATTTAATAGTCTCAGAATGCAGCCAAACCATTTCCAAAATGTCCGGAATTTCGATATGATCGCAACGGAGAAAACCGCACATGAATCCGAGCTCGTATGCTAAAGTTATTAACGTTAGAAGATTGAAAAATTTCGACTTCGGGTCTTACTTCGGGTCGCCGCCTCAATTACTCGGTGCTTGCTCTGAGTTTTTGCCAAAATGACCCGAGACCCGATTCATTTGGCTCCTGACCCGAAGTTGCTGCAGGGTTTTCGTCTTTGGGACTCGAAGCGGGACCAGATCCGCCTTGTTTGGCATGGAACTCTCACTGACCCGAAGTCGCTGCAGGGTTTTCGCCTCTAGAACCCGAAGCGAACCTCTTCCTGACTCGAAGTAAACCAGGAGCAACCAAATTTTTTTTCTTCTGAAATTAGGTTTTGGAATTTTGGGAATTAGGTTTGATCGTTTAAGAAGGAGGAAGAAGATGTACGTACAGAAAAATAAAATGAGAAACAACAAGGGTTTATAACAGCCTATATATAGGCAGGGTTGGATCGAAACGATAGCAACGACCCGAAAATCCCATTTCGTTACTGAAATGAAAATGGGTCATCCAGTATATTGAAATATAGGTTTTCGATATTTTTAAACTTAATGGAACAAGTTTCATGTCCTAATTCCATTGTTAACAGAAGTTATCTTTTAAAATCAACTTATTTAAATTGATTTCATTAAATTTATTTCTACGCGTTTCGAGCCTGCACGATCAAACAACAAGTCTGATCGCTACGAAACTTGAAATCCTACAATAATTCATTGTTACGGATCCGATGAAACTAGTTTCGTCGAAATCTGAGACAGTGGCCAAAATGGCTATTTTCACGTTAATTAAATAAATTATTATTAAATTAAATTTATCCATTTTCAAATTCAAATTTTATAACTAACAAATGTTTATCACTTTTGATTAACTAGTAATTATAATCTTTTAAAACAAATTTTCCATGTCAAATTCAACTATTAATATTGCGCTAATTACAGCGTTCCAATTCCAATTGTAATAAATTCATTAATTATAATTTAAAACCCAATAAATTGATTCATTTTGATTTCAATCTTTTTATTCAATCAATCATTACTTTATGGACATAGTTAACATTGGTTTCCCATTTATTACATCAATATTCTACAATTTTTATCTTAATTCATATTAACGCAATATTTACTTACATTTATTGCAATTGATTTACAATTAAGTTTCAACAGATTAAATAATGCAATGATAATTAAAGCATTGCTACAACTTACAATTTCAAACACAATTTTATGTTTATTGTTAACGAACAAAACTAATAAATTCACATACGGATTAAATATTCTATTGTAATCAATTCCAATTAATTACATACAATTTCACCGTTTAATACAACATTTGGTTTATTTACCATTTACACTGTATGACAAATTATAACATTCCTATCATTCCAATTAATTGAGATTGCATTAAAATAATTATCTATTGCCTTAAATTAACATTATTAACATTACATTCTAGTTATTTTTCTTATTAATAAATCACAAATTTTTATTTCTTCCAATATTAACACCAAAATCTTATTAAATTAAATATTATTTTTCTTTTCAGTGAAAATTACGGGTCGTTACACCAGATAACTCATATGACCACATCATCGATAAGAGAAAATCATCTATCTCAGTTTCATAAGTGCTCAAGTTCATGCCACTTAGACGGCTAAGAAACTTGACTAAAATCATCTTAAGCCCAAGATACACAGATCACGTCATCTTTATCTGGGATCACATCATCGACCCAAGTGAGCATCCTCACATACCCCTCTTTATGGGCATATACCAAACCTTCGATTTACCATCAATCCCTTAGCACACATCCCCATAGTAGAACACATCATCTTATCCTACCCTATAAGTACACATCAACAAACTTGCCTCCTTAGACCATCTAAATAACTCACTTCATCGAATCGTTAAAGTTTCGAACATCATTATTCGCCTTACATAAATCTCTTGGCATACATCCACATCGGAATTCATCTTGTTCCAACCTTCAGATCACATTGAATAATCCGATTCCAGAAACCTACTTATAATGATTTCTTCATCCGATGACAGGGACGACTTACCTAAAATTCCAAAGAGGGATTGGATTGCCATCGCCAGCGAGTAGGATTCTAATACCTCTCCAAACCAAAATATTTCCATTCTTAAACCAAAGCTTCCACGTTTTTCTAATCAAAATTTCCTTTCTCAATATATCATCATCATTTTTTAAAATATTTACTTATTTATTATTATTATTATTCTTAAAATATTGTCACCATCATTTTTCAAAATCAGTATAGAATGATTTTTGAGAAAAACATCATTTTGTAAAAATCCCAAACCGTATAAGCTTCTTTAAACTCAAAATAGGAGTTCTTGTCCAAATCAAAGCACTTATCAAAGATGGTAATTACTCATGAAAGGAAAATTTTAAAACTTGTATTTGTTAAAACTTCGTATTTTAGAAAATATGCAACGAACCCCCTGCCTGTCATTTTGGGTCCTCAATGGTACCCTTCATATCTTTAGTCGCCAAAATTCTCCAGTAACTATACTCATCTTCAAGGAACATCATCATATTTCTTAGTCAATCCGAATGTCTAGTGTTCCTCCACTTAGGAAACTATGTTATCATAATATGACTAAACCAAATATGTCCCTTAACAACTCACTAGTTTCTCCAATGACCATTCCACTAAAAGTCAACATTGGATAACCACCTCATCATAAAATTATCATATATAGCAGGCACTATAACCTTGCATGTAGTAAAATTGATCACAAGAAGGTAGACAAACAAGCAAGCAAGCAAGCAACCAACCAACCAAACAACTAAAACTAGTCATAGGAAAACAAGTAGTAAACAACAACAGCACAATATAAGCAAAAGGAATTAATCCAAACAAGCATGACGTGAATTAAAAAAAGTGGGCATAGTTAACCAAACGACATGACTTTTTTCCTAATTATAACTAATAACTTAAGAAGGAATATATTAATACAAATAAGTCAATCAAAGTAAACAAATACAAAAAAAATCACTATTCAATACATCAACATGGGCAGTCCCTACACAATATTCCAATCTCCATAGAAATTAATGACTAAACAACCCTATAACTCATTAGGGAAGATCACACATAACAATCATAGAGGTAAAATCATCATAATGTGTGGCAAACTCAAAACTCATCTCTCCCAGTCGTCTCACACCCCATGCCACATAGCCTATTCCTCAAATATAGTTTCCAAGTACAATATCTTTCCAATAAAATAGCTTTTAACAAACACCTCCCAAAGTTGTTATTTAAATTAAATATTTAACCTTTTCCACTATTTACTTTCAAATTAAATCATCCTAATATTTGTAAAATATTTTTTCAAATTATTTTAAAACTAGATATTTTATAATACATCATTTCTCAATAATATAGTTTCCAATATACTCTCAATAAAACATTTTTTCTCAAATTAGTTATTTTCCAACCAAAATTCTATACCCAAATTGTTTTCTTTCAAAACATCATTTATCAAAGAGTGTCAATTAAATAAAAGTTCTTGCAACCAAAATCAACTTCCAAACAAAAAGTTTTCCACAATCAATAAAGTTATTTAGATAGAAAAACTTTTCTCAAATAAAGGTGTTCCTCTTTACCTTACTCAAAAAGGTATTTCTCAAATAAAAATATTTCCATTAAAATATTTTCAAATATTTCAATTAATACAATAATTTTTCAAAATATTCATCAAGAATCAAATATCTTTTTATCAAAAAGTCTTTTGGTTAAACATCTTCAAAATAAAACTTCTTCACTTCAATAAAGCATTTCTCTCTTTTCAATTAAGGCTCTCACTAAATATTCCTAGTAAGGTATGCTTAACAAACATTTTTAAATCATGATACTTTTATCCAAATATTCTTTCCACAAAACATCCTTTAAATAAATACTCCACATATCTATTGGCATTTATTTTAAAATATTATTCAATAAAAACATTTCTTTCTAAAATGCCCCTCAATAAAACACTTCTAATAAAGCATCATAATGAGGTTATAAAATACCTTTCATCATATACATACATACAGACATACACACACACATATACATGCATACATACATACATACATACATACATACATATATTCAAAGGAAGTTTTCAAATTAAAATAATTTTTTCAAAATTGCCCCATCAAAATATTCTTTCCAAAATAAATTATTTTCAACCGAACATCCTTTAACAAAAGTGCTTTTAGGTAAAATATCGTTACAAAAATATCATCATAAAAAAGATATATTTTATTTCTCAAACTAAATACTTTATTCTCGCCCATGTAAGAATTTTCAACAAGCCACTTTAGCAATGTACAATTTTCCCTTTTAATAAAATATTTTTAAAACCATAAATGTATATCTAATATAATTTTTTCCAATAAATATTATTCACTTAAGAATCTAAGGACAAAAATTTATTTCACCTATTAAGGTCAGATTTCAATATAATTTAACATTATATGTGTATCACTCGGGTTATAACCAACACTTAATCCCTTTTATAAGTGTTCATCCTACTCACACGGAACCCTAACTTAGAGTCTGCCTAACCTCAGTTCCATAATTTCGTCCACCCCGACCCCTACTGAGCCTTCAATGACCATCATTTCACTCCACTTGACGAGCTATACAAATCCCCTCAATCAATTTCATTAATTAGTCACTAAATCGAAAACACCAAAATTGGCCATTGGCTTTTGTCGCTAGCTCCTTTGACTATAATTTTGGTTGATTTGAATAATTTTATGACAAACGATCACTTGTTGTTGATTCAACTCATCAACAGGATCTTTTTGACATATAATTTGAGAGGTATTGGGCATTCTAAATTTGAAACACATTTTGATTTGAGATAATCATCCGCCATTAGCAGGTGACTCGGTAATTTTGAGATATGGATAGGAAAAAGGAGATGAAGCTAACAACTAGGGTTCTATAGATTCTCTTATATAGTTTATAATTAGGTTATAGGCTATGCCCAGTTTGCTCCAAAACAACTATGTATATTGTTTATAACTTGCAAAACTCCTATCCTCCAAACCATAACTCCAAATTTGACAAATCTATAGTCAAAACTGATCAGCTCAGAAAGACCTACGCAATACAAATATGATACCTAATTCACTTTTTTATTATTAAAAATCCAGTTTTAATTAATTTAATATTAATAGTGTCAAATATGTAGGTCATTACATATACCACTCTTTGATGCCCTCAATAATGAAAATGAGAAATTTTGATGGATAGATGAGTGTGAAGCTGTTGTGCAACAATTATTGAAACATCTCTGGAAACCACAAATATTATCAAAGCCTTTGGAAGGAGAAGATTTGTATGTTTACTTAGTAGCATCAACCCATGCATTGAGTGCAACATTGGTGTGTGAGCAGGTGAAGATCCAAAGGATTATATATTACATCAGTAAGTGGTTTACAAGTGAGGAAAAGCTTCATCCTAAATTGAAAAGGCCAGTATTTTGCTTGTTGTAGAATCATGAAGTTACAACCTTGCTTCCAGGCTTATCCAATAAGACTGTTGACTGCTTAACCTCTTAGGCTGGTCTTGCACCACCTAGAGACTTTAGGATGATTATTGAAGTGGAATATTAGGACATGTCAAAACAAAATTATATATCATCATATGCAGTTAAAGCGCTCGGTAGATTCAATGCGGCGGAGGTGCAAAAAGTCATAACGGGGATACAGCGAAGATATAGCGGGATATAGCGGATGACTCTAAAATAGCATATAAAACTCATACTTAATGTTTTTACAAATATATAAATGGTAATTCAATGAAAAGTTAACATTCAATTAAATTATAATTAATACATAAATAATTTTAAATAAAAACATGTGTAAATATACTATAAATAAACATAAAACTGTTATATAACATAATTGAATTTAGTAGAATATTAGAGTATTTTCATTTCTGAAAATATATTAAAAATTCAATTAAATTAATTAATTTCATAATTGTTATAATGTATAAATGTCATTTTTCAATTCATTTCTTTTAAAGAAGATATAGCGGAAATAACAAAAAATATAGCGGGAATGATGGGATATAGCGAAAATAGCAGAGCTTAAAGCGGAAAGGCTATATTTGGGGCTATATGGAAAAATCGTAGCGGTAGAAATCCGCTATAAGATATAGCAGGGTTATAGTGGGGTAATAGCGGGGCATTAACTGCACAGATATAATCCTAAAAGGCCTATTCTTTAAAAAGCATTGGCAGATTTCATTGTAGAATTTACAATTTAGGATGACAAAATAGAAGAAGAAATGGTTGAACATTCATAATGGAAACTATATGTAGATGGCGAATCCAATGACCATGATTTTAAAGTGAGAGTAATCTTAGTAACTCGAGAAGGTTAGCAAGTGTTCTATGCATTAAAACTTGAGTTCCATGTTAAATATAATGAAGAGGAATACAAAGCACTGATTGTAGGGTTCAAGATAGTGAAGGAGTGTGGTCATTATAAATATTAAGTAACTTGAAGTGACCCACTTTTCTTCACCTATAATTTTTAGTGAATTTTAGTTAGGAATTTTTTTTTACTAAGGGATCACCTCTCTTCTTGCTCCTTTTATTTCTTTTAATTAATTACCCAAGATCCTGAATTTTACTAATATAAATATATCAGTATTTAAATCAATTCCTATCATTTATATATATGAGGATATATAAATGTTTCTTTGCAAATCAGAGTGTTTAAAGTAGCAAATAATTTTAATTCACACAATATTTTTCCTAGTTCAAATGTCTTGTGTCACATAGCTTGTTTCTACACTTATATCTCTTCACTGACTCAAGATTGACTAATACTAAATACAAATATTATCACCTTAATGAGACTCAAGATTGACCAATGCATAATTCAGATTTTATCTTCTTTTATAATGACTCAAGATTGACTAATACAAAAATAAAGTATTAGTTCCTCATATTTTCATTTGTATTGTTTTCCAGAGTTTTCATTAAATCAAATTATTTGATTTGTGGTCTAATATCCAATGGGTTTGATTCTAAGGTTTCAGTAATTCATACCTGTTATTTAGAAATGATAGAAGATGTCAAAACATAATTTGATCAATGATTCAAGGGTTTATCTAGCCCAGATTCATGGTTTATACACAAACATGCACCAAACATGCACAAAACATGCACAGGCAATTCAGTTCAATCAAAATGCATATATTCAGGTTTATAAAACATGTAATGATCATGTAAGTGATAGGGTTGTGTGCTGATTCAGAAATCATACAAACTTTGCTAATAAAACTGGAAAACATATTGAACTTGGTTTTGAAAGATCTTTGCATATTCTGAATGATAAGTGAGCAAAAATAATGTTCTGGATTTCTAAATACTTAACCAAATTACTCTATTTTTTTTACTTGATGCATTGAATCTTTTGATTTGCTTCTTTTACTAACTTGCTACTTCAATCATATGTTTGATGTCATTTCTAGATTTTATCAAAATTCAAATCCTAAAACCTTAGCTACCTATGATTTCCAGGTTCTATAACATCATATTCTTAGTCTTATTCTGGATTCAACTTATGACTTGATTTCTTTTCAAATTAGCATTACACTATGGATTTACTTGCTTCAGAAAGTTGAAGCATATGGCTTCAGACATATGCATGCACTTGTATCAATTACAAGCCATGTATAGGCCCTTCTGGTTAGCCATGGTCAAGCTCAAACTCATCTACTGTAACTCTTGTACATTCTTTTTTAACACAACTTAACTACTAATACAAGGTTTAGTTGCAATTCAAATTAACTTGTACTATGGTCTTGTTTGCTTCAGTGATTTCAAGCATACACATGAACTTGTATTAGTTACAAGACATGTAAAAATCTTGCTGGCTAGCCAAGACCAAATTTAAACCCATCAACTCATTACTTTGACTAACATTCATTCAAAAACAACCCATAATCCTATCTGAAACTTAATCAATAATAGCAAGGAGAATATGTCCATATATCAGATTATATGGCATACTTCTCATTCATCATATCTTACTGGATTTAATTCCAGAGCATATTACTTTGATCAACCACTCACAAGCACATATAAATGCATAAGTCTTACATATTGATTACAAGGAAACAAAGCACTAAGAATTCTGGACACACATAATCCTTAAGAAAGTTTTTGCCCAGATTATTTGTTACAAATAAAAACTTCTACTTCTCTAAAGTATTTTAAAACAGCAAGCTCTTCAAACACCCATGCAAGCAGAGCTACTATGCCTCTTTCCCTGCAGCAATACCTGGAACTGCCTCAATGATAATGAGACACCCCATAGTTTGCAAAGGCAACAAATAGGGTCAGAAATAAATTCTGGTATGAGTGAAATCAAAATATAATAACTTGTCATTTTCTAATTATTGTGCAGAGAATTCATATACTTGATGCTTATTTGGATTTATAATGTAAATTGGGTATATATATATATAAGCCCCTACTAACACTCATGCACACAAGCATTCATTCATCCATTCAATTCAGTACACATGTATACATACTCCTATGGATTAACTCATTTTAATACCATAGCTCAACTCTCAATCTGAATTTATCAATTTAATTTGGTCTTAACTCTTTGCCATTGAACACCATGTGTGCATTGCAAAGGACTCAATTCTGTTAACCCCTGCACAGAGGCCTACAGGACTTAAACAAGTCATGCACATACCCATCATCCCCCTTATGATGAATAGATCAAGGCTCTACTCCTAGATTAGCTTTATAATCTAGTGACCATTCTCATTTTCTTTCAGAAAAAAATTATTAACTCTTGAAATGCTTTTATATTCTTTTCTTCTTTTTCATAAATCAAAGAGAGTTAAACTGTGACGACCCGGCTTTCCACTCCCGGAAAATCGCGTCGACAATAAGAAAGAAAGGGGTGAGAATATAGAAAGAAGAGAAGAAAGAAAGAAACAACAACAACGATCTCACAGCGGAACGAATAAATTATATTAATAACATAAATAAACTATATTATACAACACTTATCAGAGTTTACACATCTATACAACACATACTAGACAGTTATAAACATCTGTCTAGATATTACAACTCAATTACAATACAGGACTCTAACACAGATATCAACACAGCGGAATACTATATCTACGAACGCCGAAGCCTCCTGCTCCATTTCTCCTCCACAATTCGTCAAAGCTAAACCTGAATCCCTTGGCTACTCGTAAAAATTTGAGTACCCAAGAGTTTATAAAACAGAAATAAACAACTTGGGTCAGACATGGGTCTGGTGTGAGTAAACGGGTTAAACTTGTTTAACTTCAAAACCTTTTTGAAAGAAAAAGTATCACGTAAGACTTCCCACAAATAAATATGGGTAAGTTTTTACCTTACGCTAACCAAAACATTTGATAGGAAATTCGATTGTATTATAATAGGGTCTAGGGTTTTCAAGTAAAATACAGAAATAGCTGAAATGCTTACATCTCACATTCCAACATAGTTGGGCACAACTAATACGTACGGCACTTATTGGAGTTTGGATTCCATACAATGGCAGGGCTACCGGGGTACCGCCCGTCACAGTACGTGGCCTAGATCACCGTACCGAGGATCACTCCCAATCCCCTGCAATACAAGGCCGGAACATCCCTTACTGGATAATTCCCGCACAAGATACCTCACGGTTGGGATCAGCAACCGCACACACTAAGCCGAAATAAGAAGGGACTTCTAGACAGAGGTAATCTTGTCCTACTTGGGTGCTACCCACTAACCTTGCTGCACCTCCCCTGTTTTAGCCATTCCCGGTTTGTGAGGCTTGAGGTCACGATTACCTTTAAATAGAACACATCTATCTTAGAATGCTCATCGTCTACCTGACGATGTGCTGAAAGCATTCAATCCATATAAGTTCGTTCCGGGTTCGAACGAAACCGAAGGCATTATCTCGTTACACTCGTTTTGGAATCACCCTCAGAGTTAACGACAATAACCCTTGCACTCTGAATCTTCATCTTCACTTGATTCACGACCTATCGTTAATTTGGATCGATGTGGTATTCGGGTCTCCAGACCTGGAAATCCGGTATACGGAAACCCGATCCCGGTCTCATCGAAATCCAAAACGTATCTTTTAAGGCCAAGTTGTTTAAAGGTTTAAACAATTCAATTCAATTTAATACTTGAATTCACACAGTATTAACATAGATAAATATCACACATTTATCACAGATATATCCAATATCATATCACATAATATCATAGTATATCATCCAATAGATATCAACCAAATCAGACATTCTACTCAACAATCATCCATAAGCAATCATTTATTAATCCATATTATAATTAATTTAATCAACTTAAATTAAATTAATTACTTAAGAATTAATTCCTAACCTTGCTTATTCAACCATTAATTAATTACAACCATTTAATTAATTAATTATTCCTTTAAATATTAATCACTTGATTAATTATCCATTAATTACATAAAGTAATTATTCTTTAATTAATTTCACACATTAATTATTCTTATCCATTCACAGTAATTAACTTTAATTACAATAATTAATGATCCTTAATTAATTACTTGAATTAATTAATTTTAATTAATTACATTATTCCTTAATTAATTACATTAATTAATCATACTTTAATTAATTATTTCATTAATCAACCTTAAATAATCATTAACAGTAATTAACTATTCTTAATTACCTCTTAATTACCTTAATTTCTTTTATAAATCCTTTTTGATTAATTACACCAATTACATACAGTAATTCATTTATCAATTACTTACACTAAGTAACTACACTTAACAAATCTTATTAAGTAATTATACTTAATTAATTACCAAGTGGCTATCCTTAATTAATTAACAAATTAATTAACTTAAATAAATCATATTCATTTCCCAAATCATAACTGAGTAATTCATCCTTAATTACCCTTTAAACAAATTAATTAATCCTTGATTAATTATTCTTTAACTATTAATTAATAAACCTTAATTATCAATCAATATCCTTTAATTCAAAGTAATCAATCCTTAATTACTTTTATAATTAATTAATTAAACTTAATTAACTAATTAATTACTTCTTAATTATCAATTAATAAAACTTTATTTATTAATTAACCTTAATTACAAATTAATTAATCCATAATTACTTATTAATCAATCTTTAAATGATAATTAATTAATCCTTAATAACAGTTAAATAAATTCTTAATTAACTTTAATTATAGATAAATTATTTCTTAATTATTAATTAAGAAAACTTATTATTACTTAATAAAACTTTATTAAGTACTTCTTAATTACTAGTTTAATTAACCTTTAATCATTTAATTAATCCTTATCAATAATTAATTAAATAAATTAATTAATCTTAATTTCTTAATTAAATTAATTAATTTCAACTCATTTAAAAATCTTAATTAATCTTAAGATAAAACATTATCATTAAATACATTTGACCTTAGTGATTTACTTACTTAATTAAATCATTAATTAAGTTTTTAAATAAATAATTATTAATTACTTACCTTTAATTATAGATTAACAATCCTTAATTACAAGTTACTAAATCACTTGAAACTAATTGTTAATTTAATTATAAATTAATGATTTAACTTGATTACAGTTTAAAACTTACTTTCAATTAAATTTTAAAAACTGTTAAAACTGGTTTTCACTTAACTCCCAAACAACCCGAAGAAATACCCGAGCAAAAACCCTTCCTTCCCGAGTTCCTCCCGAGCATTTTTAAACTGCTTATTTTAAAGATTTTAAACTGTTAAAATTTTTAACAGTAATCACTCTCTCGCGTATATCCCTAATCAAACCCGAGACAAAGACCTTTCTTCCCCGAGCCCACTTCGAGAAAAATAAAACTCACGAAATCCAAACTAATAGCACTGACACACATCATGCCTCTGTGCACCGTGCACCATCCACGGTGATCTTCCGACCATCGCCAATCCTTCACACACACCCACTATCGTTCCAGCAACCTACCCCGATCATCAAACCATCACCAGAAGTCCCGATTCAAAATCGAGCTATTCAGTGGAGCACGAACCAGAAACATCACCAGAAAACGCTTCAAATCTCTCGTCTCCGATCACTGGAGTCACGGCAACTCCGATGACATCTTCCTTAGCCTTCCCAGCTACTATCCTCCCAATTTAACGTCACTCGATCAAACCGAGATACCATAATTCCCTCATTTCCAGATTCGAACACTTTTTGGGTTTTAACCCTACTTTGATGAACTGCCGCCACCACGGTGGAGATTTAAGCCACCTACTATTTTTGCCTTGACCAATGACCTCACAACCAACTCCAGAAATGACCACGACCAACCAAAATTCTTCGATCATCAGAAAAGACCCATAATTTATTTTCAAAACAAAA
The DNA here is from genome assembly GCA_030737815.1 of Allium fistulosum. Classification (NCBI taxonomy): domain Eukaryota; kingdom Viridiplantae; phylum Streptophyta; class Magnoliopsida; order Asparagales; family Amaryllidaceae; genus Allium; species Allium fistulosum. Next base: position 848,273,455 of record CM060903.1, read on the forward strand.
CCCAATATCTCACTTGATAGAATTTTAAAAATTACGATTTCTGTTTTAAAAATCATGATTTAGGACAGTGATTCATTATATCAAAATAGATCCAAGAAATCTGATATTTAAATTTAACATGGTTTGGGAGTTTCACTGGAATTCTTGATTTCCAGATAATATGTGTACCAACATATTTAGATTATTTTTAAAATTTCTAATCTCTGTTTTAACCAACTTAAATAATTTAAAAACTAAGCTAACAGGGAACCAGAGAAAAAGATTTTGAAATTTTTGTCAAAATCAAACTCTGTAAATATGAACAGAGCTTCACTCAAACAAAGGCACACATAGTTTCAACATGTATTTAGATCTAAAAACAAACATGCATATATATTTCAAACATACATTCCCAAGTCAATTCCAATATATATTATCTGTATCAATCTAAGGGGAATTCTATGTTCTCAGTTTAAAGGCAGAGGATTTGATTTATAATAAGATGTTTAAATCAACAGATATTAACACCTAAAAAAAAGAAATATACAAGACTTTCATAATCACAGACATGCAAAGCAATCATCAGTACATTTATCCACATGCAATAAATATTTGATGTTATTAAGTTTAAAGGTTTACTCACCTATTTTAAATGATGAGCAGAGAAATTATAGCTGGAACTTTTGAACTTGAATTTGCTTTGAAATTTCATCTGTTTGTTTTGAAAACTGAAACACTTGCTTTTGAAGCTTTAAAAAAAACAGGAAGGCTCTTGAAACTCCAGATTTACTTGCATGCACTTGGAAATGATTACAAACTTGAAGAACATGGTTACAGATCTTTTGAAAGAGCATTGCAGATTGGTATTGAAATATGGTTTCAGGTCTTTTGAACTTGAGAATTTTGCCAGGCTTTAAGAAAATGGGCTTTCAGGCATTTAAGAAGGGTTACAGGTTGGTTTTGAGGATCATTGATTTCAGATTTTGTTTACAGGACTTGATTTTGATCAGTGGAAGATTTCAGGTTGTATATTTTCTTTGAGATGATTTCGGTTGTACAATTTTCTTTTGGTTTTAGAAATAATTTACAGGGTATTGATTTTAATCAGAGGAAGGTTTCAGGTTTGAATATTATCTGGTTTGAGAATTTATCTTTGTTAGAAAATGAGATTAGAAAAGAAAAGAGAATGGAGAGGTAGGCTTATATAAACTAAATTTATGGTTTATTAAAAATCAAGAAAAATGATAATAAAATGACACTTGTCACATATAATTCTTATTATGTTAACACATGTATTTTACATGCATATAAAATTAACACTTGTATTTTAAGTATTTATCTTATTTTTATTTAGTTTAAAAGTAAATAAAAACCTTTTCTTATTTATTTAAACACTTATCTATATATATTACTTATTAAAGATAAACAAAAGCTAATTATACTTATAAATAAAAGTTTATACAAATATTTTAAAATTCCAAAACAATTTAAATATCTATTCTTTTGAATTTCAAAACTTAAATTAAATTCAAATCAAATTAAATCCTAAGATTCAATTTAAAAATTAAGTTATATATATATTCATATACAACTACTTATCAATTTAAAATAACAATTCCATAGTCTTTAAAATCAATTCATATTTAAAAATAATACATTATACTTATTATTTGAAAATAACATATTTGATACTTATTTAATTAGATTATTAAATTAAATTCAAATTTTATTATCAAAGATCATCAATATCAATTTAATTATTTAACAGATATTAAATTGATATTGTTAAAATTTCCGGGATATTACATTCCTTCCCCCTTAAAATAATTTCGTCCCCGAAATTTAAACAAAGGTAATTTAATAATCTTATTAAAGATTTAAATTTTAATTCACAAGCATATACTATCATCCATATGCTAGCAACCATAGCAGCCAATCCATCCAATCAAACAATTCTAACTATCTAGACTAAATTCTAGATAAAATTCCTCGAGTTTCCCCAAGTATATATATATACCGGAATACTCGCTCTACAAACAATCTAAACTACCAAGCTATAGATCTCCTACTCATCTAGATCTACAGAACTAAACAGAATATCAGACTACAGACGAGTCTGACTCAACTACCAAACTTCCCAAACTGCAGATTCTAAAACCAGAGATAGATCAAATACGTACTCCCTCAGAGATACGTAAAACACAATGAATTCCAGTTGTCCAAACTGGTAATTCAATCCAGAAGTCCAAATACTTATCCAAATCAGAATACAGAAGAGATCCAAAACACAACTCTACTTCACAACTATCAGTAGATTCCAAACTTACTTCTCCCATCCAGAGATACATTCCAAACTGCTTTCGCTGCTCAATTCTGATATGAAGTAGGACACAAGCACATACTGGACAACTCATTCCAGAAATAAGGTTCACTGATCCATAAATAAAACTCAGATACTCCAGCAAAACTTGAGCTGCTTCACTAAATCCATCTCTAGGAAACATCCTTCCACTAGACTGAACCACCGGTATCACTCCTGGAATCCAGTCGATAGAAAACTCAACCTTCAGATGCGGACAAACTTCTGACTTCTCTGGAGACATCCAGAAAAATTCTGACAACCCAAGAGAACACTCAGACAATCGCAAGTCACTTTTGCGATCAACCCAGCCTAATTCCAAACAGACTGTTCTCTCTTTACCAATCAGAACAGCTTACACTTATTTATCCAATTTATCGAAGAAATGGACCCACTCTTACTGCTTCTGAACTTCACCTTCAGAAAAATTGCTCAGCTAGAAAACTTCCTGCCATCACAGAATACTCCGAGCTGCACTGCTGACACTGATGCCAAGGACTTCCTACTCCAAAGATCTTCGAGAAACTCGAACTCCAAACCAAACAGAAACACCATGCTGAACTCAGCCACAATACCAAAGCATACACACTCCCTTAATCTTGTTCCAAAGAAAACATCTTCGGGAACATCCATCGTCACTGTATCTCATCATACAGCTACTATTACCTGAGGTATCAAGGTACCATCACTCGCTTCTGTTCAACCGACAGATCCAACTTTACTCATCCAAACTTCAAAGATAAACTCCGAACCATTACAGTTTCCTTCGGAGATCGATGAAATTCTTCACCACAGCAAAGCTTACTCGAGACGGTATTGGGTCTACAGTCTCGACAAATACACTTCCAACCTCAACATTTAAACTCCAACTATTGGTAATTGTGTTTCACACACCACTACCCCATCTACCTTTATAACTTATATTGGAAAACCCGAACAGGTAACCCAACAAATAGGTAGAAATATATATATTTAAAATGATACTTTTTATATAGAAATTATTTCTGGGTAAAATTATTTCATTTACCTCTTTAAAACAATATTGTGTCAAATTGTTCTATACAAGTGTTTAGAGATCCCTATCAATGTTGTGGCGTCCCACACATCGACCAGAATCCATAAACTACTCAATAAACCCATCAACACAATATAAAACAATTTTATATTCACTAACAAATACGCGCTCATATCTATTAATACTCTCAAAATTCCCACCAGAGCCAAGGTTATCGCCAACCTAGCTCTGATACCACGTGTGACGACCCGGCTTTCCACTCCCGGAAAATCGCGTCGACAATAAGAAAGAAAGGGGTGAGAATATAGAAAGAAGAGAAGAAAGAAAGAAACAACAACAACGATCTCACAGCGGAACGAATAAATTATATTAATAACATAAATAAACTATATTATACAACACTTATCAGAGTTTACACATCTATACAACACATACTAGACAGTTATAAACATCTGTCTAGATATTACAACTCAATTACAATACAGGACTCTAACACAGATATCAACACAGCGGAATACTATATCTACGAACGCCGAAGCCTCCTGCTCCATTTCTCCTCCACAATTCGTCAAAGCTAAACCTGAATCCCTTGGCTACTCGTAAAAATTTGAGTACCCAAGAGTTTATAAAACAGAAATAAACAACTTGGGTCAGACATGGGTCTGGTGTGAGTAAACGGGTTAAACTTGTTTAACTTCAAAACCTTTTTGAAAGAAAAAGTATCACGTAAGACTTCCCACAAATAAATATGGGTAAGTTTTTACCTTACGCTAACCAAAACATTTGATAGGAAATTCGATTGTATTATAATAGGGTCTAGGGTTTTCAAGTAAAATACAGAAATAGCTGAAATGCTTACATCTCACATTCCAACATAGTTGGGCACAACTAATACGTACGGCACTTATTGGAGTTTGGATTCCATACAATGGCAGGGCTACCGGGGTACCGCCCGTCACAGTACGTGGCCTAGATCACCGTACCGAGGATCACTCCCAATCCCCTGCAATACAAGGCCGGAACATCCCTTACTGGATAATTCCCGCACAAGATACCTCACGGTTGGGATCAGCAACCGCACACACTAAGCCGAAATAAGAAGGGACTTCTAGACAGAGGTAATCTTGTCCTACTTGGGTGCTACCCACTAACCTTGCTGCACCTCCCCTGTTTTAGCCATTCCCGGTTTGTGAGGCTTGAGGTCACGATTACCTTTAAATAGAACACATCTATCTTAGAATGCTCATCGTCTACCTGACGATGTGCTGAAAGCATTCAATCCATATAAGTTCGTTCCGGGTTCGAACGAAACCGAAGGCATTATCTCGTTACACTCGTTTTGGAATCACCCTCAGAGTTAACGACAATAACCCTTGCACTCTGAATCTTCATCTTCACTTGATTCACGACCTATCGTTAATTTGGATCGATGTGGTATTCGGGTCTCCAGACCTGGAAATCCGGTATACGGAAACCCGATCCCGGTCTCATCGAAATCCAAAACGTATCTTTTAAGGCCAAGTTGTTTAAAGGTTTAAACAATTCAATTCAATTTAATATTTGAATTCACACAGTATTAACATAGATAAATATCACACATTTATCACAGATATATCCAATATCATATCACATAATATCATAGTATATCATCCAATAGATATCAACCAAATCAGACATTCTACTCAACAATCATCCATAAGCAATCATTTATTAATCCATATTATAATTAATTTAATCAACTTAAATTAAATTAATTACTTAAGAATTAATTCCTAACCTTGCTTATTCAACCATTAATTAATTACAACCATTTAATTAATTAATTATTCCTTTAAATATTAATCACTTGATTAATTATCCATTAATTACATAAAGTAATTATTCTTTAATTAATTTCACACATTAATTATTCTTATCCATTCACAGTAATTAACTTTAATTACAATAATTAATGATCCTTAATTAATTACTTGAATTAATTAATTTTAATTAATTACATTATTCCTTAATTAATTACATTAATTAATCATACTTTAATTAATTATTTCATTAATCAACCTTAAATAATCATTAACAGTAATTAACTATTCTTAATTACCTCTTAATTACCTTAATTTCTTTTATAAATCCTTTTTGATTAATTACACCAATTACATACAGTAATTCATTTATCAATTACTTACACTAAGTAACTACACTTAACAAATCTTATTAAGTAATTATACTTAATTAATTACCAAGTGGCTATCCTTAATTAATTAACAAATTAATTAACTTAAATAAATCATATTCATTTCCCAAATCATAACTGAGTAATTCATCCTTAATTACCCTTTAAACAAATTAATTAATCCTTGATTAATTATTCTTTAACTATTAATTAATAAACCTTAATTATCAATCAATATCCTTTAATTCAAAGTAATCAATCCTTAATTACTTTTATAATTAATTAATTAAACTTAATTAACTAATTAATTACTTCTTAATTATCAATTAATAAAACTTTATTTATTAATTAACCTTAATTACAAATTAATTAATCCATAATTACTTATTAATCAATCTTTAAATGATAATTAATTAATCCTTAATAACAGTTAAATAAATTCTTAATTAACTTTAATTATAGATAAATTATTTCTTAATTATTAATTAAGAAAACTTATTATTACTTAATAAAACTTTATTAAGTACTTCTTAATTACTAGTTTAATTAACCTTTAATCATTTAATTAATCCTTATCAATAATTAATTAAATAAATTAATTAATCTTAATTTCTTAATTAAATTAATTAATTTCAACTCATTTAAAAATCTTAATTAATCTTAAGATAAAACATTATCATTAAATACATTTGACCTTAGTGATTTACTTACTTAATTAAATCATTAATTAAGTTTTTAAATAAATAATTATTAATTACTTACCTTTAATTATAGATTAACAATCCTTAATTACAAGTTACTAAATCACTTGAAACTAATTGTTAATTTAATTATAAATTAATGATTTAACTTGATTACAGTTTAAAACTTACTTTCAATTAAATTTTAAAAACTGTTAAAACTGGTTTCCACTTAACTCCCAAACAACCCGAAGAAATACCCGAGCAAAAACCCTTCCTTCCCGAGTTCCTCCCGAGCATTTTTAAACTGCTTATTTTAAAGATTTTAAACTGTTAAAATTTTTAACAGTAATCACTCTCTCGCGTATATCCCTAATCAAACCCGAGACAAAGACCTTTCTTCCCCGAGCCCACTTCGAGAAAAATAAAACTCACGAAATCCAAACTAATAGCACTGACACACATCATGCCTCTGTGCACCGTGCACCATCCACGGTGATCTTCCGACCATCGCCAATCCTTCACACACACCCACTATCGTTCCAGCAACCTACCCCGATCATCAAACCATCACCAGAAGTCCCGATTCAAAATCGAGCTATTCAGTGGAGCACGAACCAGAAACATCACCAGAAAACGCTTCAAATCTCTCGTCTCCGATCACTGGAGTCACGGCAACTCCGATGACATCTTCCTTAGCCTTCCCAGCTACTATCCTCCCAATTTAACGTCACTCGATCAAACCGAGATACCATAATTCCCTCATTTCCAGATTCGAACACTTTTTGGGTTTTAACCCTACTTTGATGAACTGCCGCCACCACGGTGGAGATTTAAGCCACCTACTATTTTTGCCTTGACCAATGACCTCACAACCAACTCCAGAAATGACCACGACCAACCAAAATTCTTCGATCATCAGAAAAGACCCATAATTTATTTTCAAAACAAAACCCAATATCTCACTTGATAGAATTTTAAAAATTACGATTTCTGTTTTAAAAATCATGATTTAGGACAGTGATTCATTATATCAAAATAGATCCAAGAAATCTGATATTTAAATTTAACATGGTTTGGGAGTTTCACTGGAATTCTTGATTTCCAGATAATATGTGTACCAACATATTTAGATTATTTTTAAAATTTCTAATCTCTGTTTTAACCAACTTAAATAATTTAAAAACTAAGCTAACAGGGAACCAGAGAAAAAGATTTTGAAATTTTTGTCAAAATCAAACTCTGTAAATATGAACAGAGCTTCACTCAAACAAAGGCACACATAGTTTCAACATGTATTTAGATCTAAAAACAAACATGCATATATATTTCAAACATACATTCCCAAGTCAATTCCAATATATATTATCTGTATCAATCTAAGGGGAATTCTATGTTCTCAGTTTAAAGGCAGAGGATTTGATTTATAATAAGATGTTTAAATCAACAGATATTAACACCTAAAAAAAAGAAATATACAAGACTTTCATAATCACAGACATGCAAAGCAATCATCAGTACATTTATCCACATGCAATAAATATTTGATGTTATTAAGTTTAAAGGTTTACTCACCTATTTTAAATGATGAGCAGAGAAATTATAACTGGAACTTTTGAACTTGAATTTGCTTTGAAATTTCATCTGTTTGTTTTGAAAACTGAAACACTTGCTTTTGAAGCTTTAAAAAAAACAGGAAGGCTCTTGAAACTCCAGATTTACTTGCATGCACTTGGAAATGATTACAAACTTGAAGAACATGGTTACAGATCTTTTGAAAGAGCATTGCAGATTGGTATTGAAATATGGTTTCAGGTCTTTTGAACTTGAGAATTTTGCCAGGCTTTAAGAAAATGGGCTTTCAGGCATTTAAGAAGGGTTACAGGTTGGTTTTGAGGATCATTGATTTCAGATTTTGTTTACAGGACTTGATTTTGATCAGTGGAAGATTTCAGGTTGTATATTTTCTTTGAGATGATTTCGGTTGTACAATTTTCTTTTGGTTTTAGAAATAATTTACAGGGTATTGATTTTAATCAGAGGAAGGTTTCAGGTTTGAATATTATCTGGTTTGAGAATTTATCTTTGTTAGAAAATGAGATTAGAAAAGAAAAGAGAATGGAGAGGTAGGCTTATATAAACTAAATTTATGGTTTATTAAAAACCAAGAAAAATGATAATAAAATGACACTTGTCACATATAATTCTTATTATGTTAACACATGTATTTTACATGCATATAAAATTAACACTTGTATTTTAAGTATTTATCTTATTTTTATTTAGTTTAAAAGTAAATAAAAACCTTTTCTTATTTATTTAAACACTTATCTATATATATTACTTATTAAAGATAAACAAAAGCTAATTATACTTATAAATAAAAGTTTATACAAATATTTTAAAATTCCAAAACAATTTAAATATCTATTCTTTTGAATTTCAAAACTTAAATTAAATTCAAATCAAATTAAATCCTAAGATTCAATTTAAAAATTAAGTTATATATATATTCATATACAACTACTTATCAATTTAAAATAACAATTCCATAGTCTTTAAAATCAATTCATATTTAAAAATAATACATTATACTTATTATTTGAAAATAACATATTTGATACTTATTTAATTAGATTATTAAATTAAATTCAAATTTTATTATCAAAGATCATCAATATCAATTTAATTATTTAACAGATTATTAAATTGATATTGTTAAAATTTCCGGGATATTACATAAACTCACTCAGGGATTTCAACCAACCATACTAAACATTCATGAAAAGAATACCATATCTCATTTTCCAGTTATTTTATTCAAAATATGTTTTAACACTTGCATGTCTCCTATATTCAGGAATATCATGATCACTTAAACAAATCTAGTGAAATCATATAAAATCCTTATACTCAATTCTACTATGAACATAGGGTAAGGTTTTTGAGAAAAACCCATAAAACATTTTAGCTTAAGATCTGAACAAATCAGCACATAAATAATTTATTGCATTGTTCATCTCATTTTTAAAACAATCTAGACATAAGCATGAATCTCTTTTATTCACACTGCCTAGTTTATTTCCCAGTAATACCCTACTTCTCAATAAAATGTATTTATCTTACTAAACATATCTATAAACTGATGTTTTAAGGTACTGGATCCATATCAGTGATCAGGGTAATTTTCTTATCAAACAATCAATCAAAACAAATCAAAGCATCAACCAAAGATTTATCAAAACACCAACCATTCTCAGCATTCATTTATTCAGAAAAATAGATCAAGCACAAACATGATATGGTTTTTATAAAATAATATGGCTGCCCTTAACTTGGGTCTTAATGCCTTAAGCCTCATAAGATTGATTAATCACTCACCTTCCTTCCTCTTTTCCCCGAGAATACTTTAACTTGAAAATGGATTTGGTTTGCTCTTCTTTCTTTTCTTAATATTTTCTGTTTTCTAAAATGAGACTGCTGCTACCCCCTTTAATTTTTAAAACATTGTTTAGGGTTTTAGTAGAGTGAAAAACCCATCTTATCCCCACACAAATGAGAGAATTCTGCATATGATGTTATGGATAGAAATGCCATTTTCTTTTTGATTTCCATTTCGGATATTTTCAGTTGCTTTAGTTTTTTTTTCTGGTTTGCATGCTATTTGCATGTTTCATACACATACCTTATTTTCATGTGACTTTCTTACATTATTTATTTTCTTAAGACTAATCTGTAATGTATACATGTATATCCTTTTATCAATTAATTCCTTGTTAATGTTTCAAGCTATTTGTTTTCTCTTGATATATAAAATGTATTCATATATTTAATTACCATAGTGTTTTCCTTATTACTTTATATTTTTTCTGGTTGTAAAAATATAACATATGGTAATGTATAATCCATATATACACTCAGTCACATTTCCTCATTCCTTCTCTCTGAAATACCATTTCCTTCTTATTATTTTTTTTTAATTACTATAAAAGTCTACTTTTATCATTTTATTCCTTTCTGACTATTTATATTCAATATATATATACATATGAATATAAGACTTACTCATACTTAGTTATTTTCTTCTCATTATTATTTTACTGAAAACAACTATCCCCTTCATTATATATTTAACTCATTCTCAATATTTATTTTCAAACTATATTTTTCCTTGAAAATTCTCCTTTCACTGATTTTATTAAAATTATTCTTATCTCAATAATTTGGGTCTTCACATACTCTCCTCCTAAAAGGAATTGTGTCCTACAATTATTCTCTCATACATTTCCATCCAAATGTATACAAAGCATAATTTCAATTGAATGAAATTTCAGAAACTCATTCATTCAAAATAAATCAAACACACATAAATAATATTAAGGTTTCATCATAATTTTAAACATACCTTTAAGCAGAAAATAGATTAGGATATTTATCCTTCATCCTATCTTCAGCCTCCCATGTACAATCATTCTCATCCAGACTCCACTGAATTTTTACCAATTTAATTATTTTATTCCTCAATTTCTTTTCTTCTCTAGCCACAATACCCACAGGTTCCTTCCTATAAACTAGATTTTCTTGAATTTCAACTTGTGTAGGTGATTCCAGAGTTGCTTCCTTATCATGTACCCATTTTCTTAATTGAGATACATGAAATACATCTTGGATATTACTCAATTCCTCTAGCAACTTCAGCTTATAAGCCAAATTTCCTACTCTTTGAATTATCTCATATGGCCCTATAAATCTTGGAGACAATTTTCCTGCCTTGCCAAACCTTAATATTTTTCTCATTGGTGAAACTTTGAGAAATACATAATTTCCCACTTCATACTCCACTGGCCTCCTTCCTTTGTCTGCATATGCCTTTTTCCTTTCTTGTGCTGCCTTCATTCTCTGCCTCACCAGTTCAATTCTTGCAGAGGTTTCTTTGATGTGATCTGGTCCTAGCAACACTCTTTCACCTGCCTCCATCCAACATGCAGGAGACAAACAAGGCCTTCCATATAAAGCCTCATATGGAGCCATACTTATAGTGGATTGATAGCTATTGTTGTAAGCAAACTCAGCTAAATGAAGATGATCTTCCCAGTTGCCACCAAAATCAAGTATACATGCTCTAAGCAAATCCTCCAAAATCTTGTTAACAATCTCTGTTTGACCATCTGTTTGGGGGTGGTATGCTGTGCTTAGACACAATTCTGTCCCCATTGCCTCTTGAAAGCTTCCCCAGAACCTTGAGGTAAACAACGTATCTCTATCACTAATGATAGTCTTGGGGATTCCATGTAATTTTACTATCTCCTTCACAAATAATTGTGCTAATTTGTGAGCAATTCTGTTTGAGTTCACTGGAATAAAGTGGGCTGACTTTGTGAGTCTATCAACTACTACCCAAATACTATCATTGCCTCTTCTTGTTCTTGGCAAACCATCCACAAAATCCATTGAAATGCTTTCCCATTTCCAGGTAGGCACTTCCAAAGGTTGTAGTAGGCCTGAAGGTCTTTGATAATCTGCCTTGACTTGTTGGCATGTTAAACACTTTGCCACATATCTTGCCACTGCCCCTTTCATTCCTGGCCACCAATAGCTTCTTTTGAGATCATGATACATTTTAGTACCACCTGGATGTATAGTGTATTTTGTCTTATGATGTTCATCCATAACTTCTTGCTTCAGTTCTTCTACACTGGGTACACATAGTCTCCCTTTCTTCCTTAGGTAGCCTCTATCATCTACTTCATAATTTTCCACTGATATTCCTTGTGAAATCGTGTCTTTCTTCTCCTTTAAATTTGAGTCTTGATCTTGCATATTTCCTATTTTATCAACCAGTGTTGACCTTAAGGAGATAAGACTCAATCTTCCATATTCAATCATATCATTATGCACATTGTCTGGTGCACTAATTTCTTCCTTCATCTCCACTTCACTAAGGATTGTTAAATCCTTAAACTCAGTCATCATTAAGCTTGCTACTCTTGGTTGATGTCTACTCAATGCATATGCCACTCTATTAGCCTTTCCAGGAGTATATAATATATCTAAATCATAGGCAGCTAAAAATTCCACCCACCTATATTGTCTCATATTCAAGTCCTTTTGGCTAAACAAATACTTGAGTGATTTATGGTCTGTAAACAATTCAAATTTAGTACCCAATAAGTAGTGTCTCCATAGCTTCAATGCATAAACTATGGCAGTTAACTCTAAATCATGTGTGGCATATCTGGTTTCATTTGGCTTGAGTTGCCTTGATGCATAGGCTATAACCCTCCCATGTTGCATGATTACTGCCCCTAAACCAGTCCCACTAGCATCAGTGTACACCACTAAGCCTTCATTTCCTTCTGGCACTTGCAAGACTGGAGCTTCCATCAATGCTTTCTTCAATGATTCAAAAGCTTGCTCACACTTCTTTGTCCACACATAAGGTTGCTCTTTTCTGGTTAACTTGGTTAGTGGAATAACTATTCTTGCAAAATCCTTTATGAACCTTCTATAGTAACCTGCCATCCCTAGAAATGATCTTACTTTAGTCACTGATTTTGGCCTACTCCAAGATTGCACTGCCATCACCTTAGTTGGGTCTACACTAACTCCTTGTTGTGATATAATGTGTCCCAAAATTTTTACTTCATTCTGCCAAAATGTGCATTTAGAAAATTTGGCCTTTAAATCATGTGCTCTTAGTCTAGACAAAACCAGATGTAAATGTTTTGTATGTTCTTCCTCTGATTTTGAATACACTAATATGTCATCAATGAAAACTACTACAAATTTGTCTAAATAATCTCTGAATGTCCTATTCATTAGATCTACAAAATAAGATGGTGCATTTGTCAACCCAAAAGGCATTACTAAATATTCATATAACCCATACCTTGTGTTGAATGCTGTGTATTTAATACTCTCCTCTTCAACCTTCATTTGGTGAAATCCAGAGGCTAAGTCTAGCCTTGAGAAAATTCTTGCTCCATTTAATTGATCAAACAAATCATCAATTCTGGGAAGTGGATATTTATTTTTAATGGTGACTTTGTTTAATTCTCTATAATCAATGCACATTCTCAAAGTACCATCATGCTTCTTCACAAATACAACTGGAGAACCCTAGTTTGAACTACTAGGCCTTATGAAGCCTTTCTGCTCCAATTCTTCCAACTGATGTTTCAATTCCACTAATTCTTTAGGACCCATTCTAGTAGGCTTCTTGATGATTGGGCTTGCTCCTGGGATTAGCCTTATTTGAAATTCTACTTGCCTATTTTCTAGAACACCTATGACTTCACCAAAGACATCCGGGTATTCATTTATAATTTTTATGTCTTCCAATGTTAGTTCTTTCTCAGTCATGCTACATATTTGGTTAAGGTAATTGATTTTAGCAATTTCACTCATGACTATAATATTTTTACCATTTTCTATTTTCAGAGAAATAGTAAAATTTTCTAAGTTTAAAATTGCTTTGTATTTTCTTAGCCAATCTACTCCTAGAATAATTCCTATTCCAGGATATTTTAGCACAAACAAATCAGAATTAAACATATTTCCACCTATGTTTAACTCTACTCCCAAACATTTAATCCCTAACATGCAAGAACTACCTAGTGGGCTTTGAATAAACAAGGGATTATCTACTAAATAGCATGTGAGAGTCAATTTATTCACTATGTCTTGGGATATTAGTGAATGTGTTGCTCCATTGTCATATATAACTGAGATGGGGTGATCTTTAATTAGAAGTATACCTTCCAATTGTCCAGAATTTCCCACTGCATTTGCTTTGGCTTTGCCCTCAAGTGCTCCTACCTTTGCTCCTTTTTTGAATTCTGGGCAATTCTTTTTAATATGACCTTCTTTCCCACAGTTGTAGCAACTGAATGGGGTTTTCTTAGCTGCTTGACACCTATTACTCATGTGTCCTTCCTTGCCACAATTGTAGCAAATGATCTTCTTCTTGACTTCTCCACTGGTTGCTCCTTCAACCTTCTGATTTGAATTCTTCTTGTCATAAGGGTGAGCTCTATTTTCCCCCTTCTTATTGTTGTTGTTAGCCCTCATGCTTCTGAATTTTTCTCTGGCATTATCATGTTGTTCAAAAGAGAGAGTGAGGTCTATGACTTGATCAAATGTTTTGTCTTTGTATGGTAGCATTGCTCTACTTAAATTAGCATTAAGTCCTTGAATAAATCTGGAATTCTTTGATTCTTCATTCCCTATGAGCATGGTTCCATACTTAGATAAACTCTCAAATTTTTGAGTGTATTCAGTCACACTCATTGATCCTTGCCTCAATCTTATGAACTCCTCAAGCAATGATGCCTTAGCTGTTGCTGGGACAAATCTGGCCTCAAGCATGTCCTTAAATTGATCCCATGTTATCTCATTTTCTGGCCTTCCTGTGATAATAACCTCCCACCAATCAAGTGCTGCTCCTTTGAGTCTTCTGGAAGCAATTTTCCTTTTCCTTTGATCATTTATTTGCATGTCTGCAAATATCCTATCCAAAGTTCTTAGCCATGTTTGCACACCCATGACTCCTTCAGTACCTTCAAAATCCTTGCCCCCTAAGTTTGAGAATGTTTTCAGTAGCTTAGACAACTCCTCATGAGGATTCTCTTCCTTTTGCACTGCTCCTTCCCTAAATGCCCTCACCAAATCTTGCAAATTGACTAATGGTGTTGCATTGGAGGGTCCTGCTCCATGATTTGGTGGTCTTCCTACCATGATTTGCTATACAATTTACATAACTAGTTAGTTTAATTTGTAATTTAATTGTTTCAGTGGTTTTATTTACACTGAAAATATTGTTATGTATTTGGTCTCATAAGATTTTATTCCTATAAGAGAATTTGATCTTTATTTCTGCTATGTTAAATAACATAGCTCTGATACCAACTGAAGTGACCCACTTTTCTTCACCTATAATTTTTTGTGAATTTTAGTTAGGAATATTTTTTTTTACTAAGGGATCGCCTCTCTTCTTGCTCCTTTTATTTCTTTTAATTAATTACCCAAGATCCTGAATTTTACTAATATAAATATATCAGTATTTAAATCAATTCCTATCATTTATATATATGAGGATATATAAATGTTTCTTTGCAAATCAGAGTGTTTAAAGTAGCAAAGAATTTTAATTCACACAATATTTTTCATAGTTGAAATGTCTTGTGTCACATAGCTTGTTTCTACACTTATATCTCTTCACTGACTCAAGATTGACTAATACTAAATACAAATATTATAACCTTAATGACACTCAAGATTGACCAATGCATAATTCAGATTTTATCTTCTTTTATAATGACTCAAGATTGACTAATACAAAAATAAAGTATTAGTTCCTCATATTTTCATTTGTATTGTTTTCCAAAGTTTTCATTAAACCAAATTATTTGATTTGTGGTCTAATATCCCATGGGTTTGATTCTGGGGTTTCAGTAATTCATACCTGTTATTTAGAAATGATAGAAGATGTCAAAACATAATTTGATCAATGATTCAAGGGTTTATCTAGCCCAGATTCATGGTTTATACAAAAACATGCACCAAAAATGCACAAAACATACACAAGCAATTCAGTTCAATCAAAATGCATATATTCAGGTTTATAAAACATGTAATGATCAAGTAAGTGATAGGGTTGTGTGCTAATTTAGAAATCATACAAACTTTGCTAATAAAACTGGAAAACATATTGAACTCGGTTTTGAAAGATCTTTGCATATTCTGAATGATAAGTGAGCAAAAATAATGTTCTGGATTTCTAAATACTTAACCAAATTACTCTAATTTTTTTAATTGATGCATTGAATCTTTTGATCTGCTTCTTTTACTAACTTTCTACTTCAATCATATGTTTGATGTCATTTCTAGATTTTATCAAAATTCAAATCCTAAAACCTTAGTTACCTATGATTTCTAGGTTCTAAACATCATATTCTTAGTCTTATTCTGGATTCAACTTATGACTTGATTTCTTTTCAAATTAGCATTACACTATGGATTTACTTGCTTCATAAAGTTGAAGCATATGGCTTCAGACATATGCATGCACTTGTATCAATTACAAGCCATGTATAGGCCCTTCTAGTTAGCCATGGTCAAGTTCAAACTCATCTAATGTAACTCTTGTACATTCTTTTTTAACACAACTTAACTACTAATACAAGTTTTAGTTGTAATTCAAATAAACTTGTACTATGGTCTTGTTTGCTTCAGTGATTTCAAGCTTACACATGAACTTGTATTAGTTACAAGACATGTAAAAATCTTGCTGGCTAGCCAAGACCAAATTTAAACCCATCAACTCATTACTTTGACTAACATTCATTCAAAAACAACCCATAATCCTATCTGAAACTTAATCAATAATAGCAAGGAGAATATGTCCATATATCATATTATATGGCATACTTCTCATTCATCATATCTTACTGGATTTAATTCTAGAGCATATTACTTTGATCAACCACTCACAAGCACATATAAATGCATAAGTCTTACATATTCATTACAAGGAAACAAAGCACTAAGAATTCTGGACACACATAATCCTTAAGAAGGTTTTTACCCAGATTATTTATTACAAATAAAAACTTCTACTTCTCTAAAGTATTTTAAAACAGCAAGCTCTTCAAACACCCATGCAAGCAGAGCTACTATGCCTCTTTCCCTGTAGTAATACCTGGAACTGCCTCAATGATAATGAGACACCCCATAGTTTGCAAAGGCAACAAATAGGGTCAGAAATAAATTCTGGTATGAGTGAAATCAAAATATAATAACTTGTCATTTTCTAATTATTGTGTAGAGAATTCATATACTTGATGCTTATTTGGATTTATAATGTAAACTGGGTATATATATATAAGCCCCTACTAACACTCATGCACACAAGCATCCATTCATCCATTCAATTCAGTACACATGTATACATACTCCTATGGATTAACTCATTTTAATACCATAGCTCAACTCTCAATCTCAATTTATCAATTTAATTTGGTCTTAACTCTTTGCCATTGAACACCATGTGTGCATTGCAAGGGACTCAATTCGGTTAACCCCTACACAAAGGCCTACAGGACTTAAACAAGTCATGCACATACCCATCATCTCCCTTATGATGAATAGATCAAAGCTCTACTCCTAGATTAGCTTTATAATCTAGTGACCATTCTCATTTTCTTTCAGAAAAAAATTATTAACTCTTGAAATGCTTTTATATTCTTTTCTTCTTTTTCATAAATCAAAGAGAGTTAAACTCACTCAGGGATTTCAACCAACCATACTAAACATTCATGAAAAGAATACCATATCTCATTTTCCAGTTATTTTATTCAAAATATGTTTTAACACTTGCATGTCTCCTATATTCAGGAATATCATGATCACTTAAACAAATCTAGTGAAATCATATAAAATCCTTATACTCAATTCTACTATGAACATAGGGTAAGGTTTTTGAGAAAAACCCATAAAACATTTTAGCTTAAGATCTGAACAAATCAGCACATAAATAATTTATTGCATTGTTCATCTCATTTTTAAAACAATCTAGACATAAGCATGAATCTCTTTTATTCACACTGCCTAGTTTATTTCCCAGTAATACCCTACTTCTCAATAAAATGTATTTATCTTACTAAACATATCTATAAACTGATGTTTTAAGGTACTGGATCCATATCAGTGATCAGGGTAATTTTCTTATCAAACAATCAATCAAAACAAATCAAAGCATCAACCAAAGATTTATCAAAACACCAACCATTCTCAGCATTCATTTATTCAGAAAAATAGATCAAGCACAAACATGATATGGTTTTTATAAAATAATATGGCTGCCCTTAACTTGGGTCTTAATGCCTTAAGCCTCATAAGATTGATTAATCACTCACCTTCCTTCCTCTTTTCCCCGAGAATACTTTAACTTGAAAATGGATTTGGTTTGCTCTTCTTTCTTTTCTTAATATTTTCTGTTTTCTAAAATGAGACTGATGCTACCCCCTTTAATTTTTAAAACATTGTTTAGGGTTTTAGTAGAGTGAAAAACCCATCTTATCCCCACACAAATGAGAGAATTCTGCATATGATGTTATGGATAGAAATGCCATTTCCTTTTTGATTTCCATTTCGGGTATTTTCAGTTGCTTTAGTTTTTTTTTCTGGTTTGCATCATATTTGCATGTTTCATACACACACCTTATTTTCATGTGACTTTCTTACATTATTTATTTTCTTAAGACTAATCTGTAATGTATACATGTATATCCTTTTATCAATTAATTCCTTGTTAATGTTTCAAGCTATTTGTTTTCTCTTGATATATAAAATGTATTCATATATTTAATTACCATAGTGTTTTCCTTATTACTTTATATTTTTCTTGGTTGTAAAAATATAACATATGGTAATGTATAATCCATATATACACTCAGTCACATTTCCTCATTCCTTCTCTCTGAAATACCATTTCCTTCTTATTATTTATTTTTAATTACTATAAAAGTCTACTTTTATCATTTTATTCCTTTCTGACTATTTATATTCAATATATATATACATATGAATATAAGACTTACTCATACTTAGTTATTTTCTTCTCATTATTATTTTACTGAAAACAACTATCCCCTTCATTATATATTTAACTCATTCTCAATATTTATTTTCAAACTATATTTTTCCTTGAAAATTCTCCTTTCACTGATTTTATTAAAATTATTCTTATCTCAATAATTTGGGTCTTCACATAACTCTTAATTGGTGGTTTTCTAAAATAGAATTTCAGGGAAGGGTGCACGACTTGCCCCTTATTGATTGAAGGTATTGGAACTATAGATGTTATCAAGCACTGCACAATTATACGTATCCCTATATAAGAGAACATGAATGCAGATTCTTTAGCCAAATTAGGTAGTTATGGAGATGAATAATTATTAGAAATCATCCCAGTTGATGTACTCAAAACTTCTAGTATCGAATATGTGGTTACTTCATTGAAGTTGTTTAGGATCACTCCAGTAGAAGTGATGAAAATAGGAGCATTTGTCAATAATCTTTTTTCATGAAATGATCCTTCACATTTATTAATCCATAAGAACTTCTCATTATTCCTGGTCAATTTAGTCAAGTGTAATGCTATACGTGAGAAATCCTTAATGAATCTCTGATAATAGCTAGTCAATCCCAAGAAACATCTCATTTCCATCACAATCTCTAACATCTTCCAATTATTAATGGTCTATATCTTCAATGGATCAAAATCCAATCCATTCTCTGAAACAACATGGTTCGGAAACTTAACTTCACATTTCTAGAAATGATATTTGGAAAACTTGGCCTTTAACTTATGTTGTCTGAAGGTCTCAAGCACCAGTCTAAGATGAACTACATGGTCTTAATCATTCCTATAGTAGAACAAAATGTCATCTATGAAGATCGACACAAATCAATCTGACTACTCACGAAGGATCTGGCTTATAAGATCCACAATGAATTCATGAGCATTAGTCAGTCCAAAGGGCATGACTAATCACTCATACGAACCATATTTAGTTTTAAATGCAGTCGAAAGGATAATATCTCACCTACCCTTAGTTGGTTGTATCCCATTACCAAATCAAGTTGGGAGGATACTCTAGCTCCACTTAACTAATCGACCAAGTCGTCTATCCTGGGCAAAGAATAATGACTCTTCATAGTCAACTTATTCAACTTTCGGTAATTAGTACACATATGTAGCTATCCATTTGAGTTCTTCAAAAATACTATAGACTCTCCCCATGAAGAACTAGTCGGTCTAATGAAACTTTTGTACTCAAGTTCCACTAGTTGCATCTTAAGTTCCTCCACCTCCTTGGGTGGCATTCTACTAGGTGGTCTACTAACAAGTCATTCCCTAATATCAGGTCAATTCGGAATTCAATCGCACTTCTAAGTGGTAATCCTATTATTGGCTTGAAAATATCAGTAAATTCTCACATACTGATACCTTGTCAATCTCCACTTCCTTAGTTTCCAAAAAAAACAAAGAAACTCCAATCTTCTTCTTTAACATATCCAATGCTACCATGACTCTATCACGTCCACTCGAGTGTCATAAGGAAATTATTCAATCAGTATAATAAATTCTAGCATTATTATGTACTAGCTAATCCATACCCAAAATAACCACATAATATACAAAGTCAAAAACACACGGGTCATCGAAAAATGGATGTCCATACAAAACAAGTCATACATTGGTGCACCTTAATCTGAGAGTTCATGTCCACCGACTGGTTAATCACACATAAAGACGTAACATAGTATGCAACATCTGACCTAAGTCCATCAATCAAACCATTCAAAATGAAAGATTGTGTAGCACCAACATCAAACAAAACTCTTACTGAAATAATGGAAATCAAAATTGTACCTTCAAGAACTACGCTCTTCACTTTATCCTCAACAAACGGTCCAACTGCTGGTCTTTCCAAAGCATAGACCCTTCGTATACCAAATTAGGGCAATCCTTCTTCTTATGTTTAGGATTGTTGCAATTAAATCACTTATCCTTCTCCTTGTTCCCTGATATGGTATACTCAGTCGAATAGTGCCCCATCTACCTATAGTTATAGCACGTAACGTCTGCCACATCCGCCTTTCATTTGGTTCTTATTTTCCTCCACATGCAGATCGAACCTCTTCCTCTTCCTACCCTTGGGTCTAATATCTGCCTTTCTCTCCTCTTAGAACAATTTGTAAAATCTCCTAGACATCCCCACAACTAGTTTGAATAAAGCCCGCAAACCTTTAATGAACTTTTCATTCTACTTTAATGGTGTATGGATGTGTTCACGGTTATACTTTGAGAAAGCATTAAAACACTGAATATACTGTGCAAAGGTTAAATCTTCTTGATTCAATTCTAGGAACTCGTGACATAAGGCACTTCCGCGATTTAGGAATAAGTCGATTCTTGAATCGCTCCTTAAAGTAATTCCATGTTATCTTTTCCTCTGGGATCTCAACAATCAATGCCACTCATTGATCTAACACATCTTATTAGAGTTGATTTGAAACTATTCTCCACTTTTGGGCATCATTATAACCCTTATCTCTAAAGATATATTTGCACACCTTAAGCCAATTCAACACTTCTAACCTAGGCTCCCTTCCAGTAAACACTTTTCCTCTGCAATTCTAATAATCTTGATTTATCTTTGTAAAATCTCCCTTAATAACTTATCTCATCTCATCAACTTTAGCCAGTCGTTGCATCATTATGTCCGCTATATACTGATGAAAAGATAATTCATATCCTTTGTTCCAACCCTCGGAGCAGGCATTTGAGCACCAACCTCAACATTCACTTAAGGCACTTTCACCCCTACTTGGAAATTAGTTTGTTTACTCACAGTTCCTCTACTAGTATTCTCTCTAAAAGATCCTAATGCTTGTCGTCCATTCATGGTTTCCATTCTTGCTTTCTACGTAAGCAAGTTCTCATAAAAATGGAAGTAGAGAGAGTGAGAGCAATGATAGAAAAGTATTTATGCCCACCTATATATCTATTGCAAAATAATAAGTACGTTATATAGCATACACCCTTCCCCAACGTGTTCATTTTACTTAGCTTTGTTTTACTTATGTGTTAACTAACCCAAACTATGATACTAAGTTATGGCATCATCCATTTCAAGACCTAAAAAGACGTTGATGATGTTGTAGTTATCACCGGTATTACTTTCAAGCGACAAAGGAGATCACTTTTTTCCCAACAATAAGGAAACGGAGTAGTTAAAAAAAATTCATTACATAATCTATCTTTTACATCTATATTTCCCAAAACCTTTCCATGTAAGGGTAAATAAAACAAAACATAGATAAGAGTGACTTGGCTGACATATGATGATGCTAACATGTTCACTTAACCAGTTATAGATCTTGGTTTACATATAATGGAATATAAAATACTATACATAACAATAAGCCTCAAGCTTTGTCTTTGTAGCTTTATTCATCCTCAAACTTGCTAAATTTCTTCTCCCAAAAACTCATCCTACTCGAACAAGTACTCATGAGTTTATGGGGATAGTAAAATAAACATACGACTCAAACCTAAGGCCTAGTAAGAGTAATAATTCCTCTAATACATATAATATAGTGAAACCATGCCACCATGCAGAATGGGTTTCCCCCACTGATTCATCAATAATAAATGCATCATAATATGCCATATCATAAGCATTATAATATGAATACTATTATATAATCATCATTTTCAAATCACAAGTATAGTGTATACTTATCACGACTTCATGAACCATGTCATAAAAAATATCATTTTCAATCTATACTCTTTATTATGTACACATT
This sequence comes from Allium fistulosum, assembly GCA_030737815.1. Lineage (NCBI taxonomy): Eukaryota > Viridiplantae > Streptophyta > Magnoliopsida > Asparagales > Amaryllidaceae > Allium > Allium fistulosum. Next base: position 848,296,038 of record CM060903.1, read on the forward strand.
TACTATTTTCATTTAATTATAATTAATAGTTACCACTCAAAGTATTTGTACCACTAATTCATCTCGTACAACGTCATCGGTGAATGGTCACTCATTCACCTTGGGGGTTAACCTAACCAAGGACACCTAATCCTCCCAGGAGATAGGATGTAATAACCTGATACATTTTAGCAAGCATCTTTACTGAGTGGTAATAGCCTCTCTTGGTCCTAGAAACTATTTTATTTCACATTGCTGATTCACTCATTTCAATTGTTAATTACATCCATTTTGATGTTGCTTTACTTACACAAGAGTTCCTTTCCCAATTATACCCACTTAAACTAGACTTTTCTTTGGTCTTGACAACCTTCGTTGCTTTTACCTCCAATAAGTAAACTCATAAAATTGATTTCATACATTTTCTTTGTAAAATATTGGTGTAACATACACCATTAATATACCCTTACATTTAGGTCAAGAGACCACTTCAATTCTTTAGATAAATTATTTTTATCTGTTACATCAAATAATATTATACATATATCATTTTTCTAGCTTATCTTTAACTTCGATCAATTTATCTTACTTGAATATGTCATTACATTTTAACTTATCGTCATAGCATTTTACAATTTTATATTTACAAACTCAAATACTATAAAAATACAAGTCCAACACTATGGAAACTGGCTTCCAAAGTGCTTTCAAAAATATAATTATATTATTAATGAAAGTATACTTGAAGGCAAATAAAAATATACCTCATAAAGCTAGCAGAGACACACTCTTTAGCCAAAGGAAATGCATGTTAAGTGCCAAAGGATATACATATGCATACTTTATAAGCTAACCAAAACATTCTTTATATGTGAATGAAAATGTACCTTTTACATGCCATCGAAAATACACTTTTCATGTGTTAGCGAATATACAACTATAGGCTAACGGATTTATGCTTCCTTTGACCTGTGAAAATAACACTATTTGGTATTGGAAATATGCATCGATAGAAGTACAACTTATATTATTAGAATGACAATACTGTAATTAAACTAAAAAATATTTAGTTACTCAACAAAGTAATGCATCTTTAACCAAATTTGCTACTTGTCCAATTACAATTATTTTCTATTTCATTTACTATAATACATAGAACTATTTATATAACTTAATTTCTTAATTAATTATTAAATTAATTAAGTAATTTTTCTAATATTTCTCTAATCTTACCTTGACTTTAATATTTAGATTAATTCCAATATATATTGTAAAAATTGAGAAAAATTCCCAAAAATAAATTTTTGGCTTTGTTTATCACATATAAAAATTTTAGACCAAAACAATTAATTTTCATATTTTAAATTAATTTAATCTGAAATTAACATATTTTTCCTTGGAAAATTCATAATAAATCATAAAAATATTAGATGGTTCCCAAATTTAAAAACCATCGCATTTTAAACCCCATATCAAAAATTTATGATGATTTAACTCACATATTCGAGTTATGATCCAAATAGTTTTCTGACTTTCATAATAAATATCTAAGTTCCTTCTTATCAAATAAATAATATATGTCCATGCATTAATACTATTAAGATATGAATAAAACAAAAATCCAAGCCCACCCGGTGGTAAACCCGAAATTAGGGTTTGTATTTCTCATCAAAATGAAGACTTTTGCTTGATTTCTTTCTTAAAGTGTTTAGTTTCCCTCTTGATGTTGTTTTGCTTTAGTTTCCTCTACCACAGAAAATAGCCTTCTTTTTTGTTCATTTTTTTAAGTTGTTGATTATCAGAGAAATAAACGAAGGGATGTGGGGTTTTTTAATGGTTTGGGCCACTTCTCGCCCATTGAGCAAAATCCTAACTTCCTTCATTTATTTATGTTCACTTAATTCCATTTCTATCTTTACATTACATTTTGTAATAATTACTCTTAGTTTAGCTTAGTTAATCTTTTAAATCCCTAATTACACTTGATAAATTAAATTCTCATTTGAGTAATTCTCTTTTTAAATTCCTTTAATTATTATTTAAATTATTTTATTCTTAATTAGCCTGATATAATGACACTCCAAAATATGGAGTGCTATAATTTCACTTATCTCCTTGAGATGAGTTTATTGGTTGCCCACCCTCATTGGTCAATCATTCCTAACCAATTCCATTGACCTTCCATAGTCACTGCCTCACTCCATTTGTGGTCATGCAACACCATCTTTTTTCTGTTGTCATTGAGATTAACACATGGTGCTTACCTAGATGACTATAATGATAGTCACTTATACATTGAACCTGTCCTTGACCATGGCTAGTATAATAAAAAAATTCTTTGAAAACAAAGTTTAATGGTATCCTTCGATGACGCTCTGGTGATGACCAGATTTTGGCCAGTAGACATGGCTGTGGATGAACCCCTACACCACCATCTCTCTATGTCATAGTCTATTGCCAATGCCACCGGATGCAAGCTAACTTTGTGCTCTAGCCATTTAATTCAAATAGCAAGAATAATCTCCCAAAGTAAGGAGAGATATAGTAGAGATAAGTTCATATAATGGATATAAACATATGTATACATATCTTGTTTTAATTGTTTAAATAGAAAGAGATAAGGAGTCATAGTTCATTATTAATTTTTTCCATGTTAGCGGATGAATCTCAAAAAGAGAAATACCCATGCATATATATATATAGTAGTGTTAATTATTTACTTAAACCCTTTCTATTTTTATTTTACAAAATGTTTCATGGGACAAAGGTTCAACCTTTTTCCATATGGAAAAATGGAAGGCTTCAATGATAGTATGTATATTATACATATTTATGGATGAAGTCAGGTAAGTAAGGGTCCATCTACGAATCGGTCTAGCATCCTTCATGACCTTTTTTGTGCTTCGGTTTGCAACACAAAACTATAGGATTACTTATCTCAATGCTTTGAAAATATTACTACTTAGTTTATTTCAATTTATTGTCCATTTATTATTTCATATATTACTGCATTGACATCAGAAGGAAAATCTTTGCATTCAAATAAACAGAAATAGGGTAAAATTCATTAGTAAATCATAGGGATGTTACAGAACTTTTGCCTCTTAAAAGAGTTGCATCCTCGCAATTCACAGTATAAGTATCAACAAAACCCACCTTGTGGTCCGCAAGTAGTGGCGCAGTGGTAAGATACTCGCTTCCTGGTAAGCAGGTCGCAGGTTCGATTCCCGTCTGCCCTACTCCCATTCCAAAGGCGCAGAAGTGGATCCCCGTAAAAACCTATAAACGGGTTGGGGGCATCAAATCTCTGTGCTGGGCTGGCTTAAAACCCTCCTGTCTGTGGTCGGACCAGACTAGGGGGGAGCTCAACTCATCCCTTCGATTTCATCTGGGCTTTGGGTTGAGTTTTTTTTTAAAAAACCCACCTTGTGGCTTAATAGAATCACGGTTTTACCATTAACCACTATGTAACTGTGATAAAAAATCTAGTTGAAATAAAGCAACTTCACATTTTGTTTCATAAATTTTCATTACTTTGTCTTTATTAACACCACTTGCACTTAGTTTGCCTTCTACAACCATACAGATGTGTGCCACCAACTCTCATTATCGCTATATAGTATTTTACAAGAATGAGATAAAGATATATGAAAAATGCAATAAACAACAAGTACACCATAACTATATGTTATCCGCAACCCCAGCCGTAGGCTTGATACCTTATCCTAACCATCTTATTATCAAAGTATAGGTAGTTTTGGTAAGTTATCCAAGGTTTTTTAGTAATTCTGGGTAAATTTGACTTAGGTATCTAACCTAAGCTTTGATACTGAAATTATAACACCTCATTATAAACACATTGTTAAAAGCACCCAAAATGGGAATGCTAAATAAAAAAGACCTAATTACTCAATATACATAATATAATGATAAAAATCTATAATATGGCACTTAAAAAAAATCAGTTCAATTAAAATAGGATATGATACGTAGTCAATAACAAAATATATATTAGGGTGCTATATAAGTATTGGCTAAAACATTTGTAATTTAGTTACTCATAATATAAAATCATATAAATTATGAATAATTCTCCTAGTGGTGTTTCCTTCTAGTCTTTAACATACCCTATAATCTTACTATACAAATTATATAAAAAAATACGTAATGTTAACCCGCTTTTGAGCCAAAGTAGATTTCAACTGAACTTAGAAAATTTGAACGCGGACGAAACGACTTGAAACCTGGCAGGCATGCTTAGAAGAGGGAAAGAAGAGATCATGGAAAGTTTCAACCCAAGATTACCTAAGGAAATCACTTAACATCAACTCATTTCACTCAATGTCGACTCATTTTTTTACCTCGAATCGACTCACCAACTCATATGGCATATTTTCTACTTCCCTAGAGTGTGCCTAAGTGTTTTCATGAGATTAGGATTACCTTCCATCTAGTTTGAAGTGAGAACAACTCAAATAGCAAAGCAATCCAAGTGATGAAGGAACTATCACAACATCCAACCAAATGACTAGAAAAAAGGCATGAAACACATCTACTCGAAGATAGAAAGGAGGTGCAAAAGGGAAGGGGTTATTTCCAATTAAAGAAATGACTGGGTACCGAGTCATTTGACTCGGTACGTAGTGATTTATTCAACTTGTATGACTTTGAGTCTTCTTGTGCAACCCTAGGCCAACATCTGGATTCTGCTCCAACTGAACTTCTGGCCCAACACGACTATTTCCTCTATAAATACAAGCCTAGTTGCAACCAGAAAAGGATTTTTTTCTACCTCATCTCCTCAAGTTCTCTAACTTCTGGATCTGAACCCTCTTCCATTGGAGACTTCTTCTTCCTCCTCACATCTAACCTTTCCTCCATTTGAGTCACCTAGGATACAATTATTTGCTGTTATAGGACTTAGGTCAGCAAATTCTTAGTACTAGTGGCTCATAAACAACCTAGAAACTCTATTGTAAATCTGAGATCCAGTTGATTATGGTCAGATCTAAGATAATTAGTTGTAATCATGATAGAGAACAACTAATAAAAGATTAAAGTGGATGTAAGCTAGAGATGACATTGAACAACTATAAAAATTATGTCTCCTTTTACAGTTTTTTTGTTTATTTAATTTGAACTGGTGCTTTCATCTGATTTTTGGGTGTTGATCAATTTTTTGGGTTAACATTTTGGTGCTTTCACTGAGAACATGAGCTAGATCTGAGGACTTGAAGCTTGAATATGAGATTTGGAGAAGATAAAGAGCCTAATGCTAGATCTAAGGTTGAAGAAAGCTAACCAGGGAATGTGGGTGGCCACGAGGTGTCCTCAAATTATCATCAGTCCATCTACATGACCAGAGAAGAGATGGAGGAAATAATGAAAGAGATGCAAGATGTATTATTGACTCGACAATAGGAAATGCTGAAAGGATTCTTCCCAAGGATGGGATAACAAGGAATAGCTAGAGCTCCAGGAAATCAGAAATACGGTCAAGAAACCAATGCAGAAGCATCTGGAGATAGAGCAAAGCAAACTGAAACAAGGCCCCCACAACTCGGGGGCACAATTGATTTGAATCTTCTATGAGCTTTAATGCTTGGAACGGGAAATGCTGGAGCCAAAGAGGAAAATGGGAATTTGAATGCACAGCAGTAGAAGCTGGAATCAAAAGCTCACCGTAGGAACAGAGAGCAGAATGAGATTATGGATCAGAGACTTCTGCTCGATGGTAACCCTATGATCGAGATGGATTGGGGTCAGGTTCTATTCCTTTACCTTGACTTTAAATAAATGATGTGATATAACCTCAGGTTGCTTACACGTGTATGAGATCTCGAATGGCCTCTAGTCACGCTCTAAGTTGGATGCCTAAGATGGCTATTTAGGACGATAATAACTTCGGACCGCTTACACATATACGAGACCTAGATTGGTCTCTAGGCACGCTCTGAATCGGATGTCTGGGGTGAACACTTAGGATTTCTGCTTATTTGACTTTTTAAAAATTCACATTGAATGTGATGACTAATATTGAACGCTTTAAGTTCCGTCTTGAGAGACGAAACCAGAGTGCAAGGTTCAAGTCCCCTCACCAAAGAGTGAGCGGATGGACTTGTACGATATCGATCGCTTTAAGTCTCACCCAGAGATACATGACCGGAGTGCAGGATGCAAGCCGCCTTGCCGAAGAGTGAGTGGATGGGCTTGTATGAAAAGTAAGTCCCCTCACTGGAGAGTCGGCGGATGATCTTGCTTGGTCATTGAGTTCCTTTATTGGAGAGCAAGTGAACTTAGCAAGGATCCGGAGAGATTAAAACCCTAGATTGGGCGATAAAGATCCAAAGAGATCAAAGCCTCAAATTAAATATAAAATGACCGAAAGAGATCGAACCTTAGAATTCCTTATAATTAGAATTAAATAGATAAAATCCTAGATAAACATGGACATTTTTTGATATGTGATGTAATAACTCCTAGTGAAATCGAAATGATAATGATGTACAAGGTACATTAAAGAAAAAGCTGGAGTTTTTAGCTAAACCAAGTCTGGAGCGACCTCTGACTTGCTAGAGAATCCGAAGGAACTGGATGATTTACCAAGGTTAAGATCAATGAATAGCCAGAGTGCTCAACTATTGAAGATTGATTACGGGAACTTGTTCTTGAGCAAAGCACACCTTTTATTCAAAAGGTGTACTTTGGGGAGCAAATGTTAACCTGCTTTTTTAGCCAAAGCAGATTTCAACTGAACTTGGAAGATTCAAACGAGGAAGAAATGGCTTAAAACTTGATAGGTATGGTTAGAAGAGGAAAAAAAGAGATTTTGGAAAGTTTCAACCCAAGATTGCCTAAGGAAATCACTCGGCACCAACTCATTTCACTCGGTGCCCAAACATTTTTTTTACCTCGAACCGGCTCACCAACTTCATACGGCCTATTTTCTACTTTCCCAAAGTGTGCCCAAGTGTTTTCATGAGATTTTGACGGCCTATCATCAAGTTTTAAAAAAGAAAAACTTAAATAGCAAAGCAATCCAAGTGATGAAAGAACTATCACCAGAACCAACCAAATGACTAGAAAAATAGCATGAAACACATCTACTCGAAGATAAAATGGAGGTACAAAAGGGGAGGAGTCATTTCCACTTAAGGAAATGACTCGGTACGAGTCATTTGACTTGGTACCAAGTGATTTATTCAACTTGTGTGACTTCGAGTCTTCTTGTACAACCCTAGGCCGATATCTGGACTCTGCTCCAACTATACTTCTAGCCCTAACATGATTGTTTTCCCTATAAATACAAGCGTAGCTGCATCCAAAAAAGGATCTTCTTTCTGCCTCTTCTCCTCCAATTCTCTAACTTCTGGATCTGAACTCTCTGCCATTAGAGACTTCTTCTTCCTCCTTACATCTAACCTCTCCTCCATTAGAGTCGCCTAGGAAACAACTATTTGCTGTTCTAGGACTTAGATTAGCAAATTCTTTGTACTAGTAACTTTTAAACGACCTAGAAACTCTATTGTAAATCTGAGATCCACTTGATTGTGGTCTGAGATAATTAGTTGTAATCCAAAGAGAGAACAACTAATAAAGGATTAAAGTCGACATATGCTAGAGATTACGTCGAACCACTATAAAAATGTGTCTTCTTTACTGCTTTTCTGTTTATTGAATCTGAACTAGTGCTTATATCTGATTTCTGGGTGTTGATCCATTTTATGAGTTAACACGTAAATTTGATGGACTATGTCACAGTACCAATGTGACTGCCTATGTACCCTTACATGATTAAGCCCATGTATTTCTTTGTCCTATTTACTAGAACCTAAGGGAGAGATTAAAAACCACACTTGACTCTACTCTTCTCCTACACTACGGATTTAGCACATATATACAATATACCAATAGAAGACCATACATAACATATAACATATCATTGGCATAATGTATACAACAATGGTACGAGTTATAAAACTCCTATCTACGTGCTTTCATATAATGATGTGCATGCAGTACATACGTTGATTGAACTCTCGATACAGACTGAGTGAAACTGTTAAGCTCGAACAATCATATAACATCTACCAATATGGATTAGTTGATACAATACAAAAGTCTCATTTATTAGCATGGACAAAACAGGAGTAACTATATTTTAACATCCATTCTTGTCCTATTTGGCACTACAATGATGCGAGCACTCAACAATATGTAATCAAATCATCAGGGAACATAGGTGAATGTCACATAACACACTAATCTACCCCACTCAAATAATAATACCCATGATTAGTCTCTAATATCCACAACTATTTAGTTATAAGTTTTCACATTTCATTAATTCTTTTATCTTCAAAAACCATTTTCTAAAAGATTCCAAAACATATTCCTTCCCAAAATCACTTTTTTTATTCCCAAATCTATACAAAATCACATTTATTGAAAATATATACTAGAGGTTAGTATATAAGTGAGGGAAAATACTTGGTTATTATGGGCATCCCAGTAGTCTCTATACAACCCTAGTTAACACTAATTTCACTACTTATAGGTTCCCATCAAAAATATTTAATTAATGTATAGATTCACAATCCTAGGGTAAAGCCCAAGTAGTAGCCGTTTGACTATTGACTTGTTACAGATTCACATTGCAACCCCTAATCGATCAACTCAGATGAATATTAACCTCTCTGGTATTCATTACCACCAAATCACTCTTACATCAAGTGGATCGCATAAGATATACTAGGTGCAATTCTAATCATACAGTAGCCAGTCTCATCATACTCACTCTTCCCCAATCCACGTAATACCAAAAAGGGTATTGATTATATAAATAGTTGTGTACATATAGACAATCAACAAGTGGTAATGAATAGAGCATTATCATGTTAAAGCAACAAAATTATTATAACAATAATAGTATATATAAATGATCACCTTGCCTTGTAATAGTAGAATGGGGTCATTAATTCCAATTAGAACATTTAAATGAATATTATGTTAAAGGGATGTTCACAATTATTATTCTGCAACATGCCATATATGTGTCATATAAGATTTCACTTACTTGGATATAAGTTTAGTCCCTTAGCCAACAAATTATTCCCTTGCTCATATATTATTATTTCTACGAATCATTTAAGGAATATAATTGATTGTATAACTTCCCTAAATTAGTTACAATTCTAAACCTTTAGAATAAAAAAATTCCCTAAATCGAAGTAAACCAATATTTAGAGTTTATTGATGTACAACTATAATACTAATGGATCGTTAACTATAATTTTATTATCAAAACGGCCATTAAAATATCATTTTGAGGAAATACCAAAACTTATTATTATTTTATATAATAATTCCTAGCATCTTCGGATGTATAGGTAGATGTATCAAAATGTCATAAATTTCATAATGATCCTAATTGCGTAAATCGTATATTAAATGGGATAATAAACTATTAAGATATTGCATATTTAAAATCAAGGGGTTAATTGACAAATTTGTAAACTCAGATATAATTAATTACACCTAACCTCCGTAAATATGGAAAGTCTAGGGAATTATGTACAAAATAACGTCATCTCGCTCAAATGCCTAAACCAAAATCGATGCCAACTTTGGACACCTTGCACCACTGACTCCGACCCTGTCTGACCTTGCTACCTTCACCATGTGCTCAACATCTGAAAATGCAACCAACCATATATATGTCTAGGCTAGTTAGGTGCATTTCCAACTCATTGAAGACTTCACCTCGTTGCCGTTATCACCATAGACCCTCGGACAGCAAGTGATTGCTGCTATTTCGCTCATCTCCCCATGATGACTTCATTAATACCATTTTCAGTAACTTCGACGCTCACCTTAGCTAGTCAAACTTTCCTACCCAACACCATCGACCTTCCATAGCCACTACCTTGCTCTATTTCTTGCTAAGAATCACCACATTTCATCTGCTATCGCTAAGACAAACATATTGGTGCTATCCTGGACAATTCAACCAACTATACACAGAAACCCATCATCCACCATGGCCACCACTAACCATTGATGTCATGGAAACCATCACCAAAATGATTTTCCTCCTAAAACCGAGTTCAACGGTATCTTTAATGACACTCTGGTGATGACTGAATTTTGACCTATAGACATGGCCGTGGACGAATCTCTTCCTTGCTACCTCTTCATATATCATACCCTAAGGTTAATGGCACCAGATGAAAGCTAACATAGTGTTTAAGTCTTTTACCTCATATTGCAAGAATAATGTCTTAATGTTTGGAGAGATATGGAGGAGATAAGTTTATATAATGAATATGGTGTATATGTATATGCATATGCATATGCATATGTACATGCATATGGATATGTATATGTGTGTGTATGTGTGTGTGTGTATCTTGTTTTACTTGTTTAGAGAGAAGATGATAAGGAGTCCTTCATCTGTAGTTATTTTCCACTATGTTAGAGGCTGAATCCTAAAATGAGAAAGACCTATGAATATATATAGTAGTATTAATATTTTGCTTAACCCCTAACTAATTTTTTTTTGCAAAATGTAGTTATTTCTTTCACGAGACAAAGGTTCAACACTTTTCCATATAGAAACATGGAGGATTTAAATGAGTGCATGTATAATATACGTGTTTATGGATGATGTTGGGTAGGTAAGTGTAACACCCTGCCTCTATACCCATATCACCCAAGAGTATTACTGTGTTTACTGTCAAGGAGCACAGAGAATGAGGTGATGTGAGTATTTCCAGGAAAGAACAATGCAAAAATAACATCATCACAAATAAATAGATCACATCACACTCTAACGAATGCAAATAATGTATATTACACATTTTAACATCTCATACAATATTTGAATTTATTTTATACATTTCAAACCATTTATTTTAAATATACAACTATATCAATTTCTAATAAAAATGAATACATAAATCTGTTGACTCTGTCCATCCATCACCTCTTGCCCACATGTATATCAGCTAAACTTGCAATAAATCCTCGGTCTGACCCGAGGATTGTCGAATGAAACAAATCCCTAAGTCAAGCTATTTCTAGCTGTGAGTTCATAGGTCACTGCAAAATTTTATAATTAATGGTAATTAAATATAAATATTCAAGCCTCATTAGTTTAATAAAATTTCAAAACTCGTCATTTACTAAACAATTTTAATTCAAAAAATCTTCAAAAATATTCCATTTATATATTTTCCCAAAATCATCCATCTTTCAAATTTTAATATAAGAAGTCTTAAAGTAAATCAAAGCCCATTTCAAAGATTAATAGACTTTATCATGGGTAGAGATAGGATCATTAAACATGGAAACTAACTATCATCATTGAACTTTTGTAAAAAATTTGCAACAATAAAACATAATTTCCACCTCTGTAAATCAACTGGTTAGAGAAACAAATCATATTATTTTTAAATGAAATTTTTACCAGTATCTAGAAATTGAGTTGGAAACAACATAATCAAATTTCGGTATTTTTAAATTTCTTTACAATTTAATATGAATTAAAAACCAAAAGGCGTTTTCTGCCCAAATTGCACAGGAAAATCTTGCGAAAATCAAAACATTTACCACATCAAAAATAAATGAAAATTCATGAAATGTGGAACAGAGGTACTGGAATATGTCACGAACAACATATCAAAATTTGGGAATTTTTACACTTCAAACGAATTAAATAAGAATTTTGTAGTGAAGAGGGTTTAAATTCACAAAATTCATCTAAACACAACCATATCAACAAATATCATCACCAATCATTTTTGCAACCAAATAAACATAAGATATTCATTATAACAAAAAATAAGAGTCTATGGAATTCACTAGAAAAATTTGAAGCCAAAATAATTTGATTTGATACCCAAAACCACTCTTAACAAGCGTCTTTTCCATTGTTTATAGAATAGAAAATAAAATCAATCTAACAATTCTTTGGTTATCCAAACTTAATAAAAGTTGAACTTTGACAACTTGTAGTGGTGTAAATAAGTGTTGAGAATTTATATTTAAAGTTTCATAATTTATTGATATTATATGATTTTTAATAAATTTCGGAAGAGAGGCTATTATAGAGTTTCAAACTGAAAAATGAAAATAGAGAAGAAGAAGGGTTCCTAGATGATAAGTGATGAAGCAAACTACTAGAATACTCTTGATAATTAAAGAGTATGCATGGGCTTGGGCCAATGTTTGTGTTACCTATTTCATTTCCATTTATTTCTTATTTCCTCCTTAGTCGCTTTACTAATAATGTTTTCTTCACTTAAAACTTTCAAAATTATTATACTTCACTAATTTAGTCTACCACTCGATTACTCCTTACTAAAATCATAAAACTTATTTTTTAGAAGTTGGTTGACAATATTCCTTATTAATTAAGCTCTATTATCAATTTATTATACATTAAAATTTATAGCTTCTTGAAATATGAGGTTGTTACTTACTCCCCCCTTAAGAAAATTGCATCCCCATAATTTCTTCTGAGAGAAAATCTATAACATTTACATAAACACTTGTACTTTTCAAAATATGTATATACATACCTTCAAAACCATATCTTATAAATATTAGGCACTACAACAAAAAGTGTCTTTTATAGCGGCATATAGCCGCTATTAATCACAACCATAGCGGTTTGATAAGCGCTGTATATCGACATGTTATAAAAAACTGTTGAATATTTATAACACAAAATATGCCGCTATGGTTGAGCTTAGTTTTATAACGCAAATTCGCCGCTATGGTACGTTAATTCAATAGCTCATTATAGCCGCTATAATACAGCTAAATCTCAACGGAACTGGAAATCTTTATAACACCATTTTGCCGCTATAAAATATTTATTCAATAGCTCATTATAGCCGCTATAATACAGCTAAATCTCAACGGAATTGGAAATCTTTATAACACCATTTTGCCGCTATAAAAATCGTAGATACACTTTTCAAGAGCTATGCCTATATATTACATTTTAATAATAGCAATCAAACTAAATCTTCATAAACGAATAAAGATTATAATCAACAAATATAACACAAGAGCATGCTCAAAAAGAAATGTGATATATTTTTCATTACAGTGTACAAACATTAAAGCAAGTGCATAACCATTGAATAAAACATAAGCCTGCAGCCAAGTTAACACAGAGAAACAGAAAATAATGTCAATTTAATAAGTGTACAAACATTACAGAGTGGAAACATTAAAGCAATCCTTCCAAATATTACAGAGTACAAACATTATAGAGTTCCAACATGCAAGATCTGATCTAGTTGCGTACTAAGGACCTTGCTTCCTTCCAAATAAGCCTGCGAAGTTAACACAAAGAAATGCAGAAATCAAAATTATAGACGGTTGGATAAATGATTACCAAAATAAGTTTGCTGGAAAGGGTAATGTCTGAGATCATGCAGAAAACTGTTTACCGTATACACTGTGAAATACAGATCATAATGTCTATGTCATTCTACAAATCAGCTGTTTATGCCTATTATATAAATAAAGAAATTTCCTATGTTTTTAGTTAAGAATTATAATAAGAAAGTTGTTTATGCCTATTATATAGAATCATTATGCATTGGGTTGTTAGTATCTGTTTCTGGGGTATGTTGACTAGTGGCTATGACATATTACAAAATCAGTAACCTAGCCACATAAGCAAATGCATCAAACAAGTGTTGCTTCAGAACATATTCTAAATGAGGTAACAGATAACTGAATGAAATATGAATGCATAAAGGCAATAAGAACTGAAAAGACTGCCTTCTGTGCTTTATAAAATTGTATATATTAAAATTGCATGTTCGTTGTGACAAATATATGCCAATTTACAATGCAAATCCAGGCAATAACCAGTAAACTATGATCATCAATTCTTATGATACACAGTGGCCTTGCATTTACCTGGCTAGAGAAATTCCCCAGGTAGCCAAGGCATATATGGTTTTTTCCAACTTCTTGTAGATGTTTCAACTTGCCAATTTCTTTATATCCACCCAAAACACTTGCAATACCTATGTGATCAACATAACATATAATATTAGTTGCATTTTATTGATATTTAGAATAAAGTGGTATAATATATATATATATATATATATATATATATATTATGCACAAGTGATTTTACAATTGAATTATAAGTGGATGTGCATCACTCTGAGCATGTTCTTTGAACTCAGAAGCTGCTTCAAATTTGATATCACAATAGGGATAATACCTATCATTGCTGAATTCATGTGCTTGCTTTTTAACCTCATCTAGTATAACATCTTCTTTTGCAAATTCACGTGAAACCACCTCCATTTCTAAGATGTTAATCCTCAAGTAGATGATATAGCAGAACCACATCTGTGGCTCATTGTATCATAATCTGAAATAATAACAAGAACTGTGCATGAGGTACATTTATGTTTACAAAAAATGTAAGAAAATAGAATATAAGGTGGCCTTTAATACCAAGGTGAAGGCATATTGGTCGCTCCCTAACTTGCATGCAACATGAGATAAATAACAGACCAAATTTATGTTCCTGACTTGCCGAGCAAACATCGACTATGGTGTTGAAACCACATTAGCTAGATGAATGAAACTTTGATACACTTTTGGAGTCATCAATTCTTAAATTGAAGGTGCATGCTCATTTTGGATCAAATTTTGACATTTTCCGATTACAATTTTTTGTAGTATTAGTACGAGAATCAACTTGATATCAAATCTTTGTTAAGTATTAGACATGATATATACAAGCATAACAAGGGGAGATAAATTCTGATTACAATTTTTTTCTTCCTTTTTTTTAAATTCTGTACAACCTGACTAATGCAAGGTAAAAGATTCTCTTTCCACAAAAACAAGTGGGGCTTTAGGATAGAATATATGATAAATGTGGACAAGTGTCTTGCACAGATAGAGATAAAGAAGATAAAAGGTCGACGAGTTAATTCATAAACTAGATGAAGATGATGAGAAAGGTACACATCTACATGAATTAAGCACGATACATTTTTCTCTCAACTTTTGGGATACCTGAAAACGTTAAATCAGAGAATACATCATGGTTTTTAACAATGACCATGATACCATTTTTATCGTTGTTTGTACTGCAGACTGGAACAACGGGCAAGTATAAAGGGCCGTAGTCCTTCAATGCTGGTGATTACAATGTTGCTAATTCTTCAGCTTTTACGGACATTATGACTGCTAGCACTATTACTACTACCGTAACTCTAGAAATTCTTCTCATTTTTTTCTTAATTAATCCTATCTTATTGCTTGTGGTTGAATTCATGGAGACCGCGTTTTTATGTGTTGCATATATAGAGAGTTAGTGCTTTGGGGGCTGCTTGTTCCTTTTTGGCTTATTTTGCATCTCTGCTTGGTAGTTATGATATTTGTTATAAAGATTATGATAGTGAATATGATGATGGTAAAGTAAGTAAATTAACAGAGGGGAAAACATTCCAGAATCCCATAAGAAAAAAAGAAAAGGAAAAACAAGCAACGCAAAAATACTGAAAAAGTTGAACCTTTCCATCGGAGGAGATAGCCAAATATAGTATTCTGAATGTGTGTCCAGTAAGCGTAGCAAGCTGTAAAGAATATATGATAAGCTGAGTTTCATTGTTGGGTATACAAATTTGTAGTGATATTCAAGGAAAAGAAGTACCTTGGTCATTGTTGGGTATCGCCAAACATTTATTTGATTTTGGGAGTACCATGACAGTATATGGAATTATGATAGCATATGGTTTTTAATATGATGAGAAAGGTCATATTTATTTGGTGGTGCTACAGAATCAATTGATTGTGACAAGGAATCTAAGGTTTGATACTACAGGCGCAGAGACATGTGTGGGTTTCATCATATTTAAATATGATCAGGTAATTATCTAGCTGAAAACCTACCATATCAAACCTACACGTCCAGAAAACTGGCTAG
Source organism: Allium fistulosum (assembly GCA_030737815.1). Lineage (NCBI taxonomy): Eukaryota > Viridiplantae > Streptophyta > Magnoliopsida > Asparagales > Amaryllidaceae > Allium > Allium fistulosum. Next base: position 848,311,996 of record CM060903.1, read on the forward strand.
TCATCGTTCCCAAAAGCATACAATAGAATATGGAAAACTATGATAGATGGCTTAAAAACTAGTATATTTAGGACGATATAGAATTCAACATGCAAACAATCATCCATTGAGCACTTTACCTTGTATTCCCTCATCTGTCATAGATAATTTCCTAAACACGAAAAAACCTTCCACTGAAGACGAAGATAGCCAAGCCTGTAACAACATATAATATGTTTTTTGCAGTCTAAGTGGTTCTCTGTAAATCTTGTCTATTTCTAATTTTTCTTTAGGAAACTATGGAAGTGTGTTTGACTTTTCTGTTGGTAAATCCCACTATAATCTGCTTACGTGGTATGTTATTTTCTAGCATTTGTTATAATTAGTCCACTTTATCTCTTTGGTCAATAAAGAATTTATTTACTAACCAAGTTCAGGAGAGTGCCCTTGAACTAGATTTAAAGTTGTATTCCATTTTGATTTGATAAATTTTGCTAATTTTAGACATGTCCAACAAGCAAATGATAACAAAAATAAAAATGGTATAGATGTATTTGAGATTTTATAAAATTCAACCTGGTATACTGTCCAATACACAGATAAAAGTATGCTAACTATAGCTGTCTTCAGTTTCTCATACTTTCTATTTTATTTTGATACTTTGTGATATTTTATAAAATTATGATATTTTGTCTTTCAAATGTTCAACCTAATATGCAAAAATTAATTATATTTGTGCATCACAATGCAAATTACTGCAAAATTGAAATACAATATATGGTATCTTTGACTTACTTCTCAGCAATTTGTTCTTTGATGATATCAGATATATGATTTCTGAATCACATGAATAATCATTTCCACTAAGTAAAATTAAATAAAGATATTGAATAAAATAATAACACTTTTAAAATATTAAGAAACCACTACAACATAAGTCAATGGTTTCACTCTGCAAATTGTCCATCAAATTATCAAATGATTTTATTTTCTAAACTGAAGGGTAACTATGTAACTCAGTTTCTACTGCAACCGAGTAGCTCGGTTGCACACTCCAACTCAGTGTGCAACTTAGTTTTCTAATATTTTTGAGATGGCCTTAATTATGAAAATGTGTGTTATACCTGTAATTTACCTCCAAAGCTTGGATGTTTCTCTCCAGCTCAGCAAGTTTCCGAACATGCAGCGCAGAATGCTTGAAATGATAAAATATAGGAAAAAACTAGAAATCTACTGAGAATAAAGTCAAAATCATATATTGTATCTCCCTAGTAGGTAAGTACTACAACTAGAAAGTACAACTATCGAAGAAGCAAAATGCAATATGCAATTGAGGGGGCAAGCATCGCATATGCTAATGCATATACAGGCAAATGCATATCCTTGCATTGCATATGCAGGTATTGCATATGCTAAGCATTGCATTACCAGGAAGATGCTACTACATGTGCGTTGCATAGCATATGCAGGAAAATGCATATGCCTTGCATTGCATATGCAGGCATATGCATATGCATTGTATAGCAAATGTAGGCATTACAATATGCTATTGCATTGCATATGCATATGTTGGATGCCTGCAACATCTAGACTAGTGCGCACACTTATAATTATGTACAAACTAAAAGCCCACACATCTAGTGCGCACACTTATAATGATCTACAAACTAAAAGCCCACACATCTAGTGCGCACACTTATAATGATCTACAAACTAAAAGCTGTTAGATTTTTGAAAAACCAACTAAATCGTAATCAAAAGTGAGATTGAATCAAAAAAATTCGAATAAGGAAAAAAGTAACTACAATGGGATAACATGATTCAACACGAAAACTGTAAAAAAAGAATTAGATATCTGGGTTAAATAAGGCAGAAGAATAAAGAAGATATTGCCTATGTGTGCATGGAATCTACTAGAAAACTGAACCTAAATTTATATTTTGAGTTATGAGAAAAGGAATGATTTATAAAGGAGATGAAGCATTACAAACTACACAGGGATGTAAAATACAGTGCGTTAAAAATATTATAAAAATAAATGAAATGAGAAACACAGAAATAGGAATGAGGTAAAATTAGAGGGCCACGTATGGATCTGACTTTATTAAATTTACAAACAAAAGGTGCAAAAAAGATGAAGGCGTGTCAAGTTCTCCACCTACACTTTAAGCAGAAGTAATGCCGTAGGTATACTTGTTTGCAAAAAACTAAATTCAATCAAATAAAAGACATTTAACAATGTATAAAAATAAATGAATTCAGTATTACTAACCTAGAAAGTGCACTAATCCAATAATCTCCCCTTGTCTTTTTGAATTTTTGGAACTTACAAGACATCGTCTACCCAATTTAACTGACAAACAACAAAACAAGAGGTAACATAATCAATAATTATAGCATCTTTAATTGAACATGTTATAAAATTAAATTGCCCATATGAGAAAAGAAGAAACTTAATTTCCATTGAAATGAATGGAAATATAATTCTTCGAAACCAACAAAATTTGCAAAAACAACAACCGCAAGAGTTTATCTACATCTACAATAGCTACTACAGAACTTCTAAAATCATAATCAAACGATAAAATCATAACCTAACGATAAAAAATTTCTAAATTCATAACCAAACAATAAAATCAAAATAAAACAATTAATAAAGATAACCTATAATTTTCTAACTTATAATTTTCTAACCTAGAAATCTGAGCAGATGATTTAGGGTTCTGGACGCGTCGACTTCGAAACTACTGAAGAGTGATGAGCAGAGATCAGAGATGGCGAGTTGGATTAGAGATCGGAAATGGCAAGCAATGAGCGGCTGTGAGGGAAAGGTAACTAGAAATCTGAGTAGATGATTTAGGGTAGGACGCGTATACTTCAGAACGGTCGAAGCGCGGTAAGCGAAGCAAGCTGGGTCAGAGATCGGAGATGGCGAGGGATGAGCGATTAGGAGGGAGATGAACTGAATAAGTGTAATTTTGGTTTTGGAAGGAAGACAAATTGAAAAATTATTTTGAGAGGGAGATGAAAACTTTAGGAGGGATAATTTTCTTTTTGGGCCAAAGCGTTACGTGGCAAGTGTGTACAGAAGAGAATAAATAAAGAAAAAAAAGTAAATAGCCACGCTAAACAATAATGCTTTAGAATAATGCGTTATCGAATGGCGTTATTAATAACATACTTTCTTGTTGTGAGGGTATTTTTCAAACATAACTTTCCAAAATAAATATAATTGTGGTGGATTTCCTTTTCAAAATCACTTCACAAATTTTTTTTCAAAATCAAGGTTTACAGTGTGGAGTTCTTTTCAAAACACATCACGAAATATATATTTCTTTTTCCAAAAATACATTTTGGATGGTGGTTGTTTCTAAAAAACTAAAATTCATAATATTAGCAAAGCTTTTACAAAATCAAAGTCCACATAAAATCTCACTTCCAAATCATACATATCACATTTCAAAAAAAAATTTGCAAACTTATTTTCACCAAATATTTCTAAAATCCACCTCCCCAAAATCATTTTTCAAAATATTTCCCCATCACATTTAAATCATTTCTACTTTTTTTTCAAAATCTTCAAATCATCTTCCAAAACTTAGAAAAAAACAAATATCAATGGATAACTATAAACTACCACAACTTGCCAATCACGTCAGGTGTATGGCCCTACAACTACCATCCTTGCTTGGCTAATAGTTGGGTTATCATAACTCACTTCCCAACACAGTATACAATAATCACGAAAAAGGGGAGCGCAAGCACATCGTAGTTTCCAAATATAGTAAGCATTCCAATTTCATTCTCAAATCATATTTTCACAAAAATGGTGTAATAGTACTTTTCACAACACACTTTCAAAAGGAACATTTTACTGAAATCCATATCATTTTTTCATCCAAATCATTATATTTCAAAAACATTGAAAAATGACTTTACTTGCATAATAATTTCAAACTATTTATCAAACAATCACTGAATTTAAAAATCTCTTTCGAAAATATTTTATATCGCTTCTAGTTATGCCACCATCATTCTATAATTTTCAAATAGTTTAAAACAAACTTTTTGAAACTTGTACCAAAATTTTCCAAATCACTTGAAATCCCTTTATACAAAATTTAGCCCTCGTTTTGTTTTCTAAAACATTCCACCACTTTTAAAATTACTTCCAATTTCCGCAAAATTTTGCAAAACATTTGGTACATGTTTCCAAAACTATCTAAAATCACTTTCTATCAAATTTTCTCACATTACTTATGAGGCGCCAATTTTCAAATACTTCCTAAATTTATAACTCATAAAACTTACTATAATAAGCAAGACTTCATTTACTAAATCAAACAAATTATATGTACTCTCGCTTACTTTTAGAGATTCAAAAACATTTATATAAGAAACTACAATACGCGTCGTATGAAAACCGGGCAACTTCCCTAAGTCTTCCTCCTCTAAGGTCAAATATGCGCTTTTGAATTTTTACATTATTCAGAACCTTGCTTTGATACCAAAGTATCAGATTTTGCGGGTTCGGACGTGTATTCGTCATAACGGGTGGCGATGTTTTGAGATCTTTTTTTGTGCAGTAGATGGTCTTATGGAGGCATCCACTTTAGCTGTGATAATTATACATCGTGGCAGTGACTTTTGACATAAGCCAAATGTCGTCGACACAACATTATAAAATCACATGATCCTAGTTATTTCATAGTTACTTGTCATACTCTAAAAAGTTTAAGTAATTTAATTTACTTAAGAAATGGTTGGAAACTGCTTAGCGAGGTGTTAGCGACCTTGTCATGAACGAAACTGCTTAGCGAGGTACCAACGACCTTGTCATGGACGAAACTGCTTGGGGAGATGTTAGCAACCTTGTCATTGCATTTGAGATCCATTTCTTTTGTGAATTTGTAGGATTTAAATTGTTATCACCATATTTTTAATGATAGTCAAATTGAGACTTGATATGGATTTATGAAATTGTGATTTTGATTAATATTGCCTTATTATGACTATAGGTTTCGGACATATTTTATTATGGCTTATTTGTATGTTAAGTCATATATTTATATTTATGTGTTTATTGATTTAAATGTTATGATTTGAGATTTAATTGGGATTTCACCATAATTTAGTTTTGCCTATGGAAGGTTATATTTGTGTATCTTATGATTTATTGAAATATGACATGAGTTGCCATTTACTTTCTTATGACTATTTCTAGATTTTGGAATCATTCACTATGAGTTATTAATATGGTTAATGAGGTTAATTACTATATTTTATAAGTTTTATGTTCTGTGTTTTATAAAATTCTAAGGTTTAACTGGTCTAAGTTGCACATCTTTGTCACTGTCCTGAGATTGATCGACAGCGATATTGAATTTTGAATTTGCACTTTTTTTAATCATAAATTTTGAACCATTGATCCGATTTCAATAAACTTATGCTTTATAGAAAGTTATGATAGTAAGGAAAACTTTTGTTTTGCAAGTTTTGTCAAATTATGCTTTCTATTATTTGTTAAATACCTATTTGTTTAAAAGATTGTTTGATAAGAAGTTATATCTGTTGTTTATAAAATTTTGAATAATTATGCATTATTAGTAGTTTGAAAATTTTACATATCCATAGGCTTTAGTGCATGTTAAATGAATTTTGTGTAGTAGTTTTGAAATAATGTAAATTTTATTATAGTTGAAATGAAGATAAAAATTATTATTCGAATAGAGTAGGAAGTGTAAAAAGTTAGTGAAAGTGATTTTATTAGATGATTTGATTTTGAAAGTTGGTTGAATAGGATAAATTCCAAAATTTTGAAGTCTTAAACTTTCCAAAAGATAGATCATGTAATGAATAATATAGTGTAAAGATTTCTTTGGAAAATATATGGTTTTGGATTTTGAAATGGTTTGAAAGAAATAATTTTAAAATGGCCTTAGTATTGAAATTTTGATTAAAATGCACTGTACCAAAACAGTGTTATCTTGAGAATTATAACTCCCAATGGAGTCAATCGTTTTGCGAAAGAAAGTACACACAGTAAGCTAAAAATTATAATTTTACCAGTTTTTAAAATTTTGAAATTTGTTTGGTCTAAAATGAGTTTGAAAATTAATGGGCAGCTCTGCCCTATTAGCAATTTATAAGACAAAAGGGTGAAAGTATTTTGGACAATAACATTTAAACCGTAAATCCAATTTGATAGTCTTTGTCTTGCCGGAAAGCTTAGACTGAGTAGAACAACTTTTATTTTAAGAGTTTTAGCAAATTTTGTGTTTTTCTAGATGAAAATTTGGATTTCATACAGCAGCCTAAAAATAAAAAAAGGAAATTTTATGAACTTAGAGTTTGAACAATTTGAGTTTTAAACTTTTGGTATAAATTATATGTTAACTTATGATGAGATATGAGAATAGATACCATTGGAGTATATTTGGATTAATTAGCGAATTTGGTTTGCATTTGCTCGCAATAAGCTAAATAGCTTGCTTATAATGCAAAAATAAGATACGCCTACGGATTAAAATATTGGAATGCTAAAATTTTGATATATAACTTATTTCCAACCATGTTCTGGTTGATGTGTATCTAAATTATTATATTTTTATTGTTTGGAAGGCTCTCCGTACAAAGAAGACTCTGCCGAAATTTTTCAAATTTTTGACACTTAAAATATTTCATTAAATTAAGTGAATAGTGTTTTGAATTAGTGATCTAATTAAGAGAATTTGATTTCTCAGGCCTTGAATTGTAGAATCTAAACTGGTTTAAATCTTTTATTGTCAAATAAAAGAGGACTTTGGAAAAAAAAAGTTTGAAATGTTACATTAAAAGAAGCTTAAAAAAAGAGGGGGAAAAATAATTTTAGTGATTGTAAACTGCTAAGTTTAAAGACATAAGTTGAAATACTTATAAATTATGTGAATTTTTGGGTAGAAAACTTAGTTTCCATTCGTGTTCTTTTTGAGGGTGTTATGTGTTACAATTACTAAATGCATCATCCTAATTGCTTATTGAGTCACTTTTCCAGCTAAATTTACCGCTATTCTTGATGTCTTCTTTGTATCTCATTTTCGGAGATGTCTAAGAGATTTCGATTTGTGTTCTTGAGCCTAGAGCTCTTTGAGATTTTTAGATCTCATTCGATTTGACTTAGAAGTATAATCCTAGTCATGTTGTTGCTTTAGAGGTCGTATGCATTCCGTATTATCCTCTACTGCTCATTAGTAATGTTTCCTTCATTTAAAGATCCTTTATCGGTTGCTTATTTAATCTTTTGAAAGATGTATTCATTTGAGAATTATTATTGACTTTTCTCTTTAGGAATTGTGGGGACACAATTTTCATAAGGGGAGAGTCTGTAACAACCCTAGTTTAGATTACCTAAAATTAAATTAGGAGAATATGTAACAACCCCCTACTTGGAGGCCTAAAACTAAAGGCTACGGATGCTGCAGTCATCCATAGTTATTAATTTTCGACGACCAAATACGACGAAGTTAGATTCATTGATACATAGAAACACATGAATATGGAAAAAAATTGAACTTCAACCAAAATCACATTTCATATCAAAATATTTCCATTTCATTACATAAACCCAATATTCGTAAACTACGTTCAGAGAAAATATATTTATTACAACATACGCCCAGAGCGACATATAAAGATGCTCCCTGGGATGATCATAGTATATACAGGAAATATACCTACTTTTCCCTCACCAACAACATAGTGGAATCAAAAGAAAAGAGAACTCTAAATATCTATCATGCCTCCTACACGTCTCCGGAAGCTTATTTGTCTTAGAGGTACCTGAAAACCTCAACTCTCAAACTACTCAAAATCAATTGAGTGCCCGAGAGTTTAAGGGGAAAATATAAACTTCGAGTCAGACATAAAGCCTAGTATGAATAATAATCTACCGTCTTAAATCATTTAGATATCTAGTGAGACCATGCCGCTTAGCGGAATCGGTTTCCCCTCACTAGTATCACAAAACCTTTACAAAACCATATATTGTGCTCCTACATCCACAATGGTTAACACAATTCAAAATAGTATAATATGATGATATGCAAAACATTTGAATTAATACTGGATTACCCATCCCCATTCAATTTAGACTATCTATCTCGGATATAGTTTCTAGGATTATTATTAATCTATTAGTTTACATGGGTTGACTAATAACCGGTTAAACATTTATAGACTCCCTGTCCAATTACATAGTTTTCATGGGATCACTATGAACCTATTGGTAACTCCAATATTTCTCTTATCCTAGTTTTCATGGATTGACTAGGAACCTACTGGTAACCCCAATATCCTTTATTCTTGCCCTAGTTTTCATGGGTTGACTAGGAACCTATTGACATCTGTCAATATTACATCAAATATAGTTTTCATGGGCTAACTACAAACCATCTGGCCCTGCCAGTATCCAAACATAGTATTCATGGGCTTACTATGAACTTGTCTATCTGACATCTTCCTTTACACATAGTTTTCATGGAATCACTATGAACCTGTCTATCTGACAACTTTTCTTGCACATAGTTTTCATGGGCTAACTACGAACCTATTGACCCCTACCAATATCATTCAGTTTTCATAGGCTTACTATGAACCTATTGACCCCTGCCAATATCATTCCTTATATTTCAGCATCCTATATTATGGCCTTCCTGACCCGCTGGATGCAATTCTACTCATTCAGGAATTTATTCAATTTATATTCACTACTGGGTTATCCTAACTGGTTCCCCTACCCTTTATCCCCAAAATGTAGTTATGGGTCCATTTAAAAGTGAATATATTCATATTTGAAGAAGCAACACAACAACATAGAAATACCACTCCTGTGGGATTAATTTTGACAAAGATAGCTTCTTCTTAAAACCATTATAAAAACTCCTTTAAAATATAGCCATGGGTCTTTCCTTTAAAAATAGAGTTTGGGTTATAAAACCTTTCGATACCTTCGAAACCTAGCTTTCGACTTCTTAGGATGACCTCCCTCGAAAGCACTTAAAAACACTAGGCTCCTGCCTTACAATACTTTAAAAGCTACCTTTCAAAACCTTTCAAATACATTAAAGTATTGTCTTTTATCTTTATAAGCTTAGCTTCAAAACCAGTTGAAAGTACCCCTTTCGACACTATTGGCAGTAACTCTTCCGAAATCATTGAAAGTATCCCTTTCGAAAACATTGGGTTTATACTTAAAACATTATTTGGGTCAAAGTGAATATAGTCGAAAGCATCTGTTTCAGAACCATCCTTTATCATTTATAAAACATTGGGGAAACATAATGGTATCGGCACCCTCTCTTTCGAAAGCATAAAACCTCTGGGTAAAACATTGGAAGGATGGAGTCGAAACCTCTTTCGAAACCATCACCTTCGAATCCCCTAACCCCTTTTGAAAGCATTAGAAAGTGGCTTAAACTTTATAAAACAAAGTACCTTCCGATAGCATTGATATCTTCAACACCATCGAAAGGCTATAAAACTGCAGTAGGGTCTTGACTAGGTCGGAACCCCTTCTTTCAAAACATTCTTTCTTAAATATGAAACCCAGTCCAAAGCAAACTTTAAGTTAATGGCAACCCTTTCGAAACCTCATTAAATCCTCTTTCGAAACACAATGCTTCGACATTGTAGAAGGCTTAAAACAAACCATAGGGATGCGCTTTTCATTTTAAAACAAAACAAGGTTTCAACCCCTTCCGAAGCTATGCTTTTGACACCCTACCTTCCGCCTATCTCCAATCCACTGCGTACCACGACGGTGATACCTTGTGTTTTGGTGTCGGCATAGTTGGTTTTGACAAAGATTAAAGTGGAAGCTACTGTGTCGAAAGGCGCTTTGCTAAGTAGGCAGAACCACTTTTCTGAGCAAAACAAGGTTTGATTCTTGTTTAAGTAAACTTTTCTCTTACTAACCTGCTACGTGTCAGCACCTGATTGGTTGCCTTAACTATTCAAATTCAAAAATAACTGCCGCTAATCCAGATCTAAACCATGGTTAAGTTTATCAAACTAGCACTTCCAATTTTTTGCAAAGAAGTCCTTCTTCTAAAAAAATTATTTTGCTTAGCAAATCACTTTGGAAAAATCCACAAAAATTCTAGAAATTCACTTTAATCATGTTATCTAACATATCAAAATTCCAGACCCAATTTCTTAATATATTTTCCAAAATAAATTATAAACCCAAATAACCATATTTTCCTTTGAAAATTCATAATAATCTTTCCATGGCTTGGAAAATTCTCAAAATTGACACCCAACTCCAAAATCATGTTTCTTATAACATAAAATTTTCCCATGGCATTTAAACATCATTTAATCTCGGTTTTGATCTAAAACCATATAAAACCCCTTTTAAACAATCTTGTTTAAATAAAATTAATCTTGAATCAAGTATATCATCATCCAATATATCATAAAAACGAATTTATTCCTTAAATCCGAAAATATATGATTTAAAACAAAAATAAAGATGGAATTATTATTCACCTTGATCTAGATAAGGAGATTGAGATTGATTCTCCTAAGCTTGAATTCTCTAGCTTTAATTTGAATTTCCTCTTCTTTAATGGTCGGCCGTTCTTTCTCTTTTGATTTGGGTTTAAGTTTTAAAATGACGTGGATATGAAGAAATGGTAGGAAGGGAAATATTTATAAGGGTGGAAGCTAGGGGTGGCAATTCCTAATATACCCGTATGTGACTTAATTAACCAAAACCCATTCTTAAGCCCATTAACTAGGTCATTAGGCACGACCTTAATTAATTAATTCAAGTCTCAATCCCCTTATCACTAACATTTACGTTATTCTATTTAATTTATCTAATTAAATCTTCTGAATAATGTTATCAAAAATTAGGGGTGTTACAGGCTCCCCTCCTTAAAGAATTTCGTCCTCGAAATTCAGTAAGGACTGAATATCAAACATAGCAATCATCTGTAGCGACTCCTAACAACCATACTAGTCTACCTGACTAGAAAATATCTGTATAAATCTAATATAGACATACCCTCAAAGCATATCAGGATAAGTATCTCGAATCCTGTCCTTTGTCTCCCAAGTACAGTCCTTCTCGTTGTCACTCCACTGAACTTTCACCAACTTGACTGTCTTCTTCCTCAATCTTTTCTCATCTCTCGCAACAACCCGAATAGGTTGTCTAACAAAAGTCAAATCAGGCTCTACTACCAAATCCTCCAACTCTGTCTGAGGAATGGTGACCTCTGGATCATGCACATACTTGCGAAGATAAGACACATGAAACACATTATGGACACCTACCATACTGCTCGGCAACTCAACTCTGTATGTGAGCTTTCCAATCCTCTCTGTAATCTGGAATTGACCAACATATCTCGGAGCCAACTTCCTTGACTTCCCGAATCATACCACACCCTTCATCGGTGCTACCTTAATGAAAACCCTGTCTCCCACTGGGAACTCTAGGTCTTTACACCTCTTATCTGCGTAACTCTTCTGTCTTGATTGAGCTTCCTTCATCCGTTTTCGGATTAACTCAATCTTCTCTGATGCCTTCCTTACCAATTCTGGACCTAAGACCAATCCGTCTCTAGTCTCCAACCAACATGCATGGGATTTTCATGGCCTTCCATACAAAGCTTCAAAAGGCACCATACTAGTATGGTAACTATTATTATAGGAAAACTCAACCAAATGCAGGTGATCCTCCCAAGATCCACCAAAATCCAACACACAAGCTCTCAACAAATCTTCGAGTACCTTATTGACTCTCTCTGTCTGCCCATCCATCTATGGGTGATATGCGGTACTCATCTTGAGCCTAGTGCCTAACATATCTTGTAGACTCTTCCAGAATTCGCTAGCGAATAAAGCATCTCTATCACTGACTATGCTACTAGGAACTCCATGAAGTCTAACTATGTTCTTCATGAACAACTTCGCTAAAACTTGTGCCGTCCTGGTCGACTATACTGGAATGAAATGGGCACTTTTGGTCAACATGTCCATAATAACCATATACTTTCATTTCCTCTCCTTGACCTTGGCAACCCATCAATAAAATCCATGGATATCGATTCCCATTTCCACACTAGAATATCTAGAGGCTGAAGTAACCCACTCGGCTTCTGATGTTCGGCCTTCACTTGTTGACAGTTTACACACCACCTAACCCACAAGCCAACATCCCTCTTCATGCCTTCCCAATAGAAGCTCTTCTTCATATCTTGATACATCTTTATCCCTTTAGAATGAATCGTAAACTTGGATCGATGACATTCCTCAAGAACTTCTCTCCTCAAGTTCTCAACATCTGGAACACATAATCGTCCCTTCTTTCTCAACCATCCTATATGGTCAAGGCAAAAAATTTCAAATCATCAACCTCATTTCCAACCTCAAGCCTTCTGACCCTCTAAGCTAATAATAGGTCCTCTTTCTGTTTAGAAGCAATTCTCTCGATCAACACTGGTCGAACTTCTAAACAATACAACATGGCAGTACTCTGACTAGAACTAACAGTTGATCTAAACTGCACACCACAACTGGCCAAAGCTTCTAGATCTTTCCACTCTGCCAACATAGCTAACAGCACATTCTGATGTCTTCTTTTAAGAGAATCTGCTACTTTTTTACCTTTCCCTGGGGTATACTCTATACCAAAATGATAAGCAGCCAAAAATTCCAGCCACCTCTGCTATCGCATATTCAACTCCTTCTGAGAGAATAGACATCTTAAAGACTTATGATCAGTATACAACTCAAATCTATCCACCAAAAGATAATGCCTCCAAATCATCAAGGCAAAAATCACCGCAGACAACTCTAAATTCATGAGTAGGATATCTTACTTCGTGCGTTCTAAGTTGCCTAGATTCATAAGTAATGACTTTGCCCTTCTGCATCAACACTACTCCTAATCCAGTCCCACACGCATTCGTGTATACTACCAACCCTTAGTTACCATCAAGACCTATTAACACTGGAGCATTGGTCAACAAATACTTTAACTTAAGGAATGCTTCCTCATATTTTTCGGACCAAACAAACCTCACTTCCTTCCTGGTAAGCTTAGTCAAAGGTGCTGCTATCCGCGAGAAATCCTTGATGAATCTCCGGTAGTAGCCAGCAAGTCCAAGAAAACTTCTGATCTCGGTCGCCGTCTCTGTTCTCTTCCAATTGTTCACAGCTTCGATCTTATCTGAATCGACTGACAATCCTTTCTCTGAAACCACATAACCAAGAAAATTAACCACTTTCTTCCAAAAATGACACTTGGAAAACTTCGCCTTTAGCTGATTCTTCCTCAGCGTTTCTAACACAACTCTAAGATGATTCTCATGCTCTTTCTCATAATTAGAGTACACCAAAATGTCATCTATAAACACCAACACGAATCTATCCAGACACTCTCAGAAGACTCGATTCATCAAATCCACAAAGAAAGCAGGTGCATTCGTCAACCCGAATGGCATCACTAACCACTCATACGAACCATATCTAGTCCAAAATGCAGTAAAAGGAATACTATCCTCTGCCACTCTCAACTGATGAAACCCCGTCGCCAAATCAAACTAGTAAAACACCTTGGCTCCACTCAACTGATCGGCAAAGGATACTTATTCTTTATCGTCCTTTCATTCAGCTTACGATAGTCGATACACATCCTCAATGACCCATCTAGTTTCTTCTTGAATACCTCGGCCGCTCCCCAAGCCGAACTGCTTGGTCTAATAAAGTTCCTTTCTTCTAGATCCACTAGCTGTACCTTCAATTCCTCCATCTCTATCGGTGTCATCCTGCTAGGTGGTCTACTCACAAGTTCAGCTCCTGGCACAAGATCTATCCGAAACTCAATAGCTTGTTTCGGTGGTAGCCCTGTGACTGGCTCAAAGACATCTGCAAATTCTCTTGCAATCCGAACCTGACTTAACTCTTCACCCACTTCCATTGCACTTAACAAAGCACAACAACTCTGGTCAGAATTCTCTACTGTGAATATAATTTGGTTATGAATATCTAGGCGTCTCAAAGATATCTCCCAATCCTAGAAGAATATCCTGGCCTCATACCTCCTTAACCAATCCATACCCAAAATGATTCTGAAATCTACGAAATCAAACACATACAAACTGCATGCAAACTTATGACCTAACAAATCAAATTCTAACTGGTCACATTTTATCCCCAGAGTTGCATACCCTCCTATTAGATTCACAACTCTTAAGGAAGTAACTAGGTATGTGGGTTCTAAGCATAACCTATCAACCAAACCCTGGGATATAAATGAATGTGATGCACCGGTATCAAAAAGTATCCTAACAGGTATACTCTAAATCAAAAACATACCTTCCATCATAGTTTTCCCTTTATCGGCTGCAGTAGGCTTTGTTGATGTTCCAATAGCAAAAACCTTTTGCTTGTCCACCCTAGCTGGCTCTGGACACTGGTTCTTGTAGTGCCCCACTTGATCACAGTTAAAGCACTTTACATTCTTCTTGTCTACAGCCTTCTTTCCCTTTCCTGACCGGAACTCGTTAGCATAATGACCCTTCTTGTCACATTTATAGCACACCAAATCAGCATTTTCCTTCTTGGTAGCATCCCCTTTCTGGGCTCCCTTCTTCTTAAAGAATTTCCTCTTCTTTCCTTGAGGACCTTGGGATTCAATTGGCTTCTCTCTAGCTGATATAGCAAGCATCTCTTCATGGCAAATGGCCATCTCCACCAACACATTAGAAGGATCTCGGATATGGGTCATAGTCATCCTAGCAAGCTCAGGTCTCAACCCTCGAATGAACTTTTCATTCCTTCTGACATCAGTGTCTACCAAAGCATATCCATATCGAGACAACTCATCAAACTTAGCAGCATACTCGACCACTGACATCTCTCCCTGAACCAGATCCATAAACTTTCTCATCAATGCAGACTTAGCAACTTCAGACAGAAACCTTTGCTCAAATCTTCTCTTGAATCAGCCCATGTCAGCTCTTCCTCCGGTACCCCAGTGGTAACACTATTCCACCAGTGAAGCGCTGCCCCTTGCAACTGTCTAGAGGCTAGCCTTCTCTTTTGCCCATCATCCAAGCCTAAATCAGTACAAATCCTTTCACAACTCAGTAGTCAATTCTCTACTTCAACAACATCCTCCATTCCAACAAACGACTTTCCACCCAAACTGGTGTAGTCTCTGCTCAGCTTAGCATAGTTATTCCCAATTGGAGTCACGGGATTAGCTCCTCTAACACTACCATCAACTCCACCTTGCAAAAGATTAGCTAAAAATTGATATACCATCCCCGCATCTACTGCTAGATTTCCAGCACCTATATTGGCTTCAGCATTTGGATTAGCATTAGCCTGTCGACCTTGGTTCCTCCTGGTATTAGGTCGAGCATTTCCGTTGGTTGTGGTGCTTCCTCCACCTCGATTTCCTTTTCTGTTTCCTGCTTCCATATCTTCTTTCTTGTAAATCTTCATACAAGCCTTAGTAAGATACAGAAGAACGGTCTAAGAGAGAGGGGAACACATACTTATATATATCTATATATCAAATATAAGTACGTTACTATAATGTTAACCCAAACCTCGATCATATTTTCAAATTCATTGTATTATGTTTGACTTAGGTTTAACTTTCCTTCAAAGTTTCATAAACCTATGCTCTGATACCAACTTGTAACAACCCTCTACTTGGAGGCCTAAAACTAACGGCTACAGATGCTGCAGTCATCCATAGTTATTAATTTTCGACGACCAAATACGGCGAAGTTAGATTCATTGATACATAGAAACACATGAATATGGAAAAAATTTAAACTTCAACCAAAATCACATTTCATATCAAAATATTTCCATTTCATTACATAAACCCAATATTCGTAAATCACGTTCAGAGAAAATATATTTATTACAACATACGCCCAGAGCGACATATGAAGATGCCCCTTGGGATGATCAGAGTATATACAGGCAATATACCAACTTTTCCATTACAAAAAACACAGCGGAATCAAAAGAAATGAGAACTCTAAATATCTATCATGCTTCATGCACGTCTCTGGAAGCTTATTCGTCTTCGAGGTACCTGAAAACCTCAACTCTCAAACTACTCAAAATCAATTGAGTACCCAAGAGTTTAAGGGGAAAACATAAACTTTGAGTCAGACATAAAGCTTGGTATGAATAATAATCTACCATCTCAAATCATTTAGATATCAAGTGAGACCACGTCGCTTAGCAGAACGGGTTTCCCCTCACTAGTATCACAAAACCTTTACAAAACCATATACTATGCTCCTGCATCCATAATGGTTAACACAATTCAAAATAGTATAACATGATGATATGCAAAACAATTGAATTAATACTGGATTACCCATCCCCATTCAATTTAGACTATCTATCTCAGATATAGTTTCTAGGACTACCATTAACCTATTAGTTTTCATGGGCTGACTAATAACCGGTTAAACATTTATTGACTCCCTGTTCAATTACATAGTTTTCATGGGATCACTACGACCCTATTAGTAACTCCAATATTTCTCTTATCCTAGTTTTCATGAGTTGACTAGGAACCTGTTGGTAACCCTAATATCCTTTATTCTTGCCCTAGTTTTCATGGGTTGACTAGGAACCTATTGACATCCGTCAATATTACATTCATATATAGTTTTCATGGGCTAACTACAAACCTACTGGCCCTGCCAGTATCCAATCATAGTTTTCATGGGCTTACTATGAACCTGTCTATCTGACATCTTCCTTTACACATAGTTTTCATGGGCTCAATATGAACCTGTCTATTTGACATCTTTTCTTGTACATAGTTTTCATGGGCTAACTATGAACCTATTGGCCTCTACCAATATCATACAATTTTCATAGGCTTACTGTGAACCTATTGACCCCTGCCAATATCTATCCTTTATATTTTAGCATCCTATATTCTGGTCTTCCTGACCCCTTGGATGCCATTCTACTCATTCAGGAGTTTATCTAATTTATATTCACTACTGGGTTAACCTAACCGATTCACCTACCCTTTATCCCCAAAATGCAGTTATGGGTCCATTTAAAAGTGAATATATTCATATTTGAAGAAGCAACATAACAACATAGCAATACCACTCCTGTGAGTTTAATTTTGAGAATGATAGTTTTTTCTTAAAACCATTATAGAAACTGCTTTAAAATATAGCCATGGGTTTTTCTTTAAAAATAGAGTTTGGGTTATAAAACATTTCGATACCTTCGAAACCTAGCTTTCGACTTCATAGGATGACCTCCCTCGAAAGCTCTTAAAAACACTAGGCTCCTGCCTTATAATACTTTAAAAACTACATTTCGAAACCTTTCGAATACATTAAAGTATTATCTTTTATCTTTAGAAGCTTGGCTTCAAAACCAGTTGAAAGTACCCCTTTCGACACTATTGGAAGTAACTCTTCCGAAATCATTGAAATTATCCCTTTCGAAAACATTGTGTTTATACTTAAAACATTATTTGGGTCAAAGTGAATATAGTCAAAAGCATATGTTTCGAAACCATCCTTTATCATTTATAAAACATTGGGGAAACATGATGGTGTCGGCACCCTCTCTTTCGAAAGCATAAAACCTCTGGGTAAAACATTGGAAGGTTGGAGTCGAAATCCCTTTCGAAACCATCAC
This sequence comes from Allium fistulosum, assembly GCA_030737815.1. NCBI lineage: Eukaryota > Viridiplantae > Streptophyta > Magnoliopsida > Asparagales > Amaryllidaceae > Allium > Allium fistulosum. Next base: position 848,329,672 of record CM060903.1, read on the forward strand.
CTTCGAAACCCCTAACCCCTTTCGAAAACATTAGGAAGTGGCTTAAACTTTATAAAACAAAGTACCTTCTGATAGCATTGATATCTTTAACACCATCGAAAGGCTATAAAGCGACAGTAGGGTCTCGATTTGGTCGGAACCCCTTCTTTCAAAACATTCTTTCTTAAATATGAGACCCAGTCCAAAGCAAACTTTAAGTTAATGGCAACCCTTCAAAACCTCATTAAATCCTCTTTTGAAACACAATGCTTTGACACTGTAGAAGGCTTGAAACAAACCATAGGCAGGCGCTTTTCATTTTAAAACAAAACAAGGTTTCAACCCCTTCGTAAGCTATGTTTTCAGCACCCTACCGTCCGCCTATCTCTAATCCACTACGTACCACCATAGTGATACCTTTTGTATTGGTTTCAACATAGTTGGTTTCGACAAAGATGAAGGCGGAAGCTACTGTGTCGAAAGGCGCTTTCCTAGTAGGCGGAACCACTTGTCTAAGCAAAACTAGGTTTGATTCTTGTTTAAGTAAACTTTTCTCTAACTAACATGTCACATGTCAACACCTGATTGGTTGCCTTAACTTTTCAAATTCAAAAATAACTGCCGCTAATCCAAATCTAAACCATGGTTAACTTTATCAAACTAGCCCTTCCATTCTTTTGCAAAGAAGTCCCTCTTCTAAAACAATTTATTTTGCTTAGCAAATCACTTCGAAAAAATCCCCAAAATTTCTAGAAATTCATTTTATTCATGTCTCTAACATATCAAAATTCTAGACCCAAGTTCTTAATATATTTTCCAAAATAAATTATAAACCCAAATAACCATATTTTCTTTTGAAAATTCATAATAATCATTCCATAGCTTTCAAAATTCTCAAAATTGAAACCCAACTCCAAAATCATGTTTCTCATAACATAAAATTTTCCCATGGCATTTAAACATCATTTATTCTCGGTTTTGATCTAAAACCATATAAAACCCCTTTTAAACAATCTTGTTTTAATCGAATAAATCTGGAATCAAGCATATCATCATCCAATATATCATAAAAACGAATTTATCCCTTAAAACCAAAAATATATGATTTTAAACCAAAATAAAGATAGAATTATTATTCACCTTGATCTAGATAAGGAGATTGGATTAAGATTGATTCCTCTAAGCTTAAATTCTCTAGCTTTAATTTGAATTTCCTCTTCTTTAATGGCCAGCCGTTCCTTCTCTTTTGATTTTTGTTTAAGTTTTAAAATGATGTGAATGGGAAGAAATGGTAGGAACAAAAATATTTATAAGGGTGGAAGCTAGGGGCGGCAATTTCTAATATACCCTTATGTGACTTAATTAACCAAAACCCATTAATTAGTTCATTAGGCAAGACCTTAATTAATTAATTCAAGTCTCAATCCCCTTTTCACTTACATTTACATTATTCTATTTAATCTATCTAATTAAATCTCTTGAATAATGTTATCAAAAATTAGGAGTGTTACAGAATAATTTAGTGATAATTAAGAGATTTGGAAATTTTTAGTGTTAATTAAATTGGAGTTTGGAGAATCTATTTGTACGAAGTTCATATGAATGGATTTTTTTACTAAAAATGGGCATTTGAGAAATTTTAGTAATAATGGAAATAATTTCAACATTTGAAATATGATTTTTCCATAAATAGATTATTTTGGTAAAACTATGAAGAATAATTTTTATTTTAAAAGTTGTATTAAATTTTGGACACAAATGATGTATTTTTACAACGTTAATAATAACAATATATTTTATTATGGAAAATATGGTTTAATTAAATTTAAACATGTTGTAATTATAAAATGAAGATTTTATCTTATAGAGCTTGTTAAAAGTTGAGTGGTTGAATTTATAAAAAATATACAAGTTTGTTTAAATATAAAGTAAAGTGCTTTATAATTTGAAGTTGTAATTAGCAATTGTCCGCAAGTAGTGGCGTAGTGGTTGAGAGACTTGCCTTCTATTAACGAGGTCGCGAGTTCGATACCCGTCTGCCCTACTCCCCTCAAGGTGCGAAGGTGGATTCCCATAAAACCAATAACTCGGTTGGGAATATAAAACCTCTGTACTGGGGCTGGCTTAAATCCCTCCTAGGGTTGGCGGACTCACTGGGTAGGGGTTCTTCCTTTCGGGGTTGAGTTAAAAAAAGTTATAATTAGCAACACATTGTGATAAAAGAATTTAGCAACACTTCTTATTGGTTATCTACCCATTATTATAAAGCTCATTAGCACTTAAACGAATAAGAATACGTTTATCTCATTTCCATCTCTCTCAAACCAGCAAACACAAATCATCTCCACCTTCTTCTCAAACCAAATCAAGAGCAAACTTCATTTTCTCAAAATTTTCACAAAACCCTAGCTGCTTCAAAAATCATAACAAATCACATAAATTCCCAAAAATTCTCAATTTTGGATATATTGTTGCTAACATGGTCCAGCACCTTTGCTCCAAATTCGTGGCATTTGGTTTAGTTTTGATGAGTCAAAGGTCATCTTTTCTCAAGTGGTTTTCGAGAAGATCTGGGCTGAAAAACGAAGGTCGGTAGAGAATTCATAACTAATTGTACATAAATCATACAAATCTAAAATTTGGATATGTTGTTCTCAACTCATAAATACACCTTTTGTAAAAAATTGTAGGAAGATACTTAGTTTTTCTATGTTGCTGCATTTAGGGTCAAATTTTGGAAATTTTGGTTGTTTGGGTTGAAACAAAATGCAAGCAATTTGAAGCCTTAAGCATGATTGAGGTGATTAACCCTCACACTTCTAGTCTAGATTTATTTGCATGTGGTTGAATAGTGAAAATACTAGTTTTATTGATCTTTGTTTGGTGATTACCGTCAGTGTTTTCTAAATCTACTCCTTATTTGCTCAATATCAGTTTACTGCTTTCTAAATGTTGAAATTAGACTTTGCTCAAATTTTTAATGTTGTTTTCCGATGATTTTATGATATGAATTTTGATTTCTTAATCAATGGAAAATAATTGCATTTTGATGCTTTTGTGTTCTATGGAAGAAATTCCATTTTTGATTCCTCTATGTTCTATTTCCATTTTTGATGTATTCAATTACTGTTGAATTTCGGTGTTTTAATTCGTATTTTGATGATATGAATATTTGTGAATTTTTTGATAAGTTCATTTTAAAATAAATAGCAATTTTGATTGAAAAATAAATATATAGATTTCAAATGATATATAAAGTAATTTTGGAGTAATTCAATTATATTGCATAAAGGTTTCTAACTCCTATTTTTATTAGAACACTTTGATACTATTTATAAACATTTAAAAATCTCATATAATGGATTTTCAACTCTTTTTCCAAAACAAATAACATAGAAAAGAATTTCCAAACCTATTAATAGTATATAAAACTCTTTCTTTATTCAGATGAGAAATTCAATTAAATGACTTAGTAAAACAAGTTGTATGGAACGCTTGCATCTACTTTGTTTATTGATTCTCGGACTTATTCTATTGAAACCATATTTTCTCTTAAGGGGTGTTTACTAACTTGTAGTAAATAAACAAGTGCAGTATTGACTTACGGGTGTTGTTTGATTAGTTACTATTTGAAGGTAAATAACACTTATGAAGATAAGTTTAACGACTTGTCTTTTATATTGATCCATGATAAGCAGATTTATGGAGCTTCGGCTCATTAGAGTTATGGATTTACTATCCAATTATGGGTCCCTTGACCATTTATGATAACACGTGTTCAGTGAGTTTTATGCTCATATTTATTATAGGCCTCTCCCTTTAGGTTTTTGGATTTCTAATGATTAATTTCTAGATTTTATGAAATTTGTGTTTCACCAAATATTTTGTGAGATTTGCTTTTCTAAGCTAATAATGGTTTTGTGATTTGATGAATAATTTTAAGAAGGATAATATTTCTCTTTGTTTAACTCTATGTGAGTTCCATGTTAACTCTATGTGAGTTTTTATGTTCCTATTTTGGCTTGTAAACTATCGTCACTTTTATCTCACATTGATTCGAATTAGAATAGACCGATCCGTTTATCAACTTTATATAATACTCAAGTCAGACCGAGATATTCCAGGTTCTTCGGCATGATGATCTTAGAGTTGGATTAGTTTGAGGCTTCTTCGTACGCTTTAGTAGACTTGTAGTCTAGTTATGTTGTACTCCTTCGTGTAAGTCGAAATAGAGATTCATTTTGATGTATATTCATTTATATTGTCTTAGATATCTCATATGTATATTGTGGATCTTTTATGACCACCTTTTGTTGTTCGCATCATGTATCATATACATGTTCACATCCGCTTTATGAGGAATGTTTATGTTTCTTTGTCGCATTCTGTAAATCTATGTTTTGTTATATTTTATATTGTTCTAAATTATATTAAGCCACTATGTTGTTGTTTTATGCCTGGATCAGAGTTGTTGAATCCTCTTATAAAAGAAAAATATTTTCACTCAATTCGACGTATCGATACTCGCACAAACTAATAATACAGATGGTCGCTCCTAACAAGCCTTTTTCTCCACATTAACAGACGATATTACGGTGTAATCTTCTTTGTTAATGAGGGCATAAAGGTGGGGCATCATAGTAAGGGACTATTTATATATCCATTTAGTGCCCTTATGACATTTATATGCTTCTATTTGTAACAAAAAAATACGGAATTACTTATCTTAATTTTATGAAAATAGTGCTGCCCAGTTTATTTTAGTTTGTTGTTCATTTAATGTTTTTATTAATTACTGGTTTGACATCAAACGAAAAATCTTCATAGTTCAGTAAATAGAAATACGGGTAAAATTCAATAAACTACCATAGACAGTTTTAGAGTTAGTGGTATTATGCCGTAAAGGCAATTATGTGATTTTTTTAAATCTATCTAACTCGATAATCAATCTTGTTCGAAATAAAAGGTGTTTTCTTTTTAATATATACTTGATATAATGTGTTATATTATTTAATTAATTTAATTAAAAGTTTTTTAATAGAAGATCCATAAATGGTATGTTTTGTGACAGTAGTTACAAAGTGTTGTAACCGTAAGTACATTATCATAATGAAAACAAATATACCATTTTAAATGTTCCTAGTTAAGATGCATCGAGATTCAGTATTGATGTATCCGTTGAGATTAGAGTATGTAACGCTCTCTAAATGTTGGGCAGTGTATTACTCATGACTACTGGGGAGCTTAGGGGTTACATACTGATAGTTATTGGATAACTATAGGACAACTCACTCCATAGTTTTCTATTGGTTAATATAACCAAGGTTAAATAGAAAATATCGATATGACTGATTTACACAGTTCTCTCAACTTGTGAATACTATAGATCTTTAATGTGAAAGCTCAACTTTGATTATAGTCAAATCCTGACACGACGTCCATCAAGTGACTATAGTTGGGTCAAGTGGAACTATTGGAAGTAAAGCATTATTTAAGAGAGAATTTGTCTCCTTAGTTATATGGGATTAGTAACACGGTCAACTCAAGTCATCTCAAAGTCAAAGTCTCTAGCCAGAGCAGGTCGGTTAATAATAATAATTATTATTAAACCAAGGACTTTATGTTTGGACTATAGAGTTAAGTATGGATGATATTGGAATTTTGACCATTACCAAATTCCATAAGTCTAAAGTGATATAGTTTTGACGAAGATAATTGGTGTAAATAAAAGTCGCAACTGAGTAATGCTTAGTAAAGTGAAATTAGATTTTACCGAAATCAAGTAAGTGATAAATTTGGCAAAAATATCATACCAACTGCTAAGTAAATTGTGAACGTTAACATTCGAAGAGTTCGATGTTAATCATTGATCAAATTTACACCCGACGAGTCACACAACCGTAATGATGAATTCTCTTTTGACCAAACGTTTTAATTAGTTTACAATTGTTATAAATTAATTAATATTTATGAAATATTAATTATAAAATTTTGATTATGATTTTAAAAATAAATATATTTAAACATATTTATAATAGATATAAATATATCAATCGGTATACTATATCGATAAGGGATTAAATTATATTTAATTAAATAATATTTTCTACGGTCTTAAATGGGATCTTGGCACATGATGATAGGTGACTGTTTTCGGCTGAAATAGGGATTAAAGGGGGTGGCTCAAATAGGTTAGGGTTGTGGGGTTTTGGATTGCTCAAATTAAGAGAGAGCTGGTATGAAATGAGATCCACTATTATCTCTCTTCCATCTATTATTTAAACGCCTCTAACCCTAATTAAAAAAAAACCTTTTTGCTGCCATTCCTTTATTCTATTACCGCCTCACTTCAATTCCTAGGAGCTCCATTATATCAAGCTCAGATCAATTCAAGATCAATTACTATCTGATAGTCAAAGGTTAAGGGTTCAAGGATTGGATATCCATCGAATCAAGAAGCTTATAAGAGGAGAGAGTTCATCATTACAAATGTGCTACAAGGCATTGGTTTTCGGGTATATTATTCATTGTATTATACAAAATAATTTTTGATTAATATTTCATTATATATACACATTATATTTTTAGTTAGGTGAGATTTTTATATGTATTATTGTTGTCACAATCTAAATTAGTTATATGTATGTATTCACTTAAAAAACAATTTTTTATATATTTTTCAAATATGAATAGCCAAATTTTAAATATAATAATAATAATATTTTATTATTTCACATATATATACGTATATCTTTTAATTATATATATATCGTATTTAATTATAATATCATTCTATGGTAATAATTGACCATATAATTTTATACATGTATGTTTATAGTAATAATAATTTTTGACAGCTGCAAAATATTTTTTTATAACTATATATTATTATTTAAATCAATATACCATCTATGCTATTGATTAGTTTCGTTTTTATGTGCTAAGTTATTTATTAGTTTCATTTTTAATTTTGGTGTCTGTTTCCCTCAGTGCTTGTGGCACCTCGTATTCCTCTGTCTTCTTGAGCTTTTGCTCTCTGTTGTATGTGTTTAGTTCTTATTGGTGCTGCAATAAAATGGTCGGGGTCCATCCAACCCCGTCGGCCTTGCCAAAAAAAATATACCATCTAAAAAATCATATAAAATAAAACATGTTGCAAAAATTAATTTTTAAATTTATAAAACTATTTTATCATAAGAAAAGCTCTTGGTCAGAAAATGAAAATTAAAAAAAAAATCAATTTTGCAATTTTTGAATATTATTACAATTAATGGCCAAAAAATAATTAATTAATAAAAATAGAATTTGACAAAAAAATTACAGAAAAATTTTTCAAACTTAAAAATATCATATAAGATTTTATGGAAATTTAAAATTTGAATAAAATATTTCGTAAATATTTTTATTAATACTTTATCTATTTTCGAGTAAAAATATCAATTAATATATATTTTAAATAATAAAAATTAACAATAATATTTTATAAATTTAATTCAAATAAGAGATTTTATTTAAATAAAACTTAGAAATATTCTAAATAAATTAGACATCATATGCCCAATAAAGATCTAATAGGGTAAAAAAATTGAAATTCACTCATAACTTCCGCTGCGGGTTAGCCTAGTTCCAACAATGGTATCAGATCCTAATAACCTATACGGTTTAAATTGGCTATGTTATGGTTAACTATTAAGCTTACAGCCCAAAGGTTGTCCCTAATAGAAAAGGCCTAAATTTGAATTGTGCCTTGGGTTAATTTTCAAAATTGTTTGAAAATTAAAATTTAAATCTAGAAGAAGATATACATAATATTGTAAAAATATAATATAATAAAATTTTCAAAATATTTGAAAATATTAAAATTTAATTTCAAAATTTTAAATTTATTAATAAGATTAATAAAATTAATTAATTAATTAAATGAGTTAATTAATAAAAATTATATACATGTATTATATATTTATATATATGTTATGATGTCTTAAAATTTTTAAGATATCATAAGTGTACATGTATGCATATAATATGATTTTTTGAAACTAATATAATTTAATTAAAATTGTTTAATTAAATAAACTAATTAAAGGTTAATTAATTAAGCAAATTAATTAAAGGTTAAATAAATAAATTGAAGGTTAATTAAGTAAAAAAACATATATATAAGGTATATGTGTTATACTATAAGGGATATAGTATATAATAATTATTAAATATAAATTTTATATTAAATTAATATAAAATTAATTAAAATGTTAATTAGTTAAGATTTAATTAATATAATATCATACATAAGACTATTATATAAGTGATATAAATTATAAAATCTATATAGTAATAAAACTAATATAATATGGATGTATAAACTAAAGATGGAACATCAAAAAAACCCAAATAGACTTAAGGAATATATACATACATATTGTACGTATACCATGATTTCGGATGCGTCCGACAGTTGAATCACAAGGGTATTTCATAAGAAATACATTATTCTATAAGTTGATATCACTCGATACAATATATCGAAGATTGTGAATTTCTAATATAATGTTGTCCTTTACCTATACATATTAATAAATTGCTTGCATACTTCTTAGTTGTTGCGCAGACTCAAGTTGGGGATGTTATGTGTAGTATTATTAGTACTTAAATATACAAGGTAAGGTAATTATTTGTATTTGTTGACAAACTCAAGGTACATATATTATACTTAGGCCGTCGCGATATGGCAGGTATGTGTGAATAATTTTATTTCAATCTGTTGAGCAGACTCAAGGGCGAAGCAGAATTAGGACAACGTACCAAAGGGTTAGGAGTTGTATATGATACAACCGATAAGGAATTACCATCGTCTGTGGAGCTATGACTTATTGAGCAGACTCAAGGTCGGAATTCCAAGATGGATGAGTCCTAACAGACACTGGTGATGTCGAAAGACTTCTATGTTTCGACTTAGGGTTTGGCGAAACATAAAAGACTAGTGGGAGCCTTGTTAGAAAAATGAAATGATAACATTTAACCTTTCTATTATTGCAAGAACATATGATATATAATTTTATAATAATCTACATTGACAAATTTATGCATTTAATATGATTGATAAAATGTTTATCAATTAAGATACATAAATGAACTAAATTGAAGATTGACAAATAGAAATATAACATATACTTACTAATAAATGCTTATTGCATATTAACGTTTCAAAACGCATGCAAGCGCCTGATTCTACAACTACTAAATACATTCAAAGAATTGGTTGCTTATGTGTTTATTTAGTCGAGACCATGTATTGCATTTTATGAGTTTCGAACTCAAAAGCAATACAAGACTATGGATATTTGATCTATATACTATCATATATAAGTGGTATATGGTGAACGGTTACGGTTTGTAATATACTACACATCAATGAAATCGGTTCATTCGAAGTAAACAAATAAACTATAACGACCCGTAAATTTTAAAGATTTTAAATAACATAATTAACTTTTTTTTGAAATTAAATAATAAGATTTTAACAATGAAAATTTGATATTTGGTATGCGTCTATTGAAGCATAGCAGGTGGTAGATTTTCATCTGAAAATATGGAAGTTTGTTTTGTTGTGAAATTTTAATTTTAAGTTTTAAATCAATAATTTATTGAAAATAAAATATTTTTGAAATCTTAATATTTTATATAATAAAAATGTAGACATTTTCTGAGTGAGACGTCGTATTTCGTTTCACCAAATTTGGACTGCTCTAGCCCAGTTTATCTTATTTTCAGCGTTTTAGCAGCATTTTCGGCAGCGAAAAATCGAGTTTTGATAGCTTGGTCGTATCACTCATATCTGTGTATCATTCTGTTCATCTCGTCGTGCTGATCTCCGCATAATATTCATTCCTGTATTTCTTGGTCCGATTCGTGGCGAAATCTACGAAACGGTTAGCCGTATTGGTACCCATTTTGAGCCTCTATGATGTTTTGTGACCTTCCATTTGTCCACCGGTTAAAAAACAAATGGACACTACTTTTTAATTCCCAGCATTTAATATTGCTAATTGTCACTATTCCCAATTGTTAAATACTATTTCCCGTTCGTTTCCACTCTTCCTCTCCTTTCCATTTCGTTCTGATCTACTTCATAAAAAAAATTATAAATCAAAGTTTATATATGTCAGAGTATATATTGAAACTACTCGTCACCTTCCTGATTGCAAACCCACCCTCGACTTGCTCGCTTCGCCTTGCACCCGATTCCTCAATCCCTCTGATCCCTTGCTCGACCATCTTCAAATCACCTACTTCCCCACCAAAACCCATGCCTCGTTGCCAGTCGCAACTGCCACCGTCCACACCCAATAACAGCCCACGCAAACCCAATAACAACATCACCATCATCACCCAGCCTTTCATGACCAACAGCCTACCGAACGACTGACCATCCTTCCCTAGACCTCCGCTTTTATCTTCTCACACACGCCATCCACTTCAGCTCTGATCCACGTCAGGTGCTCCACCTTTTTTTCCACCCTTCATTCTTGTTCGCCACCTTCCAAACAAACTCCCACCTTCTTTTGTCGAACCAACCACTCATGCCAAAGATTCACTACCGAACTCCACTGTGACAATAGCCTTGAGCCTGCATCTACCACCTTTCTATCGCGCCTTGTTCTCCCCACTGCCTCTTCCATTCCTGCCACCCAGATCGAGCAGCTGTCCCTCCGACAATCGAGATTTCCTCTGCCACCACAACATCAACCTGCCACCCATCCCCTACCCGATCTGCCACACTCCACCCTCCACGCATGGCTTTGCCCTCACATAAGGCCACCCTCCAGAGCTGAACCACACAGTGCCGAGATCATAACCCAGTCGACAGCACCCCATACCGAACACTTGAGCCTCCCTCCTACCAGTCCTCCTCAGTGCTGAACCCCTCCAGTCAACCACTACATGAGCAGCCTCCTCCATTTGCAGCAGTAGTTTTTATCTTCCCCTTCTATTTTATATAAAAAGAAGAAGAGAATATTGATTTTAAGTATTGAATTTAAAATATGATATACATTGATATTTTGATTTTTTATATATGTGTTTTGAATTAAATATTGGTTTAAATATATATATATATATATATAATTTGTTTTGATATGTGTTTCAAATTGGATATTGATTTTAAAAGAAAAATATAATATAAGATTTTTGTATGAGTAAATTTTAGATTTTAAAAATTATATATTTTGTTTTCATCGATTATCGAGTTCCAGCCATACTTTTCTTTGTTTTGTGTTTGCTGTACGAAGAATCTCAATAGCAGCTGTCGCGTTCTCCGCTTTTTCATGTGCATGCATCTTATTCTTGTTTTCTCTAGGCTCTAAAGGTGAGCGATCACTCACGATTAACATTCAATTTCTAGTAAATTTAATTCACATTAAATTACGATTGAAATATGTTATTAGATTTGAATTGTTAATTATTTAATTGCTGAATATGATATGTTAATATTTAAAATTGTTAATTTATGTTAATTGACATATGACATCATAACCAGTTAGTATATATATTAAATTTAAATTGTTAATGATTATATATGCTTGTAATGGATATTTTATGCTGTTATTTTATTGTTCCCACTCTGCAAGTTCCATGTTAGTTTAGAAATTCCCTATGGGTTGAAATGATACATACCTGAACGATATTATGATTAGGGAAAATTGTTATGGGTTGAAATGATAAATTCAAGCAATTTTATTGATTCTGAAATTTTAGGATTGCTGGTTGAGATGATATATACCCGTAAAATTTTAATTATTGTGGATTGAAATGATAAATATCATTATCACTTGACCATAGGATAGAAAACAATATACGGACACCGTTGGTCTATTTTCGAAATGATTTCAAATATTTTGGAAATATGGATTTTAATAAATATTGATTTTTAAAATATAATATAAAATTTTTATTTTAATATATGCGTAAATATAGATTTTTAAATTATATGTTTGAAAATTTTAAATTTATAAGTTAAGTTTTGAAAAATATAAATTTTTAGATTTTACTTATAATTTTCTTATTTTTAAATATATAAAATAAAGATTTTATACAATATATTTTGTAAAATAAGATTTAATTTAATAATAATTAATATAATCAAATTTAATAACAATTTAATTTAACTAATATATATTATGTTTTAAAATATTTATTTAAAATTTATATTAATATTTTGAAATAAATTTTGTAATAACTTTAATAAAATTTAGGTTGGAAAGATAAATTAAGTTGACTTGTAATTTAATTGGTTTAGGAATTGTATTTAAATAAAAATTGATTTGAAACTTATTAATTTTGAGATTTTAAAGATATGATTTTTATAACTTGATAATTGGATTTGGATTAAAAGTGATTAAATGAATAATTTTAAAATTTAAATAAAATTGAAATTGAATATTTAATATTGATTTAAATTATAACTTGAGACTTTATTTAAATGTTATTAAAAATGATTAAATGAATATTTTCAAATTAAATAAAAGTGAAATGGAATATTTAATATTGATTTTAATTTGTAATTTGAGATTTTATTTAAATGTTATTAAGAGTGATTAAGTGAATATTTTCAAAATTTAAATAAGATTAAAGTTGAATTTTGAACTATAAATGAAATTTATCAAATTGAGTTATTGTAAATATTTGATTATTTAAATTTTGAAACCTATTAAATTGGAAGTGGTTTAAATTTGTAGTTCAAACCTGGATTTGAAATCGATATAAATCGAAAATGATTTTTATGAGAATTTGAATTGAACCGCTAACCTTTTAAGTGAAATTGTTGAACTGAAATTGATTTAAATTGAGTTGTGGAACAAAAGTTGATTTGAATTTATTTGTGAAATTGGACGAAACAATTCTAACTTGAAACTATTTTCAATATATATATTTTAAAATATACTATTTTTTAATATATAAACTATTTTAATCTATAACCTCTTTTTAAATATATAAACTATTTTTAATTTATAACTATTTCAATATATAAACTATTTTCAATATTTAAACTGTTTAAGTTGGAACTGTTATGATTTAGATTTAATAAATTTAAATGTGAATACTTTGATATAATGGTTTAAACTATTTTGTGGTTACGATTTTGGAAGTGAATATGATTTCGAAAGTGATATGATTTCGAAAGTGAATATGATTTCGATAGTGATATGATTCTGAAATAAATATTATATTTTGAGATGCAGTATGAACTGTTTGAAATGAAAATGACCACAGTGTGATCTGTTGTAAATAAAAGGTAAATCTGTATAGTGCTCAATTACATTTGAAAACATTAATAAAACTTACGTGAAAAATAAAGTTTGAAGGTAATAAGAATATGTAATTGAATAGTATATAGTATAATGTAAGCAATAGGATGTCCAAAAATGGAATTTATATGGTTTTGAATTAATTGTTGTATCCGGTACTATGTATTTCAAATCTATATTTCCTTTTTGTTGCTTATATTCTTCTATCTCGTTCCTTTTCGGTGACGAAAAGTTTTGAGTGGGGGAGAGTGTAACGACCTGTAAATTTTAACGATTTTAAATAACATAATTAACTAATTTTTTTTGAAATTAAATAATAAGATATTAACAATGAAAATTTGATATTTGGTATGCTTCTATTGAAGCATGGCAGGTGGCAGATTTTCATCTGAAAATATGGAATTTTGTTTTGTTGTGAAATTTTAATTTTAAATTTTAAATTAGTAATTTGTTGAAAATATGTAACAACCCTGTATTTTGTAATTATTTTAAATTAAATTGCCTGATTTAAAAACTTTATTTTATTTATTAAAATGGATAAGTTTTGTTATTTTAAATATAATTTTGATTTTATGTGAATTATAATTCCAAACAAGAATAAATAGATTATTTTTTAGAAATGTGAATTTTGGTCATTATGGTCAAACTTTGACTTTTAATTTAAAAAATTAAAAGTTTAAAATTTTGAATTTTATCTTTTGTTATGAAAGTAAATAAAATTTCAAGAATACTGCTTTTTGTTTCGTTGAAATCTGATTTATAATGTGAAAGTTATGCCCTTTTAAATATTGTGTGTAATTTGCTGTATTTAACAAATTTGTTTATTTTAAATTATATAAATAATATTTTATTTGGTCATGTAATGTTCTAATTTATGTTTATATGGGCAAAATAACTTGTTATGTATATATTTTGGTTTAAAACATTTTTCAAAGTGTAATTGACATTTTCCAATGTCAGTTGTATTCTGTTTATAATTTCTAATTTCCAATTTCATTTAATTAAAGAAATTCTTTATTTATTTTCTATTTTCTTAAAATCTTATTTTATTTTCATTTCCACTTTATTTTGTTCAGCATTTATTTTATTTACTTGACTTTTATTTGTTTAGAAGTGTTGTTATAATTTTTCCAAAGTTAAGTGTATTGGGTTTGCAATTTTAAAAGCTAATTTCAAAATATTAACCTATTTTCTTTATTTACCTTCATATTTTCCTAAAATAAATTATTTATTTTTCCTTTTCACTTTATTTCAGTTTGTTTTATTTTATTTACTGAGTTTTTATTTGTTTATTTTGGGTTAATGTAAAGTGGAAATTTAAAGAGACAAAAGTGTTAAAAAAACAATGACTTTTCACTTTCTAGACCCTTCACATTTTGGCCGTTCATTGCTTTATTTTTTTGCCGTGAGATTTTACTTCCTTCCTCACGTGAAAACACTTCTGAACATCATAAATTTTCGGCCATTTCAGATCTGAGAAGTTTTGGTAATGGCCTCTCCTCCTTTTTCTACTTTTCTTCTTCCTTTTTTGTGTTTTGGCCATGATTTCTTCACATATTTGCATGCTCTTCACCTTGTTTGCCTCGGCCACAACCTCCACCACCTCCTCCTCTTCACCATCCACCACCTAACATCATCTCCTCCACTGACTTGGCCTGGCCATGCACTTCCCTTTGACAAAAACTCCAAACAAACATGCAAAGCTCCTTAGAAAACATGCCTAGCCACCAATACTTCAACAACATCACCTTAGGTTGAATTGGCCGCCTCCTATTGATCCACCACCACCATGTTATGACCCTGACCATCAGCCTTAGCCACTGTCCAGATCTGACCTGACCTGTATCAGCCCCTAGCTGAGCCATAGATCCATGTAGCCGAGCCATAGATCCATGTAGCCGAGCCAAATAGTGAACACAAACTCTTCCATTTTGCCTTGACCATTTGTATGCTTCATGTTGCAAACCCTACCTTTCATATTCCTTCTAGCCATGCTTTATGGATGCCATACCCAAGCTAACATGATCATGGCTGAGTGTATGCTTCACTTAGGCCAAGCATTTGAGTGGCTAAGGCATGGTAAAATCATCTTGTCCATTGTCGCTTTTTATTTCAATCAGTTTCAATGTTGTTTTGTATTGAAAATTTATGTGTTATATTGTTGTGTTATTGGTTATGTGCAAGATCATTATCTTGGCTCTCTCCACTCATTTGAATCAAGTTGTGCTGTGTCGTGCTATCATGCTTTCTAGAATCTATTCCATGTAGTTTGATTTGCTAACTCCAGCTTGAAAAGGTGAGTCCTCCTCACTCTGACATATATACTTATGAATTGGTAAATGGATGACAAGTGATTAGTAACTAAAATGTTTATGCAAAATGTTATGGAAGTTAATGATGATATTATGATATGTTATTCCATGTTATTACTATGTTAACTTTGTTAATTATCACCTGATATATGATATATGACAGTATATTATGACTTTGACATGTTAGTGTAAATTGTTTATATTGTTTATGTATATGATCACACTGCAAGTTCCCTGTTAGAATAGAATCACTATGGGTTGAAATGATACATACCCGAACGGACTTTAGAATAGGTAAAAATCGTTATGGGCTGAAATGATAGGCCTGAACGGTTTTTATTTATTTATTTTCACTTGGGATTGTGGGTTTGAAATGATAGAACCCGGATTTTTGCTTTTAAACTGCAGATTGAAATAATACATATCCGTATCACTTGACCTTGGTTAGAAAACTATATACAGGCCCGTGGTTATTTTTATAAAGTATTTTGAATATTTTAAATATTTTTAAAAGTGTAAATTATGAAAATTTGATTTAAATTGGATTTTTAATGCTTAAATAAAGAAATTTGGATTTTTCTAGAAGTTAAAAATGTAATTTAAATGAATGGTAAAAGTGAAATTTTGAAATATAACTTAAGTTTCGAAATTTGGAATTTTGGTTTTAAAATGATATTTAAGTTATATAAATAAAATGGAAATTTAATTATATTTGGAAAAATGGTAAATATGATAATTTGATTTGAATTTGAATTTAAATGATTTAATAAAGTGTTATTGAGGTTTCTATGTATTAAAATGGTTAAATAAATGAATGCTTAAAAGTGTAATTTTAAAATATAAATTAACTTGGAAATGTGAATTTGGTTTTTATTAAAGGTTTAAGTTAATTAAATAAAATTGAAAATGTAGCTTAATTTATGGAATGGAAATAAAATATAAGTGTTAAGTTTATTTGTTAAAAATGTGAAGAAAAGAAATTTGTACATTTGGATTTATTAAGTAAAATTATTGGAAATTTGGATTTTATTGTAAATGTTTCCTATAAGAATCATAAATTAAAAGAGTAATTTTAATGAACATTTTTGAATGTCAAAATATGATTTTTATAATGTTTAAAAGGTTTAATATTGAAGGTTATTATTTGCTGGAAATACACTAAAATCTGGAAATTACTTTTAATAGCATTCAGAAATGCTATGGTTTCTGTAAATAAACTAAAAGCTTTATAAAGAGGCTATTACAACAGTTCTGTAAATGCTGTAGTGGTCTGCTGTCTTTGCTGAATTTAATTAAAACCTTTAATTTGAAACCTGAGGTATTACAGCATTTCTGGAAATGCTGTCTTTGCTGTTTTAAACTAAATTTCAACTAAAACTGAGATTTAACAGCATTTTTAAATGTTGTCTTTGCTAAATTAAAATGCTTTTCAATTATAACTTATAACAGCTTTTTCTAAATGCTGTGAAAGGCTGAAATTTTAATAATTATGGGTTTTGACTTAGTAAATGAGCTCAGAATGGTTTGAAACTTTGGAAATTGAATACTTGATTTGGAAGTATAATAATTACACTCTTAAATGGTTTAAATGAATTAATTTAATTGGAATATAAACTATTTTAAAAGGTGACTTGAAATGAAAATAAATGAATGATATCTTTGAATTTAAAAGGTATTTAAAGTTGAATATTTGGATTTGAACTCAAATGATGATTTGATAATGAAGTTTTGAAAAGGTATGATATTTTGATATATTAATGATTTGAAATGAAGTTTTGAAAAGATATGATATTTTGATATATTAAATGATTTGAAATGAAGTTTTGGAAAGATATGATATTTTGATATATTGAAATGATTTGAAATGATATGATATTTTAAATATATTGAAATGGTTTGGAATTGATTTAATCTTTATTTTTGATAAAGATTTGGATTTGAAATGATATTCTATTTTGAAGTATAAAATATTATTTTAAAATTATAACCACGGGTTATAATAACGATTGGTTGTTGAAGAGACCGGGATCGGATATGGACATATTCTCTGTCGATACCGAAAACCACTTTAACAACTGTGTACGCGGTGGAGTTTCCAAAATGAAGTAGGATGGTGGCGACGATCCTAAAGGTATATACGTGGACCCAACTCCCGTGAGTTGGCATAAGGTGGCTAAAACAGGAGCGATTGACGGACCAAGGAAGTAGCACCTCTGATTGGACACACTTCTTCGATACCATTCTATTACTTGTGATTGATTTGGTGCGCACCCTTGATTTGGGAGTGTTGTTCGAGGTGGGCGGTAGTGGCTGCTATGCGTCACCACCAGTCCGGATGCATAATTGGTATATCTACCCTGGCATTGCCTAGTTGTGCCGTGTCACCTACCATAGCGAGCTTTACTACGAGTTTCTATTTGTGTCGTACCTATGGAGTATCTTCTCATAGCCTTGCGAGGTATGCAGGTACTGTATAGACTATTGGCACTATTACGTGTTAGGGTGAGTTCAGATTAAATGTAAAGCCCTAATGCTATTTAAAGTATGTTTATTTTATGATTAGACATTATTATAATAGCGAATATTACTACATAGTAGATAGTTTAACGGATCCTTAAAGAATGGGCGATCCCAAGCATTCTTTAAGTTACTTGTATCTTTATTACAGTTCACTTGAGTTGGTTTACATTGTATAAGTATGTATGTCCTGACTCGAGTGTTTTGTGTTTTGCTTTACGCTCAGGTCAAACTGAGTGATACAGCATTAGAGACTCACCTTTGGAGCTGGAGTTTTGCTTTGAAGATCCAGATATCTATTCCTTTAGTTGGTTCCAGTTGTATTCTGAGTTGTTCCTGATTATCATACTGTTTCTCCTGTTGTATCTTGGTATTCCTATTGTATCTTACTTAACTTTGATGTATTTATATAGTAGCTTCATGAACTACTATTTCTTTGTTTCCGCTGCATTATATTACTATGTGTTTGTGATCTGTGATTATTTATTTACTGTATATTCTGAGTTTTGCCAAATATAAATTAACAATTCCGTATTTTGAGCAATTCAAGTCCGACATGTGCGGATGCGAATGGTCCAAAATACCGGGTCGTTACATGTGGTATCAGAGCTCTGGTTTTAGGCAAACTCAGCATATAGGGTAAATTTAATTACAGAATCACTTTCGTTCGAACTTGAATTCCTTCTTCTTCGATTCGGTTTCCTTTGAATTTTGGAACGTTCCCTTCGGTTCCAAAGTCCATTCTTGTCCTCCCATATTTGTGTCTTCTTGATTCTGGAGTGTCCCATAACTCCACTCCGAATAATCTTTCTAATGAATTGGCGGTCCCGCTAATATTCTAATGACTTGTAAAGGGGTGAAACTTCTAAAAAAACATTGATTCACCAAAGACTTCTGAATCCTTGGTTTACGATGCTATTATCTCTTGCTATGCCCGAATTCTATCTCTTGAGATCGAATGTAGATTTACCCCAGAAAATCCACATCGATCTTATTCATTAAGTCACGGTTGACCTGGTTAAGGTTACCCGCGATATATATAGGCTTATCCATACTCCCTATTCTGTTGTTTGATCATCTTATCTTTTGTCTCCAACTTATATTCAAATCAGAGTTCTCTTTGATTTGAGTCCATCAATTTGAATCCCTATCCTTATTTTGAAACATTAATCTTGTATTTGAAAATCTTATATTTAAAGATGTTTTATATATTGTGTTGTTTGAGTTGTTGATGTTGATTTGGGTTTCCGATCGGTTCGTCTGATCAACGCTATCGATAGGATCACCAAAACACTTGAACAGAACAAACTGACACAATATGGTTTTAAATTTAGTAGATGGATAAATTTTGTATAATTATAATATGTATAAGGTTAATTTTATGAATTTTGATAATTAATGGAATTGGGTGTTAAGAAATAATATTTAACTTTGCATGTGTTTTATAATCATTGGCTTTAGTTTATATTCTATATAATTAAACATGGTTATAAATTAATTTGGAAATTTAAATGGATTTAAATCAAGAATGTGAGAATTTAATTTCTGATGATTTCGAACTTTGTTTTGAAATTTTTAAAAGGATTTATTATTTAAAAGTATTTCTAGTAGAAATTGTTTCAAAGGATTTTTAATTTGTAAATCAGTGCTCTTTTCTTTGTCGCTGGAAAATAATTTCGGTGATGACTGCAGCATCATCGACATTCATTTTCGGGTTCGAAGTGAAGAGACTATTCTGTAGCTTTGCTACAGTTTTGCTTTGAAATTTAATTGATTTGAATTTCTAAATATGACTTGACTTATATTATATAGATATATGATTTAAAATTGATTTGATATATTGTGTATGTATATATATATATATATATATATTTATTTCTAATAGTTTGAAGTTAATCGGAAATTTAATTCTTAAATTTTATCTTAAAGGATAATTTCAATTATAAAAGGAAATCAAGGTTTGAATAAATATGTAAACTTGAATAATTGAAATTGGGGAATTTATTTGTATAATATTCTATTACATTCCAATATAACTTACCTAAATTTTTAAAAAAGTTAATAATGTAATTGGATGATATACAATATAAAAAGATTTTATAAATAAAATTTGAGTGGTTATAATAAATGTTAAACACTTAAATTTTAGTTATAAAAGATTAACAGAGGTAAATAGAAATAGGGTAAATGAAATAATTTACAATAAAAAGATGTTAAAGGAGCTAAGAATAAATTAAAGCAGTTATAATAGGTGTAAGTATATTTAACATAGGTGATAAAATATATTGAGGAATAAATTTAATTTTAATTAAGAATAAAGAATAATTAAATTTATTGAATACATTATGAGTATAATAAATGACTTTTCAAATCCATGATTTTAGAGATTGTTAAATTAAGAAAATTGGATGATAAGATAATGAAATTAGAGATAGTTAAGATTTATTTAACTTATGTAAAATTAATCATCAATTTAAGTTGAAATTTCCATGGTTTCTAACTTATTATCTTCTTTTGTTTTCAAACTATCTTTTGGATGTCCTTATTTTCCAGTATCTAGCTTCAAATTGGGAAGGCTATTGCTTATACCAGTCTGTTTAGAAATCTTTCCATAATCTTTGGTACTCATTTTGAATCTGAGCACTGCTTACCATCCACGGACCGACGGTCAAACGTAAAGGGTGAATCAGATTCTCAATGATCTTTTTGGTGCTTGTGTTCTTGATTCTGGAGGATCTTGGGAAGATCATCTCCACCTTGTTAAACTTACCTATAACAACAATTATCAGGTATAATTTCAATCTTCTTGTCATTTTATCTTAATCTTATTTCATTCTATCATTTTCTGTGTTTTTCCGTACCTCATTCCTTTTCGGGGACGAAAAGTTTTGAGTGGGGGAGAGTGTAACAACCCTATATTTTGTAATTATTTTAAATTGAATTGCCTGATTTAAAAACTTTATTTTATTTATTAAAATGGATAAATTTTGTTATTTTAAATATAATTTTGATTTTATGTGAATTATAATTCCAAACAAGAATAAATAGAGTATTTTCCAGAAATGTGAATTTTGGTCATTATGGTCAAACTTTGACTTTTAATTTAAAATTTTAAAAGTTTAAAATTTTGAATTTTATCTTTTATTATGAAAGTAAATAAAATTTCAAGAATACTGCTTTTTGTTTCGTTGAAATCTGATTTATAATGTCAAAGTTATGCCCTTTTAAATATTGTGTGTAATTTGTTGTATTTAACAAATTTGTTTATTTTAAATTATATAAATAATATTTTATTTGGTCATGTAATGTTCTAATTTATGTTTATATGGGTAAAATAACTTGTTATGTATATATTTTGGTTTAAAACATTTTTCAAAGTGTAATTGACATTTTCCAATGTTAGTTGTATTCTGTTTATAATTTCCAGTTTCATTTAATTAAAGAAATTCTTTATTTATTTACTATTTTCTTAAAATCTTCTTTTATTTTCATTTCCACTTTATTTTGTTCAGCATTTATTTTATTTACTTGACTTTTATTTGTTTAGAAGTGTTGTTGTAATTTTTCCAAAGTTAAGTGTATTGGGTTTGCAATTTTAAAAGCTAGTTTCAAGATATTAAGCTATTTTCTTTATTTACCTTCATATTTTCCTAAAATAAATTATTTAATTTTATTTTTCACTTTATTTCAGTTTGTTTTATTTTATTTACTGAGTTTTTATTTTTTTATTTTGGGTTAATGTAAAGTGGAAATTTAAAGAGACAAAAGTGTTAAAAAAAACAATGACTTTTCACTTTCTAGACCCTTCACATTTTGGCCGTTCATTGCTTTATTTTTTTGCCGTGAGTTTTTACTTCCTTCCTCACGTGAAAACACTTCTGAACATCATAAATTTTCGGCCATTTCAGATCTGACAAGTTTTGGTAATGGCCTCTTCTCCTTTTTCTACTTTTCTTCTTCCTTTTTTGTGTTTTGGCCATGATTTCTTCACATATTTGCATGCTCTTCACCTTGTTTGCCTCGGCCACAACCTCCACCACCTCCTTCCTCTTCACCATCCACCACCTAAAATCATCTCCTCCACTGACTTGGCCTGGCCATGCACTTCCCTTTGACAAAAACTCCAAACAAACATGCAAAACTCCTTAGAAAACATGCCTAGCCACCGATACTTCAACAACATCACCTTAGGTTGCATTGGCCGCCTCCTATTGCTCCACCACCACCATGTTATGACCCTGACCATCAGCCTTAGCCACTGTCCAGATCTGACCTGACCTGTAGCAGCCCCTAGCCGAGCCATAGATCCATGTAGCCGAGCCAAATAGTGAACACAAACTCTTCCATTTTGCCTTGACCATTTGTATGCTTCATGTTGCAAACCCTACCTTTCATATTCCTTCTAGCCATGCTTTATGGATGCCATACCCAAGCTAAACATGATCATGGCTGAGTGTATGCTTCACTTAGGCCAAGCATTTGAGTGGCTAAGGCATTGTAAAATCATCTTGTCCATTGTCGTTTTTTATTTCAATCAGTTTCAATGTTGTTTTGTATTGAAAATTTATGTGTTATATTGTTGTGTTATTGGTTGTGTGCAAGATCATTACCTTGGCTCTCTCCACTCATTTGAATCAAGTTGTGTTGTGTCGTGCTATCGTGCTTTCTAGAATCTATTCCGTGTAGTTTGATTTGCTAACTCCAGCTTGAAAAGGTGAGTCCTCCTCACTCTGACATATATACTTATGAATTGGTAAATGGATGACAAGTGATTAGTAACTAAAATGTTTATGCAAAATGTTATGCAAGTTAATGATGATATTATGATATGTTATTCCATGTTATTACTATGTTAACTTTGTTAATTATCACCTGATATATGATATATGACAATATATCATGACTTTGACATGTTAGTGTAAATTGTTTATATATATGATCACACTGCAAGTTCCCTGTTAGAATAGAATCACTATGGGTTGAAATGATACATACCCGAATGGACTTTAGAATAGGGAAAAATCGTTATGGGCTGAAATGATAGGCCTGAACGGTTTTTATTTATTTATTTTAACTTGGGATTGCGGGTTTGAAATGATAGAACCCGGATTTTTGCTTTTAAACTGCGGATTGAAATGATTTATATCCGTATCACTTGACCTTGGTTATAAAACTATATACAGGCCCGTGGTTATTTTTATAAAGTATTTTGAATATTTTAAATATTTTTAGAAGTGTAAATTATGAAAATTTGATTTAAATTGGATTTTTAATGCTTAAATAAAGAAATTTGGATTTTTCTAGAAGTTAAAAATGAAATTTAAATGAATGGTAAAAGTGAATTTGTAACGACCCGACTTTCCAGACCTGGAAAATCGAACCATTTTAGTTAAGAAGAAGAGGTAGAAGAAGAAAAATAAAAAAAAACAACATCAGAATCTAACCATCGCAGCGGAATAAAATATAATATATATTAACAGATCTTTACACAAATCAAAACCATATCTGTTTTATACAATATCCTCAGAGTATACATCAGAGTACATCAACAGCCATAACATACAACTGAATACACAGCGGAAAAATAATAGCAAGTACGGAAGTACGTATCGTCATCCAGCTCGTCTCCTGAGCTCCACAGCATCATATCATGAACCTGTTTATCTCGGTCTGACCCGAGCATTATATAAAACAACACCCGAGTCAGTCTGGAATACCAGCGTGAGAAAATCACACTCAATTTAATTATTAAAGTTTCAAAATCCTTTGAAAAACAAAAGCATCTCGTAAGACCACGCCACAAATAAACATGTCGGGTTTTTACCTTACGATAGCTAAAACACCTTTTTATAAAATCCTCTGATATTATAATAGTGTCTATTTACAAATACTTATTCAAATAGCTGAAATTGTTACATGATTAAATTCCAGCATACTAGGTATACAAACAAAACTCGTACAAGGCACGTAGGGAGAATGGATTTCCAACGAATGACTAGGCACTGGGGTACCACCTGTCACAGTACGTGGCCTAGATCACAGTACCGAGGAGTACGCCCGCTCCCCTGCAACACAAGGCCGGAATCACCTATGGGCAATTCCGAATATGATCACCCCACGGTTGGGATCAGCAACCGCACCACTAAGCCGAAATAAAAAGGGACATCTAGACAGGGATGACCATACTCTCCAGTGGGGGCTACCCACGAAGCCTTGCTGCATAACCCCTGATTTTCAGTCATTCCCGGTTGATGAGGCTTGAGGCTAAACGTTACCTTCAGAACGTTTCACTTAGAATGCCCATCGTCCCCTGACGATGTCCGAAAGCATTCATCCATACAAGTCCGTTCCAGGTCCGAACAGAACTGATAACACTATCCCCTTATCAATATTACCCTCGTTTCCCCACGAAACGTACAAACCGGATCAAAGTGGTTTTCGAGTCTCCAGACCTAGAATCCCGGTATACGGAAACCCGATCCCGGTCTCTTCGAAACGATCAGCGCATTTGGCCAATATTGATAGTCGGTTGTTTAACTATCAATTAACATCCATAACAACCATCAACAATCAATAATTACTCCAAATTATTTATATCCCTCAAAATATCTTCACAAGATATTATTTCCATTTCAATTCCCATTGGAAACAATTTCAAACTATATTCCTCTCACGGAATAATTTCCCAAATATTTATTTTCACTGGAATGCCAAGTACAAACCATTTTAGATTTTTAAAATAATTTTAAAACACTTTATTATAAAAATACTTTATAAGAACGCCTTTTTAAACTTCTTTAATATTTAAGTTAAAAATATATATTTAAAGATATTTAAATAAAACCATTTTAAAGAATATAAACAAATTTCCTTTTAAAACATATTATCAAATCTCATTTGTATTAACTACAATAATAGATTGAAAATTACTTACTTTAGAAATTTAACATTTGGAAATAATAGATTTTTAAACTTGACTTTTAAAAATAACAATAAATCTTTAACAAATATTTGAAATTTCTTTTTAAAACAAAATGTACTTGGCTATCCAGAAAATACTTCTCTTTCACAACCTTTAAAATAAATCTCTGTTTATATTTTTTTTAAAACAGATTCACAATCCTTTATAAATTCACACCTTGAATTTATATTAAAATCCGCTTCACTTTATAAACTCAGTTTATAGATCTCAAAATCTCATTCCTCTTTAAAATTTCCCAGTTTCAATATTTAGATCAATTCTACAATTTTATTTCAAATTTGCTTTATCTTGAAATAAAATTCCCTTATTTACCTTATTTATTTCAAATACAATTATTCGGGTTTTTAATTTTAATTTCTAGTTAAAACCCCTTTAACTGAAAATTCCTATTTTAAATTCCCAACATTCCTTATTAACGCTTTTAATTAAATTAACTCATTTAATTAGAAATAATTTCTTTATTTCTTTAAAAACCATATCACTTGAGTTTTAAATTTTTATTACTCCTTCGTAAATTTAAATTCCTTTTTCCCATATTTATTACAATTCCAATTCACTTTATTTTATCTTATTTTCAATTCACTTTTAAATTTATTCCAATTTACTTAAATTATTGTTCTTTATTTTCTTCAAAAATTCAATTCCATAGATTTTCAAAATTTATTATATTGGAATTCAATCAACCACAACATCCAATATCAAATCATCACAGGATATCAATATTCAGATCACAGAATAATAAAATAAATTTTTGAGGAATCCAGTTGGATCCCTCCAACCTGTTTCCCTGCATCCACAGACGTTAGCACAATACCAATTCCACTTCGAGGTGGAATATCGCGGTATATGGGATTTAAATAAATATCATCCGCTATTATGCGGCGCATAGGGTCTCATCTGCTATATAAATGCGGGAATATCAACTCCAATATATACATATGCCAATATATATATATATATTGGTATATACTACTATATATATACCAAATCATCCATAACAATATCGATCCAATCAATGCAATTATTCAATCAAATATTTAAATTTAACCAATTTAATTTAAATTAAAATTAAACTGAGTGAGATTAACTCACCTTTTATTTTGAATTTGTAATCCACTCCAGACCAGCTTATTTTCTCCACAGTACTTGACCTTGTATAATAATTTACACAATTTATCAAATTATTTAATTGGCTAAAAATTTATTCAACTGTTCATTTTATTTTTAATAAAATCCAAACAACTAATGATTTATTAACATTCGAACAATTTGAATAAATAAATTTCCATTTGATAAATTTTAAATTAACCAGTGATCCTATTCAAACTAATAAAGTTTAAATTCAAACTAATTTCCCTTTAACATATTATATATTTTTCTATTTTTCTTCCATATGTATTTTTATAAAACAAATCTATATACCCCTTTAAAAGTCCTATTTCTAATTCTAATATATAAAGTTATAACATAATAACTTTTATATCTTACTGTAACATAAATACCTGTTTAAAGTTTTACAGTAACATTAAAATGTGTAAATATTCAATTTATTTTCTATATATTTTCAATTCTGTGAAAAAAACAAATATAGATTTTACTCATTTTTTTTTTTTAAAATCGAAAAGGTTATACCTTGCTGCCTCGCCCAGCATCTATAGCCCAAAATCGCGAAGCTCCCCACTCGACCTTCCACACACTCACGAGCTCACTCCAATATCTGCGAGCCATCCAGGATGTGCTTCGATCGAAACAAGTCTTCTCAAAGATCGCGACTTGACCACCATAACCTTGCTCGAGCTCGAGCCTATCATCGGTCGCATATTCGAATTCGTCTACTCGAGATCTCGTCGCGGCCATCCACCCAGACTCGCCGCTCAAATTGCAAAAATCGACTCTCGCCTGCCATCGAACGCGAGCGCCCCACACTCAAACATCATCCCTGAATCCTGAGCTCGAAATTGCTTTGAGTTTGAATTGGAGAAGAGAAGGGAGATGGATGAATTCGATTTCCACAGACTGGGATTTGAAATTGAATTAGAGATGATCGACCTTGGTTTTAATTTAATTGCTCCGCCATTTCTTTTGAGCTTCGACTGATTTTTAAAACGTGAAAATTTGATTTATTTTTGAGTTGTGAAATTATTCTGAACGGGAAAAGAAAGAAAGAAATATCGATTTGAAGAGGCTTCTCGAGTACGCGTGGGAAATATCTCTGACAATGTACTTTTAAAATTTTAAATTATATTATAAAACTTCAAACCGTCTCGTTGCATAACGCGAAATCCCGAACCCCAAACCAGACATTCCAACAGACGTTTACAGGGTTTT
Organism: Allium fistulosum; assembly: GCA_030737815.1. NCBI lineage: Eukaryota > Viridiplantae > Streptophyta > Magnoliopsida > Asparagales > Amaryllidaceae > Allium > Allium fistulosum. The sequence goes on from CM060903.1 coordinate 848,357,094, forward strand.
ACCCGCATTCCGAACACGATGGAACGCGTTTCAGAGGCTAATTTGATCGTATACGCGAGTTACTGAAGAAAACGATCAATTTCGAATTAAATCGATTCAAACAATATAATTTCAAAACTGAACAAAACAGTTTGAAATTACATTCTGAAGCTTCTATTATCTTTAGTATTATCATTACGAATTTATGAGCTTTTAAAATATTTTTAATTAGCTTAGAATGCCAGATTTACTATTTTATCCAACTTCAAATAAATTTAATTTAATTATTAAATTACTAAATAAACAGCGATATTTGAAATTTAAGTTTATAATTAACCTCTGAATATTTAAAATTAATTAAATATTCCAATTTCAAATACTCAAAAATTCCGGGTCGTCACATTCCTCCCCCCTTAAAAGAATTTCGTCCCCGAAATTACCAGTTAAGAAGAATGTCCCATATCCCGTTAGCTATTTCCCAAATTCAAACAGTTTTAACAATACCCAAACAATCTTTTATTAATGATACACTAATCATCTTTTAACTTTCCAAACTTATTCATAAGGTCAACCCATACCACCTACTTATCCATTCAAATTTAAATTTGAATTCAAATTTTGAATTATCAAAATTTTCCAAAATTTTTCTAACTCCCTAAATTTTCGAAAAATTTCGCCTGCGTCTCCTTTGCGCGGCTAGCTCGGTACTACTACAAAATGGCTCTACGGCCTCCCCATCTCAAAAAGAAAACAAAAAGTCAAGTGGCTGGATCAAAAACCCAATCAAATTTCATATAGAAATTCAAATACATACCTTTTGTCGGGCCATTAAATTTTATCTTCAAAAATCAAAATCCCAATTTATCCATTGCTTTTATACACCTGTATATCCTACTAAGCAATAATATTAAATCACAATTCCAAAGTCATTTTATACTTTCCTTACAAATTTTCAATATTTGCTTTACTTAAGCCCGTACGATGCACATATATCATCCGTACACAAAATCACATTCGATCGCTCAATCGATCACACAATTTCACTTCCGAACTAGTATCGTCCACCCGACTTCCTAGTGCGGACTCAGATCTGGTTTCTTGATCAGAAACCGTCATTCTCCTTGCATAGCCACCAACTATGATAGAGAATATCCAGAATCAATCAACAATCCATATCCAGGTTCACCGTCGAAAATCGAGTGAAAAATCCCAACTCGGATCGGTATAATTACCTCGAAATTCTGTGCTCGAATCTGGATCAAATCACTATGCGAATAAAATAATATACGTACATCCTACGTATTAATTTCAATTGATTATCAGTTTTATCAATTTTTCCTTTATTCACATTCATTTTGACTACATTCACTTATCCACAATTTTCTCATTTCACAACTTCAAATTTTAATCGTCATTCAATTTTCCATCTAGAATAATTTTCCTCAATAAAATTATTTAAGAATTTCACCATACTTCTTAAGTTCAATATAAATATTTTACATACTGCTTATACTTATTTTCACTTCACTATTGAAGTTCATATCCATTTCTATTCACTTTTGCCTTTACAATTCCACTTACTTTAAATTTGGCTTCCACTCGAATATTTAATTAGTTGCACTTACTAATTAATTTAAATTTCGATTAACTGCTTATTCGCAAACTTCACTTCTTTAGTTCCTTCGATTTCACTTCTTTACATTCATATTTCAATAGATTCAATTATTCAGTTCCAATTCCATTTGCTTAGCAAATTTAAATCATTTATCGCTAATGAACATTTCTAAAATTTCAAAAAAATTTCTAACTCCCAAAATTTCCGAAAATTTTTGGCAGAATCCCCTTTGTACGGAGGGACTTCTGCGATATCGCAGGATGCACAAATATATATATACATCGGCCTCAGGCCGGAAATCATCATATATATCAATATAAGCAGTTCATATTTCCTATTTTGAATTCTTTTGCGTAGGCGTACCTTTATTTTTAGCATTTTTAAAGCAAGCGGCTTACTATATAGCATATTGCGCAAGCAAATACAGCCTAGCGGCTTCCAAACACCTGTACTTACTCCATTTAAACTGATAAGTGACAATATAAGAAAATTCTATTAACATCCCATTAAATTCCAATAGCAAATCAATAGTTTTCATAGGCAATGCACTTAAAATAATTTCCATAAACAATTTATATGGTTTTAATACAATTTTAATCGCTTACAACCAATTCACATACCATTTCTGTTCAATTTAATGGTTTACAATTCATTTTAAATTTCAATTTCCGTATTCAATTCACCGTGAATTTATTTAATCTTTAACAAGGAAATTTCCAATTTATTTTTAACACCATACCATTTTTAAAATTTAGCTGGTATACTTACTGAATCCAATATTAATTCCAACTCATATCCAATAATTTATCTCTAACTTGAATTTGATAGATATCAATCCATTTCACGTCATTCCTACTTACTTGAATCTTATTTACAATTCAAATTATCACCCATATACTCCAATTCCAATGATCATTCACACTTTCAGCTTTTATTATCAAATCCAAATTCCATTAACATACTTAATTTACTAATTTATTCCAAATTAGTGTTCTCCCATTTTAACCAGTACAATGTTTGATTTTTATCCACAAAATCACTTCAGTTAATCTCCTCGGGTTTATAACTCAAGTCCTGGATTTCATTCAATTTTCAATTTCTAAACAAATTTATCTACTTAGCTATAACTTCCCATTTGAGTCTCAATTAATTAAATTTTCCAATAAATTTAATTTATTTACCCTTATCCAAGCTAAATTTATCTTAACTCGGATTTCTATTCCAAACTTCACATCTCTTATTCAACACACAATTCACTTTTCATTTTACCAATTCAACTTGACTCAATTAAAATCTCATTCTATTTTTATTACAAACAATTCTATTTGGGTTATTTATTTTACTTCAAATTTTATAAGTCACCTTCTTTTATATTCACACTTCCTTCTATTAAAAATAAATTTTATTCACAATTTACCTCTTAACTCCGTTTATACATTTTTATTTAGTTAAGTATATATTTTATTCTAATACTGTTTCAATTTTATTATAAACTGTCAAAACTTACTTATTCCAATTCAATACTTATCTTGTGACATTTATTTGGTCCAGTATATTTTATTATCCCATAGCCTTTAATTCAGATTCCAGGTTTTTAAACAATTTCCCAACATTTCAAAATCACCCGGTTTTTAATTTCAAATCATTTTGGAGTCTCCAACATCTCCAAATCACATTTCTCAAAATTTTAAACCAATCCTGATTTTTAATTCCAACAAATTTCCTTTGGAAATTTCAAAAACAACTAGCTTTTCTGAATAATCAATTTGGCAGCAATTCGTCACTCAGGAGTTCGAAAATAAATTCTGAAGATGCGGCCGTCATCCTCCAAATTATTTCCAGCAACTGAAATGAATTTATTGCTATATCCCTTTCAAAAATTTATTTGAAACAATTTCCCTTCCAGAAATACTTTCCAAAATAATAATGCTAGTGTTTATCTTCAAAACACTTTGAAAACACTTCCAAATATCCAGGGTTTAAATTTACCATTTTGATTAAATCAAATTTTAACTATAATTCATTTGTACAAATTTTATATTTATACAAATTTCCGTTGGTTATGTAAATCATTCTGATTTTACAATCTTACCATATTTTTTTCTTTCAATTTTATTTGTTAGAATATTTTAATCCAAACATCCAAATATATAATAATTTACAGAAATATTTCTTTTATATCAAAATACATTTTTCGGGTAAAATTATTTCATCTACCCGTTTCAAAACAATATTGTGTCGAATAGTTCTATTTAAGTGTTTAGAAACCCCTTCGATACAGTTGCGCAGACTGTGCCGACGAAGGTTCATATGCCACTCAATAAATCAACCAACACAATATAAAACCATTTTATATTCACTAACAAATACGCGCTCATATCTATTAATACACTCAAAATTTCCACCAGAGCCAAGGTTATCGCCAACCATTGCTCTGATACCACTGTAACGACCCGACTTTCCAGACCCGGAAAATCGAACCATTTTAGTTAAGAAGAAGAGGTAGAAGAAGAAAAATAAAAAAAACAACATCAGAATCTAACCATCGCAGCGGAATAAAATATAATATATATTAACAGATCTTTACACAAATCAAAACTATATCTGTTTTATACAATATCCTCAGAGTATACATCAGAGTACATCAACAGCCATAACATACAACTGAATACACAGCGGAAAAATAATAGCAAGTACGGAAGTACGTATCATCATCCAGCTCGTCTCCTGAGCTCCACAGCATCATATCATGAACCTGTTTATCTCGGTTTGACCCGAGCATTATATAAAACAACACCCGAGTCAGTCTGGAATACCAGCGTGAGAAAATCACACTCAATTTGATTATTAAAGTTTCAAAATCCTTTGAAAAACAAAAGCATCTCGTAAGACCACGCCACAAATAAACATGTCGGGTTTTTACCTTACGATAGCTAAAACACCTTTTTATAAAATCCTCTGATATTATAATAGTGTCTATTTACAAATACTTATTCAAATAGCTGAAATTGTTACATGATTAAATTCCAGCATACTAGGTATACAAACAAAACTCGTACAAGGCACGTAGGGAGAATGGATTTCCAACGAATGACTAGGCACTGGGGTACCACCTGTCACAGTACGTGGCCTAGATCACAGTACCGAGGAGTACGCCCGCTCCCCTGCAACACAAGGCCGGAATCACCTATGGGCAATTCCGAATATGATCACCCCACGGTTGGGATCAGCAACCGCACCACTAAGCCGAAATAAAAAGGGACATCTAGACAGGGATGACCATACTCTCCAGTGGGGGCTACCCACGAAGCCTTGCTGCATAACCCCTGATTTTCAGTCATTCCCGGTTGATGAGGCTTGAGGCTAAACGTTACCTTCAGAACGTTTCACTTAGAATGCCCATCGTCCCCTGACGATGTCCGAAAGCATTCATCCATACAAGTCCGTTCCAGGTCCGAACAGAACTGATAACACTATCCCCTTATCAATATTACCCTCGTTTCCCCACGAAACGTACAAACCGGATCGAAGTGGTTTTCGAGTCTCCAGACCTAGAATCCCGGTATACGGAAACCCGATCCCGGTCTCTTCGAAACGATCAGCGCATTTGGCCAATATTGATAGTCGGTTGTTTAACTATCAATTAACATCCATAACAACCATCAACAATCAATAATTACTCCAAATTATTTATATCCCTCAAAATATCTTCACAAGATATTATTTCCATTTCAATTCCCATTGGAAACAATTTCAAACTATATTCCTCTCACGGAATAATTTCCCAAATATTTATTTTCACTGGAATGCCAAGTACAAACCATTTTAGATTTTTAAAATAATTTTAAAACACTTTATTATAAAAATACTTTATAAGAACGCCTTTTTAAACTTCTTTAATATTTAAGTTAAAAATATATATTTAAAGATATTTAAATAAAACCATTTTAAAGAATATAAACAAATTTCCTTTTAAAACATATTATCAAATCTCATTTGTATTAACTACAATAATAGATTGAAAATTACTTACTTTAGAAATTTAACATTTGGAAATAATAGATTTTTAAACTTGACTTTTAAAAATAACAATAAATCTTTAACAAATATTTGAAATTTCTTTTTAAAACAAAATGTACTTGGCTATCCAGAAAATACTTCTCTTTCACAACCTTTAAAATAAATCTCTGTTTATATTTTTTTTAAAACAGATTCACAATCCTTTATAAATTCACACCTTGAATTTATATTAAAATCCGCTTCACTTTATAAACTCAGTTTATAGATCTCAAAATCTCATTCCTCTTTAAAATTTCCCAGTTTCAATATTTAGATCAATTCTACAATTTTATTTCAAATTTGCTTTATCTTGAAATAAAATTCCCTTATTTACCTTATTTATTTCAAATACAATTATTCGGGTTTTTAATTTTAATTTCTAGTTAAAACCCCTTTAACTGAAAATTCCTATTTTAAATTCCCAACATTCCTTATTAACGCTTTTAATTAAATTAACTCATTTAATTAGAAATAATTTCTTTATTTCTTTAAAAACCATATCACTTGAGTTTTAAATTTTTATTACTCCTTCGTAAATTTAAATTCCTTTTTCCCATATTTATTACAATTCCAATTCACTTTATTTTATCTTATTTTCAATTCACTTTTAAATTTATTCCAATTTACTTAAATTATTGTTCTTTATTTTCTTCAAAAATTCAATTCCATAGATTTTCAAAATTTATTATATTGGAATTCAATCAACCACAACATCCAATATCAAATCATCACAGGATATCAATATTCAGATCACAGAATAATAAAATAAATTTTTGAGGAATCCAGTTGGATCCCTCCAACCTGTTTCCCTGCATCCACAGACGTTAGCACAATACCAATTCCACTTCGAGGTGGAATATCGCGGTATATGGGATTTAAATAAATATCATCCGCTATTATGCGGCGCATAGGGTCTCATCCGCTATATAAATGCGGGAATATCAACTCCAATATATACATATGCCAATATATATATATTGGTATATACTACTATATATATACCAAATCATCCATAACAATATCGATCCAATCAATGCAATTATTCAATCAAATATTTAAATTTAACCAATTTAATTTAAATTAAAATTAAACTGAGTGAGATTAACTCACCTTTTATTTTGAATTTGTAATCCACTCCAGACCAGCTTATTTTCTCCACAGTACTTGACCTTGTATAATAATTTACACAATTTATCAAATTATTTAATTGGCTAAAAATTTATTCAACTGTTCATTTTATTTTTAATAAAATCCAAACAACTAATGATTTATTAACATTCGAACAATTTGAATAAATAAATTTCCATTTGATAAATTTTAAATTAACCAGTGATCCTATTCAAACTAATAAAGTTTAAATTCAAACTAATTTCCCTTTAACATATTATATATTTTTCTATTTTTCTTCCATATGTATTTTTATAAAACAAATCTATATACCCCTTTAAAAGTCCTATTTCTAATTCTAATATATAAAGTTATAACATAATAACTTTTATATCTTACTGTAACATAAATACCTGTTTAAAGTTTTACAGTAACATTAAAATGTGTAAATATTCAATTTATTTTCTATATATTTTCAATTCTGTGAAAAAAAACAAATATAGATTTTACTCATTTTTTTTTTAAATCGAAAAGGTTATACCTTGCTGCCTCGCCCAGCATCTATAGCCCAAAATCGCGAAGCTCCCCACTCGACCTTCCACACACTCACGAGCTCACTCCAATATCTGCGAGCCATCCAGGATGTGCTTCGATCGAAACAAGTCTTCTCAAAGATCGCGACTTGACCACCATAACCTTGCTCGAGCTCGAGCCTATCATCGGTCGCATATTCGAATTCGTCTACTCGAGATCTCGTCGCGGCCATCCACCCAGACTCGCCGCTCAAATTGCGAAAATCGACTCTCGCCTGCCATCGAACGCGAGCGCCCCACACTCAAACATCATCCCTGAATCCTGAGCTCGAAATTGCTTTGAGTTTGAATTGGAGAAGAGAAGGGAGATGGATGAATTCGATTTCCACAGACTGGGATTTGAAATTGAATTAGAGATGATCGACCTTGGTTTTAATTTAATTGCTCCACCATTTCTTTTGAGCTTCGACTGATTTTTAAAACGTGAAAATTTGATTTATTTTTGAGTTGTGAAATTATTCTGAACGGGAAAAGAAAGAAAGAAATATCGATTTGAAGAGGCTTCTCGAGTACGCGTGGGAAATATCTCTGACAATGTACTTTTAAAATTTTAAATTATATTATAAAACTTCAAATCGTCTCGTTGCATAACGCGAAATCCCGAACCCCAAACCAGACATTCCAACAGACGTTTACAGGGTTTTACCCGCATTCCGAACACGATGGAACGCGTTTCAGAGGCTAATTTGATCGTATACGCGAGTTACTGAAGAAAACGATCAATTTCGAATTAAATCGATTCAAACAATATAATTTCAAAACTGAACAAAACAGTTTGAAATTACATTCTAAAGCTTCTATTATCTTTAGTATTATCATTACGAATTTTACGAGCTTTTAAAATATTTTTAATTAGCTTAGAATGCCAGATTTACTATTTTATCCAACTTCAAATAAATTTAATTTAATTATTAAATTACTAAATAAACAGCGATATTTGAAATTTAAGTTTATAATTAACCTCTGAATATTTAAAATTAATTAAATATTCCAATTTCAAATACTCAAAAATTCCGGGTCGTCACAGAATTTTTGAAATATAACTTAAGTTTGGAAATTTGGAATTTTGGTTTTAAAATGATATTTAAGTTATATAAATAAAATGGAAATTTAATTATATTTGGAAAAATGGTAAATATGATAATTTGATTTGAATTTGAATTTAAATGATTTAATAAAGTGTTATTGAGTTTTCTATGTATTAAAATGGTTAAATAAATGAATGCTTAAAAGTGTAATTTTAAAATATAACTTGACTTGGAAATGTGAATTTGGTTTTTATTAAAGGTTTAAGTTAATTAAATAAAATTGAAAATTTAGCTTAATTTGTGGAATGGAAATAAAATATAAGTGTTAAGTTTATTTGTTAAAAATGTGAAGAAAAGAAATTTGTACATTTGGATTTGTTAAGTAAAATTATTGGAAATTTGGATTTTACTGTAAATGTTTCCTATAAAAAGAGTAATTTTAATGAACATTTTTTAATGTCAAAATATGATTTTTATAATGTTTAAAAGGTTTAATATTGAAGGTTATTATTTGCTGGAAATACACTAAAATCTGGAAATTAATTTTAATAGCATTCAGAAATGCTACGGTTTCTGTAAATAAACTAAAAGCTTTATAAAGAGGCTATTACAGCAGTTCTGAAATGTTGTAGTTGATGTAGTAAATTAAAAGGCTAAAAACTTAATAAAGGCATATTACAGTAGTTCTGTAAATGCTGTAGTGGTCTGTTGTCTTTGCTGAATTTAATTAAAACCTTTAATTTGAAACTTGAGGTATTACAGCATTACTGGAAATGCTGTCTTTGCTGTTTTAAACTAAATTTCAACTAAAACTGAGATTTAATAGCATTTTTAAATGCTGTCTTTGCTGAATTAGAATGCTTTTCAAATATAACTTCTAACGGCTTTTTCTAAATGTTGTGAAAGGCTGAAATTTTAATAATTATGGGTTTTGACTTAGTAAATGAACTCAAAATGGTTTGGAAATTGAATACTTGATTTGGAAGTATAATAATTACACTCTTAAATGGTTTAAAAGAATTAATTTAATTGGAATATAAACTATTTTAAAAGGTGACTTGAAATGAAAATAAATGAATGATATCTTTGAGTTTAAAAGGTATTTAAAGTTGAATATTTGGATTTGAACTCAAATGATGATTTGATAATGAAGTTTTGAAAAGATATGATATTTTGATATATTAAATGATTTGAAATGAAGTTTTGAAAAGATATGATATTTTGATATATTAAATTATTTGAAATGAAGTTTTGGAAAGATATGATATTTTGATATATTGAAATGATTTGATATGAAGTTTTGAAATGATATGATATTTTAAATATATTGAAATGGTTTGGAATTGATTTAATCTTTATTTTTGATAAAGATTTGGATTTGAAATGATATTCTATTTTGAAGTATAAAATATTATTTTAAAATTATAACAACGGGTTATAATAACGATTGGTTGTTGAAGAGATCGGGATCGGATATGGACATACTCTCTGTCGATACCGAAAACCACTTTAACAATTGTGTACGCGGTGGAGTTTCCAGAATGAAGTAGGATGGTGGCGACGATCCTAAAGGTATATACGTGGACCCAACTCCCGTGAGTTGGCATAAGGTGGCTAAAACAGGAGCGATTGACGGACCAAGGAGGTAGCACCTCTGATCGGACACACTTCTTCGATACCATTCTATTACTTGTGATTGATTTGGTGCGCACCCTTGATTTGGGAGTGTTGTTCGAGGTGGGCGATAGTGGCTGCTATGCATCACCACCAGTCCGGATGCGTAATTGGTATATCTACCCTGGCATTGCCTAGTTGTGCCATGTCACCTACCATAGCGAGCTTTACTACGAGTTTCTATTTGTGTCATACCTATGGAGTATCTTCTCATAGCCTTGCGAGGTATGCAGGTACTGTATAGACTATTGGCACTATTACGTGTTAGGGTGAGTTCAGATTAAATGTAAAGCCCTAATGCTATATTAAATTATGTTTATTTTATGATTAGACATTATTATAATAGCAAATATTACTACATAGTAGATAGTTTAACGGATCCTTAAAGAATGGGCCATCCAAGCATTCTTTAAGTTACTTGTATCTTTATTACAGTTCACTTGAGTTGGTTTACATTGTATAAGTATGTATGTCCTGACTCGAGTGTTTTGTGTTTTGCTTTACGCTCGGGTCAGACTGAGTGATACAGCATTAGAGACTCACCTTTGGAGCTTGAGTTTTGCTTTGAAGATCCAGATATCTATTCCTTTAGTTGGTTCCAGTTGTATTCTGAGTTGTTCCTGATTATCATACTGTTTCTCCTGTTGTATCTTAGTATTCCTATTGTATCTTACTTAACTTTGATGTATTTATATAGTAGCTTCATGAACTACTATTTCTTTGTTTCCGCTGCATTATATTACTATGTGTCTGTGATCTGTGATTATTTATTTACTTTATATTCTGAGTTTTGCCAAATATAAATTAACAATTCAGTATTTTGAGCAATTCAAGTCCGACATGTGCGGATGTGAATGGTCCAAAATACCGGGTCGTTACAAAATAAAATATTTTTGAAATCTGAATATTTTACATAATAAAAATGTTGACCATTTTTTGAGTGAGACGTCGTATTTCATTTCGCCAAATTTGGACTGCTCTAGCCCCGTTTATCTTATTTTCGGCGTTTTAACAGCATTTGCAGCAGCGAAAAATTGAGTTTTGATAGCTTGGTCGTATCATATTAACAAATCTAATAACCTTCTGCGGATAAAATGAAGGAAAATAAGTCATAATCATATTAATCGGGAGAATAATATGAAAAATGTAATCATGTATATTACATGATATTGCAAATTGTCCTTTAGTACCTTACTAATTACGATAAGAATTTATTGCCATAGTATTGATATCATAATACAATTAGCTAAGCAATCAATATGACCATATCCTCTGGTTTGTAGCTACAGTATCAAAAAATAGATGATATATTATGATATAAATATTTATATATTATGACATCGAGTTTTTTTAAATACTTAGGGAACTAAAAAGTTTTTGATTATAACTTAACACTGACCTAGTAAGAAAATTAATTTTAAAATTCAATTTTTTTTGTAATTAATAGCAATTCATGTAAGTGATCGAAGAATACATATCATGTAAATTCTATACTAAATAAAGGTACTTAGTGAATCACACAAATTATGATATTCTTCAAGCTTATTTCCATAAGATACATAAAAACATACGTTCAAATGTAAACTCAAATTGGAATTAGTAAAAAAAGTCGACACATTTACATTACTTATAGTGTAAAATTCAAATCGAAATAAAATTAAATATAAGAAAGAAGTTTAATCAATTTAGTAACAAATGAGAAACTAAGAAATGACTAATGTTGATTCAATTTTTTTTTTGTTAAACAAAGGGGATTTTGAGCTTTTTTCTGTTATAGGTAAGAGATGCATATAATATTAATATCTAGATTAATGTTGATATTCTACGGATGAATAATATATTACATTAGGCTAAAAGTAATGCTAATCATTGAATTAAGGATATTGAAGTATTCAGACCGAGTAAGTCATGGAAATAGATTGATATTTGATATAGTTTGAGCTTTTTATAACACTAATTCAATCTAAAACTTACAAAAGTTTACGTACCAATGAAAAAGCTAGTCTTAAGAAAAAATTTAAACAAACAAAATGAGTTAAAAGTCATTATATATTTTACTGAATGTGGAAAGGAAGGCTCAATACAATTGCATACCATAATTAGAACTAAAATAAAGGAAGATGATTAGCAAAAATAGTGCTAAATAATGAAATTTATTTTTAGTTTTGTAACAAAAAACCTTAACATAGAGAAGTAGAGATAAGTTACCACAACATCGAAAAATCATTTCAAAATTAATCTTTTAATTCTTTAACTCATTTCTTCGATTGTTTCAATTTAAAACTTAAAGAAATTTAGATAAAAATAGAAAGGGAAATAATAAATAAAAGAAATGAACCACATTCTATCGGTATCAATTTTAGAATGGAAAAGTAGTTTAATTTACGTTATTTAGAATGTGAAACACAAATAAAAATTAAAACTTAATATATAGAAGGAGGTTAAGTAATTTTAGTAAAAAACGAAAACATAAAGAAATGATTAATGTTGATTTACTTTCTTTTTTAAAATACGTGTAAAGGTTTTTTAGATTTTATGTTAAAGGTGAAAGATGCATAAATTGTTATTAGCTAAATTAATGTCATTATTCTTTGTAAAAGAGTGGAATTAGATTAGTACTTATGAAAATTGAACCTAATATATATTAGATTATATTATTTTGCTAACGGAGAAATTTGAACTCAATTTGAGTGGATTACTGTATATTTGTTGGGACAAAGATTGTATAATACATAGATAAATAATAATATTACATAAAAATAAATGTATATAGTGGGCGTATGTAATATTATTAGAGAAAAAACTGAAAATGATGGAATTGGAAACAAAGAGTCATAACTCAAATTATCATATTATCAATTAATTTCCTCTCTATCCTCATATCCGTTGATACAATAATGTCCTACTAACAAAATCTCCTAAAGTTATGGAAACTCAAACATCAACTACGCATTGTACAACTTTAATATTTCAAACTGCATATTAAAAAATATGCAAATAATATGAGTATGAATTATACATGATATAATAAAGGTGCATAAAATATGTATTAAGTAAAATAAAAACGCAATTTAATGTACCACAAAATCAACCGTTATTCCACTAAATTGAATTTCGAATGAAAGCAATTTAATTGTAATTAGTTCTCTAGTTAGTTTAAATTCAAATTAAATGAAATTGATTACTATTTATTCTTTTGTTCAGTTGCATGGTAATATCACTTGATATGAACCTTTATATTTGAAGTTGGTTTACTTATAAATGTTGTTCTAATTTACATATTCAATCTAATATTATCTATAATAAACCGGTGTTAAATATAAAATAGCATAATTTCTAAGTAACTCTGTAGAAAATAATGGATAATTACCTCATTTGTAAGATCATTAAGAATTGAATAAATCTCAACCTTACATCTAATAGATTATACAAAACTGAAGATTATTTGATGCCCATGTAGTAATAAACCAGTTATAACATACACAACGAATATAGAATCAAAGTTCATATTCTAACTCAACAAACAAAAATAAAATGAAATTTGATTTATGTATAAATTTTGAGAGTACAAAATAGTTAAACTTTACCTCTAATAGATTTTGGAAATAACAAAAGATTGTATAGTGTTTACTTATTTATAAACCAAGTAACCTCCTATAAAATGAACGAAGAAAACAAACTCATAATTTTATGAAATGGAAAAAATATCAGAAGAAGGCATAATTTGAGGCAAAAACCCTAAGCAAAGATATAAAATTAGTAATTTAGAGCAAAAACAACAAATTCAACATCGAATTAAATGAAAAGAAATATAGCAAAATAAAAGTCAAAATTTTAATCATTCTCAATGGAATCAAATAAAACAACAAACTGAACACTGAATTAAATGGAAAGACATAAAAAAAAATAAAAATTTTAATCGATCTTAATCAAATTAGAGGTTTTTTGGAGGTCTTTAAATAATGTTATCATAAAAATAATAACACTGAAAGTAAGGTAGAAACATAATCACTATAAAATATGTATATATTCACAAATAATTTAAGATAATGGTAAAGAGAATACCTGTTAGTGAATTAAATTGAGTTCTAATCAAAATAAAAGAAATAAAAATCGATCAATTTTCTTTTGAAAAGAATCCTTGTATTGAAACTATTGAACATAGGAAATAACCGAGGAAGTACAAAAATTCTTGTATTAAAAATGAAGAGAAGAGGGAAAAAAACTATTGTTAGAATACAAAGAAAAAATAAATGCACGATTATTGTAGGGGAAATAAGAATGTTACAAAGGGAAATATATGAAGTAAAGAGCTATATGCTTTAAAAATAAGATTCTATTCTCAAAATATTTATAAATCTAGTAACCTACTGCAAATAAATAACCAAACTCATAATCCTACAAATTGAAACAAAAAACATAGAAGACATAACCTAAGGCATAAAACTCAAAGAAAAGAACAATAATTTTGAACAAAAATAATAAATTCAACATCGAATTGAATGAAACGAAAAGTAATTGAATACAATTCAAACCTTTAAATCGAGCTTGATCAATCAAGTCAACTAAGATTTTTTTAGGGCTCTCTCGAATAGTAACATTGAAAGCAAGGTAGAAATACAATACAATACATCAATAAATTTTGGTGAATTAAATCAAATTCTAGTTATATATGGAAATAAAATCAATATCTCTTACCTACATCCAAAGAAAGATGATTGGTGTAAATTTTTGAAAGAATGATTTATGTTAACTTGATTTTTCGAACCATGATGTAACGACCCGTAAATTTTAATGATTTTTATAACGTAATTAATTGAATTTTTGTTAAATTTTAAACAATAAAATTTGAAATTAAAAATTTATTATTTGGAATACGTCTATTTTAATATAGCAACTGGTAAATTTTCATCTGATAATATTGAAGTTTATTTTCCTTTGAAATTTTATTTCAAATTTAAACCGGTTAATAACAGTGAATGTAAAAGTTTTCCGAAACCAAAATATGTCAACAGGAGAAAATTTATTCAGAGCCTTCTGAATCAGACTGCGAAATTCGTTTCGTGAAATTTGGACTTCTATTGCTCCGTTTATCTTAATTCTGGCAAAATAGCAGCATTTTCGGTACCGATTATCGATTTTTGATCGGATGATCGTACCACTAGTATCTGTATACCGTTTTGATCGTCACGTCGTGCTGATTTCCACGGTATATTTATTTCTGTATTTTGAGGTCCGGTACACGACGACGAAAGCAATCAAACTATAATTGTACTGGTACCAAAATTCGTGACTTTTGATTCCCTTTCTTTCAAATTTGAACCGTGTCAACCAAGCAAGATAATTGCTTTATTAAATGTTGCAGAATCAATGGAAAGACGTTACCATTCCCATCATTTCACTTTATTACATCTGGTACGTTTTCTGCCCCTCTGCCTTTTTCCATTCTGTTGTTTCAAAAGAAAAGTTTATATAACAAAACTTTACCACTACTTTATCACTTCCCATATTTATTCCCTGAGACTTCTCCTTTTCTTTTTTTTTTTCTGAGATCTAGTATTCCACATTTTTCTCATCCCCTCCTTCACGCATGTCCAGCCATGTCACTCCCTCATCTTCACGCATCCATCTCCACCCCTCCCCTCTCGACTTCTACCGCCTCCCTCCACCGTGAACCGCCACAACACAAGAACCCCTGACCATCAGACCTGCTCCACCTCGGCCGAACCACCATCCTCCACGCCGAGAGCATCCAACGCATCACACCCCACCTTCCATTCGAACCCAGCATCATCCCTATCCACCTCGGCACACCGAGCAGCTTAGGCGAGAACCCTAAACCCTTACACCCCCTCAGCCTTCTCATGCAAAATGACCGAGTTTTCCTACCTTCCTCGGCCTCAACCTGCTGCACGCGAGATCCCAGCCTTCCACTCCATCGAACCAAAGCCTGGACGCCACCACAGCATGCTCCTCCCTCTGCCTTGCTGGCCACAACCCTCGTCCTCAGCTCCTCTCCCATGCCGACCACAACCACCACCACACACAACCGGGCTTCCCTCCCCATTCGCCAGAGCCCGACAAGCAGCAGCCGCATCCACCCACGGCCTGACACCCTGCCTTCGGCTTTGCCTGCGCCTTACGCTCTGACAGCCTATCCTTCCTTCTTGCGACCTCTTGCCTACCACTCCGCTATCCTCAGCCATGCCACTTGACAGCCTCCACCTGCCACGTGTTGCATACTCAAGTCTTGCGCCGGCCATAGGCAGCGCTGAGATCCGCTTCCTTGAACCCGAGCAACTCGTCCATCTCATCGATCATGCAGGCAAGCTTTATCATGTTATGTATATTTATTATATATATACTTCTCGTTTATATTCTCAGTCATAATCTATCGTTTTATAATGTATATATTTATATAGTTTGAAGTTTAAAATATGTTCTTATATGCATCTGACAGTTATATTATAAAGTATAAGAGTATAGCATATTTTATCATAGGTGAGGTATTAGCAATGCTTATATTTTGTTTACTGTAATATATAATCTATTTGTATATGGTACAGAACATAAGTTCTTTTGTGATCTATTAGTTGAAAATATAGGCTGTAACAAGCTAGTTATGATTTGTTTAAAAGATGAGATATATTTGTTTACATATGTTCAGTTAATATACGAATAATTTTATAATATTAGTTATATAATAAATTAGTGAATATATTTTCAAGCAAAAATATATATTTTCATAAAGCATGTTGTCTGAGTATGTTGTAGTCTGCATTTTTGTGATAGTTTGCATACATTATAATAGGTTGCTGTTGGGATAGTTTATAAATTTAGTTATATAAACTGACCTGTTTATAAGCTGTTTTGTTTAAGATTGTCTGTATATATATACTTTTAAATAGTATAGGCATATCTAAATCTGAGCAACGACCCTTTGATTTATGGAAGTGGTTACAGATGTCAGTAAGTATATACGTATATAGCTATTATAATAATATTGATTTTATTATCATAAGTATGTAAGTTGTAGATACATTTATATACATTGGCTACATAAGTGAAGGTGAATTTGTTTTCAAATATATATGGATATTTTGGTATTTAATGTTAATTTGAAAATAAATATATACTTTATTTTAAAATATGTTTAAATTGATTTTTGAAAATTTATATATATGTAATATATCCTGTTTCTCTGATCGCGTGCCACTTTGACTGACATTCGCATTATCAAATCTATCTCAGCAAAATCCCAACTTATCGTCGTTCTGCTCGCTTGACTTGTATGCTTGTCCTTGTCTATTCGCTTCCATTCCCGTGCATATCTCCTGCCTTGAAAGGTGAGCAATCACTCACGATTAACGTTCTTTTATTATTTAAATTTGATTTCATTTGAAATAGAAATTGAAATATGCTGCTATAGTTATTTAAATTGTTATATATGCTATTATCTGTAACTGTTCACCTGTGGGATATGACACCATATCCCGTTGTTCTTATTCTATTGTTATTGATGATATATGCCTGTTGTTTATTTTATATTATCTGTTATCACTCTGCAAGTTCCCTGTTAGTATAGAATTCACTATGGGTTGAAATGATACATACCCGAACGGACTTTAGAATAGGAGAATTTCGTTATGGGTTGAAATGATAAACCCAAGCGATTTTCATTTGAATTGAAATTGGGATTACGGGTCGAAATGATATCTACCCGTATATATTTAAATTTCGGATTGAAATGATAAATATCCGTATCACTTAACCATATGATAAATATATATACAAACACCATTGGTCCATATATATAAATATTTTAAAAAATGAATTCTATGGTTTTGGAAAGAAATATATGGGTTTAATAAATGTTGAGCCTTAAATTATTATATATAAATGGGAATGATTGATTTAAATACATATAATATGTTGAGTATTTAAATATATTTCAAAATAGATTTGGTAATAATTTGAATAAGTTAAGGTTAGAAAGATAATTTGAATTTAGTTGAAATTGTATTCAATAAAGAATTTTATTTAATTAAACCGATTTGAAACTTATTGAAATTGAGATGTAAGATATGATTTATAACTTGAGTTTGATTTATAAGTAATCTAATGAATATTTCTTGTTTAAAAAAAGAGGTTTAAGGAAATACATAGTAAAATATGAAATTTAAGGCTAGTTAAATGATATTGAATTTATTAAGTGAATATTCCCTGATTAAATAATAATAAAGTTAAATCAAGTACTATATGAAACTGTTAAATTTAACTTTGAAAATGTTGAATATTAAAGCTTTGAAATATATTGAAAATTTAAATGGTATATTTAGAACTGAATTGAATTGATGAATTAAGTTTTGAAAAAAAAATTGAATTTGGAATTTGAAGTTGATTTGAATCGATTTGCTAGACTTGAGGAAATTAAATACTTTACTTTATAAATTATTTAACCTATATATACTATTTTGGAAAATAGATATATTTGAAATGAAATGATATTTGGGTTTGAAGTATAAATTAAATTGAAATGACCACGGTGTTATAATGTATATTTCCACCTTGTAGATAGTTCTGAAGATCCTTAGAGGATGGTTATCCCAAACATCCTTTAAGTTACTTGTATTTCAGTTGATATTTCACTTGAGTTGGATTTATTGATATAAGAATGTTAATCCTGACTCGAGTGTTTTGTGTTTTGCTTTACGCTCGGGTCAGACCGAGTGATACAGCATTTGAGACTCACCTTTGGATTTTGGAGCTTCGTTTGGAGATCCAACCATTGATTCAGCTTTCAGCTTTCCAGTTGATTTCTTCAGAGAGGTCGTCTATTCGTACTGAAGACTTCACTGCATTTGAGATATTCTGTTGTATTTTATTTCTAACTCTGATGTTTATATAGTAGCTTCATGAACTACTATTTTATCTATTCCGCTGCGTATTATTGTATTACTCTGTGTCTGTGATTCTGTGATTGATTTATTTACTGTATATTCTGAGTTTTGCCAAATTTAAATTAACAATCTGATATTTTGAATTATTCAAGTCTGACATGTGTGGATTTATTGTCGATTTGAATGGTCCAAAATAGCGGGTCGTTACAGTTGGTATCAGAGCTTTGGCTCTAGGCGAAACTTAGCATATATTGTAAATTTATTTACAGAATCACTTCGTTGAGTTTAATCCCTTCCTTTTGACTCGATTTCCTTTGAACTTTGGAACGTTCCTTACGGTTCCAAAATTCATTCTTGTCTCTCCCTCTTTGTATACTTGTGATTCTGGAGTATCCCATAACTCCACTTCGACTGATCTCTATAAGAATAGGCGATCCCGCAAATCTTTGAATGATTGTAAAGGGGTGGAACTCCTTTACAATTGGCATTGATTCACCGGAGATTTATATATCCCTCGGTTTCGATGTTGCCATCTCTTGTTATACCGAATTCTATCTTTGGCGGTCGAATGTCGATTTGCCTTAGATTTTTGAATCGATTATATTCTTGAAGTCACGGTTGACCCGGTTAAGGTCGCCCGCGGTTTATATAAGTATATCTATATTCTATTTTGAAATTTAATTATTTCGTCTTCGTTCGATCCTATCCTCGAATCAGAATTTTATTTGATTAGAGTCCCTCTAAGTTGAATTTCTATCTTTGTTTTGAAATCCATTCTTGAACCATCCTTTGAAAAAATCGGGCTTGTTTGTATTTTTGAAATTGTTTTTTTTATATATCGAAATTATTATATTCTATATATAAAGGTGAAATGTTTTCGATAAAGGTTATAAACCCTTTTTAAAATAATAATTTGAGGTTTCGAAAGGATTTGTAATTTTGAAAAAAAAAACTATATAAGAAATTTGAATTATCTAAAAATGATTTATAATTGAAGGATTTTAAAATTTGAAATTCGAGAATTTAACTCCGGTATTTTGAAATTGGTTTTAAGATTTTGAAATATATAATAATAGTATGATTTAAAAATATTTTCCGAATAAGAAATGTTTCTATGATTTTAATGAGTTTCGAAGAAAATTTCAAAGAAGTTTGAGAAAAATAGAAGTCCAGAACTCACTTATGTCGCTGGAAAATAATTTCGGTGATGAGTGCACGCATCATCGACATTGATTTTCGAGTCTCAGAGTGAGGGAAAGGCCACTTTAGTAGCATTGCTACGCGAGTGATTTTGCGAAAAACAAAATTTTGATTTCAGAATTTTGAAGTATGATTTGATATTCGAAAGATATATATATATATATATATATATATATTTGAAATGATTTGAAGTAATCCGGTGTTCAGTCTTCGAGTTTCGAATTTGATATAAACTTATCTTTTGAAATTGATTTACTGATTTGTTGTTAATTTCCAACTCTTGAATTTGAAATGATTTCTTCACTATTTTGAAGGTTCGAGCACTTCCAAATCAAGGTTAACTTTTCAAAAAGCTAAGAAATTTTGAAGTATAAAGTATATAAGTTGTTTTGAATGTTTAAGAATGTAGTAATATGATTTAATAAGTTGAAACTGTTTTGTTAAGTAAACGAATAAGGAAATTTTAAAATTTTCTAATATGGAATTTAGATTTGAAATGTTTTGAAAGAATTTGGGCTTCAATATATTTTGAAGAAAATTTAGTTTAAATGTTTTAACTTAGTAACATCTTTATGAAACTATATATTTAACAAGTTGGAATAAATATATAAGTTGTACGTATGCTGTTTTATTCGCATAATTAATTTGATCCAAGTTTGAGTACACAAGTTCGAGGTGGATTACACCATTTCGTGTTAGGATTTTTCATTTGATTCTCGATGGCGAATATTTGATATGGATTTTGGGCTTGATTCTTGAATTCTCTATCGTAGTATATGGCTATGCAAGGAGACTGATGGCTTCTAGTCGAGAAACCATATCGAAATCCGCATTAGGGAAGTCGAATGGACAATACTAGTTCGAAAGCGAACTTGTGTGATCGAGCGAGCGATCAAATGTGATTCTTCGAAATGATGGCGTATCTACACCTTATATTCTATTATCATTGATATATTTTGATGCTGAAATTTTGAAGCCGTTGGGTTAGAATATCTTTGCTTACCAAAAGAAAAGTTCCAATTTAAATTACAAAGATATATAACCCATACAGGCAAAGATATTCAATCCCATATAGCTCTTCGTACAGCGAAATTAATTTTGAAATTTGATTCTTATATAAGATAGACCTTGCGTAAGTATAAGATGATTTTGAAAACATTTGATTTTGGTAATGAATTGGTTGACTTAAATTATATTGATTTGGAAATTTGAATTTATTTTCTAAATCTATTATTTTGAAAACTTTGAAACTAAAGATATTTAATTTGAGAAGAAATAATTTGGTGAAATTGTATATGATTTTGAAATTGAACTGATGTTGAAACAAATAAAAATTTGAGAACCTTACTAAATACTTGATTTGGGAGTTGTCGAACTTATATAAAATTGATTTGTATGAGTATGAAATTGATTCGAAAACTATGGATTTGAAAAGGGTACTCAATTTGAAAAGTGAAATCTTATATAATTGAAGTCTATATAAGTATGATTCGATATACTTTTGATTTTGGAAAAGTATTTGATTTGAAAATTTAATCTTATATATAATGGATTTTATATAAGTACGATATTTGAAAGTGATTTGAAAAGGTACTATATGATACATATTTTCGAAGTAAAGATATGGAAAGTGCCTTCTGCTTGATATCCGATTTGTGGCCACATCTTGGATTCATTCTATCGATATTATTCTCTCTGATTTTGGTTTTCCGGATATGATACTCGAGTGTCCTTCGAATTCCATGGCGTTACCCATGGTCTTATCGTTCTCTCGTGACTGCATAGCGCAACTGCCTGGCTGAGTCTTGCCTGGGGGTACGGATTGTTTCCTGGGGGATCCAGGCGTAACCATTGTGTATCCTGCAATCTGTGTAGGTCGCGAATAGTAGCGCAAATGCTTGGCTGAGTCTTGCCTGGGGGTACGGATTGTTTCCTGGGGGATCCAGGCGTAACCATTGTGTATCCTGCATTCTACTAGTCATCATGGCGTAACTCGCAGGGCTGAGAAAGCTTACGGATATGGATTGTTTCCTGGGGGATCCAGGCGTAACCATTGTGTATCTGCGAACCATGGTTAGACAAAGGTTTTGTTTGTGTTTTGATTGGATTGTACTTTCCATATCTGTTTTTAAAAGTTTTTCCAGTATTTTCACTGGGTGTTGAAACAAGTCTACTAAGTACCTGGAGAATTCTAGTTTTGCGCCTGATCAACGCACTACCAGAGTCTACAGGAACAAGGATAAACTTGTTAAGACATCGAGTTATAAAAGTATTTTCGAAAGTAAATTTGTTTCGTAAAAAGGAAATTTATTATAAAAGTATTTCAACAAATGAAATTCTATATTAATATTTGAAATTGAAGTTCTTATGGTTTGAATTGATTATTCGTGCCCGATATTATTCCTTGAATCTACCTTATCTGCTCAGCTTTATTTATTCACCTATATTATGTTTTTCCAGGTCCCTCTTCTCCCTGTTGACTATATCCTTTAAAATATTGTTTATTTATATACTACATGGTTTAATAGAAATTTTAGTGTTATAAATATTTTGAGGTTATTAATAAAAAAAAAAAAACATATTTAAAGTAAATGATTATCGATTTCTAATAATATTTGAAAAGTATCTTGAGATAAATTAATAAATTTATGAATTATGGATTTAATGTTTTCAAATAACTTCTTTGTAAATATAAGTAAAAATGTAAATAACTATTTTCAAATAGTTTTATATATTTATAAAGATATTATTTAAAGATATAAAAGGTATTGATAAATGAAGCAAGAATTTACAAATGGACTTTTGAAAAGTACTAAAGTATTAAAGATAATTGATTGCAAATGAAGTTTTCAAATGAATATTTCAAGTAAAATTTATATAGTTTTAAATTAATTGTTTAATCTTAACCTTCAATCTATTTTCCTTCTGGTTGTTTCTATTCTTCTACCTCCTTCCTTTTCGGGGACGAAAAGTTTTGAGTGGGGGAGAGTGTAACGACCCGTAAATTTTAATGATTTTTATAACGTAATTAATTGAATTTTTGTTAAATTTTAAACAATAAAATTTGAAATTAAAAATTTATTATTTGGAATACGTCTATTTTAATATAGCAACTGGTAAATTTTCATCTGATAATATTGAAGTTTATTTTCCTTTGAAATTTTATTTCAAATTTAAACCGGTTAATAACAGTGAATGTAAAAGTTTTCCGAAACCAAAATATGTCAACAGGAGAAAATTTATTCAGAGCCTTCTGAATCAGACTGCGAAATTCGTTTCGTGAAATTTGGACTTCTATTGCTCCGTTTATCTTAATTCTGGCAAAATAGCAGCATTTTCGGTACCGATTATCGATTTTTGATCGGATGATCGTACCACTAGTATCTGTATACCGTTTTGATCGTCACGTCGTGCTGATTTCCACGGTATATTTATTTCTGTATTTTGAGGTCCGGTACACGACGACGAAAGCAATCAAACTATAATTGTACTGGTACCAAAATTCGTGACTTTTGATTCCCTTTCTTTCAAATTTGAACCGTGTCAACCAAGCAAGATAATTGCTTTATTAAATGTTGCAGAATCAATGGAAAGACGTTACCATTCCCATCATTTCACTTTATTACATCTGGTACGTTTTCTGCCCCTCTGCCTTTTTCCATTCTGTTGTTTCAAAAGAAAAGTTTATATAACAAAACTTTACCACTACTTTATCACTTCCCATATTTATTCCCTGAGACTTCTCCTTTTCTTTTTTTTTTTCTGAGATCTAGTATTCCACATTTTTCTCATCCCCTCCTTCACGCATGTCCAGCCATGTCACTCCCTCATCTTCACGCATCCATCTCCACCCCTCCCCTCTCGACTTCTACCGCCTCCCTCCACCGTGAACCGCCACAACACAAGAACCCCTGACCATCAGACCTGCTCCACCTCGGCCGAACCACCATCCTCCACGCCGAGAGCATCCAACGCATCACACCCCACCTTCCATTCGAACCCAGCATCATCCCTATCCACCTCGGCACACCGAGCAGCTTAGGCGAGAACCCTAAACCCTTACACCCCCTCAGCCTTCTCATGCAAAATGACCGAGTTTTCCTACCTTCCTCGGCCTCAACCTGCTGCACGCGAGATCCCAGCCTTCCACTCCATCGAACCAAAGCCTGGACGCCACCACAGCATGCTCCTCCCTCTGCCTTGCTGGCCACAACCCTCGTCCTCAGCTCCTCTCCCATGCCGACCACAACCACCACCACACACAACCGGGCTTCCCTCCCCATTCGCCAGAGCCCGACAAGCAGCAGCCGCATCCACCCACGGCCTGACACCCTGCCTTCGGCTTTGCCTGCGCCTTACGCTCTGACAGCCTATCCTTCCTTCTTGCGACCTCTTGCCTACCACTCCGCTATCCTCAGCCATGCCACTTGACAGCCTCCACCTGCCACGTGTTGCATACTCAAGTCTTGCGCCGGCCATAGGCAGCGCTGAGATCCGCTTCCTTGAACCCGAGCAACTCGTCCATCTCATCGATCATGCAGGCAAGCTTTATCATGTTATGTATATTTATTATATATATACTTCTCGTTTATATTCTCAGTCATAATCTATCGTTTTATAATGTATATATTTATATAGTTTGAAGTTTAAAATATGTTCTTATATGCATCTGACAGTTATATTATAAAGTATAAGAGTATAGCATATTTTATCATAGGTGAGGTATTAGCAATGCTTATATTTTGTTTACTGTAATATATAATCTATTTGTATATGGTACAGAACATAAGTTCTTTTGTGATCTATTAGTTGAAAATATAGGCTGTAACAAGCTAGTTATGATTTGTTTAAAAGATGAGATATATTTGTTTACATATGTTCAGTTAATATACGAATAATTTTATAATATTAGTTATATAATAAATTAGTGAATATATTTTCAAGCAAAAATATATATTTTCATAAAGCATGTTGTCTGAGTATGTTGTAGTCTGCATTTTTGTGATAGTTTGCATACATTATAATAGGTTGCTGTTGGGATAGTTTATAAATTTAGTTATATAAACTGACCTGTTTATAAGCTGTTTTGTTTAAGATTGTCTGTATATATATACTTTTAAATAGTATAGGCATATCTAAATCTGAGCAACGACCCTTTGATTTATGGAAGTGGTTACAGATGTCAGTAAGTATATACGTATATAGCTATTATAATAATATTGATTTTATTATCATAAGTATGTAAGTTGTAGATACATTTATATACATTGGCTACATAAGTGAAGGTGAATTTGTTTTCAAATATATATGGATATTTTGGTATTTAATGTTAATTTGAAAATAAATATATACTTTATTTTAAAATATGTTTAAATTGATTTTTGAAAATTTATATATATGTAATATATCCTGTTTCTCTGATCGCGTGCCACTTTGACTGACATTCGCATTATCAAATCTATCTCAGCAAAATCCCAACTTATCGTCGTTCTGCTCGCTTGACTTGTATGCTTGTCCTTGTCTATTCGCTTCCATTCCCGTGCATATCTCCTGCCTTGAAAGGTGAGCAATCACTCACGATTAACGTTCTTTTATTATTTAAATTTGATTTCATTTGAAATAGAAATTGAAATATGCTGCTATAGTTATTTAAATTGTTATATATGCTATTATCTGTAACTGTTCACCTGTGGGATATGACACCATATCCCGTTGTTCTTATTCTATTGTTATTGATGATATATGCCTGTTGTTTATTTTATATTATCTGTTATCACTCTGCAAGTTCCCTGTTAGTATAGAATTCACTATGGGTTGAAATGATACATACCCGAACGGACTTTAGAATAGGAGAATTTCGTTATGGGTTGAAATGATAAACCCAAGCGATTTTCATTTGAATTGAAATTGGGATTACGGGTCGAAATGATATCTACCCGTATATATTTAAATTTCGGATTGAAATGATAAATATCCGTATCACTTAACCATATGATAAATATATATACAAACACCATTGGTCCATATATATAAATATTTTAAAAATGAATTCTATGGTTTTGGAAAGAAATATATGGGTTTAATAAATGTTGAGCCTTAAATTATTATATATAAATGGGAATGATTGATTTAAATACATATAATATGTTGAGTATTTAAATATATTTCAAAATAGATTTGGTAATAATTTGAATAAGTTAAGGTTAGAAAGATAATTTGAATTTAGTTGAAATTGTATTCAATAAAGAATTTTATTTAATTAAACCGATTTGAAACTTATTGAAATTGAGATGTAAGATATGATTTATAACTTGAGTTTGATTTATAAGTAATCTAATGAATATTTCTTGTTTAAAAAAAGAGGTTTAAGGAAATACATAGTAAAATATGAAATTTAAGGCTAGTTAAATGATATTGAATTTATTAAGTGAATATTCCCTGATTAAATAATAATAAAGTTAAATCAAGTACTATATGAAACTGTTAAATTTAACTTTGAAAATGTTGAATATTAAAGCTTTGAAATATATTGAAAATTTAAATGGTATATTTAGAACTGAATTGAATTGATGAATTAAGTTTTGAAAAAAAAATTGAATTTGGAATTTGAAGTTGATTTGAATCGATTTGCTAGACTTGAGGAAATTAAATACTTTACTTTATAAATTATTTAACCTATATATACTATTTTGGAAAATAGATATATTTGAAATGAAATGATATTTGGGTTTGAAGTATAAATTAAATTGAAATGACCACGGTGTTATAATGTATATTTCCACCTTGTAGATAGTTCTGAAGATCCTTAGAGGATGGTTATCCCAAACATCCTTTAAGTTACTTGTATTTCAGTTGATATTTCACTTGAGTTGGATTTATTGATATAAGAATGTTAATCCTGACTCGAGTGTTTTGTGTTTTGCTTTACGCTCGGGTCAGACCGAGTGATACAGCATTTGAGACTCACCTTTGGATTTTGGAGCTTCGTTTGGAGATCCAACCATTGATTCAGCTTTCAGCTTTCCAGTTGATTTCTTCAGAGAGGTCGTCTATTCGTACTGAAGACTTCACTGCATTTGAGATATTCTGTTGTATTTTATTTCTAACTCTGATGTTTATATAGTAGCTTCATGAACTACTATTTTATCTATTCCGCTGCGTATTATTGTATTACTCTGTGTCTGTGATTCTGTGATTGATTTATTTACTGTATATTCTGAGTTTTGCCAAATTTAAATTAACAATCTGATATTTTGAATTATTCAAGTCTGACATGTGTGGATTTATTGTCGATTTGAATGGTCCAAAATAGCGGGTCGTTACACATGATTTATAAAAAAGAGTATTTCTTGAAGATTAGCGGTATTTTATTTATATATTAAATTTTAGTGCCACGTGGAAATAAAATCAAAATCTCTTACCTACATCCAAAGAAAGATGATTGGTGTAACTTTTTGAAAGAATGACTTCTGTTAACTTGATTTTTCGAACCATGATTTATAAAAAAGAGAATTTTTTGAAGACTAAGCGGTATTTTATTAATTTATTTTAGTGCCAACACCAAGCCACTATTCCATATTAATCAACATAAAATCAAATAAAAAAATATTACATATCCAAAAGCATCAACATACTATAAAACATGGAAGAAGGAATCTATGATTACAACCAAAGAAACAAATTTTCCACCTGGATCCAAAGGGAAAAAATAAAGCATATGACAATATTTATGAATTTTAAAATTTATTTTTGATAAGAAGTTGACAAAATGAATGTAAGAAGAGAAAATGATCATGGAACATTTCTTAAAGGCTAAAATAGAAAATGATTTATTTTACATGAGAAGTTAGAAAACGAAAGTAAGTAGAGAAAATGAGCATGAAACATTTCTGAATAGCTAAATTAGAAAATGAAAGGGCATATTTTTATTAATATATAATAGAAATTTAATTTGGAGCTTGGAATGGTAAGTAATTATTTGAGGGGTAAGTGAAACTTTTTCTCTTAAATCAACCAGAGAAGAGGATTAGAATGAATGAGGAGCAAGAATATAAATGGTCACATATTGAACTTTATATATAATAGAATAGATAAAGAAAATAAATTAAATAATAAATGCAAATTCCATTTTTCACTTTTCATTTACATACAAATGTACATTTTCTGTACGCATAAATATTTTACATAAACAAATTTCTTATCTTTTCATTTCATATACTCTAGGCAAATCCTAGAGTACAAGAAACATTTGAGTAGAATAACAACTCAACAAAGACTTTATGTCATTATCTTTTTTGAGAATATGTACGATGAACATACTCCGTGCACCATAGGGATACGTAGTTGACGACGATTGAACTCTTAATCTATTTTGCAAATGAACGCTGCATGTTCTAACCAATTGCGCTACATGAAGTTAAAATGAAGAACAAACACGGTGTTTTGATATATCCCTCGAGTGAAGCGGTGAACTCACTAGTTTTTCCTGGTGATTAAATTTAGTATGCTTTTGCTGCTTATGTTTTATAAATTTTGTAAGTGAACATCTATTGGGAGCATGTAATGAGATTAATAAGTACATTACTTCGGATGAAGTTACCCTTTAGATTAAACATAAGGTTAGCTTATCTGCTATTTATGCTCTTAGAAATTTACATGTAAACTAGTGTGAAGAGGCATGATTTATTATTGAAAAACTTCTAATGGGTTTACTATATCACATTAATGTAGATGAGATATACATGCAACATTTAAAACAAAAGGTATTAGTTACAAGTAATTACTCATCGTCATCTATACATGCATAAGATAATTGACTACAACCAGAACATGTTACATTCATACATGTTATTAACTTGAGAAAACATTTGTTCAAACATATATATTACTTTGTGATTTGATTGGTGCACACCTTTGATTATGGGAGTGTGTCTCAAGGTGGGCGGTAATAGCTGCTATCCATTACCCCCAGTCCAGATCCGGAAAACGGTAGTATCCTACCCTGGGCATTGCCTCGCGTGCCTTGTCATATGCCTTATCGCGCCTCTACGAGTTTGGTTTGTATCATACACTATGGAGTGCCCTCTGATAGCCCTCCTGTTTACGGAGGAATTATGGTACTGTATAGACTACATCATTTATATAAAAATGTGTTAAGGGGGATATGGATAACGCCTTAACGCTATTTTAATATTTTACTTTACTGTAGACATTATCTATGTAGCGTATTGTACTATGTATGTAGATAATTCCACGAATCCTTAAAGGATGGAGTACCAAACATCCTTTAATTTATATTGTATTTCACTTGAACATTTCACTTGAGTTGATTTACTTGTATAAGAATGTTAATCCTGACTCGAGTGTTTTGTGTTTTGTTTTATGCTCGAGTCAGCCTGAGTGTCACAGCATTTGAGACTCACCTTTGGAGCTTGGAGCTTCGCTTGGAAATCTATCTTTATCTATTCAGCTTTTTAGTTATTTCAGTTATTTCCAGTTGTTATGTTCAGACTTGTCATTTGCTTTTGTATTGAGACTTCTATGTATTGGATTTATGTTGTATTTTGCTTTAGACTCTGATATTTTGTAGTAGCTTCATGAACTACTATTTATTTCCGATGCTTATTATTGTATTACTCTATGTTTGTGATTTTGTGATTGATTTACTTACTGTATATGCTAAGTTTTTCCAAATATAAAATAACAATCTGTTGTTTTGAGCAATTCAAGTCTGACATGTGTGGATTATTGTCGATTTGAATGGTTCGAAATAGCTGGTCGTTACATTTTCTGAAGTTATAATCATTTACTTAATATAGTATTCACTTTTACTATTCACTTTAATTATAAATAACTTCAAACATTAACATAAGTTAAGATTTTGCTTGTATAAGATTCTATTACATATCCATATTAACATTTCAACTTTGAAACATTTCTATTAAGTTATATATATATGTTTTAGAATGTAATTGAGTGTTAAACAAGTTATCTTATTCATTTTAGTTAACAAAAATATTCAATAATTTACATCTTCTTAATTTCATTATCTTTTAATTTACAAGTGACAAATTTCCAATTTCTTTACAGTTCCATTAATCACGTAGCTTCTAATTTTTTATTTCATTTTATAAGTTTTCAAATATTAAAATAGTTAAGATTTCATTTCATTACAATAATTGAAATCCCAAATTTGTAGAAATTTAAAAACTAAATACCGGGTTCATTTCAAATCATTTTAAAATAATATATATATACACTCATATCTTTAATATATCCAAATCATATTTAGAAATTTAAAATTAAGATTTGTTTATAAAAACAAATGTGTAGTAAAGCTACTACAATGGTATTTCCACTTTGAAACTCGGAAATGAATGTCGATGATGCGGCCATCATCACCGAAATTGTTTTCCAGCGACAAAGAGGGGAGCACAGAACTTATTTCTTTTTAAAATTCTTTTAAAACATTTCTTTCAAATCACATTGAAAATATTTATATCCGATAATACTTCCAAATAATACTAATATATAATTTTGAAACTCCAGAACTTTAGTTCTCAAATTTCCAATTCATATTTACTTTATTTATAAATCCTATTTTGCAACCAATACTTATAAAGTTTCAATTCCTAACAAACAAACATATCACGTACAACTATATCCATTTATAAAAATTATTCTTTTATATACAAAATATAATACTAGGTAAAATTATTTCATTTAGCTATGTTTCAAAAACAATATTGTGTCGGTCTGCCATATTAAGTGTTTAGAAATCCATATCGATGTCATAGCGTCCTATGTACCGACCATGATTTATAAATACTAAACAGAACAAATTAACACAATACAAAAACATTTTTATAACACTAACAAATATGCTCTTATATATATACATATACCCAGACTCATCCTAGGGTATTAATAACCCTATCTCTAATGAGTTAACCCCGAACAGGCTAAGGTTATCGCTAAACCAAAGCTCTGATACCAAATGTAACGACCCACCTTTTTGGACGGTTTAAATCAATAATAAACCACACATGTCAAACTCAAACCATTCAAAAGGGAGGATTGTTAATGGGGTAAATAAGAAAGTAAGAGAAGAGAAAGAAAAACAAAACACAGAATCTCATAGTGGAATGATAAAATATAATAATCAAATAAACAGTTCATGAAGTTGTTTTTTACAAATAACATTTTATAATATATCAGAGTTATACATACAGCAGGTAAAATAAAATAATGCAGCAGAATAACATGATGCGGTAGAATAATACTAATACTATAATACCAAAACTCCGTCTTCGTCCTCCAGAAATAATGTCTTCAACACTGAAAAGCTCAGACTAACCCGAACGTAATGAAAAGATAAAATACTCGAGTCAGAACTAAAAGATCTTATGTAAGTTAAATCAAAATAAGTAAATATGAGTGTAACAGCTTAATAGATGTTTACGAGATTTTACATCTACTATCCAGCGGACGTAGGTGCAATAACTTAAGAGATGTTCAGGATTTCATCTCCTAAGAATCCGTTAAACTATCTACATATATAATACAATACACTATTATAATATGTCTATAGTAAAGTAAAGTATAAAAATAGCGTTAAGGCGTTACCCATATCCCCCTTAACACATTTTTATAAATGTCGTAGTCTATACAGTACTGTAAACTCCACCAAACCGGTGGGCTATCAGAGAGCACTCCATAGGTATGACACAAACCAAACTCGTAGTGGGCGCGATCAGGATAAATATGACAAGGCACGCGAGGCAATGCCCAGGGTAGGATACTACCGTTTTGCGGATCTGGACTAGTGGTAACGCATAACAGCTACTACCGCCCACCTCGAGACACACTTCCATAATCAAATCAAGCGGTGGCCACCAAATCAAATCACAAAGTAATAGATATGGTTTCGAAGAAGCATGCTTGATAGGGGGAGCGACCCCACTTGGCTCAGCGTGGCTCCTGTTTTAGTCATTTTAATTATGACCCAAAGGTCAAGGCTATCCATCATCGTTCTCTTACTTCATTCCAGTAGCGTTCGCCAAACCATCCTACTTCATTCTGGATTCTCCAGCACGGTCATAGTTGTTAAAGTGGTTTTCGGTATTGGCAGAGAGTGACAATATCCAATCCCGGTCTCTTTAACAACCAAACGCTTATTTCACACCAGTTGGTTCTTTTACATTTCCAAAACCAATTCATAATTGATATGAAAATATCATATTTAATTCAAAATATCCCTCATTTCAAAATCATCATATTTACTCAAAATATGTCATTTCATTAGAAAATATCATTTCCAATTCCAACGTAGGTTATAACATCATTTAACCATATTCGCCTTTAAATCAAGGATTTAAATATATACAATTCAACCTTGCACAGTTGGAATTTTAGAAAATAGTTTGGATAGTCCTAAATGGTTTAAATAGTTTAAATAGTTCAAAATAGTTTTAATAGTTTAAAATAGTTTTAATAGTTTTAATAGTTTAAAATAGTTTTAATAGTTTTAATAGTATAAAATAGTTTTAGTAGTTTAAATAGTTTAAGGATTTTAAAACAGTTAAAATAGTTTAATATAAAATGGTTTGATTATTGGAAATGGTTTATATAGTAAAATAGTTTTGAAAATCTAAAAAATCTGAATTTTAAAATAATAGACTTTTAAACATTTTATATTAAAATAATTTATTTTGAAAATATTACCAAATCAAACTGTTTCTTCCATTTCAACAAATCTGGACCATATCCAGATTTCAAATCAAAACTCAATTTTTAAATCTTTCAATTCAAATGACTCGATTTTGATTTAGTTCCAAATCAATGTGATTCAATTTCAGTTCGAAATAACTTCAATTTTCGAAACGTACATTTTTAACTTCAATTTCGATTCAACAATTCAAATCAATGATTTAAATTCAATTCCATTCTTATTTAAAACCATTTCAATTCATATCAATTTCAAGCCCAATTTCAATTTACTTATTTAAACCACTTAAATCAAATTAACTTCATTGTTAAATTTAAGATCCAAATCCTCAAAATAATTCAAATTTATGACTTAAAGTCATATCGGTTTTAACTTTACATCTCCCAATTTAATTCTTAAACAATTTCCTTTTAACCATTTCAATTTCAACTTTCAAAGCTTGAATTAGACAAATAATTAAATTCATATAAATCAATAATTTATTTCCTTTAAGACAATAACATTTAATCAAAAATCCAAATTCCAGATTTTAAACCATTTAGTTTAACCAATCCGGTGTTCGTATATAATTTTCTATCCTATGGCAAAGTGATACGGATATATATCATTTCAACTCGTAATAAATTTAAATTTCTGGATATATATCATTTCAACCCGTATCCCGAATCACCATTTTCCAAATCCATAAAATTGCTCGGGTTTATCATTTCAACCCATTTTGATTTTTCCTTAATCTATAAGATCGTTCGGGTATGTATCATTTCAACCCATAGTGATTTTCCTAACGATAAGTAAGGGAACTTGAAGTGTGATAACGACATATAAAATAAACATAACATCGAATCATCCAAAAATGTCAACAACAGCATCCATCACGATCATTATTCTAATCAACCAATAAATCACAACAAATAAACTGGTTATCATCATCAGGTATTTAACTGGAAATTAAATTCAATATAAATTTAAACGGAAATTTAATTCAATATAAATTCAAATTATATTTAAATAACAATTTAAAATACCAAACAACAATCAATAAATTTGTAATCACATCATAAATTTAAGTTAACTAACATAAGATGGTTTAGTATCCGCGAGTGGGTCAAAACACTCACCTTTGATTTTCAATCGATTAAAAATCCAAACGAAGGCTCAAAATCTATCGGTCTCAAAATCCAACCAAACTAATTCCATATCATCCGGAATTTCGATACGATCGCAAAGGAAAAAACCGCGCGTGAATTCGAACTCGTATGCAAAAGATATTAAGGTTGGAACATTTGAAATTCATTAATTTAATAATTAATTAACAAATAAAAAAACACGTCGCCTACCTACCAAACCCTAGTAGCCGATCGCGACCCATACTCGTATGCTACAGCCGCCACCTTTATTGTCAAACGCCCGCCAACACAGCCGCTAACACTTAGATCAGAGACCACCATTGAAATGCTCGAGCCAGGCCGCCCCATCCCTGCCAACGCGGCAAGCTCCGGCCTCCCCCACGTGTCAGCACCGCCGCCTCCTTTTGTAGTGACCCGCAAACCCGTACCCCTTCAATTGACATTTATCTCCATCAAATCAACTCAAGAAGAACAGAAATACGAACCATTTGGGTTAAAGAAGAAAATAGAAGACAACATCAGAATCTAACCATCGCAGCGGAATAAAATATAATAGAGAATAACTAGTCTTTACACAAAAACAAATCTGTTTATACTTTACATCATCAGAGTACATATAACACACAACTGGACAGTAATCACAACCTGTCCTCACAAAACTGAATACACAGTACACACAACACAGCGGAATATACATCAAGTACGAGTGATACGTCTCGCCATCCAGCTCGTCTCCTGAGCTCCACATCATCTTATCCTGTAATCTATAATACTCGGTCTGACCCGAGCATTATAATAAAATAACACCCGAGTCAGTCTGGAAAACCAGCGTGAGAAAACACACTCAATTGGATTATTAAGTTTTCCAAACCCTTTGAGATCAAAAGCATCTTGTAAGACCACGCCACAAATAAACATGTCGGGTTTTTACCTTACGTTAGCCAAAACACTTTTTATCAAATTCGTCTGATATTATAATAGTGTCTATTGAAAGTAAAATAGAATCTAGTTGAAATGCTTGCATCTCACTTTTCAGCAATAGTTGGGCACAATCAAAACCGTACAGGCACATAGGGAGAATGGATTTCCAACGAATGACTAGGCACTGGGGTACCACCTGTCACGGTACCTGGTCTAGATCAGTGTACAGAGGAACACGCCCGATCCCTTGCAACACAAGACCGGAACTACCTAAGGGTAATTCTGAGTAAGATCACCCCACGGTGGGCGCGACCAACCGCCACACAGCTGAAATAAAAAGGGACATCTAGACAGGGGTGACCTCACCCTAATGGGCGCTACCCACATAGCCTTGCTGCATAACCCCTGATTTTCAGTCATTCCCGGTTGATGAGGCTTGAGGCTAAGCGTTACCTTTATAGAACATATCCCTTAGAATGCCCATCGCCCACCTGACGATGTTCTGAAAGCATTCGTCCATACAAGTCTATCCCGGGTTCGAATGGAACCGAAGGCACTATTCCTACTACATCCATTTTGGAACCACCCTCAGGATTAGTAGCGACTAGCCCTTGCACTTCACTACTCCATCTTCGATTCCAACTCGTTTCCCCACGAAACGTACAAACCGGATCGAAGTGGTTTTCGAGAAATTAATCCTAATCCCGGTCTCTTCGAAATGATCAGCGCATTGGCCAATATTGATAGTCGGTTATTTAACTATCAATTAACATTCAAAAACATCCATCAAACAATAAATAATTTTCCAAATTATTTATTAACCTCAAAATATCTTCGCAAGATATATTTCCATTTTCAATCCTTTGAAAACAGTTTCAAACCATCTTCCTCTCACGGAATAAATTTCCCAAATATTTTCTATTTCCACTGAAATCACCAAGTAAAAACACTTTAGATTTTTAAAATAATTTAAAACACTATATTACAAAATATACTTTAAACAAAACATTTAAATTAAAACTACTTTAATACTTTATTCAAAGATGTATACTTTAAGAATATTCAAAATAAAGCTACTTAATAAAATATAAAACTAGATTTTTTATTATTTAAAACATAATACCAAACCATATTTAAATAATTACTATCAAAATAAATTTGAAAAATCCTTACTTTAAAGTTTAAACATTTAAAAATAATAGATTTTCCAAAACATACTTTTAAAACAACCTTGAAACTTTAACTTATACTTAAGAATTTGCTTTGAAAACGTACTTGGCTATCCAGGGAAATATACTTCTCTTTCACATCTTTAAAAATAAATCACTATTTATTTTTAATCACATTTACCCATTCCTTTTATAAATTCCCACCATGAATTTATCCTTCCAGATATTCACCGATATATTACTTTCACTTTCATAAACCCAGTTTAAAATTTTCAAAATCTCAATTCCTTTTTAAAAATCCAGGGTTTAAAACACTTAAATCAATTTCCAAATTGATTTCCAATTTATTCATTTTGGAATAAATTCCCTTACTTTCTCCATTTATTTCAAATCCATTAACCTCAGGTTTATTTCTTATTATGATTTAAAAATCCTTTTTAACTGAGAATACCAATTTCAGATTCCCAAATTCCTACATTATCCCTTTTAAATAAATTCAAACCTTGAATTCCAAATAAATTCTTTATTTCTTTAAATAATAATGCTTGATTTTTAAAATTCATTATTTCACGGTTATTTCAAAATTCCCTTTCCATACTCGGCATTTATTTACTAGAATTTAAAAATCTCTTTTATTCTTTCCAATTCATTCCTGAATTTATTCAAATTCTCTATCATTCTCTACTTAAAAATCTTCTCTTATATTTCCTTTTCAAAAGTCCGATATATATATTTTTGGTAACCCAGTATACCCAAATATATTTAATCACCCCGTTGCATCCAACAATCCAATCATCAATATAATTCATCATGGGATATCAAATATTCATAACAGAGAATATTAACATTCTAAATAAATTTTGCGTAATCCAGTTGGATCCCTCCAACCTGTTTCCCTGCATCCACAGACGTTAGCACAATACCAATTCCACTTCGAGGTGGCATATCGCGGTATATGGGATTCATATAATATCATCTGTTATTATGCGGCGCATAGGGTCTCATCCGCTATATAATGCGGGAAATCAATCACTCCAATATATATATACTATATATACTACTATATATAATATAGCACATCAAATCAATTCAATCATTCAACCAATTATTTAAATTTTACCATTTACTTTTAAATAAACCCAGAAGAGTGAGATTAACTCACCTTTGATTTTATTATTGCAATCCGATCCACACCGTCCTGATTCTCCACGATTTAGACCTTGTATAAACAATTCACGATTTATTACTATTTGAATTAATCAAACAATTAATTACCATTTACTTATTTAATTTAACTTATAATTTGATTTAATTTTAAACAAATAAAAATTTCTTTAATAAATTATATTTATTCTTATTTTAGGAACTAAAAAATGGATCAACCAGTTAACAAATTATTCCCTTAATACATTGATAAATTGTTAAATTTAAAATGCATATTTATTTACTTTTGAAACTAGTGTATACTCACAAAATAATCTTTATCTGGTTTTATATAAATCAATAATTTTAAAATTTTCCATTTCAAAAAGCTTATCTCCATATATACATATACTGTTTCAAAGTAAAATATGTATATATATATATTATTATCTGTTTTATACCATATAGTTTTACATTTCCTTTCATCATCAAATAAAATTTATTAAATCTGAACTAAGGAAACGGACCTCACCCCAGACCCCAGATCGACTTTGAACCCACAGATTGCGACTCGGCCATGCCTTGCAACAGTCGTCGCCACGAATGCTGCACTTCGAAAGTCATGTCCCCATCCTACTGCAGATGAATGATGCAAGAATCCAATCTCACACGGCAACTCCTCACGGCTCCGCCGAATCCCAATTCGCGACCTCTACTGAATGCAACCCAGTCCACTCGAAAACATCACGAAGACAAACTCGCCTCGCCTTCCACTACTCGGGGTCGCGACTATGTCGCGCTTCGATCCTTCGATCTCGATTATCGGAGATGCTCGGCCCCCCTTTCTTCTGAGTAAATTCGAACGAAAGTGGAATTGGGGTTTTTTTTTCTCAAGAACGAACAGATTCATTCATATGCGATTTGAGATTTCGTGATTTTGGGGATATGCTGTGGATTTGAGATTGAAGGGTGAGGGGGAGAACAAAATTAAATATCGGCATTCTATTATACGTTTTGTTTCGACTATTATTCCCTTTTTTTCTGTTTTCGATTTGAACTGATGAAGATGGAAAGGGATGGACGTGATATAAAGTTGAGGGAGGCATGTTGGAGAAGGGAAGCTACAGTGATTTCGTAAAAGTTCTAATGGGAAAGAATTTCAGCTGGAGTTGACTGTATAGATATATATTCAATTTAAATTCAAATTCAAATTTGCCTCGAATTACGCAACTCAAAATCTTGACCTCCTATCGAGGCATGCCGCTAGGCGTTTATAATGTTAAACCCCTATTTCAAACACAATGGAAAAGGTTTCGAGTTCTAATTTGATCATATGGAGAAGATAGCTTTTTGAACCCAGTTATTATATTGAATTCGATATAAATTCCAGGGCGTTTATATATTGTATGCTCACACGACAACTCCAAACACTACGAAAATTGAAATCCGATAATAATACACGATTACGGATCCAATGGAACTGGTTTCGTCGAATTCCGAGATTGTTCCCCGGAAGGCTATTTTTAAACGTTGATTTAAACAATATAATTTCAAAACTGAACAAATCACCTTTAAATTCAATTTTAGAACTTTTGTTATCTTCAATATCATCAATATAAATTTTACAAGTCATCAAATTATTTTAACGAGCTTAAAACTCCAAATTTCATATTTTACCCATCTTCAAATTATTTAATCCAATAATTAAATTATCCAATAAATATAGATATTTGAAATTCGAGTTAAAAATTTAACTTTTAAATATTTAAAATCAATTAAATATTCCAATTTCAAATATTTAAAGATTCCGGGTCGTCACATTCCTCCCCCCTTAAAAGAATTTCGCCCCCGAAATTACTGGTTAAGAAGAATGGTTCATAACCCGTTCACTCACTTCCCAAAACCAAACAGTTTTCAATGACTTCCCAAAACAATACCAAAACAATCTTTTTATCAAAGACACAATATTCCTCTTATTAACTTTTCAACCTTATCCAGAAGTCCCAACAACATTACTTACTTAACAATTCAAATTTTTAATTCAAAACCAATTTTGAATTATCAATTATTATTTTTCAAAATTTTTCTAACTCCTTAAATTTTCGAAATTTTTTGCCAGCGTCTCCTTTGTGCGGCTAGACCGGTACAACTACAAGATGCCTCAATGGCTCCCAAATTTCAAAAGAAAACAAAACGCCAAGTGGCTAGATCTAAAACCCAATCAAATTTCATACAGAAATTTTGAATACATACCTTATTGTCGAGCAAATTCAAATTTATCTTCGAAATCAAAATCCAATTCCATTTTCCTATAGCCTTTATAATTCCTGTATACTTTACTTAACAACAATGGCCAAATTCACTTAGTGTATTCCCAATACCAAATTTACTTAAGAATTCCACCATTCATTTCTTAAGTTTATATAAGCATTTTATATACTCTTATATTATTACTCTACCACTTTAGTCTTTATATCACTCATTTTTAAACTGGATCTCAATTTCCATATGAATTCAATTTACCTTCATTTAAGATATTGAATTCTATTTACCTTATCTCAAACCATATTCAATCAATCATTTCTGGAATTAGTCTTATTACTAATTTATTTAAATCCCAATGGATTTATTTCCAACTTTAAATTATTTTTAGTCTACTACGAATTTATCTTTATCCCAAATCCCAATTTGAAATCTCTTGTCGTTAGTGAAAATTTTCAAAAATTTTCTAACTCCCAAAATTTCCAAATTTTTTTGGCAGAGTCTCCTTTGTACGAAGGAGCTTTTGCAATTTAACAAGAGATATAAATATATATACATCGACCCACACGGTCGGAAAACAAAAACAGTTCATATTTCCTATTTTTATTGTGTAGGCGTACCTCTATTTAGCATTTTTAAGCAAGCGGCTTA
The DNA here is from genome assembly GCA_030737815.1 of Allium fistulosum. Taxonomy (NCBI): domain Eukaryota; kingdom Viridiplantae; phylum Streptophyta; class Magnoliopsida; order Asparagales; family Amaryllidaceae; genus Allium; species Allium fistulosum. The sequence continues at coordinate 848,397,249 of CM060903.1, forward strand.
TTTATTAAGCTATTTGCGCAACCACAATCCCGCTAAACGGCCTCCCAGTACCTGTACTTACTCAATTAAAACATGTAAGTGCGAGATATATGCAATTTGTTAACATTTCACTAACTTTCAATAGCTAAACACATGCATTTCACTTATATTTACATAGCTAAAACATGGATTCTATAAACACTGCATGTTATATACTTCCATAAACACATATGTAATGTTTAGACACTTATTTCAATTACTTTCAATCGATTCTCAAACCCTTCTATTCAATTTAAGTGATTTGCAACTCACTTGCTTGCATACAATTCATTTTCAAACGAAATGAACTCATGTTCATTTCAATTGATTCAAAAATCAATTTTTATTTACTTCTATCAATTCATAGAAATTTGTTGAATCTCGTTTACGACAATCGAAAATCAATTTCTATGCAATTTCGACGATATTCACTAAATAGAATATCCATTTTAACTTTTAACTACTTCCAATTAATTCCAACTTATTTTATATTTAATTCCATCTCATTTCTAATTTATTTACCAACCATACACTTGCATTTCATTTCATTTCCGCATTAGTTTCATTTAAAACCATTTCATTAAGCTTGACAACATTCAACGCTTATATATTAAATAACCATTTCCCAAATTTATATAAGCCATGCTTCTATTAATTTTAAACTTAAGTCAATTTACTTTAATTCACTCCCATTTCATAACTTAAGTTCATTCTCATTTTAATTTGATTGTCATCTAATCAAATCCCGTTAAATTCAATTAATCGTTCACTTAATCCATTTTAAATTTTTAATTCACATTCATTAAAAATAATATCCAAAGCCTTATTTAATTTATTCATACTCGAATTGGATTTATTTTCATCTCAAATCATTTTTATTTTAATCTAATTCCATACAACTTCAATTCATATTTACTTCACTTAAAATTCCAAGTTGAATTTCTATTTATAACTCAAGCTTCATTTCCAAACTCTATGATTTATTCACAATTCAACTTTAAATTAACAATTCGAGTTCCATTTCCATATTTCATTAACTAATTTATTCCAAATTTAGTTTATTTCCCACTTTTAATTCAATATTTGATTTTTATCTTCAAAAAATCACTTTATTACTTTAATTGAATTCTATTTTATTTAACTTAACTTCAGTTTAATCTAGCATCATACTATTCTCTTTAATCCACCCAATCACTTGATTTTTAATTAAGTAAGGGCTTACTTCCACTTAATGTCATCTACGTTCAATTTATTTCATTTCAATTCGATTTCAACTTAATTCAAATACAACTGGATTTTGTTTCTAGTTTAATTCAATTAATCTCAATCCAAATTTAATTTCTATTCCCCATTCCAATCACATTCAAAATTTACCGATTTGTTTCTTCCAAGTGTCAATTTTATTTCAAAGTTTAATCTTAATCCAAGTTAAACTCTCATTTTTACTTTCACCTTTAATTTCAATTCCAAAATCCAATCCCCATATTCCTCATCAAAATCATTCACCATTTATAAGTTTATAACTTATCTCCTGATGATCTTTAAATTATTTATATAAGGATTTCAGGATTTTTAAACACCTGGCTATTGTTTCAAATCATTTCGAAAACACCAATATCTCAAAATCACACTTCTCAGACTTTTAAACCAATCCTGGCTTTATTCCCGGCAAATTTCCTTTGAAATTTCAAAACAAAACTAATTTTTCTGAACAAATCAATTTGGTAGCAATCCGTCACTTAGAAACTCGAAAATGAACATCGATGATGCTGCAGTCATCACCGAAGTTATTTTCCAGCGACTAAAGTGAGCTCAATGCTATATCCCTTTCCAAAATTTATTTGAAACAATTTCTTTTCAGAAATACCTCCCAAAATAATAATGCTATTATTTATCTTCAAAACACTTTAAAAAAAACACTTCCAAAAACTCCGGGATTTTAAATTTACCAATTTGATTAAATCAAATTTTAACTATAATTCATTTGTACAATTTATGCTTATACAAATTTCCAATGGTTATACAAATCATTCCAATTTTATAATCTTATTTATTTAAAATACTATCATCCAAACATCCAAGTTATATAACAATTCAAGACAATATTCTTTTATATCAAAATATATATTTTTGGGTAAAATTATTTCATTTATCCGCTTCGAAAACAATATTGTGTCGAATTGTCCTATTCAAGTGTTTAGAAACACCTTCAATACAGTTGTCCTATGACGCCCCACCTCTATACCCACGCTAGCCAAGGACACCACGAGGTGATGCCGTCAACTAGCGCGGAGAATAAGGCTGTTGAGGAGCGACCATCTGTATAATTGCTTTGTGCGAGTATCGATATGCCAGATAAAAATATAACTTTTCATCTCAAGAGGAAATCCGACATACAGATACAAACTCAAAACTACTACACAGTGGCTATATGGACCTTGGAAACAAATATAGAAATAAGCATAACATAAATCAGTCACAGGCAATTCATATCACAAAGACGGAAATAGATATGAATATAACACATGAAAGTGTACATCAGAGTAGTGGTCAAATAAGATCCACAATAACACAAAAGAATAGATACAAGTGCTAGCCAAAAGAATATGTATACATCAAGGAGTCTAATCTCAAATGTATACAACAAAAACTACTAAACTAGAGTAGTTAGCCAAAAGTCAGATGATGGTTCCAGATAGGAAGTCAGTAAGAAGCACCAGTAAAATCTCAGTCTGACCCGAGTATTATTTAAGAAGAAAATAATAAACGGATCAGTCTAGCTATAATTATCAGATAAAATGAGATAGAATATTAGATATGATAATAAAATGTATGATAACAATAAAGTCATACTGTGATAAGTATACATTAGAAAATCAACAAAGGAAAATCATACAAATATCTCACGAATCTCATAGCATAAAAAGAATGTCATTTTCTTTATTTAATTCACCAAGCCACAATAAATGACATACATATTAATGCCAAATGAAAAAGGTGGTGAAACATAAATCCCAGAAATCAACACACGAAATCCAGAAATCAAATAATCCGAAGCAACGACGTCGTACAGCGTAACGTCCGATGATCCAGAGACATAATAAATAGGAACAACGACGTCGTACAGCGTAACGTCCGATGAACCGAAGCAAAATAAAAAGGAACAACGATGTCGTATAGCGTAACATCCGATGAACCAACACATAGGAAAATGGAACAACGACGTCGTACAACGTAACGTCCGATGAACCAAAAGGGGGAAGTCCGAGCACACGGACGAGAAGCTATCTCATGGAAGCTATCCATTTAATTTTCCGAACACACGGATGGGAAGCTATCCATTTAATTTTCCGAACACACGGATGAGAAGCTATCCATTTAATTTTCCGAACACACGGATGGCCCAAAGGCCTTTGACACACGGACAAAGAGACATCGTACATTGCTAGTCTAAACCATAAAATGATCATCATCGATCATAAAGAAGTGTCGATTACACTAAGCTAGTAAATATAAGAGTTTAGCTTCATGTCCCATAACCACTTGCTTAACTCAAATATTTATGAACAAATTGTAAATCTCCACCAGAAAATTGTCACAAGAGTTTCAATCGAACAAGTCCATCAATTAACCGACGAAGTAAATGCAAGTGTTTCATACCACTTGTTTTGCTAAGCCGTTTAATTATATTTTCTCATACGAATGAGGTAAAGGTTTTTATATACTAATAGATTGGAAAACAGTTTTATAAACGAGTTTGATATTGAAAATAGAGTTGAAATCGTTTTGATGAAGAAGTTTTGATATTTAATACTAGTATAGAAAACCTTTATATTTTGAAGTGACAAATCATAGAAGTGATTGTAGAAACAATCAATCATAAAAATTCACATTCGAAGACGTGAATAAAATCCAAAGAAATCGATATCAAATCCATCAAAATAGATATTTCCAATAACTCCCAAAGAAAATGTCATCAAGGTCGATAATAAAGGATAACAACAAAAGGGAAACAACACGAATCGATTAAAGTTGGAAATTCAACAAAATAGACAATATAGGCATAATTGGCAAATAGGAGCAGGTCGGTCAACCAGACCCTGAGGTCGGTTGACCGGACCAGAGACAGAAATTCTCGGGTAGCAGGTCGGTCGACCGGACTTCCTGGTCGGTCAGCCGGAGCCAAAATTCCTGCACTCCCAAAACAGAGGCAGGGAAGTGCTCAAGTAGCAGGTCGGTCGACCAGACCCTACATTCGGTCGGCCGGAGCCTGATTTCCAGCACTTCTTGCCCTAGCGATGAATACTAATTCTTTCCAAACCAAAAGCAATAGCACATGAATAAGTGTTAGGAATTCATACCTAACAATCAAAGATAAAAATAGTTTAAGATGTGAGATAAAAATCTCACCTTTGAACCCAATAACAATGAATGAGAAGCTTGAAGACAAGGGAAGATCAACCACACTTCAATCTCAACACAAGAAGCTTGAATCTAAGCTTAAAAGAGAAACACTTCCCAAATTAGGTTTAGGAATTTTCTGAAATCAAAGAGAGAATAAGATGGAGAGGAAGGAGATGATGCTTACCAATGCTTCTCTTTGATTTTGGAGCGAGAATTCAAGTCTACAAGAAGAACTAGGGCTTGGAATTTCTAATTCTTCTTCCTTTCCCCCATTTTCAGTTTTAGCTTGAGTTTTAGAAGTGAAAATGAGTGAATGGAGGGAGAGGGGCTGAGTTAGGGTATTAAGTTAGCTAGAGTGCTGAACCAAAACCCAATAGAAAAAGTAGCAAAATTCGACTTACTCCAAACATATCGAAGTTTATACTCAAAAAGGTCGCAAACGGAATTTTGAACTCAATGGAAGTGGTCTCGAGTCTCAATTCGACTGTTTGCAAAAAGTAGCTTTTCGGACTAAAATCCGACTAACGATTAAATATTTAAATAAAATATTTAAATATAAAATCGATAAATATGCGGGTTGTTACAGACTCCCCTCCTTAAAGAAATTGCGTCCTCGCAATACTTAAGAAGGAAATAAAGAGTAACAACCATAAAAGCATATCAACACAAAAGAAAATTTGAATCAAGAAGTCCACCATAAAGAGCACGAAAGAGTAAGTCCGAAAGTTTTCGTTCGATGAATTCTTCAGATTTCCCAAGAGAAATCCTTGGGATTTGAGAACCAAAGAACTCACACAAGAAAAACATCTTTATTTCGAAGGCGCTCATCCTCCGAAGAAATGATTCGAATAGAATATTGCTCAAAAGTCAAATCTGGTGAAACTTCAATCCCTACTATAACACCGGGCTCAAGAATAAAAATTGGAATCCCTAAGGCATTTCCGTAGTTGGAAGACGTGGATAACGTCGTGAATAACAGAAAATTGAGCCGGTGCAACGGCGTAGTACAATAACGGTACGCCAGAGAAACGAGAAACTCGAATAATTTGGAACAACGACATAGTACAATAACGGTACGCCAGATGAACCAAAGCTCAAATAATTCAGAACATCGACGTAGTGCAAACGGTACGTCAAATGAACCGAACACCATAAAAGAATCATCGGACGCTAGTCCATAAAAGAAATGAGATAAAGCTCAATAAAATGAAGTATATCAAAACGTCCGATGGACTTGATAAAAAGATAATTCCATTCAGACATCATCAAAGAATCAACCACTTGTTGTTTACAACAAAGTGCATTGGCAACACGGTTCCTCTTTCCGGGAATATACAAAGAATATCAAGATCATAAGATGCAAGGAACTCGATCCAATATTAAGTTCCTTATGAGAAAATAAACATCCCAAAGATTTATGATCGAGGTGGAGAACAAATTTCTTCCCCAAAATAATGATGCCAAACTCTAAAAGCGAAAATAATAACCGCGAGCACTAGATCATGAGTGGCATACCTAGTCCCGATCGGCTTTAATGATTTAGAAGCACAAGTGATAGCACGTTCTCTTTTGCAAGAGAACGACATCCAATCCAATACGATTAGCATTGGTACAAAAGATAAAATCTTGGTTCCCTTCGGGAATCACAAGAATAAGAGTATCGAAAAGAAAGAATTTCTTTTAAATAATCTTCTTTCCCGAAAAGCTAAAACTTTCAAAATTACATTTATCTTTATGTAATAATCTTTCTAGAAAAATTTACATTTTTACAAGTCAATATATTGTGTCTGACTGTCTCATCAAAGCGTTTAGGAGATTCTTATCGATAAGGTTGATCAAGCGCATCGACCAGAATTCTTAATGCACTCAATGGGCAATACAATCACAAAATCACCTTCTATATGATAAACATGTTTCTTAAAAACCTTTAAGAATATTCTTTGCTCGTTTAAGAGCAAAAATCAAATTGTACTTATAAATAAATCTTATGAAAAAGATTTGCAAAATTTTAAATTGTTGTTTTCATCCAAAATCAATATATACAAGAATGGAGTCATCGAGATCGTAGAATACTCGATTAATAAAATGGATGAAATAAGCTGGACAAACTGAATGACATAATAAGTCATCCATAAGTTTCATAACGAGTGCGGAATGCGGTAAATGGAATGCTAACTCCCGCAACTTGTAGCAAATGAAAATCGATGGCAAGGTCGAACTAAAAAGACCTTAACACCGCTCAAAAGATTGCTTAGGTGGTAATCCTAAGACAAACTCAAAAATACCGGAAAATTCTCAAACTACATGAATGAGAGAAATAACACTTTCCTCATCATGTGAGCTTAAAGAATAAAATGATGCCATCAAACTGGAATCAAAATCACAAAGGAAAAACAGAAATCTGCTTAACAGATTGAAAATGTCGAAGATGAATAGACCACACGGGACAAAGGATATGACTTCATAATAATTAAGCCAATCCTTACAAAAGTCAATTCCGAAGCATAAGTAAAAATCGGCTCGGAAAGAAAAATCACATAAAATAATTTCGACATCAATAAAAAGCAAATTGAGTGTTGCGGATCCACCAACCGGATTCGCAATCCTCAAAGAAGTCAACAAGCTCAAAAATGTCTAAAGAAAAGGAATCAACAAGTTCTTTTGTTATAAAATAATGAGACGAAACCCATATCAAAAAGAACTCGAATAAAATGATCACAAAATAAATGTCATCGAGGATTGAATGAAATATACCTTGACTAAGAATAGAGTTGCTAGGGCTTGCACAATATTTAGCTTTCTCATGTCCTTGTTCAAAAGTTTGGGACATGCAGATAAAAGATGACCCGGTATTTTGCAATAGCGACGAGAATGGGGTTTTAGACACATATTCTCATAGTGTTCCTTAGAATTACAATTGTAGCATCCTCCACGATTAGGGATTGGAGTCTTGGCTACAAAAGTAGTTTGCTTCTCTCTCTTATTGGGATTAAGGCTCTTGAACTTAATATGCCTCTTCTTGGAAGTCCCAATATCACAAACACTTCCTTTACCAACCTCTTCATGTCGAAGAGTGATATCCACAAGCTGATTGAAAGAAAATTCAAGTTTCAAAGGTAAAATCTTTTCGGGGTTCTTACCCAAAGCACAGATAAACCTTTGATTCTTTACAAGTTCCAAAAGTTGTTGAGCTGGCATGAATGCGCCATCCAGAGAAGAGCTACTGGATTGACCAGCGCTAGGACTGCCAAAACTAACCATCTCTTCTTCTTTAAGAAAGAAAGAAAGAAGAAGAAAAAGGTTATTCTCAGAATGAATATCAAGCAATCTTGATAGATAAAATAAGGAATCATAAAAGAAAATAGGATGAATCGGTTCGAAGACTCGAATTAATCCTAAGGCATGACTCCTAAGATGGACTTAGGACGATGATCTTTGTTATAATATCCTATATTGTTCCGAAGTTTGGCTCTGATACCAAGCTGTGACGCCCCACCTCTATACCCATGCTAGCCAAGGACACCACGAGGTGATGCCGTCAACTAGCGCGGAGAATAAGGCTGTTGAGGAGCGACCATCTGTATAATTGCTTAGTGCGAGTACCAATATGCCAGATAAAAATATAACTTTTCATCTCAAGAGGAAATCCGACATACAGATACAAACTCAAAACTACTACACAGTGGCTATATGGACCTCGGAAACAAATATAGAAATAAGCATAACATAAATCAGTCACAGGCAATTCATATCACAAAGGCGGAAATAGATATGAATATAACACATGAAAGTGTACATCAGAGTAGTGGACAAATAAGATCCACAATAACACAAAAGAATAGATACAAGTGCTAGCCAAAAGAATATGTATACATCAAGGAGTCTAATCTCAAATGTATACAACAAAAACTACTAAACTAGAGTAGTTAGCCAAAAGTCATATGATGGTTCCAGATAGGAAGTCATGAAGAAGCACATGTAAAATCTCAGTCTGACCCGAGTATTATTTAAGAAGAAAATAATAAACGGATCAGTCTAGCTATAATTATCAGATAAAATGAGATAGAATATGAGATATGATAATAAAACGTATGATAACAATAAAGTCATACTGTGATAAGTATACATTAGAAAATCAACAAAGGAAAATCATACAAATATCTCACGAATCTCATAGCATAAAAAGAATGTCATATTCTTTATTTAATTCACCAAGCCACAATAAATGACATACATATTAATGCCAACTGAAAAAGGTGGTGAAACATAAATCCCAGAAATCAACACACGAAATCCAGAAATCAAATAATCCGAAGCAACGATGTCGTACAGCGTAACGTCCGATGATCCAGAGACATAATAAATAGGAACAACGACGTCGTACAGCGTAACGTCCGATGAACTGAAGCAAAATAAAAAGGAACAACGATGTCGTACAGCGTAACATCTGATGAACCAACACATAGGAAAATGGAACAACGACGTCGTACAGCGTAACGTCCGATGAACCAAAAGGGGGAAGTCCGAGCACACGAACGAGAAGCTATCTCATGGAAGCTATCCATTTAATTTTCCGAACGCACGGATGGGAAGCTATCCATTTAATTTTCCGAACACACGGATGATAAGCTATCCATTTAATTTTCCAAACACACGGATGGCCCCAAGGCCTTTGACACACGGATAAAGAGACATCGCACATTGCTAGTCTAAACCATAAAATGATCATCATCGATCATAAAGAAGTGTCGATTACACTAAGCTAGTAAATATAAGAGTTTAGCTTCATGTCCCACAACCACTTGCTTAACTCAAATATTTATGAACAGATTGTAGATCTCCACTAGAAAATTGTCACAAGAGTTTCAATCGAACAAGTCCATCAATTAACCGACGAAGTAAACGCAAGCGTTTCATACCACTTGTTTTGCTAAGCCGTTTAATTATATTTTCTCATACGAATGAGGTAAAGGTTTTTATATACTAATAGATTGGAAAACAGTTTTATAAACGAGTTTGATATTGAAAATAGAGTTGAAATCGTTTTGATGAAGAAGTTTTGATATTTAATACTAGTATAGAAAACCTTTATATTTTGAAGTGACAAATCATAGAAGTGATTGTAGAAACAATCAATCATAAAAATTCACATTCGAAGACGTGAATAAAATCTAAAGAAATCGATATCAAATCCATCAAAATGGATATTTCCAATAACTCCCAAAGAAAATGTCATCAAGGTCGATAATAAAGGATAACAACAAAAGGGAAACAACACGAATCGATTAAAGTTGGAAATTCAACAAAATAGACAATATAGGCATAATTGGCAAATAGGAGCAGGTCGGTCAACCGGACCCTGAGGTCGGTTGACCGGACCAGAGACAGAAATTCTCGGGTAGCAGGTCGGTCGACCGGACTTCCTGGTCGGTCAGCCGGAGCCAAAATTCCTGCACTCCCAAAACAGAGGCAGGGAAGTGCTCAAGTAGCAGGTCGGTCGACCGGACCCTGCATTTGGTCGGTCGGAGCTTGATTTCCAGCACTTCTTGCCCTAGCGATGAATACTAATTCTTTCCAAACCAAAAGCAATAGCACATGAATAAGTGTTACGAATTCATACCTAACAATCAAAGATAAAAATAGTTTAAGATGTGAGATAAAAATCTCACCTTTGAACCCAAAAACAATGAATGAGAAGCTTGAAGACAAGGGAAGATCAACCACACTTCAATCTCAACACAAGAAGCTTGAATCTAAGCTTAAAAGAGAAACACTTCCCAAATTAGGTTAGGATACCAACTGTGACGCCCCACCTCTATGCTCATAATAACAAAGAGTATTAAAAGAAATACTGTCTATTATTACGAAGAATAAGGCTGGATAGGAGCGACCATCCGTAATTGGCCTTACACTAATATTGGTTATCTCGATAGGAGTGGTATATATTTTTTTTTTCTTTTTCATCTTATTTATTTACTCCCATCGACACACCCAATTATCAGTATAAAACAAACTACGATGGTTCATAATAGTTTAGGACATTAGATATAACGATAACACAGATAATATAAATGCGGAACACAGATAAAAACAAAAGTCTCATATATATATAACTGATGTCAGTTACAACATAGTTGACACAATACATATGATACAACTACAACTGTCGACTCTAGAAGTTATATATACAAGTACATTATCAACTAATATACATGAATACATATCGTTCTATATAATGACACGACTACTACAAAATGACACGGACAACTTCAGAAGATGTGAAAAGTCTTCATATCCTGAACAGCAACTCAAAGAAGAAAATCTACAACCTGAAATAACTCGGGTCTGACCCGAGTATTACATTCAAAAGAAAATAATACCCAGGTCAGTCTAATTCAAACCAGTTTATTAGTGCATATAGGCAGTAATAATTTAAATAGACGACAATCACAGAAATCTCGTATATCCGACTCCTCGATAAAAGAATCGGATAACGGCAGATATAACACTAAATAGTGTTAAACAACAATCAGCAATCCAAATCAATTTAAACAATTGAAATGTCAATTTAAAAACAACAATGCTGATTGGTTGCAGTACACGCTAACGTGTACTGCCTCGCCAATATAGTCTATGAAATACTCAGAAGATCAATGAATCCAAAAGCAAACGGATCCAACTCAAATCAAAATGAACCATTTCAAAATATTGAATTGAACCAACGATACAATTTAACAATCGAAATACCAATTAAAACATCAGATTCTGAATTGGCTGCAGTACACGCTCACGTGTACTGCCTCGCCAAATTCAGATGTACACATGAAGTAAAGACTAGACAGTCTAAACCAACTCGAATCAAAATGAACCAGACGGAACTGCAACGGCAAGCACAGCATCCACCCAGTGATCATCAATGGGACAAAGTGCACATGTATGCATAATGAAAATTCACAACCGAGCACAAGGTCAAACCTGATCTATTAGCGGGGTTCAACACAGGTATAATTTCAAATGAAACGGTCAAGACACACAAATCAAGCCTCGACCGAGACCAGACTGTCATTTCAAAGTAAAGAAGCAACTCATCCTAATTCAACTGCAACAGACTCCAATATGCACATATCAGTGGAAACAAATGCACAAAGGCTACCACTACAACTACCAATGCATGAATAAAATAATCTGGGTTAAGTCAGAAATTCAACCAGATCAGAGGCAACAAGTAAGTAATACACATCACGCAATACAGTGAGCTCGAGTACAATACACAGGGACACTCGAATCCAGACTGGCAACATGATGCACAAATCGAAACTCAACTAAGAAAGGTTCAGTAACACAACAGGCATGTTCACAGCAATACCACTAACTCCAAGGAATAGATCAAATGCACACCTTATTCTCAACTTCAACATGTGCTCGAGACAACCTGTTTATAGTAGCAAAGACAGGTTCAAAAGAATCAACAAGGGATGTACACTGGAGCAACCAAATACAACTGCAATTGACTTAAGCAAAGTGCAATGACACTGATCAGAATCAAGTGGAAATGAACACGTACTAGAAACCATGGCTACCAGTGTACAACTGCCATAACAAAGTAATGACATACAGATGCCACAAAGTAACAGTGTCCAGACTCAATCAAATGAAACAAAAAGGGATATACAAATGTGCGCAGCAGCTAGCAACGGCAAGATATGAGTGTAGTGAACCTCTATGCAATCACGAATGTAACTGTACACAAGAGTATCAGACTTCAAACATCATAGTGAAGAATGAATACAACACAACAACTCGACTGGTTTGATATGCCATGTGCAAGACCCAAGGACAGAACAGTTGAATATCACAAGCAAAGATAACAAAGACCATCAAGACAAATGCCCATGTCAACAGCACTCGCAGCCACAAAGAATACAAATCTAGAGACACTGAATCGAGATGCTACAGAGACCAGTAAACAACCAGACAACATCAAGTAATCTTCAAAAACCCAAAGTCAGATATATTCAAGTGATCGAAATCCAACAAAGTCAAAACCGATGTCACGAATAACAAGTTTTTCGATCCGATAAAGTCAGAATCAAACTCGACATCCAAACGAATCTCAATGGCCGAGATGAATTCAAGCAACGAATTCAATTAAGGGATACAACAAAAATCAAAAACATCGAATCAATTTTAATTCAAGGATTTCACGCAGCAGAATTTAAAACGACTGAAATCACTTTCAAAACAAGACCGAAGTCATAAAATATAGGTGACGAAAATAAAGGGTTCGAAGTTAAAAGATAAACAAGTCACGAAAATCGAACAACACAATCGAAGTCAAGATAGCCACGAAACAGTAAGAATTAGATGTGAGTTGAACTCACCATTTTCGACGAGGCAAGCACGAATTGAAGAGGGTATCGATCGACCGCTTTTCGATCGCGTAATCATGGCCGCGACTGGAAAAATCTCGAAGCCCCAAATCCATATCCTTAGCGAAACTCACAAGCCCTAATTTTTGAACGAGGCCGCCATTTTCGTTTCCTTCGAACGATAATATAGGGTTTTAAGATGAAAAACAATCCAACGGAAACCGGGTTCTAATGCCTTAGTAATATTCACGGCTACCATAAAGAAGGCCAAGGCAAAAATGTGAAGCCCAATATCTTCTCTAATTTCCAAATAATTTCTAAACGAATTTGCAACTGATTACAACACTAAACAGCAATTAGCAGCAAGATTTAATCGTCTAACGACGATATTAATCAGCACAAAAATCCGGGTTGTTACAGGAATTTTCTGAAATCAAAGAGAGAATAAGATGGAGAGGAAGGAGATGATGCTTACCAATGCTTCTCTTTGATTTTGGAGCGAGAATTCAAGTCTACAAGAAGAACTAGGGCTTGGAATTTCTAATTCTTCTTCCTTTCCTCCATTTTCAGTTTTAGCTTGAGTTTTAGAAGTGAAAATGAGTGAATGGAGGGAGAGGGGCTGAGTTAGGGTATTAAGTTAGCTAGAGTGCTGAACCAAAACCCAATAGAAAAAGTAGCAAAATTCGACTTACTCCAAACATACCGAAGTTTATACTCAAAAAGGTCGCAAACGGAATTTTGAACTCAATGGAAGTGGTCTCGAGTCTCAATTCGACTGTTTGCAAAAAGTAGCTTTTCAGACTAAAATCCGACTAACGATTAAATATTTAAATAAAATATTTGAATATAAAATCGATAAATATGTGGGTTGTTACATGTCCAGACTGTGCCGACGAAGGTTCATATGCCACTCAATAAATCAACCAACACAATATAAAACCATTTTATATTCACTAACAAATACGCGCTCATATCTATTAATACACTCAACTCATTTCTAGAGTATACAGACTCTATTTCAATGAATAATCCCACCAGAGCCATGGTTCTCGCTTAACCTTTCAGCTCTGACACCAACTGTAGTGACCCGCAAACCCGTACCCCTTCAATTGACATTTATCTCCATCAAATCAACTCAAGAAGAACGGAAATACGAACCATTTGGGTTAAAGAAGAAAGAGGTAGAAGAAGAAAATAGAAGACAACATCAGAATCTAACCATCGCAGCGGAATAAAATATAATAGAGAATAACTAGTCTTTACACAAAAACAAATCTGTTTATACATTACATCATCAGAGTACATATAACACACAACTGGACAGTAATCACAACCTGTCCTACAAAACTGAATACACAGTACACACAACACAGCGGAATATACATCAAGTACAAGTGATACGTCTCGCCATCCAGCTCGTCTCTTGAGCTCCACATCATCTTATCCTGTAATCTATAATACTCGGTCTGACCCCGAGCATTATAATAAAATAACACCCGAGTCAGTCTGGAAAACCAGCGTAAGAAAACACACTCAATTGGATTATTAAGTTTTCCAAACCCTTTGAAATCAAAAGCATCTCATAAGACCATGCCACAAATAAACATGTCGTGTTTTTACCTTACGATAGCCAAAACACTTTTTATCAAATTCGTTTGATATTATAATAGTGTCTATTGAAAGTAAAATAGAATCTAGCTGAAATGCTTGCATCTCACGTTTCAGCAATAGTTGGGCACAATCAAAACCGTACAGGCACGTAGGGAGAATGGATTTCCAACGAATGACTAGGCACTGGGGTACCACCTGTCAGAGTACCTGGTCTAGATCAGTGTACCGAGGACCACGCCCGATCCACTGCAACACAAGACCGGAACTACCTAAGGGTAATTCCGAGTAAGATCACCCCACGGTTGGCGCGACCAACCGCCACACAGCCGAAATAAAAAGGGACATCTAGATAAGGGTGACCTCACCCTAATGGGCGCTACCCACATAGCCTTGCTGCATAACCTATGATTTTCAGTCATTCCCGGTTGATGAGGCTTGAGGCTAAGCGTTACCTTTATAGAACATATCCCTTAGAATGCCCATCGCCCACCTGACGATGTTCCGAAAGCATTCGTCCATACAAGTCCGTCCCGGGTTCGAACGGAACCGAAGGCACTATTCCTACTACATCTATTTTGGAACCACCCTCAGGATTAGTAGCGACTAGCCCTTGCACTTCACTGCTCCATCTTCGATTCCAACTCGTTTCCCCACGAAACGTACAAACCAGATCGAAGTTGTTTTCGAGAAATTAATCCTGATCCTGGTCTCTTCGAAACGATCAGCGCATTGGCCAATATTGATAGTTGGTTATTTAACTATCAATTAACATTTACAAACATCCATCAAACAATAAATAATTTTCCAAATTATTTATTAACCTCAAAATATATTCGCAAGATATATTTCCATTTTCAATCCTTTGAAAACAGTTTCAAACCATCTTCCTCTCACGGAATAAATTTCCCAAATATTTTCTATTTCCACTGAAATCACCAAGTAAAAACACTTTAGATTTTTAAAATAATTTAAAACACTATATTACAAAATATACTTTAAACAAAACATTTAAATTAAAACTACTTTAATACTTTATTCAAAGATGTATACTTTAAGAATATTCAAAATAAAGCTACTTAATAAAATATAAAACTAGATTTTTTATCATTTAAAACATAATACCAAACCATATTTAAATAATTACTATCAAAATAAATTTGAAAAATCCTTACTTTAAAGTTTAAACATTTAAAAATAATAGATTTTCCAAAACATACTTTTAAAACAACCTTGAAACTTTAACTTATACTTAAGAATTTGCTTTGAAAACGTACTTGGCTATCCAGGGAAATATACTTCTCTTTCACATCTTTAAAAATAAATCACTATTTATTTTTAATCACATTTACCCATTCCTTTTATAAATTCCCACCATGAATTTATCCTTCCAAATATTCACTGATATATTACTTTCACTTTCATAAACCCAGTTTAAAATTTTCAAAATCTCAATTCCCTTTTAAAAATCCAGGGTTTAAAACACTTAAACCAATTTCCAAATTGATTTCCAATTTATTCATTTTGGAATAAATTCCCTTACTTTCTCCATTTATTTCAAATCCATTAACCTCAGATTTATTTCTTATTATGATTTAAAAATCCTTTTTAACTGAGAATACCAATTTCAGATTCCCAAATTCCTTTCTTATCCCTTTTAAATAAATTCAAACCTTGAATTCCAAATAAATTCTTTATTTCTTTAAATAATAATGCTTGAGTTTTAAAATTCATTATTTCACGGTTATTTCAAAATTCCCTTTCCATACTCGGCATTTATTTACTAGAATTTAAAAATCTCTTTTATTCTTTCCAATTCATTTCTGAATTTATTCAAATTCTCTATCATTCTCTACTTAAAAATCTTCTCTTATATTTCTTTTTCAAAAGTCCGATATATATATTTTTGGTAACCCAGTATACCCAAATATATTTAATCACCCCGTTGTATCCAACAATCCAATCATCAATATAATTCATCATGGGATATCAAATATTCATAACAGAGAATATTAACATTCTAAATAAATTTTGAGGAATCCAGTTGGATCCCTCCAACCTGTTTCCCTGCATCCACAGACGTTAGCACAATACCAATTCCACTTTGAGGTGGAATATCGCGGTACATGGGATTAATATAATATCATCCGCTATTATGCGGCGCATAGGGTTTCATCCGCTATATAATGTGGGAAATCAATCACTTTAATATATATATATATATACACACACTATATATACTATATATACTACTATATACTACTATCTATAATATAGCACATCAAATCAATTCAATCATTCAACCAATTATTTAAATTTTACCATTTACTTTTAAATAAACCCAGATGAGTGAGATTAACTCACCTTTGATTTTATTGTTGCAATCCGATCCACACCGTCCTGATTCTCCACGATTTAGACCTTGTATAAACAATTCACGATTTATTACTATTTGAATTAATCAAACAATTAATTACCATTTACTTATTTAATTTAACTTATAATTTGATTTAATTTTAAACAAATAAAAATTTCTTTAATAAATTATATTTATTCTTATTTTAGGAACTAAAAAATGTTTCAACCAGTTAACAAATTATTCCCTTAATACATTGATAAATTGTTAAATTTAAAATGCATATTTATTTTCTTTTGAAACTAGTGTATACTCACAAAATAATCTTTATCTGGTTTTATATAAATCAATCATTTTAAAATTTTCCATTTCAAAAAGCTTATCTCCATATATACATATACTGTTTCAAAGTAAAATATGTATATATATTATTATCTGTTTTATACCATATAGTTTTACATTTCCTTTCATCATCAAATAAAATTTATTAAATCTAAACTAAGGAAAGGGACCTCACCCTAGACCCCAGATCGACTTCGAACCTATAGACTGTGACTCGACCATGCCTTGCAACAGTCATCGCCACGAATGTTGCACTTCGAAAGTCATGTCCCCATCCTACTGCAGATGAATGATGCAAGAATCCAATCTCACACGGCAACTCCTCACGGCTCCGCCGAATCCCAATTCGCGACCTCTACTGAAAGCAACCCAGTCCACTCGAAAACATCGCGAAGACGAACTCACCTCACCTTCCACTACTCGCGGTCGCGACTATGTCGCGCTTCGATCCTTCGATCTCGATTATCGGAGATGCTTGGCCCCCCTTTCTTTTGAGTAAATTCGAACTAAAGTGGAATTGGGGTTTTTTTTTCTCAAGAACAAACAGATTCATTCGTATGCGATTTGAGATTTCGCGGTTTTGGGGATATGCTGTGGATTTGAGATTGAAGGGTGAGGGGGAGAAAAAAAATTAAATATCGGCATTCTATTATACGATTTGTTTCGACCATTATTCCCTTTTTTCTGTTTTCGATTTGAACCGATGAAGATGGAAGGGGATGGACGTGATATAAAGTTGACGGAGGCGTGTTGGAGAAGGGAAGCTATAGTGATTTCGTAAAAGTTCTGATGGGAAAGAATTTCAGCTGGAGTTGACTGTACAGATATATATTCAATTTAAATTCAAATTCAAATTTGTCTCGAATTACGCAACTCAAAATCTTGATCTCTTATCGACACGTGCCACTAGGCGTTTATAATGTTAAACCCCTATTTCGAACACAATGGAAAAGGTTTCGAGTTCTAATTTGATCATATGGAGAAGATAGGTTTTTGAACCCAGTTATTATATTGAATTCGATATAAATTCCAGCGCGTTTATATATTGTACGCTCACACGACAACTCCAAACACTACGAAAATTGAAATATGATAATAATACACTATTACGGATCCAATGAAACTGGTTTCGTCGAATTCCGAGACTTTTCCTCGAAAGGCTCTTTTTAAACGTCGATTTAAACAATATAATTTCAAAACTGAACAAAACACCTTTAAATTCAATTTTAGAACTTTTGTTATCTTCAATATCATCAATATAAATTTTACAAGTCATCAAATTATTTTAACGAGCTTAAAACTCCAGATTTCATATTTTACCCATCTTCAAATTATTTAATCCAATAATTAAATTATCCAATAAATATAGATATTTGAAATTTGAGTCAAAAATTTAACTTTTAAATATTTAAAATCAATTAAATATTCCAATTTCAAATATTTAAAGATTCCGGGTCGTCACGCCTTTGGTCGTCGATTCTGGCGAAATCGAGGCATTTTTGTCATGAACGAACCCATGAATGCACTCCCCTCGACCTCCTCTTCGCTCTGGTACCCTCCAATCGTCGATTGGTCGACGATTCACCGTCGATCGTGAAACCCTAGAAATGGACGGCTGAGAAAGATCACCAATTTCTGGCCAATCCAAGTCTCAATTGGAAAAACGAATTGCAACAGTAGATTGCACTCTTTGAGAGCTTTCTAACGATATATAATTTTCTATGATTTGAGGAGTTTGAATTTTTGAAATCGAAAGTAGAGTTAGGGAATGTCTGCCATTTGAGAAGGAGGAACAGATAAGAAGTTGATGTACATACATAATAAAATGAAAGGCTGCTAGGGTTAGAGATAATAAAATGGACTAGGATAAACATATATTCACATCATGCGACCAATTGGGCCCAAATGGTCGCACAGGCCCGGAAAGCTCATTTCCAACCCTGAACGAAACCATGACATTCCATATATCAAAAGTAAGGTTTTCGATATTTCTGAACTCAATGGAACAAGTCTCAAACCATAATTCCATTATATTCGTAAGTTAGCTTTCAAATTTAGATTATATTCATTTAAATTCTCTTAATTGATTTCTACGCGTTTCGAGCTCGCACGATCAAACGACAAGTCTGATCGCTACGAAACTTGAAATCCTACAATAATTCACTGTTACGGATCCGATGAAACTGGTTTCGTCGAAATCCGAGACATTGGCCAAAATGGCTAATTCTCACGTTAATTAATTAAATCATTATTAAACTGGTTTAATCACTTTAAATTCAATTTTAATAGTTAACAAATTTCATCATTTCTGATTACACCAAAATCTATAATCTTTTTGAAATAAATTTTCCATGTCAAATTCAATATTTAAATATTGCACTAATTTCAGCATTCAATTACAACTGTAATAAAATCCTAGTTAATTATATTTTAATTTCAATCAATTTCTTTTATTTCGATCTACACTCTTATTATTGAATCAATTATTACCTTATAAATAAAATTAACATTAGTTTACATTTTATTACATTCATTTTACAGTTATCATCTTAACCATATTAATGCAATATTTCAATTTCATTTATTTCATCGATTACCAATCTAATTCCTTATTTATAATTATAACCAAATTAACTTTACAATAATTTCAATTGATTGAAATTACATTAAAATAATTGTCAATAACATTCAAACAACATTGTTAAATCAAATTCTAATTATTTTCCTCATTAATAAATCATAAATTTAATTTCTCTCAACATTAAATTTTAAAATCTTATTTAATTTAATATTTTTAATTATCGAAAATTATAGGTCGTTACAATCGCAAACCCGTTCCACACGATCGATCCACTTCCTTCATCAGTCGATGTCTACATCACTCCATCTCCATTTCAATTTACTTTTTAATCATTTCCTTATGATACATACCACTCTCTCAACTCAACCACATGCTCAAACATTCATCTAACTTTAATCAACAAAAAATACCCATCTAACACACTTTAATCAATAAATTACACATGATCATAAAATCACTATAATTCACAACTTTGTTCTTTCATGAGCA
Source organism: Allium fistulosum (assembly GCA_030737815.1). Lineage (NCBI taxonomy): Eukaryota > Viridiplantae > Streptophyta > Magnoliopsida > Asparagales > Amaryllidaceae > Allium > Allium fistulosum. The sequence continues at coordinate 848,417,416 of CM060903.1, forward strand.
TTCTAACAAACAAGAAGAGAGCATTATTAATTCATAATGTGTATGGTGCAATCCAAAGGATGTAAATATCTTAACGCTGTATGTAATAACATTTCACATCAAATTAACATCATATAGCACCAACAATGTGACAACCCGGATTTTTATGTCTATTTATCGGGAGACTAATTGCTGTAATTATTGGGATATTAATTTTGATTAGTCGAATAAAGGAATTTCTGATAATTAAAAATGATAATTAACTAATTTCTGAATAAAATTTGTGAAATAAATGGATGCGAGTTTCCCCGAACTCAAATATATTCTGTATAGATCATTTAAACTTTAAATATTGTATATATGTGAATATATATGTATTTGAGCATATATGAGTAAATTTGAAATTTGAAATATATGTATATATATATATTTGATATGAATTTAAATTGTAAATAAATGGTTTGAGAATATATGTGATGATACATAAATAAATTGTAACAACGTATTTAAATATGAAAATAAATATATGTATACTCTTGTAAAAGAAAAAGATAAAACAAAACCAAATATATATGATAAAAACATATATATGAATTAGCTTATAAAAGAAAATAAAATATACAATTATTTATGAAGTTCACCTATATTACAAAGTGATAAAATGAACAAATGAAAAATAAATAAAAACAAAATATCTATACATGAGGAAAGCTTGCATTCAAATATGAAAGAAAAAGAAAGTATATATATTCAAGTGTAAATAAACAAATGAAGCTTGCGATGGAAGTCATGGAGAAAAAAAAAATATTCAACTTGTACAGCTGAAATGAAAGGAAGGAAAAATATAAACACATTTGTACAAGGCTAATAAATGCAGCCACCATTCTAACAAAAATCTCTGACCAGGCAAAAGAAAATCTTGTACTAGTAAACATCTATTTCCTGTAAACTCGTTTCTATATGTATGTATATTTTTCATATTCCAATTCGTTCACAAAACTTAACATACCAGAGAACTAAGTAGATGCTATTATCTCACAAACTTAAATAAGCAACTCAACTAAAGCAAGTAGGAGAATCAAGGGGAGTTAGGCTGACAGTTTCAACAAATAAAAGACAGGAAGTGTCCTCTGTTCAAATTATTTTCAGGTGAGTAAACAACCTATTTTAAGAATTTAAGTTGAACTAAATATATGTGCATCAGGATTTATATAATGTTTGTTTGAGTATTTCCTTCAGATTTAACTCTGTATATATATACACGAATTTATCTGGGCATTCCTTTGTCTCTCTGTATTTGGATTCAGGTTTTCAGCAAGAAATTCAATCTCCACCTATTTAATCATTATTAGACATTGAAGTTTAAACAAAAAAAAAAGTTAGTTTATACGTGATTTAAGATCTAAAAATATTTTCCAGTAGAACAATGTTCGGTAGCAACTAGAAAATTTATATTACAGGGAAAAACTCAACTTTATGATATATTCGAATGTCTTGAAACTTGAATTCAATTATATAGCTTGAATTGTTATCAGAAGATAGGATTTTTAAATCAAAGATGGTAATTTTTCATTGAGTATGCAAATAGGAATTCGTAGATGAACTGGAAGTGGGTTCTTGGCGAATTCAGGCGATCGAGGGACCTAGGGGTAGCAGGGTCGGACGAGAAGGTGGACGAGCCTACGGAGGGTCTTGGAAAAATGACCGAGAAGGCTCTCGTGAACTGTGGCGGCGGCGGAGATCGCTTTAATTTTGTAAACCTAGTTTTGAGCAGTGGTAAGAATTGGATCGAGGTGGCCTCGTGAGTGGTTCGAGCTGCTCATGGATGGGGGTGAAGATAGAGGGGAGGGTGACAGAGTCGTGGCCGGAGGCATTAGGCCTCTGATGGTCGATGTTGGGGTTGCGAAGCAATTGTTTGGGGCGATGTCAATGTCCAGTTCGTCCAAACAGTGTTTTTTTTATTTCGAGCTTTTCGCATCGACTTGGCCTTTGTTTTCGAATGTTTGGTAAAATCGTGGTTTGTAGGAGTCATCGAGGGTTGCCGGATAGTTGGCGAACCACCGTGCACGTGCACGGTGGCGTGAGCGTGTCAGTGAGGACATGGTTGGCTTCGTATCGAGTGAAACTCGAGTGGGAAGGGAAAGGTTACTTTGGGTTCCCGGGGTGTGAGCGCGTTGATGTGTTAACTGCAGATTTAATTTTAACTTAGCTAAAAAAAAAAGAAAGATCAGGGTGAAGAAGGAGAAGGAATGAGAGGAGAGGGGAGAATCTCAGTGGAACAAGGAAGGAAACGTTTGTTTCCCGAGTAAACAAGGAGTTTGTCTCGGGTCCAGTTGTTAATGAAGCTGCTTGAACACTTTAAGTAATTTGTTATATGAAGTTTAATATTAATCAAATAAACTATGTTGGTCAGGGTTAAGTTAAGATTTGATAAAAGATATATCAAAGAAAGGTTTGCAAATATAAAGAGATCAATTTATTTAAAGTATAAGTGATGTAAGAATGTAGATTAATTTATACTTGTAATTAAAATAGATGATTTAAATTTTAAATAAATTTGTAAGTAAAGATTAATAATTATAATCTGGTGGTTAATCAATCGGAACTTAAGATTTTAATCAATTACCTAAAGTTAATTAGTAAATAAATGGTAATTAACTTAAGTAATTAATTAATGGGTGACAAATTAACGGATAATTAATGATTTATTAAGTAATCAATTGGTAATTAAAGGGGTAATTAATATTATTAATTAAAAATTAAGATTTTAATCAATTAATTAATTAAGTGAGTAGTTAAGTAATAATCAATAAATTTAATAAGTTAATTAATCAGTAATTACTTAAGCAGAATAAAGTAGTTTATTCTTAAGTAGTTAATTAAGTTAAGTAAACCAAACTGTTTGATATAACTGATAATTCTAGTCTGATTGACTCGGATATCTGTATGGTGACATGTTGTGATATAATCTGGATATATATATGTGATGATTGTATATGATTTATGTGTAAAAATCTATTATGTGAATTCTAAGTATTAAATGAAATTGTTAAGTTTTAAATAGACAACTTGGCCTTTAAAACACGTTTGGATTTGATGAGACCGGGATCGAAACTGAGTGACTATGGTACTTTGTTGATTTGTATCCATCTAAATTTGAATTAGAAATGACATTGAAATCGAAGAGACCGGGGTCGGGTAATTGATAAATACCCGAAACCACTTCGATTAGTAATTAAATTCCTTATAAATTTGATATGCAGAATTTAACAGGCTGGAATGGGATTAAGTAACATGGAAACTTAAGAACTGATGTGTGTGATAAATGATTGACTATAATAATGTAAGAACTCGTAAAAGTTACGAGTTACCCTGGTATTCACACATGTTATAGTTGATATTTCAAATTATATGAGTTACTCACGCTGGTTTCCAGCCTGACCCGGGTGTTACTTTGATGTAATGCTCGGGTCAGACCGAGTATTACAGATTTTCAGGTAAGGACGTTCTGGAGCTCAAAAGGAGTACTGGATGGCAGGACGTATGGAGTGATTCCGCTGTGACTATTATTTTTGATCAGCTGAGACATATTTGATTTATATATGACCATCGTTGTGTATTGGAATATAACTCTGATGTAAATAAATGTAAATTGACAGATACAGTATTCTTTTGTAAACTGTTATTATTTGATATTATATTTTGTTCCGCTGCGAATGTGAGCATCTGTGTTATGTTTTCTGTTTCTTTTCTTCTATCTCTTCTTCTTTTCATAACTATCTGGAATTTTCGGGTTCGAAATTTCCGGGTCGTTACAGTTGGTATCAGAGCAAAGGTTAAGCGAGAACCTTGGCTCTGGTGGGTATACTCATATAGATAGGGTCAATAGTACCCTAGAATGAGTTGAGTGTGTATATATATATATATATATGAGAGCGTACTTGTTATTTTCATATATAAAGATTTCAAATGATTTTTATATAAGATTATATTTGATATATAAAGCAATATTCCTTTTAATAAATATTAAGGTAATTGGTGTTAAATCATTGGAATCAAATAGAATAATGAGAATTAAGAGTTAATAGTAATACAACCAAATTGTAATTAAATAAAGATAAGTTTGAAATGGATTCAAACTGAAATTAAAATCTTGAATTTGGGAAAAGAGTTAGAATAAGATGAAAATGAATTGGTATCCAGATATGATAATTTTGGTATCATCATAAATAGTTACTGTGTTTAATAAAGATATATTTGTCAATAAGTAAGCCAAATGAGGTAAACTTTTAAGATTAGTATAACTTCTGAATAGAAGTGGGTTTAAATTTGTGAAATGTTAAAACCTAAGGCTAGAAACATTTGAATTGTTTCAAATGTTAAGAGAAATTTGTTTTGAACTAAAAAAAAAAAACCAAAGGGTGGTTCAAAATTTAAGTATAACGTGGTGTGTAAAGGAAATGGTATGTATATATGAGGAATATTCATAATATCAAAAATAGGGTGAAATAAACTCTTAATGTTGAGATGTGATATCCAAGGTGATAAGTTTTTGAACTTATAAGATTTATTAATGTGAAGTTTAAAATTTGAAGTGGGAATTCAAATTTGAGTAAGTTTGGCGAGATTAAATTGAATTTAACTTAAGGGAAGTTAAATAAGTTTGGAATAAACAACCTGAATTTGAAATTTCTAGATGAAATTGAGATGTAACTTAAGAAAGTTAAATGGGTTGTTTTGGTAGGGAACTATATGTGATCTCAAATAGGTTTGAGATCTGGAATGGGTAGTGGATGATGAATGTTTTAAATAAATTGGATGATAGATTGGGGTAATATCTATCCCAATATTGGAACTAAATGGAATTAAACTTTAATTTGAAATTACTTAAGTAATTTTGATTTTAAAGATAAAAATTAAACTTGAGAAAATGGGATCACTTTGAACATTAAGACTTGAATGTTTAAAATGAACATGTAAACTGAAATGATTAAGGATTGGTTCCAAGATTGAATTTGGGTAATAAATTGAAATTCAAAGATTTAATTGTTTAAAAGGGGTTTTGAATTATTATTTGAACGTTGAAATAAGTTAAGTGAAGATAATTTAAAATGGAATTTTGAGAATTGAACTCAGAAATTAAATTGTTTAAAGATATTGATTTGAAGATAAATGTTAATTGGATTAAGGGAATAAATCAACATTTGAAAATTTAACTCGAATTTATATAATTCGAGATGGTTTGAAATTGAGATTTAAATTGAATTAGTTCAAACTGAATTTGATTTGAACTAATGGGAATTTTGATTTATGATGGATAAGTATAAAATTCAAATGAGAAATTTGAATTGGATTAATTTGTAATAAAATTGAAGTTATTCAAATTGGGATTGAGTCAATTTAAAAGTAAGTGGAAATTTAAATTGAATTTATGGAAATGGAGATGAGGTATTAAACAGTTTGGCTCTGGACTATTTTCAAAATAAATTGTTTAATATAAACCTATTTTTCCAAACTATTTACTACACAACTTTTCTTTTTAAACCTAAAACTATCTTAAACCTGTTTTACAATTACTTTGGAACTATTTAACTATTTTACAACTGTTTTATAAACTAATTACTATTTTTCAATTATTTTACAGTTACTTAACTATTTTACAGCTATATTACAAATAAATAATTATCTTTCAACTATTTATCTATTTTTAAAATTTTCAAGCTATTTTGTAAATATAAACTGGTCGGAGATCAAACTGTTATTGAGTAAATACCCAACTGAGATAAGAGTTGAAGTGATAATCCAAATGGGGATTAAGGCAAAAGTGAATAAGTGAATGAAAATCAAAGTGAGGATGAATAGAAAGGAAATTGATTTAACTGATAATCAATAAAGATAAATACGTAGGATGTACGTATATTATTCTATTCGCATAGTGGTTTGATCCAAATTCGAGCACAGAATTTCGAGATAGTATTATCGATCCGAGTTGGGATTTTTCGTTCGATTTTCGACGGCGAACCTGGATATGGATTTTTGATTGGTTTTGGATATTCTCTATCATAGGTGTGACTATGCAAGGAGAATGACGGTTTCTGATCAAGAAACCAGATCTGAGTCCGCACTAGGAAGTCGGGTGGACGATACTAGTTCGGAAGTGAAATTGTGTGATCGAGTGAGCGATCAGATTGGTATTGCGTACGAATGATATGGGGACATCGTACGGGTTTGAATGAAATTGGCATTGAAAATTTGTGGATAAAAACTAAAAAGATTTTTGAAATTGAAAGTATATTTTGAGAAATTGACAAGGAATAAAGGTGGAAATTGATTTTGAAGTTGTAGATAAAAGGATATAAGATGATTTTTGAAATGGAAAATATATTTGTGAATATATGAGGAACTAAAATAAAATAAATTTAAAATTTATATTTCTATGGTAGAAATTTACTTTATGGAAATAAAGTGAAAATTGAATATTTTTCTGAGTTAAAGTTTACTTTATAATAAAAGTAAGAAATTTGGCAAGTGACTTTATAAAGTAATCAAAATTTGAATTTGATTTGGACTAAACAAAGTTATTTATCTTCGTTATATATAATAAAATCTCCCAGTTGAATCTATTGCCAGAAGAAAATGATTTTTTGAAAGTATTTGAAGTATAAAAGTGAATTTATACAAGTATAAATTGATTCAAAGATTTTTCAAAACTTTTATATATATGTATTTATAAAAAGGATTTGTGAAAATGATTTTGAGGAAAGGTTTTTGGAACCTTTGAATTTTGGACAGGCTTTTGATTTTAGGAAAAATCAATATTGGAATTTGGAAAAGCCTAATATGAGAATTATCGATTTTGAGGATCGATTTTGTGTAAAGGCAATTATATGAGATTCATACTAGGTGTATGATTTGGAAAATACTATATGTATATAGTATAAAGTGTTTTGAGATTTGCTCTGGGGAAAAAGGCGCTCCCTTGTAATGAACTTCTCAGGAGTGCCACAGGGTGGCACTGCCTTGAGCCTCAAAGGGGGAGGTTCTAAAGTTGATCCTGTGAGGAGTCCGGACAAAACTAGTTCCTGAGGATTATTTGTAGCGAAAGTCGAGGGGCTGGTGCCTACAGGGGCATTTGGGTTATGCTGTGACGACAGTGTAACTCGATGTCACTGCGATCTACTGCAGACCATAGCGAAAGTCGTGTGTGCCGCTGAGAGCCAACAGTCTATGTTTGATTTTACATCGGTAGACTGCGACACTATGGTAACATAGCGAAAGTCTTGTGTGCCGCTGAGAGCCAACAGTCTGCGTTTGATTTTATATCGGTAGACTGAGACCTATGTAGGAGTGGAGAAGTTTCATTTTGACAGCGAAAATCGTGTGTGCCGCTGAGAGCCAACAGTTACATGGACTTTTGCTGTGATGGCAACGTAACCTTGGATGTAACTGCGATCTGTTGTGGGTTCTATGGTGTAATCAGTTACATGGACTTTTGCTGCGATGGCAACGTAACCCAGGATGTAACTGTGACCATAGATGGGTGTGATGATTTCCAGAGCATTTTCACCAAAGATATTTCCTCTATTTTCAAAAACTGTTTTCGATATTTTTGATAAAATTATTTTCCAAAATATTTTCACTAGGTGTTGGAAACGAGTTTGCCGAGTACTTATAGATTTTCAGTCCTACGCCTGATCAACGTATGACCGAATTTCTGTGAGAACAAGGATGGACTTGTCAAAACATCGAGTTATAAAAGTATTTTTGGTAAAAACTATTTTAGAAATATTACATAGATTTTTAAAGTAGTTTAAAAATGATCGAAGAATATTTATATGATTTTAAGCATTTTATTAATTCTGGTTTCGTTCCTTTTCGAGGACGAAAAGTTCTAAAGGGGGGAGGAATGTGACAACCCGGATTTTTATGTCTATTTATCGGGAGACTAATTGCTGTAATTATTGGGATATTAATTTTGATTAGTCGAATAAAGGAATTTCTGATAATTAAAAATGATAATTAACTAATTTCTGAATAAAATTTGTGAAATAAATGGATGCGAGTTTCCCCGAACTCAAATATATTCTGTATAGATCATTTAAACTTTAAATATTGTATATATGTGAATATATATGTATTTGAGCATATATGAGTAAATTTGAAATTTGAAATATATGTATATATATATATTTGATATGAATTTAAATTGTAAATAAATGGTTTGAGAATATATGTGATGATACATAAATAAATTGTAACAACGTATTTAAATATGAAAATAAATATATGTATACTCTTGTAAAAGAAAAAGATAAAACAAAACCAAATATATATGATAAAAACATATATATGAATTAGCTTATAAAAGAAAATAAAATATACAATTATTTATGAAGTTCACCTATATTACAAAGTGATAAAATGAACAAATGAAAAATAAATAAAAACAAAATATCTATACATGAGGAAAGCTTGCATTCAAATATGAAAGAAAAAGAAAGTATATATATTCAAGTGTAAATAAACAAATGAAGCTTGCGATGGAAGTCATGGAGAAAAAAAAAATATTCAACTTGTACAGCTGAAATGAAAGGAAGGAAAAATATAAACACATTTGTACAAGGCTAATAAATGCAGCCACCATTCTAACAAAAATCTCTGACCAGGCAAAAGAAAATCTTGTACTAGTAAACATCTATTTCCTGTAAACTCGTTTCTATATGTATGTATATTTTTCATATTCCAATTCGTTCACAAAACTTAACATACCAGAGAACTAAGTAGATGCTATTATCTCACAAACTTAAATAAGCAACTCAACTAAAGCAAGTAGGAGAATCAAGGGGAGTTAGGCTGACAGTTTCAACAAATAAAAGACAGGAAGTGTCCTCTGTTCAAATTATTTTCAGGTGAGTAAACAACCTATTTTAAGAATTTAAGTTGAACTAAATATATGTGCATCAGGATTTATATAATGTTTGTTTGAGTATTTCCTTCAGATTTAACTCTGTATATATATACACGAATTTATCTGGGCATTCCTTTGTCTCTCTGTATTTGGATTCAGGTTTTCAGCAAGAAATTCAATCTCCACCTATTTAATCATTATTAGACATTGAAGTTTAAACAAAAAAAAAAGTTAGTTTATACGTGATTTAAGATCTAAAAATATTTTCCAGTAGAACAATGTTCGGTAGCAACTAGAAAATTTATATTACAGGGAAAAACTCAACTTTATGATATATTCGAATGTCTTGAAACTTGAATTCAATTATATAGCTTGAATTGTTATCAGAAGATAGGATTTTTAAATCAAAGATGGTAATTTTTCATTGAGTATGCAAATAGGAATTCGTAGATGAACTGGAAGTGGGTTCTTGGCGAATTCAGGCGATCGAGGGACCTAGGGGTAGCAGGGTCGGACGAGAAGGTGGACGAGCCTACGGAGGGTCTTGGAAAAATGACCGAGAAGGCTCTCGTGAACTGTGGCGGCGGCGGAGATCGCTTTAATTTTGTAAACCTAGTTTTGAGCAGTGGTAAGAATTGGATCGAGGTGGCCTCGTGAGTGGTTCGAGCTGCTCATGGATGGGGGTGAAGATAGAGGGGAGGGTGACAGAGTCGTGGCCGGAGGCATTAGGCCTCTGATGGTCGATGTTGGGGTTGCGAAGCAATTGTTTGGGGCGATGTCAATGTCCAGTTCGTCCAAACAGTGTTTTTTTTATTTCGAGCTTTTCGCATCGACTTGGCCTTTGTTTTCGAATGTTTGGTAAAATCGTGGTTTGTAGGAGTCATCGAGGGTTGCCGGATAGTTGGCGAACCACCGTGCACGTGCACGGTGGCGTGAGCGTGTCAGTGAGGACATGGTTGGCTTCGTATCGAGTGAAACTCGAGTGGGAAGGGAAAGGTTACTTTGGGTTCCCGGGGTGTGAGCGCGTTGATGTGTTAACTGCAGATTTAATTTTAACTTAGCTAAAAAAAAAAAGAAAGATCAGGGTGAAGAAGGAGAAGGAATGAGAGGAGAGGGGAGAATCTCAGTGGAACAAGGAAGGAAACGTTTGTTTCCCGAGTAAACAAGGAGTTTGTCTCGGGTCCAGTTGTTAATGAAGCTGCTTGAACACTTTAAGTAATTTGTTATATGAAGTTTAATATTAATCAAATAAACTATGTTGGTCAGGGTTAAGTTAAGATTTGATAAAAGATATATCAAAGAAAGGTTTGCAAATATAAAGAGATCAATTTATTTAAAGTATAAGTGATGTAAGAATGTAGATTAATTTATACTTGTAATTAAAATAGATGATTTAAATTTTAAATAAATTTGTAAGTAAAGATTAATAATTATAATCTGGTGGTTAATCAATCGGAACTTAAGATTTTAATCAATTACCTAAAGTTAATTAGTAAATAAATGGTAATTAACTTAAGTAATTAATTAATGGGTGACAAATTAACGGATAATTAATGATTTATTAAGTAATCAATTGGTAATTAAAGGGGTAATTAATATTATTAATTAAAAATTAAGATTTTAATCAATTAATTAATTAAGTGAGTAGTTAAGTAATAATCAATAAATTTAATAAGTTAATTAATCAGTAATTACTTAAGCAGAATAAAGTAGTTTATTCTTAAGTAGTTAATTAAGTTAAGTAAACCAAACTGTTTGATATAACTGATAATTCTAGTCTGATTGACTCGGATATCTGTATGGTGACATGTTGTGATATAATCTGGATATATATATGTGATGATTGTATATGATTTATGTGTAAAAATCTATTATGTGAATTCTAAGTATTAAATGAAATTGTTAAGTTTTAAATAGACAACTTGGCCTTTAAAACACGTTTGGATTTGATGAGACCGGGATCGAAACTGAGTGACTATGGTACTTTGTTGATTTGTATCCATCTAAATTTGAATTAGAAATGACATTGAAATCGAAGAGACCGGGGTCGGGTAATTGATAAATACCCGAAACCACTTCGATTAGTAATTAAATTCCTTATAAATTTGATATGCAGAATTTAACAGGCTGGAATGGGATTAAGTAACATGGAAACTTAAGAACTGATGTGTGTGATAAATGATTGACTATAATAATGTAAGAACTCGTAAAAGTTACGAGTTACCCTGGTATTCACACATGTTATAGTTGATATTTCAAATTATATGAGTTACTCACGCTGGTTTCCAGCCTGACCCGGGTGTTACTTTGATGTAATGCTCGGGTCAGACCGAGTATTACAGATTTTCAGGTAAGGACGTTCTGGAGCTCAAAAGGAGTACTGGATGGCAGGACGTATGGAGTGATTCCGCTGTGACTATTATTTTTGATCAGCTGAGACATATTTGATTTATATATGACCATCGTTGTGTATTGGAATATAACTCTGATGTAAATAAATGTAAATTGACAGATACAGTATTCTTTTGTAAACTGTTATTATTTGATATTATATTTTGTTCCGCTGCGAATGTGAGCATCTGTGTTATGTTTTCTGTTTCTTTTCTTCTATCTCTTCTTCTTTTCATAACTATCTGGAATTTTCGGGTTCGAAATTTCCGGGTCGTTACAAACAACAAGGCATACATATGAATCAACAACTTAAATAAGTGGATTTATTTGTAATACTCGCCTAATTACCACTTAGATCCATTTTCTCTAGCATGCATTCACCGAATCTGAGCCTAGCAAGCTAAACCCAATCCAATCTTCCTTCTCTCCTTGCCTTGATCAAAGTATAAGTCTTAAATGAGATTTGAGATACTAAATCTCTCCTAAACTTGCTTGATTCCTGTGGAAAGAACTGATTTTGCCTTTCCTTTGTCAATTTGAGATGATGCAAGCTTTAGTGTATTTAGAGTTTTCTTCTTCTTTCTTTTAATTATACTATAACGGGAATAAAAACAGAAAATGGTATTTACATTTTCTTATCCTTTTTACTCACCCTTTTTTCTCTCATTTGGCACCTCCATAGTCGAGTCCAATTCTTCCATCCACAAATTGCATGTTCCATGTATCAAGTAGATCACATCAACTCATTTATTTATCAAATAAGGAAAATAAATTAAATAATAAATGCAAATTCCATTTTTCACTTTTCATTTACATACAAATATACATTTTCTGTACGCATAAATTTTTACATAAACAAGTTTCTTATCTTCTCATTTCATATATTCTAGGCAAATCCTAAAGTACAAGAAACATTTAAGTAGAATAACAGCTCAACAAAGATTTATGTCATTATCTTCTTTGAGAATCTGTACGATGAACATACTCCGTGTTGTAAAATTTTCAAATATTGTTTTGGGGCTTTGGGTTTTGATTTGGAAGAGAAGAAGTAAAGAGGGAAGAAGAAATCAATTAGTCCCATATGTTAGAAAATTATGCAATATATTTGTATAAATATAGCTTTCTCATGTGGATATTGGGGCCTTGGGGCTCCCACATGTTTGCTTTGTTGTGAGGAGAGAAGTCGTGCAACACCACACGCGCGCCGCCGTCGTCCATCTGACCGAACCGGGCCGGGACGGGACGGGTTTCGGATCCGAAAATATTTTTGGATCGAATGTAAACAGTAACGGGTTAGATTTCAGCCCGTTAAGGACCCAGAACCAAAATTTCTGAATTTAAATAAAGGGCGGGAAATTTATAACGTTTTCTGAACGTTGCAAAATGAATAGACACGACGTTTCAACTCAAACGTATGTGACTGTTAGCAACGGTTTTGAAAAATTGGGAAGGGACGCAACCCTTCACGAATGGATACCTCTTCACATCTATAAATAGCAACGCCCAGAAAGTGTTAAAATATTAACTCAGATTCTTCTTCTTCTTCCTACACAGATTTGCAACGCCAGGGAAGTGTTGCTAATCGCTGCACTTCCATTACTCTATATTTTGTAACATCTGCAAGGTGTTGCAAACGCTGAATCGTTGCATATTTGTTTCTTCTTCCTCTTCATTCTATTCTACACAGATTGCATCATCAGAAACCATTACTGAAGTGTTCTTGGTCGGATCAAAGGCGTACAAACTTTGAATCAGATTTCGCTGTTATAGGGCTTCATTGAATCCTGAAAGTCGATAGTTCGATAACCCATTTGTACCTGGTAGGTTGAACTATTGTCTGAAAGAATCTATTCCATATATCCTTGAAGTCGGAAGTACATCATTATCTTCTTCACAATCTCCATCAAATTTGTCTCGAACCGCAAAATCCCCAACAAAATTTCAGACAATACTTTTTAACCATGGAAGGTTCGAGCGCTCTACAAGTTATGAATCAGCATCTAACTCGATTAGAGCGTTTTGATGGCGAAAATTTCACTCGTTGGCAAGAGACGATGAAATTTTTCTTGGTCACCGTCAAGTTCTACATCTTGGAAGATAACTTGGAAGAAATCCCGGAGGAAACTGATAAGGATGATGCTGATCTAAAGGCTAGACGTGCAAAGCGCAAAGAGGACGATTTTCTATGCAGAGGCCATATTCTGAATGCTCTATCTACCCCAGTCTACAATGCTCATAGGACCTTGGAAACAGCGAAGGCACTCTGGACTGCACTAGAGAATAAGTACCGCATATCCGAGGCAAGTAATAAAAATTTTCTTGTTTCCAATTTAATGGATTTCAAAATGGTCACCAATAAGTCCATAATTGGACAAGTAAGTGAAATCTTACTGATAGTGAATCAACTTAAAGATGCTGGAATTCATCTCCCTGAATCTTTTGTTATTGGAGTTATAATTTCTAGACTTCCGCATAGTTGGAATGATTATAAGAAAAAGATGAAGCATGCGGAGACGGACTATAATTTAGATAGTTTACAGCGTCATCTTCGTATTGAAGAAGACTCTCGCAAACGCGATCTAGATGATAATCCGCAAACTGAGTCTCATTCTAAGGCAAATAATGTTGAAATTACTGATGAGTTAAAGGCAAAGAATGAGACACAGTTTAAGAAGAAAAATCATTCCAAAACCAACAACAAAAAGAAAGGTGCTTGTTATTTTTGTAACAAGCCCGGCCACTATGCCCGAGACTGCCGTCTGCAGAAGAAACAACAAAATGTGAATGTGGTCGAAGACTCGCTTGTGGCTGTAGTTCAAGAGGCAAACTCCGTTAGTGGCAATGATAATGATTGGTGGTTCGATACTTGAGCAACCATTCACATTTGCAAAGACCGTAATCTGTTCAAGAGTTACGAAGAAAATAAAGGAGAAGCCGATGAAGTTACTGGAGCAAATAAGGTTCCGAGCAAAGTTCTGGGAAAAGGCACTATAGAACTTCTTTTCACCTCTGGAAAAGTTCTTACATTAATAAATGTATTTTATGTACCTGATATGTGTAAGAATTTGGTCTCTGGATACCTTCTTAACAAAGGAGGATTCAAGATGGTGTATGAGTCTGATAAGCTAGTGTTGTCTAAGAATGGTAGATTCATTGGACAGGGATACTCTTGTAATGGCATGATTAAGTTGAATCTAATAAAGAAATCTTCTGTTTATATTATTTTAGAGCAAGACGGGTGTGTAGCGTGACACTACATAGCCGATTAGTAGCATATATATAATAATGGTGTTTCGATCAACAGGCCTGATCGATGGCACGTATCATAAGCACAGAAATCATACAAACCACTAATAAAGACTGAGAGCATATACACAAACAACATGACAAAATACCAAGATGGATGTCAGAGCTCCGAACGCATCAAGTGTCTACCAGCTAAGGCTATGGCTGCTGGCCCGCGGGAAAAGCCGAACTGCTCCCTTGTGATTCGGTCGGAGAAGAGCTTCTCTGAGGAAAATGAAGTCTAAAGGGAGCGGAAAAGCTTTGACCTGTAATGGAGGAGAATAGAGAAGTTATACGTCTACAAATACCCTCGAAGTGACTCCTAGGTTTATCAAACACAAGTGCATTACGTTCTTTCCATAAACCCCAACAGAAAAGGGCGATAAAGATGTCTAGGTGTAGGTTGGGGGGGTTATATTGCCAGTGATCGAAGATGACAGGTGGTACATGGATATAGCCCAGGATGTGGGCGCTGGAAGCTACCCAAACAGAGTAAGCAAAGTCGCATTCCCGAAACAAATGAGGAATATCTTCAATGTGGCTAGAACAAAAGACACAGTGCGTGTCAACCGGAATATGCAAGCGGAGAAGTCTGTCTTTGGTGTTGATTCGATCATGCGCCAGACACCATAGGAAGAAGGCGATACGCGGCGGAAGCGGGCATTTCCAAAGTCTAGGGAAGGCGAAGAAGCGACCAGGGTTGTTGAGGAGGGAGTAACAGGAGGCGACCGAGAAACCTTTGGCAGGAGCGGGGGCCCAGACTATGCGATCCGATAGGGTGGAGAGATGAACAGATTGAAGAAGGCTGGAAGCAGCGATGAGGTCAGAAAAGGTGTCAGAGCTGAAGAGGGATGGGGGACAAAGGAGGTCAGGACCGGAATTGACACAGTCCCAAACTGAGATAGATGGGGAATGCGAGTGGGAGAAAAGGTGGGGCAAGGATTTAGCGAGAGGAAGTTGGTTATGCCAAGTATCGTGCCAAAAGACGCAGTTGATGCCATTTTCGATGGCGACATGAAAAAGGGATCTGACACGGGGAAGGGTTTGGAGTACTCCAGCCCAGAACGGAGAAGGCCTGCAACGCGGAGGGAAGTGAAGGGCGAGATGGTGGTTAGAATGATAATGAAGCGAGAGAATCTAATCTTTCCAGAGAGCGTTACCCGGGATAAGAAGTCTCCAGAGCCATTTCGATAGGAGAGCGGAGTTAAAAGCGGCAAGGTTAGTGATACCAAGACCACCCTGATTTTGATGCAAACAGGCGGTTCTCCAATTAATGAGCCTCTTGACGCCACCACCGTTCCAAAGGAAGGTACTACGGATTGAGTCAATTTTGGTGATAACCCATGAGGGAAGTTTGTGGAAAGACATCCAGTAAGATGGGATGGCAAAAAGGATAGATTTGACGAGGACAAGGCGGCCGGCTGAAGAGAGGGAATGAGCCTTCCAGCTCAGTAGTCTTGATTCTATTCTAGAGATAAGGGGTGACCAGTCCGATCGATGGACATTGGTGGGACGCATGGGGAT
This sequence comes from Allium fistulosum, assembly GCA_030737815.1. Taxonomy (NCBI): domain Eukaryota; kingdom Viridiplantae; phylum Streptophyta; class Magnoliopsida; order Asparagales; family Amaryllidaceae; genus Allium; species Allium fistulosum. The sequence continues at coordinate 848,433,503 of CM060903.1, forward strand.
ACCTAGATAGGAAAAGGGGAAGGCCGAAAGGTTACAGTTAAGCATCGACGCAATGAGTGGGCCAAGATGAAGAGAGTTACCTAACACAATGACTGAGCTCTTGCTGAAATTGATGGAGAGCCCAGAAATGAGCTCGAATGTGTAGAGAGCCACTTTTAGGCCATGAATGTATTCAATATGGGGTGAGGCCAATAGGATTGTTTCATCAGCAAACTGCACATTAGAGACTGATAAAGAGGAATCAAGGAGTTTAATGCCGGAGAAGAGGTTGTTGGATATGGCTAGCTTGATCATCCTGTTGAAAACGTCTGCCACTAAGACGAAGATAAGGGGCGAGAGAGGATCTCCTTGCCTCAAGCCACGAGCCGATTTGATGTGGCCCCCTGACATACCGTTGATCGAAATAGAGGATAGACTCGAGCTAAGAATATGATTTATCCAATTGCACCATCTGGGAGGAAAACCTCTATGCCTCATAAGTTCGAGGATAAAATTCCAATTCACCGAATCAAATGCCTTAGAAAAATCAAGCTTCAAAAGGACACCCGGGGTCGACGTTTGGTGGCAAAAGAAGATGACCTCTTGAGTTGTGGCTACACAGTCCAAGATGTTCCTGCCGAGAATGAAGGCTGACTGCTCAATCCCAACCAGGGGGGCAACAGCTGTTTGGAGGCGGCTGGCAAGAACCTTAGTTATGATTTTAAAGGTTGTGTTGAGGAGACTAATGGGGCGGAAGGCGGAGAGGGAGTTGGCGTCAGGGGATTTAGGGAGGAGGATGATGCTCGCATAGTTCAATCTGGAAATGACAGCGGGATCGGATTGGAATTCGGCACATAAATCTAGAATATCAGATTTAACGGTGTCCCAGAAATGCTTGAAAAAAGGTGGGCCGAACCCGTCTGGACCGGGTGCTTTGTCATCGGACACATCTTTCAAAGCGGCCCAAATTTCCTCTTCCGAGAATGGGTGGTCAATGGGGATGGGGGATGGGGAAGGGTAAAGGAGGGACCAATCGATGTCGGGGAGAGCTGGGGATTTCTTGCCAAGGATGTTGCGGTAGTAGTTGGTAAAAAGGCGAAGGTGATCGGAGAGGTCAGTGTAGGAAGAGTTATTATGGGAAATCTCGGAAATTAAAGCGGTTCTGCGGCGGCCATTAGCTAGACGGTGGAAGAAAGAGGTGTTTTTATCCCCTTCCTTAATCCATTTAGCCTTGGAACGTTGTTTCCAGCCTATCTCCTCCTGCTTCACGAGCCTATCCAGTTCCGATTCCAGATCTCTCAGGCGGGTCAATTCAAGATCTGAAAAGAGGTTGAGCTTCCTCCAGAATATTGAGTTCTAAGATCTCGTCTTGGGTTGAAGAGATACGCGAACGAAGGGACCCCCAAACGAATATGGCCCAAGGCCGGATGATTTTCCTAAGAGAGCGGAGCTTGAAGACAATTCTGGCAGAAGCTGATTGGATTTGCGTGGGCTGTGACCAGGCATGTTTAATGAAACTTTCAAAGGACGGTTCCAGGAGCCAAAGACGCTCGAATCTAAAGGGGCGCTTAATGTTGGGCAAAGATCCAGTGTCCAAGATGAGTGGGCAATGATCCGAGATGGTCGAAGTGAGGCCAAAGACCGAGGAAAGGGGGTGGAGGTCTTCCCAAGTAGCATTGAAGAGAAATCTGTCGAGTTTTGCTAAGGTCGGATCTGCTCTACGATTAGACCAGGTGAAAAGGCGATTGCAAATGGGAGGGTCAATAAGCGAGCATGAATTAATGAAGGAGTTGAAGGAGTCAGAATCTTGCGAATAGTAGCCGGAGTTCCGCTCCTCAGCGGATCTGGTGGTGTTGAAATCGCCTCCAACTATCCAAGGACCATTAAGGTAGGAGGCAAAGGTGAACAGTTAGCCCAAAGTTCATTTCTCTCAAGAATGCTTTGTGGGCTATAGATGTTTGTGAAAAAGTAGATTGTACCAGATTGTATGTGGCGTAAAGTTACATGTAATGCGGATGGGTGAGCAGTGGTATGACAGTGGGACCATACGGCTTCGTTCCAAGTAGTAATAATACCTCCTCTGGAACCTTCAGCATTTATGTAGGCCCAACCCGTTAGAGCGGGCCCCCCAGGTGTCTAATGACAGATTGCGGCGGGTCTATCAATTTGGATTCTTGTAGGAAAAGAATGTATGCTTTATGAGGGGATAAAATAAGGCTGATTGCGTGCCTTTTAGACGGGTCCCCCAACCCCCTTACGTTCCATGAACTTAATTTCATTGGGAAAGAGACAAACGCTCCGATTCAAGTTCTTGCATGGCAGTGTAGTGTTCATCACGCAAACTCACACCCATGCAACGTGCTATTTTTTTATTGAGTTTTTTATTGGCTGAAGAAAAAACAACAGTTTTATAAAAACTACTAGGGAGGGAAGCAGCTCTGTTGAGTCTGGAGCTTCTACGAACAGTGGCTGGAGTGATCAGGGGAGACCTCTGTGATGGCAATGGCGGAACTGGAGAAGCTTCCTGGACAAGAGCTGGAGGGGCTGGGATCAGGGACTGAGGCTGGGGTTGCTGCTGGAGGGGTGTGAAAAGGTCCGGGTTAATAAGCGGGTCTACTCGCAGTACATCCGGCCAAGCCTCCCAGCACTGGGGATCTACCCCACTTGGATCTTGGGGTTGGACGGTCGGAGGAAGCGGAGGGAGAATAGCAGGGTCAAAAGCCAAAGCATCAAATCTGGCTTCGTCTGAGTCCTCGGAAAGAATGGGTTCATTATAGCAGTAGAAATCTTTCTCGTAGTCTACGCCCAGGTACATCGTTTCAGGTCTCCGAGTGGGGTGGGCGTGTTCCCATTTCTCCACCGAGATGAGGTGGTCCTCATTGTTCAAGTGTGCAACAAAAGAGCTCGGAGTGCTAACTCCGCTGAAGAATTGCATTTTGACGTACAGAAATCGATGGTCGAAGTTGGACCAGTCGTAGTCATCAAACTCGATGAAGCGACCTATGGGACTAAGGGCGTCACTGACTGCCACTACGCCATAGATGGCCTACTGCAACGAAATTACAAGGTGTTGCTAGCTATAATGTAACGATAGGTATGCTGATTTTTGTCTATTACAACACTCGCTTCAAGGTGTTAGCATAGGTATCAACAAGATGTTGCAGTAGCTATAGATGTATTCAAATTAAAAAATTAATAAAATTAGCAATCCGCGTGAATACGATCCAACGGTCTACATTTAATCTGGTTGTTAAAATGGATCACCACTGCAATTTGCCCCAAAATTTCGTTTTACCACCTGAACTAGTTTAGAGTAGATCCCCTTTTCTCGTATGTGATAATGGCTGCTCCTATCTTGTTCCTCTTTTGCTCTGAAATTAGGGATTTGGCCTCGTGTTCGCTCCTATGAGATTAGCTAGGGCTTCGGCCTTGTCTTCGCTCCTGTGAGATTAGCTAGGGCTTCGGCCTTGTCTTCGCTCCTGTGAGATTAGCTAGGGCTTCGGCCTTGTCTTCGCTCCTGTGAGATTAGCTAGGGCTTCGGCCTTGTGCGATTAGGGCTTCGTCTAATATCGAAGGACCCGATTGATTGTCGATCGATTACAATTGCTGTTCTTCTGATTTGCTTTGGCAATCGATCGTCTCCTTGCTTTGAATACAGCTCCTTCGATTTTGCTTGAGTTCAACTGTGTATTCGGGTATGTAATTTGTTGCTTTTACTTTACTGTATTGCTTGCTTGAACTCGATACTATCTGCCGATGATGTTAATGTGTTTATATAGGGTTCGAACCCCTAGATTTACGTTCGTATATATCTGTTGACATCGGTCATTTAATTGATTGTTCATCGTGACTTTGCCTTTGACATTTAACTAGACTTCGGCAACTTGATTTGAATTGGTTGAACTTGCTACTGTTCGTGGTTGACTTTGGCTATGTCTGTTCATCCTGTAGCTTGAACTTGTAATATATCTTCTGGTTGACATCCTGTAGCTTGAACTTGTAATATATTTCACTTGAGTTTTTGTAGTCAAGTTGTTTCACCATACTGTTTCCATTGGTGCCACACACACTTGTGTACCTTTCTCTTTGTGCTTCACTTGTTCACTGAAACTGTTGTATCACTTATGTTTTCCATTATCATGTATATATATATGCATTCATGTATGTATATATGTGTTTGTTGTTGCACTTGAACATGTATATATGCACTGGTCCTTTGAGCCTGTTTGCACTGCCTATATATATACATGCTGTTTCACACATGTATATATGTATGGTTGCTTTCATATGGTAGCTGGACTTGCTCGAGTTCATATTTCTTATATTATCTGACTTCGGACATTTTTGAAATTGATGCAGCTCATTCACTTGACACTTCTGTTGGTCTGTATTTTTGAATATGGTTGGAGTTTTGGTTTAATTGTGAGTTTGAGTTCTTTTGTTGAGCTCTATCCACTGTTGTTTTATGTTTGGCATACAAGTCTGGTATAGTTTGCTCTGACCAATTCATTGAGCATGCTGTTTATTTCTGTAGCATGCTTCTGTTTCATTTTTGTTCTTGTGCATTGTCAACTGCTTGGACCAAATTGTCACCCAAATAACTGAGGCAAATAATATTTTCAAAATTACATTTTATTTTATACTGCAAAAATATTTCCTTTTCAATTTTACTGCGTCAGTGTGTATTTTTGCAGATTGCTCAGATGTTGGATTCAATCTGAAATGGAGTTGAAGACAGGTTTCAAAGAAGGCTCGATCTTCCGAAATCGGTCGATCCCCGCCGGGACTGCGGTGCCCCGGACCCCCGCCGGCGCTGCGCCCGGACCCGCTTCTCGGCTCGCCTTCGGCTCGGCACTCGGCTCGCCTTCGGCTCGGCACTCAGCTCGTCATATATTTGTCAGTGTCGGTGTCTGTATAAATTGAAACTGCATATGTAATGAGTGAACTGAGTGATGTAGTGAGGAATATCTGTATATGTGAATATCAGTGTTATTTATCATTGAATTGTAAAATAGTGGAGTTGGGAATTTGTACTATTTTAAATGTTGAAATAAAATATTTATTTAAATAAATTACTGTTTGAATATCAAATTCTGTGCAATAGCATTTTATTAAATAAATATTTATTTCTATTAAAAAATCAAATACGCTCTACATTGTGGGCCCCACAAATTCAGAAAATTAATATCTATAGCAACATTTTTGAATGTTGCTACATGCACCTATGGATGTTGCTATAGACCCAAATAGGATTCTATTGCAACAATATTTCTTATGTTGCCTTAGATAGTCAAAATGTTGCCTTTGAGGTCTGCGGCAACGCGGCAAAATGCAACACCGAGAAAGTGTTGCCTTTGCCCTTTTTTAGCCTTCAGCAACATTTTTTGGCACATCCTGCATCACTTCTTTGGTGTTGCAGTATGCAATCTATGGCGTAGTGTGCAAGCGCATTGTATCTGAGGAATTCGGGGAATCCTCGTACCCGGGCCCATGTTGCAGGTTCAAGTGTGGGAGACTGGTGTTCACGATCTGACCATTGTTGCAAGAGGACAGAGCCCCCTGGCTTCAATAGGGTTTTCATTGTAAGGGCTTGTTCGCGGATTGAGTAGGAAGGGCAGCAGAAGATGAAGCTGTTATCAGACAGAATCCACATTGGCCAGTCTAGTTGATGGAAGGTTCTAGAGAGTGTGAGGTGAAGGGTTTCGATGGACCAGAATCCTTCTACGATTGTGGCGGTCAGGTAGAGAGAAGGGTCGACCATTGTAAAGGTTTGTGGGGAGGAAGGTTTTGATTGGGGAGAAAAAAATTTGGAATGAGATAAATGAGGGGATCTAGGCAATTGTTGTTGAGAAGAGTGTCGAGTGGCGCTTCGTTTCTTGGGGAGATGTGATGGGAGTAGGGTCCTCTCTGAACGCACAGAGCTTTTGTTTTTAGTGGGATTGGCAGAGTCTTTTTTCAGGGTTGAAGAGTCATTCTTGGTTTTCTTGGGACAGTGCGAGTGTGCATGCCCAAAGAAACCGCACAGATAGCAGATCTTTGAGTCCCTACAGTCTCTCGCCACGTGTCCAAGTCCTTCACACCTCATGCAGCGGATTTTCATTTTCAAAAATTCGAGAGTGGAGCGAACATTAATGAAAACAGGCAAAATACGTCGACGCCGCTGGGGTTGAGGGGGGTTAATCAAAACCGGTGGGGAAGACGATACAACTTGGGCATAGGATTTACTAGAATAACCAGGAGGGGATAGGGGGATCGAAGATGAGCCTCAGCAAGAAGGAGGCGAAGGGGAGGAGGGGTCACGACGGATACCGGGAGACGGACGTGAGCGTGTATTGGGTGGGAGCTGATGGGAGGAGGCTAGAGAGCTGAATATGGATCTATATTTGCTAGGAACGAAAGCGATGGGAGGTGGTAGAGGGGTTGTTTTGAGGATGGGCTGGGATGAGGACGCCATTGAAGAAGGATGATAAGCGGTATTTATAAATTAAAGAAAGTGGAAATTTGCCACAAGGGCTTCTTTAGCAAGTGGAATTAGTTTCTAGGACACATAACTGAAATAATTACTTTCAAGTACAAAACGTAAAATAATTAGTTTCTAGGGCCTAAAAACCTGTGAAATTATGTCCTTGAAAGTAATTGGACTGCTGACTTTGTCCTTTAAAATTAATTATTCTACTGACTTTGGCCTTGAAAGTAATTTCTTTGAATGTGTGTCCTAGAAACTAATTGGACTTCAAAGTTTGTCCTTCTGGTGAAATGCCCCAAAAGAAAACCATTATTGTATTTTAGCATTCGTAGCACTTTCGAAAATGTGATAATACATATAGTAGCATTTCGAAAATGTTATCTTATCTTCTGTTTATATTGTTGATTCTATTAATTTATGGCATGATAGATTAGGACATGTTAATTATAATTCCATTAGAAATATACATAAATTAGGATTAATTTCTGATTGTGATTTCGATACCATCTCTAAATGTGAAATATGTGTTCAAGCAAAAATACACCGAAAATCCTTTAAATCCGTAGAAAGGAAAACTGGTTTGCTTGATTTGGTATATAGTGATGTGGGTGACTTAAAAAGTCATATCACCTATGGTGGTAACCAATACTATATAACATTCATTGATGATTATACTAGATATGCATATATATATATCTAATGAAAACTAAAGATGAGGCTTTTGATAAATTCAAAATTTACAAAGCAGAGGTCGAAACACAATTAGGAGTTAAAATTAAAATATTACATTCAGATCGTGGTGGTGAATATTTCTCAAATGAATTCACCTTGTTTTGTAAACAACAAGGTATAGTTCACCAATGTACTGCCCCATATACACCACAACAAAATGGTGTTGCTGAAAGGAAGAATAGAACCTTAGTTGAAATGGTTAATGCCATGCTCATAAGTTCTAATTTACCTTATAACCTATGGGGTGATGCTATGTTATTTGCATGTTATATTTTAAATAGAGTACCACTTAAAAAGAATAATATTTCCCCTTATGAATTATGGTTTAATAGAAAACCTAACCTAACTAAACTTAAAGTTTGGGGTTGCTTAGCATATGTTAGAAAACCAAACCCTAAACGACCAAAGTTAGGAAATAGAGCATTTAAATGTGTTTTCATAGGATATTCACTTAATAGTATAACTAATAGATTCCTTATTCTTGACACCCTGAAGTTATAGAATCTGTAGATGTAGAATTTTTTGAAAATCAAACTGTTGAGATCCCATTGAGATCATCTAGTCCAGAACCTAGTATGGCTAATGATATCAATGACGATGATTATGCTCCTGCTCAAAACAGCAAGAAAGTATCAGTACCAGATAATAGTACTGAACAACGGAGAAGTAAAAGAGCGAGAATAGAGAAGGACTATTGTCCTGACTTCATTACATATCTTGTAGAAGGCAGTAAGGACGAAGTCCTTAATGTAACTAAATATGTAATGAACGTCGATGATGATCCCAAAACTTATTCTGAGGCTATGAGTTCCAGAGATTCCAATTTCTAGAAAGAAGCTATCAATGATAAAATGAATTCCATACTGTTAAACCAAACTTGGGTTTTAACTGATTTACCTCCTGGTGCTAAACCTATAGGATGTAAATGGATATTCAAGAAAAAGTTGAATACAAATGGATCCATTGATAAGTTTAAAGCCAGATTAGTTGCTAAGGGATATAAGCGAAGATATGGAGTAGATTCACTACTACAAAACAGGCCATTTGCATCGGTTGTTTACCCCCCCTTTTGCATCAGTTCAACAACCGATGCATATGCAACCGATGCAACAGGCTTAACAATTTTGCATCAGTTCTGAAACCGATGCAAAAGGTCCTTTTTGCATCGGTTGTTACTAACAACTGATGCAAAATATCATGGTTGGTTGCTTGAACACGGCCCCCATGTTGCATCGGTTGTAATGAAAACCGATGCAACAAAGTAACTTGTTGCATCGGATTCTTATAACAACTGATGCAAACTAATCCCTCTATTGCATCAGTTTTTTATAAAAACTGATGCAAACTAATCTGTCTATTGCATCAGCTATTTATACCTGATGCAAAAAAGCCATTATCAAAAACCATTATTACAGTACTCAAATATACTGTATATATATTATTGATTATAACAAACAATTATTGCATGCAATATTACAATCATTCAAAATAAAATTTGATGGAAAATACATAATCAGATTTAACAATTCGACAAAAGAATGAAAAACATAAATAAATTCCACAGTACATAATCAGACTGTCAGTAGTAAAAAATAAATGTAGCGTGTTATATGTAGACACACAAAAATACATATATAAAGAGAAGAGAATGTATTGTTGACAGTGGATAAATTAAGCAAAAGATGGTCTTCAAATGCACAAACCTTCATCCTATTTTGTACTTGAGCTACCTGAAGTTGAGCTGTGCAATCTGCATATGCATATGATCCTGCAGAATACAAACCTGTGGTTAGCCAGGGTCATTCTCTTACAAACAAATAATCTATCAAGTTATCTTATATGATATAATAGAAATTATGTAATAGTTATTATTTTATTTCACGATTTTGGTTACTACTACAAGTATACAGTCTATATTCTTTCTTAATCGAACAGCTAATGGATAATATTATCTAATTAAGAGCATAAATAAAAAGAAAGCAATTGAGCTTGAGCACATGAATCACATGAGTAGCTTAGAATTAGATAGATACAGTAAGTTACGTGGGTAGCTTACCAATTATTTTTTGCACTCGTGTTAAAGTCATTATTGATATACCGTGTTAAAGTCATTATTGATATACAGTAAGTTATGATAGATATAGTAAGTTACGTGGGTAGCTTACCTTCGAGTGGGAGAGGAGCATGGTTCAAGAGGCAGGATTGTAAATAATAGTTATTCATTTAAAAAAAACTAAGTACAGGTCTTGTACAATAGTTATTCACTTCAGAAGATTATTTTAACTTGCTAAGGTTAGGTTAAAAAATTCTCTACGAAACGTCCCAAAATTTGGAGTGTCCTGGATAATTTATCGTGCATCTCTTGTTTTCTATTTGCGTTTGCATATTCCATATTTAAAAAAAAGAGCACAACCATTTCAAAACAAAAAAAATTATTCATTATTAACTATAAAGTTGCTTTGATTTGCAATTCTCATTTTACATTACATTTGTTTTCTCTTATTACATTTTCTTTCTGTGCATTTTCTCCTATATCTTCTTCTATTACCATTGTCAACTCTCTACATTTGCCTATTTCTCACAACCTCTGCAGACCATACTTCATCTCTGAGCATACATCACCGCTTAACCAAAACATACATTCACCAGCACACTCTTTTTTAAACCGTTCATTGTTCGTAGCACTGTCCTGCCCCACCAATACATCACACCACACTCCTACCTTACAAAATCAACTCATCTTCACAATCCATTACTGCTGCAGCTTAAACACTTCTCCATTCAAACTTGCTTGGCAACAATTTTTCCCCACCAAAACATCACAACTTAACCAATATTCAACAGAACCTCCTTCACTTCTTCCATTCATCATACAAAACTCCACATACTCACCGCATATTGCCAAACCCACCTATCATTCATATCACTTTCAGCAACTGACCTGCCACAAACTACTCCTCCTACCTAGTCTACCACTCCACTGCCTTCAAGTGCCCACTGCCCACTGCTTTCACTTCTAACTTCAACTATCACTTCAGCTACCACATTCATATAAACCACTTCAGTGCTTTACCACCCACACCCCTACACTAGTGGCTCTCTGCCACCTTCTCACCTGAACTGACATACTTCAAAATATCCTACAACTGTTGTACACCGTCCACTGCTTCAACCATTACAACTTCCTCTCCTCTGCCAGATAACGTCTCACCAAATCAACATACCTTGCAGTTACTTCCCTGTCACTGGTTCTTCACAGTTGCCACAGAAAACATCTACTTCACTGTTCCTGCCCCTATCTACATTACCTTCACCTGCATACTTCCCTCCAAAACTCCAAAGTTCACACTTCAAAACCTAATTAAACTGCTGCATAACTTCTAACTTCTGCTGCAGTACCAAACAACCTGCCATATAATCCACTTCACCACAAAACTGGCGTGAGTCATCAACATCCTTCACAAATTACCCACTACTAACTGTTCCCACTACACAGTTCCACCATTATCCAGTCACAAGCTCTTCAAACCATCATTTCCCACCACCACCACTTCATTTACAAGCAACTGCTATCAGATCACTCAACATAAACCATCCATTATCTACAATTGCTACCGCTACCCAGTTGCAACGCCTCTGCCCTCCTCTTTGAACACTAGGAATGATTCGTACTATTCTTTTTCTGAAATATGAAACTAAAATAAAATAAAAAAATTTCTTATTTTTTCCTAAGATGAAAGTGCATACACTTCAGGTCGCCATTCTGTTTTTTCAGCACAAAGGATGCCTTCATTATTTTTAGAAAATGTCAGTCGAATTTCCTAGTGCAAAGACTTCTAAGATGTCTTTATGTGCTTTGTTAGCTTGCAAAAACAAGTTAAACGCTAAAGACAGGATCAGCAAGTGGAACAATTCTATGGATCAAACTTGTAATCTCTACAATCAACAAGCCGAAGACAGAGGTCATCTATTCTGTAATTGTCAATATTCCATGCATCATTGGGACAAAATTAAAGGTAAATTTGGTTTACAGAGCATGACAAGTAATGAACTCAATCAAATATTAGAGTGATTAGCCCAAAACAAGCATGCAAATCCGGTCTATGGTCATCTAATTAGTGTGGCAATTGCTATGCTAATTTGGAACATTTAGTGTGAAGGTAATTCCAGACTTTTCAATAATATTCAAATGCCAGCCGATATTAGACTTCTTTCAATCATTCAGCTATTATAATTTATACTGACATATCAATCACTGAAACGAGAATACGACACCGTCACTGAAACTAAACATTTCTAGACTTCTAACGAGAACGCTTCCAACACTATTTATCATATTTATCATATTCACCCAGACGATACGCTGATAGATATATTGTGATGTTTTTCAGGTGCAAACAATGATATAAACAAGGTCAATTTAAATCATGTAATGCTGAAAGTATGAAAGAGAAAGAATAAACTCACCATATAGTAGCATATAAGAAGACTACATCCAGTTATGCATGATATAACTAGCTAAGTTATCACGAACCTCGTCTATCTCTTGCTGGCTATAAGAAACATCTTGTACAAAGTACTGCAATTACAAAATTGTTTCGAAACATTAATCGAATAACTACTTAACAAAAATTATGAAGGAAAAAAATTAAAGTGGTACCTCAAGTATTTCGGTGCTTTGATCGTGGTTTTTTACTATATCATACATATACCTCATCACATAATATACACAATCCGTCGTTCTAGATTGTTGAGGACACTGCAACAATATTACACAATAATTTAATAGATAGGTTAATTTGAATTTATATCCAACATAGAAGTTTATTTTTATTTTGTACAAAATAAATCACCTTAACAGTCTTCCATTTCAAGTAAGTCCCTCGACATTTTCCACCATATGCCTTATAAGTTTTAAAGGCCCTACACATAAAATAAAAATTTAAATACAACGTACATATTCACTTGCATCAAGCAAAAAAGATATCAGAAGGCAAATAAATAAAACGTACATATTCACTTGTGGTCTAATTTCTAGTTTAGATTTGCGTTCGACTTGGGGATCCAAAACATAAACCTCATTCTTTTCTATATGAAAAACAAGCAGTAGACAATGTTTCCTACATCATAAGATTTATATGAAGTTAATATCAACATTAGATTTGTAAACTAGTTTCTAAAAGTTTATTGCTCATACCCTTCGTAGTGTTGGGCTAAGAGTAAGCTCTTCGATTGTGACGCACGCCATGTGTTCGAAATATATATATTTGTCGCGTCTGGATATTTCTGCACTTGAGACAACTTATATGGACACATAAATCTGATGGTCTCCACTCCGAGGTCATTGCACATATGATTTAACCACCTTAAAATAAGTACAACATACAAATATTGTTATTCTACCATTTCATGTATAATACATAACATAAAATAGACCATACACCTTTTTGATTCGGACTCAACCTTATTATTGGACTGTTTGCATTTCAATTTATTGAGCAAGTAACTCTGGTTTTGAAATTAATGGACTTTGATATTGAACTAGATTCTATTTATGAATTTGCATTTTTCTTCACGTTTATTTTTCAAAATTGTTGATGGCACGTTGAGAAATGGAAAATAAGCAATTTTTATAACTAATTTCACGTTTTATACAAGTCTTCCATTTTCGACTGAACTCTTCACATTATATTAGTTAAAAGCATTCCAATCTCGTATGTTCTACATTGGGAATGATGTGCCTTGCGATTCACTATAGTTGCATAAATTCAACATTTTAGCGTAACAGGTTGCTAAATTAAAATAAAGGTTTTAACACGGTAACTTTGGAATGGTACATGGATGCAGCTGTTTATTTGGGTACATTAACCATGTGTTTCTTCTATGCAGTAAACAGTAAATAGCACATGAAGTTGATGGATTAAAACCGTAGTCTAGCAGGTGACTACTATGCAATCTTACTGTTTGCTATCGTACTCAGACCTACTTCATTGAACAGACTTGGATTAATGCATTTTTGCCATCTTGTTCATTCACAAAACGGATCATATAGAATCTATTATCTCCTGAGTGCACTTCAAAATCTTCTTTAGATCTGAAGTTTTTGTACAAAAAGGCTTTAAAATGGATGTAATAGGGTCCATGCCCTAATACATATGTCATAATAGTATTATTCCATTCCTTACTAATTTTTTCAAATGTTTCCTTTTTAATCGCAGCATAATCAGCTTCGACCACTGTACACTGTCAAACAGTCATCAGTGCAACTTCAACTTTCACCACATCTACCCTTTTTTTTCATATCCGCATACAACTGCCATATACATCACCAGAAATACATACCTCCACCAACCATCCCTCTGCTGCACCCCTACAACAAACAAACATCATTATCCATCCATAAACCACAAGATAACATTGCATACTGCCCATACTCTTCCACTATCTTTCAAACACTGCATATAATCACTGCAAAACTGCCACTGTGCCTCACATACAAATCTTCGTATACAAACAACTGTTGCAACTGAGCCACAAACTACTGCCTACAAAATCTCCTTCACACTTGCTGTCAACTATACCCCCTCATAGCCACAAACTACATCAAAATCAACAATTTCTTGCAACTGACCACCACTATTTCCTCCTCTTAACATTCACATACCATAAAACATCTCATCTATTACTGCATACAACAACCTTTCAAAAACACATTACTCCTCCTTCACCAACTCCTCCTCAAACCTGAAGCCTCAAGTCATCATTCCTACATACATCATCACTACACTTCAATATACATACCTCACTCAAACTCACCTCAGTAAACTTCACATCTACTAGTCACATACAAGTTCACCACTACCATCATTGCTGCTCCATACAACTAATAACCATCACCAACCATAACATCATGCACTGTGCATACAAAACATCTCCCATATACTGCCATCCTCCTTCACCATCCCTTCCAACATCTGCTTCCACCACAAATCATTTCTGCCCATACTTCATATCAGTTTCCAGCCACACTGCATATCAGTTTCCAGCCACTTACTTCATCTCTACCCTTTACCTGTTCAACCCCTTCAGACATAAGAATATATCACCCTTCCTCTGAACCAACTGTCTTGCTCCCCCTAACAAATGTTTTTATGCTCATCATGCTTTAGTACAGTTGTAAAAGGGTTTTTTTAATTACTATTATTATTTTACAGAAACAAATTCTCTTCTCCTAGATAAATGATTTTCTCTCTTATGCAGGTATGGAAAAGTTTACTTGAAAGCTGCAAAAAGCACCACAGAGAAAGGTTCTGGCTATGCTAAAAAAGAAATCGAACGTTTGGAACGCATGCTACAAAAGGTAAGCCTTTTTATATTTTATTTTCCATAGAACTATACTAAGCTAGTTATTCAGAATTTAATGTTCCTTTCTATTTTTTTTCCTTCTTCAGACAATCAGCCCTGCAAAAGCATATGAGTTCACCATCAAGAAAAATATTCTATCAACTTTTGATGCTTAGAGTTTTTATTTGCCTGGCTTTGAGAGTTTTGAGTTTTAAGTCAATTTCATGTTACCAATTACAAAAGCAAATGTTCCTTGTATAACATTAGCATGACATATACGCAAGTTAGATGTTATATTATTATGCCTCTGATTTTATCTTTTTTTTAATTATAATTATTTATTTTGGTGTATGACTTTAGTGGTACCGTGGACATAAATGGTACATACTATGCATATCCATTTTTTTACCTTTGAAGATCTAGATATTTTACCTTTGAAGAATCATTATAAGTGTTGTGTTTAAAGCATTAAGAAGACATAGCCTACTTAAACAAGTGACAGATAATAAAAAAAGGAAATTAAAATGCCAGAATTTCTAAAGGTCAATACTATTACTCAAACTTATTAGCTAGAATCGAGAAAACTCGAAAATAATGATAGGAAGTAGTAGGAATTTTTAAGATAGAAAATTTTATACCTGAAATCAATCCAGCAAACTCGAAATTGGTCGCTTAACGGTGAAATCAATCCAGCAAATTCAAAACTCGAAATCAATCCAGCAAACTCGAAACTCGAAATCAATCAGCAAACTCGAAACTCGACACTCGAAATCAACCGATCGCTTAACGATGATTTTAGGGTTTTTTTTTCTTTGAAGCACGCGAATGATTTGGGGAAAAGAATGGGAGCGGCGGAAAAAGAATTGAAAACGCTGGATGTAAACGAATAACCTAATTTTGAAATTGCATCACGTACGCAAGGGAACCGATGCGAAAATTAGTATGTTGGACGTAGTTGCGTCGGTTGACTTTAAAACCGATGCGACTAAAACTATTTGCATCGACGTATTTGCATCAGTTGTTGTTGACAACTGATGTAAATTTGACTTTTTTATTACCTATTGCTTTCCACGTACCAATTGCATCGGTTATTAAGACAGAACTGATGCAAATAGTTCTATTTACATCAGTTTTTACTTAAACCGATGCAAATGAGGCGATGCAAATGACCTGTTTTGTAGTAGTGATTACTTTGATACATATGCTCCAGTTGCTCGCATATCTTCAATACGCTGTTTAATTGCACTTGCATCAATTCATAAATTAGTCATACATCAAATGGATGTAAAGACTGCTTTTCTAAATGGAGATTTAGAAGAAGAGATATATATGGAACAACCTCAAAACCCCAGGCCAAGAAAAAAATGTTTGCAAATTAGTGAAATCTCTCTATGGCCTGAAGCAAGCTCCCATGCAATGGCATGATAAATTTGATAGAGTTGCACTGTCATATGGATTCATTGTTAATGATGCCGATAAATGTATTTATAGCAAATCGGATAACAACGGTAGTGTTATAATATGTTTATACGTTGATGACATGCTAATATTTGGTTCCAATATATCATGTGTGAATGAAATTAAAAAGTTTCTGTCTTCTAAATTCGATATGAAAGATCTAGGAGAAGCTGATGTAATTTTGGAAATTAAAATTGTTAGGAAAGAGGGAGAGTTATTACTAACTCAATCTCATTACATAGAGAAATTCCTAAAAAAGTATGGTCATTACGATGACAAACCAGCACCAACTCCTTTAGATCCTAGTATTAAATTAGAAAAGAACACTGGATATACTATCTCTCAACTAGAGTATTCCAGTGTTATTGGGAGTCTTATGTATGCTATGCATTGCACTAGACCAGACATCGCACATGCTATAAGTGTATTATGTCGATTTACGAGTAATCCAGGTTTCGAACATTGGAAAGCTATTTCTAGAGTTTTAGCTTATTTGAAAGGAACCATTGAATATGGTTTATCTTATAAAGGATATCCTGTTGTAATAGAAGGATATAGTGATGCAACCTGGAACAATGTAGAATCTAAATCCAAGTCTATGACTGGATGGATCTTTACATTAGGAGGCGCTGCTGTGTCTTGGGCTTCTAAGAAGCAGACCTGTATTTCTGACTCAACAATGTTGTCAGAATTGATTGCGTTAGAAGATGCATGTAAAGAAGCGGAATGGCTTAGGAATTTATTAATGGAAATCCCTTTATGGAAGAAGCCATCTCCAATAGTCTTGATTAACTGTGACAATCAAGCAATGATATACAATGTGTCTAATAAGACATATAATGGAAAGTCTAGACATGTGAGTCTAAGACATCAAATGGTGAGACAGTTACTCAAAAGAGGAGTTATAACTGTTGACTACATAGAAACGAAGAAAAACTTGGCCGGTCCACTTACAAAGAGTCTTCCAAAGGCAATGGTTTCTATAAAGTCACAAGAAATGAGACTAAGGTCTGTGAATGAAGGTTGACCATCCTTAACAGAAACCCAACTTATGTCTTGAAAAGGATAGACAAAGTTGAATGGGTACCAACAAGTTAAGAGAATGATTATGGAACACTAAATCGATAATCCCATAATATTTAGTGTTGGATTCTGCAAGAACAAAGGATGGATATATATCCTTAATAAGTCTAGAAACCTTAAAAGGTGAATCGCAGAAACACCTTAAGAGACTTACCTATATGAGTATGGAAATCAGTTCGTTTCCTAGGAAAGTAAGACCGCTTTCTATGTAGACTCATGAACCAGGATTTAAGTGATTGTTCCGGTTTTATCATTAAGGATACTTGGTTCAAGATTCGTTCACCATAGAATCTCGAAAAGGCTTTGAATGATTTACACTAAGTAAAGGTTCAAATCCAAAAGATACCTTTTATTTATGTGTTGGTTTTCACGATGATGCAAAACTTGATCTTAGAACTACATAGGCTTGATCCCACTTGGGTATGTACGAAGTCACTCTAGTGATGCAGCCATCCTATTTATTTATTTATTTTATTTGAAAATTGGGGGAGATTGTTGTAAAATTTTCAAATATTGTTTTGGGGCTTTGGGTTTTGATTTGGAAGAGAAGAAGTGATGAAGCAGCAAACCTGGATTTGAAGACGAAAACATTCTCCGACCTAAAGTCCATTTCCCGCGACTTACGACCTACCAGAAGCTCCGACCTATCTCCAGCCTCCATCGCGACCTACGACCTAACAACCACCAATTCCCCGACCTACGACCTAACATCCACCAAGTCCCCGACCTACGACCTTCTCCTCGTAGCCGCAAATCAACTTCCTTTTCCCCGACCTAACCCTATGCCGCAGAATTTCCTCCGAGCTTCCCCTAAATCGCCTGCCGCCTTCCTTGAATCGCTTCCGAGTTATCTAAGTCGCGAACGAATATAACCTAAGTCGTGAAACCCTATTCTATGACGCGGTAGAACTTCCCTTAACTCGCGAGATCTGATAAATCGAAGAGATGAAGGGGATAACTCGCGAGATGATAAGTCGTGAGATAAAATGATAAGTCGAGGAGATATATAATACTGATAAGTCGCGAGTTGTTTTCTATAAGTCGCGTGAAAGATGTTAAGTCGCGCGCGTTCTTTAAGTCGCGTACATTTCTTTAAGTCGCGTGAATTTTTTTTAAGTCGGAAGACTACTGTTTCTCTAGGTCGTTAAATACTTTGTTAAGTCGGTACTACTTTCTTATGTCGTTTGTAATTCGTTTGTAACTCGTGTTGTTGAGTGTTGTAAATATTCTAAGTGTTAGGTCATTTAAGACCTATGAGTTGTGTTGTAAGTGTTGTGTTGTACGCCTATAAATAGGCGAGTTATATCATTTGTAATGGTTGTTGATTTTGAAATAAATTTTCCTTTGTTAGCTTTGTGCTTTCATCCAATTGGTAGTCGAGTGTGATCTCCTATCTCCACCTTCGGTCAATCGAGTGCGCTCGATTCAACGATCGTGAAGCCAATTCGCGGCATCAAGTGCGCTTGATCAACGCTCGAAGAATTGTAGATCTCTCTTCACGGTATCGTGCGCAATCAACGTGTCAGAGATAGCTAGAATTCGGCATCTTCGGATCAACGAATTTGGGCATTTCAGTATTTCTCAATCCACTGATTGCTACTTTCATCGATCTACATCGTTTTGATTAATCCGCTGCGTCAGTTTGGTATCAGAGCTTGTTTAGCCAATCATAGCTAAATCGATTCTTGGAGCCGTGCAATTTTGTTTGAAGTGTTGAAGTTGTGTTCATCGTGTTCATCATATTTTTGCAACAAAGTTGGAGTTTTCGATCCATTTCATTTTGGATCGAAGTACGAAAGGTGTTTGAAACTTGAAGTGTGAATTTGTTGAAGAGTGATCATGCCTCCGAGAAGAGCTAACCGTTATCGCAATATTGATGCTTTGTATGGGAGAGAAGAAGCCGATGAGATGGAGCAAAGAATTAACGAAAATTTTAATGAGAAGCTTAATGAAGGGATTGGTCGATTAGAGAGGATGATGTTGGAGATGAGTCAGAATCAGAGAAGAGTATCACCTGAATCGAGCCATGGGAGAAGTAGAGCTTCACCACATTCAAATCGAGAGAGAAGTGTTGATAGTGATCATAGAAGCGTGGATCGAGATTGTGATAGAAATGTGACTGATCGAGATCGGAGGAATGTAGATCGTAGGAATGTTGGTGGAAGAAATGGTGGTGATAGAGATGTTGGTGGTCAGTATCGACATCGATATACATCGGATTGTGACGAAGAGTATGATGGTGGTAGTGTTCATGGACGAGGACGTGGACAAGGAAGGAATCAGTCGGAGTACGATCACAAGTGGGAATCTGGGAAGAAGACTGAAATTCCAGAATTCAAAGGTGGTATGCAAGCTGAGGAGTTTTTGGATTGGGTGGCTAATATTGAAGAAATTTTTGATTTCAAAGAAGTTCCCGAACATCGTAGAGTAAAGTTGGTTGCTACAAGGTTGAGGGGTAGAGCTTTGGCATGGTGGCAGCAAACCAAGCTTACACGTGAACGAATGGGGAAATCAAAAGTTGAATCTTGGGAGAAGATGAAGAAATTGATGAAGGCAACGTTCTTACCTTACAATTATCAAACTCTGATGTATCAACGTTTGCAGAACTTGAGGCAGGGCACAAAGACTGTTAATGATTATGCAGATGAGTTTTATCAGCTTATTACAAGGAATGATATTATGGAAACGGAAGAACAACTGACATCTAGATTCATTGGGGGATTGAGAATGCAGATCCAGGATATGGTGAATATGTTTGATCCAAGGTCTGTGGCGGAAGCACATCAGAAAGCGTTGGCTTGGGAGAAGCAGGGACGACGAGGAGGTGGTGTGTTTACTAATTCCAACAATCAAGTGAAGGGTGTTAGTGGAAGTTCTAATGTTTCTAAACCTATCAGTAAACCAGTGGTGAAGGAGGCTGAGAAGGCAAAGGTTAACAACGGTTTCAAATGTTACAATTGTCAAGAGTTGGGTCATAAAAGCAATGAGTGTCCAAAGCCAAAGAAGAGAGCAATGATTGCTGAGGTTGAGGATGAGGATGAGGAGGCTGAAGATACTAATCAATTACTAGTTGAGGAGGAAGAATTGTTGTCTGGAGATGATGGTTATACATTAATGATGAGGAGGAATTGCTTAACATCGAAGCAGGAGGAAGAGACTAGCTGGTTGAGGAGTAACATCTTTCAATCGACGTGCAATATCTTGGGAAGGGTTTGCAAATTTGTTATTGATGCTGGAAGTTGTGATAACATTATCTCTACAGAAGCTGTAAAGAAGTTATCATTGAAGACAGAGAAGCATCCGAAACCGTATAAGTTAGCTTGGTTGAGGAAAGGTGGGGAGGTGAAAGTTAGTCGAAGGACTTGTGTTAATTTTTCAATTGGGAAGAAATACAAGGACGAAATTTGGTGTGATGTTGTGGACATGGACATCTGCCATTTGTTGTTGGGGAGACCGTGGCAATATGATAGGGCGGTGCAACATGATGGGCGTACCAACAGTTACAGTTTCATGTTTGAAGGCACGAAGATTACTCTCGTTCCCAAGAAGCGTCAACAAGAAGAAAACAAACTGGAGGAGATTGAAGAGCTGAAAACTTTATTAACCTTGAAGGAGTTTGTTAAAGAAGTCAAAGAGGAGCCGGAAGTATTCTTGTTAATTGGGCATGAGAGCAGTGAAGAAGTTGAAATTCCAGAAGAACTTAAACCAGTATTGAAAGAATTTGAGGATGTATTTCCAGAGGAGTTGCCAACGGAGTTACCGCCGTTGAGGGACATTCAACATAAAATTGATCTAGTTCCAGGAGCTGTGTTACCTCACAGACCACACTACAGAATGAGTCCAAAAGAGCATGAGGAGTTGCGAAGGCAGGTGGAAGAATTGCTTGAACAGGGGCGTGTGCAGGAGAGTTTAAGTCCTTGTGCTGTACCAGCTTTGTTAGTACCGAAGAAGGACGGGACGTGGAGAATGTGCACTGACAGTCGAGCATTGAATAAGATTACTGTGAGATATAGATTTCCAATGCCGAGGTTGGATGACTTGCTAGATCAAATAAGCGGAGCTACTATCTTTTCGAAGATTGATTTGAAGAGCGGATATCATCAAATTCGTATCAGACCAGGTGATGAGTGGAAGACTGCTTTTAAAACCAGGGAGGGCTTATACGAATGGTTGGTAATGCCATTTGGTTTATCAAATGCGCCAAGTACATTTATGCGAGTGATGAATCAAATTTTTAGACCATTTATTGGAAAAATTGTGGTGGTATATTTCGATGACATTCTGATATATAGTGGAAATCCAGAGGAACATTTGAATCATCTGAGAGAAGTGCTGATGGTACTGCGACAAGAACAATTTTATGCTACGACGAAGAAATGCGTGTTCATGACGCATAGTGTTTTATTTTTGGGGTATATTGTATCGGATGGAGGAATACAGGTTGACCAAAGTAAAATCGAAGCGATTAGAGATTGGCCACAACCCAAGACGATAACAGAAGTTCGAAGTTTCCACGGGTTGGCTTCATTCTATCGAAGATTTATTCCACACTTTAGTAGTGTGATGGCGCCTGTTACTGATTGTATGAAGGGCAAACAGTTTTCATGGACGGAGGAAGCAGGAGTTTCTTTTGAACGAATCAAGGAGTTGTTGACGACAGCACCAATTCTAGCATTACCTGATTTTCAGTTGTTGTTTGAGCTACACACTGATGCGTCAAAGGTTGGAATTGGAGGGGTGTTGAGTCAGAGGGGACGTCCTATTGCATATTTCAGTGAAAAACTATCGGGAGCAAAGATGAGATATAGTACATATGATGTGGAATTTTATGCTGTTGTGCAGGCTATTAAACACTGGAGACACTATCTATTTCAGAAAGAGTTTGTTCTTTACACTGACCATGAGGCGTTGAAACATTTACAAGGGCAAGACATGATTTCAGTAAGACATGCATCATGGGTTGCATATCTGCAACAGTTTACGTTTGTTGTGAAACACAAATCGAGAGTGACGAATCGTGTTGCGGATGCATTGAGTAGAAGAAATCATGTGTTGACTACAATGAAGGTCGAAGTGACAGGGTTTGATGTGTTACCAGAGTTATTTGGTGATGATCCTTACTTTGCAAAGTTTGTTGATAAAGTCAAGGAGGGAGAGATGGATGAGTTTGTGATGGTAGATGGTTTTCTGTTCAAGGGAAATCGATTATGTATACCGGATTGCAGTTTACGGTTGAAGATTGTGAAGGAATTGCATGAGGAAGGTCATGTGGGTAGAGACCATACATTACAACTGATTTCTCAATCTTATTTTTGGCCATCGATGAGAAAAGAAGTGGAAAGATTTGTGGAGCGATGTCATATCTGTCAGGTTTCGAAAGGAACTGCGACCAATGCTGGATTATATATGCCGTTACCTGTACCAACTAAGCCTTGGGTTGATGTGAGTATGGATTTTGTTTTGGGTTTGCCTCGAACTCAAAGGGGAAACGATTCCATTTATGTGGTGGTTGACCGATTTTCGAAAATGGCACATTTTATTGCTTGTAAGAAGACAGCGGATGCTGTTCATGTTGCTCAGTTATTTTTCAAAGAAATCTATCGACTTCATGGATTGCCAGAATCTATTGTGTCAGATATAGATACTCGATTCCTGAGTCACTTCTGGTTGAGTCTGTGGAAGATGGTTGGGACGAAGCTGAATTTTAGTAGTGCATATCATCCTCAGACGGATGGGCAAACGGAAGTTGTGAATAGATCGTTGGGAAACTTGTTGCGATGTCTTGTACAAGATAATTTGAAGAGTTGGGACTTAAAGTTATGTCATGCAGAGTTTTCTCATAATCATGTTGTTAATCGAAGCACTGGTTTCAGTCCATTTCAGATTGTATATTCAAGCTTGCCAAAGGGGCCGTTGGATTTAACGATAGTACCACAACCGAAGGGGACAGTTAAGCGAGCTGCTGATTTTGTTGATGGGTTGACAGAATGCCATAGAATCGTTCAGGAATGATTGGAGAAGATGAATGAGAAGTATAAACAACTGGCAGATAAGAAGCGAAGAAGTGTGGACTTCAAAGAGGGTGATTTTGTGTACGCAGTGTTGACGAAAGATCGTTTTCCAGTTGGAACGTACAACAAGTTGAAAGCTCGAAAGATTGGTCCTTTGGAAATCGTGAAGAAGATTAATGAGAACGCATATTAGTTGAGACTTCCGGATAATATTCACACTGCTGACGTTTTCAACGTTAAACATTTGATTCCGTACCATGGGGATGAGCTTGTTGAAGAAGAGAGAAGTACAAATTCGAGGTCGAATTTTGTCAACAAGGGGAGGATGATGAAGCAGCAAACCTGGATTTGAAGACGAAAACATTCTCCGACCTAAAGTCCATTTCCCGCGACTTACGACCTACCAGAAGCTCCGACCTATCTCCAGCCTCCATCGCGACCTACGACCTAACACCCACCAATTCCCCGACCTACGACCTAACATCCACCAAGTCCCCGACCTACGACCTTCTCCTCGTAGCCGCAAATCAACTTCCTTTTCCCCGACCTAACCCTATGCCGCAGAATTTCCTCCGAGCTTCCCCTAAATCGCCTGCCGCCTTCCTTGAATCGCTTCCGAGTTATCTAAGTCGCGAACGAATATAACCTAAGTCGTGAAACCCTATTCTATGACGCGGTAGAACTTCCCTTAACTCGCGAGATCTGATAAATCGAAGAGATGAAGGGGATAACTCGCGAGATGATAAGTCGTGAGATAAAATGATAAGTCGAGGAGATATATAATACTGATAAGTCGCGAGTTGTTTTCTATAAGTCGCGTGAAAGATGTTAAGTCGCGCGCGTTCTTTAAGTCGCGTACATTTCTTTAAGTCGCGTGAATTTTTTTTAAGTCGGAAGACTACTGTTTCTCTAGGTCGTTAAATACTTTGTTAAGTCGGTACTACTTTCTTATGTCGTTTGTAATTCGTTTGTAACTCGTGTTGTTGAGTGTTGTAAATATTCTAAGTGTTAGGTCATTTAAGACCTATGAGTTGTGTTGTAAGTGTTGTGTTGTACGCCTATAAATAGGCGAGTTATATCATTTGTAATGGTTGTTGATTTTGAAATAAATTTTCCTTTGTTAGCTTTGTGCTTTCATCCAATTGGTAGTCGAGTGTGATCTCCTATCTCCACCTTCGGTCAATCGAGTGCGCTCGATTCAACGATCGTGAAGCCAATTCGCGGCATCAAGTGCGCTTGATCAACGCTCGAAGAATTGTAGATCTCTCTTCACGGTATCGTGCGCGATCAACGTGTCAGAGATAGCTAGAATTCGGCATCTTCGGATCAACGAATTTGGGCATTTCAGTATTTCTCAATCCACCGATTGCTACTTTCATCGATCTACATCGTTTTGATTAATCCGCTGCGTCAAGAAGTAAAGAGGGAAGAAAAAATCAATTAGTCCCACATGCTAGAAAATTATGCAATATATTTGTATAAATATAGCTTTCTCATGTGGATGTTGGAGCCTTGGGGCTCCCACATGTTTGCTTTGTTGTGAGGAGAGAAGTCATGCAACACCACGCGCACCACCGCCGTCCGACCGAACCGAGTCGGGACGGCTTCGAAAATATTTTTGGATCGAATGTAAACAGTAACGGGTTAGATTTCAGCCCGTTAAGGACCCAGAACCAAAATTTCTGAATTTAAATAAAGGGCGGGAAATTTATAACGTTTTCTGAACGTTGCAAAATGGATACCTCTTCACATCTATAAATAGCAACGCCCAGAAAGTGTTAAAATATTAACTCAGATTCTTCTTCTTCTTCCTACACAGATTTGCAACGCCAGGGAAGTGTTGCTAATCGCTTTACTTCCATTACTCTATATTTTGTAACATCTGCAAGGTATTGCAAATGCTGAATCGTTGCATATTTGTTTATTCTTCCTCTTCATTCTATTCTATACAGATTGCATCATCAGAAACCATTACTGAAGTGTTCTTGGTCGGATCAAAGGCGTACAAACTTTGAATCCGATTTCGTCGTTATAGGGCTTCATTGAATCATGAAAGTCGATAGTTCGATAACCCATTTGTACCTGGTAGGTTGAACTATTGTCTGAAAGAATCTATTCCATAGATCCTTGAAGTCGGAAGTACAGCATTATCTTCTTCACAATCGCCATCAAATTTGTCTCGAACCGCAAAATCCCCAACACTCCGTGCACCATAGAGATATGTAGTTGACGACGATTGAACTCTCAATCTATTTTGCAAATGAACGCTGCATGTTCTAACCAATTGCGCTACATGAAGTTAAAATGAAGAACATACACGGTGCTTTGATATATCCCTCGAGTGAAGCGGTGAACCCACTAGTTTTCCCTGGTGATTAAATTTAGTATAGCTTTTGCTGCTTATATGTTCTAAATTTTGTAAGTGGACATCTATTGGGAGCTTGTAATGAGATTAATAAGTGCATTACTTCGGATGATGTTACCCTTTAGGTTAAACATAAGGTTAGCTTATCTGCTGTTTATGCTCTTAGAAATTTACATGTAAACTACTGTGAAGAGGCAAGATTTGTTATTGAAAAACTTCTAATGGGTTTACTACATCACATTAATGTAGATGTGATATACAGGCAACACTTAAAACAAAAGGTATTAGTTACCAGTAATTACTCATCGTTATCTATACATGCATAAGATAATTGACTACAACCAGAACCTGTTACATTCATACATGTTATCAACTTGAGAAAACATTTGTTCAAACAAAAGATCATACACGTTATTGTTTTGTACAGATGCATATCTATGAGCATTCAGAAGCCATAATATATTTTGATCTTCATTATTCTGAAAACATACATCATGTTTTCAAAAGTGTTGAACCTTTGAATCAACATCTTTATCTTAAACAACTCATCTTTACACAAACTCCGTTTTTCCTTTTCATGTAAACCTAATACATTAAGAAATATATATATATATATAAATGTGGCATAAACTATGAAGATGAAAATGCATGGTGGAAATTTGCAAGAGGGAAAAAAATATATCAGTGGAATAAGCATGAAAAGCACTTCGTGCAATCAATTGGCCAGTAGTTGACTCCTTTTAATATACAATAGTGGAATTATCACAAAAGGCACAATAACTATGTAACCTACAATCAATAGTAATAATTATGATTAAAATAAATATATCAAATCAAATATGTACCAATTGATTCATTGTGTCACTACTGTCTTTGAAGAATCTTCCTCTGAAACTACTAAAGCAAAAGTTTGACAAGATCGGAGCATGCCTAATTACCTTGATTTGGAGAATTTTGCAAGTAATAAAACACACGAGTAATAGACTTATATGGCTACAACTTCTAGCTGTGTGCGCCATTATCTTAAAAGCGAAATCATACCTGTGGGACACGGGAGAAAATTGAGTTGCACCACATTGGGCTACATGTCCTCCCTCACCAATCGCCGCTGCCCAAAATAAAAAATAAAATATAAAAAAGTGAATACACATCAAAAATTGTTAAAGCTAAATTTTCTGCAATATTAAATATGTAATACAGGATATAAATTGATCTCATTTTGAAATAGAAAATGCAACATCTCACCCTCCGAATATTTAACAATAAAAAATAGAAGGAAAAATTCAACTAGCATTAGTATTTCCCCTAAGAATACTTTACATCGTTTCTCAGTAAGTATTACTTAAAGATAACCATTGAAACATTTCAAACAATTTACTCTCATGTTGCACTAAACAGAAGCTGCCAGGAACATTAAAAGTTATCATATTGCAGGAATGGGGCAAAGAGTAATACACAAAAACAAGAAAAAGCGAGGATACGTACATTCCACTCAAAAAAGGAGAAAATGGGCTAAAATTAGCATGTGGATCATTAGAATGTTAATGCATGAAACATGATGTATATTGTATAATTTCACTGTCAGATTCATTTATCCCCCACTCGCCTACTTCATTATCAATCAAAGGGTGCTATAACATAGGTTCACATCATTCGCTATAAATACATACATATTGAATCCTTAACTTCTGACATATCCACTTCTGTTTTTATCTCTAACATAAAGCGACCTGTAATTTCATAACTTCAAACTTGGGTGATACAATGTTGCCTAGAAGCCGAACGCTTCCATCCAGAATCCATGATAATGTGGTAAGTACCAAACTATATATGAAACCATGTGATTACATATACAAGGACTTGTTTACTAAAAGTGTTTACCTGTTATAGACAGGTGATGTTCGTGATGCAGGCACCAGAACATACTTTGAAATTCAATCACAGCCAAAACCTCATGAGGATGTTGAAGCCACTCCGGTTCCTGGATTTTCAAAACTATTTGATGATGATGGCCACCTCAAGCGAACAGGTACTAAACTAATCATCAATTTCTTCTGCAAATGTTGGTCATAAACTGCATAAAAGATTTTGCAAGTAATTAAACAGCTTGAGTTGTTCTTGTACAGTAAAGAGGGTCTTGTCATAATATTTGGCCTGGGAATGACCATTCTCATAATAAAAACAGTTTATATATGTTACCATGTATGCAATGCATGCAACATGAACTTGAAAGAAACAATTTTACCTTGGATGAATATAAAGGCAATATCTAAAGTGGATAGTAGGAGAAAGAAAAATAACATGCTGTTTGTCAACTGCATAATATCAATCCCTTACCTCAGACCAAATGTAAAACTCCTTATAAAGGGGCATATGCATAGAATCTGTTGAACTCTTATATATGGCAACTAATGTATTTGTTATGAGTATTTGAATTCATAGATGCGTAATTTTTTATAGTTACTATGACTAAATTTGGACGGTATTTTTATGAAATATTGAAAATGGAGTCTGATTAACAGGCACAACATGGACAGCCTCCTCTCACATAATAACAGCAGTTGTAGGCTCAGGAGTGCTATCTTTAGCATGGGCAATTGGCCAATTAGGTTGGATAGTGGGCCCTGCAGTCATGATCATGTTTGCTATGATAATCTCATACACTTCTAACCTCCTTGCCGACTGCTATAGGACTAGCGATGGGAAAAGAAATTATACTTACACAGATGCTGTAAGAGCTAACTTAGGTAAGATAATGTACTTATTGTCAATACGCACGCAACTCAAGATAAATTTACATAATGTTAGGATTTTTAAATCTAATTTAACAAGAATAAGTACAGGTGAAAGGAAGGCCAAAA
Source organism: Allium fistulosum (assembly GCA_030737815.1). NCBI lineage: Eukaryota > Viridiplantae > Streptophyta > Magnoliopsida > Asparagales > Amaryllidaceae > Allium > Allium fistulosum. Next base: position 848,461,802 of record CM060903.1, read on the forward strand.
TTTGTGGAGCGATTCAATATGCAAACCTTGTAGGTGTAGCAATCGGATACACAATTGCTGCCTCAATTAGCATGATGTAAGTAGACAAATAAAAGAAAATACAGTGAGTTTGAAGGCTATCATATTGGCATAATTACTGATTTGGAAACTATTTAATCTAGGGCAATTGAGAGGTCAAATTGCTTTCATGATAATGGACACCAAGATCCATGTAGAAGATCAAGCAACATATATATGATCATATTTGGAATCACGCAGATATTCTTCTGTCAGATTCCTGATTTTCATCAAATATGGTGGTTGTCCATAGTTGCTGCAGTAATGTCTTTCACTTATGCGACAGTTGGACTAGGCTTAGGGATTGCAAAAGTTGCAGGTAAGCACTAAATTTAAAAGAATTAAATGGATGGTAAAAAATATTTTAGTAAAAATAACGGACCCAAAATAGTTGGATAGCAGTTCTAGTGCATGCAAACTGCAATAATGTATCGAGTCATTATCAGCTTTTAGGTATTTGCAAAAGAAGATGGTACCAGAGTGCCACTGAAATTCACAAATTATTGTTTATTATCACTATAAAAGGGACAGAGGTATAATTTATCTTTACAGATGAGTCTTCAGCATATTGATTGGATGAATATATCATAATATTTAAGAATAAATTTTTAGTGCTATGTCATCGAGCACTTAAAACGCAGGCATTCATAAAAGGCTCTTATACTGTTAGAGTCCAGTTCAAAGGCCGATGAGGTCTGGCACATCTTAGTGTATGTACCTGTAGATGTTTTCAGTGCAGAGTAGATGTAAATGATCCTCAAATGTACATATATGTACTTATACTAGGTATAAAGAAGGATGCATGTAAATAGTTAACAGTATAGGAATTAAGCACATGTGCAATACCGTACGTGTGATTAGTGCTGTATCCGTGTTTCAAGACATTGCCTGCAAAATTCTTACGAGTATGAGCTTGCACCTCTCCAAAGTCACGTCCATCCCACTGAGTATTCTATGAATTGATGTATGTTTTCTGTAAGAACTTATATGATACAAGCTCTTATCTTGCATAATCAATTAAGTGAAACAGAAAAACATGAAGGTTCGGCAGTGAATAGAAAGAGCAACTCATAAACAGAAAGAAATAGAATAATTATGAGCCTATCAGTAATTAACCTTAGTTGAATCGGCTTTATCCAGTTTAATACGAAGATATCACTTACAGTGTTTCAATAGACAGCATACCCAAACTCCTGATCATTCACGGCAAAGAAGAATTAATGTTACAAATCTGAAACCTTTGATAAGAAAAGATCAAAACTGGTTTCATTAGAGGAGTTTCTTACAAAAATTCATGTAGTATATTTCCTAACAACTTCTAAAACTACTGCAGAAAACCATACACTAAAAGGAGGTCTCATGGGTATTAGCGTTGGAGCAGTAGCGAAAACAGGAGTTGTAACGGGAATGCAGAAGACATGGGGAAACCTACAATCACTTGGAGACATTGCTTTTTCTTACTCCTACTCAATCATCCTAATTGAAATACAGGCATTGGCTTAAACTAAAAACTACTTAGCACTCACTAGATACGTATAGAAGTATGGATAATAACTTGTTCTCTCCTCCTCATTTTCAGGATACATTAAAGTCGCCTCCAGCAGAGAGCGTAAGTATGAAGAAGGCTTCATTGTTGAGCATATCTGTCACAACTACATTTTACTTGCTTTGTGGCTGCATTGGTTATGCTGCTTTCGGAGATGATGTGCCCTCAAACATATTAACTGGGTTTGGATTCTACAATCCTTATTGGCTTGTCGATATAGCCAACCTGGCTATTTCTATTCATCTAGTCGGAGCCTACCAGGTACTGAATCCAGAAACATCAAACATTTTATGAGTCAACTTTGCTATTGGATATACTAACAAAATTTGTTCAACAGGTTTTTTGTCAGCCTTTATTTGCCTTTGTAGAGAAGTGGAGTGCAGAAAAGTGGTCAAACAGCAAGTTCATTATCCATGAATATTCAATAGCCATACCCTTCACAAACTCCGTATACAATGTGAATCTATTCCGCCTAGTATGGAGAACGGCATTTGTAATCACAACCACAATAATCTCCATGCTATTGCCTTTCTTCAGCGATGTGGTTGGATTGATAGGAGCATTTGCATTCTGGCCACTTACAGTGTACTTCCCCATAGAGATGTACATTGCTCAGAAGAAAATGAAGAAAGGAACGGCAAGATGGATGGGACTACAGATTCTCAACTTTACTTGTTTGATTGTGTCTATTTCTGCTGCTTGTGGATCTGTTGCTGGGATTCTTCTGGACCTTAAGAGTTACCGCCCGTTCAAACCTACTGGTTAATAATTTATTTAGCTGTGCTTTGATGTTGTGTTCAAATGAATTAATAACGTTCTCTAGTTTTTGTGCGTGTGAGGTGAAATGGTATGATTTCCATGTATTTATACAGTTCAGCTGTAAGGACCCTCTAAACATGTGAGTGTAATGCTTCTGTTTCAAAATATATGTTAATCAAGTTATGGACATATCTGTAATGCCTATAGCAATGTGCAAATCATCTTTACATACTTGTCTTTTATGAAAAACTAGGGTGAACCCGTGCTCCTTATACGGGTACGGCTAATTTTTTCCTTTCAATTGTCAAAAAATGTTAATTGCTATCATGCAGAAATAGTAGTTTGGTGAAAATTAACCTGAGCATTTTATTTGACCCATTCAATTCCTAAATGGTTAAACTCCAACCAATGTTGTTTTTGTTTCTGAACGTATTTTGACAAATGAATATTGAATTTATTTGCATTTGATAGAACAAAGTAGATTTGACTATTCTTCATGCTCATGAAAATGGCATGAGCAGAAAGGTATACCATATGAGATGTCTAACAAATAACAACCATTGGGTATTTTATTTGATGTGTTAGATGAACATGTGGTTGTTGACACTTCAATAAAGCAACAAATGGAGACCAAGATTTAATTAATAATTCAAAGTGGATTCAGAATGAAATTTACTAAAAAATGTAGAGTTAATAGAATAACTAAGAACGAAACATGTAGGTCCGTGTTTTTTCACTACTTAGACCCAAATGATTGCATCATTTCACTTAGGTTCAAAGTCTTAAACAATGCTAGCAACTAATGTAGAGAATTTAAGGGATCCCCCAAGGTTAATGTAGTTACTAAATATATAAGATCCATGTAAATGTGGTTCATATTTTCATCTTGAGACTGGGTACAGCCCAAAATCCTCAGAAACATGTCCAGAGTTATGCATTACATAATTGTTGATAGTTTTAAAAATCATCAATAGCCATGTCTACATATCTGTACACATATTTGTTCATACATTGAAAATAAACAGTACAAAAAAAAATAAAGAAAAAAAAATAAGTGCCTACTGTTTGGGTTGCAGGTAGATCACCGGTAAGATTATGGGAAACAAAAAACTTTCTGGACTTATTGAGCAGTAAAAGCAGAAAAGAATAGGTTCAGTGTGATCTTGCAGAGTTCATTATCGTAAAGATCACCAAACGACACTATCACGGATCAAGCAGCACTGTCGCAGATTGTGGATAGTCTCCAGCCAACACAGCTTCAAGTGTCAATTCCAGTGGTGTGGCGGTTAGCTTCAGTTCCCGAACAACCACAATTACTAACCCTGCCAAGCACTGTGAAAATGCAACACTTATGTCATGTTTTTTTACTTTAGAAAACGTTCCTAAATTGCTAGTGTCTGCTATTGTTGAGAATCTATTGAATACGAAGATCAAGGATATTTTGGCTCATTACTTGGCCCTTAAAACTTAAAAAAGCAATTATATATTTTTAAGATATGGTGGGAACATAGTCTAAAGCAAAAGCAAAAAGGGTAAACAGGCTCATTCCCACTAAACAAAAAAAATACATTGTACAAAACTCTAGTTTTATATTATTTATTTTTGTAAAAATTGAATTTGCCCTTTTCTACTTTATTGAGAAAGACGTTTTTCATTTTAAAATATGATTTACAACTATATGATTCAAGATTTTTGTAGAAATTTAAACCACAATATTACTTCAACCGTGCAAATCAAAGAACATAAGCGCACCCCTTGTATAAGTAAAGGCATTCGTCATCGATGTTACGCGTACTATTGTACAGCAGAATGGGACAAAAAATCTCAATAATAAAGTAAGTCTTCAAAAAAGCATTGTTCACACTACAAAGGACTCGGAAATAAATACATTTGTAGAAACCGGATATCACTCCATCTGTAACGACCCTGAATTTTGAACAAATTAAATTGAAAATATTTAATTAATTTTAAATATTTGAATGATGATTTGACTTGAATTTCAAATTATCAGAAGGAATTGGTGATTAAATTTTGAATTTAATCTATTGAAAGTTGAATAAAATTTGAATCTTCAGTTTTAAGCCGGTTAAAAATAATTTAAAGGCTTAGGAAATTCATATTGATAATACTGGAGATAATAGAAGCTTCAGAATTGATTTTAAAAGCGATTTGTTCAATTTCGAAATTATATCGTTTAAATTGAATTTTAAAAATAACCTTCCGAGGCACAGTCTCGGAATTTGACGAAACCAGTTTCATTGGGTCCGTAATATTGAATTATTACTGGATTTCAAATTTCGTATTTATCAGAGTTGTTTTGTGAACATACGACGTATAAACGCGTATAAAAATTAAATTGAATTCAATTTGAATTTCTGTAATAACCGGGATTTTTGCATCGATTAGATATCATCGTTAAACGATTTCTATGCTAGCTATTTGCTTATAGGAATTTCGATTCGAATTGGAATTTGTTTAATAAAAAATTGTTGTTGGAATTTTTGAATCGGTTAGAATTCTTTTGGAAAAAAAAAAGAAGAAAAGAAAATTTTGTTAAAGGGTTTTGGGCTTTAAAATTTTATCTCGGCCCATTCATTTCGTTTAAAACCCTATACCCGATCCCTTTTCATTCATTCGTAAACCCTAAGACAAAAATAAGCGAAAGAAAAAAATGGCGGCCTAAAAAAAATTTTCGTTCGCTCGTCTCCGAACAACTAGGGCTTCGGCGATCGATTCTCTGGCGATTCAACCCCTCGATCCTCTGTAGCTCTGGCGTATGCAGTGTTGATGCGCTTTGCCTTGACTGGAATTAGGGCTTCTTCGCGTTCGTCTCTGCCTCGGTCGTCTTCGTTTCGGTGAGAGGTGAGTAAAATCTCACATCTAATTTAATCTCAGAGTTATGCGATTTGGTGAATGGATTTACATGGCTTTGATGGTTTTTGATTTTGGTTGAACGGAGTTGATTTTGTAGTTGTCGGCACCATGTTGGTTCGTTTTTGGGTTACCCACGGCTTCGTTGATTTTCGAAAGCGAATTCGACAATGTTATTTTGTTCGACCTTGTCTTGTTCATGCTTCCACTGTTTCAATTGTGCGTTCGACGTTGCTCTTTATTTTGAGCTTGTTTCTGATCTGGATGTTGTTTCATGCCCATATGACATTCAAGTATAAAAATTGTTTCACTGAATAGTCATGAGTCTGATTCATTTTGAGGTTGGATTCATATTGTACCACTTGAGCCTGTACTTGCACTGTCTCTGACCTTTATGGCACGTATGTTGCATTTCATTTTGTTGTTGGTTGGTCAACACTTATTGTGGTTGCATTCACCTCATGTCTGCATTTTTTGGCCCTGTTGTATTTGGTATACTTCACATGCATACTTTGTTTGCCATTTGGTCGTTTATACCTTTGTAAGCTTGAGTTTGCATAGCTTAATCATGGTTTGCATTTTGATGCTCTTTGAGTATCACTGAGTCTTTGGCATTTGGTCATTCTTTGTACTACCTGATCCTTCTGGAGTTTCAGTTTGTACATTCGATTGTTGTATGTCGGCAACTTGTATTTGGGATGCCTGTTTCATTAAGCTTGATAGGTTTGTCTTCACTGTATTCATTTAATTTGGTCATTGTTTGTAGTTGGCCTTGATTAGTTTTTGGGTTTCACCATACTTTTGTTTGCATATATCAGTGCTCGCCCTTAGTTGTTCACCTGGAGTTGCATTCACTTCATGTTTGTATTTTGTTGGGCTGGCCCTGTTACTTGCTATTACTTATTTGGTGTGTTGTGCTCTATTGTTGCATTTGCACCGAGTCACTGATTTTGGGTCGAGACTTGATTATATGTCTTGACTATCTCATTTGAAGTTGCAGATGTGTTGAACCCGATTTTTTTTCTGGGTTTGACCTTGTGCTTGTCTGTGGGTTTTTTGTGTGGATCTTTTGTGTAGTTTGACCAGGTCGTGCCATCCAGTTGAACTTGACACTTGAGTGGTCGTTGTTTGACTGTTTATTTTCCTGGTTATTCGCTTGTTTCAGCTGCAGTTTTATTATGCAGTTGTTTCCGCTTTCTTTTGTGTAGTTTCGCCCTTGCGATCAAGTGGTGGCTGCATTTTCGTTGCAGTTTTACCCTTGATTCCTTGTGGTGGCTGCAGTATTGATTATGTTGATTTTATGAAAATAAATGAGGTTTGGCACTGATTTTGTTTTTGGGTCGTTTAAATTCGAACTACAATGGTTCGAATGAACTGCAGGCGAGACTTTGAACTGCAGTTGTTTGAATTCAAATATTCAGTTTTGAAAGAAAAAATATATTTTTTTCTTACTTTGGCACTGCACCTGGTTATTGATTGTGATACATGTACATCAGCTACTGGTTTATGTTCATATATGATTTCTACTTGAGTTGCGCTGTCCAGTCTCATGTAGTTGTTACTGGTGACTTCGGCATACCTTAATTTACACTACAGTTATCTTAGTTCAAAACTGATAATTGATGTTGACTTGGCATAAGCTCGAGCTCTGTAGCCTTGCTTTGTTCAATTCATACTTTAGCCTTTGTGCCTTGTTGTTCCACTGTTGCACTTCAATTGCTTCTGCTGTTCATGCATACGTGTGGGTCATTGCCCTTGTGCACTTGGACATTCTTTTGGTTTTGCTGATATCTCTGATTTGGCTTCGCAGTTGTGTTGAGTCTTGGTAACAATGACTTGACCTCTGCAGCTTTGATTGCTGTTAGTATTCACTCGAGTTGGCGAGGCAGTGCACATGTATGTGCGTGTGCACTGCAGCCACCCAAACTCGACAGTTTTTGAATTGACATTTCTTTGCGTCGTGATGCATTGATCTTGTATGCTGTACTGGCGAGGCCGTACACGCGTGCGTGTACGGCAGCCAATAACACTGTTTATCTCTGTTGATGTCTTAAATCTGCTGATTTATTGTTTAACACTGTTTAGGGTTAAATTTTCGTTATCCGAGTTCTTTGTTAAAAGAGTCGGATAGACGGGAATTATTGTGACTGTCGTCTATTTAAATTATTACTGCCTCTATGCACTAATAAACTGGTTTGAATTAGACTGACCTGTGTATTATTTTCTTTTGAATATAATACTCGGGTCAGACCGAGTATTTCTACAGCTTGAAGATTTTCGAGCAGCGAAGTTAGAGAGAGAGTAAAGAATCATTTATTTCGAGAAAATTGTATTTTAAGATATTCCGCTGTATCATTATCAAATTGTATAAACTCTGATGTATATAAAAAGATTTATAGTAATGAAATAAATTCTCATTTGTTTTAATTCAGTGTTATTATATTCTGTGTTTCTGTGGCTGATTCTGTTTAAACCTTATAAACTAAATAACAATTCGTCTTTTTGAACGTTTCGAGTTGGTTTAATTACCGACTGGAGACGGTCAGAAGGGGGAATGTTACACCATCAGTCCATTGAATAAAAATAGTGTAAATCATGTCACTATGTCACTGTTCAATTCACACAGTAAATAGTTTGTGATATGTTCCTAATAAATTACAAAAACTAAAGGCCATTAGGAAAATAAGCTCAAGAAACTTTAAAAATACAAAAATCATACAAAAGAAGGCTACAGGTACTTTCACATATTACTACCTCCATTTCTCTTTCAGCTCTTTCTTCTTAGACAAAATCCATGTTACAAAAATTGCTGCTAGCAGCGCCAAAATGGTGATGAGAAGCAATGCGTAACTAAAATCTTCAATAAGTGAATCGTATGTCCTGGATGGTGCGATCCTGGTGTAGAACAAATCTACACCGTATGTGAAGACATGGCATGTCAAGTTGAAATAATCTCAGAAGCTTTTATGGGATCCCATTCATTTAAATATACATACAATTTACAACAAATCCACATGAATAATCTCATAATTCAGTAAGCAAAAATGGATGTCTATAAACAACCTTTAATCGAGAAAGTATAATAAGTGCTTAAGATACAATATCAGGGGAGTGATCTCCTAACTGAAAAGATGAGAGCATATCAAGAGAGAAGTGGAGCTGGTAATTAAAAGTTGTTGGAATAATTAAAATAATTTATAGGAATTAAGTGGGGTAATATACCAACTTAACAGCTTTTGTGAATGAAAAAAGTAGCTCAAAATTTTATAATGGAGCACAATTTCGTTACTGAAACAATCTAATCTGAATTGAAATGATAACTTTAAAAACCAATGGAAATGAAAGTAAACTGAAACTAAGAAAAATGATCACTATCAATGACATAGTGCAATAGTATTCAAAAGGCAGACGCAAGTTTTTCAATTTTCCATAGCCCTAAAAAAAACAATTCATAACTATCATTTTGGTTTTCAAATATCAATCTTTAGTAGTCTCTAGTAAACTCATTTTATCATTGTAAATTATGTAGCTGTGACAATTATTATCCTCCCTATTCATCCTAATTGATGAAAGGAATTCTGTATTAGTGTTTTTATATATATTATGCAACAAATCATAGTATATTATTATAAAGAATAAAAAAAATTAGACAATCATAAAATAAATTTTAGTATTGACTAATGTATGTGGAAACTCGTTACAAAAAGTTTTCATATTCATATTTATGAATTTCCTCTTTTATGGAATAAAGGAGTGAATGAAGGTAGAAAATTATGTGAAGAAGTAGTGTAAATTTAAACCAAAAGTGGAAAACAGTATAAAAAATTTGAAAAGGAATTGGAGGCATATATAAAGAGATTTTTTGGGTTGTAGCCGCCGAAGTGAACTGATTGAGTTTCATAACCTAAGACGGTAGCCATTATCCTATGTTATTGAAGTTATGGATCTGTTGAATAAAAGTGTGACTAATCGATAGTAACATGTCTAAAGACAGCGTCATTTGTAAAAAGTTTAATGCATAATTGCGGATAAAAAACACTTAGTCCCAGAGATTTTAGGAAAAGGAGAAATATTAAGTCTATGTATATAATAAATAGAAATCGAGCACAATATGCATATGCACTTGTGTATATATGAGAATACACATCTAAATACTTCTCTAATAAGCACGATGGTAAAATTTAAAATTCAAATTATTTACCTTTTCCATTTCATTTAGTCAATTCTCTCATGAAAAACTTTGAAAATGAGCCTCATTACTTGTAATGCCAGGGCAATCACCGTGGAATAGAACAATTAACAATAGTACAATTGCCATGGAATAGAAGGCATGGTAAAAAAGAAGGGGACCTAACAAAAAATAAACGTATGAATTTTACCATAATAAAAGTTAAGATCAGTATTTTCCGTTTCATTCAATTAACTTATTAACTTCACCCAAGGTTTAACAAAGTCCATACACTACAACAAAAATACTCTATTACAACGTCCTTTTTACAACGGGCAATTGCTGCCCGTTGTAATAGTAGGTTACTACAACGGTCAGTTCAGGCCCGTTGTAATAGATTTCTTATATAACGTCTTTTTTACAACGGGCAGTCTTTGCCCGTTGTAATAGATTGCTATTACAACGGTCATTTTATGCCCGTTGTAATAGATGTTAATTTTACAACGTCCCTAAAATGCCCGTTGTAATAGAGGTGCCAATTTTACAACGGGCTAAAACTGCCCGTTGTAATAGGTGCCAATTTTACAACGGGCTTAAAATGCCCGTTGTAATAGGTAACCCTAATTTTTAGACCACAGCACCCCAAAGAAAAATTATAGAGGTCGGCCCTCTTTTCTTCTTTTCCGTGAAGCAATATTCTCGTTCCTCTTTTCTTTGCTCGAAAAATTAGGGCTTTCGAATTTATTGAAGCCGCGAATTATATACGGTTATTTGCTTTGTCACTTTGATTCGAAGCCGGCTGCAAGTATATATAGTGAGCTAACTAAGTCATCTGTAGAGATATAGAAGTTATTGAAATATCAAGGACAATACTTCAATGGCCGAAACAATGGTTGATAGGATGCCAATTTTTGAAAACATGGGGTTTGGTAATGAAGGTTTAGGTGTGGAAGCTGGATTGGAAATTAGACAAAGGAAGAAGGTCATGATTGGAAGCTCTGATACAGATAATGAGGAAACTGAAGAAGTAGATAGTGTGTACTTCGATCACAATGGAGGTATTTCATAATAGTACTCTTCGCCAATAACTTAATTCTATCTGCACTATAGATTAATTGATTCCTTATTATTTCTCTTATATCACCTCACTTGACGTGAGTATCCAAAATGCAATAGTTTTTAATACAAATATCGGTTTACAAATCGTTTTCACCATCAGATCAATGCTATGAATTTCTTTCAACAGATATTGCAAATCGTTTACAAATTAATTTCATCAGATTAATCGATCATTTCTTCTCGCAATATTATAGTCGTTTACAGGGTTAGAGGGCAATAATATCTAAAAATGCATTAGCTGTGATGCACTTGAAATTGCACATCTTTGATGTGGCGTTGACAAACATCAGATGTAGTTAAATGTTAAAACTGCATTTCCTGCAGGTCACATTTAAAATTATCACTAACATTTTTAACATTAAGTTTTATTTACATTTAGAATTTAACCTCTCAATTGCAATAATAAATGCATAAGCAATTTTTTTGCCAATAAAAATATTAAAATAAAATTCTAAAAATCAGCCACAGCCATGCGATTGCAATGTCAAATACAAGGTTTCAAAATTTAAAATTTTTACATGATTAATTAAATTAATTTAAGATATTTGAAGTTAATAAATTTGCAGTTAAAATTTATTATCTCAATGAAAATGTGCTTTATAGAATATGACTATCAAAAGTTAATCTGTAGGTATCAACATATATCATTAGAAAACATTTAATATAATGATTTAATTGTTGATAAACTCTTAAATCTGACTTTCCTATTGAAAAAATATTGCATTTCAATGGTCCAGATATGGATTACAATTTGAGTACACGCTGTTTTAATCATGGTCATATATATAATAATAAAGTAACTAGAAATAACACGATTAAGTTGAATTTTTCTATGATTGAAGGAGTATGGAAGTGTCATCACGGCAATTGGACCTACCATTTAAGTGGTCTTGGATTACATTTAGTTCAGAAACATCGAACAAATTGCAAACCGATGATGGATAATAAACCACTAATAAGTAATAACTCCGTTCTCACCATTTGTTTTTGCACTACTCAAAGGTTAGTTCTTTGATTTCATACACGACCAGTTGTTAAAGACTACAGAACATGGAATTCGTTGTTTAGTCCAAAAGTCCTTGTCTGTCTTATAACTGATTCAAATCCTCGTTCCAATTTTCTTTCTTAAAAAGTTGTGCTCATTTTCATTAGTTTTAAATGTTACCTATATTTTGATTTTAACATGTATCATATGCATTTGTATTCCTTTTAGGTGTTGATATCGCTAAAGAGAACGAAGATTCAAGTAGCACAACGGATGAAGATGGCTATAATTCAAGCGACAAAATAACTGAAAATGGATTGGGATCTCAGGATATTAACGAAAAGAATAATGATTGGGAATTTGAAGAAGCTGAACAGCAAGTTGTGGATTATGACGTTGAAAGAGTTATAACATAACAGGAAACTCATGATTTGGTCTGCCCAAATTGTCACTCTTGTATCACTAAAAGTGTTATTTTACGTAAAAGAAAAAGAGGACGAAGACAAAATCCAATTGCTTCTCCATACGAAAAAACACATGTTCCTGCTCCTCCTTTCACTCCAATTGAAGTCAACAACATTGATCGAGTTGAGGAAGCTTTTACATGCTTATCATGTTTCAGCTTCTTTGTTCCAACTGGTATATATTTATAGCCTATTATACCTATCTTCTCAAGATGAGCTTAAATGAATTGTGAGATTGAACATTTTGTTAAACAGAAGGAGGATTCGATATTCGACGGGTCTTTTGGAAAAGTAAAGAAAACATTAATTTGACAGACTCACATGCTATATCTAGTGATAAAACGAACTGCATTTCCTTCCTTTTTGGATCGGATTCAAGAACTAATAAAGACTATGAAGCAGGTATTAATAACTACTCAAATTCTCAAGTTTATTTATCTTGTATAGATCAGCTGAATGTTCTTGATTATAGTCTTAGTATAACTATTGTTCTAAACATTACTCATTTCTTATTACTTAGTTTTCGCAGGTAAAGATGGCATTGTTAGCTCACTATATCTCACTATATAGCTTAAATCAATTATCCTTGGTTATGATCTAACATGGCCTAAAGTCGAACTTGCATATCACATTGTTAAAGCATTATATGTTAACACTACAAGAAAAAGCTCAAAAACCGGCAGGGCAGGGCGACGGCTCCCGACGGCTTATTTCCGACGGTTTCCGACGGGCCGTCGGCGGCCGTCGGAAGCCGTCGGAAATTCGCGAATATTATGCTCCAGCCGAGCCTGCTTCTTCTTCACTTTCATACGAAAATTCTAGGTTAATTTCCCCCAATTCTCTTCCCCAACCCTCCAATCAGCAATTTCGAGATTTCAGGTTCTTCCCGGCTGTGCAATTAACTTCTACTGCTCTTTAGAACAGGTATAATCTCTTGTTTTAGCCAAAATTTCAGTTTTTATCCTAATTCAAGATTTGCATAATTTGATAAATTAGGGGTAATTGTTGATTGAAATTGTTTACAATAGTGTTATAATAGTTTCTAGCATTCCATGGTATTCCTATTTCATCTGATATCGTGAAATTGCGAAAAACATGTATAATTTATATTGATTATATATGTGTGTAGCACTGTTATCATTGTATTGTGTTAGTTTATGCAACAAAAAAATACGTCGAACGAGCCTTTAGTTGATGCGTAATACGTTGAATAAATGTGTTAAATTAATATATATTTTTGTAAATGTGAACATTGAGTAAAACTGTATATTTTTGCAAAATGCGCGCATGTAACTGACAAATGTCACTTAGAGAGTTTTTGGCCCCGTCTGACGAGTGTTGTACATGATCGTTGTATAAATAGTCGTTCTTTTCGAAAAACGACCATTTATATTCATCTGGTACAATGTTTGTCGGATTTGTCCCTGTATTGGACAAGTTATGAACACAGTAAACATTTACATTTTGTATACTACTTCGTCTCAAACGGTTCATAAAATTTCGGCCTAACTTTTCTTTTTTGTTTCCTGCGTACACGCATTTGTGTACAATGCAGGGAACAAAAGGGAAATGCTGCCGAAATTTTGTTGAATCGTTTGAGACGAAGTAATATACGAAATGTAAATGCTTACTGTGTTTGTAATGGGAAGTAGGATGCCTGACCAATGAAAAAAAAAAATTATATATATTTTTAAATCGTTACGTTAAAAAATAAAATGTGCCCTATTTGAAAATATTTTTAAATTTGTGAAGCTGTTCTTTAAATTCAAAATATTATACGACCATGAAAATAATCTTTTTCGAATTTGTATTCTTCAAAATAAATATTAAAGTTTGAACTTCTCATTTTGTCAAATAGGAAAAATGATTGATTATTTTGTTGATCGGAGGAGATGGATGTACCAAAGAAAAGGACTGAGGGGCTCAATAAAAGAAGATTTTTATAATGGTATAAACGTGTTTGTTGAATTCGCTTTAAGTAATAACGGAAACGATCCCGAAATTCGTTGTCCGTGTAGTAGGTGTAGACATTTGAAGTATTTTTTACCAGATGTTGTGAAAGTTCATTTGTGCAAACACGGTTTCGCACCCGAATATTATGTTTGGGATCGGCATGGAGAAGTTGTAGCAAATACTTCTGTAGAGTCTGAAAGTGTCGTTAACGAAATAGTTTCAACGACCCGTATAGAAAATATGGTCGAAGATGCAGCACGATCAATGTTTCCTATGGTTGAAGTTGACGACGATGATGGAAATGTTGAAGAACCAAATATTGAAGCTAAAAAAATTTATGATTTACTAGATGCAGCTAAGAAACCTATTTGGGATGGTTGTAAAAGCGGCACTCAGCTGTCAGTAATCGCAGAATACATTGCGATGAAGTCAAAATACAACATCACTGAAGCTGGATTTACGGCTGTTGTACAAGCTGCAAAAAGGCATATGCCGCCCGATAATCACATGTGTGAAAATCACTACGAAGTTAAAAAACTTATGTCGGCTTTTGGTTTACCGTATCAGAAAATAGATACATGTTTAAAAGGATGCATGTTGTTTTGGAAAGAAGACGTAAACCTTAGAAATTGTAAAGTTTGTAACCAGGAGAGATACAAACCAAGAAAAAAGAAGGGGAAGGAAGTTCCATACAAGCGTATGCACTACTTACCCATAACTCCAAGACTTCAAAGATTATATGCATCTTCTGTAACTGCGTCTAATATGAGGTGGCATAGTGTGAGAACAGAGGAAGAGGGTACATTGACACATCCGGCCGATGGAGAAGCATGGAAGCATTTCGATAAAACGTATCCAAATTTTGCAGCGGAGAGTCGAAATGTTAGATTAGGATTATGTACGGACGGTTTTTCTCCATTTTCTCAATTTGGTTCTAAATATTCATCCTGGCCCATTATCGTCACACCTTATAATTTACCTCCATGGATGTGTATGAAAACGCAATATATGTTTCTTACTGTTGTCGTTCCTGGCCCCGACGATCCGACACAAGGAATAGATGTATATTTACAACCGTTGATTGAGGAGTTAAAAATACTGTGGAACGAAGGAGTAGAAACATACGATGTGTCCAAGAAGAAAAATTTTCGTATGTTTGCTTCTTTGTTGTGGACTATAAGTGATTTTCCTGCTTATGCAATGCTTTCGGGATG